>CAKXYN010000062.1:13848310-15342747 GCA_935064755.1 Tragelaphus eurycerus
GGCACTATTACTTTGTTCATTGCAAAATTGTTTCCTTGAATTAAGCAAAGCCCATATGTCATGTGTCTATCTACCCCTTCCACATCTATCAGAACATCATATGTGAGCTTATTTTAAGCATATTAATAGTATGGGTATGCTTTGACTGACCTAGGTTTGACTTTGCCTAGCACTATGCTGAGCCCTGCAGAATGCTTTTCTTCAAGAATGAATTATGATTGGTGAACATAGTTACAGATTATCTTACTACATTTGTACAAGTTTGGAGGAAGAGGATAGTAGAATAGACTCTGTTGGTAATAGTGTAACCAGTTTGTGTGGCAAGGAATCAGTCTGTGGATTGGTTCCTTTTTCAATACGTCACTGGTTAGATAACTTCATTAGCCAAGGAGAAGTGACACTAGTTTCAACTCCTCACTGAGAAGTTGGAAAATGTCAGAGATGAGCAATGTCAGCATGTTTAGTGTCTCCGAAATACCCAATAATCAGAGCCTAAAATAATTATGCTAGTTTTTACATGCTGTAAGACAGAGGGGGCAAGAGGACAAACTGAAATATGTAAAAAGTTGGTATGTATTATGGTGTCTGTTTTTGTAAGAATTTAGAAATACAAGCTTTTAAAAATCCAACATCCACCAATACTTTTAACACTTAATATATGGCAGTAATTCATCATAGTTTGGTAGAAGTAATACCAACACTACTACAACTACAATAGTAATAATAATGAACTAAACATCTAATTTAAAGTTTACTTCATTGCCCAAGAAATTTATGTGTTATCTTAAGTAATTTTCACTGATCTACAAGAGACCTCATTATTCCATTTTACAAAGGATGAATCTGAAGTTCATGGAAGTTATGAAATTCTTCTAGGTCACATAGCTGATGAGCAAAGAGCAAAGGCCATTAAGGCCTGGTACTTACGTTAAGCACCTACCTCTTTGATATCCCAGCTGCCCTCCTGCACAGAGGCCTTATGTTCTATGGGATCAGGAATCATATCCACATTTAACTGTTTGATTCTTTACAACCTGTGGTTCTGGGGGTACTAGTTCAGAGTTTCTGTTGGTGATGTTGGTGGTGTGTCAGGGCAGGGTTAAATTCTCCACCTAGCTCTCTCGAAGTTATGTGGCCGGCAATAATGCTAGCCCCCAGCAAAACTGTCATTTCAGTCCAACTTGTTTTGAGTAATCATTCTCTTCCATTTTGTTTCTTAAGCCCATGCATAATGGGTAATACGAAGTGCATACATCACAGAGTGAGCATGAGAATTAAATTAGATGATAGAATAAAGCATTTAAAGAGACATACTGGAGTGAGTTGCCATGCCCTTCTCCGGGGGATCTTCCCAACCCAGGGATCAAACCCAAGTTTCTTGAGTCTCCTGCATTGGCAAGTACATTCTTTACCACTAGTGCCACCTGGGAAGCCCACCATGTTGTACACCAGAACTAATATTATAAAACAACTGTACTTTCGGATCAGATCAGTCACTCAGTCATGTCCGACTCTTTGTGACCCCATGAACTGCAGCACGCCAGGCCTCCCTCTCCATCACCAACTCCCAGAGGTCACCCAGACTCACATCCATCGAGTCAGTGATGCCATCCAGCCATCTCATCCTCTGTCGTCCCCTTCTCCTCCTGCCCCCAATCCCTCCCAGCATCAGAGTCTTTTCCAATGAGTCAACTCTTCACATGAGGTGGCCAAAATACTGGAGTTTCAGCTTTAGCATTATTCCTTCAAGCAAGGTAAAAAATATAGTGTTGACAGAGGATTTTTTAGGGCACGGAAAATATTCTGTCTGATGCTATAATGATGGTTACATGTTATTATACTTTTAATTAAACCAAGAGAATGCACAATACCAAGTGAAACTGAAAGTCACTTGTCATGTCTGACTCTTTGCGACCTCATGGACTATACAGTCTGTGGACTTCTACAGGCCAGAATACTGGAGTGGGTAGCCTTTCCCTTCTTCAGGGGATCTTCCCAACCCAGGGATTAAACTCTGGTTTCTTGCATTGCAGGCAGATTCTTTACCAGCCGAGCCAAAAGGGAAGCCCAATAAAACTGGAGTGAGTAGCTTATCCTTTCTCCAAGGGGATCTTCCTGACCCAGGAATTGAACCCTGGGGTCTCTTGCAATACAGGCAGATTCTTTCCCAGCTGAGCTATCAGACAGTACCAAGAGAGCACCTTAATATAAAGGATGGACTTTGGGTGATGAGATGTTTTGATGCAGGTTCATTAACTGTGACAAATGTTTCCCTCCGGTGGGGGATGTTGATAATCCAGGAGGCTATGCACGTTTGGGGGCATGAAGGCATATGGGAAATCTCTGTACCCTCCCCTCAATTCTGCTGTGAACCCAAAACCTGCTCTCAAAAAAAGTTTTACATTAAAAAATACCTGTGGTGTTGTTGCAATAGGAGATTGCCCAATTTTGGAAAAGCACATTTAAATCTTAATTATGAGATTGCCCTTCTCTATCCACTCTTCTTTTAATTTGGGGGAAAAAAACAAGTATAATAATTTATATAGCCTTTTTCTCTCTACCCACTCTCATAGGGGTATGTGAGTGTTTGCATAAAACTTTCCTATATAAGGTTGAAAAATATCTCTTCAGATTGTCTGGTCATCCTGATATTCTACAAAAATTAACCTCTCCATTTGTTATTTTTCTTATTTGTAAAATGAATTCAATAAGCACTGCTGTGTCTTATAAGGATATTAAAAATAAAGTGTGTAAAACTGGTCTCAACAGAATATAGCTTCTTATCCTAGAAAAATAAAGGCAGGAGGAAGAACTGTATTTAAACTAAAAATTATAAAACATTCAGATGAAAAGAACTCAGTCTTTTTTTAAACATTAATTTCTAAAATACAACATCTATGGAGTCCCCTATGAATTTCAAGAGATAATTTTAGGATAGAAATAAATGAAGTAATTGCATCAAGCTTGTTATTTTCCAGATCATCCAAGCAGTAACTCAGCTAAAATAAATGATGATAATACAGCTTAAACAAGGGATGGCAGACCCTGAAAGATGACACAACCATAGTAGATTCTTAAAAATATATGTTAATACTTAAAGAAGGTTCTCAGTTTTGAAAGGCTGAAGCTACAGTCTCATATCTGTAAAAAGTCCTTCCAGGTGATGCAACCTAAACCTGTCTCTTAATATCCCCTAAACAATCTGACACAATGTTTTCAAGAAAGATAATGTATCTCCCTATAATACATCCCTTGTTTTCTCTTGAGGGGGAGAATCTGCTCCATTGTCTTCTATTGTGTTCCTTAATAAAGGACTTTGAAGAAAGTACTGTGTTCTCCAAACACAAAATGACTGATAGAAAATGACCCATATAACTAGTCACACTTTATAAGGAGAGTCATTGGACTTAAAAAAAAAAAGTACACACAACAATGTACTTGTGCAAAACTTTAGACTATTGTAATAAGTTTTTGAAAAACTGTACTTGACTGGGATCATTTGTCAAATCAATGGATTTCACTATATCCTGGAAAAAAAAATAAAGAATTCAATGCAGGGATTTATACTTTGTGTTTTCAAAGCTGGTTTTTCCCCATACACATTATTTCTCCCATCCTTAGCCATACTCTGGGAGTTAGGCTTTGTATATACTTTTGCTTCAAGGTGTATTTTTATTTTAGACATTTTTTCTCTGCTATTAAATGCTGACCCTATGTTCTAAAGTTGCCTATGAACCTTCAATTAAGCCATATGGTTTTCGAGGACAAAAACTATATCATATTATTGTTTTGTTGGTCTCAGCCCTCAGGAAAGAGAGTAGGACAAGAAAGAGGCTCTGTAAATATATATTGGCTATATGAAAAAATGGACATATGAATAAGTAGAGAGAGCCTAGTTTTTTAGTTAATAATTTTTTAAATTATATACAAAGTTTTTCAGAGGTAACCCCATACTGAACTTCATTTCATCATTCATGTGTATTTCATATGTACTACTTACAAATCAGTCTCTAAAACCTATGAGTGTTACTTTTCTGTTTACAAAATATATTTTCCTCTGCAGCTTACTTTTTAAAAAATTTATCTTAACTGAAGTAATTGCTTTACAATATTGTATTGCTTTTTGCTGTTCAGCAACATGAATCAGCTATAAATATACATATGTCCCCTCCCTTTTTAGCTTCCCATCCACCCCCATCCTACTCCACTAGGTCATCATAGAGCACCAAGCTAAGCTCTCTGTTACACAGCAGCTTTCCGTTAGGTAGCTATTTTACACATGGTAGTTTATATATGTCAATACTCACTCTGAGAAAGTCATAATTCAAAAAGACACATGTACCCCAATATTCATTGCAGCACTATTTATAATAGCCAGGACACAGAAGCAACCTGCTGCTGCTGCTACTAAGTTGCTTCAGTCGTGTCCGACTCTGTGCGACCCCATAGACGGCAGCCTACCAGGCTCCACCGTCCCTGGGATTCTCCAGGCAAGAACACTGGAGTGGGTTGCCATGTCCTTCTCCAATGCATGAAAGTGAAGAGTGAAAGTGAAGTGGCTCAGTCATGTCTGACTCTTAGCGACCCCATGGACTGCAGCCCACCAGGCTCCTGCGTCCATGGGATTTTCCAGGCAAGAGTACTGGAGTGGGGTGCCATTGCCCTCTCCAAAAGTCAGAAAGAAAGATAAAAACAAATATCTATATTAATGCATACATATGTATTCTAGGAGAGGGTGAGACAAAATGCAGCTTACTTTTACTCGAGATTCTAATACATTTAACTGTTCAATAGTGTTTTATTGTAAAAATATAGCATATTTCATTCTAATAGAAATTTGGGTTTTGCCTCCCAACTTACTTTTGACAATATGCTGCTATGTATACTCTTACACATACCTTAGATTACACAAATAAGTGCGTTTGTCTTAGAAATAGTCCTAGGAGTAGAATTGCTGAGCCATAAGGTTTACATATATTCTGTTTTATAAGGGATTTCCAAATATCTCTTCAAAACGTTCATTCAATTTATACTACTATGAATCCTCATTTTATAAAATTTCAGTTATCCAGCACTATAGCTTTTGGGACACCAACTTCAGGAAGATATTTTTTGCTCTCAGGCTTTCTCAAGTAGCTGTGTCTCAAAGCTCCTAAGAAATTCCTGTATGTTTAAGAAAATGAAATCAGATCTGCCACACCCTGAATGGATTCTAATGACAACTCAGACTTGAAGACCCAGCAGTACTCAGTGTCCAGAGGCTAAAATTTCTTTCCTCTTTACCCTCAACTGTTTGCAGCCCTCTTATTGTAAACACAGGTTCCAGCGTAATTGAAGTTTACCATTAATGACAAAGAAAGCCTTGCATTTATCTAAATTGACTTGTGTTAACAGAGCTGATTGCATTTCTGAGCTTCCTGCATTCTAAGAGCTTTGGTATCCTGTTACATTGTGCTGTGGGATAATAGCACCACAAGGTGACAACATGACTGCTGAGGTTTTGGTCACTACAGGTTTCAATTTACTATACTTACTATCTGTATGTTCAACTTATTAGATATCACAATGTCTCTGACTCATTTATTTGAATATTTTTTTTCTTCAGTGTCCTATGGACACTGAAGGGAGTCACCTTCATAGGATTACCATATTTCCTTCCATATATGGGAAAAAAAGGCCATATTTCAAAGGGAAGCTTGCATTGCTATGCTATGCTATGCTAAGTCATTTCAGTTGTGTCCGACTCTGTGCGACCCCACAGACAGTAGCCTACCAGGCTCCCCCATCCCTAGGACTCTCCAGGCAAGAACACTGGAGTGGGTTGCCATTTCCTTCTCCAGTGAAGCTTGCATTAATAATCTTTTAATTAAGCTGAACTGTGGTGTTGGAGAAGACCCTTGACAGTCCCTTGGACTGCAAGCAGATCAAGCTAGTAAATCCTAAAGGATATCAACCCTGAATATTCACTGGAAAGACTGATGCTGAAGCTCCAGTACATTGGCCACCTGATGTGAAGAGCCAACTCATTAGAAAAGACCCTGATGCTGGGAAGGATTGAAGGCAGGGGGAGAAGGGAATGACAGAGGACGAGATGGTTAGATGGCATCACCAAATTGATGGACATGAGTTTGAGCAAGCTCCAGGAGTTGCTGAAGGACAGGGAGGCCTGGCGTGCTGCAGTCCATGGGGTCACAAATAGACACGACTGAAGAACAACCCATTTAGAGCCATGGTCACTTCTGAAATGTCTTTCTTGTCCTACACTTTTGTCCTTAGTATCCTCTCAAAAGAAGTGAGAGTTCATTTAAAATTTTATGTATCTTTGTTGTCTGTTTGCTCATTTCCTATCCATTTATACCTGCCTCTTCTTTTTAACCAATGAGGATTTTAGGTGAAAATATGGGATTTTTTGTTGTTATCTATTTTCCTTTAAAGATAATGTTTTTACTCAATAAGACACGACTAAAGAGATATGAAAAATTCATAAGTATAGAGGTCAGTAAATTTTTCCCAATGTAGTTTGTGACCAGAGCATAGATAAATAAATATAACAGTATGCACACCTTCAGAGGCTCCCTGGTTCTCTTTTCCAGGTACTCTCCATCCTCCAAATGAACTATTTACCTTAGTTTTAAATGCATATTGTACATCAAATAAATCTTTCATATTATATGATATTGGGAAATCCCAGACAGAAGAAATAATTTATTCAAGGTCACATTAGTACAAGAATCAGTACCAGAACTGCATTGCTACATGTACCTTCAAACAGCAGAGGAGAAATTACAACAGAAATCAAGCACACATACATAATCCAAGACTTAACAACTTTCAGAACCTGTGATGAAATTTGGACGTGCTTGATTCAACCAGAAACCATGTCTTCAAGCCAAAAAACTATTCCATAACATTATATGTCAGTTACTTAATATTCTAGTGAATGGTGACTTATTTTGTTTTGCAACACAATGAGCATGAAATATTGGAGACCAGCTTAATTCAAATTTCAGAACATATATCTTTTGTTACCTTAGCTCATTAAGCTTTTCATTTATAGAATTTTGCATTCTATATCTCATCTGTGGAATGATGAGACTATAACTGATCTTGGAGCACTGTTGATAGAATTCTTAAGAATGTAATCTCAGGGCTTGATGCCTTAAAGCATTCAACACTTGAAAGCTTTATTTGATATCTAGAATGGGAATATGCATCTCCCTTGCAATCATCTCACACTCACATCCTAAACTTACTATATAAGGCTAACATTCTCTATTTTTAGCATCAATATCTTTTATGATTATATTATCTAGGATTAGATAAACAATGATACTGCCCTACAGGCATGTAGCAAGGACAATTTCTCATCTGCAGGTGAGGGTTTGGCTGATGACAAGGCAGGGGAATTTCACTTATGGGCCAAAGCATGAATGGGCAATTCCTCTGGAGACTTTGAAGGGAGTCACCTTCATAGGCTTGTCAACAGAAGCTATGGTTGGTTGGTTGGTTGATGAGTATCCAGAGGCAGTGTCCAGTTTCTGCTCTGAGTGGTTTAAGAGTCACTTACCTGAATCCCAAGTAGAAGCCTGGTGTGCTGGGGCCCTCAACACTCTCCTCAGGACTTTATCTAATTTTCAAAGATGGTTCCCTGTTATTTGTCTATATAAACAAACACCTAAATCAGGTCACTGGTCACAGATATTTTGTACATAGACCACTTCTTAATTTTTCCTGTTCTTTACTCACCTTGCAGCCTCCCTGACTTCACAATTACACTCTTTTAACAGGCTTGTAACAAACAAGCCTGCTTGTTACACTCTTATAACAAACAACCCACAGGCTGGCTAGAGGTCAAAGAAAGTCAAGAAACATCCAAAGGGACATATACTGAAGAAAGTCATCATTAGTTACTGGCTAGAATGACAAAGCCAGAGAAGGCAATGGCACCCCACTCCAGTACTCTGGAAAATCCCATGGATGGAGGAGCCTGGTAGGCTGCAGTCCATGGGGTCGCTAAGAGTCGGACACCACTGAGCGACTTCACTTTCACTTTTCACTTTCATGCATTGGAGAAGGAAATGGCAACCCACTCCAGTGTTCTTGCCTGGAGAATCCCAGGGACGGGGGGAGCCTGGTGGGCTGCCGTCTATGGGGTCACACAGAGTCGGACACGACTGGAGTGATTTAGCAGCAGCAGCAGAATGACAAAGCACCATTTTCCTCACTGAATCTGAGATGGGATACTCATTTGACGCGTAGGCAAGCCCTGCTGTGTCTCTGGGCACAATTCACAGCCCAGAGACGGGATATGCTGGCAAGAGTTCAAAAAGGCCCCCACCGACTATTGTCTTCTGGGCGCTTCAGCTACCTCTGGGGCTCAGTTAGTACAGGCTATACTGAGAGCCTGAGGTATTGCTCAGTATTTGCTGAGTGGACTCTTCTCCTACTAAGCATTTTCCTCTGACCAGATTTCCTTCCCTTTCAGGAAAGAGAAGGCCACCTCAGACCATCACCATTCTTCTCTCTGAAACTTGTACTTCCTCATAATCTTCTGCCTGTAACCTCCCTTCTACAGTTAGGAAAACAAAATGGAAAGAGCCTGAATGTGGAGTTTGAGGATCAGGAATGCATCTAAACTCTGCCAGTAGCTTGATGTGGGTCCGTGGGGAATTTAATAAGCCTCTTTGAGTATCAGATTATCTATCTGTGAAATATGGACATATCTATCTGTGAAATAACTACCTACTGGGTAGTTATAAGGTGTAAATGATTAATATGTAACAGTCTGTCACATAAAAAGTACCTGAAGGAAACACCAATTTTGAGTCACTTCTGTGCTCAAAATCTTATAGTGGCTTTTACTACTTACAAGTAGGAGCTCAAAGGTCTCTGTCAGGCTTTTCCTGGTGCCTCCAAGCACAGAATATGTATATTACCTGAGATTCACTTCTCTCTACCATATACACCCTTCCTCCCAGGCTAAATTCCTCTAACTGTCAAGTATACATTCCAAACTCATTTTAGTGGCACTATTCTGACTCCTGATCCCCTCCATGCAGGGAAGCATCCCACCCTACCCTCGCCTCTGGTCTGAATCCTGCCCATCTTTCAAAATCCTGATCAAACTGTCACTATGGAAAAATTATGGAGATTCTTAAACTAACAATATAGCTACTATATGATCCTCAGATCCCCCTCCTGGTCATAAATCTGGAGAAAACCATACTTCGAAAAGATGCATGCACTTCAAAGTTCATTGCAGCACTATTTACAAAAGCTAAGATATGGAAGCAATCTAAGTGTCTATTGACAGAGGAATGGATAAAGAAGATATATAACAGAATATTACTCAGCCATAAAAAATTAAATAATGTCATTTGCACAAAATGGACGGACATAGAGTTTATCATACCAAGTGAAGTAAGCCAGGCAGAGAAATACAAATATCACATGATATCACTTATATGTCTAAGAATAAAACGGCAACCCACTCCAGTATTCTTGCCTGAAAATCCTATGGACGGAAGAGCCTGGTGGGCTTCAGTTGTCTCTGGGGTTGCAAAGAGTGGGGCATGACTGAGTGACTAACATTTTCTCTTTCACTTTCATCACTTATATGTGGAATCTAAAAAAAAAAAAAAAATGATACAAATGAATTTACATACAAGACAGAAACAGATACACAGAAAACAAATTTACGATTACCAAAGGGGAATAGACAAGGAGGGATATATTAGGAGATTGGGATTAACACATACCCACATAAAACATAAACAGACACAAAACAGATAACCAATAAGAACCTACTGTAAAGCACAGGGAACTATACTCAATATTGAAATAATCTATAACAGAAAATAATCTGAAAAAATAGATATGTATGTATAACTGAATCACTTTGTTGTATATCTGAAAATAACATAACTTTGTTAATCAGCTACTTCGATAAATATACTTTTTAAAAAGTTTCCACTTTTCCATAAAAGTCCACTCAAATAGTTCAGCCAGAACCCAAGTATGTTCTCTGAAAAATTTTATTTATAACGGTCAGAACACTAAATATGAAATTATCAAATTCTCAAAATTTAAGTGTACAATGATATTGTTAACTATACACACTGTGTTGCAAAGCAGATCTTGAGAACTTTCTTATACTGCATAACTGAAACTTTATGCCTTGAACAAGTCCTCATTTCTTCCTCTCCACTCTAGCCCTGGCAACTACTTTTCCACTCTCTACTTCATTCAATTTATTTTGTCTTACAGACAACTCCAAAGATATGCTTACTTATCAATTGGCTAATTATTACAGATGTGTTCTGCATCTTGTCACCATACTTTTTTTCAGAACAAAGACATAATCAATTTATATGTCCCTGAAAATATTCTCATTTCACTCCAATAGTAAAAAATGATTTAGTAAATTTTAATTTTATAGGTCCTTGACTAAGAGACTGGAATGTCAGAGGCTTCAATCATTGTCTTCATTTCCATAGGTGGATGGTGTCTTTCCCATTTATTTATTCCCTCACCAAATTCTTTTTGGCCACTTCCACATGCCAGACATTCTTCTGGGAACACAGATATAAGCAAGGTTAACATAGTCACTTTTCTTATGTAACCTATAATCTACTAAGGAAGATAAGCAAGTGGAATGAGTTGGAGAAAACTGTTAATTTAGCAGTAATTCTAGGATTTCTCTTGCAGAGAGAAATTTGTTAGATATTTGGATAAAAACTTCAGAAATTGGACTCCCCAATCCTACCCCAATTGTAAAAGTGCTGTCCAGTGGCCAAGTTTCTCAGGGAGAAAGATGCTTTAAAAAATAAGAGATATCAATTTGACTTTTGACTTTTTAAGACCAGATGGAGAGACAAGAGATGAGCAGAAATATGCTTTGCCTGTAAGCCATTCCCAGAAAATCTCTCTCAAAAAGTCAGTGAAATATGATATACACATAAATGGGTCTTGCTGTTTTGTTGATGTTACAGCTGAGCTCTGGCATGGGATTCAACTTTGGGCCCAGGTAATGGAACAGTTATCTGTCACTTTCTTACCAGCTTTAAGCCAGGAGAATAAATGCCCACTCACAACCCCTTTGCTTCATCTTTGTAGTTAGCAGTCAACCTGTGGAGAGATGTGTTTTCTCAGGGCATGGCACCAAGAGGTTCAACCCAATTTTATCCAGATTCTGAGAGACAAGACGTCATGACCCTAGCTGTCATCATTACACAAGCAGATCAGCAATTTAGTGAAGAGCAAATATCAGTACGTATTATGTCAAATGGGCTTCCCTGGTGGTTCAGTGGTAAAGAATCTGTCTGCCAATGTAGGAGACACAGGTTCGATCCCTGGGTTGGGAAGATCCCCTGGAAAAGTAAATGGCAACCCACTCCAAGATCCTTGCCAGGGAAATCACATGGACAGAGGAGCCCTGGCAGGCTACAGTCCATTGGGTCACAAAGAGTTGGACACAACTTAGCAACCGAGCACACATGCATTATATCAGATAATATAGAGTGTAGTCTGAGGAATGGGGAGCTAGAGGAGTGGGTTGCTGAGAGGAGACAGAACTTTCCAGAGGAAGTAGCATTTATACTGAGGCCAGAAGGATGAACACAAGTAAATAGAGTAAAAATGGATACACTTTTGCCATGTTTATATTCTCATGTATCAGAGTCAAGAGAATTGAAAGAGAGAGAGAGAGAGAAAGGGGGTCAGGAGGAGAAGAAGAAGGAGAAAAAGAGAACCAAAAGAACAAAGTCCACCCCAGTTCACTACAGCATAGCCTAATTCACTACCCTAATGGGTAGTGTGGTTTCTCTAGAAAAGTCCAATAAAAAGGGACATTTGAACTGAAATGTGGGAACTATCTAAAGCATCCAAATAATGCCATTCTATAGACAGCACCCTCTTCCAACAACACAAGAGAAGACTCTATACATGGACATCACCAGATAGTCAACGCCAAAATCAGATTGATTATATTCTTTGCAGCCAAAGATGGAGAAGCTCTATACAGTCAACAAAAACAAGATCAGGAGCTGACTGTGGCTCAGATCATGAACTCCTTATTACCAAATTCAGACTGAAATTGAAGAAAGTAGGGAAGACCACTAGACCATTCAGGTATGACCTAAATCAAATCCCTTATGATTATACAGTGGAAGTGAGAAATAGATTTAAGGGCCTAGATCTGATAGAGTACCTGATAAACTATGGACGGAGGTTTGTGACATTGTACAGGAGACAGGGATCAAGACCATCCTCATGGAAAAGAAATGCAAAAAAGCAAAATGGCTGTCTGAGGAGGCCTTACAAATAGCTGTGAAAAGAAGAAAAGTGAAAAGCAAAGGAGAAAAGGAAAGATATAAGCATCCGAATGCAGAGTTCCAAAGAATAGCAAGAAGAGATAAGAAAGCCTTCCTCAGCAATCACTCCAAAGAAATAGAGGAAAACAATAGAATGGGAAAGACTAGAGATATCTTCAAGAAAATTAGAGATACCAAGGGAACATTTCATGCAAAGATGGGCTTAATAAAGGACAGAAATGGTATGGACCTAACAGAAGCAGAAGATATTAAGAAGAGGTGGCAAGAATACACAGAAGAACTATACAAAAAAGAGCTTCACGACCCAGATAATCTCAATGGTATGATCACTCACCTAGAGCCAGACATCCTGGAATGTGAAGTCAAGTGGGCCTTAGAAAGCATCACTATGAACAAAGCTAGTGGAGGTGATGGAATTCCAGTTGAGCTCTTTCAAATCCTGAAAGATGATGCTGTGAAAGTGCTGCACTCAATATGCCAGCAAATTTGGAAAACACAGCAGTGGCCACAGGATTGGAAAAGGTCAGTTTTCATTCCAATCCCAAAGAAAGGCAATGCCAAAGAATGCTCAAACTACTGCATAATTGCACTCATCTCACATGGTACTAAAGTAATGCTCAAAATTCTCCAAGCCAGGTTTCAGCAATACATGAACCGTGAACTTCCAGATGTTAAAGCTGGTTTTAGAAAAGGCAGAGGAACCAGAGATCAAATTGCCAACATTTGCTGGATCATGGAAAAAGCAAGAGAGTTCCAGAAAAACATCTTTTTCTGCTTTCTTGACTATGCCAAAGTCTTTGACTGTGTGGATCACAATAAACTGTGGAAAATTCTGAGAGAGATGGGAATACCAGACCACCTGACATGCCTCTTGAGAAACCTATATGCAGGTCAGGAAGCAACAGTTAGAACTGGACATGGAACAACAGAATGGTTCCAAATAAGAAAAGGAGTACATCAAGGCTGTATATTGTCAGTCTGCTTATTTAACTTCTATGCAGAATACATCATTCATAACAAACAATGTAGCCTATATTGTGCCAGGGAGATAAGATCTAAAATTACATGTTGGAACTTCTCAGCTCAACTCCCTTTCTCCACAATCTCTAGGCAATTATCTGAAAGAAAGTTATAATATGTATTAAATAATTTATTTCCTAGACCAATCTCAGACTTTAAGTATTTAAACTGGCAATTTTTAATAAAGTAATTGTGGAATTAGGAATACATTTTTCACTAGGAAGTCATTATTTTACTTTGAACATAATGGCTTTTAAAAGAAGGAAAATAAAAAGTTTAACTGGGTCAAATGAAAGTTTCAAGATTTATGGCAAAAAAAGGACTAATTGGATTTGGATTATGGATTTAAGTGGTAATTTTCAGTAAGGTCACATGATGAATTTTCAGGGGAATCTAATGCAGTTGGATTTTCACTAACATTCTTGTGCAATAAAGAGTTGTAATGGGACTGAGACAAAGTTGGTGTTTGTCCTTCCTCCTTTCCCCTTTCCCTCCTCTTCATACCTGCCCCTTCGCCCTCAGTATGTCATCAAGGATTTGCATCTCAGTTCCACAACAGTCTTTGCTAAAGCCCCCATTCATCTCTCATCTAGTCTGCTAGCCGGTCTCATATTCCAGTCTTATACCCTGCAATCATTCTTCATAGTACAAGACTGCTTCCCTTCCCAAATGTCAAATCTGACCAGGGCAGAGGAAGTTCACCTTCAGACCCTCTAAGGAGTCCCCTTGTCCTTCAGATACAAGTAAAATACTTCATATGAAGAATACTATATTTCTGCCCTTCTGAGGTATTTGCATATGTTTTGCCTCTACCCATTTTAGTTGGTTATGTTCTATTAATTCTTTTAATCTGAGTTCAACCATTACTTCTTCAAAGAAGCCTTGCTTTGAACCCTGTGTTTAGGTCATGTCTCTCATTATATAATCTCTTTGCACCAGCTGCTCTCTTTGATAGCTTATAAGATGACAGTAATTACTTTTTCATTTTTCATGGATCACTGTGTCCAGAACTTCACTGTACACTGCATTTGGGCAGGTTCAGTATGTTTTTGCTCACCTCTTTAATTAATACATTGGTAAAAATATAAAATATGCATAAAAGCCATAATATGAATAAATAAAAGGAATTTCAAAATAAATTAATAAATTAGTATTGTGTTGGCTCTCAGTGGCTTTTAATTAAGATGGGGATGTCAATATACTGCTAGTAATAACTGGCTCTGAAGCCCTCAAAGTGTGTATTTTAGGAAGATATCATCATCCTCAGTATCAATATTAAAGGTTAAGTGGGGGGACTGGCGACTGATCTGATCTGATCTGATATACTCTCCTCTTCTACTCTACAAACAGTTATATATATATATGGTGCTCATCATTTATTGGGACATGTTATTAAAATTGGAGTAAAATAAGTATTGATATTTCTGTCTTCCATTCACTCATCATGTATTTTATGGGGGTCATTTATGCACCAGAAACTGTGGTAAGTGCTGGGAATAAAAATGTGTTAAAGATTTAGTTCTTGGCTATGTAAACATGTACCACTTCTTCACTGCCCAACATCTGCATCCCTTTCCTATATTTGGACTTGGAAATGAACCAAGAGTGGGTTGCCATTTCCTTCTCTGGGAGATCTTCCCAACCTACAAACTTAACCCAGGTCTCCTGAATTGCAAGCAGATTCTTTACCATCTGAGCCACCTGGGAAGACTTCCATCTCCTGCTTGACCACAAATACACAGAAGAGCTATAGAAAAAAAGTTGTAATGACCTGGATAACCACAATGGTGTGGTCACTCACCTAGAGCCAGACATCCTAAAGTGTGAAGTCAAGTGGGCCTCATGATGCATTACTACGAATAAAGTTAGTGAGGTAATGGAATTCCAGAAGAGCTATTTCAGAACCTATAAGATGATGCTGTTAAAGTGCTGTACTCAATATGTCAGTAAATTTGGAAAACTCAACAGTGGCCACAGGACTGTAAAAGGTCAGTTTTCGTTTCAATCCAAAAGAAGGACAGTGCCAAAGAATATTAAAACTATGGAACAACTGTGCTCATTTAATTGCTAGCAAAGTAATGCTCAAAATCTTTCAAACTAGGCTTCAACAGTACGTGAACTGAGAACTTTCAGATGTACAAGTTGCATTTAGAAAAGATAGAGGAATCAGAGATCAAATTGCCAACATTTACTGGATTATAGAAAAAGCAAGAGAATTCCAGAAAAACATCTATTTTTTTATATTTAATAGACTTTACTGTGCGAATCATAGCAAATTGTGGAAAATTCTTCAAGAGATGGGAATACCAGACCAACCTGACCTGCCTCCTGAGAAACCTGTATGCAGGTCAGGAAGCAATAGAACTGGACATGGAAAAACAAACTTGTTCAAAATTGGGAAAGGAGTATGAAAAAGCTCTGTATAGTCAGCCTGCCTATTTAACTTCTATGCAGAGTACATCATGCACAATGTTGGGCTGGATGAATCACAAGATGGAATCAAGATTGCTGGGAGAAATATCAGCAATGGATATTGCAGATGATACCACTCTAATGGCAGAAGTGAAGAGGAACTAAAGAGCTTCTTGATGAGGGTGAAAGAAGAGAGTGAAAAAGCTGGCTTAAAGCTCAACATTGCAAAAACTAAGAATATGACATACAGTCCTACCACTTCACAGCAAACAGATGGGTAAAGTGGCAACAGTGACAGATTTTATTTTCTTGAATTCCAAATTTACTGTAGATGGTGACTACAGCCATGGAATTAAAAGACACTTACTCCTTGGAAGTAAATCTCTGAGAAACCTAGACAGTGTAGTAAAAAGTAGAGACATCACTTTGCTGACAAAGTGTAAATAGTCAAAGCTATGGTTTTTCCAGTAGTCATGTACAGATGTGAGTTGAACCATAAAGAAGGCTGACAGGAAGACAAAGGTTCACTCAGTTGTGTCTGACTCTTTGTGACCCCAAAGACTATACAGTCTGCCAGGCTCCTCTGTTTATGGAATTCTCCAGGCAAGAATCCTGGAGTGGGTTGCCATTCCGTTCTCCAGGGGATCTTAACAACCCAGCGATTGAACCTGGGTCTCCCACACTGCAGGCAGATTTTGTTACCATCTGAGCCACCAGGGAAGCCCAAAGAAGGCTGAGAGCAGAAGAACTGATGCTTTCAAATTGTGGTGCTGGAGAAGACTCTTGAGAGTCCTTTGGTGTCGGGACCCAGCTTGGATCAGCGCTCCGTCCATGACAAAGGTCATGAGGAAGGAGGCTCAGCACACTCAAGGGCGGGATCTAGCCTCAGGAGCCCCCTGGAAATTCTCGAGCATCTACCCCCAAAAACCAGAGTCTGCCTACTTTTTGCTTTGTGTTCTGACCTACACCTCTGACTTTACAGGGGGCTGTCCCCCACTACCTCTCTCTGAAAAAAGAGTTAACTTACAGCTCCAGTTAATAATTCTTGGGTGTGACAGTGTTTCAACCTACAAACTCTTTTGGAAATCCTCTAGCCTGCCTGCGGAGAAGGCAATGGCACCCCACTCCCAGTACTCTAGCCTGGAAAATCCCATGAAGGGGGCGTAGGCGAGTGTGTCCAGTCCACACTTGATTGCACGCCTCCCACCTGTGATTGTCCAGAGCCTCCCAACTGTGAGAGGATGAGATATTCTAAACTGTCTAAATACAGATCCCTTTGAGCAGTTAAAAGATTGATTAGAAATTGTATTGGTGAAGGGTTTTTCACTTGTTGGGCCAATGTTTGCTGCTAAGTCTCCATATCCCTTACCTACTGTGTCCTTGGCAGTGTATTGATTGATATAATTGGTTTATAGAAATGTAAGTAGTAGCCTTAATGTTTGTAACCTTGGACCCTTGAGTTAATTGTTTCTCTTGTTATAACCCACCACACCTTTGCCCTATAGAAATGCAACTCCAATGCCTTTGGAGGGTGGCGCCTGACTAATCACCTTTAGAGAAAAAAGTTTTCTGAAGAAAGGGTCTTAAAATGTTGACAGGCCTCTGGGCCAGAAGATGATGCAAATCACCTAAACTTTTGCATAGGATAAGTTTACAGGAAGAAAGCCTGGCTTACTGCATGACTCTACCACTTCCCCCATTATCCTCTATGCATAACTTAAGGTATAAAAACTACTTTGAAAAATAAAGTGTGGGGGCCTTGTTCACCTAAGCTTGGTCTCCCCATGTCGTTCTTTCTCTTACCTTCTGGCTGAATTATTCAGCCTCCTCTCTCCACAAAATGTTCTCACTGAGCTATCCTTATTTCATCCACTTTTCTTCACTGAATTTCCTCACTGAGCTATCTTCATTTTCACCACTCTTTATATCTTTAATTAATATTTTAATAAGCTGTTGTTTCCTGATCACCTATGCTGTCTCCCCTTTGAAATCCCTGGATCCACCAGGGCTGGACCCCGACACCTTGGACTGCAAGGATATCAAACCAGCCAATGCTAAAGGAAATCAACCCAAATATTCACTGGAAGGACTGATGCTGAAGCTGAAGCGCTTATACTTTGGCCACCTGATGCAAAGAGCTAACTCATTGGAAAAGACCCTGTTGCTGGAAAAGATTGAGGACTGGAGAAGAAGGGGGTGACAGAAGATGAGATTATTAGATTATTGACTCAATGAACATGAATTTGAGCAAATTCCAGGAGATAAAGGAGGACAGGGTAGTCTGAAGTGCTACAGTCCATGGGGTCACAGAGTTGGACACTACTTAGTAACTGAACAACCACAACCTATATCTGGCAGCTTCCTTTAATGCATGAGTGTTGGTATGAGGCAAAGTTTGCCTCTGTCTCTAGAAGATGGGAATGCAAGATACTCATGCTCCTACCTTCTACAGGTTACAGATTTCTGACCTGAGCTCTGCTAATCGGAAGAGCCCACCTTGAACATTGAATCGGAAGTTAGAGACTTTGCACAATTCATTCTGAGGAGGACTACAGAGATCAGAAGCCACTGATTCAAGTCTCTTTAGAGGTAAAATAATCTGCCCTGCTATCCTACACATCATATAAGGCTTGGTAACAATAGGTCTACATCCTATCCTACTACTGAGATGCAGAGGTTCATGCAAGAGGTGAGAAGTGCTGACATTTTGGCTTTACAATGTGGTTAGTCATACAGACAAATTTTTATTAAATTTACTCTTCCTTGTTATAACCAGTCAATAATGTACTTTTAATATAAAGTGATAAAAAGGGCATCTGGCCCAAATGAAAGACTTTATAACAGTTTTGGCTAGTTTCTCTCTATATTTTATAATTACATAGTGTTTCATTGTTTTAAAATTTTCCAAGTTCATTATCACTTTTATTAGTTTACTTTTCATTTTTTTCCTCAACATTTTGTGTGTGTGAGAGAGAGAAGGAAAAAGATGCATTAGATCTTGGTGTTTAATGAGAAAATTAAGACCCAGGGGGTTGAATAAGTGTGTCCTGCTCAGATAGCTGGGGACTTCTGAAGCAGAAGTTAAAAGTCTTTCTGGTCTTCTGATTACTGGGCAAAGCAATTCTCAGTATATATCTTCACCCAAGGGGCTGAAAGAACAAGGGCATGGATAGATCTGATAACAGATTTTCCCAGTTAACTGAGGATGTATGTCTTCTTTAACTTATGACTATATATATCCATGGCACATCAGGATGGAAGCTGTTGGTGGTAGGCAGGATTCTGAGATGCACCCCAAACTTCCTGCTTCCTCATGCACACTCCCTATAATCACCTCCTTTTGAGTGTGGATGAGATCTCTGCCTGTAATTATATGTCAGTTTCCTGTAATTTGATCATGTTCCATTAGATCTTGTAGGAGACTGGAGAGACTTTCCTGCCAGCTTGGAGGAAGGGTGCTGCCATATTATGAGATGACCACATGAGTATGACTCAAGAGTGGCCTCTAAGAGCTGGGAATGACCCCTGGCCAGTAGTTAGCAAAAACAAAATGAGCTCCTCAGTCCCATACTCCCAAGAAACTGAATTCTGTCAACCTGAATGCAGTTGACAGAAGATTCTGATCCTCAGATGAAAATTCCATTTTACCAAAACATTAATTTAAATTTTTGACCCTCTGAAAAAAAAGGACATAAATAATCTGTGCTTGCACTTCTGACCCACAAAAACTGTGAGACAATAAATGTCTATAATTTTATGCCACTAACTTGATGGCAATTTGTTATGTACAATAGAAAACTTGCATTCTTAGAGGCCCTCTTCTCAGTCTCAAAGATAGTGATGATAATGATGATGATACTTACTGCATTAGAGAGCAACACATCTAAATGTGGGAAGCCTGTTTATACTGGAATTGTGCTCGAATAAGTCCTAATAACCCCCACAACAACAGCACACTAGGGTACTGCCCTCTATAGTTACACTAGCGATAGAAGCGGAGGTAGATGACCCCCACTGATAAGTGACTGGTATTCTGACAACTGCCATTTGTATTTTATATGCATTGTGTCCTACATGTATGTATTTTATAATACCGAACAAATTACTCCTACAGTATTTCATAATCTTTCAAATTTATAACATATTATTAAATAAAACATTTTTTGTGAATAGAAACAAAGTTCATACACAGATCTAAGGGAGAGGTTATGGTGTATTCGAGGGCATTTTTAGATGATACTCTATGGACATTACTATTATGACTCTTCCCAGTAACAACTATCATGGTGCTTTGTATGAATGGAGCATGGTACAGTCTAAAATCCCCTTGTATGACCACTGACCTACATGTGGTTTACACAGAAGCATTATGAGTTAGCCACTTCCCCCCTGCAGCTACTGATGTTGAAACCATACAAAGAGTATGGGGGTATGATATATGTCTATATTATGAAATGGTTACACAATCAAGATAATTAACACAAAACCACTACATCACAGTCAGCTGTGCAATCTTAATCAAGGCACTTCACCATCTGGGTTTCAGGTTATTCCCCTGAAAAGCAAGGAAGTTAGATGATAAAATCCTAATTTTCATCTATCTTTGAAATCCTGAGTTCTTTAGATCTAAGGAAAAACTAATTTATTGTGTTACACTCAAGATCATGATCTCCTAAAATGTTGCTGAATGTATTTATACAAAAGTCAAGTGAATAAACTAACAAATATTAATCAAGCCCACCATGCTAGACTCTGCTTTAGATAGTTAGATATTTAGATACCAAAACAAGTAATAATCTAGTTAAGTAGATGAGATAGCACTTGAGGAAAAAGAGAAGAAACTAGTCAGTTCAGTTCAGTACAGTCACTCAATCATGTCCAATTCTTTACAACCCCATAGATGGCAGCACGCCAGGCTTCCTTGTCCATCACCAACTCACAGAGCTTGCTAAAAAACACATGAGGAAATGCATACAACCATCTCATCCTCTCTCGTCCCCTTTTCCTTCTGCCTTCAATCTTTCCCAGCATCAGGGTCTTTTCCAATGAGTCAATTCTTCTCATCAGGTGGCCAAAGTACTGAAGCTTCAGCTTCAGCATCAGTCCTTCCAATGAATATTCAGGGCTCATTTCCTTTAGGATGGACTGATTGGATCACCTTACAGTCCAAGGGACTCTCAAGAGTTGTCTCTAACACCACAGTTCAAGAGCATTAATTTTTCAGTGCTCAGCTTTCTTTATAGTTCAACTCTCACATCTATACCTGACTACTGGAAAAACTGTAGCTTTGAGTAGATGGACCTTTGTTGGCAAAGTAATGTCTCTGCTTTTTAATATACTATCTAGGTTGGTCATAGCTTTTCTTTCAAGGAGCAAGTGTCTTTTAATTTCATGGCTGCAGTCACCATCTGCAGTGATTTGGGAGCCCCCAAAAATAAAGTCTGTCACTGTTTTCCCATCTATTTGCTATGAAGTGATGGGACTGGATGCCATGATCTTAGTTTTTTGAATGCTGAGTTTTAAGCCAACTTTTTCACTCTCCTCTTCCACTTTCATCAAGAGGTTCTTCAGTTCCTCTTCGCTTCCTGCCATAAGGGTGGTGTTATCTGCATATCTGAGGTTATTGATATTTCTTCCAGCAATCTTGATTCCAGCTTGTGCTTCATCCAGCCCAGCATTTCTCATGATGTATTCTGCACATAAGTTAAATAAGTAGGGTGACAATATACAGCCTTGAAGTATTCATTTCCCAATTTGGAACTAGTCCATTGTTCCATGTCTGGTTCTAACTGTTGTTCCTTGACCTGAATACAGATTTCTCGGGTCAGGAGGTCTGGTATTCCCATCTCCTTCAGAATTTTCCACAGTTAATTGTGATCCACACAGTCAAAGGCTTTGCATAGTTAATAAAGGAGAAGTAGATGTTTATCTGGAACTCTCTTCCTTGTTCTATGATCCAGTGAATGTTGGCAATTTGCTCTCTGGTTCCTCTACCTTTTCTAAATCTGGCTTGAAATCTGGAAGTTGACAGTTCATGTACTATTGAAGCCTCACTTGGAGAATTTTGAGCATTATTTTGCTACCATGTGAAATTGAACATTCTTTGGCATTGTCTTTTTTTTTGCTATTGGAATGAAACTGATCTTTTCCAGTCTTGTGGCCACTGCTGAGTTTTCCAAATTTGCTGGCATATTGAGTGCAGCACTTTCACAGTATCATCTTTCAGGATTTGAAATAGCTCAACTGAAATTCTATCACCTCCACTAGCTTTGTTTGTAGTGATGGTTCCCAGGCCCACTTGACTTCACATTCCAGGATGTCTGGCTCTAGGTGAGTGATCACACCATAGTGGTTATCTGGGTCATGAAGATCTTGTTTGTATAGTTCTTCTGTGTATTCTTGCCACATCTTCTTAATATCTTCTGCTTCTGTTAGGTCCATACCATTTCTGTCCTTTATTGTGCCAATCTTTCCATGGAATGCTCCCTTGGTATCTCTTGAAGAGATTTCTTGTCTTCCCCATTCTGTTTTCCTCTATTTCTTTGCATTGATCAGGTAACTACTGTGGATCAGTAGGTAAAGTTCTACTGTATTTTGTAGAATGAGAGTAGGAAGGGAGGCAAAGAATTCTCTATGCAAGTGGTAGAGGCTGCACTGAGTTTAGAGAATAGACTGGATTTGAAGGATGATGATGAAGAGAAAGGCATTAGATGGCTCACAGTGAGCAAGGACAAAAATGGTCCTCTTGAGGCAAAGCAGGGGAACAGGTTTGTCTAGACCAGAAAGTGGAGCCAGGAATAGTAGCAATTAACCATAGTTTGATGCAAAGGTAATTGCTATCAAGCAGAAATCTTATTTCTCAATGTTGTGTTGTTGTAAGCTGACATGGCATGAAATTAAGGCAGCACCACATTTTTTTAAATTGTTGTTTGATTTTCTGCTCTAATAGCAGATTTTAGACAGGGTATTACCCCTCATCCAAGGTAAGGACCAGTGGCTGCGCTTTGCTGGAGCAGCCGTGAAGAGATACCCCACGCCCAAGGTAAGAGAAACCCAAGTAAGACGGTAGGTGTTGCAAGAGGGCATCAGAGGGCAGACACACTGAAACCATACTCACAGAAAACTAGTCAATCTAATCACACTAGGACCACAGTCTTGTCTAACTCAACGAAACTAAGCCATGCCCGTGGGGCAACCCAAGATGGGCGGGAAATGGTGGAGAGATCTGACAGAATGTGGTCCACTGGAAAAGGAAATGGCAAACCACTTCAGTATTCTTGCCTTGAGAACCCCATGAACAGTATGAAAAGGCAAAATGATAGGATACTGAAAGAAGAACTCCCTAGGTCAGTAGGGGTCCAATATGCAACTGGAGATCAGTGGAGAAATAACTCCAGAAAGAATGAAGGGATGGAGCCAATGCAAAAACAATATCCAGCTGTGGATGTGACTAGTGATAGAAACAAGGTCTGATGCTGTAAAGACCAATATTGCATAGGAACCTGGAATGTCAGGTCCATGAATCAAGGCAAATTGGAAGTGGTCAAACAGGAGATGGCAAGAGTGAATGTCGACATTCTAGGAATCAGCGAACTAAGATGGACTGGAATGGGTGAATTTAACTCAGAGGACAATTATATCTACTACTGTAGGCAGGAATGCCTCAGAAGAAATGGAGTAGCCATGATGGTCAACAAAAGATTCCGAAATGCAGTACTTGGATGCAATCTCAAAAATGACAGAATGATCTCTGTTCGTTTCCAAGGCAAACCATTCAATGTCACAGTAATCCAAGTCTATGCCCCAACCAGTAATGCTGAAGAAGCGGAAGTTGAATGGTTCTATGAAGACCTACAAGACCTTTTGGAACTAAGACCCCAAAAAGATGTCCTTTTCATTATAGGGGACTGGAATGCAAAAGTAGGAAGTCAAGAAACACCTGGAGTAACAGGCAAATTTGGCCTTGGGATATGGAATGAAGCAGGGCAAAATCTAATAGAGTTTTGCCAAGAAAATGCACTGGTCACAGCAAACACCCTCTTGTAGCAACACAAGAGAAGACTCTACAGATGGACATCACCAGATGGTCAACATTGAAATGAGATTGATTATATTCTTTGCAGCCAAAGATGGAGAAGCTCTATACAGTCAACAAAAACAAGACCAGGAGCTGACTGTGGCTCAGACAATGAACTCCTTATTGCTAAATTCAGACTTAAATTGAAGAAATTAGGGAAAACCACTAAACCATTCAGGTATGACCTAAATCAAATTCCTTATGATTATACAGTGGAAGTGAGAAATAGATTTAAGGGCCTAGATCTGATAGATAGAGTGCCTGATGAACTATGGAATGAGGTTCATGACATTGTACAGGAGACAGGGATAAAGACCATCTTCATGGAAAAGAAATGCAAAAAAGCAAAATGGCTTCCGGGGAGGCCTTACAAATAGCTGTGAAAAGAAGAGAAGCGAAAAGCGAAGGAGAAAAGTAAAGATATAAGCATCTGAATGCAGAGTTCCAAAGAATAGCAAGAAGAGATAAGAAAGCCTTCCTCAGTGATCAATGCAGAGAAATAGAGGAAAACAACAGAATGGGAAAGACTAGAGATCTCTTCAAGAAAATTAGAGATATCAAGGGGACATTTCATGCAAAGATGGGCTCGATAAAGGACAAAAATGGTATGAACCTAATAGAAGCAGAGGATATTAAGAAGAGGTGACAAGAATACACAGAAGAACTGTACAAAAAAGATCTTCATGACCCAGACAATCACGATGGTGTGATCACTGACCTAGAGCCAGACATCCTGGAATGTGAAGTCAAGTGGGCCTTAGAAAGCATCACTATGACGAAAGTTAGTGGAGGTGATGGAATTCCAGTTGAGCTCTTTCAAATCCTGAAAGTCGATGCTATGAAAGTGCTGCACTCAATATGCCAGCAAATTTGGAAAACTCAGCAGTGGCCACAGGACTGGAAAAGGTCAGTTTTCATTCCAATCCCAAAGAAAGGCAATGCCAAAGAATGCTCAAACTACTGCACAATTGCACTCCTCTCACACGCCAGTAAAGTAATGCTCAAAATTCTCCAAGCCAGGCTTCAGCAATACGTGACCCATGAACTTCTTGATGTTCAAGCTGGTTTTTGAAAAGGCAGAGGAACCAGAGATCAAATTACCAACATTTGCTGGATCATGGAAAAAGCAAGAGAGTTCCAGAAAAAACATCTATTTCTGCTTTATTGACTATGGCAAAGCCTTTGACTGTGTGGATCACAATAAACTGTGGAAAATTCTGAAAGAGATGGGAATGCCAGACCACCTGACCTGCCTCTTGAGAAATCTGTATGCTGGTCAGGAAGCAACGGTTAGAACTGGACATGGAACAACAGATTGGTTCCAAATAGGAAAAGGAGTACTTCAAGGCTGTATATTATCACCCTGCTTATTTAACTTCTATGCAGAGTACATCATGAGAAACGCTGGACTGGAATCCATCATGAAGAAACACAAGCAGGAATCAAGATTGCCGGGAGAAATATCAATAACCTGATATGCAGATGACACCACCCTTATGGCAGAAAGTGAAGAGGATTCAAAAAGCCTCTTGATGAAAGTGAAAGTGGAGAGTGAAAAAGTTGGCTTAAAGCTCAACATTCAGAAAATGAAGATCATGGCATCCAGTCCCGTCACTTCATGGGAAATAGATGGAGAAACAGTGGAAACAGTGTCAGACTTTATTTCTTTGGGCTCCAAAATCACTGCAGATGGTGACTGCAGCCACGAAATAAAAAGACGCTTACTCCTTGGAAGGAAAGTTATGTCCAACCTAGATAGCATATTCAAAAGCAGAGACGTCACTTTGCCAACAAAGGTCCGTCTAGTCAAGGCTATGGTTTTTCCAGTGGTCATGTATGGATGTGAGATTTGGACAGTGAAGAAGGCTGAGCGCCGAAGAATTGATGCTTTTGAACTGTGGTGTTGGAGAAGACTCTTCAGAGTCCCCTGGACTGCAAGGAGATCCAACCAGTCCATTCTGAGGGAGATCAGCCCTGGGATTTCTTTGGAGGAATGATGTTGAAGCTGAAACTCCAGTACTAGCGTTGGTGATGGACAGGGAAGCCTGGCATGCTGAGATTCATGGGGTCACAAAGAGTCGGACACGAGTGAGCGACTGAACTGAACTGAACTGAGACAGGGTAATGCTGTGGTCAGTGTGCATCAGTGTGGAGTTGTTAGTTTTTCCTGTGATGAAATGCAGATGTCGTTGCTTCTTGTTTACCAGCTGAACATACCTGATAATTCATGCTAGCCTCTATCTCAAATTCCCAGCAAAGAATCAGGCATCTTCTCTGCCTCCTTACAGCACTCTGTAGATACCCAGTCCTTCCTTAGTGTCATCCTGGAAACCTTGATTAAAAAAAGAATGGGGAAGTAACTTCAGTCATTCATTGCTCTTTTGTTCTCAGAATGAAAAGGCAAACTGGAGGGAGGGCTGTGGGGTGTTATTATGCTTCAAGATCAAATCCCTTCAGTAATTGAAAGGTTGTCTTGGAACTTGGCTTGGAATTGGGGGTTTCTTGATTTTTACTCTAAGCTTCAAATGTCCATAGATTCTACATTGATTGAAACAGTCTACTGTGATACATTCTCTTAAGAAGTAAAGGGTTTGCGAAGTTTGGAGAGTAGACAGGATTCATTGGAATTTGGACATGTCTACAATGTCCACTTTAATACTCCCTGCTCCTTATAACCAATAAGATTCAAATTTGGCCTAGTATTTGGGAGAGGTAAAAAGAAAGAAGCCAGGGAGAAAGTTGCAAAGGTAACTTTTACAATGCAGGTCTGAAACATGAAAAAGGAAGAAAGTGGGTTGGAAAGAACAGCTTCAAACTGAAGCATGGTTTTGAAAAAAATCTCTGGTGCACGGGGATGACCCAGAGGGATTGTTATGGGGAGGGAGGTGGGAGGGGTGGGGTTCAGGATGGGGAACACATATACACACCTGTGGAGATTCATGTTGATGTATGGCAAAACCAATACAATATTGTAAAGTAAAAAATAAAATACATTAATATTCTTTAAAAAAAAATCTCAATAAGCCTTGGTTTCTGTAATGAAAAACAAGGAGTGACAAAACCAAGATGGTGACTTTGATCATTCCTGACTTCATCTCTCCTAATAAGATGATCAATGAACAGCTATTCAAGAAAAAGGCACAATTGTAAAAACCCTATGATGACCATAAGTATGGGGAATCTAACTGAAGGTGCCTAAGGGTCTACTTGGAAATGGCTTGAGATCAGACTGAAAATTTTAGGGTCCTTAAGAAATCGGAAAACTCCTTTATACCTTAGCATACTCTTGTTCTGTTGAAGACCATATTCCAGTCCAGGAAGTAGGGTAGAGAAAAGAATCATGATATCTTCTTATGTGGAAATGCATTAAGAAATTAACCAAATAAAGGACCACTGGGACTTGTGAAAGTTAGTTAATCAGACATTAGAATTTCTTAAGCATTGTTCTTTGTTCCATCTTCTCACAGATCTACCTCCACTAGAATGAATCATAAATCATCACATCATGCCATGGATCTGACGCTAATGCCTCACAATTGTTTCCCACATTTCCTACCTCAATAAAATTGATATAGTATCTATGTACTAGTATAGTGAAGGTTAATGAAAAACTTACATGAAATTCTTTGAGGAATTTTACCAAAGACACAAGAGTCAAAGTATCATTGTCACAAATACACTTGAAAAAACAAACAAATCCTCTCTTTCTATGTCTCTCCTAGATAATAGATGTTTTCAGTTGTGTAGAGGTCACAAAAGCATTAACAAGCAATCTAGCATTATAAAATTTTTATCTTCATCCTTGGAAAAAGATGCAACCATAAGTGACAACTTGATGTTAAAATGTATATACTATTTCCTTCTACATGTCAAATCCATGCAATTAGTTCTGAGTGCATACTTTTTCAACCCTTAAAAATCAGTGTTGAAAAAGTTAAGATAAAGATAAAATCTCTTTTTCTACTGAATATATTTTACATCTCCTTCATTATCTTGGAATGTGAAAGTCTCTACTTGTGTCTAACAAGTCATTCTGTAAAAGTTGTGTTCCCATTGGGATGGATGGGAAACAAAGAAATCAACAAGGAAAGAGGACAGTGTTGATGTTAAAAGAAAATAAATAAAATTTGACATCCTCTAACTTTTGAGACTGAGATATAAAAGTGTGTTTCAAAATTAATTCATTTTAGCAGAGACTGAGGAAACATAGCTTAAAAAGGCAGAAAAACCCTTAGTTTCCTCATCTATAAAAGAGAATGGAGAAGACTTACCTAAATGTACTATAAACTTCAAATGAAAAAAACTTACCATGTGTTCAGGAGCAAGTACTCAGTCAGTGACAGTTGTTACAGGAAAGCATTAAAGAGTCATGATTATAATGATTGGTTCAGACTCAGACTGTGTGAGTACAAATTCACATGAGGATGCTTATTAGCTTTGTGACATTGAGAAAGTTATTTAATATTGCTGAACTTTCATTTCCATTTCTGGAAAATGGGGTGATGCCATAACCTATCTCACACTGTTAAGGAAATTAAACAAGATAGTATGGGTAAAGACTCTAGAAGTGTCAGGCATGTGTTAATCATTTAGTAAGTGCCAGTTAAAATGATCATTAGTACTATAATTGCTGTCATAAGAATAAAAATGCATTTACTTACCAGTGAAAGCCAACTCAAAGACTATACACTTTGCAAAAATTAGACCTTTGCTTTAAGTTAAAATGTCATAAAATAAGAGATAACTACTGGAGAAGAAATGTCTCTCTTCTAAAGAAAGTCATGACTCCCTCTTAAATTATTCCCAATACTGTTGTTGGCACTCAGAGTCTCCTTAATGTGCATCCCTTGCTTTCTCCAGAATCCTATTGTACTTTAAGCCTGAAGCAATCACACAAAACTATCAGGGTTTAAGGGCTATCTGACTATGACATTTCATCCATCTACTGGATTTGCCATTTTTAAATATGGAAGTTCCTGAATTATTAACTTTCCCCAAAGTGATATTTGATAGCAAAAGTAATATCTGCATGAAGTATTTAATGATTTCTATTAAAAAAAGCCAAGTAATTTGACAGAGCATAATAATTACACTGTCAAAGAACACAAGTTTCCATTTTCTTAGAGAAATCTCTATTGCATGGTTTCAGTTTCACAGGCTGTCATCAAGATGGTAAGACTTATTCCTCCTTTAACTGCACCACGGCAGCCGTTTTATGAAAAATGAATATGGAGGGGCTGCTTTCAGAAGGGTGTTAAACCTATGGCATTACTTATAAAGTCACTCATGTGCCCAGTTAAGAGGCTGGCTTGCATCCCAGTGGAACGGGAGAACAGGGGTTAAAGTCATCTTGTACTGGCCAGATGTAGTAACATAGGTAACGATGATGATCTAGTAATAGTGGGAAGACCCAAAGTACACCTTTCCAAAAGAGCTTTCCCATCAACTGAAGCACAGAACAATTATCTGTTAAGGAATATAATTAGTTTTATGACTGCTTCAGGGTTGGTGAGAAGTCTCCCCTTTTAGCTTCAAAAATTTCACACATAAATCATACAGAGGCTGACAATAATCTTGATCAAAGGGTCAGAGGATGAACTTAGCATTGGATCAGCACCTTGTGTCATTTCATGTCAACCTAGTTGTCGGCACTTATTACAACTCCTCAAGGCTATTTTTGTTTAATATCACAAATTGAGAGAGATTCAGAAGGTACACAAAGAAGGCAATGGCAACCCACTCTTGCCTGGAAAATCCCATGGACAGAGGAGCCTGGTAGGCTGCAGTCCATGGAGTTGCAAAGAGTCGGACACGACTGAGCGACTTCACTTTCACTTTCATGCATTGGAGAAGAAAATGGCAACCCACTCCAGTGTTCTTGCCTAGAGGATCCCAGGGATAGGGGAGCCTGGTGCGCTGCCCTCTATGGAGTTGCATAGAGTCAGACACGACTAAAGTGACAGCAGCAGCAGAAGGTACGAGATTAGTGTCTCATTTTGTGCTAAAACATATCATCAGTAAGCAGTCAGCATATGCTACATCCTGTTCCTCAAAATCCTTACAATGACAATGGAAAATTAAAATGCATTCATAATTTTCTTTTTACATTTTAATTTGAAAGCTTAAAACTTGGATTTATGTCTTAGAAATTAGAGCAATATTTAAGGATGGGCTTTCCATGGAAATGTGCTTGCCAGCTTAGAATGTGGTATAGAGAACTCCTACACTGATATGGAAAACAGGTAGAAGACATTTGATATTCCATCTTAGAGGGATATTCTATGACTCTACCAATACTTGCAGTTGAGGGCCTGGGAAGTGAAATGACGAAATGAATGAGGTGACTTGTGGCCCTTGCCCTACTTCAGGTCCCCTCACCTGTGATCACAGGCAGTTCCTTCACTCTATCTGTGATCCTTATTCTCACCCCAGCATCTTTATGTGAAGATTCAATGATGTTATTCTGGTCATATCATCTTGGGATATTTTAATATAGGATTAAAAAAATAATAAAAAGAATATATTTGATATTCACAGCACAGAATCAGTCTTGGGCCCAAAGTGGGAAAAAGATCCACATTTCAAACTTCTTTGTCCATCTTTCCCATAATAACTTCCACTGCTATATATGACTCCTCTCACTCAACCTCCCTCGCTTCCTCCCTCCCTCCATATCTCTCTCTCTCCCTCTTAGTCTTGATCCTTCAAATCTTTACCCAACTTAACCTTTCTCTGTAAATGTACTCCTCAACTTTACCCTACATTTAAAGGAAAATAAATGTCCCTTACTTCTCCTTACCTATACCCATTCATGCTGTTGTGTGCCCTTTCTCTTCCTCCTGAGAATCAAATACATACCTCAGCCATTACTCCAATTTCAGTACATCACTAAAACATATTTTGAGCTTATCTTTATAAATTAGAGTAATATTTGTGTCTAACATTTGTCTGAGCTAGTGATTGGCACACAGTTGATGCTCAGTAAATGATATCAGGGAAGCCCAATAAATAAATCAGTGAATGATTAAATGAATGAATACACCAAATTTTGTCAATGTTAATGATCTATAGAGTAAAAAGGGCTTCTCTGGTGGCTCAGATGGTAAAGAGTCAGCCTGCAATGCAGGAGACCTTGATCCTATCCCTGGATCAGGAAGATTCCCTGGAGAAGGAAATGGCAACCCACTCCAGTATTCTTGCCTGGAGAATCTCAAGGAGAGAGGAATCTGGCAAGCTACAGTCCATGGGGTCTCAAAGAATTGGGCATGACTGGCCAACTAACACATGAAGTAAAAAATTATTTCTTAGCAAGGACTAATCACCAAAAACTATTTTTTCCCAAAGTCATGGTTTTTAAGAAAAGCTAAAATATATTTTTCAGAAATTCCAAATTATTCTCCTCTCAGGAGTAAAGCACACTACACACTAAATTGTGATTGTTTTTACTCACTCAAACATCCTAGTTTTTGTTTGTGGCTTTGTTGTTTATTTTTTTTGCAAAGCATAATTTAGACTAAGTGTATCCCTTCTGTGGTAGACAGGAGTATAAAATGGCCTTTGAGATTCCTGACCCTTTGTGTACAGTTCTTGTATAATCTCTTTCCCTTGAGTTTAGGATGGAACTGAGAGTATGATGGGATAGTCTTTACTTTGATTTGGGTACATTATATGATAACGGTGACAGAAGAATCACTTCCCTGATTATGTTAAATTATAGAACGCTTCAGTGAAGAAGACTGTGAAGATAATTTTCTGTTGGTTTTGAAGAAGGAAGTCTCTGCTATAAGAGGACTACTTGGCTAAGGCCTGAGGGTGACCTCTAAGAGTTGATAGTAACCCCCAAGCGAGTGCTTATATTACAAAAGATTAAACTTGCCAATAACCAGTGAGTCTGAATCTCAGGTGAGCTCACAGCCTCAGCCAACACTGATTTCAGCATAGAGAGCTTGAGCAAAGTGTCTAGACACTTGACCCATGGAAACTGTGAGATGATATATGGGTATTGTTTTAAGCTCCTACATTTGTGGTGACTGGTTACAGAGCAATAGAAATCTAACTCAGCTTTCAAAGAAGTTGGTTTAGACACTGGATTATATAAAACAATTTGTTATTAGTAGAACAGCAATAGGGAAGAACAAATCAGGTTCCCATATTAGATATGTTCCTTTTTACTTCAACCTTTTTCCTTGTCACCTGTGTGTAGTCATGCTGACTCTGCCCATTTCTGTGACCCCAGGCTGATCCTACCCAGCCTGGGTCTGCACCTTTGTAAAAGAATGTTTTCTATAGCCTGAAATATACATAATATCCTTTTACCAGGCTATGACCTCTAAGAGCCCATTCAAATGAAGATTAAAAGGTTGTAGAACAGAGCATAATATTTTTGTTGTTGTTGGAGGTTTACAAGAACGTTGTAACCTGAACAGAGGTAGACAGAAATTGGACACCAAGAAATCTGCAAAAACTAACCATACCTCAGCCTTGAAATTAAAAGATGTTTGCTCCTTGGAAGAAAAGCTATGACAAACCTGTGCGTTAGTCACTCAGTCGTGTCCAACTCTGCAACCCCACAGAGTGTAGCCCAACAGGCTCCTCAGTCCATGGGATTCTCCAGGCAAGAATACTGGAGTAGCTTGCCATTCCCTTCTCCAGAGGATCTTTCCAACCCATGGATCGAACCCTGGTGTCCTGCATTGCAGGCAAATTCTTTACCATTTGAGCTACAAAGAAGTCCTTATGACAAACCTAGACAGCATATTAAAAAGCAGAGACACTTCTTTGCCGACAAGGGTCTGTATAATCAAAGCTATGGTTTTTCCAGTAGTCATGTATGAATATGAGAGTTGGATCATAAAGAAGGCTGAGTGCCAAATAATTGATGTTTTTGAACTGTGGTGTTGAAGACTCTTGAGAGTCCCTTGGACTGCACAGAGAGCCAACCAGTCAATCCTAAAGGAAATCAGTCCTGAATATTAACTGGAAGGACTGATGCTGAAGCTGAAGCTCCAATCCTTTGGCCACCTAATGGGAAGAACTCACTCATTGGAAAAGACCCTGATGCTGGGAAAGATTGAAGGAAGGAGGAGATGGGACAGCAGAGGATGCGATGGTTGGATGGCATCACCACCTTGATGGACATGAGTTTGAGCAAGCTCCAGGAGTTGGTTATGGACAGGGAAGACTAGAATGCTGCAGTCCATGGGGTCACAAAAGTCAGACACAACTGAGCCTGAGTGACTGAACTGAACTAAAGTGAACCACACTTCTCCCTCACATTGCCTGCAAAATGCTTTGCTGAAAGCCTTCAGAAATTTCAGGTTTTGTTTTCCTTGGGCATGAACCATGCATCTTCTTGTATGGCTCTGTGATAAAGCTTTCTCTGCTCCAAACTCTGATGATTTGGCCTCACTGTGTGTCAAGTACTGGCATTTGCTCCATGGTTCTCAGTTTACTCAGGGCATTTTACAGGTAAGTCAGTTACTCTGCCTTACATATTAGTGGCATTATCTTATAAGGTATTTTTACCTCTAAGGTGGTAGAAAGAATCGAAGTGGAGTAGGTTTAAGACTTCCAAATAAAGCAAATCTTTTACTACAAATGATATCCCAAATCTATTGTGTTATTGTTTATACATGTCATAAATCCTATTAATCAAAAATATTTTATGAATTTTACTGTGTAATAGAGCCTCTGGATAAAATAGAAGCAATAATCATATTTTTGTCTGCCTAATAATCTTCTCTTTTTACTCCTACACAACTTTCTTCTCTCATGTGGGACTATATTACTCAGATTTTACTAGATGCATGGACTGAATGATTTGAAAAGCAAAGTTTTAGGAGATCACAGAAACTGCTTTGGGTCTAAGTTATAGAATTTCAATTCCGATTGACATAGTAATATTTTTACACAAAACTGAAAACTATAAACATGGCCTCACTTCAGGTACTGCTGGATCCTAATGTTCATTTAATGCTGTCACAAACCTCTTTATCTGTGGTTTTCAACTCTGATTTCCATTATTTTCATTTTATTTCCAGTTATGTTCTCCTGTCAAGTCCCCAGATGCTATACATACAATCTTGTGAAGACAGGTCATGAAGAGTGATTATTCCCTCCCTGGAAACTCCAATAAAAATACCAGCAATCACTCTTATGACACCAAATTGGGTTAAATCTAATTGTTGCTGGGTAGAGGTGAGGTGAAATACGCTAAGTAGCTGGGTTTGGGTCATATGTTCTGAATCCAGAGAGGAACTGTGCCAATACCATGTAAGACACATGAACTGCAATCAGGAGTGATTTCTTAGGAATACTGGACTGTGATTTTCAGAATAGGTGAAAGGTGATACTAAGCAGTCACAATCAACCCACATCCGTCACAGTCAGCCTTTTTGTCAGCTGCACTCTGACCCTGAACTAGCTGTGGAGACCGTGGTTTCCATGGTTACTACCGCAGAAACAAAATAAGATTCAGGATCTTAACAAAATCAAGTTTCATAATTAACCCCCATAGAATTGTCTCTGGATAGAGTTCTTCTGGAAGGCTCCCTTCCAAGCAGGAAGTTGGGGGTGGGGGGACGGTTCAAGCCCCTCTTATGTTGTGGCTCTACAATTTTTTATCATTAAAGACAACTAGCCAATATTTCATCTGCTTGGGGAAAAAAGTAGAAAATCATGAATATGATGGCTTTATGGGAAGCCCTGGAAGTAGCTAATACTATTTCGCTCTGTATTACGAGGAACTGTGAAGAGGCCAGCAAATTTAACTTACCTCTGTGTCCAATGGAGGAAGAACTTGGTTTGCTGAACAGTCTCTACCACTCATCCTTTGCTTAAAATTACTAACTGGCTTCTCCTTGGTTTCCTTAGTGAAATATTTTGCTATATTAGCCAGCTACTTGTCTTGTTTTCTATGTCTGAGTCTCTGCCCTTAAATTATTCTAAGTACCTTAAGGAAGAAGAAGGAATCAAGGTTCCCTGACCCTCTGACAAGACCTGATTCAGGACCAGTTGTCAGATCGGCATTGCTAACTGCCTGTCTATCTAAATTCCCTATCTCTGCCAAACTCTGGTAGTCCTGTCTCCAGGTCAGTGAGAGTCTGTCCTACTGAATAACTATATCCCAACTCCATCCCCTAATTGAACATGGTGTCTATTACACATGGTTTCTGTTTGCTGGTTATTTTTACTATAGAGCCCATTAAGTATTTATTCTCTTACTGCAGCAGTTCTTGGGAAAACAGACCCAGCAATCCTTCAGTTTATAGTCTGTCAACGTTTCTATAATAAATCCAATTATAAGTTATATTTTTTCTACAAAGCTTGCCTACATTATCTGAGTTTTGAAGCAGTTTTATTTGTATTTACTTTCTCCAAATAAGATGAACTCAGAGAGTGAGTGAGTAAGAGATGAAACTTGAAAGAAAAAGCACAGAGGAATTCACAAAAGACCACTGTATTGTTGATGAATCCTTATAGATTGGTATTAGGTGAGCAAACAACACAGACTGGCAAAATCACATCACTTCCGTAGCGTCACATTGTGGGATTTGGACATCCCAAAGCTGTACAGCTTACAGCTGTACAGAGAGCTGTACAGAGCATACACTCATATACAGATATCTATGCATTCATAATGCTCTTTTTACCATTTTAAAACGATTTTTCAACTACTCTTATTGGGGGAGAAATAAGCCCTAGGAAAATAGTGTGGTAGAGTCAGTAAGGCTCTTGTCTCCAGGGTCAAAGTGCCTGGTTTTAAATCTTGGTTCCTATCAGCATGTGGTCTTAGGTAGTCAATTATCTTAAATTCTCAGAGCCTCAAATTTTAGGTGATTTAAATCCTTTAACTTCAGCCTCATTTTACAGATCAGTATCTAGTAAGACCTAATGGAAGAGAGGTTAAAGAGCTCCAGTCACCATCCTTTCAGAATCTGTTATCTCTGAAAGGGAGTAGGTGGGGAAGAATTACTCAATCCACAGCTGACTTTTCAGAAATCCCCAAATCTTGTACATTGCTTAGGAAAGCACTGATTCCTTACAGAAAGAAACTAAAGAAAATACAGATTCACCAGCCCAATGTCTAAATAAAACATTAATTTCCAAATACTTTCCAATTCCAGACAGGTAAACATCACGTTCTGGTAAGGATTTCCCAGGTGTTTTCCTGTATCTGCAATGATGTTGTTTGGGTGGATGGGACAGGGGGTGAGTAGGTGAAGGGGAGGGAGGGCAGAGGTAAATAGGTTCTGTGAGAATCAGCAAGTTTAAATTGCTGTGCTCAGTGTGTCAGAATAAAACCTAATAAGAACAAGTTTTTCAATTTAACAAACTAACAAATATCTTTAAATGAAAGGAAAAAGAAGTAAATGCTGGAGGAAAATAAAGCCACCTGCAAGTGTGACATTCTTTTTTGCCATCAGATCAGATCAGATCAGATCAGTCGCTCAGTCGTGTCCGACTCTTTGCGACCCCATGAACTGCAGCACGCCAGGCCTCCCTCTCCATCACCAACTCCCGGAGGTCACCAGACTCACATCCATCGAGTCAGTGATGCCATCCAGCCATCTCATCCTCTGTCGTCCCCTCTCCTCCTGCCCCCAATCCCTCCCAGCACAGAGTCTCTCCAATGAGTCAACTCCGCGAGATGGCCAAAATACTGGAGTTCAGCTTAGCATCATTCCTTAAAGAAATCCCAGGGTTGACTCCCAGAATGGACTGGTTGGATGCAGATCTTAGTTCCCTGACTGAGAAATCCCAGCCTCTCGGACTACAGACCCCGAGGGAAGTCCCTGGAAGGGCCATACAGAGCTGTGAACTTCTCAGTGGCATGGATGAGGCCCATGGTTCTATGGAAGGAGGACAATGTTATACGTTTTCACAAAATTGAAGAACTAAGCCAAAATGGTCAATGAGAACTTGGTTCACTCTTTTTCAAATCCCAGCCTCTACTATAATATATGGAAGTTATTTACAAAAATACTTTTCATTTATTTTAAAATATTTAACATATATTTAAAAGCTAGAGGAAAAGATTCATGATGTTTTGGCTGCAAAGTAGTTGAATATTCTGTGTTCCTAATCCCTTCCTTTGACCAACAGTAAACATGCTGTTTACTTTAATTGAGCATCCTTTGACTAGCAGTGAAATAAAATTCAAAGTTTATCAAAATCAATCAACTAGTAAACTATACAAATAGAAAAGAGGCTTGAATAAAAAGAAAAAGGGAAAAAAATAAGAAACAGCCAAAAGAAAATAAAATACCCAAAGTGGAAGGACAGTGAGGAGAGTTTGGGGTTAACATTGGGAGGCAATGTAAAAGGGATGAGGACAGGGATAGATTAGGAGTTGGGATTAATTGACACTAGTATATGTAAGATAAATAAGCAACAAGGATTTACTATTTAAGAGCTGGAATAACATTTAATATTTTATAATAACCTAAAAGGAAAATAATCTGAAAAGACATGTATGTATACTTGAATCACTTTGCTGTGCAATTGAAAATAACACAGTACTGCAAATCAACTAAACTTCAACAAAAAAGTGCTTATCAAGAAAAATATTAATTGAGATAAATAGGAATTATTTTAAATCCTAAATGCTGATGTTAATGATAATAAAATTCACAAAAATATATTAAATTGTCAATGTTTGGCTTAATTAAATTGTTTCTAAGATCAAAACTAAATTGTCTCTTCAATATAACACATAGAAATGCAACTGTGAGCACCTGGAACTCTCAATAAATTCTTCACATAAAAAATGTACATATTTTGTGAAAAGCAAATACATGTTGACATACTATAAGTAGACTTTGTTTGGTGAACTGTTTGGAATTTATTGAAATATAGATTCACTCACGTGTAACAGGACCTAGAGAGTATTGTAGGTTAATCATACATCAAAACTAAACAAACTCAGATTTGTGGTTATAAGAGGCAGATTTGAGGAGAGGAAATTGAATGAAGGCAGTCAATAAGTACAAAGTTCTAATTATAAGATAAATGAGTACTATAGATGTAACGTAAAATGTGGGAAATATAATTAACACTGCTGTATGTCATATATAAAAGTTGTTAAAAGTAAATCCTAAGAGTTCTCAGCATAAGAAAAAAATTTTTTTCTTTTTGTATCTATATGAGATGATGGATGTTGACTAAACTTATGTAATAATTTTAATTATATTATTAGTTATATCATCAGATCAGATATCAGATCAGTTGCTCAGTGGTGTGCCCCATGAATCACAGCACTCCAGGCCTCCCTGTCCATCACCAACTCCCAGAGGTCACTGAGGCTCACATCCACGAGAGTGACCATCCAGCCATCTCATCCTCTGTCATCCCCTTCTCCTCTGCCCTCCATCCCAGCATCAGAGTCTTTCCAATGAGTCAACCTTTGCATGAGGGCGACTGGAGGCCATCCATCCACGGACCTGGGTTGATCTCCTTCAGAATGCTGCTGTCCAAGGGTCTCTCAAGAGTCTTCTCCAACACTCCACAGTTCAAAAGCATCCATTCTTCAGCGGTCAGCCTTCTTCACAGTCCAACTCTCACATCCATAGGTGACCACAGGAAAAACCATAGCCTTGACTAGACGGACCTTTGTTGGCAAAGTAATGTCTCTGCTTTTCAATATGCTATCTAGGTTGGTCATAACTTTCCTTCCAAGGAGAAAGCGTCTTTTAATTTCATGGCTGCAGTCACCATCTGCAGTGATTTTGGAGCCCAGAAAAATAAAGTCTGACACCGTTTCCACTGTTTCCCCATCTATTTCCCATGAAGTGATGGGACTGGATGCCATGATCTTCATTTTCTGAATGTTGAGCTTTAAGCCAACTTTTTCACTCTCCACTTTCACTTTCATCAAGTGGACATGGAACAACAGACTGGTTCCAAATAGGAAAAGGAGTACGTGAAGGCTCTATATTGTCACCCTGTTTATTTAACTTATATGCAGAGTACATCATGAAAAACACTGGACTAGAAGAAACACAAGTTGGAATCAAGATTGCTGAGAGAAATATCAATAACCTTAGATATGCAGATGATACCACCTTTATGGCAGAAAGTGAAGAGGAACTGAAGAGCCTCTTGATGAAAGTGAAAGTGGAGAGTTATATGTAATTATATATTTGGATATATTATTATTATAACTTCATGATGTAAGTCAAATCATGAGGCTGTATACCTTAACCTTATCCAGGGCTTTATGTCAACTATATTTCAATAAAACGCAAAGAAAAAAAAATAAATTTGTTCATCTGCATCTCAAAAATAAATCTGATTTGCATACACCTAAATTGATGCTTTTGAACTGTGGTGTTGGAGAAGACTCTTGAGAGTCCCTTGGACTGCAAGAAGATCCAACCAGTCCATTCTGAAGGAGATCAGCCCTGGGATTTCTTTGGAAGGAATGATGTTAAAGCTGAAACTCCAGTACTTTGGCCACCTCCTGCAAAGAGTTGACTCATTGGAAAAGACTCTGATGTTGGGAGGGATTGGGGGCAAGAGGAGAAGGGGATGACAGAGGATGAGATGGCTGGATGGTATCACTGACTTGATGGACGTGAGTCTGAGTGACCTGCAGGAGATGGTGATGGACAGGGAGGCCTGACATGCTGCGATTCATGGGGTTGCAAAGAGTCGGACACGACTGAGTGACTGAACTGAACTGAAAATATAACCAAGCAGCATTACAGGTATAGTCAGAAAGAATAAGATCACCTAGGACCCCAAAAAACTCCCATATTTTAATAGTATAGTGATATAAAGAGGTGGATGAACAGGCCTAATTTGTTGAAGAAAATGTACAGTTCTGAGAGGACCATGCATGTGGCGGTACAGTTTGGCTTCAGAGAGGAACTGGGTAGAAAGGGCAAGATCTTCTATAAATATAATATTTCCATTTACTATAAACAAGTATGTCTGTTTAAGAATATATGGAATATAGGACTTCCTTGTTGGCTCAGTGGTAAAGAATCCACCTGCCAATGCAAGAGACATGGGTTTGGTCCCTGCTCCAGGAAGATCCCACATGCTGCGGAGCAATTAAGCTGGTGCAAAACAACTATTGATCCTGTGCTCTATGGCCCAGGAGCCATAACTACTGAAGTGTGAGTGCACTAGCCATGCTCTGCAACAAGAGAAACCACCACAAAGAGAAATCATGTGCCACAACTAGAGAGTAGCCTCCTCTGGCTGCAACTAAAGAAAAGTCCATGCAGCAACGAAGACCCAGCACAGCCAAAAATAAATAGATAAAAAGAATAAAGAACATATGGAATCTAGAAAAATGCTACAGGTGAATTTATTTGCAGGGCAGGAATAGAGATGTAAATGAAGAGAACAGACATGCGTACTCAAGAGGAGGAGGGGAAGGAGAGGGTGGGATGAATTGGGAGATTACCATTGACATAAATACACTACCATGTATAAAATAGTGGGTAGTTGTGATATAAAATAGGGATCTCAGCTCCGTGCTCTTTGATGACCTAGAGGAGTGGGAGGGGTTGTGGAAGAGAGGAAGGGCGCTCAGTCGTTCCGACTCTGCCCCCGGACGTAGCCCCCAGAGGGAGGCAAGAGACAGGAGTGGTCTAATGTATACATATAGCTGACTCATATTGTGTACAGCAGAAACTAACAAACAACATTGTAAAGCAATTATACTCCAATAATAAAAGTTTTTTAAAAATCCCTTGGGTTATTTCTCTCCTGTCCTAGTTGCAGGCCACTGTAAATAGATCAGTCCTAGCAGATTCCCACTCTTCCACGCAGTCTGTCAGTATTCCTGCAGGAACTGTTTGCCTGGGAAACAACAGAGTTGACATGTTGGTAGGGGGTGTGAGTTGAAAATAGACTGCAGAGCCCATTACTCTCTGCTGCTGTGACCAGCTGACCCACCTCCCTCAGCAGCCAAGACCATATGCAGTAGAAGAGGAGTAAAGAAGGCCTGCTAATATCCTCCTTTTCCACTGTAGGCTGGTTATCCCTAAGCATAAACTGGAGAGGTTTTTGGATTCCAGAGTCATAGGATGCTAGAAAATCATCCGGGCTGTTCATGCAGCAAGAGCATTTGGAGACCGATTCTTCTTGACACCTGTGGATTCTTCCCAGAATAAGTGTCCTATAGTGGAACTGACACCCAAGAGGCCAGGGACATCAGTGAAAGGTTGTTTTTGACTTCACACCTCACCCATCTCTATATTCTTATGGCATTTGCAATAGCACTGTGAGCAGTGATTCTTAGTCATTCTTTCATTCATGTATTCATTCTGGTCTACAACCAGAGAAAGCCTATTTAGGGTTTAATTTGCCTGGTGGCAACAGAAGGAAATCAAGAAGACTCTCTATAGAAGTTTTCAGTGAGGAAAATGGTAAAATGTTATCTCTGGAGAAGAGCAGAGAAATCACCTAGGACAGACTTATGACTTTACATAAATTTTCATGGAAGGCAAACTTGCTTTTTGTTTCTGATTCTGCATCATACAGTTCTCTCACGGTCATATGAATGACACAGATGTCCTTATTATCCATTCAAATTCTGCAAGATAGCAAAAGGTTTGCTCTCAGGAGTCTGCTAAACTTAACTGTAAAGTTTAGGTCTACCAATTTAAAGTAGCTTTGTGACTTTAATGACACTTTGAAGATGTATAAACTAATGTTCATGGAAGTTAAATAGTTTCTGTAGTATATAGAGTTCACTGTATACACAGAATATGAACTTTGAACAGATGAGGTCATCCTACTAAGCCCTTGGTACAGTCCATGACATCACAGTACGTGGCAATTGACAAAAGAGGCGACAACATTATGATCATTATTGTTATAGCGAGTTGTAGGACATCAAAACACCAACCACCTATTTTTAGTGTAGTCAATATCAATCACTAATTTGCCTTTAAAGCTCATTCCTTTTTTCTTTCCCATACACACTGGAGTATGTTTCTTCAGGATAAATCACATTTCTGAGCTGCAGTTTTCTCTTTTTTAAATTCACCCATTTGTGTCTCATTACTCCAGTATTTTGGCCACCCAGCGAAGAGTGACCATGGAGAAGACCTGATGCTGGGAGGGATGAGGGCAGGAGGAGAAGGGGACGACAGAGGATGAGATGGCTGGATGGCATCACTGACCGAGGATGCGAGCTGAGGACCCCGGGAGGGTGATGGACAGGGAGGCCTGGCGTGCGCGGTCTGGGGTGCGAAGAGTCGGACACGACGAGGACGATCTGATCTGATCTGATCAATGGTCAAATTTCTGCATTTTACTGCTTGTGATTTTTGACCCATTAGCTGATAAATTACTGCTGTGAGAAAGTGGCAAGTGAAGGTTTGCAAACTTTTTACCATCATGAAACTCATTATATAAAATCAAGAATAGAAAAGCATGGTTTGGAAATCATATGGGATATATTTGTATATATACTGTACTAAACAGTTTGCATTTTTTCAAGTTGGAGGATTGCTGGGGACCAGCCCCAGCTGATTCAGGGACTTCGAAGCGAGGACGGCATTGGTGGGGGTCAGGACACGATAGTTATAATTAGAGATATAAAGAATAATAGAACGAGGATAGCTCAGTAGGAAAATTCAGTGGAGAAAAGGGGCTGAGTAGCTTGGTTTACGCGGGGGACCAATAAAACTTCAAGACAAGAAGTTTGCACCACTTACGTAGGCCGCAGGCGTCTTTCCGTTCTCCCGAAGGAGAGGCGACACTGAGGCCTCCCTGGTCCGATCTTAGAAGCCCAGGCATAATTAGTAAGCATGGTGGGTCCCACGCTCCAGATGGAGACTCAGCCAGAATTTGAGAGAGAGAGCGACACGGGGAGACCAGTCTTTCCAGGAACTGATCCCAATTCTTTATTTTCCATGGTCTACTTTTATACACTGAGATGGTATACAAAAGTCACGTGGGGTCAGCAGCCCTGACTTTTATCAAAGTCAGGTGCTTCATACAAATGTATACAGAGGTTTTAGGTGTGTTACATCATCTTCTGGCCAGGGGGCCTGCTGACAATTTATGACCTTCTCCTTGTGATAGCGGTCAGTCAATCCAGGACATTTATTTCTCCAGGGGTGATTATTCTTAAAACAGACTCCACCAGATAAATTTACATTTCTATAGGGTGAGGGTGTAGTGGGTTTTAGTCAGGGAAAGAATTTACTTAGCCTAAGTGAAAGAAAGAAAGTGAAGTCACTCAGTCGTGTCTGACTCTTGCAACCCCATGGACTGTAGCCCACCAGGCTCTTCTGTCCATGGGATTCTCCAGGCAAGAATACTGGAGTGGATTGCCATTTTCTTCTCCAGGGGATCTTCCCAACCCAGGGATCGAATCCAGGTCTCCTGCATTTCAGGCAGACACTTTATCCTCTGAGCCACCAGGGAAGCTGCTACTTAGCCTAAGGTCTAACGTGATTAGTATCAAAGGTTAATACTTATTTCTTCTATATATTCATTAATGTGTGTAAGGGTAGGCGATGTGGAGGCTTAGCAGCAAACATTGGCTCAACAAATGAAAAACCCTTCACCAATACAATTTCTAATCAGCCCACTAATAGTTTTCTAACTTCTCTAAAGAACCTGTTTTTAGAAGCACATGTGGCCAGACAAGCCTGTCAGGTGGGCTAGAGAACCTTCAGAGGAGTTTGTAGGTTAAAACACTCCTGTCACGCCCAGGAATTTTTATTAACTGGAGCTCTAAGTTAACTCCTTTTCTGAAAGAGGTGGTGGGGGACAGCCCCCCGTAAAGTCAGAGGTGAGAACACAAAGCAGAAAGTAGGCAGACTCTGGCTTTTTTGGGGGAGATGCTCTAGAACCTCCAAGGGGCTCCTGAGGCTTGATCTTGCGCCCTTGCATTATTGCCAAGCCTCCTTCCTTATGACCTTTGTCACGGGTGGAGCGCTAATCCAAAAACCAGCTCCCAACAGAGGATCAAGTGTGTTAATGTTAAGGAAGTGGGCAGCTTCAGTTAATGAGTCAGATTATCTAGGAAAACAGAATGGCACTCTTGCTTACCCATAAAATAATAGATTTGTTATTGCTGAATGCTGGCTATATAAAGAGAACTATCATTTGTTCTTATTGAGATACTCCTCAGAACCACACTTTTGTTAATAAAGATAAACTCCTTATGGGATCATCAAATGTTATTTTCCTACACTTGGAATCCTTTCAGCAGTTTTCCTGACTTTGGATCAAGGAGATGCTGGACATTTAAGACCTGTGATGATTTGCCTCCTGCAGTGACTTTACTTGCATCTCAGAAGCAAAGTGAATGCCCTGAGGTGTGGCCCAAGTCTACTTCAGTGACATCTTAAGATGTGATCTTAGAAAATCCTAGAGAATAGGGAATCTAGAGGTAGAAATCCCAGAAAAGTAGAGTCAAATGTAAAGCTGCATGATGTGGTAAGACAAACAGTTAGCTCCTTACTTTCTCTTCCCTCTTCTGATAAGTCAAATCGATAATCAGAATTTTCTGGACTTCATTCTGTCCCTTCCACTCCAGTACATTCCTGCCTACTTCTCTACTCAGAGAGTCTCCCATAGAATCGGTGCTCATCTTCCTGTAACTAAATAAAACTGGTATTATTTGTGGAAGGACATTTTTTGAGAAATGCACCCCAGAAACTTACTAAGTATCTGTCTTCTCAGTGTCAGGGGAATGGTCTTGGAGAATACCAAGAAAATGAAGGCTACAAAATCAGAAACTTCAAGTAGTCTTAATAGCAGGAGAGTCTAATAATGCCTGCTCACATTTCTATATTCAACTCATGGAATAGTAAATGTTTCTAGGTCTTTGCTTTGAGGGTTACTAAGATCCAAGTCTGTTAATTAAGGCTTGAGTGTTAGTTGCTCAGTTGTGTCCAATTTTTTGCGACCCCATGGACAGGAGCCTTCCAGGGCTCCTCTATCCGTGGAATTCTCTGGGCAAGTGGGAGATACTGGAGTGGGTAGCCATTACCTTCTCTGGGTGATCTTCCCAACCCTTAACAATGCAAAAATACTGTTCATTTTAAAATACATTTAAATAAAGCAAACCAAGAAAATAGTAAAACACAGGCTAGAAAACATATTTTCTATGAAGATACAATAACTACCTGCCTCTCTGCAATGGCTTGCATACTAGAAGAGAAGGTTAACAATTGGAATTACAGTTGGTCACAGAGGAGGCCTTGATAGAAACGTTCCTCTCCTTACATGGTTTGAATCCTCTTACACAAGGGAAGGATGGAATCTCAAAGCAAGGCATTTTCTTTGTTGAATCTGGGCAACAGGCTGTTAGCCAGCTGGCTCATTTGAAGCTAGCCCTGCTGCTTGAATTGTTGGTATCCTGATTCCCTAGCCTGAGTGAAATCAATTTTTACAGAATTCTATTATACCACACACTTCTCTTTTTAATACACATAGAAGTTGTGAATATACTCATTCAACATCATGGGTATTTGATTATTTTTTCTCCTCTACTAGCCTATAAGCACCATGAATGCAAGGACCATTTTTCTTCCCACTTTTGTGTATCTTAACATCAATCCCTTTTAGTTATTGCTGTGCATCCAATTCCCATAACACCTAGAGACATAAAACAACACATATCTAGTAAAATGGTACAGACAGTGGAAACCAGTATAAAAATTACCCAAAACAGTTATCTGTAAAATTATGGCTTCTAAGGATATATCCAAAAATAATTGAAAACAAGGACTTGAACAGATATTGTATAGTCATGTTATTAGCTGCATTATCATAACAACCAAAAATAGAAGCAATCCAAGTGTCCGTCAAGAATAAATGGATAAACAAAATGTGGTATACACATATACTGGACTATATTCCATTCAGTCTTAAGAAGGAAAAAAATTCTGACACGTGGTACAACGTGATGAGCCTTGAAGAAGTAATTCTAAGTGAAATAGCTCAAACAAATAATGTATGATTCAATTTGTATGAGGCATCTAGAGTAGTCAAAATTAAAGAGACAGAAAACTGAACAGCAGCTGAGTAGAGGTGAATGGGAAGCTAGTGCTAAATGACAGTTTCAGTTTGGGAAGCTGAAAAAGCTGTGAAGGTGGATGGTGGTAATGGTTACACACAATGTGAGTATAACTTAATACCATGAAATTCTACATTTTAAAATAATCGAAATGGTAAGTTTTATGTTGTGTATGTTTTACCAGAACACACGTACACTCACACACACACACACACACACACACACACACACACACACACACACCCTATTACCTTATGTTTCGTAGGCCAGTAATTTATACATGATTTAACCAGGTCTACCCGGAGAAGGCAATGGCACTCCACTCCACTACTCTTGCCTGGAAAATTCCATGGATGGAGGAGGCTGGTAGGCTGCAGTCCATGGAGTCGCCAAGAGTCAAACACGACTGAGAAGCTTCACTTTCACTTTTCACTTTCATGCATTGGAGAAGGAAATGGCAACCCACTCCAGTGTTCTTGCCTGGAGAATCCCAGGGACGGAGGAGCCTAATGGGCTGCCATCTGTCGGGTCGCAGAGTTAGACATGACTGAAATGACTTAGTAGTAGTAGTAACCAGGTCTACCATTTAAGGTCTCTCACAAAACTTCAAATAAGGTGGCAGCCAGGGCTAGGTTCTCATCTGAAGAACTGACCAGGGAAGGATTTACTATGAAGCTCCTATGATTGTTTGCCATATCTGTACCTCAAGGGATGTTGGATTGAGGGCCTTAGATCCGAACTGGCTGTTGGCTGGAAGCTGCCTTTAGTTCCTTTTCAAAATGGCAGTTGTCTTCATGAAAGCACTCCAGCCAAGAGGGAAAAGAGTATATTAGCAAGACAGATGTCCAATATTTTTAGCCTGCTGCTAAGTCACTTCAGTCATGTCTGACTCTGTGTAACCTCACAGACAGCAGCCCACCAGGCTCCACTGTCCCTGGGATTCCCCAGGCATGAACACCAGAGTGGGTTGCCATTTCCTTCTCCAATGCAGGAAAGTGAAAAGTGAAAGCGAAGTTGCTCAGTCGAGTCCAACCCTCAGTGACCCCACGGACTGCAGCCCTCCAGGCTCCCCAGTCCATGAGATTCTCCAGGCAAGAGTACTGGAGTGGGGTGCCATTGCCTTCTCTGATTTTTAGCCTACTTATGGAATTGCACATCTCAATGCTATTGTATTCTTTTGGTGAAAACCAAGTTACTTAAGGGGAGGTGACTGCAGAAGGCCATAAATATCAAAACACAGGCAATACTGGGGGGTCATTGTATAATTCTGGCTGCCTCATAGTCCTAGAACTGTGAAGTTATATGCTAGAAATGGGCAATTAATTCCAAAGGGAGACTTCTCTGGGAGCCCAACCAATGACAGAGGGTCAGAGTAAAACAAGATCAATCCTGAGTATCTGGAAATATGAAATTACAAGCAGGATTCTGTTAGTGCCAGCCTCTAGAAGGAAGACAATTATGCCATTTCAGGAAATAATGATCAGTTGTCTGGGCCAGAGGATGCCTGGGGTGTAACAATAGTGCCAGAATGGCAGCAAAATTTAAGGTCTACTCCAGCTCAAATGCTCTAAACATTGCCTGATGGGTCCTCCTGCAACTGTCTGAAAATTTCTTCAAATTCTGTCCCCCTCTCTCCCATATACACACACAGGAACTGGGATAAGCTCCAAACTGATTATTTTGTGAACATATCTGAGTTTGAAAACTTTGACTGCAAAATATTCATTAAGGCAAACAACTTCCCATCTTTTTTGTAAGTAAAATTTAGAAAATACACTTCTGAACCAAGGCCACAGTAGGAGTGCCAATCTAAGGCCCCATTTTTTGATTCTTGGACCAATAAATTCCTGGGCTATAAGTGTAGCCTCTTTGATTAGAAACCTTATTTGGAGGAATAGAGAGAGAAGGTGATGGGGCAGGAGTGAAGAGAAAACAGAATCCTTTTTTTCTATTTTCATGGAGTGTCATTATTATTTTTTCTGTTGTTGTGCTTATCATAGTAAGATACAAACAAACAAACAAACAAACAAGCATCTCACTTGGTAAAAGGCAAAAAGTACACAAAGCAAAATAATGAAGAGCCTCTTCCTGATGGAAAGCTGTCTCCTTGAGGGCTCTGCATGGCTGCCAACAAAGCTCTGCTAGTCACTGAGTTATTCCTTTTTCTGCAAAATATATCCTCTCTGTTCTGCTTTAAAATGCTGGACCTGGGATTGCAAACTCCATTTCTGCTTCATCAGATAACTTCCTGTTAAAATCCCATAAGAAAAGGTACAAAGGAATCAAGTGGGAGAAGGATGTGCTCCTTCCTCTGGTGTTTATTGCCTTTATCCACAATAAGCTTTCACCCTATGACAGGCAGTGCTAAAGGATCCAGTTTCTCTTATTATTCCCTGAAAAATCCTGCCTTCAAAGGCAGCAGAATCACTCAGCTAAGATCTCTGGAAATGGTTTGGTGGTTACTTGGTACTGAATGTGATGTTGAATACTTTAATAAAGGAACAAGGAAAACTGGAACCCTGCGGCATACAGTTTCATCAGAGTTCGGTCGATCAATCATGTCCGACTCTTTTCGACCCCATGAATCGCAGCACACCAGGCCTCCCTGTCCATCAAAAACTCCCGGAGTTCACCCAGACTCAAGTCCATCGAGTCAGTGATGCCATCCAGACATCTCATCCTCTGGCGTCCCATTCTCCTCCTGTCCCCAATCCCTCCCAGCATCAGAGTCTTTTCCAAGGTGTCAACTCTTCAGATGAGGTGGCCAAAGTACTGGAGTTTCAGCTTCAGCATCATTCCCTCCAAAGAAATCTCAAGGCTGATCTCCTTCAGAATGGACTGGTTGGATCTCCTTGCAGTCCAAGGGACTCTCAAGAGTCTTCTCTAACACCACACTTCAAAAGCATCAATTCTTCGGTGCTCAGCCCTCTTCACAATCCAACTCTCACATCCACACATGATTAGAGGAAAAACCATAGCCTTGACTAGACGAACCTTTGTTGGCAAAGTAATGTCTCTGCTTTTGAATACGTTATCTAGGTTGGTCATAACTTTCTTTCCAAGGAGTCAGATCAGATCAGATCAGTCACTCAGTAGCGTCCGACTCTTTGCGACCCCATGAATCGCAGCACGCCAGGCCTCCCTGTCCATCACCAACTCCTGGAAGTCACTCAGACTCACATCCATCGAGTCAGTGATGCCATCCAGCCATCTCATCCTCTGTCGTCCCCTTCTCCTCCTGCCCCCAATCCCTCCCAGCATCAGAGTCTTCTCCAATGAGTCAACTCTTCGCATGAGGTGGCCAAAACACTGGAGTTTCAGCTTCAGCATCATTCCCTCCAAAGAAATCTCAAGGCTGATCTCCTTCAGAATGGACTGGTTGGATCTCCTTGCAGTCCAAGGGACTCTCAAGAGTCTTCTCTAACACCACACTTCAAAAGCATCAATGCTTCGGCGCTCAGCCTTCTTCACAGTCCAGCTCTCACATCCATACATGACCACAGGAAAGACCATAGCCTTGACTAGGCGAACCTTTGTTGGCAAAGTGATGTCTCTGCTTTTGAATATGCTATCTAGGTTGGTCATAACTTTCCTTCCAAGGAGTAAGCATCTTTTAATTTCATGGCTGCAGTCACCATCTGCAGTGATTTTGGAGCCCAGAAAAATAAAGTCTGACACTGTTTCCACTGTTTCCCCATCTATTTCCCATGCAGTGATGGGACCAGATGCCATGATCTTCGTTTTCTGAATGTTGAGCTTTAAGCCAACCTTTTCACTCTCCACTTTCACTTTCATCAAGAGGCTTTTTAGTTCCTCTTCACTTTCTGCCATAAGCGTGGTGTCATCTGCATGTCTGAGGTTATTGATATTTCTCCCAGCAATCTTGATTCCTGCTTCTGTTTCTTCCAGTCCAGCGTTTCTCATGATGTACTCTGCATGTAAGTTAAATAAGCAGGGTGACAATATACAGCCTTGACGTACTCCTTTTCCTATTTGGAACCAGTCTGTTGTTCCATGTCCAGTACTAAATGTTGCTTCCTGACCTGCATACAGATTTCTCAAGAGGCAGATCAGGTGGTCTGGTATTCCCATCTCTTTCAGAATTTTCCACAGTTTATTGTGATTCACACAGTCAAAGGTTTTGGCATAGTCAATAAAGCAGAAATAGATGTTTTTGCGTAACTCTCTTGCTTTTTCCATGATCCAGCTGATGTTGGCAATTTGATCTCTGGTTCCTCTGCCTTTTCTAAAACCAGTTTGAACATCAGGAAGTTCACGGTTCACATATTGCTGAAGCCTGGCTTGGAGAATTTTGAGCATTACTTTACTGGTGTGTGAGATGAGTACAATTGTGCAGTAGTTTGAGCATTCTTTGGGATTGGAATGAAAACTGACCTTTTCCAGTCCTGTGGCCACTGCTGAGTTTTCCAAATTTGCTGGCATATTGAATGCAGCACTTTCACAGCATCATCTTTCAGGATTTGAAAGAGCTCAACTGGAATTCCATTACCTCCACTAGCTTTGTTCGTAGTGATGCTTTCTAAGGCTCACTTGACTTCACATTCCAGGATGTCTGGCTCTACGTGAGTGATCACACCATCGTGATTGTATGGGTCATTAAGATCTCTTTTGTACAGTTCTTCTGTGTATTCTTGCCACCTCTTCTTAATATCTTCTGCTTCTGTTAGGTCTATACCATTTCTGTCCTTATCGAGCCTGTCTTTGCATGAAGTGTTCCCTTGGTATCTCTAATTTTCTTGAAGAGATCTCTAGTCTTTCCCATTCTGTTGTTTTCCTCTATTTCTTTGCATTGATTGCTGAAGAGGGCTTTCTTATCTCTTCTTGCTATTCTTTGGAACTCTGCATTCAGATGCTTATATTTTTCCTTTTCTCCTTTGATTTTCACTTGTCTTCTTTTCACAGCTATTTGTAAGCCCTCCCCAAACAGCTATTTTGCTTTTCTACATTTCTTTTCCATGGGGCTTGTCTTCATCCCTGTCTCCTGTACAATGTCATGAACCTCATTCCATAGTTCATCAGGCACTCTATCTCTCAGATCTAGTCCCTTAAATCTATTTCTCACTTCCACTGTATAATCATAAGGGATTTGATTTAGGTCATACCCGAATGGTCTAGTGGTTTTCCCTACTTTCTTCAATTTAAGTCTGAATTTGGTAATAAAAAGTTCATGATGTGAGCCATAGTCAGCTCCAGGTCTTGTTTTTGTTGACTGTATAGAGCTTCTCCATCTTTGGCTGCAAAGAATATAATCAGTCTGATTTCGGTGTTGCCCATCTGGTGATGTCCATGTGTAGAGTCTTCTCTTGTGTTGTTGGAAGAAGGTGTTTGTTATGACCAGTGCATTTTCTTGGCAAAAATATATTAGTCTTTGCCCTGCTTCATTCCATATCCCAAGCCAAATTTGCCTGTTACTCCAGGTGTTTCTTGACTTCCTACTTTTGCATTTCAGTCCCCTATAATGAAAAGGACATCTTTTTGGGGTCTTAGTTCTAAAATGTCTTGTGTGTCTTCATAGAACCATTCAACTGCAGCTTCTTCAGTGTTACTGGTTGGGGCATAGACTTGGATTACCGTGATATTGAATGGTTTGCCTTGGAAATGAACAGAGATCATTCTGTCGTTTTTGAGATTGAATCCAAATACTGCATTTCGGACTCTTTTGTTGACTATCATGGCTACTCCATTTCTTCTGAGGGATTTGTGCCCGCAGTAGTAGATACAATGGTCATCTGAGTTAAATTCACCCATTCCAGTCCATTTGAGTTCGCTGATTCCTAGAATGTCGACATTCACTCTTGCCGTCTGCTGTTTGAGCACTTCCAATTTGCCTTAATTCATGGACCTGACATTCCAGGTTCCTATGCAATATTGCTCTTTACAGCATCGGACTTTGCTTCTATCACCAGACACATCCACAGCCGGGTATTCTTTTTGCTTTGGCTCCATCCCTTCATTCTTTCTGGAGTTATTTCTCCACTGATCTCCAGTAGCATATTGGGCACCTACTGACCTGGGGAGTTCCTCTTTCTGTATCCTATCATTTTGCCTTTTCATATTGTTCATGGGGTTCTCAAGGCAAGAATACTGAAGTGGTTTGCCATTCCCTTTTCCAGTGGACCACATTCTGTCAGATCTTTCCACCATGACTCTCCCATCTTGGGTGGCCCCTCGGGCATGGCTTAGTTTCATTGAGTTAGACAAGGCTGTGGTCCTAGTGTCATTATATTGACTAGCTTTCTGTGAGTATGGTTTCAGTGTGTCTGCCCTCTGATGCCCTCTTGCAACACCTACCATCTTACCTGGGTTTCTCTTACCTTGGGCGTGGGGTATCTCTTCACGGCTGCTCCAGCAAAGCGCAGCCACTGCTCCTTACCTTGGACGAGGGGTATCTCCTCACCGCTGCCCTTCCTGACCTTCAACGTGGGATAGCTCCTCTAGGCTCTCCTGCACCTGCGCAGCCACCGCTCATTGGACGTGGGGTTGGTCCTCCCCGGCCGCCGCCCATGCCCTCGGGCGTGGGGTAGCTCCTCTCGGCGGACGCTAAGCGTGACGGTGGCTTCATCACAAGTAAGTGAATTATCACCTGTAGGCAAATATTCTACTAGAGCAAATGCCCAAATGCCATGAGCACTAAGTGGTGACTGCACTTGACAGTCATGGTGGCATGAGGACCATAAGGGCTGTAAGAGGCCCAGTGCCATTTTGTGCCAGAACACTTTATGAAGGAAGTAATAAACTTGAGACTTTAATCTCTGAGATCAACTCAGTGTAAAAGTAACAGCTTCTAGCTGCAGATGACTGGAAATTAATATTTCTTCTAGCCATAGGAAAACATCTCTGAAAAATAAATCTAAATTTTATTGTATAGTTTGCATTGTTACTAGGCAATGAGATATACAGATAAAAACCCTGTTATGTGAATGTTAGGGCATTGGAAAGAAGAGCCTGAATCTTGGAAGGAGACATCTGGATGAATTTAGAAGCTGAATATCTTGAAACCTTAGAAACTCTTGGTATCTCTCTTGAAAATGAAAATTGCTTGCCCTCCTATCTCCAAGGAAACTAACAATGTATTGGTTACTCTTTGCAATAACTTCATTAATCCCCTATGTTAAATTCATTTTTCTAAATACTAAGATGATTTCTTTTTTGAGTGGAGTGTGACTAATATAATATTCTCCTACACATTTTTACTTTCCTTAAAATATAGTGAACTTTGATAATAATCATTATCCATTACCACTAAGTTTTAACTCTATGTTTTTCTAAAAAACTTAATAGATGAAAATATTTTTTAAAATCTCCATATTTTTTCAATGTAGTGGTCACGTTATGATATAAATACAGCTTACAGTATACAAATTTCTGGCTTCTTTCACATCTTTTCTTTCTTCCCCCTTCAATTTGCAGTGATAGTTGCTATTGGCCAGGCCAACGACTTCAAACAAAACTTAACAGTTTTCACTTACCCTAAACCTGCACCTTTTCTTGTTCTACCAGGTTTAACTTCTAATTTATCAAATTAGTTGCCAAATTCATTTCAGCTCAGCAAAGATTTTAGGACTACTGGGTGTCAAGTATGGTGCAAGACACAAACCTGAGGCAAACATTAAGCCTATGTAACCCTATCCATTCCTTCTACTCCAACTTAACAATTTCCTTACCAGGCTTTGTGCCTCATTTCCAATGTTTTCATAAAGATTATGTTTATTGGAAGTATTCTCACTGTCATCTCTAGAAAGCCTATATAAAATTTATAACATAAAAAGACATCAACTTAGACCAAGTTTGTGGTAAATGAAGAAGTACCGTATGCCCTATCTTTCATGCCATCTGACTTACTTTGATTTTAATATAGCAGTAGTTGATGGATGTAGACTATTCAAATATACAGAATTAGGCAACACAACAGTTTATCTTCTTTCTAGAAGTATTCTATCTCTAGATTTAGTGGTATAATATTTACAGCATCATGTCAAATATATCTATATACTTATTTCTCTATATATCTATATAAATTCTACATAATTCACTTTGCCTCAGAAATATATGCAATTCTATAATATAATATATGCATCATTGATCACTTCTGATGGCATTTCCAAGCTTCTCTGTTTGATAAAAGAGCTGAAAGAAATAAAAGTTTTGATTTGTTGATAATGAAGAAAAAGTGCCAGGCTGACCTTTATGTATTCAAAATCCTTTTTCATGTAGCAAAATTTGGTGTCCTTAACATTAAAAATGGATTTCACATTACTATTTTCTAATATTGGAGAAATAAGTAAATTAAATTGGCGAACAGGGCAGAGCTGCCTGATACTCTTACCTCTGAGAAATTGAAAAGTCTAACACCAGACCTTTTTTCATTTAGGAGACTTACTGGTTTTAGACATTGAAGGGAATATTTGTTAAATTATTTGCAGACCATCAAAGCTAAGCCAACAGAGGTTTCAGTGGTCACACAAAACTACAGTTGTGTTTTTCATATTTAGATCATAAAGTTCACTAAATAACTAAAACAACAAACAACAACAAAGACAGTTCTGAAGAAGGAAGAGAATCTGGTTTCCAGAGTTGCCATATTGTATTAGGTAAAATGTCCAGTTTCAACAGCAATCAATATGAGCTATACAAAGAAAGTAGAAATATGACCAATGCTCAAAAAAAAAAAAAAAAAAAAAGTAGTCAACAGAAACCACCCCAGGAGAAATATAGACATTGGATTTATTAGACAAGATAACTGATTTAAATAAATTCAGATAACTAAAGAAAACCACATTAAAAAAAAAAGAAAAAATATTTTTGTTTAGTATGAGTTGAGTTTAGTATGTGAATAACGTCTTGGTCACTACTTAATATACAGACATTTTGAAAGTGAATCACACAGAAATTCTAGAGTTGATAATTCAACAACGAAATGAAAAATTCAATCAATTCAGTTCAGCTGCTCAGTCCTGTCCAAATCTTTGTGACCACATGGACTGCAGGATGCCAGGCTTCCCTGTCCATCACCAACTCCCTGAGCTTGCTCAAACTCATGTTCATCAAATTGGTGATGCCATCCAAGTACAGAATCCTCTATTGTCCCCTTCACCTCCTGCCTTCAATTTTTCCCAGCATCAGGGTTTTTTATAATGAGTTAGTTCTTTGCATCAGATGGCCAAAGGATTGGAGTTGAGCTTCCGCATCAGTCCTTCCAATGAATATTAACCATTGAATGCATTTAGGATTGACTGGTTTGATCTCCTTGCTGTCCAAGGGACTCTCAAGAGTCTTCCCCAACCCCACAGTTCAAAAGCATCAGTTCTTCAGCACTCAGCTTTCTTTGTGGTCCAAGTGTCACATTCATACATGACTACTGGAAAAAAATAGCACTGACTATATGGACCTTTATTGGCAAAGTAATGTTTCTGCTTTTTAATATGCTATCTAGGTTGGTCATAACTTTCCCTTCAAAGGAGCAAATGTCTTTTAATTTCATGGCTGCAACTATCCTGCAATGATTTTGGAGCCCAAGAAAATAAAGTCTCTCACTGTTTCCATTGTTTCCCCATCTATTTCCCATGACGTGCTGGGACTAGATGCCATGATCTTCGTTTTTGAATGTTGTGTTTTAAGCCAGCATTTTCACTCTCCTCTTTCACTTTTGTCAAGATGCTCTTTAGTTCCTCTTGGCTTCCTGCCATAAGGGTGGTGTCATCTGTGTATCTGAGGTTATTGATATTTCTCCCAGCAATCTTGATTCCAGCTTGTGCTTTATCCAGCCTGGCATTTCTCATGATGTACTCTGCATATAAGTTTAATAAGCAAGGTGACAATATACAGCCTTGATGTACTCCTTTCCCAATTTGGAACCAGCCCATTGTTCCATGTCCAGTTCTAACTGTTGCTCCTTGATCTGCATACAGATTTCTCAGGAGGTAGGTAAGGTGGTGGTATTCCTAACTCTTTAAAAATTTCCACAGTTTGTTGTGTTCTACACAGTCAAAGGCTTTGGCGTAGTCAATAAAGCAGAAATAGATGTTTTTCTTGAACTCTCTTGCTTTTTCTGTGATTCAACAGATGTTGGCAATTTGATCTCTGGTTCCTCTGCCTTTTCTAAATTCAGCTTGAACATCTGGAAGTTCTCAGTTCATGTACTGATGAAACCTGTCTTGGAGAATTTTGATCATTACTTTGCTGGTGTGTGAGTTGAGTGCAATTATGCGGTAGTTTGAATATTCTTTGGCATTGTCTTTCTTTGGTATTTGAATGAAAACTGACCTTTTCCAGTTCTGTGGCCACTGCTGAGTTTTCCAAATTTGCTGGCATATTGAGTGCAACACTTTCACAGTATCATCTTTTAGGATTTGAAATAACTGGAATTCCATCACCTCCACTAGCTTTGTTTATAGTGATGCTTTCTAAGGTCCACTTGACATCACACTCCAGGATGTCTGGCTTTAGGTGAGTGATCACACCATTGTGGTTATCTGGATCATGAAGATCTGTTTTGTACAGTTCTGTCTATTCTTGCCTCCTCTTCTTAATATCTTCTGCTTCTGTTAGATCCATACCATTTCTGTCCTTTAATGTGCTCATCTTTGCGTGAAATGTTCCCTTGGTATCTCTAACTTTCTTGAAGAGATCTCTAGTCTTTCCCATTCTGTTGTTTTCCTCTATTTTTGTATTGATTGCTGAGGAAGACTTTCTTATCTCTCCTTGCTATTCTTTGGAACTCTGCATTTAGATCAATATATTTTTCCTTTTTTCTTTTACCTTTATCTTCTCTTCTTTCTTGTTATTTGTAAGGCTTCCTCAAACAACTATTTTGCCTTTTTTATTTATTTTTCTTGAGGATGGTCTTGATCACTGCCTCCTGTACAGTGTCACAAACTTCCATTCATAGTTCTTCAGGCACTCTATATATCAAATATAATCCCTTGAATGTATTTGTCACTTCAACTGTATAATTGTAAGTTGTTGGAAGAGGGAGTTTGCTATGACCAACCAGTACATTCTCTTGGCAAAACTCTGTTAGCCTTTGCCCTGACTTATTTTGTATGCCAAGCCAAATTTGCCTGTTATGCTATGCTATGGGGTCACACAGAGTTGGACACGACTGAAGTGACTTAGCATAGCATAGCATAACAGGTAAATTTGGCTTGGCATACAAAATGAGTCAGGGCAAAGGCTAACAGACTTTTGCCAAGAGAATGCACTGGTTGGTCATAGCAAACTCCCTCTTCTAATAACAACCAGAGACAACTCTACACATGGATATTGCCCAATGGTTAATACTGAAATCAGATTGATTATATTCTTTGCAGCCGAAGATAGAGAAGCTCTATACAGTCAGCAAAAACAAGACCTGTAGCTGAGTGTGGCTCAGATTCTAAACTTCTTATTGCAAAATTCAGACTTAAATTGAAGAAAGTATGGGAATCCACTAGACCATTCAGATATGAGCTTAATCAAATTTATCTTCTCCTCCCTTTGAAAACCTTACAGCTATTTGAAAACACTTACCACTACCCCTTTAGTCTTCTCTCTATAGGATGATTTATTCCACACTGAAGTATCAACCTCTTGATTCTTAAATGCCTGCTGTGGGAAATGCCCCACTGTGGGAAAATCTGTTGTTCACCCTTCTGTTCCTTGGTATACGGGCTAGCTTTGAATTTTGCAATGTTTTATTATAATCACTCCTTCCTTTGAGTTCTAAGTATAGAACACTGTCTTATGAGATGCCATAAAATGTCTCTCATATAATTTTTATCAATGAGTTTTTATCTCCTCATTGTAATCAGGCCTAAAACCATTACTTTTATTATGGGAATCTACAACTCCTAGTAATTTAGCAGTTATGTAACATTGATAGAGTCACTTAAAAACTGAGATATTGCTTACTCAGTTGTATAGTGAATATAACAGCAGCTTTTAGAAATGATGCTTAATAAACATTCATTATTGAACACTATTATAGGCTAGGAAATGGAACCAAGATCTCTTAACTTCTAGAGAATTTTTTTCTACTCTGAGCCCTTTTCCCATCTACCATTTCTTAGGTGGCTCCCTAGTTCCTGATCTCTGCCACTTTTCAAAGTAAAAGTTTTGTGGAATGAGGAGATTCTAAAAGGTCTCCTATCCAAGCACTTAATGAGCAACTGAACATTTGCAACATTCTGTGTTAACCACATCCACCCACAAAGATTTTTATATAGAAGCTCTTGATTGCCCTGTGTGGGTGGGGCTCATTGAGTCATATATTTAATTTCATTCTGAATAGGACTAGATAATTTTATGTCCAATTATCCATGATTGTTACAGAATAAAAAAGAGGATAATCAAATTTCATGCTTCACTAAGTGAATCAATGGCTGTGGAAGTGCAGCTTAATCCCTTTTCAAATGTTGCTAACAGTCTTCCACAAGTCATTGGACATCTAAGCAGGTGGTTTACCTCTGTAAAATCAGCAATGTATGACATTTACACCAAATTCAGAATACTCAGCCCTATGATGGGGGAGGGGTTGTTGGTGCTGGGAGGGGAGTAGCCAGATTTTGTAGTCAGACATCACATTCTCAGTATTCCATCTTTTTCTCTAGTTTTAGGCACTTGAGAAATGGAATATTTCCTGCCATAGCAGTAAGCAAAAGATGTCACAGTCATCAGCAACTGCAGCCGCAGCCTATGGTGAGCTGGTGAGTACATCAGGAAGAAAAGAATACTTGCCATCTAGCAGCCATCAGATTGCACCACTCCCTGCAGTGAGCCTTGAGGAAACTCAGGTTGTGGAAACACAGGATACTGGCCCCAGATAGCTGAAGTACATAACGAAGGAATGATTTCAGTGACTCCAGACACTTGCATCTCCCTATACACAGAAAAGCATTAAATTACTTAAATTGACATATCTGGTTTTCTTTAATTAACAGTGAACTCATTGGAAAAGACCCTGATGCTGGGACGGGGGGGGGGGGTGGATTGGGGGCAGGAGGAGAAGGGGACAACAGAGGATGAGATGGCTGGATGGCATCACTGACTCGATGGACATGAGTTTGAGTGAATTCTGGGAGTTGGTGATGGACAGGGAAGCCTGGCGTGCTGTGATTCATGGGGTCTCAAAGAGTCAGACACGACTGAGCGACTGAACTGAACTGAACTGAACCGAATCTTATGAGCTCCCCCCTTGCCTCCTTAGAGCATTTTTTTTTCAGGGTTACTTGATAGACATGTGTTCTCGTGGACTCCGGGAGTTGGAGATGGACAGGGAGGCCTGGTGTGCTGTGGTTCATGGGGTCACAAAGGGTCGGACACAACTGAGTGACTGAACTGAACTGATATACTGCCTCCTGGGCTTGAAGTTCTAAAAATTATCACCCATAGCACTCAGCTTTCAGACAACACACTAAATTTTTAATATACCATTAACAGTGGTATGACTAAATATTGTATATGAAGATTCAGAATCAATGAGCAGAGGTTTACCTTCTCTTGTTTTGTTTTTGAGACAGTATTTTTTAAAGCCTCTGGAGTTTTATGAAACTCCCTTAAGCGTACATAGAAGCATTATCTTTTCAGAGCTTGCTCCTTGGCTTATCTGCCTTATAATTACCTGATGTAATTGTAAATACAGCAACAAATATAACACCATATATAAAAAAAATAAATAAAAGAGGAGGTGAGGAGAAACAGAGGGAGAAAAAGGAAGGAAAGAGAAATATTTTAGATTTGCCATGAAAAAAAAAAAATCATAGTCTGGAGAGAACAACCAGGAATCTGCCTTTGTAACATACATCTCTGATGAAACAGATACACGTAGAACTATGAGAATTTCTGGGCAATTTAATCAGTAATTCAATAATTATGAGAACTTAAGAACTGATTGAGATTTAAGAAAATACACAGAGGAAACACACTATTGGTATTGCTCCAATAATACATCTTACCATGCATCAGTGGGACTTCAAAGTTATTGAACCCACCTATTAGGAGGGTACTCTTTACTTAACCTCTTAATGTGTAATAGAAGAAGATGCTAATGATTAAGTCGTAAACTGGGTAATGCAGAGAGTATGTGTCATATTGAATTCAGTTATGAAGATCTAAAAATAAACCAGAATAATCTAGAAAGGAAGGTGTTATGATTTGTGATTTAAAAATCTGGTCAAGATATTAAGAATAAACAAAATAAGGCAGGATTTTCCATGTAGAGATGGACAATATGGAAGAATAGAGAGATGCTCCTATATGTTGTTTTAGGATGATAAACAAAGGAGTGAATGAATGGGAATCAATAGACAAAAATCTGTGTACTGTTTCCAAAAATACACATGTCAAGAATACTTTCTTACTGCACCATAGTTGCCTGTAGCAATGCAAATCTCTGGATCCAGCTTGCAGACTATCCAGTGTGAAACAAAGATTTTTGACCCAAAAGTCTCCTCCATCATAGTGGATCATTTCTACTTTGGACCTAAAGCAGTGGGAAAAAGACAGAACAGAATGAAGCCCTTGAGACAGCAATCAAAATCCCACTAAGCACGGGACAAAGATATAAAGCAGAACAGAGATGAAAGCAGAGATTCATCTACCTCTGCTCATCTCTAGCTGGGAATCAGAGGGCCATTTTTGTGTAAGAAAAGATGTCCTTTTCATTATAGGGGACTGGAATGCAAAAGTAGGAAGTCAAGAAACACCTGGAGTAACAGGCAAATGTGGCCTTGGAATATGGAATGAAGCAGGGCAAAGGCTAATAGAGTTCTGCCAAGAGAATGCACTGGTCATAGCAAACACCCTCTTCCAACAACACAAGAGAAGACTCTACACATGGACATCACCAGATGGGCAACACCAAAATCAGATTGATTATATTCTTTGCAGCCAAAGATGGAGAAGCTCTATACAGTCAGCAAGAACAATACCGGGAGCTGACTGTGGCTCAGATCATGAGCTCCTTACTGCCAAATTCAGACTTAAATTGAAGAAAGTAGGGAAAACCACTAGACCATTTGGGTATGACCTACATCAAATCCCTAATGATTATACAGTGGAAGTGAGAAATAGGTTTAAGGAACTAGATCTGATAGATAGAGTGCCTGATGAACTATAGACGGAGGTTCATGACATTGTACAGGAGACAGGGATCAAGACCATCCCCATGAAAAAGAAATGGAAAAAAGCAAAGTGGCTGTTTGGAGAGGCCTTACAAATAGCTGTGAAAAGCAGAGAAGCGAAAAGCAAAGGAGAAAAGGAAAGATATAAGCATCTGAATGCAGAGTTCCAAAGAATAGCAAGGAGAGATAAGAAAGCCTTCCTCAGTGACTAATGCAAAGAAACAGAGGAAAACAACAGAATGGGAAAGACTAGAGATCTCTTCAAGAAAGTTAAAGATACCAAGGGAACAGTTCATGCAAAGATAGGCTCGATAAAGGACAGAAATTGTATGGACCTAACAGAAGCAGAAGATATTAAGAAGAAGTGACAAGAATACACAGAAGAACAGTACAAAAAAGAGCTTCATGACCCAGATAATCACAACGGTGTGATCACTCACCTAAAGCCAGATCCTGGGATGTGAAGTCAAGTGGGCCTTAGAAAGCATCACTGTGAACAAAGCTAGTGGGGGTGATGGAATTCCAGTTATTTCAAATCCTAAAAGATGATGCTATGAAAGTGCTGCACTCAATATGCCAGCAAATTTGGAAAACTCAGCAGTAGCCACAGGACTGGAAAAGGTCAGTTTTCATTCCAATCCCAAAGAAAGGCAATACCAAAGAATATTCAAACTACCACATAATGACACTCATCTCACACACTAGTAAAGTAATGCTCAAAATTCTCCAAGCCAGGCTTCAGCAATACGTTAATTGTGAACTTCCAGATGTTCAAGCTGGTTTTAGAAAAGGCAGAGGAACCAGAGATCAAATTGCCAACATCCGCTGGATCATGGAAAAAGCAAGAGAGTTCCAGAAAAACATCTATTTCCACTTTATTGACTATGCCAAAGGCTTTGACTGTGTGGATCACAATAAACTGTGGAAAATTTTTAAAGAGGTGGGAATACCAGACCACCTGACCTGCCTCTTGAGAAACCTATATGCAGGTCCAGAAGCAACAGTTAGAACTGGACATGGAACAACAGACTGGTTCCAAATAGGAAAAGGAGTACATCAAGGCTGTATATTGTTACCCTTCTTATTTAGCTTCTATGCAGAGTACATCATGAAAAACGCTGGGCTGGAAGAAGCACTAGTGGAATAAAGATTGCTGGGTGAAATATCAATAACCTCAGATATGTGGATGACACCCCCTTATGGCAGAAAGTGAAGAGGAACTAAAAAGTTCTTGATGAAAGTGAAAGAGGAGAGTGAAAAAGTTGGCTTAAAGCTCAACATTCAGAAAACGATCATGGCATCTTTTCCCATCACTTCATGGGAAATAGATGGGGAAACAATGGAAACAGTGTCAGACTTTATTTTCGGAGGGGCTCCAAAATCACTGCAGATAGTGACTGCAGCCATTAAATTAAAAGACACTTACTCCTTGGAAGGAAAGTTATGACCAACCTAGCATATTCAAAAGCAGAAACATTACTTTGCCAACAAAGTTCCAACTAGTCAAAGCTATGGTTTTTCCAGTAGTCATGTATGGATATAAGAGTTGGACTGTGAAGAAAGCTGAGCGCCGAAGAATTGATGCTTTTGAACTGTGGTGTTGGAGAAGACTCTTGAGAGTCCCTTGGACTGCAAGGAGATCCAACCAGTCCATTCTAAAGGAGATTGGTCCTGGGTGTTCTTTGGAAGGAATGATGCTAAAGCTGAAACTCCACTACTTTAGCCACCTCATGTGAAGAGTTGATTCATTGGAAAAGATTCTGATGGTGGGAGGGATTGGGGGCAGGAGGAGAAGGTAACGATAGAGGATGAGATGGCTGGATGGCATCACCGACTCAGTGGACAGGAGTTTGAATGAACTCTGGGAGTTGGTGATGGACAGGGAGGCCTGGTGTGCTGTAATTCATGAAGTGGCAGAGTTGGGCACGACTGAGTGACTGAACTGAACTGATATACTGAACTGAACTGATATATGTAAAAGAAGATTAACACACAATATTTAACACAATAAAGTGCTGTTAAAACAAGAATTGGAAAAGTCATCCATTTTAATATACTCTAAAATGCAGAATTATACAATTTCTCAGGATTTCATCTAAATTCTAAATAGTTTGGAAACAGTACACAAGATTAATACATTTTCTTTTTTTTTTTTCTATTTCATAAAATCAGAAAAAAAAGTCTGCTATTTCTTTTTTCATGTCCTAATTAAGGCAGTACCATTATTAACAGAGACTTCCCAGGTGGTACTAATGATAAAGAACACACCTGACCATGCAGGAGATGAAAGAGATGTGGGTTTGATCCCTGGGTCGGGAAGATCCCTGGGAGGAGGCCTTGGTAATCTGCTCAAATATTCTTGCCTGGAGAATTGTACAGAGGAGCCTGTCAGGCTATAGTCCACAGGTTAACACAGAGTTAGACATGACTGAAGTGACTTCACACACACACACACACACACACACATTATTCTCAGAGTTCTGGAAATGTTGTCAGTGGTGCTTGAGGTACTGATGTATAGGTAAAATTTACACATGTTGATTCATCTCCTAAGGAAACTGCTTGGATCCGTAGCTGTATATATGCATGGTGACTAACCATCTAAGAATGCTTTCTCAACAACCTGCCTCCTGAGAAACATATATACAGGTCAAGAAGCAACAGAACCAGACATGGTACAACAGACTGGTTCAAAATTGGGAAAGGAGTATGTAAATGCTCTATATTGTCATCTTGCTTATTTAACTTGTATGCAGAGTACATCATGTGAAGTGCCAGGCTGGATGAATCAGAAGCTGGAATGAAGATTGCCGGGAGAACTATCAAGAGCCTCAGATATGCAGGTGATACCACCCTAGATGTCAGGAAGCAAATAGGAGCTAAAGAGCCCTTGGATGAGGGTGAAAAAGGAGATTGAAAAAGCTAGCTTAATGCTCAACATTCAGAAAATGAAGATCACGGCATCCAGTACTATCACTTCACAGAAGAAGGGGAAAAAAACAGAAACAATGACAGACTTTATTTTCTTGGACTCCAAAATCACTGAGGATGGTGACTGCAGCCATGAAATAAAAAGGTGCTTGCTCCTTGGAAGAAGAGAAAACTTAGCATATTAAAAAGGAGCAACATAATTTTGGTGACAAAGGTCCATATATAGTCAAAGTTAAGATTTTCCCAGTTCACAGGTATGGATGTGAGCTGAGCATTGAAGAATTGATGCTTTTGAATAGTGGTGTTGGAGAGGACTCTTGAGAGTTCCTCAGACAGCAAGGAGATCAAACCAGTCAATCCCAAAGGAAGCCAACCAGGAATTTTTATTGGAAGGACTGATGCTGAAGCTGAAGTTCCAATACTTTGGCCACCTGATGTGAAAAGTAAACTCATTGGAAAAACCCTGACGCTGGGAAAGATTGAAGGCAGGAGAACTGGGGGGCAGAGCATGAGATGGTTGTGATGGCATCACTGACTCAATGGACATGAGTTTGAGAAAACTCTGGGACATAGTGAATGACAAGGAAGCCTGGCATGCTGAGTGATGGGGTAACAAAGAGTCAGACATGACATAGTAACTGAACAACTTAAGAAATATTCAAGATGGTAGGAAACAAAGGAGATAATATTTTTGATCATGACTACTTAGCAGGAAAGATTACTGATGTACATTATTTAAAAATCCACAATGATGTTACTGTAAGGATGAGAGTGAGGCTGAGAAAAGTTGAATGACTTTTAAATATCACAGGCTTATTACTCATAGCGCTAACTGTTACTCAGATCTGCCTTACTCCAAATTATTTTAAAATTATATCATATATTTACAAATAAGTATGATACAAGGGAAATAATCATTTTTATGATATGGGAAATTGTCATAAAGGAAATCAGTCAAACATTGTCTGTTCAAATTTTTGTAGCTAATACCTGACACCGAACCTGGCATAAAGCTGGGACTTAATAGACACTTGTTGAGTGAATGTCCCTGCTTACAGTAACAGGAGAAAGGAATGTTTAGAAAAGCCTTATGAAAAAAGTAGAATTTGAGCTTGGTGTTAAAGAATGAAAAGTGAAAGTGTTAGTCACTCAGTCATGTGAGACTCTTTGGTCAGCCTCCTCAGTCCATGAAATTCTCCAGGCTAGAATACTGGAGTGGGTAGCCATTCCTTTCTCCAGGGGATCTTTGTGACTCGGGGTAGAATCTGGGTCTCCTGTATCACCGGCAGATTGTTTACTGTATGAGCCACCAGAGAACAGACACAAATCAAGAGCTAAGAGGATAGACGTGATTTCATGGAATATGGACCAAAATGAATAAAAGGTACTGAGATGGGAAATTGTGGATTGAGTTTAAAGAACAGTGTATAATAAAATTTTAATGAATCAAATGTGTACAAAGGGGTAGTGTAAACAAAGTCTTTAGTTCAGTTCAGTTCAGTCACTTAGTCGTGTCTCTTTGTGACCCCATGCACTGCAGCATGGTAGGTTTCCCTGTCCATCACCAACTCCTGGAGCCTACTCAAATTCATGTCCATAGAGTAGGCAATGCCATCCAACCATCTCATTCTCTGTCGTCCCCTTCTCCTCCTGCCTCCTATCTTTCCCAGCATTAGGGTCTTTTCCAGTGAGTCCTTAAAGGAACACAAATCTGATGGTGAAGTATCATTTGCCTATATTTGCATAAATAAGGAGATAAATATTTTTTGAACAAAATATATTACTCAAAATGAAATCACTCCCTCCATAACAGTCTTGAGAATTTGTTGGTGGAAGTAGAGGGTTCACTTGAGTTGATACGGAAGGCATAATATTTCTCTGAAGATTATGACTTCTTCTTCAAAAACTAGGGGGGTTATATTGTGTTTTGTCATATAGTAAATCAATGTATAAGCATCTGATAAATTCATGTTTCCTTTAATATAACACAGTCCCAGAACATTATTAAGTCATATATATCCATCAAGATAGATCACATTTATGCTCTGTCTTAATGTATTCCATGGCAGACTACTGCAGAACACAAGGGCAATAATAAGTGCAATCTTATTAGATATTTACTTGTTATTTGAGTGCTTTTATCAAAAGCATCACTAAAAAAAGGGGTGTGATGCTGTGAAAGTGCTGCACTCAATATATCAGCACATTTGGAAAACTTGGCAGTAGTCATAGGACTGGAAAAGGTCAGTTTTCATTCAAATCACAAAGAAGGGAAATGCCAAAGAGTGTTCAAACTACCACACAATTGCATTCATCTCACACGCTAGCAAAGTAATGCTCAACATTCCCCAAGCCAGGCTTCAACAGTACATGAATTGTGAACTTTCCTATATTCAAGCTCCGATTAGTAAAGTCAGAGGAACCAGAGATCAAATTGCCAATATCCATTGGATCATTGAAAAAGCAAGAGGATTTCAGAAAAAAATATCTCTTACTCCTTTATTGATTATGCTAAAGCCTTTAACTCTGGCTTTGAAAGATTGAAGGCAGGAGGAATAGGGAACAGCAGAGGATGAGATGGTTGGATGGCATCACTGACTCGATGGACATGAGTTTGAACAATCTCTGAGAGTTGGTGATGGACAGGGAAGCCTGGCATGCTGCAGTCCATGGGCATCACAAAGAGCAGGACACAAATGAGGACTGAACTGTATTGATACTATACTTGTAGCATAAAATTAGTATAAATATTAAAAACAATATAAGAGGTTTTTTTTTTTTTTTTTGCAGTTTTATAAAAATTTAACTTTTTACCAAGAATCCCAGGGTTACCTGGAATCATTTTGTGGCTCCACAAAATCAAGATTGGAAATGGCAAGCTTAAGAAAATCTTTTGAGTAGTATTCCGTGCTCCAGGAAATTCAGTTTTAAGGGCCAAACTCAGGCCAGCATTGTACAAACTACAAAGCAAAAATGTTATCATTTGGTCATTGGGGCATGAAGAAATAGTTTCAGCAGAATGACACCTTTTGCGTGTTTATTTTCTCCACATATCTGTTTTTCTCTAATGTATAGATTCCTCCCTGTATTATTTTCTTATTGTTACTGTACCAAATTGCCACCCAAGTTGTGCTTTAAAACAACATAAATGTATGTTTTATGGTTCTAGAGGTCAGGGAGCCACATGGGTCTTCCAGGTTAAAATCAAGGTGTCGGCAGATATGTGTTCTATCTGGGGACTCTAGGGAGCCTTACATTTTCCAGCATTTAGGAACAACTCACATTCCTTGGCTCTTGGCATCATCACTCAGAACCCTCTAATTCCATTATCGTACCTCTGACTCCTATCCTCTTGCCTCCTTTTAAACACCCTTGTGATTACATTGTACCTATCTGGATATTTCAGGATAATCTTCAACTTAATTACAATTGCAAAGTCTCTTTTTCAAGTACGATTATCAATCACCTACTATGTGATATGCACTGCTGAAAATATAACAGAGAAGATTCTCCCCTACCCTCAAAGGAGCATGAAGGAACATGCACTCTTACAGAGGAAAAAATAAGGGCAAAATGATAGACTGTGGCACAGAAAAAAAGGAAAAGTATAATTTGTATAAGTTTAGAATAGGGAACAAACGTCTCATCACCTCATGAAATGTTTACAATCTGTCTGGGCCTGTGTCTTGCTCTCTCTCTGTCTCTCTCCCAATCTCTGTCTATATATATATATATATATATATATATATATATCTGATCTCTGCCTTGTTACAGAGGGGGCGGAGATGAACACCCAGAAATCTAAACCGGCCAGGTTCAGGCACTCAGATAATCCTCAGAAGCACAGACTTGATTGAGTCTGCGTTTTATGCCCTTCCCAGATCCGAGTAGCGCAGGTGATGAAATGTTCAGCGAGCGCAGGTGCTGCGACTTATCGCCTCTCCGCCGCTCAGTTTTCTGGGTATACAAACAGCGCACTTTCTCAGGCAGATGTTGACCATCCAGAGCCCCCAAGAAGCGTGAGTCAGCACAGAGACCTACTCACAGTTCCGTTAGACAGTGTCCCTCTAGGGCTATAATTGCCCGCCTCTGGCCCTGGCTGCCTGAAATAACGGGAGAGTAGGACGGCCTGCAGCCGGCCAACTCTGTGCAGCCCTTTGTTCCGTAGGTAGTCCTGGTGGTGTCTTAAGTTAGGGCTGGCTTTTGATGTAGTAGATAACCCACAGTCTGTTTATTTATATATATATATATATATATATATATATGTGTGTGTGTGTGTATGTGTACACACACACACACACACATATATATATTAGACAAGGCCAATGTTTTATCTCCAGTCTTTGTTGTTGTTGTTGAAGCAGAAAAATAAATAAATCATCCCAGATAATAAAACTATAAAACTAAACACTGAATCAGCATTAAAATCTCATCATCTGATCATTAATTTATTATTCCAAATTTCCTCTGAAAAAAAAGAGGAGGTGTAAAAAAATAAGGAAAACAACACATTAAGCAGACAAATGCTAATGATTAGATCTCAGAATATAGCAATGAACAAATTATTCTGGCTTACATCCAATTACAAATTTCAATATTTGAGTTATGAATCAGACAACTCTGTTAATATAGAGACAATTTAAACCTTAAAAAATGTTACTGCCCCTTAGGTAAGCCTCTTCCCTTTTTTCCTCTATATTATTCCACATTGCATCTTAGAGGAGTATTTACATATTCCATGAATACATCAACATATTTCTACAGAGAGAATGATGTGACTCAGGCCCATGTGTTACCATATAAATCCAGCTCTGGAGCCCTTGTGCAGCTTTTTCAGTATTTTCATCATTTTTAATTTGCTCAATTATTTGATCCTTTAAACAATAAATACTTTGCATAAAAGAAACTAGATACATATAATGTAGTGTAAATACAAACAAGTTATGTGTAGTGAAGTGGGTCATGTTGTTATGTGAGCATAAGGAAAGATGAATGGGACTCTACAACATACATCCACATCCTTTGTACTTTTTTCTGCTTTCTTCATTTTTACTGAAGTTTTCTGTCATTGGAAATAATCTTGACTTTGCCTATCAGTCTTTACTGCTCTGTTGTCAAATGTTAATCTTTTAATATTTAAATGATGTGGTGGAAGGCACTTGGTGCTACAATAATCTCCTGGTGTTTACTCCAATAATTTTTCATATTTTCTACATACTCTGAAAGTAAACATTTAGGGGAAAAAAATCACAGCTCTAAGATTGATGTGGAAATTAAATAAGATATCGTACAAAAATAGAGTGACCAACTCAGGATGAATAAAAACAATCATAAGCCTGCTTGTGGGGGAGCAAATTAAGTAGTTAATGAGTAATTCCCAGTGGTTCTACCTTTCCATCTCAATGACTTTTAGCTCCCCTCAATGTTGGAGACCCTAGATCAGAGGGGTGCAGACCTGTCACATCAGAGTGCCTAGACATGAATCCCAGCTTCACTAGTTACTACCTGCATAATTATCAACACTTTAACTCTTCTAAGCCTCAGATTTCTTATAGGTTAAGTGGGTTACAGTAATTATACCTAGTTCATGCTGTGAATACTTTAAAAAAAGAGATCATGTTTAAAGTATTCAGAATACTGACTTCTACATAAAATGGGCTTAGGAAATTTTGAGTAGTGTTACCAAGCTAGTGACTTGCAGAAATGTCTGAATATATCTCTCCAGGAAGCCAAGGGTCATTCATGTAGTAAATGCCAGCATGGTGACAACAGGCTCTATATTTCACGATATAATTTCTATAATTGGCTTTATACTAAATTATTGTCCATTCGGCAGTGTCTTTCAAAATAGGTAGAAATTAAACATTAAAGATGTTGCTACACTACTTGCTAACTCATGACAAACTAAGATCAATAAATCCCAAAACTATTTCTGAGTTCTGGAATGTCCTTAGAATACTTCTCAAAACAATGATGATTGTATTAGTTTACTGTTGCTGCTGTAAAAAATTACCACAGAATTGTTGGCTTAAAGGAACAATTTTTTTTCTCTTATTGTTCTATAGACAAGAAGTTCAGATTTTGGGGGTTAAAATCAAGGTGTCAGCAGAGCTGATACCTCTGGAGAGTCCACTGGAGAATTTGTTCCTTGCTTCTACTGGCTGATGACACCCCTTGCTTGCGTTCCCATCACCCTTTCTTCCATTGACCTGTCTCCTATTTCCTTTTCTGTAGTCAAATATCTCTGTATCCCTGCTTTAAGGATACTTGTGATTATATTTAGTTCTCATCCAGATAATTCACAACAATCTCTCCATCTCAAAACCCATCATTTATTCCCACCTGCAAAGTGTGTTTTGTCATTTAACACTGGAAGATGTTCCAGAAAATAGAATAGAATATCTTTGGGGCTATTATTAAGCCTACCACAACCATAATTAATTGATAAGAACCAGCATATGAGACTCAGAAATAATGGACTTGATGAAGTCAAGATGACAAATTTGGGTAGAAAGAGAACAAAGAATGACTGATGTCCCCTATAGCACCTGCTATGGTTGCTCCTGTTGTGAACACTCATCTTTATTATCCCAGTAAGATGATTTGTAAGAACATAAAGTTAACTCATTTTCAAAATTTGTCAATGTAAAGGCTTGGATAATAAAATACTTAGATTCACACAAGTGCTGAAGTAAAACTGACAGGAGGATTTATCTTACAACTGGGTGGTGGAAGAAAGAATGCAAAGAGCGAGAGATGTCATCTTTCTTTAAAATATGGAGAAATGTTGCCCCATTTATTCCACAATTTATGGGGTGATTAATAAACACTCAGTGTAATAATTATACAACATAAATGATCACACTATATTTTAGGTAACTTGATTGGGGGACTAGCCTTTGGGTAAGGCTTTTGATTTGAAAACAAGGAGAAGAGAAAATACCTTGTCCTTAAATTAAAAATTGACGATTTAGGTGTGAAATTATAGTATAAGTGATGGAAAGTTCTATAATCCTGTGTCATAATTAAATGTGGAAAAAAAGTACTGGGTGACTTTTTGATAATGAGACTCTCCAGTTTACATTCACTATTTCCAGTGCTTCCAACTTAACCCACTTGATTTATACCAAGTCAACAAGGGGGATAACTTGCCACATACTCACCAATAGTTATTTGAATAGCTGAAAAGGGTAGGCTTGTTGTCACTTATATCTATATAGTTAGCTTTTCATTATTAATAACTTAAAATATCTGCCCATCTCAGAATGGCCCCCTAAACCACAGGATTGAAGACATAGAAAAAGCTACTGTTTTGATGCTGAACCTGCCAGATAATTGGACCACAAGGAAGCACTAAGTTCAAGTTGAGTCAATCACTCATATAATGATTCAAAAATTTCTATGAAGCTTTGACCGAGAAAGTCTTTGTATAGGTCTGGACATGACTAGACACTTCTGGGCTGACAATGTGTACATCTCATTATTTAAGAGCAATGAGAGCTAGTCTGGAAAGAGTAAAGAGGAGGGTGATAGGCATGGATGATTTCCAAAAAAGTGTGATATATTTGGTGGTGGTAATTAACAGAGGCCTTTTTTGGAAACTAGACGTAGAATATAATCTATCAAAGTTACTTAGAAGTCCATCTTTTTGCTGTGACAACATAAAAGGATATGACATTCTGGACAATAGCTAGTGCTTGGCCAAAGCTAGCCAACTACCCAGACTGAATCTTAATCTACTATTTATATTTCTGTAGATTTGAAAATATCTCTTCCAACTCATCTTCTATAAAGCATACTTACTGAATAGCTATCCTGCCCTAAGAGATCCTATTGCCTTGAGCCCAGTGTGTTCTATTTTTCCATTTCTGACAATGTCATACCAGATTTAAATCTAAATGGTAAGGATGTGAGCTAAATCCTGTTTTGAAGAAAAAAGCTAAAGTTAACTAGGCCACCCAGGAATTTAATACATCCCTATGGATCTCATAATATGCATTAGCAATGGTCAACATAAGTAGCATTTTTGGCACATAATTTTGCAATTCTCTTGATCTGAGTCACTGAAGAATTATCTGAGACAATCTAGAATCTATAAAAGTACAGCCATTACATCAACGTACAGTGACCCAATGGACCCTGAATGCTTTATTTATTTACTATTAACTTGTAATTCAATCTAAAATGATCATATAAGTTTCCAACCAGGCGATGATATTCTTTCATAGAGATAATGAGTAAGATAACAGTCTTGGGATATTGAACAAATTTTTCCTTCTCTCTCACCACAGTGCCTCTACCAGTTTCCCATCATACATATTTTGTTAGTTCCTTGGTGACCTGAGCATTCAGAATACCATAGTCAACCCTTCTGTTTATTATGAAGATACTCTAGTACATGAAACTATCAAGGAGATTCTGATGACCACAGTAGGCTCCCTTGAGTGCCTAAATGTCACAATAAAAACAGTCATGAGATATAAAACTGATAATGCAATGCATTTTTGAGAGTAACAGTTGCAGTGAACATTTGGAAGATATCATCTGATCATAAATAAACTCTTCAATATACTGAAGCACTAAGCCAAATAACAAAGCTAATAAAATTCCTGTGAAAGAATAGCTAGGGAAAACAAGTAAATGAGGCAAGAGAATAAGCACGGGGTTTATAGAGTGGTTTTACAGTATAGAGATATGGTTGGGAAAGCACAAACTCATAAACTTCCTGACTCAAAAAGGCTGTGACATCAGAATGAAATGATTGAATATGTAGTGTGATTTGTTATTTGTATCTGCCCGAAATGCATCTTTGGTTCTTAAGAGATTATCTGCTGATTTTATTTGTTGAACAAACTGTGTTGTTAGCTGGGTAGGCATTAGCTATGGAGATTACATGTAGCTCAGATATGTCTAACCAGAATATCATATCTTATTGCCTCTAGTATGTAAGTAGAGTAATGTGCAACTGTAGAAAATGAGCTTAATTCTATGCCTTATGTTGAAAAGGGAACATATTTTTCCTGATGGGCAAAGAAATGAACAAAGTACAAACCTGAGGCTCTAAGAGGATACCATGTTTAAAAATGAAGTAAGGACACCACACACACATCAGTGCACATGCACACATGTGCAGATGCAAAAGATGAAGAGAAGGCAATTACTAATAAAGCTGCCAAACCCTATTCATTTCTCCTACATTATAAACATACTGGAGTGGGTTGCCATTTCCTTCTCCAATGCATGAAAGTGAAAAGTGAAAGTGAAGTTGCTCAGTCGTGTCCGACTCCTAGCGACCCCATGGACTGCAGCCCACCAGGATCCTCCATCCATGGGATTCTCCAGGCAAAAGTACTGGGGTGGGGTGCCATTGCCTTCCCCGCATTATAAACATAGAGGAACACATATTCACTTTTGCTTTGAATTAGTTTGTGTTCATGGCATTACTGACTCAATTGACATGAGTCTGAGCAAACTCTGGGAGATAGTGAACGACATGGAAGACTGGAGCACTGCAGCCCATGGGGTCACAAAGACTTAGCCACTAAACAACAAAATTGGATTTCATTTCTATAACTGACATTCCACAAAAGCGTCATTATATACACACATTTTTAAGCATCAGTTCAGTTCAGTCACTCAGTCATGTCCAACTCTTCGTAACCCCATAAACTGCAGCATGCCAGGCCTCGCTGTACATCACCAACGGCCAGGGTCCACCCAAACCCAAGTCCATCAAGTCAGCAATGCCAGCAAATCATCTCATCCTGTGTCATCCCCTTCTCCTCCTGCCCTCAATCTTTCTCAGCATCAGGGTGTTTTCCAGTGACTCAGCTCTTTGCATCAGGTGGCCAAAGTCTTGGAGTTTCAGCTTCAACATCAGTACTTCCAATGAACACCCAGGACTGATTTCCTTTAGGATGGACTGGTTGAATCTCCTTGCAGTCCAAGGGACTCTCAAGAGTCTTCTCCAACACCACAGTTCAAAAGCATCAATGCTTCTGTGCTCAGCTTTCTTTATAGTTCAACTCTCACATCCATACATGATCACTGGAAAAACCATAGCCTTGACTAGACAGACCTTTGTTGGCAAAGTAATATCTCTGCTTTTGAATATGCTGTCTAGGTTGGTCATAACTTTCCTTCCAAGGAGTAAGTGCCTTTTAATTTCATGGCTACAGTCACCATTTGCAGTGATTCTGGAGTTCTAAAAAATAAAGTCTGACACTATTTCCACTGTTTCTCCATCTATTTCCCATGTAGTGATGGGACCAGATGCCATGATCTTCGTTTTCTGAATGTTGAGCTTTAAGCCAATTTTTTCACTCTCCACTTTCACTTTCATCAAGAGGCTTTTTAGTTCCTCTTCACTTTCTGCCATAAGGGTGGTGTCATCTTCATATCTGAGGTTATTGATATTTCTCCTGGAAATCTTGATGCCAGCTTGTGCTTCTTCTAGCCCAGCGTTTCTCATGATGTACCCTGCATATAAGTTAAATAAGCAAGGTGACAATATACAGCCTTGTTGTACTCCTTTTCCTATTTGGAACCAGTCTGTCGTTCCATGTCTAGTTTTAGCTGGTGCTTCCTGACCTGTATATAGGTTTCTCAAGAGGCAGGTCAGGTGGTATGGTATTCCCATCTCTGTCAGAATTTTCCAGTTTATTGTGATCCACACAGTCAAAGGCTTTGGCATAGTCAATAAAGCAGAAATAGATGTTTTCTGGAACTTTCTTGCTTTTTCCATGATCCTGTGGATGTTGGCAATTTGATCTCGGGTTCCTCTGCCTTTTCTAAAACCAGCTTGAACATCTGGAAGTTCACGGTTCATGTATTGCTGAAGCCTGGCTTGGAAAACTTTAAGCATTACTTTATTAGCGTGTGAGATGAGTGCAATTGTGTGGTAGTTTGAGCATTCTTTGGCATTGTCTTTCTTTGGGATTGGAATGAAAACTGACCTTTTCCAGTCCTGTGGCCACTGCTGAGTTTTCCAAATTTGCTGGCATATTGAGTGCAGCACTTTCACAGCATCATCTTTCAGGACTTGGAATAGCTCAACTGGAATTCCATCACTTCCACTAGCTTTGTTCATAGTCATGCTTCCTAAGGCTCACTTGACTTCACATTCTAGAATGTCTGGCTCTAGGTGAGTGATCACACCATCGTGATTATCTGGGTTGTGAAGATCTTTTTTGTACAGTTCTGTGTATTCTTGCCACCTCTTCTTAATATCTTCTGCTTCTGTTAGGTCCCTACCATTTCTGTCCTTTATTGAGCTCATCTTTCATGAAATGTTCCTTTGGTATCTCTAATTTTCTTGAAGAGATCTCTAGTCTTTCCCATTCTGTTGTTTTCCTCTATTTCTTTGCATTGATCACTGAGGAAGGCTTTCTTATCTCTCCTTGCTGGGACTCGGCATTCAGATGCTTATATCTTTCATTTTTTCCTTTGCTTTTCACTTCCCTTCTTTTCACAGCTATTTCTAAGGCCTCCTGAGACAGCCATTTTGTTTTTTTGGATTTCTTTTTCTTGGATATGCTCTTGATTCCTGTCTCCTGTACAATGTCACAAACCCCTATCCATAGTTAAATTTTTAAGTATATGAGTTGCTTATTTCTCTTAAAATACAGAATCTAACAAAAGAGCCCATTGAATAGTCTCGTATACAGTTAACTTATCTAAGGAAATAATTAAAATGAATAGGTGTGTCAACAAGGTAGTAACTGAGTATTAGGGAAAGTTAACTTACAGTTGGGTTACCAAATTTACCATTTTCATGGACCACTGGTCATCAATGCTGCTAGGAACATTTCCAGTACTGCTCATCCAAAAAGTGGAATAAGACAGTAGCTACTGCCCATACATTCAGCATACAATGGTAGGATAAACATAGGACAATCACTATTGAGTTTATTTTTCAAAACTGTGAAAACAGGAGAAAGACAGCAGTCAATGGTTCAAAGCAATTTTGAATTTAATAGATCTGGTCACTCAAGGGAAAAAAAAAATCCATAGAGCCAGGCCTTACTTTAGCCATTTGCACAATCAACACTGTGTTTTCAACTTATCATGATGAGTGATTATAATTACAATAAGACACAAATTTGAGATTAGTATAAGAGGAATCAGCAAGTAAATGGGCAAGCCATGCCAACTCTCCAGCTTCTATGCTGAAGCAGTGAATTTATTGTCTATTTCAACTGAGCAGTCTTAGTTATTCAGGTATAACAGGAATCCATAATTAATCAATAAAAGAAAACCCATGAAACAATTTTTCTTTAGTAACATGGAAAAAGAGCTGGGACAATGATACTAACTGTGATCAGTTGAGAACACCTGCTTAGAACATAGTTTTACAAGAGTTTTTGAGGCCATACTGTGAAGAATAACTCCATCTTTTATCAGAGGATGAGAAAATGCTAAGGATTAGCAGACATAACTTTTACTTGCCTTCCTGAAAAAGGGCTGAGAGGGATATTATCTCAGGGATAAGAGAGGGGAGAATTTTTGTAAAAGCTTTCATTCTGAATTTGTCATATGTAGTTCAGTTCAGTTCAGTTGCTCAGTTGTGTCTGACTCTGCGATTTCATGGACACTGTCCATCATCAACTCCCAGAGCTTACTCAAACTCATGTCCATTGAATTGGTGATGCCATCCAACCATCTCATCCTCTTGTCCCCTTATCCTCCTACCTTCGATCATTCCAAACATCAGGGTCTTTTCAAATGAGTCAGTTCTTCTCGTCAGGTGGTTAAAGAATTGGCGCTTCAGCTTCAGCATCAATCCTTCCAATGAATATTCAGGATTGATTTCCTTTAGGATTGACTGGCTGTATTTCTTTGCTGTCCAAGTGACTCTCAAGAGTCTTCTCAAACATCACAGTCCAAAAGCATCAATTCTTCAGTGCTAAGCATTCCTTATAGTCCAACTTTCACATCCATACATGACTACTGGAAAAACCATAGATAGCCTTGACTAGATGGACGTCTGCAGGCAAAGTAATGTCTCTGCTTTTTAATATGCTGTCTAGGTTGGTCATATCTTTTCTTCTAAAGAGCAAGTGTTTTTTAATTTCATGGCTGCAGTCAACCTCTGTAGTGAATTTGGAACCCAAAAAATAAAGTCTGTCACTGTTTCCGTTGTTTCCCCATCTATTTGCCATGAACTGATGGGACCAGATGCCATGATCTTCTTTGTCTGGATGTTGAGTTTTAAGTCACATTTTTCACTTTCCCCTTTCACTTTCATCAAGAGGCTCTTCAGTTCTTTTCGTTTTCTGCCATAAGGATGGTGTCATCTGCATATCTGAGGTTATTGATATTTCTCCCAGCAATCTTGATTCCAGCTCATGCTTCATCCAGTCCAGCATTTCTCACGATGTACTCTGCATACAAGCTAAATAAGCATGGCGACAATATGCAGCCGTGATGTACTCCTTTCCCTATTAAGAAGCAGTCTGTTGTTCCATGGTCAGTTGTAAATGTTGCTTCTTCACATGCATACAGATTTCTCAGGAGGCAGATCAGGTGGTATGGTGTTCCCATGACTTGAAGAATTTTCCAGTTTGCTGTGATCCACACAGTCAAATGGAGAAGGCAATGGCAAGCCACTCCAGTATCCCATGAATGGAGGAGCCTGGTAGGCTGCAGTTCATGGGGTCGCTGGGAGTCGGACGCGACTGAGCGACTTCACTTTCACATTTCACTTTCACGCAATGGAGAAGGAAATGGCAACCCACTCCAGTGTTCTTGCCTGGAGAATCCCAGGGACGGCAGAGCCTGGTGGGCTGCCGTCTATGGGGTCGCACAGAGTTGGACTTGACTGAAGCAACTTAGCAGCAGCAGCAGCACACAGTCAAAGGTTTTGGCATAGTCAATAAAGCAGTAGTAGATGTTTTTCTGGAACTCTCTTATTTTTTCGATGATCCAACGGATGTTGGTAATTTGATCTCTGGTTCCTCTGCCTTTTCTAAATCCAGCTTGAACATCTGGAAGTTCAAAGTTCGTGTACTGTTGAAGCCCGGCTTGCAGAATTTTGAGCCTTACTTTGCTAGTATGTGAAAGTGAAAGTCACTCATTTGTGTCCGACTCTTTGTAAACCCATGGAATTCTCCAGGCCTGAATACTGGAGTGGGTAGCCTTTCCCTTTTCCAGGGGATCTTTCAAACCCAGGAATCAAACCCAGGTTTCCCAAATGACAGGTGGATTCTTTATCAACTGAGCCACAAGGGAAGCTTGCTAGCTTGTGAGATGAGTGCAATTGTGGTAGTTTGAGCACTCTTTGGCATTGCCTTTCTCTGGGATTGGAATGAAAACTGACCTTTTCCAGTCCTGTGGCCACTCACTGCTGAGTTTTCCAAATTTGCTGGCATATTGAGTGCAGCACTTTCACAGCATCATCTTTTAGGATTTGAAATAACTCAACTGGAATTCCATCACCTCCATTAGCTTTGTTCATAGTCATGCTTCCTAAGGCCCACTTGACTTTGCATTCCAGAATGTCTGACTCTAGGTGAGTGATCACACCCTCATGATTATCTGGGTCAATGAAGATCTCCTTTGTATAGTTCTTCTGTGTATTTTTGCCAACTCTTCGTAATATCTTCTGCTTTTGTTAGGTCCATACCATTTCTGTCCTTCATTGTGCCCATCTTTGCATGAAATGTTCCCTTGGTATCTGTAATTTTCTTGAAGAGATCTCTAGTCTTTCCCTTTCTATTGTTTTCCTCTATTTCTTTTCATTGATAGCCGAGGAAGGCTCTCTTATCTCTTATTGCTATTCTTTGGAAGTCTTCATTCAATGGGTGTATCTTTCCTTTTCTCCTTTACCTTTTGCTTCTCTTCTTTCTGAGCCACTTGTAAGGCCTCCTCAGACAACCATTTTACCTTTTCTCAATTTTTTCCCCCTTGGGGATGGTCTTGACCCCTGCCTTCTCTACAAAGTCATGAACCTCTGTCCATAGTTCTTCAGTGACTCTATCAAATCTAATCCCATGAATCTATTTCTCACTTCTACTGTATAATCTTAAGGGGTTTGATTTAGGTCGTATCTGAATGATCTAGTGGTTTTCCCTACTTTCTTCAATTTAAATCTGAATTTGGCATAATGAGTTCATGATCTGAGCTACAGTCAGCTCCTGGTCTTGTTTTTGTTGCTGTATAGAGCGTCTCTGTCTTTGGCTGCAAAGAATATAGTCAATCTGATTTCAGTATTGACCATTTGGTGATGTCCATGTGTAGAGTATTCCCTTGTATTGTTAGAAAATGGTGTTTGCTATAAACAGTGCATTCTCTTGGCAAAACTCTATTACCATTTGCCCTACTTCATTCTGTACTCCAAGGCCAAATTTGCCTGCTCTTCCAGGTGTTTCTTGACTTCCTACTTTTGCATTCCAGTCCCCTATAATGAAAAGGACATTTTTTTTTGGATGTTAGTTCTAGAAGGTCTTGTTGGTCTTCATAGAACCATTCAATGCCAGCTTCTTCAGCATTAGTGTTCAGAGTATAGACTTGGATTTTTGTGATATTGAATGGTTTGCCTTGGAAATGAACAGAGATCATTCTGCTGTTTATGAGATTGTATCCAAATACTGCATTTTGGACTCTTTTGTTAACTATGATGGCTATTCCATTTCTTCTAAGGGATTCCTACCCACAGTAGTAGATATAATGGTCATCTGAGTTAAATTCACCATTGCAGTCCATTTGAGTTTGTTAATTTCTAAAATGTTGATGTTCACCCTTGCCATCTCCTGTTTGATGACTTCTAATTTGCCTTGATTCATGGACCTAACATTCCAGGTTCCTATGCAATATTGCTTTTTACAGCATCAGACCTTGATTCCATCAACAGTCACATCCACAACTGGGTGTTGTTTTTGCTTTGGCTCTGTTTCTTCATTCTTTCTGGAGTTATTTCTCCACTGATCTTGAGTAGCATGTTGGGCATGTAACACCCTGGGATTTCATCTTTCAGTGTCCTATATTTTTGCCTTTTCATACTGTTCATGGGGTTCACAAGGCAAGAATTTTGAAGTGGTTTGCTGTTCCCTTCTCCAGTGAACCATATTTTGTCAGAACTCTCCAACATGACCCACCCATCTTTGTTGGCTCTACACAGCAGGGCTCATAGTTTCATTGAGTTAGACAAGGTTGTGGTCCATGATATCAGATTGGTTAGTTTTCTGTGATTGTGGTTTTCATTCTGTCTGCCCTCTGATAGAGAAGGATAAGAGGCTTATGGAAGCTTCCTGATGGGAGAAACTGACTGAGGGGGAAACTGGTCTTGTTTGATGGGCGAGGCCATGCTCAGTAAATTTTTCATCCAATTTTCTGTTGATGGGTACAGCTATGTTCAGTTCAGTTCAGTTCAGTCACTCAGTTGTGTCCGACTCTTTGCAGACCCATGAATTTCAGCATGCCAGGCCACCCTGTCCATCACCAACACCTAGAGTTCACCCAAATTCATGTCCATCGAGTTGGTGATGCCATCCCACCATCTCATCCTCTGTCATCCCCTTACCCTCCTTCCCCCAATCCCTCCCAGCATCAGGGTCCTTTTCAATGATAGAACTCTTCACATGAGATGGTCAAAGTATTGGAGTTTCAGCCTCAGCATCAGTGCTTCCAAAGAACACCCAGGACTGATCTCTTTAGGATGGACTGGTTGGATCTTCTTGCAATCCAAGGGACTCTCAAGAGTCTTCTCAAACATCACAGTTCAAAAGTTTCAATTCTTCAGCGCTCAGCTTTCTTCACAGTCCAACTCTCACATCCATACATGACTACTGGAAAAACCATAGCCTTGACTAGACGGACATTTGTTGGCAAAGTGATGTCTCTGCTTTTGAATATGCTATCTAGGTTGGTCATAACTTTCCTTCCAAGGAGTAAGCGTCTTTTGATGTCATGGCTGCAGTCACCATCTGCAGTGATTTTGGAGCCTCCCAAAATAGCCTTTCACTTTCATCAAGAGGCTTTTTAGTTCCTCTTCACTTTCTGCCATAAGGGTGGTGACATCTGTGTATCTGAGTTTATTGATATTTCTCCTGGAAATCTTGATGCCAGCTTGTGCTTCTTCCAGCCCAGTGTTTCTCATGATGTACTCTGCATAGGAGTTAAATAAGCAGGGTGACAATATACAGCCTTGATGTACTCCTTTTCCTATTTGGAACCAGTCTGTTCTTCCATGTCTAGTTCTAGCTGTTGCTTCCTGACTTGTATATAGGCTTCTCAAAAGGCAGGTCAGGTGGTCTGATAGCCCCATCTCTTCCAGAATTTTCCACAGTTTATTGTGATCCACACAGTCAAAGCCTTTGGCATAGTCAATAAAGCAGAAATAGATGTTTTCTGGAACTCTCTTGCTTTTTCCATGATGCAGCAGATGTTGGCAATTTGATCTCTGGTTCCTCTGTCTTTTTGATAACCAGTTTGAACATGTGGAAGTTCACGGTTCACATATTGCTGAAGCCTGGCTTGGAGAATTTTGAGCATTACTTTAGTACCATGTGAGATGAGTGCAATTGTGCGGTAGTTTGAGCGTTCTTTGGCATTGCCTTTCTTTGGGATTGGAATGAAAACTCACCTTTTCTAGTCCTGTGGCCACTGCTGAGTTTTCCAAATTTGCTGGCATATTTAATGCAGCCCTTTCACAGAATCATTTTCAGGATTTGAAATAGCTCAACTGGAATTCCATCACCTCCACTAGTTTTGTTCATAGTCATGCTTCCTAAGACCTGCTTGACTTCATATTCCAGGATGTCTGACTCTAGGTGAGTGATCACACCATCGTGATTATCTGGGTCGTGAAGGTCTTTTTTTGTACAGTTCTTCTGTGTATTCTTGCCACCTCTTCTTAATATCTTCTGCTTCTGTTAGGTCCCTGCCATTTCTGTCCTTTATTGAGCTCATCTTTGCATGAAATGTTCCCTTGGTATCTCTAATTTTCTTGAAGAGATCTCTAGTCTTTCCCATTCTGTTGTTTTCCTCTATTTCTTTGCATTGATCACTGAGGAAGGCTTTCTTATCTCTCCTATCTCAGAGTTCTTTGGAACAGATATCTTTCCTATCTCAGAGTTCTTTGGAACTCTGCATTCAGATGCTTATATCTTTCCTTTTCTCCTTTGTATTTTGCCTCTCTTCTTTTCACAGCTATTTCTAAGGCTTCCCCAGACAGGCTTTTTGCTTTTGTTGCATTTCTTTTCCATGGGGATGGTCTTGATCCCTGTCTCCTGTACAATGTCACGGACCTCCGTCCATAGTTTTTCAGGCACTCTGTCTATCAGATCTAGTCTGATAGGGAGCTATGTACCCCTCTGTTATTTACCTGCTGTCAAACTATGATGGAGGTAATGAAGATAATGGCGGCCTCTTTCAAAAGGTCCCATGATGCACTGCTGCAGGCATTGTACCAACCCTGCATCAGGCCACCGCCAACCCACACCTCCACCAGAGACACCTGGACACTCATTTACATGTCTGGGTCAGTCTCCTTCAGGGTCACGGCTCCTTTCTTCTAGTCCTGGTGCTCACAAGGTTTTTTTTTTTTTTTTTTCTGTGTGTGTATGTGCCCTTCAGGAATCTGTTTCCCAGCCCTGTGTAACCTGGCGTCTCTATGGTGGGGTTAATGGTGACCTCCTCCAAGAGGGTTTATGCCATATTCAGGTCTACTGCACTCAGAGCCCCTGTTCCTGCAGCAGTCCACTGCTGACCCATACCTCCACAGGAGACACTCAAACACAGTTCCGTCTCAGTCTCTGTGGGGTCTCTGGGTCCTGGTACACACAAGGTTTGTTTGAGCCCTCTGAGTGTCTCTGGCAGGTTTGGGGGTTGATTCTAAATGCGATTTTGTCCCTCCTTCCATCTTGCTGAGGCTTTTCCATTTGCCCTGGGACATGGAGTATCTCCTCAAAGTCACTCCAGCAACATACAGCCACCTCTCCAGTGCTGCACAGCCAGTGAAGAGTAGTTGCAGTGTGTTAATTCTCCTATAATTCCAAGTAGCATTTATACCTTCAACATGCATGATGTCCTGTAAGCATCTTACATCTTGGCACTGGAGAAGCTCCAAGGCAAGAAGTGAGAAATATATGATGCAAGATCTGCAACAAGGTATTGGGTTGGCCAATACATTCATTTGGATTTTTCTGTAACATATGATGGAAAAATCTGAACAAACTCTTTGGCCAACCCAATACTATGAGGATGCACCATTAGAAAGCTTGTTACTATAGTCGTCACCACAGCTATGGAGATGATATAACATTATAGTTAAGAGAAATTAAATCAATATCCCAGTACATCAGATCAGATCAGATCAGTCGCTCAGTCGTGTCCGACTCTTCGTGACCCCATGAACCGCAGCACGCCAGGCCTCCCTGTCCATCACCAGCTCCTGGAGGTCACTCAGACTCACAACCATCAAGTCAGTGATGCCATCCAGCCATCTCATCCTCTGTCGTCCCCTTCTCCTCCTGCCCTCAATCCCTCCCAGCATCAGAGTCTTCTCCAATGAGTCAACTCTTCGCATGAGGTGGCCAAAATACTGGAGTTTCAGCTTTAGCATCATTCCTTCCAAAGAAATTCCAGGACTGATCTCCTTCAGAATGGACTGGTTGGATCTTCTTGCAGTCCAAGGGACACTCAAAAGTCTTCTCCAACACCACAGTTCAAAAGCATCAATTCTTTGGCGCTCAGCCTTCTTCACAGTCCAGCTCTCACATCCATACATGACCACAGGAAAGACCATAGCCTTGACTAGGCGAACCTTTGTTGGTAATGTCTCTGCTTTTGAATATGCTATCTAGGTTGGTCATAACTTTCCTTCCAAGGAGCAAGCGTCTTTTAATTTCATGGCTGCAGTCACCATCTGCAGTGATTTTGGAGCCCAGAAAAACAAAGTCTGACACTGTTTCCACTGTTTCCCCATCTATTTCCCATGCAGTGATGGGACCAGATGCCATGATCTTAGTTTTCTGAATGTTGAGCTTTAAGCCAACCTTTTCACTCTCCACTTTCACTTTCATCAAGAGGCTTTTTAGCCCCTCTTCACTTTCTGCCATAAGAGTGGTGTCATCTGCATATCTGAGGTTATTGATATTTCTCCCGGCAATCTTGATTCCAACTTGTGTTTCTTCCAGTCCAGCATTTCTCATGATGTACTCTGCATATAAGTTAAATAAACATGGTGACAATATGCAGCCTTGACGTACTCCTTTTCCTATTTGGAACCAGTCTGTTGTTCCATGACCAGTTCTAACTGTTGCTTCCTGACCTGCAGACAGATTTCTCAAGAGGCAGATCAGGTGGTCTGGTATTCCCATCTCTTTCAGAATTTTCCATAGTTTATTGTGATCCACACAGTCAAAGGCTTTGGCATAGTCAATAAAGCAGAAATAGATGTTTTTCTGGAACTCTCTTGCTTTTTCCATGATCCAGCGGATGTTGGCAATTTGATCTCTGGTTCCTCTGCCTTTTCTATAACCAGCTTGAACATCAATACATACAATTGGTGAAATTATAATCTATAATACCCTGTGTTGGTGAGTCAATAAATTCCACAGGGGTTTACCAAGACAAAGGAGTAGCACTCCTGCTGTGATACTTTAAAAATATATCTAAGTATGTATTACAAATATGTATTTAATCTTTAAGCAGTATCGTATCATTCAAGCTTAGAGTACAGCTGGTCTCTAGAGGACAGGCAATGAAATAAAAATTAACAATGCGACATACTAATAAAGTAGGGAAATCCCAGCATTCTTCTTTCAAATGATAAAAGCCTGACCCACATTTATTCTTACCTTCTACAAAACTTGGTGTTTTACATAAGTTTTAGAGAATTAAACCAAGAGACATGAAGCAGAAAAAAATGGCACATGTTAAGCAATTAAGGTGCCTCATAACGAGTTATAAAATTGTACTTCTTTGTTGCCCATGCACTATAGATGAGCTGGCAATATTTTAGATCACTTTAATTTATGATGAAACCGTTTTAGTTCTTTCAGCAACAGCAGATATAATTTCCTTATCTATCATTAGAATAGTTTAATACTTTCTTTAATTCACACATCATAAAGCAGGGAGTGCATTTTATATCTATTCCAATCATTCACAGTTTCTGCTTCAGAACAGAAAGCACTGTTTTCTGTTCATTCCAAAGGTAGGCTTAAGTCTAGTATCTTCATGATCCATCACAATCAGAGTGGGAAGATACAGAGACAGGGCTTCTCTTGCCACCCCTTTTTCTTTACAGCCATGATTAGGGATTTGTTAGGCTTTGTAAAAAATCAGAAGCACACATCGCTGATTTTCACTGTTATATATCCCACATTGCAATGTTGACTCCTGGGAGGAAGGAGCTTATTTTGTTACAGAATACACTGGATACATATAGGTGTGCTCCCTTCATCCCTTGCCTCTTTTCTCAATGGCAAAACCTTTCATGAGAAGAGCAAATGGGCTGGGTATGAAAGTCACAGATTAAAACAGAGCTGAGGACATTTGAGACATTTTTCCCAGAGGAAGCTCAACGATTATCTTACTCCTTTCATCTACTGAGTATCTCCTCAAAAGATCCTGTCCCCTATACAGAGCATCTTTTCTTTGTATTCAAAATGCATTGGAAAGAGGAAAGAGGGTACAGTATTATAACACTGTAATAAAACTTATTCAGTCCTTAAATGATATAGACCTCAGTAAATTTAAAAATTTGGGTGAGTTTCTAAAATTTATGTAATAGGAAGCAAAGCATGTACTATAAAGAAAAAGTCACTGATGAACTTGGAGACTGGTCACTGACAATAATTTAAAAGAGGCTCAGAAGATTCTGTGCCAAGAGAAAGCCTGATAATTTAGTCTCACCAACGATTTTGGAAATGATGGATTCTAGCTGTCTCATGAAATAATATGGGGCAGAACACCAAGAAAGTAGGTTTAAGAATTTAATAATGAGGAAAGAAGATAAATAATCAAAGGAACAAAAATGCAAAGCACTCCTATATTCTATCCTAAAGTATTATTAATATCCTAAAGAACTATTTCATGTAAAGTACCAAGAAAATCTCAAAACCTTCAGCAACATAAACCTCTAAGCAAACATTCTCAACGTTTCAAAAAGAATTCTGTGTGTAATCTCTGATCTATAACCATATACAATTTTGTCTCACATTCTGAGCCCCAATATAATGCCAAGTATGGAGGGAGCATTAAAAGTGAGTTTCAAAAGAAAATAACTTGTATTTTCATACCTGAAGTGTTTGCTTTCACTATTTTAGAATATCTAGTATCTGTCACTTTGGCATGTATTACCATGTATATAGGATATTTTAAAATGTACACAATTCTTTCATACATACTATATTTCTGAGCTTCGCAACAAATATATAAGGTAAAATAAGGTGAGTGTCAATATTACTAATTTAATATTTCAAAATTATTAAAAGTAAAAGCAAACCAATAAACAGAAGAATAGACAAAGCGAATACCTTTTTAGCATATAAACTTTGAGACTGATTATTTAAGATCAGTTGCTAAACTGAAGTTTAAGAATGAATTATTATTAAAATTATTATTAAGGTCTATTCCAAGAAGAGCACCTAAGAATACTTTGGTGACAGCTAAGAAGGGTCTTCCTAGTTTCCCTGAGGTCTTACATACAGCCTATTTGTAACTAAAGATTACCCTCCCCAGTACTTCAGCCACCTGATGCAAAGAAGCAACTCATTTGAAAAGACCCTGATGCTGGGAAAGATTGAGGGCAGGAGGAGAAGGGGTAAACAGAGGCTAAGATATTTGGATGGCATCATTGACTCTATGGACATGAGTTTGAGCAAACTTCAAGAGATAGTGAAGGACAGGGAAGGCTGGCAGGCTGCAGTCCACAAGGCCACAAAGAATCAGACACCACTGAGCAACTGAACAACTACTCTGTCTAATTCAGCAATTCTATCTCATAAACAGTATCTCAAGATGCCAAGATTAGAGATACCCAGATAATTCTCTCTGATGACTCAGATGCTAAAGAATCTACCTGAAATGCAGGAGACCTGGGTTTGATCCCTGGGTCGGGAAGATCCCCTGGAGAAGAGAATGGCAACCCACTCCATTATTTTTGCCTGGAGAATTCCATGGACAGAGGAGTCGGTCGGGCTAGAGCCTATGGGGCCATGAAGAACTGGACACAACTGAGCAATTAACACAGATCATTACACAATTATAATTTGTGGAAAAATACTCTTCTCACATTCCAGGGCAATTTTTAAAAATATACTGAAATAGGATATTTACTTTTCTGGCTATATATGTGACTGGCAATAAATACTATGCACAGGTAACTACTATGCTATAATAAAAACAAAATCACTGAGCTAATCTATCAACTGTGACTTGGTTATGAACAAAGTAGAAAATGAAACTTTAAATGCAAATTATAATTTTATCAAACTACTTAACGCCTACTCCATAACACACTTAAAAGTGTCCTGTGATGGTTAATAGTTCACATGCCTGATTATACACCTTGTTTCTTTGCCCCAAGGCTGAGCACTATCTGAGCAGGTCAGTTAAGTTCAGTTTCCCAACTTCTATTTTTGTTTATTTGTTTTTGAAACATAAGAGACTCTACATCATTGAACTATTATGAGGACTAAATAAATTAGTTTGATCATGGCATCTGGTCCCATCACTACATGGGAAATAGATGGGGAAACAGTGGAAACAGTGTCAGACTTTATTTTTCTGGGCTCCAAAATCACTGCAGATGGTGACTGCAGCCATGAAATTAAATGACGCTTACTCCTTGGAAGGAAAGTTATGACCAACCTAGATAGCATATTCAAAAGCAGAGACATTACTTTACCAACAAAGGTTCGCCTAGTCAAGGCTATGGTCTTTCCTGTGGTCATGTATGGATGTGAGAGCTGGACTGTGAAGAAGGCTGAGCACCGAAGAATTGATGCTTTTGAAGTGTGGTGTTGGAGAAGACTCTTGAGAGTCCCTTGGACTGCAAGAAGATCCAACCAGTCCATTCTGAAGGAGATCAATCCTGGAATTTCTTTAGAAGGAATGATGCTAAAGCTGAAACTCCAGTATTTTGGCCACCTCATGCGAAGAGTTGACTCATTGGAGAAGACTCTGATGCTGGGAGGGATTGAGGGCAGGAGGAGAAGGGGACGACAGAGGATGAGATGGCTGGATGGCATCACTGACTCGATGGTTGTGAGTCTGAGTGACCTCCGGGAGCTGGTGATGGACAGGGAGGCCTGGCGTGCTGCAGTTCATGGGGTCGCGAAGAGTCAGACACGACTGAGCGACTGATCTGATCTGATCTGATCTGATTATTATTTTTACTTTACAATATTGTATTGGTTTTGCCATACATCAACATGCATCTGCCACGGGTGTACACATGTTCCCCATCCTGAACCTCCCTCCCACCTCCCTCCCCATACCATCCCTCTGGGTCATCCCAGTGCACCAGTCCCAAGCTTCCTGTATCCTGCATCGAACATGGACTGGCGATTCATTTCTTATATAATATTCAAAAGACTAAGATCATGGCATCCAGTCCCATCACTTCACAGCAAATAGAGACAAAAAGTGAAAACGGTGGCAGATTTTATTTTCTTAGGCTCCAAAATCAATGCAGACAGTGACTGCAACTATGAAGTTAAAAGATGCTTGCTCCTTGGAAGGAGAGCTATGACAAACTTAGTTTATTAAAAAGCAGAGACATCACTTTGATGACAAAAGTCCAGAGTCAAAGCTATGGTTTTTTCAGTATATGTGGATATGAGAGTTGAACCATAAAGAATGCTGATCACTGAAGAACTAATACTTTTGAATTGTGATGCTGGAAAAGACTCTTGAGAGTCCCTTTGACTGTAAGGAGTTAAAACCAGTCAATCCTAAAGGAAATCAACTTGGGATATACAGTGGAAGGACTGTTGTTGAAACAAGCTCCAATATTTGGCCACCTGCTACAAAAAGCTGACTCATTGGAAAACACCCTGATGCTGGGAAAGACTGAGAGCAAGAGGAGAAGGTGGCAGCAGATGAAGAGACAATTAGATAGTAACACCAACTCAATGGTCATGAATTTGAGTAAACTCTGGGAAATAGTGAAGGATAGGGGAGCCTGGTGTGATGCAGTCCATAGGGTTGCAAAGAGTCAGACACAAGTTAGTGACTGAACAACAACGTTATTATTCACCTAACTTTTACTCATTTTACTCATTCTAAGTCTAAGCCAGTATCTATGTTAATACTCATCATTCATCATCCTCTCCTTATTGATAATGCCCTTGCTGTCTTTTCTAATGGAATATTTATATTTGGAATGTTTTCATTTCACAGAAGTCAGTTGTTTTCTCATCTGAAAGATGCTCAGATGAGAGATTTGTTTCCCCAAATGGAACTGCTCACATCCTTGCTCAGCACAGACTTTGAGGGAATTAATCAGTTTACTTTTCCTTAGAATAAGATAGAGCAATAAATCTGATGCTTCATTTATATAACATGTACCCAGAAAATAATTATCTTCTTTTTCAATAGTATACTACCCAGTCCTTCAAATGAAGTCATTGACAGTTTACCTTGAAAATGAAAATTAAAAAGCTTATATAAAACCTCAGTAGATTTATTTTACTCTGTTGCTCCATTCCACACACCCTCAGGGTAGTTACATATGATTACATTTACCTTTCTGTACCTTAACTTTCAGATTTGTATATATGAGCTTTTCCCTGTTTGGTTTCTTAAAGGTTTTTCTTCTGGAAACCAACCTGTTTATGAAATCAATTGATAATGAGCCTGGAAATAAGGCCTGGAAAATTTATAACCATATGCTATTCTCAGCTACTCTGAAACTTCACAAGCTTAAAGTATAATTAAATAAGCTTAAACATAATACAAGTAGACTATTTAAAGACTCTAAGAGTATCTAAAAAGATTCTTAAAATATTTTATTACTTTAGAAATTAAACCACTTTGGTCAGCCAGTAAGGAGATTAAAGCTATATTTTAAAATACATTTAAATTAAAATGTATTTATCAGGTATAACATAGTCACTTAAAAGTCTCATCTGGTTCAGAAAAACCTCATAATGGAAGTAAATGCCTTTTGCACGTTTAGGCATGGCATATGGTATCTATATTATGCTGAAGGAAAAATAACAATGTTTGCAGCTCAATGAGAATACCAAAATTGATTTAAGCTTCTTTTCATTGGAGCAAAATTTATTACATTCATCATGAGCAAGTGAGAATTTAATTTTCTAATAAGACTTTTATTAGCATTAAAAAAAAAACCTGTTTGCTTTCTCTACAAAGGATATTTCCAAGTCATTACAAATGGTTACATTTTTTGAATTAAAAAGTTAGGAGTTAGAAGTAATTTTTTAACTAGAAATGAAATTGCTATAGATCATTCCAATTGGAAAATCTTTGAAAAAAATCTTCAACATTTTATAAAAATGAAAGAACTAAGGTCCATGAACTTCTGGCTTCTCGTATAGACTCTAGCAAACTTGAAAATTGCCACTTTCTGCTACAAACAGGTAAAAGCTCAACAAATGGAAAAATCAACAGAAAAAGGCTCTCAGAGAAAAACTGCTGCTTCCGTATTTGAGTGACACAGGCAAATAGAATCATAACTCACTGGCACAGAAATTCAAGAGCAGAAACTTCTGCAGGAATTAGAGGCAGGGTGAGGAAACTGAATGTTGAGTAAAACAAATTGCTGAAGGCTCAGCAGGAACAAGTCAGAGTTAAAAGTTCCAAGAGAATCTACTAATAAAGGGGGTTTTACACTTCTGTGAGTTTTTCTCTAAGAGTTCTAAAAGGTGCTCACAGTGAATATCAGATAAAAATCTCCTCTCACTTCCAGCAGGGGGAGGAGGAAAGAAAGGAACCACTTTGAAATACCTCAGAGCATTTCTTTTCTCCTTATCGAGACTTACTCTCAGGAGAAACTATTTTACTGTAGCCTAGTCTGCTGGGGTTTTTATCAGACTAAGGTAGGGGGCAGATATCCAGCTGTAGTCAGCTCTGATTTTTCACCTGGGGAAGAGAATTACCCAACGCTAAGCTCTTGAGCCTTCCACGTAGGGTAGGGAAATACACAATCCAGTCTCACCAGCTATCCCTACTTAAGAGACATGGGGGGATACTGAGTAGATCACAGGTGATGTTCACAGTCTAGGGGCATAAGCTCTCCAAAAGCCTGAAATTTAATCATGGGACATAAATGTTGCACTTCCCCACCACACCACACTACTGAAGACTATTACAGTTCCTTTAACCTAAAACATTATATCTGCCTTTGAATAAAGTAGGAAGCACAAAGCATAGTAAAAAGAAAAATGAACAGATTTTTAAGAGACTGAATGAACACCATAATCAGAGGCCGACATAACAGGTATATTTGAATTATCAGAGCAGTAATTTATAAAAACTATGATAAGTATGCTAAAGGTGTTCACAGGAAAAGTAGACAACATGTGAAAACAGATGGATGATATAAATAGGAAGATGGAAATTCTAAAAAAATAATTAAAAAGAAATGCTGGAGATCAAAAATACTCTAACAGAAATGAAAAGTTCTTGATAGGCTCATTAGCAGACTAGACCCTGGTGAGAAACAAATATCTGAATATAATCCTAAATGTAAAATGCAAAATTTTAAAACTCATAGAACAAAGAAGAAAACCTGGATGACCTTGAGTATGCTGATAAATTTTTTTAAATACAGTAGGAAAGACATGATCCATGACAGAAATAAATGATAAGGTGGACTTCACCAAAATACAAAACTTCTGTTCTTCAAAAGGCACTTATCAAGAGAATGAGAAGGCAAGATGTAGACTGGGAGAAAATATTTGCAAAAGACAAACTCAAAAATATGAACACAAACAACCGAATTAACCAGTGGCACAAAGACTTTAACAAGTACCCCACCAAAGAAGATATCCAGATGCCAAATAAGCATATAAAACTAAGTTCCACATCACATGTCACCAGGAAAATACAGAGGAAAAGAGTAAGATGTTGTTGCTGCTGCTGCTAAGTCACTTCAGTCGTGTCTGATTCTGTGCGACCCCATAGACAGCAGCCCATCAGGCTCCCCCATCCCTGGGATTCTCCAGGCAAGACCACTGGAGTGGGTTGCCATTTCCTTCTCCAGTGCATGAAAGTGAAAAGTGAAAGTGAAGTTTGGGGAGCAATAGGAATTTTTATACATTGCTAGTAGGACACTTTGGAAAGCAGTTTGGTGATTATGTACAAAACTAAATATACTCCTATCATACAATCCTGCAACTGTGCTCTTTGGCATTTACCCCAAAGAGTTGAAAACTTATGACCCCACAAAAACTTGAACAAGGATGTTTATGGAAGCTTTATTGATAATTGCCAAAACATAGAAGCAACCAAAATGTTCTTCACTAGATAAATGGGTAAATAAGCTGTTATACAAAGGCAATGCAATACTATTCACTGCTAAAAGAAATGAGCTATCAAGCCAAGGAGAGAGGGGTCTGGAATTCTCAAGGAGGAAGAAAGGACAAATTTTTTCTTTCTCCACATTCCTTAGGATTATATAACAATAATGTATCCTGCCTGAGGACAGTCTCTGGATTAAGGACAGTCTCTGGATTAAACCTTCTGTTATCTTAAAATGTAAATTATGGGACTTCCCTGGTGGCTCAGACGGTAAAACGTCTGTCTACAATGCGGGAGACCTGGGTTTGATCCCTGGGTCGGGAGGATCCGCTGGACAAGGAAATGGCAATCCACTCTAGTACTATTGCCTGGAAAATCCCATGGACAGAGGAGCCTGATAGGCTACAGTCCATGGGGTCGCAAAGAGTCGGACACGACTGAGCGACTTCACTCACTTATCAAGCCATTAACATATATGAGGGAAACTTAAATGCATATTGTGTGTGAATGTTCAGTCGCGTGAAACTTTTGTGACCTCATGGACAAAGCCTGCCAGGCTCCTATCAGTGAAATTTTCCAGGCAAGATTACTAGAATGGGTTACATTTCCTTCTGCAGGGGATCTTCCTGACCCAGGAATAGAACCCGCATCTTATATGTCTCCTGCATTGGTAGGTGGACTGTTTACCACTGCGCTACCTGGGAAACCGAAATGCATATTACCAGGTGAAATAAACCAGTCTGAGAAGGCTTCATACTATATGATTCCAAACATATAACATTCTGTAAAAGGCAAAACTATGGAGACAGTAAAGAGATCAGAGGCTGCTAAAGATCCATGGCTGGGACTTGGGGATGAATAAGCAGGTTGGGAATACCAGACCACCTGATCTGCCTCTTGAGAAATCTGTATGCAGGTCAGGAAGCAACAGTTAGAACTGGTCATGGAACAACAGACTGGTTCCAAATAGGAAAAGGAGTACATCAAGGCTGTATATTGTCACCATGTTTATTTAACTTATATGCAGAGTACATCATGAGAAATGCTGGACTGGAAGAAACACAAGCTGGAATCAAGATTGCCGGGAGAAATATCAATAACCTCAGATATGCAGATGATACCACCCTTATGGCAGAAAGTGAAGAGGAACTCAAAAGCCTCTTGATGAAAGTGCAAGTGGAGAGTGAAAAGGTTGGCTTAAAGCTCAACATTCAGAAAACGAAGATCATGGCATCTGGTCCCATCACTGCATGGGAAATAGATGGAGAAACAGTGGAAACAGTGTCAGACTTTGTTTTTCTGGGCTCCAAAATCACTGCAGATGGTGACTGCAGCCATGAAATTAAAAGACGCTTACTCCTTGGAAGGAAAGTTATGACCAACCTAGATAGCATATTCAAAAGCAGAGACATCACTTTGCCAACAAAGGTTCGCCTAGTCAAGGCTATGGTCTTTCCTGTGGTCATGTATGGATGTGAGAGCTGGACTGTGAAGAAGGCTGAGCGCCGAAGAATTGATGCTTTTGAAGTGTGGTGTTGGAGAAGACTCTTGAGAGTCCCTTGGACTGCAAGGAGATCCAACCAGTCCATTCTGAAGGAGATCATCCCTGGGATTTCTTTGGAAGGAATGATGCTAAAGCTGAAACTCCAGTATTTTGGCCACCTCATGCGAAGAGTTGACTCATTGGAGAAGACTCTGATGCTGGGAGGGATTGGGGGCAGGAGGAGAAGGGGACAACAAAGGATGAGATGGCTGGATGGCATCACGGACTCGATGGATGTGAGTCTGAGTGACCTCTGAGAGCTGGTGATGGACAGAGAGGCCTGGCGTGCTGCAGTTCATGGGGTCGCAAAGAGTCGGACACGACTGAGCGACTGATCTCATCTGATCTGAAGCAGGTTAATAGAGGATTTAAGTGCAGTGAAAATTCTCTGTATGATATTTAATGATAGATATATGTCATTTTTACAAACTTATAGAATGTACAAAGCCAAGAGGGAGTCCTAAGCTAAACTAAGAATTTCTATCATTGTTATGTCAATTTAACTTCATCCTTGGTTTAAAAAATGTGCAATTCTGGTGGTAATGGAGAAGTGTATGCATGTGTTGGGCTAAGGAGAATATGGTCAATCTCTGTACTTTCATTCCTATTGTAAACCTACAATTGCCCTAAAAAATAGTCTTTAATAAAGTGAAAAAAATACCATAATCTATCTTAAAACTCTCTGAAATATTTACTTAAGTGTATTCAGAATAACTGAACTATCCTAAATTCAAAAAATATTATATAAATAGTAGAATGCTTTCTGATTCAGTTCAGTTCAGTTGCCTACTACTATGTATATAAAATTGCTAGAGTGTGGGGTTCAAGAATACTGAGAAAAAGAGAAAATAAATAGAACATTCAGAAGACTTCCAAAAAGACAAGGGATATGCACTGAACCTTCTTATATTAGTACAATTTGAATGAGTGTAGTGAAAAAAAAAAAGGATGAGCCTGTGCAAATTGGAAGAGACATGGTGTAGGGTAAGATGCACTTAACAGTAATTTTTGTGACCATCAAAATCATGCTGATCATGGTCTCCACAGCAACAAACAATGAAAAGTAGGTTTGAATGAATATTGAGTCTGTTTCATTTTAAGAATCTTTTTAAGTTAAATCTGGATGTCTTATTTAAAATACTAGCTTGAGAGAAACATAAAGAAATCATTGATTAATTTCCAGATTGAATAAATAGTAGGCTGAATATTCCATATATGAATAAAACGGGATCCAAAGTGATACTTGACTAACTTTTGGAATTCAAAAAGTAAAAAGATCATAAAGATTTCCAGAAAACTAAAATAGGATAGAAAATAAAATGCCATTAGGAATCTCAATAGGCTTATTAGTGAGAGAAAATGTAAGATACAAGCATTCAATAACACTATGATAAAAATTACTTTGAATCTAATATTGTATATCCAGCAAATCTCCAGATTCAGTGTGACAACACAATAAAGAGAAATATCAGACATGCACAATCTCTCTTCTTCCTCTCCATTTCCATTTCCTCTTCCTCCCCTTTCCCCTGTCCCCACATACTTTTCCTTAGGAAACTACTGACCTGGAAGCTATCCAATCAGATCAGATCAGATCAGTTGCTCAGTCATGTCCGTGTCCGACTCTCCGCGACCCCATGAACCACAGCACGCCAGGCCTCCCTGTCCATCACCAGCTCCCGGAGGTCACTCAGACTCACATCCATTGAGTCAGTGATGCCATCCAGCCATCTCATCCTCTGTCGTCCCCTTCTCCTCCTGCCCTCAATCCCTCCCAGCTTCAGAGTCTTCTCCAATGAGTCAACTCTTCGCATGAGGTGGCCAAAATACTGGAGTTTCAGCTTTAGCATCATTCCTTCCAAAGAAATTCCAGGATTGATCTCCTTCAGAATGGACTGGTTGGATCTTCTTGCAGTCCAAGGGACTCTCAAGAGTCTTCTCCAACACCACACTTCAAAAGCATCAATTCTTCGGTGCTCAGCCTTCTTCACAGTCCAGCTCTCACATCCATACATGACCACAGGAAAGACCATAGCCTTGACTAGGCGAACCTTTGTTGGTAAAGTAATGTCTCTGCTTTTGAATATGCTATCTAGGTTGGTCATAACTTTCCTTCCAAGGAGCAAGCGTCTTTTAATTTCATGGCTGCAGTCACCATCTGCAGTGATTTTGGAGCCCAGAAAAACAAAGTCTGACACTGTTTCCACTGTTTCCCCATCTATTTCCCATGCAGTGATGGGACCAGATGCCAAGATCTTCGTTTTCTGAATGTTGAGCTTTAAGCCAACCTTTTCACTCTCCACTTTCACTTTCATCAAGAGGCTTTTTAGCCCCTCTTCACTTTCTGCCATAAGAGTGGTGTCATCTGCATATCTGAGGTTATTGATATTTCTCCCGGCAATCTTGATTCCAACTTGTGTTTCTTCCAGTCCAGCATTTCTTATGATGTACTCTGCATATAAGTTAAATAAACATGGTGACAATATGCAGCCTTGACGTACTCCTTTTCCTATTTGGAACCAGTCTGTTGTTCCATGACCAGTTCTAACTGTTGCTTCCTGACCTGCAGACAGATTTCTTAAGAGGCAGATCAGGTGGTCTGGTATTCCCATCTCTTTCAGAATTTTCCATAGTTTATTGTGATCCACACAGTCAAAGGCTTTGGCATAGTCTATAAAGCAGAAATAGATGTTTTTCTGGAACTCTCTTGCTTTTTCCATGATCCAGCGGATGTTGGCAATTTGATCTCTGGGTCCTCTGCCTTTTCTAAAACCAGCTTGAACATCAGGAAGTTCAATAGCAAGAAGAGATAAGAAAGCCTTCTTCAGTGATCAATGCAAAGAAATAGAGGAAAACAACAGAATGGGAAAGACTAGGGATCTCTTCAAGAAAATCAGAGATACCAAAGGAACATTTCATGCAAAGATGGGCACAATAAAGGACAGAGATGGTGTGGACCTAACAGAAGCAGAAGATATTAAGAAGAGGTGGCAAGAATACACAGAAGAACTGTACAAAAAAGAGCTTCACGACCCAGATAATCATGATGATGTGATCACTGACCTAGAGCCAGACATCTTGGAATGTGAAGTCAAATGGGCCTTAGGAAGCATCACTACGAACAAAGCTAGTGGAGGTGATGGAATTCCAGTGGAGCTATTCCAAGTCCTGAAAGATGATGCTGTGAAAGTGCTACACTCAATATGCCAGCAAATTTGGAAAACTCAGCAGTGGCCACAAGATTGGAAAAGGTCAGTTTTCATCCCAATCCCAAAGAAAGGCAATGCCAAGGAGTGCTCAAACTACCGAACAATTGCACTCATCTCACACGCTAGTAAAGTAATCCAATCACAAAGATTAAATAAAACAAATAAACAAACAAAGATCAAGACATCAGAATCCAGGGCTACAATAGTAGCCAATAGCTACACTCAGTTGATTCAAAACATAAAGAAACCAATCTATTTTTTCAGTAGGAGGTCAGAAGTCTCCGGAATGTTGATCTCCAGGAGAATAAAATTGTAATCAATAGATTCTAAGATACAGTTCAGAATTCAGAAAGAGAAATATTGACTGGCGTATAAAAAGTCAGATATAGTTCACAGAAAGCTGTACTTTGAACTGCGCAGTGCCTACGGGGCCTACCAAGGTAAACAGTGACTGGTTACTTAACTGAACATTATTATATACATGCTGGTGTTTCCAGGCTAACTTGGTTAAGGTGAGAGCTTAGCTAAGCTAGAGCTGTGTATCATAGAAAGCCCAGCTTTGTATGATACCAGGTTAGAGTTAAAGAAAAGAGAAAGATACATGCAACTTGGAAGAAAAAAATACAACTGTCATTAGTATCAGAAGGCTCTCATGAGCAGATGTGCTTACAAACAGGTATAGATCAGCTTGTCCAACTTGCCTTTGATGTCCCCTGCTTTGTATCTTGATTACAGATTATAGACCTAACTTCTATCAGTTCTCTATCAGATGAACAACTGCAGAACCACAGAGGTAGTAATTATGTAATAGCACACCTTCCTGTCACTGTCCCCATGAGCTAACCTTTATAGATCTATTTTAACTGGGGCTGGATTTTGGTTGGCTTTTCAGATTTCACCAAAAGCTCTGACTTGGTCAGCTGCACTGGTCCTTCAGAGGAGCAATTCATGATAATTCCTCTAATCCTCTCTTACTTTCTGACCTTTATTTCTCCAGCTATTGCCACAGACCTAATATCTAAACTCAGTTCTTTAATCTCATAATACTCTACTCTTAGTTTATGTCTAAAGATTCAGAGATAAAGATTTTGGTATCAACAGTGGCTCCATGGAAAGAGACACTTAGGAATAGAAATGTATAATTGGATTATCCATCTGAAAAGATTAAGCTGGGCTAATGAGACCACTGCTGGGGATAAATAGGACATTCCTAGTATTTGTTATGTCTTCTTGGCAAGAGTTACTAAAATTAAGATCTTTAGCCACTTGGAGTAAAATGCTTTCAGAAGGCAAGGCTGTGGGCAATCAACTAACTATTACCACAGAGCCAAATAACAACTTAGTGGAAATAAACAGTATAATAATTATGGGTGTGTGTAGCTTCTTCTAAACTGATATAGGGTTAAAAATGTGGAGCTTAGGACTTCAAATTCCCAATAAAAATTTGAATAAACCAGAACACTTCTATTCTGCCCTGAAAGTAACCTGTATCTCTTCTAGTCTCAGTGTTAAGACTTAAAAATCTAAAAATCAAGACAAATAAACATTGTAGGTTCTTTTATGTCAATATTAGGATATTCTGTGAAGGAGTGGAGCACTGGAAATTGTAATGAAAATACAGTGGAACTCAGATGAGACAGCACTTCAAAGCTCTGCCAAATCTCAATTACCAGTAGAAGTAACTCAGTCTTCCCCATGAATGAATTCTTTTTACTTTTCCTGAAGAACTTATAACAGGTTCTCTTGGAATAGTTGCCTTGTGAATTAACAGGGATCCTGCTCAAGACAGATTCCTGGGTCATGAAGATCCTTTACAGAAGGAATAGGCTATCCACTCCAATATTCTTGGTCTTCCCTTGTGGCTCAGCTGGTAAAGAATCCACCTGCAATGTGGGAGACCTGGGTTCAACACCTGAGTTGGGAATATTCCCTTGAGAAGGGAAAGGCTACCCACTCCAGTATTCTGGCTGGAGAATTCCATGGACTGTATAGACCATGAGGTCACAAAAAGTTGGACATGACTGAGTGGCTTTCACTTCACTTCACTACTCCTCAAGGCATATCTACATAATATCTCATGACATCTAGGTTTATAATCAGATTTAGTATAGATAGCCCCCAGGAGAATGGATTGGAATATGAGCCCTGAGAAAAGGCTGGAAATTAGCAGGATTATAAGATTTTGCCAGTTTGCTTCATCAGAACTGGAATACATATGAAAGTGAATTATGAGGATTTTGGATCAGAATGGAAAAAATACATTGTTTAGTTAAAGCAACTGTTCCACTCAAGGAAATCAATCCTGAATATTCGTTGGAAGGACTGGTTTTGAAGCTGAAACTCCAATACTTTGGCCACCTGAGGTGAAGAACTGACTCATTTGAAAGGACCCTGATGCTGGGAAAGATTGAAGGCGGGAGGAGAAGGGGATGACAGAGGATGAGATGATTGGATGGCATCACTGACTCAATGAACATGAGTTTGAGCAAGCTCTAGGAGTTGGTAATGGACAGGGAGGCCTGGCGTGCTGCAGTCCATGGGGTTGCAAAGAGTAAGACATGACTGAGTGACTGAACTGAAATCAACTGTTCCACTTAGGTATTATCTTCCAAAATTGCTGGTTTTAATAAGCTGAAACAATGTGGTGGAGGTCTAAAAGCATTCTTATATGTTTGAAAACTGAACTGAGATGTGATCTGTATTGAATCAACCTGAGATGTTGGAATGTACATGGTTTACTGAAGAAATTTCCTCAAACTTAGGATACTTGAGTTGATTTATAACAAAAAGTGTTCAACCCAGAGGACAATGAATTTTTCCTTTAAGGAGAGATGGCCAAAGATATGGAACTATTCTAATTTGTGAACAGTGACTAATGGTATATTTGGATACTCAAATATTTTGCTGGAATACAATGGGAAAACTAGTGACAATGGATATGGGTAGTAGTATGCCAATGCACATTAAGAGTAATAACCTCACACAAGAGAGACTCTCAGTAGTATCAATGCTGCTGCTGCTGCTGCTAAGTCACTTCAGTTGTGTCTGACTCTGTGAGACCCCATGGACTGCAGCCTACCAGGCTTCTCCGTCCATGGGATTTTCCAGGCAAGAACACTGGAGTGGGTTGCCATTTCCTTCTCCAATGCATGAAAGTGAAAAGTCAAAGTGAAGTCACTCAGTCATGTCTGACTCTTAGCAACCCCATGGACTGCAGCCTACCAGGCTCCTCCATCCATGGGACTTTCCAGGCAAGAGTACGGGAGTGGGGTGCCACTGCCTTCTCCCCAGTAGTCTCAATAATCAGGTATATAAAATAAATGATTTAATGAATGTTAGTTACGATCTCTCCCCAAGCCTCCTGTCCTAGCTGGCCATGGTGGCAGGGTTTAGGTTCATATATGAGCTCAATGGCTACAGCTACTGACGAGAACCCAACTGCCAATGGCACAAATTAATGAGTCTACAATTAGCCAGGGCCACCAACCAGCCACTAAGTGGTTAATTGATTACATTAGACTATTTCCATTATGAGCTTCCCTGGTGGCTCAGATGGTAAAGAATCTGCTTGCAATGCAGGAGACCCAGGTTCAATCCCTGGGTTGGGAAAATCCCCTGGAGGACGGCACGAGACCCACTCCAGTATTCTTACCTGGAGAATCCACATGAAAGAGACAGTACTTTATTCTCATTGAAATTGGCATTTATTTTTATTATATATTTTGTTTCCTGAATACAATGATTCTACCAAAACCCCCATCTGACAACATTGCTATGCATACCACTTAGTGTTGCTTCTGACTAGGGAGTTCATTTTATAGAAAATAATGTAAAGGCAATGGCACCCCACCCCAGTACTCTTGCCTGGAAAATCCCATGGATGGAGGACCCTGGTAGGCTGCAGTCCATGGGGTCGCTAAGAGTCGGACACGACTGAGCGACTTCCCTTTCACTTTTCACTTTTCTGCATTGGAGAAGGAAATGGCAACCCACTCCAGTGTTCTTGCCTGGAGAATCCCAGAGACGGGGGTGCCTGGTGGGCTGCCGTCTATGGGGTCGCACAGGGTCGGACACGACTGAAGCGACTTAGCAGCAGTAGCAGCAATAGATCAAACAGGCTTCCCTGGTGGCTCAGTGGCAAAGAATCTGCCTGCCAATGTAGGAGACGTGGATTAGATCCTTGGGTAGGGAAGATCCCCTGGAGAAGGAAATGATAACCCACTCCAATATTCTTGTCTGGGAAATCTCACGGACAGAGGGAGCCTGGCAGGCTACAGTCCTTGGGGTCGCAAAAGAGTTGCCACTTTAGCAACTAATCAACAACATGTAGATTAAAGCAAATGCAATTCATTGCTCTTACAACATTTCTCACCATCATGAAACAGCTGGTTTGACAGATTAGAAGACAGTATTTTAAAGATGCACTGAAAACAACACAGCATGAAAACACTTCAAGGCTTTGCGTTTGTATCCTCTGCTGCTGCTGCTGCTGCTCAGTCACTTCAGTCGTGTCCGACTCTACGTGACCCCATAGACATCAGCCCACCAGGCTCTCCTGCCCCTGGGATTCTCCAGGCAAGAAAACTGGAGTGGGTTGCCATTTCCTTCTCCAATGCATGAAAGCGAAAAAGTGAAAGTGAAGTCGCTCAGTCGTGTCCGACTCTTAGCGACCCCATGGACTGCAGCCCACCAGGTGTATCCTCTAGGGTGTTATAATCTCTGAATCTCTGATAAATATACAGTAATCTTTCTCCTACTTCCAGAATCCATGGATCCAGGGATCAAGGCATGAAAATGGTGAATGTTATTCTAACTATGGCCACAATGAACCATTAGAAAAAATTTCCTTATAAATATACAGATTTGAGCTTTCTGCTTTAGAAATTTTGTCCAGAGTGGATGAATACTTCCAACAGGTGACAAAATAAAATTTTTCTGTTAACCAGATGATGAGGCTGCCACTTAACAAATTTGGGTTTTTCGTGCTGATGAATCAATAAGCAATGAGTGGAGCAACTATACTACTTGGAGTGGCTGATCCTTATTACTAAGGAAAATTAGATTTTTTTTCTGATAAAATAGAGATATGGATGTAGCATGTCTTCCAATTTGTCTTCTGTTGGCATAGATTTTTCCTTAGCTTTACCCTTTATTAAACATGCATGTACTAAACACGTCATGCAAATTGTCTCACTGAATATTTTTAAGGACCCAGCAAGAGATACCATGTCCTAGTTTCAGAGATGGAAAATCAAGTGTCCCTGAGATGAGGCAATTTGCTCACAGTTGCCAAGCAGAAAGTGGTGGAGTCTAGATTTAAACCTTGGTCACTTTGATACCTAAACTTTTTGTTTTTTTCTAGCATCTCCTGCTGTATCTCCTCATGACATTCTTTTCCCCCTCTTTTATTTAAGAAAGCTTCTCTGACTTGGAGGCAAACAGTAAACTACTTCTGGCTTTAAATTAAATAGCTGAGGTTAGACCAATACTATCTATTAAAAATATAAAATAAGATGCACACATAACTTAAAATTTTCTAGTGGTCACATTGAAAAGAATAAAAATATACAGGTGACATTAATTTACATAGTGTTTTATTTAATACTATACTACAAATATTACCACTTCAACATGTAATAAATACAAAGTTACTGAAATATGGAGTACAATTTACATTTACAGGACACTCAAAACTAGCCACATTTCAAATGCTTGATGGCCACTCCTGGCTATTAGATATCAAATTGGTTCATAAAGCTCCAGACTAAGCCTCCAACAGAGATTCCAATTACATTGTCTCTTATCGGTGATATATTTGAAGAGGAGGGCAGGGTGGGGACATTGAACAAGACAACTTTGCCTGTACCTTGATTAATCTCTTAAGACATTCAGAGGAATAAATTGCAGAAACCCCTGAGAATGGATAATGTCAAAGTAAAATTGTAGTATGCAAAGATAAATAGTCAAGTAGGATTTTATTTAAGATTACTGCAAGTAAGGTGCGGACTAATTGTATTTACTCATTTAATATAAAGTATAACAGTTGGTACACTGAATCCTGGTCATTTATTTTTCATGGCTGAAGTCTCAGTATTATGTGTGCTTTTGTCTTGGAATGGACTTCAATTTATACACACATGCATCATTCTCACTTCTCAGCTATAATTAATTATAATCATCTTCAGTCAAATTCAGGAGCCAAAGATATAAATGATTCTCACTAGATTTTAAGCTAAATTTGGGCACAAGTATGCTACAGAGAATTTTGGTGATATATATCCAAGTTCTGATTATTGGGGCAGAACCAAGGACACACACACACACACACACACACAACTTCTAGGAGTATTTTTAACTATAAGTTCACAAAAGCAAGGACAAAGTTTTTTATGTTAGATAACAAGATTTTGGGTAAATCTCTTCTGAGTATTGAATAGGACCCAGGATTCTGAATAGTGGAAAATATCTCATTTCCCCAGAGAGGTCAGGGACCTTTTTCTCCTGTAGGTCCCCTCTCCTCTGGGTCCTAGTCCATACTTTAGATGTGTAAGTAACAGTCCTTTTTTTTTTTTTTTTTCCCCTCTCCTTTTGAAGTTAAAAACACCCAAGGAACACATGATTCTCAGTATAGTCCATATTCTATGAGGAACTCTTAATCAAGTTTATATAAATGTCACAGACTATTTCTTAATGTATTTCTTGATGTATTTTCATCCAGTAAGAAAACTAGTGATTTGGGAATTGTAAAATAAATATTAAAATATTGGTTTTTAAAACACTATAACATATTTCATACAAAAACCTCTGCTACTTAAAAAAATAAAAAATAAATAAAACTTTAATTTGCATTACAAACTTCCTAAGCTAACAAATCACATCCTGAGGCAAGACACTTTCACTCTTTGACCAAGTTGTTGACTCCAAAATTCAAGATTTGATACCTACCCAACCTATCTTCCCAAAACATTAACAAGATTGTAAAGAAGTAGGTTAATAATTCATAAAAAGCTGGGAATTTTCTTTCACTATTTTATCAGTCATGCTGTCTTACTTTTAAATCAGCCTTACCTTATTTTCTATTATCTACTTCCTGTTGTTTTAAAATAAAGCTAATTTTATTTCATGCAAATCACTGAGTAGTAGCTACTGAAATATGCTTTCTTTGAATCTCTTAAGCAACCACTCCTTTGTTCTTTATCAGTGTTTATAGAATTAGTCTCTTATACAATTCAATTTATGAATATTTTAGAGAACCCTAGGCTCCCCCAAAAAATCCATTAATTTTGAAGTACATTTTATATGGTTTTAGGAAATTAAATATCCCAAAAACAACTCAAGTAAAGAGAATCATTACTCTGCCTTCTCCTAAATTCTCCTTGGAAAATGAGATATTTTCCTATTCAGTTGGGGGTTCCCAATCTTGTTACTACTAAACTTGTCTGTGTACAGTAAAATCTAGAAGTGTGTGTGTGTGTGTGTGTGTGTGTTCCTCTAACAGAGGATATTTTGCCAATGTTGACTCTTGTTAAATATTGTAATGTTGACCAGCATATATAAGAATTACTCATCTGTAAGAATATCAGACTTTATTTTTCTGGGCTCCAAAATCACTGCAGATGGTGACTGCAGCCATGAAATTAAAAGACGCTTACTCCTTGGAAGGAAAGTTATGACCAACCTAGATAGCATATTGAAAAGCAGAGACTTTACTTTGCCAACAAAGGTCCATCTAATCAAGGCTATGGTTTTTCCAGTAGTCATGTATGGATGTGAGAGTTGGACTGTGAAGACAGCTGAGCGCTGAAGAATTGATGCTTTTGAACTGTGGTGTTGGAGGAGACTCTTGAGAGTCCTTGGACTGCAAGGAAATCCAAGCAGTCCATTCTGAAGGAGATCAGTCCTGGGATTTCTTTGGAAGGAATGATGCTAAAGCTGAAACTCCAGTACTTCGGCCACCTCACGTGAAGAGATGACTCATTGGAAAAGACTCGACTCATTGGAAAAGACTCTGATGCTGAGAGGGATTGGGGGCAGGAGGAGAAGGGGACAACAGAGGATGAGATGGCTGGATGGCATCACCAACTTGATTGGACGTGAGTCTGAGTGAACTCCGGGAGTTGGTGATGGACAGGGAGGCCTGGTGTGCTGCAGGTTCATGGGGTTGCAAAGAGTCAGACACGACTGAGCAACTGAACTGAACTGAACTGAAGAATATTTTCATTCCATTCTTAACAGCATAAAATGTTACAAATAATGTGTTTAAGTGAAACATGATAATATTGATATTGATGTTTTATGTCTATTTTACTTCTGAACATTAATAAGTGTTCTACATATTTTACAAAGATAGGTTAATATATTGAGTTGATATTAATTGATTAGTTCATTAAAAATTAAGCAACTGATAAGCACTAGGCATTTTTCTAGATTCTGTTTAGTTCAAGCATAGTGCTTACTTTCACAATTTTCCTTTTAAAATCAAATATAACTTATTTTCCAAGGCAACATGAAAGTATGTTTAATTGATTCTTTAAGATTAAATAAAATGGTTAAATAAATTTGTACATCTATGGGCCCCCATCCCAGGTAGTTCAGTGGTAAAGAATCCGCCTGCCAATGCAGGAGACACAGGAGACTCAGGTTCAAATCCTGGGTCAGGAAGTTCCCCTGGAAAAGGAAACGGTGACCCACTCCAGTATTCTTTCCTGGAAAATTCCATGGACAGAGAAGTGTGGCAGACTATGGTTCATGAGGTTGCAAAGAGTTGGACATGACTTAGCAATTGAGCACACATGTATATACCTATGGTCAGTTAATCTACAACAAAGGAGGCAAAAATAAACAGTAAAAAACAGTCTCTTCAGCAAGTGATGTTGGTAAACCTGGATAGCTACAGGTATATCAGTGAAATTAGAACATTCTCTAACACTATATATAAAAATCCTTTCCCTTCTCTAGGGGATCTTCCCAACCCAGGGATTGAACCCAGGTCTCCCACATTGCAGGCAGACTTTTTATCAGCTGAGCCACAAAGGAAACCCAAGAATACTGGAGTGGGTAGCCCATCCCTTCTCCAGCAGGTCTTCCTGACCCAGGAATCAAAGCCAGGTGTCCTGCATTGCAGGTGGGTTCTTTATCAACTCAGCTATTAAGGAAGCCCACAGATAAAATCAAAATAGTTTAAAGATCCAACTATAAGACATGATAATGACACCATAAACTTCCTGGAAGAGAACACAGGCAAAGCATTCTCAGGCATAAAATGTACCAATATTTTCTAAGATCAATATTCTAAGGCAAAAGAAAGAATAAACAAATAGGATTTAATAAAATTTAAAACTTCTGCACAGCAAAGGAAATCATCAATAAAAGAAAAAGACAACCTATGGAATGAGAGAAAAATCTTTGCAAATGATATGACCAATAAGGAGTTAATATTCAAAATGTACAGACAGCTCATATAGCTCAATTAAAAAAAAAAAAAAATTAAAGAGCAGAAGTCCTAAATAGACATGTCTCCAGAGACATACAAAGGGCCAACAGGCACATGAAAAGAGGCTCATCATTGTAATTATTAGAGAAATGTGAATCAAAACTACAGTTAGGTACCACTGCACATAGGTCAGAATGACCATCGTCAAAAAGAACACAATTTTTGGTGAGGATGTGTAGAAAAGAGAACCCTCTTACACTGTTGGTGGAAATGTAAATTGGTATAATTGTGGAAAACAGAATGGAGATTTCTCAAAAAACTAAAAATTGAACTATCATACGATCCAAAAATTTCACTCTGGTATATATCTGAAAAAAAAAAAACAAAACACCAATTCAAAAAGGTACATGCACCCCAATGTTCATAGCAATATTATTTATGGTAGCCAAGATATGGAAGCAAACTCAACAGATGAATGAATAAAGAAAAGGTGGTAAACTAAGTACTTTACAACAGAAAATAGTTAAGTGAAAGTGAAAGTGAAGTCACTCAGTCGTGTCCAACTCTTTGCGACTCCATGGACGGTAACCTACCGGGCTCTGCGGTCCATGGGATTTTCCAGGCAAGAATACTGGAGTGGGCTGCCATTTCCTTCTCCAGGGGATCTTCTCAATGCAGGGATCAAACCCGTGTCTCCTGCATTGCAGACAGACGCTTTACCGTCTGAGCTATCTTTCTTTAAAAAAGGGTTATGAGATTATAGAAAATTATCTGCGTGATACTTTTGAAAATTATAAAACACTGTAGAATTTAAAGGTTCTTTCATTAAAAATAGTTTAAAATGTCTCTAAAAGTGGAATGTGTGTATGCTAAGTTGTTTCAGTTGTGTCCAACTCTTTGTGACCTTATGGATTATAGCCTGCCAGGGTCCTCTGTCCATGGGATTCTCCAGGCAAGAATACTGGAGTGGGTTACCATGACCTCCTCCAGGGCATCTTCCTGACCTAGGGATGGAATCTTTTATGTCTCCTGCATTGGCGGGTGGGTTCTTTATCACCAGCGCCACCTAGGAAGAATTTTACATTAAAAGTCTAATTCAAGAGCCCAAATAAGTAAAGACAATTTCTGATGTTAAGTAAAAAAAAAAAGTCCTGCTTTACATGAGAATCTTGAATATTCTCCCAGGCCTTATGTAAGCCATGCAGTCAATGATTCTAACCTCATCATCTTCTGTCTTCATGTACCACACCCAATTTAGAACCAAGTTATCATATGACCTGATCATCACCTCTTCTTACAGAGTAAGGCAATAGTCAGTGTGCTTTTTTCAAGTTCAGCTGGTCTTGAGGGTCAGTCTGTCCAGCAGCTTAAATGTATATGCCCAGATTCAAGCCTAAAAGCCACAAGCACATTATTGCTGTCAGGCTAAATCCCAGAGTCTTTTTCCTAAAGATACCAGCATTCCTCATCAAGCCATGGAATGTCCACACCACGGTCAATTTGAAGTGAGAGTTTATTTCCTTTAATCTTTCTATATTTTGAACCAAAAGCAAGCTAAATTATCTCTCCATTTTAGATGTGTAACAGTTTAAAATTGAGGAAAGATGTAAGTTCTTTGAATTAGAAATCACAGTCCTATGAATATATTCTAAATAAATAATTGGACAAGTGCAAAAATGGAAGATATTTGCACAGAGATGCTCATTGCAATATTGTCTGTAGTAGTAAAAAAACAAAAAAAAAAGCATAAACACCCATCAAGACAAACATTTGGTATATACTGAGTCAGAAAATCTTTTTCTCTAAAGGGCTATGTAGCAAATATTTTAGGCTTAGAAAGCTATACAGTCTCTGTTGGAGTCATTCAGATCTGCTGGTGCACTGAATCATGGTCTCACCAACTCCAAAGACAGAACTGTTAACAACTCTTCTATACTTTAGATTCTATGAGAGCAACTGACCCCTTCAAAATGCTTTCCATGGCTGTAGAAACAACTGCAATAAATAGCCTGGCCTCAAGAGTGACTTGACAGAGTCACTAGATAAAGGCTGCTTCAGGAAGGATAAAACCTTAGGTGAGTTAGCTCTTTGCTACTGAGATTATTTCTAAAGGTGCTAGCAGCAAAATGCTGCTCCTGACAGCACTTCCAGTACCTGGAGCAACAATTTTGTCATTTAATGAGGATCTAGAGCATGCATTTCTATGTCCAGTCATTGCCCCTCTTGAATGGACTTCACCATATAAGCTTGAAAAGCAGACCCTGTATGATCTGGTGCTTCCCCCCCCCCCACCCAGCAATCACTTAAATAAGAAGGTTGGTGGGATTGCAGCGGAGCCCCTGCCAGTGCAGCTATCTCAGGAGGGCAAATGATGTCATTTTCTCCTTCTTCTACTATAAATTCTCTATTCTCCCCATATTCAGATAGCACTTGTAATGCTAACTGTGGCTTTACCTTGAAGTGTGAGCCAGACCTTCATTTCTACGGGCTTGTAATACCCTGTCAACCTGCTCTTCTAAGGCTTGGGTTGCTACACCTATCCATAACATCTCAAATGGATAAAGACATGCTGCTGCTACTGCTGCTAAGTCGCTTCAGTCGTGTCCGATTCTGTGCGACCCCATAGACGGAAGCTCACCAGGCTCCCCCGTCCCTGGGATTCTCCAGGCAAGAACACTGGAGTGGGTTGCCATTTCCTTCTCCAATGCATGAAAGTGAAAAATGAAAGTGAAGTCGCTCAGTCGTGTCTGACTCTTAGCGACCCCATGGACTGGAGCCTACCAGGCTCCTCTGTCCATGGGATTTTCCAGGCAAAACTACTGGGGTGGGGTGCCATTGCCTTTCCCGGGATAAAGACATACTAACCTACTAAAATGGGTCACCTGGGTCCCAAACATATTTATTATCTATCAACTTACTGTTTAGCTCTGTTTTCTCCTGATGAACCAAGATACTCATATGAACCATTACTCATATGGTGGTTCCTTTGCTGGGTTCCTAATTATGAGGCATAAAAAATCAAAGTGTCCAAGCAGACATCAGTGGGACTTTGGGTGTTATCTCTTAGTACCGCAGTAACTTCACTGTGGTTACTGGACCTTGACCATCGATGTATGCAAATTGAAAAACAATTTAGGTCTTAGACGACTTCCAGGACAAAATGCTGATTATGATAAAACAGTCTAATTTTATTACGAATGTATGGAACAACTTCACTGAAAGTATGAGGAAAAAGGGTCCTGACCCTGGTAATTCTCTAAATGACTGAAGTCTTTAAATCAAGAAGTGGCATCAACTGCACATCAGCACTGCATTCTAAGTGTTGTGTCACCTATGTGTCAAAGGTGTTTCCCACACCATGTGGGTGTGGGTTAGCCACTCTGAAGCCAATATACACACACATGCACAAACACACACACCATGTATGTATGCATACGCACATGGGCACACACATATACACACACTGGAATTGGACAATTAAATAAATGGATAGCAGGTACCTGTAGCCAGTTTTCTCACTGTTGTAATAGGAGGTCATAGATAAGAGAGAGAAGAGGGCTAGAGTTATCCAAATGGTAATGCGTTGAAGCTGGAGATAACAGTATAGATTAAACATTAGCTTGATTCAGATATAGATGTTTAAATATAGAAATATTTATAGATATATGTATTTATATATGGGGCTTCTCTGGTGCCTCAGATGGTAAAGCGTCTGCCTGCAATGCAGGATACCTGTGTTCGATTCCTGGGTCGGAAAGATCCCCTGGAGAAGGAAATGGCAACCCACTCCAGTACTCTTGCCTGGAAAATTCCATGGATGGAGGAGCCTGGTGGGCTACAGTCTATGGGGGTTGTAAAGAGTTGGACGTGACTGACACATTCCCTTGTTCCATTAGCTGATTGGGCCCGGAAGCAATGATGCTCCTTTAGGAATGAGTACAAGTTACACCCTGATCTTGAATTTTAATTCCATTCTCCAACAAAAGTAACCAAGAATCCTGGACTGAATACACTGGGGCAGGGCATATGCAAGATGAGTTTGCAGGTCCTTGTAGCATCAGAAATTAAAGAAGCACTTGAAACACAGATACATACACAAACAGATGGAGACATGACAAAGGAATGCAGGAATCAGCTGAAAGGGTTCCTAAGAGCCAAGTCAAACAGAATCTGTACAATAAGGTAAAGTAATACTTGATTACAATCCAAAATATAATATTGATGCTTATAATAATATAAATGAATGATCAAAGAGACAAATGTTAAAGAACACATTTCCCTAGAAGAAGATAATGTACGTGGACACTCTGCCCTTAAGGAGGTGTGGTCTGTGCAGAGTGACTTCCCTCCAGAGAACACAGTATGCAAACAGGAGTCAAGCGTGAGGAAGGATCACTGCAGTGGAGGGAGCTGAAAAAAAAAATACCACTTTAGTCTTGTGGTCATGCTTAACATTATCAGTCACAAATGGTGTCCATAGTTTATACCCTTGATACACAACTTCAGATATGCAGATGATACCACCATAATGACAGAAAGTAAAGAGGAACTAAAGAGCCTATTAAAGAAGGTGAAAGAGAGAAGTGGAAAAAATGGCTTAAACCTCAACATTCAAAAAACTAGCATCATAACATCCGGTCCCATCATTTCGTAGCAAATAAGTGACAGATTTTATTTTCTTGGACTTCAAAATCAATGCAGATGTTGACTATAGCCATGAAATTAAAAGACACTTGCTCTTTGGAAGAAAAACTATGACAAACCCAGACAGTGTATTAAAAAACAGAGACATCACTTTGCCAACAAAATTCTGTATGGTCAAAGCAGTGGCTTTCCAGTAGTCATGTATGGATGTGAGAGTTGGACCATAAAGAAGGCTAAGAGCCAGATAATTGATGCTTTCAAATTATGATGATGGAGAAGACTCTTGAGAGTCCTTGGACTGCAAGGACATCAAACCAGTCAATCCTAAAGGAAACCGACCCCGAATATTCATTGGAAGGATTGATGCTGAAGCTGAAGCTCCAATACTTCGGCCACCTGATGCAAAGAGCTGACTCATTGGAAAAGACCCTCATGCTGGGAAAGATTGAAGGCAGGGGAAGGAGAGGATGAGATAATTGGATGGCATCAGTGACTTAATGGACATGAGTTAGAGCAAACGCCAGAGATAGTGAAAGACAGAGAAGTCTGGTGTGCTGCAGTCCATGGGGTTGCAGAGTCAGACACGATTTAGCGACTGAACAAAAACCCCTGATACAATATGAAGACAGTAGCCCTTTACCTCTGTAGTTTTCTTCCACCAAACCCATATGCCCATTTATGAGATAAATACTGGACATATCCCAACTGAAGGGTATTCTACTAAATAACTGACCAGTAATTCTGAGAATTGTGAAGATGATTAAAAACCAAGAATATCTGAAAAACTTTCACTCTCCACTGGATTCTATGGGAAGAAAGATGATTAAATGTTATTTGGTATATTGAAAAGCATCCTCTACAGAAGGACATTGGGGAAAACGAAGGGAATATGAATAAAATATGGACTTCAGATACTAATAATGTATCAATATTACTTAACTTCAGCAAACTGTACCATGTAACAAAGTGATAATGAGGGAAACTAGGTATGAGATACTTAGGAACTCTGTACTGTCTTTGTAGTGTTTCTAAACACTTAAAAGTTTTCTGATAAACAGAGATTATTTATTATTGAAGTACAGTTGATTTACAATGTTGTGTTAATTCCTGGTGTACAGATTATTTACTTTTAATGTTTAGGAATCTTCTTTCCTCAGTGCAAGGCTATTGAGTAAGAGGACTGAGGAGAAAGGGGAGCCTGTTATTTTGAGGCATGTAGTTCTCTCCGATGTCTTAACAGAGTATAATAATCCTTGTTTAAGGGGTACATACAACTTCTGAGTAGTTAAAGGTTCAGAGGAAAGTGGATGTGTGAAATATTTGGGAACATTCAACCACATAACGCTATCCCATGATTCAGTGTTTCAATTTCTCCTAACCGAGGGACTGAGTTGATATAACAGACCTTCCTTAATTGACTTTTTAACTTTTTTGAGTGGAGATGTTTCTACTCAGAGTGTTAGATGTGAAGTCCAACCTTCAACTTTCTCAGCCTTGATTCTGCAGGAAGAGAGCTTTCTGGCATGCAAATAAAAGAGGCCATTAGGCTTTCACATCTGGTTTTCAACAGCCTAGTCTTATCCTCAGCTGTTCATTTCCTTTGGTCAGATCACCAACGCTACTGATAACCATCCAATCTTGTTACTCTTGTAGGTACTATTTCCTCCATAGCCTTACATGTCTAATGCATTCTACTCACTTGCATATTCCCTCTATCAGTCCAAACTCTCAATTTATTATCAGTGAAAATGTAACATGTAAACCAACATTTTTGCTCCAGCAACCACCAGTGAATGGATCCTCACTGCCAGCAGAGAAGTGAGTGATTCCCTGCTAAAACCTCATCATATTACCTGCTTTCTCAGACCGCTGCACTTTCGTTGCTGACTGAAGTAGTTTGGGTAGGCCAGGAAAAAAAAAAAAAAAAAACAACTTTTTTTTTTTTTTCCTTCATCAGAAAAGCTGAAATGGTGCCTAAAATACAAGATATTGTTGTTGTTTAGTTGCTAAGTTGTGTCTGGCTCTTTTGCAACCCCATGGGCTGTAGCCCACCAGGCTTCTCTGTCCATGGGATTTCCCAGGCAAGAGCACAGGAGTGAGTTGCAGTTTCTTACTCCAGGATATCATCCTGACCCAGGAATTGAACCTGAGTCTCTTGCATTGGCAGAGATCCACCAGGGAAGCCCATAAAATAGTAGTCAGAGATTAATACCTTTGAAACAAAGATCCACCAGGGAAGCCCATAAAATAGTAGTCAGAGATTAATACCTTTGAAGCAAAGAGAAGAAAAACAGGGCCACACAGAAGAAATAGTGATGCAAGCCCAAGAACGCTTTGGCCAACCCAGTAGGCAGCTCTGGAGTAAATACTCCCCATCAGAGGATCCTGGTCAGCCACACATCCCTCCATATCCCTGCCCTGACGAGTGACTGAATGCAGGTCATCCTGGAAAGGCATGATCACAGGTAAGTTACCATCTCAGCATCTGGCACAGACCTTGAAAGAGCTGACAGGTAAAGTCTCTCTGTGATGAGAATCATTAACCCAAACCTAGAAAGTGACATTACTCTCCAACATCAACACCAAAGTACAGCACCTCTGTCTTTCCTTCCAGAATCAGACTCCACTCAAGCTTGAAATAACTTCTGAAACTCTGGAGAAAAATTTGAACTTCTGGAAAAATCTGAATGGAACTATTGGGAGGAATTCATGAACAGCACTTTCTCCAGACTAAAGGCTAAATTAACAGTTTAGGGCTTTTGTAAACTTGTGGTCAGGAAAGTGACCCCTTATTTGAACTGAGAACAGCTAATTGTCATGGTTAATGGGCGCAAACAGTAAAAATAAGTTCTCATTTATTTCCAAAGAGGGATACTGTCAACACCCTAATCAAAGCCAGCTTAGACCAGTTCAGGGTACAGATTTCCAAAAAGTAAAAATACTCCCACTGCAGAACTTATGAACTGTAGTTGGAAAAAAAGGAAAAAGATTATAAAAGTAATTCAAGAAGATTGTTTGGAGGCAAAACTTGTCACTTTTAGGCAGGCAAGGGCAATTGAGATGCTCTCAGGGTGCCTGAAGAATAATGGGTTGTTTGCAGAGAGCGCCAGGAGGGAAGCTCTCCAGATACATATGACACTCCTATTCAGTCTTTCCTGGAGGTGTGGGGTGGTGATGGTTGGACAATAATAAATTAGTTCATGTAAAGCCTTTTTTCTACTCTTGAGTCCTGGTGCCCAGAAATTGTAAGTTTGAATCAACTCACTGACAGTTTTACATGAGGTTTGAAAAATTGGATATTGCAAAAACCAACTTCTGTAACCCCCGCCGGGCCTTTCTTTCACCAAGAACAATATTGCCCTGAACAAGAGAATTTGAAGGAAAATGATCTGAAATATTCTTTCATGTGAGAAGCTCAGGGAGATTTATAAGCACACACCTGACCTTCTCTGAGAAATATTTTTATTTAATCTCTTTCATATTCTGCCTTTGCAAGAGGTTTCTGTGAAATTTTCTCAGGATGGGTAGAATATAACTCATGAATAAAATTTGCTTGGCTTACAGGCTACTGCTGAGCCCTGACTTGTTGCAGGAGAAAATAATTTAATGCCTCATCCTAAGGGTGAGAGTCAGTCAAGTTTTTCCAACCTCATGATATTAAGGATGCCATTCAATATAGCATCAAATCTCAAACCCTGCTTCTTCCACAAAACCTCACCCCAACCTTGTCTTACTTCCCTGATATTCATTAATATTTTTTTCCCTCCCTCTCTGTCTCTCTCTCTCTCTCTCTCTTTTTTTAATCAGCTACATTGCTTTTCTTTCTGCTATTTGAGTATCTCAAATATATTCTCTCCTTAGTTCCTATGCACAAGCTACTCCTTCTCCCTAGAATGTTGTTCCTTCTGACTCAAAACCATAACTTTCCTTCTTTGTTTCCTTCATCAAACAGGTCACTTTGTGTCCTTTACATTAAGTTTCATTTCCTCTGAGGGGATATTCTTATTCCTAAAATAAATAATATTCTTGTAGTATTTCTTTCTTAGGATTTTACACTTTGCTTCGTAACAATTGCATAATGTATTTTTGCTTGTTCTGTATAATTCCCCTGGCATTTTGTACCTCACTTATTCCAGACATTGTCCCATGTGCCTTTTCCCTTTGCTGATTTTTATCTCTATTCTTTCATTATAATAAACCATAACTGTGAGTATAACAGTTTGTGGGTCCTGTATGCCATTGTAGTGAATCACTGAGGATAGTTCTGGGGGGACCCCTGACAAAACAAATGAACCCTAGTTCCTATAACTAAATGCTCTGTGAATTATTTCAACTCAAAATAGCAATGTCAATTTTACAGGCTATAAAGGAAACATAAATTGGACATAAAATTATTATTACTGACCTGTTGTTGTTGACATCATTTTTTAATAGGGATGGCAGGAGATGCCCCTTTTTGAAGCTGTAACTGTATATAGGATCATGAAGATATAATCATACTTACAGAAAAATGACTGCTTTGCACATCCTATAGGATCCCATGTCTATGGATCAGCTAGCAGTAAAGTTATTCAACAATGGACAGTGACTCCTCTCATCAAGTAAAATTTGAATTTGTCTGGATTCTCCAAAGAAATAGAGACAAAAAAAAAAAAAAAAAAAAGAAATCCAGCATTCAGTTGACCCTTGAATAAGCATGGATTAAGGACACCAATCTTGTGCACAATCAAAAATTTGCATAAAACTTTACAGTCAGCTCTCCACATCCACAGTTCCACATCCACAGATGCAAGCAATCAGGGATTGTGTAGTACTGTGATACATATTTACTGAAATAAATCCACTTATAAGTGTACTGTGCAGTTCAAGTCCAGGTTGTTCAAGGGCCAATTTTAAACACACACACACACACAGTTATTGAGATGAAAACCCTAATATCTGCATTCAGGAAGCTGAAGATGTAAGATAACTGATAGTATAGGTGCAGTCTGAGTCTGAAGGTCTGAAAACCAGGAAAACCAATGATGTAAGTTCCAGTATTAGAGAAGGCAATGGCACCCCACTCCAGTACTCTTGCTTGGAAAATCCCATAGATGGAAGAGCCTGGTAGGCTGCAGTAATGGGGTCGCTAAGAGTCCGGACATGACTGAGCAACTTCCTTTCAGTTTTCACTTTCATGCATTGGAGGAGGAAATGGCAACCCACTCCAGTGTTCTTGCCTGGAGAATCCCAGGGACAGGGGAGCCTGGTGGGCTGCCATCTATGGGGTTGCACAGAGTTGGACACGACTGAAGCGACTTAGCAGCAATAGCAGCAGCAAGTTCCAGTATTACTGTAAGTCTGAAGGCAAGAGAAGACTTATGTTGTGTCAACTCAAGACAGGCAGAGAGAACAAATCCTACTGACACTGTCTTTTAGTTATATTCAGGTTTCCAATGGATTTGAGGTCAAAATAAGATAGAATTATTATTTTTTGCTCCCAAACTCTTTCTATTCAGAAATTGTGGATATTCCTATCCATATTCTTATTTTGACCCTAACTCAAAGACTCTGGTTTAACACTATGTCCTGGATTTAAACACCATTCTTGCTTTCCAGTCCTAGTTCTTACATAGATTGCTGATTTCTGTCCCTCAGCTGTGGTCCCCTGTTCAAAGTGGATAATACAGATCTCTAAATCTCCAAACTGACATGGGGACTGTGTATGCCAAGGAAATAAGAACTTCAATGCTTGAAAAGGTCCCTATTCTGGGAAGACCCACCCTGACTAAGGCAACATGAATGATCTCATGAATGATCCCTTTTTATCTCAACCAGGACATTCTGAAGACTGGTGTTTCAACAGTCTCTTCAGAATAAGAAATTTTAACAGTAAAGGCTGTATGGTAACATTGCAAAATGCTTCCCAGTGTTCAGACTTAAAGAAGTTCACCACAAATAGGATATTCAATATTCTCCATCACACCTAAAGATACTAAATTTTCATCCTGTCTATCATGGTTGAAGGTCTGGACTCATTTAAAAATCCATACTTCACACTTCTGCCACATACACCTGTTTCAATGACCAACACAGTCTAGTCACACTAATTATTGTGTCCTGCTATTTATTCCACATATGTTTGAGGAGCCAGGATCTAGTTTACTCAATGTTAGTATAGTGGCCTCAAGAATTCAGGGTTAATTAAACAAGGATATCATAACATAGGGTTTCCCTGGTGGCTCAGATAGTAAAAAAATCTGCCTGCAATGAAGGACACCCAGGTTTGATGCTTATATTGGGAAGATCTCCTGGAGGAGAAAATAGCAACCCATTCCTGTATTCTTGCCTGGAATATCCCATCATAAAACAGGTATAAAATTATATATTTATAATTTAATTGGAATTTAAAATCATGGCATTTATAATTATGTCATGATACTAATATATCAAAAGGAAATTTAACAGGGATAAATGAGTAACTTTACACAGGGCTCTAATTTAGAACAAGGGGTCAGAACAGGTTTGACTATCAGCATCTCAGCAAGAAGAGTTCTGCTGACTTGTACCTAAATAAAACTTGGGAAAATTATTAAATAAATAACAAAAACCCTGAAAATCTCTGCAAATGGTAGTAAGGACAAAGAGCAAATGAAGAAACATTTATTCAAGAATATATATACAAATTCAGTAAGAAAAACAATAATCTGTGGCATGTGAACAAAGAAGACTCCTCACCTAGCCTTTAGATCAGCAAAGGAGAGACCACTCCAGATTACTGGAGCCAAGAACCTATAGCATCCTCTCCCTCTAGTATCAAGCAAGAGAGTGTTTTTCCTAGGAGAAGTAAGACTTTACAATCCCTCATCTAAGTCTCCAAATACCCGCTGTTGAGACTAAGTCCTGAATTTAAATGTCCTTAATGAAGCTTGGAGCTGGTGCACTGGGATGACCCAGAGGGATGGTATGAGGAGGAAGGTGGGAGGGGGGTTCAGGATTGGGAACACATGTACACCCATGGTGGATTCATGTTGATGTATGGCAAAACCAAAACAATATTGTAAAGTAATTAACCTCTAAAAAAAAATAAATAAATGTCCTTAATGAATTTAAAAGGTGAGAGCTCCCTTCTTTGTTCCATAAAGAACATGATTTAAAGAAAATTTTTCCATATGTCCATAAAGAACATTTCCATAAACAAATACTTTAAAAATAGAGTTCTGGAGCTGAAAAGTAAAATAACTGAAATAAAAAAAACATTACCAGACAGGCTCAAATAGGTAGATTTGAATTTCAGAAAAATTAGTGAAATTGAAGGTGAGTGATAGAGACTTTCAGCCAAAGAACTGAGAAATAAAAGAATGAAACAACTGAAAAAAGCCTCAGAGAAATGTGTGACACCAGCAAATGCACCAATGTGATCATAATGGGAGTCTCAGAGGCTCTGCAGAGAGAGATAATAATAAGAGAGAAGAAAAATATATAAAAAGTGAAAAGAAGTGATAATTGTAGGAAACTCCCCAAACTTATTGATAAATAATTTCCTACAAAGCCGGGAAGCTAAAAAAATACTCCAGGGTAGATAAACACAAAGAGATTCACAAACAAAAACATTACAGTAAAAATGCTGAAAGTCAAAAGGCAAGGAAGATACCTGAAAAGCAGCAAGTGAAAAAGAACTCCTCATTTACAAAGGAATCCTAATAAGATTAATAGCTGACTTCTCACCAGAAATAATGAAATTAGAATGTTGTGGATAACTTAATTATCATTATTCATGGTAGTTATGCTCTACAAAGTCATCATGAAGAATGAATTAACAAATATTGGACTACTGGTCCTATATTAAAGACATGTCACCTTGCTAACAAAGGTCCATATAGTCAAAGATATGATTTTTCCAGTAGTCATGTATGGATGTTAGAGTTGGACCATAAAGAAGGCTGGGCACTGAGGAATTAATGGTTTTGAACTATGGTGCTGAAGAAGACTCTTGAGAGTCCCTTGAACTACAAAGAGTAAAGTCAATCAATCCTAAAGGAAATCAACCCTGAATATTCATTGGAAGGACTGATGCTGAAGCTGAAGCTCCAATGTTTTGATCACCTGACGTGAAGAGATGACCCATTGGAAAAGACCCTGATGCTGGGGAAGACTGAAGGCAAGAGAAGGGGATGACAGAGGGTGAGATGGTTGTATGGCATCATATGTCCATTCATGGACATGAATCTGAGCAAACTCTGGGAAGTTAATAAAGAACAAGGAAGCCTGGTGTGCTGTAGTCCATGGGGTCGCAAAGAGTAGGACACAATTGAGGAACTGAACAACAACAGCTCCTGAAGGAAAAACAAGTTTAGATGTCTATGAGCCTCAGGTCTCAGCATTTTTGTCAACTACAAAACATTATTCAGGTTACATTATAGGTTTGTTTACCAGCATTCTTATAAAATAAGCCAGTTCCATCAATGTTGAAAACTCTGTCACATAACTTTCTTCTCCTATAATGCTAAGTACTATTTTATTAAATTCTTCCATATCCCTTTTATTAAATTCCTCAAAGTCATGGATTTCTGACTTTGATTTGGCAAATAATTCTTAGTATGTGATGTGAAAAGGACAAAGAAAAATAGATAAATTGAACTTCATTAATTTTTGTTAATGCCTGAATTAGTACTTCAAAGGATACCACAAAGAATATGACAATACAACTCATAAATATAACAGGAGAAATGTTTGCAATTTATATATCTGATAATGAAATTACATCTCAAATATATAAATAATTCTTAAATGTATAATCATAGGACAAACAATTAATAAACAGACAAATGAATTGGATACAGATTTCTCCAATGAAGGTACACAAATGGCCAATTTCACTTCAAGGTATATAACCACAAGAAATAAAAAAAATAGGTGCACACAAAAATTTGTACATGCATATTTATAATAGCATCAAACATAACAGCCAAAAGATCGAACCATCTCAAAAGTTCAGCAATGAACAAATGGGCAAGCAAAATGCAATATATCAATAAAATGGATTGTTATTCAGTCATAAAAATAAATAAATTTGATACATATCATAACATGAATGAATCTTGGAAATATTATGCTAAGCAAAATAAGTTGGCTATAAAATTGCAAATATTATATTAATATGAAAGTCCACAATAGGGAAATCTATAGAGACAGAAAGTAGATTAATGGTTGGTTAGGGGAAGGTAAGGATCACATATACATCTGAAGATACTAAAAAACACTGTCTTAAATGGGCAAAATGTGTCCTTGAATTATATCTCAACAGAACTATTTGTTATAAAAGAAGATAAAGCATCTCTAATGAAGAGATTTAGATGCCAAGACCTCAATGTTGAGTCTTGGTGAAATGTAAAAAGAAGATTCTAGGAAGAGAAACAGCTGGTGCAGAGGGACTGAGGTCTGAAAGAGCTCATTTCTGGTGGAACTGGATAAAAATTAATGTTCATAAAATGTGGTTAAAGAGAGTAGAAGTGGCAGAAAATGAGAAAAATAAGTAAAATAGAAAGGAATTTGATGACCACATCAAGGATTTTAGGCTCATTTCCACGTCAAAACAGTAGATTCTGAAAGACTCTAATCAGGAAAGAGACATAATATGAGAGGGCTTTAAAAAAAAATATTCCAGGAGAGGTTTGAGATAGAGGAGTTGAGTGGAGACAGGTTCAGGTGTTAGAAATCTCCAATAAATTATCCCTCTGAAATTTTTTTGATATAGAAGTTTCTTTTGTATTACTGTGGAGAATGTTAAATTCCTCTCTGCCAACAGACTTAGGAAAGTAGGACTGATACAACATTTAGGGAGGTGCTCACTCACAGGATCATGCTAGTATAGAGTCAACACTTGCAAGACTCTGAGAGTGATGGCTGCTTTATATGTAAAAATTCATTCTCTAGTCACCATAGTTACAGGACTATGTAACTATGAAGGAAGCTTAGGGGAAGCTTAAGGATTTGAACCTAGGCAGCTTAAGGGTTTGAACCTAGGAAGCTTAGGGGTTTGAACCAAAAGAAAACCCATTGCCTACCAAATTTCTGGACACAAGCAAATTTCCTAACTTCTCTTGGGCTTAGATTGATCTAAGCCAATGCAAAATGAGATTCATCTTATTTCATGCTGTGGTTCTGGAACATTAATTTTACAAGATTACAACTGTAAAGTTCCAGCAAAAAGGCCAAGGGATTAAAGAAGCATCATTTTGCCAGCAAAGGTCCATATAATCAAATCTATAGTTTTTCCAATAGTCATGTATGGATGTGAGAGTTGGACCATAAAGAAGGCTGAGTGCTGAAGAGTTGATGCTTTTTAAACTGTGGTGTTGGAGAAGACTCTTGAGAGTCCCTTGGACTGCAAGGGAATCAAACCAGACAATCCTAAAGGAAATCAGTCCTGAATATTCATTGGAATGACTAATGTTGAAGCAGAAGCTCCAATACTTTGGTCACTTGGTGCTAAGAACCATTCATTGGAAAAGACCCTGATGCTGGGAAAGATTGAAGGCAGCAGGAAAAGGGGATGACAGGATGAGATGGTTGGATGGCAACAGTGACTAAGTGGGCATAAGTTAGAGCAAGTTAGGGGAGATGGTGAGGGACTAGGAAGACTGGTGTGCTGCAGTACATGGGGTTACAGAGTTGGACGTGACTTGAGCAACTGAACAACAGTGACTGGAAGTTCTCTTACAATATCTTAAATAGGGGTTATGTAGCTTCCCCTGGTAGAAAAGAAGGTTTCAAAGTTGAATTTTACAGCATAGGCTTCTTTACTTGGGACATATATCATTTATTACTTTGCCCATGCTTACTTCTCCAGTCTCACTTCCTTATATTGTCATTCCCCGTGAGGACCCTAGGTTCCAGACAAGCTGCTACTCTCATCCTTCTCAGAGTATATTGTCATGCCTTTTTACAACTCCATGTCTTGGTGAACATACTGTTTTTCTTCATGGAATGTCTATTCCTGTACGTTCACTCAGCAAACTCTTTTCATCCTATAATATCTCAAAACTGAGATGTCCTTGGTAAATCCTTGCCCTGTTTCCCTGAGAAAAACTAATTGCTGCACTTATCAGCACCCCTTCATGCTCTGTTCCTACTTCATGAATTTACTTAACATGAATATAACTTAACAGCAGTTTTTTTTTTTTTTTTTTTTAACTAAAAGAAAGGTTAATGGGTTTCATTAGCATAAAGGAAAATTGTTGTTGTTCAACTGCCAAGTCCTGTCCAACTCTTTGCGACCCCATGGACTGCAGCACACCAGGCTTCCCTGTCCCTCATCATCTCCTGGAGTTTGATAGAACAAAACCTTGATTTTACAGGAAATAATGAAATACATTAGAAATGGTAAAGACATGGATTTTTATGAAAGACTGTTTTTCTTTATTAAAATTATTTTAATTTATTTAAAGGTAACTCCTAAAGCAAATATAATAGCATGGAATTTTGACATTTATTTTGTATCTATCTATCTATATATATATATATATATATATATATATATATATAAAACAGTGACACAAAGATGTGGGTAATACATGTAATTTTACTGTTTTAAGGTTCTCATATTTTATATGAAATGGTACACTGCTAACTCTGAATAGACTGTGACAACTTACAGATACTTCATATAGTCATACAATAAAAATAATACAAAGCAGTATCGTTAAAAAGAAAACTGAGATTTTAAAATGAAAATTAAATTAGAAAAAGGAAATGATAACCCAAACAAGTTAGTAAAGGAGGAACACAAAGACAGAACAAATTAAAACTTATTTAGACACACAAATGAAACGCAAATAGCACTATTGAATTTCTAATCCTACCATAGTGAATATTATAAATACAAATGAACTAAATAATACAGCTTTTAGAAAGATATTTTCAGACTGGAGAAAAAGAAAGATGAAATTATACATGCAAGAGACAAATAACAAAGACACAGGGCAAAAAAACCCGTAAAAAGATATGCTGTGTGCTTAGTTGTTCCGTCGTGTCCCACTCTTTGTGACCCCGTGGACTATAGCACACCAGCTCCTCTGTCCATGGGGATTCTCCAGGCAAGAATACTGGAGTGGGTTGCCATGCCCTCCTCCAGGGGATCTTCCCAACCCAGGGATCGAACGCAGGTCTCCCACAGGGCAGGCAGATTCTTTACTGTCTGAGCCACCACAATACATACAATAAATGCTGCTTATATTTATATCAAGCAAAAGGCAGATATATCAGAAAGGCACAACAATGCTTAAAAGATTCACCACTTGTAAAAGAATTGAAAAATATGAAGGAAAAACTTACAGGATTAATGAGAAGTAGACAAAATCCTGAACTATATTTGGAAATTTAATACTTTCCTTGAAGTATTTGATAGAACAGATTTGAACAACCTTGTTGATCAATATGGCCTGACTGTATGGATGTGAGAGCTGGACTGTGAAGAAGGCTGAGCGGCAAAGAATTGATGCTTTTGAACTGTGGTGTTGGAGAAGACTCTTGCGAGTCCCTTGGACTGCAAGAGATCCAACCAGTCCATTCTGAAGGAGATCAACCCTGGGATTTCTTTGGAAGGAATGATGCTAAAGCTGAAACTCCAGTACTTTGGCCACCTCATGCAAAGAGTTGACTCATTGGAGAAGACTCTGATGCTGGGAGGGATTGAGGGCAAGAGGAGAAGGGGACGACAGAGGATGAGATGGCTGGATGGCATCACTGACTCGATGGATGTGAGTCTCAGTGAACTCCAGGAGTTGGTGATGGACAGGGAGGCCTGGCGTGCTGCAGTTCATGGGGTTGCAAAGAGTCGGACACTACTGAGCGACTGATCTGATCTGATCTGATATTGAAGGAGCCTATAACTCAGATAATATAATACTTTTAAAGCACATGTAAAATAATCATCAACTTGTATTTCAAGACAAAATAAGTTTTCAATAAATTTTGAAAACTGAAATATCACATAATAAGTTCTCTTATTATAACAGAATTATATGAGAAATAGATTAGAAATCAATACCAGTAAGGTGCCAAGAAAATATGCCAATATGACATTAAGCAATACATCATACACTACCTGATGGATCAAAGAGACCAGAAATATATTAAAACACTTTAAATCAATGATAAAAAATAACAGCAAAATTTGTGGAGTGCATAAAAGGAAATATATAGAATGTATAGCTAAAGGCATATATTAGAAAATAATAGATATAAGTGATTTACATTTCTTATTCAAGTATCTAGAAGATAAAATTAAAACCTAGTTAAGTAGAAAAAAGAAAATAATAAAGATGGGGTATATATCAATGATGCAAAAAAACTTAAAAATCTGTACAAAACAAAATCAGTTTCTTTAAAAGTATTCATAAAATTGGTAAATCTTAGCTAGACTATGTTACTAAAAAACAAAGAAAAAAAGAGAGAGAGAGAGAGGAGACAGAAATTACCTGTATCAGAAATGTAAGAAAGGACATCAGCTCAGATCTCATAGACATTAATGTATCAATGTGACCACTTTGATGAAAAGGACTTTGTCCTTGTAACACACAAAACTGATCAAAAAGTAGAAAGTCTAATACCACTAAGACTGTGAAAATCATAGTTTGTAATTACCCCGCTCCAAAAAATCTCTCTAGTTTCAAATGGCTTCAGCCTTAAATTCTACAAACCATTTATGATCAGTTCAGTTCAGTCACTCAGTCGTGTCTGACTCTGTGAGCCCATGAACTGCAGCGCACCAGGCCTCCTTGTACATCACCAACTCCTGGAGTCCACCCAAACTCATGTCCATTGAGTCGGTGATGCCATCCAACCATCTCATCCTCCGTTGTCCCCTTCTCCTCCTGCCTTCAATCTTTCCCAGCATGAGGGTCTTTTCCAATGAGTCAGCTCTTCGCATCAGGTGGCCAAAGTATTGGAGTTTCAGCTTCAACATCAGTCCCTCCGATGAATACCCAGGACTTATCCCCTTTAGGATGCACTGGTTGGATCTCCTTGCAGTCCAAGGGACTCTCAAGAGTCTTTTCCAACACTGCACTTCAAAAGCATCAATTCTTTAGCGCTCAGCTTTCTTTATAGTCCAATTCTCACATCCATACATGACTACCGGAAAAACTATAGCCTTGACTAGACGGACTGTTGTTGACAAAGTAATGTCTCTGCTTTTCAATATGATGTCTAGGTTGGTCATAACTTTCCTTTCAAGGAGTAAGCATCTTTTAATTTCATGGCTGCAATAACCATCTGCAGTGATTTTGGAGCCCAGAAAAATAAAGTCAGCCACTGTTTACACTGAATCGCCATTTATTTGCCATGAAGTGATGGGACTGGATGCCATGATCTTTGTTTTCTGAATGTAGAGCTTTAAGCCAACATTTTCCCTCTCCTCTTTCACTTTCATCAAGAGGCTTTTTAGCTCTTCACTTTCTGCCGTAAGGGTGGTGTCATCTGCATATCTGAGGTTCTTGATATTTCTCCCAGCAATCTTGATTCCAGCTTGTGCTTCTTCCAGTCCAGCGTTTCTCATGATGTACTCTGCATAGAAGTTAAATAAGCAGGGTGACAATATACAACCTTGATGTACTACTTTTCCTATTTGGAACCAGTCTGTTGTTCCATGTCCAGTTCTAACTGTTGCTTTCTAACCTGCATACAGATTTCTCAAGAGGCAGGTCAGGTGGTCTGGTATTCCTATCTCTTTAAGAATTGCCCACAGTTTATTGTGATTCACACAGTCAAAGGCTCTGGAATAGTCAACAAAGCAGAAGTAAATGTTTTTCTGGAACTCTTGTTTTTTCTATGATCCAGCGGATGTTGGCAATTTGATCTCTGATTCTTCTGCCTTTTCTTCTTTTTTAATATAAATTTATTTATTTTAATTGGAGGCTAATTATTTTACAATATTGTATTGGTTTGCCATACATCAATATGAATCCACCAGGGTGTACATGTGCTTCCCATCCTGAACCCCCCTCCCACCTCCCTCCCCATACTGTCCCTCTGGGTCATCCCAGTGCACCAGCCCTGAGCAACCTGTATCATGCATCGAACCTGGACTGGCAATTCTTTTCACATATGATATTATATATGTTTCAATGCCATTCTCCCAAATCATCCCACCCTCGCCCTCTCCCACAGAGTCCAGAAGACTGTTCTATACATCTGTGTCTTTTTTGCTGTCTCGCATATAGGGTTATCATTACCATCTTTCTAAATTCCATATATATGTGTTAATATACTCTATTGGTATTTTTCTTTCTGGCTTACTTAACTCTGTATAATAGGCTCCAGTTTCATCCACCTCATTAGAACTGATTCAAATGTATTCTTTTTAATGGTTGAGTAATATTTCATTGTGTATATGTACTACAGCCTTCTTATCCATTTGTCTGCTGATGGACATCTAGGTTGCTTCCATATCCTGGTTATTATAAACACTGCTGTGATGGAAATTGGGGTACATGTATCTCTTTTGATTCTGGTTTCCTCAGTATGTATGCCCAGCAGTAGGATTGCTGAGTTGTATGGCAGTTCTATTTCCAGTTTTTTAAGGAATCTCCATACTGTTCTCCATAGTGGATGTACTAGTTTGCATTCCCACCAACAGTGTAAGAGAGTTTCCCTTTTCTCCACATCCTCTCCAGCATTTATTGCTTGTAGACTTTTGGATAGCAGCCATTCTGACTGGCGTGAAATGGTACCTCATAGTGGTTTTGATTTGCATATCTCTGATAATGAGTGATGTTGAGCATCTTTTCATGTGTTTGTTAGCTATCTGTGTCTTCTTTGGAGAAATGTCTGTTTAGGTCTGTGGCCCATTTTTTGATTTCGGTCATTTATTTTTCTGGAATTGAGCTGCAGGAGTTGCTTGTATATTTTTGAGATTAAATCTTTGTCCATTGCCTCGTTTGCTATTATTTTCTCCCATTCTGAAGGCTGTCTTTTCACCTTGCTTATAGTTTCCTTTGTTGTGCAGAAGCTTTTAATTAGGTCCCATTTGTTTAGTTTTGCTTTTATTTCCAACATTCTGGGAGGTGGGTCATAGAAGTTCCTGATGTGATTTATGTCAGAGAGTGTTTTGCCTACAGTTTCTGGTTTTACGTTTAGATCTTTAGTCCATTTTGAGTCTATTTTTGTGTATGGTGTTAGAAAGTGTTCTAGTTTCATTCTTTTACAAGTGGTTGACCAGTTTTCCCAGCACCACTTGTTAAAGAGATTGTTTTTTCTTCATTGTATATTCTTGCCTCCCTTGTCAAAGATAAGGTGTCCATAGGTGTGTGGATTTATCTCTGGGCTTTCTATATTGTTCCATTGACCCAAATTTCTGTCTTTGTGCCAGTACCATACTGTCTTGATGACTGTGGCTTTGTAGTAGAGCCTGAAGTCAGGCAGATTGATTCCTCTAGTTCCATTCTTCTTTCTGAAGATTGATTTAGCTATTTGAGGTTTTTTGTATTTCCATACAAATTGAGAAATTATTTATTCTAGCTCTGTGAAAAATACCATTGGTAGCTTGATAGGGATTGCATTGAATCTATAAATTGCTTTGGGTAGTATACTCATTTTCACTATATTGATTCTGCCAATCCATGAACATGGTATATTTCTCCATCTATTAGTGTCCTCTTTGATTTCTTTCACCAGTGTTTTATAGTTTTCTATATAAAGGTCTTTTGTTTCTTTAGGTAGATATATTCCTAAGTATTTTATTCTTTCATTGCAATGGTGAATGGAATTGTTTCCTTAATTTCTCTTTCTATTTTCTCATTATTAGTGTATAGGAATGCAAGGGATTTCTGTGTGTTGATTTTATATCCTGCAACTTTACTATATTCATTGATTAGCTCTAGTAATTTTCTAGTGGAGTCTCTCACATGCTAGTAAAGTAATGCTCAAAACTCTCCAAGCAAGGCTTCAGCAATATGTGGCCCATGAACTTCCTGATGTTCAAGCTGGTTTTAGAAAAGGCAGAGGAACCAGAGATCAAATTGCCAACATCCGCTGGATCATGGAAAAAGCAAGAGAGTTCCAGAAAAACATCTATTTCTGCTTTATTGACTATGCCAAAGCCTTTGACTGTGTGGATCACAATAAACTGTGGAAAATTCTGAAAGAGATGGGAATACCAGACCACCTGATCTGCCTCTTGAGAAATTTATATGCAGGTCAGGAAGCAACAGTTAGAACTGGAGATGGAAAAACAGACTGGTTCCAAATAGGAAAAGGAGTACGTCAAGGTTGTATATTGTCACCCTGTTTATTTAACTTATATACAGAGTACATCATGAGAAATGCTGGACTGGAAGAAACACAAGTTGGAATCAAGATTGCTGGGAGAAATATCAAGAACCTCAGATATGCAGATGACACCACCCTTATGGCAGAAAGTGAAGAGGAACTCAAAAGCCTCTTGATGAAAGTGAAAGTGGAGAGTGAAAAGGTTGGCTTAAAGCTCAACATTCAGAAAACGAAGATCATGGCATCTGGTCCCATCACTACATGGGAAGTAGATGGAGAAACAGTGGAAACAGTGTCAGACTTTATTTTTCTGGGCTCCAAAATCACTGCAGATGGAGACTGCAGCCATTAAATTAAAAGACACTTACTCCTTGGAAGGAAAGTTATGACCAACCTAGATCACATATTCAAAAGCAGAGACATCACTTTGCCAACAAAGTTCATCTAGTCAAGGCTATGGTTTTTCCTGTGGTCATGTATGGATGTGAGAGTTGGACTGTGAAGAAGGCTGAGCACCAAAAAATTGATGCTTTTGAAGTGTGGTGTTGGAGAAGACTCTTGAGAGTCCCTTGGACTGCAAGAAGATCCAACCAGTCCATTCTGAAGGAGATCAGCCCTGGGATTTCTTTGGAAGGAATGATGCTAAAGCTGAAACTCCAGTATTTTGGCCACCTCATGCGAAGAGTTGACTCATTGGAGAAGACTCTGATGCTGGGAGAGATTGGGGGCAAGAGGAGAAGGGGACGACAGAGGATGAGATGGCTGGATGGCATCACTGACTTGATGGATGTGAGTCTGAGTGACCTCCGGGAGTTGGTGATGGACAGGGAGGCCTGGCGTGCTGCGATTCATGGGGTCACAAAGAGTCGGACATGACTAGTGATTGATCTGATCTGATCTGATGTAGAGAATCATGTCATCTGGAAACAGTTAGGGTTTTACTTCATCTTTTCAAATTTAGATTCCTTTTATTTCTTTTTCTGCTCGTATTGTTGTGGCCAAAACTTCCAAAACTATGTTGAATAGTAGTGGTGAAAGTGGGCTCCCTTTTATTGTTCCTGACTTTAGGGGAAATGCTTTCAATTTTTCAAAATTGAGAATAATGTTTGCTGTAGGTTTATCATATATAGCTTTGATTATGTTGAGGTATGTTCCTTCTATTCCTGCTTTCTGGAGAGTTATGGATGTTGAGTTTTGTCAAAGGCTTTATCTGTACCTATTGAGGTAATCATATGGCTTTATTTTTCAATTTGATAATGTGGCGTATTACATTGATTGATTTGTGGATATTGAAAAATCCTTACATCCCTGGGATAAAGCACACTGGTCATGATGTATGATCTTTTTAATGTGTTGTCAGGTTCTGATTGCTAGAATTTTGTTAAGGATTTTTGCATCTATGCTCATCAGTGATATTGGCCTGTAGTTTTCTTTCTTTTTTTTTTTTTTTTTTTTGTGGCATCTTTGTCAGGTTTAGGTATTAAGGTGATGGTGGCCTCATAGGACGGAGAAGACAATGGCACCCCACTCCAGTACTCTTGCCTGGAAAATCCCATGGATGGAGGAACCTGGAGGGCTGCAGTCCATGGGGTCACTAAGAGTCAGACACGACTGAGCTACTTCACTTTCTCTTTTCACTTTTATGCATTGGAGAAGAAAATGGCAACCCACTCCAATATTCTTGCCTGGAGAATCCCAGGGACGCGGGAGCCTGGTGGGCTGCCGTCTATGGGGTTGCACAGAGTCGGACACGACTGAAGTGACTTAGCAGTAGCAGCAGTAGGCCTCATAGAATGAGTTTGGAAGTTTACCTTTCTCTGCAATTGAAGAGTTAGAGTAGGATAGGTGTTAGCTCTTCAAATTTTTTGGTAGAATTCAGCTGTGAATCAGTCTGGACCTGGGCTTTTGTTTGCTGGAAGATTTCTGATTGCAGTTTCAATTTCTGTGCTTGTGATGGGTCTGTTAAGATTTTCTATTTCTTCCTGGTTCAATTTTGGAAAGTTGTACTTTTCTAAGAATTGTCAATTTCTTCCAAGTTGTCCATTTTATTGGCATATAATTGCTTATTGTAGTCTCTCCTGATCCTTTGTATTCCTGTGTTGTCTGTTGTGGTCTCTCCATTTTCATTTCTAATTTAGATTTTTCTCCCTTTGCTTCTTGATGAGTCTGGGTAATGAATGGTTTGTCAATTTTATTTATCCTCTCAAAAAACCAGCTTTTAGCTTTGTTGATTTTTGCTATGGTCTCTTTTGTTTCTTTTGCATTTATTTCTGCCCTAATTTGAAAGATTTCTTTCCTTCTACTAACCCTGGGGTTCTTCATTTCTTCCTGTTCTAGTTACTTTAGGTGTAGAGTTAGATTATTTATTTGACTTTTTTCTTGTTTCTTGAGGTATGCCTGAATTGCTATGAACCTTTCCTTTAGCACTGCTTTTACAGCATCACACAGATTTGGGGTTTTTGTGTTTTCATTTTCATTAATTTCTATGCATATTTTGATTTCTTTTTTGATTTCTTCTGTGATTTGTTCGTTATTCAGCAGCGTGTTTTTCACCGTCCATATGCTGGATTTTTAAATAGTTTTTCTCCTGTAATTGAGATCTAATCTTACTGCATTGTGGTCAGAAAATATGCTAGGAATGATTTCATTTTTATTTTTTTTAATTTACCGAGGCTAGATTTATGGCCCAGGATGTGATCTATCCTGGAGAAGTTTCCATGTGCGCTTGAGAAAAAGGTGAAATTCATTGTTTTGTGGTGAAATGTCCTATTAGATATCAATTAAGTCTAACTGGTCTATTGTATCATTTAAAGTTTGTGTTTCCTTGTTAATTTTCTGTTTAGTTGATCTATCCATAGGTGTGAGTGGGGTATTAAAGTCTCCCACTATTATTGTGTTATTGTTAATTTCCCCTTTCATACTTGTTAGCAATTGTCTTACATATTGCGGTGCTCCTATGTTGGGTGCATATATATTTATAGTCTTTGTCTATTTTAACAGCCTTTGTTTTAAAGTCTATTTTATCTGATATGAGTATTGCTACTCCTGCTTTCTTTTGGTCTCTATTTGCATGGAATATCTTTTTCCAGCCCTTCACTTTCAGTCTGTGTGTCCCCTGTTTTGAGGTGGGTCTCTGTAGACAACATATATAGGGGTCTTGTTTTTGTATCCATTCACCCAGTCTTTGTCTTTTGGTGGGGCATTCAATCCATTTATGTTTAAGGTAATTATTGATAAGTATGATCCATTTACTTTATTGTTTTACTTTATTGTAAACAATAAAGTAAAACAATTTTTTTATTTATTTTTTATCCATTTACTTTATTGCCATTTACTTTATTGTTTCGGGTTTGAGTTTATACACCCTTTTTGTGTTTCCTGTCTAGACAAGATCTTTAGCATTTGTTGGAGAGCTGGTTTGGTGGTGCTGAATTATCTCAGCTTTTGCTTTATAGATTTTGCTATAAAGCTTTTGATTTCTCCTTCATATTTGAATGAAATCCTTGCTGGATACAGTAATCTGGACTGTAAGTTATTTTCTGTCATCACTTTAAGTAGGTCCTGCTGTTCCCTCCTGGCCTGAAGAGTTTCTATTGAAAGATCTATTCCTTAGGTGGAATATCCCCTTGTGTGTTATTTGTTGTTTTTCCCTTGCTGCTTTTAATATTTGTTCTTTGTGTTTGATCTTTGTTAATTTGATTAATATGTGTCTTGGGGTGTTTTGCCTTGGGTTTATCCTGTTTGGGACTGTCTAGGTTTCTTGGACTTGGGTGATTATTTCTTTCCCCATTTTAAGGAAGTTTTCAACTATTATCTCCTCAAGTATTTTCTCATGGTCTTTCTTTTTGTCTTCTTCTTCTGGGACTCCTATGATTTGAATGTTGGGGCGTTCCCTGTTCTCCCAGGGAAGGCAATTGTCCCAAAAGTCTCTAAGATTGTCCTCATTTCTTTTAATTCACTTTTCTTTTTTCCTCTATGATTCATTTATTTCTACCATTCTATCTTCTCTGATGCTGGGAGGGATTGAGGGCAGGAGGAGAAGGGGACGACAGAGGATGAGATGGCTGGATGGCATCACTGACTTGATGAATGTGAGTCTGAGTGACCTCTGAGAGCTGGTGATGGACAGGGAGGCCTGGCATGCTGCAGTTCATGGGGTCGCAAAGAGTCGGACACGATTGAGCGACTGATCTGATCTGATCTTCTACCTCACTAATCCTATCTTCTGCCTCTGTTAGTCTACCTTTTTTCCCTCCAGAGTGTTTTTGATATCATTTATTGCATTATTCATTATATATTGACTCTTGTATACTTCTTCTAGGTCCTTGTTAAACCTTTCTTGCACCTTCTCAATCCTTGTTTCCAGGCTATTTATCTGTTATTCCATTTTGTTTTCAAGATTTTGGATCATTTTCACTATCATTATTCAGAATTCTTTATCAGGTAGATTCCCTATCTCATCCTCTTTTGTTTGGCTTGGTGGGCATTTATCCTGTTCCTTTATCTGCTGGGTGTTCCTCAGTCTCTTCATCTTTTTTATATTGCTGTGTTTGGGGTGGGCTGTCTGTATTCTGGCAGTTTGTGGAGATCTCTTTATTGTAGTTTCCTCGCTGTGGGTGAGGTTGTACAGGTGGCTTGTCAAGGTTTCCTGGTTAGGGAATCTTGTGTCAGTGTTCTGGTGGGTGGAGCTGTATTTCTTCTCTCTGGAGTGCAAGAAGTGTCCAGTAATGAGTTTTGAAATGTCCATGGGTTTGGAGTGACTTTGGGAAGCCTGTATATTGAAGCTCAGGGCTATGTTCCTGTGTTGCTCGAGAATTTGTGTGGTATATCTTGCTCTAGAACGTGTTAGCCCTGGGGTGGTGCTTGGTTTTAGTGTAGGTATGAAGGTGTTTGAAGAGCTCCTGTCAATTAATGTTCCCTGGAGTCAGGAGTTCTCTGGTGTTCTCAGGATTTGGACTTAAACCTCCTGCTTCTGGTTTTCAGTATTATTTTTACAGTAGCCTCAAGGCTTCTCCCAGGGAAGGCAATGGCACCCCACTCCAGTACTTTTGCATGGAAAATCCCATGGATGGAGGATCCCGCTAGGCTCCAGTCCATGGGGTCGCTAGGAGTCGGACATGACTGAGCGACTTCACTTTCACTTTTCACTTTCATGCATTGGAGAAGGAAATGGCAACCTACTCCAGTATTATTGCCTGGAGAATCCCAGGGACGGGGGAGCCTGGTGAGCTTCCGTCTATGGGGTCGCACAGAGTCAGACACGACTGGAGCGACTTAGCAGCAGCAGCAGCAGCAAGACTTCTCCATCTATACAGCACTGTTGATATAACATCTAGGTTAAAGATGAAAAGTTTCTCCACAGTGAGGGACACCCAGAGAAGTTCACAGAGTTACATGGAGAAGAGAAGAGGGAGGAGAGAGACAGAGGTGACCAGGATGAGATGAGGTGGAATCAAAAGAGGAGAGAGCAAGCTAGCCAGTAATCACTTCCTTATGTGTGCTCCACAGTCTGGACCGCTCAGAGATGCTCATGGAGTTATACAGAGAAGAGAAGAGGGAGGAAGGAGACAGAGGTGGCCAGGAGGATAAAGGGGGAAATCAAAAGGAGAAAGACAGATCCTGCCAGTAACCAGTTCCCTAAGTGTTCTCCACAGTCCAGAACGCACAAAAAGATTCACAGAAGAGAAGGGGGAGGGAGGCAATAGAGGCGACCTGGGGGAGAAAAAGGAGAGTCCAAAAGGGAGAGAGCAATCAAGCCAGTAATCTCACTCCCAAGTAAAAATGGGTACTGAAGATTGGGTTCTTAAAGGTACAAAATTGATCACAAATATCAAAAAGCAAAGATTAAAAATCTAGAGTAGAGGTTGGATTTTCAAAAATACAATATTAAAGGGAAAAAAAAGTCATAAAATTATAATATATATATGAAGTTTGCTTTAAAAAATAGGGTCTCTCTTTTTTTGCAAAGTAATAGTAGGTTATAAAAATGAAAATTAAAGGAGTAATAGAGGACCTAAAAATTAAAAAAAAAATTAAAAATTAAAGAATGATTGTAAAAATAGTAAATATATGTCTAGGACTTTCTCTGGTGTTGTTGTGGGCAATGTGGGGTCAGTTCATTTTCAGATAGTTCCTTGGTCCAGGCTTATATTTCTCAAGATCTATAGGCCCCTTCCTATGTAGTTGGTACTAACTACAGGGTTTTAATCTATTGCACCTGTCACTTCCAAGGCGGTTCCCTCTGTTTTAGCTTCTTCTGTTTGCTGGTCTCTTCAATGTCTAATTTCTGCCCTGATGCAAGGGGGCGGTGGTAGACACCTTTTTAGGCTCACTTGTTCAGTCGTGCTGTGGGGAAGGGGGGACACTGCAAACAAATAACACTGGAGTGTGCTCGCAATGTCTCCTCCACACGGGGTTTGCCCACGCTCACAGCGTGTGTGCCTTCCCTGTCTACACTCTTTAGGCTCTAGGTTGCTCTGCTGGGAACTGTCTGAGGCTGGCCCTGGGTTGTATGCACTTCCTAGGTCTAAGCTGCTCAGGTTCAGGTACTCAGGTACTCCTCAGAGGTGCAGACTCGGTTGGGCCTCTGTTTTGTGCCCTTCCCAGGTCTGAGCAGCTCAGGTGACCAGGTGTTTGGTGAGCGTGGTCGCTGTGACTTATTGCCTCCCCCATCCCTGCTGCTCAGTTTTCTGGGTATAAAACTGGCTCACCTTCTCAGGTGGATGTTGACTGTCCAGAATCCCAAGAAATCTTGGTTAGCAATGAAGTCTGCTTGCAGTTTGGTAGATACTGCCTCTCTGGGGTTGTGATTGCCCCCTTCCGGCTCTGGCTGCCCTTTTCTGCCTGTCACTGGAGGGGATCCACCGGCCTGCAGCTGGCTATCTGTGCTCAGTCCATTGTTCTGTGAGCGGGCCTGGTGGTGTTTTAGGTTAGGGTTTTTCGTCTGGTAGCTACCCCTTAGTCTGGCTTGCCATCCCAAGTTAGTTCCCTCAGATTGCCCTTGGGGCATTCAGGCCCAGTTCTTACTCTAAGCAATGCAGCCCGTGCTTCCCTGTCCAGCTCCCACTTGCTAGTGGCGGACGCAGGCGTTTGTGCTATTTCTCCGCTGGGGGAGTTACCATTGGGCTTGTAATCTGTGGGTTTTACTTATTTATTTAATTTTTGTCCTGTTTATGTTATCCTGTGTAGTTCCAAGGCCCACCACAGACTCGGTAGTGAGAGTGTTTCCTGGTGTTTGGAAATTTCTCCCTTTTTAAGACTCCCTTCCTGGGACTGAGCTCCATTCCTACCTCTTTTGACTCTCTTTTTATCTTTATATTTTTTCCTACCTCCTTTCGAAGACAATGGGCTGCTTTTCTGGGTGTCTGATGTCCTATACCGGCATTCAGAAGTTGTTTTGTGGAATTTACTCAGTGTTCAAATGTTTTTATGATGAATTTGTGGGGGAAAAAGTGGTCTGCTCATCCGATTCGTTCACCATCTTAGGACCGCCCCTCTTCGGCCTTTTCTAAAACCAACTTGAACATCTGGAAGTTCATGGTTCACATATTGCTGAAGCCTGGCTTGGAGAATTTTAAGCATTACTTTATTAGAGTGTGAGATTAGTGCAATTCTGTGGTAGTTTGAGCATTCTTAGGCATTGCTTTTCTTTGGGATTGGAATGAAAACTGACCTTTTTCAGCCCTGTAGCCACTAGTAATTTTAGATAAAGCATCTCAGAAAATAGAGGAATAAACCACTCCTGATGCATTTTATGACTTTAGAATAATACTTGTGGTATCAATATTGGCACTAAAACTAGATAATTACCAGAAAATAGTATTAAAAAATAATCACCATCTATGAACACAACAGAATGGCAAAGACTAGGTATCTCTTCAAGAAAATCAGAGATACCAAAGGAACATTTCATGCAAAGATGGGCACAATGAAGGACAGAAATGGTATGGACCTAACAGAAGCAGAAGATATTAAGAAGAGGTGGCAAGAATACACAGAAGAACTGTACAAAAAAGATCTTAACGACCCAGATAATCACGATGGTATGATATGATCACTGACCTAGAGCCAGACATCCTGGAATGTGAAGTCAAGTGGGCCTTAGAAAGCATCACTGTAAACAAAGCTAGTGGAGGTGATGGAATTCCAGCTGAGCTCTTTCAAATCTTGAAAGATGATGCTATGAAAGTGCTGCACTCAATATGCCACCAAATTTGGAAAACTCAGCAGTGGCCACAGAACTGGAAAAGGTCAGTTTTCATTCCAATCACAAAGAAAGGCAATGCCAAAGAATGCTCAAACTACGGCACAATTGCACTCATCTCACACGCTAGTAAAGTAATGCTCAAAATTCTCCAAGCAAGGCTTCAGCAATATGTGACCCATGAACTTCCTGATGTTCAAGCTGGTTTTAGAAAAGGCAGAGGAACCAGAAATCAAACTGCCAGCATCTGCTAGATCATGGAAAAAGCAAGAGAGTTCCAGAAAAACATCTATTTCTGCTTTATTGACTATGGCAAAGCCTTTGACTGTGTGGATCACAATAAACTATGGAAAATTCTGAAAGAGATGGGAATACCAGACCACCTGATCTGCCTCTTGAGAAATTTGTATGCAGGTCAGGAAGCAACAGTTAGAACTGGTCATGGAACAACAGACTGGTTCCAAATAGGAAAAGGAGTTCATCAAGGCTGTATATTGTCACCCTTTTTATTTAACTTATATGCAGAGTACATCATGAGAAACGCTGGACTAGAAGAAACACAAATTGGAATCAAGATTGCTGGGAGAAATATCAATAACCTCAGATACGCAGATGACACCACCCTTATGGCAGAAAGTGAAGAGGAACTAAAAAGCCTCTTGATGAAAGTGAAAGAGGAGAGTGAAAATGTTGGCTTAAAGCTCAACATTCAGAAAACGAAGATCATGGCATCTGGTCCCATCAATACATGGGAAATAGAAGGGGAAACAGTGGAAACAGTGTCAGACTTTATTTTTCTGGGCTCCAAAATCACTACAGATAGTGACTGCAGCCATGAAATTAAAAGACGCTTACTCCTTGGAAGGAAAGTTATGACCAACCTAGATAGCATATTCAAAAGCAGAGACATCACTTTGCCAACAAAGATTTGCCTAGTCAAGGCTATGGTTTTTCCTGTGGTCATGTATGGATGTGAGAGTTGGACTGTGAAGAAGGCTGAGCGCCGAAGAATTGATGCTTTTGAACTGTGGTGTTGGAGAAGACTCTTGAGAGTCCCTTGGACTGCAAGGAGACCCAACCAGTCCATTCTGAAGGAGATCATCCCTGGGATTTCTTTGGAAGGAATGATGCTAAAGCTGAAACTCCAGTATTTTGGCCACCTCATGTAAAGAGTTGACTCCTTGGAGAAGACTCTGATGCTGGGAGGGATTGAGGACAAGAGGAGAAGGGGATGACAGAGGATGAGATGGCTGGATGGCATCACTGACTCGATGGATATGAGTCTCAGTGACCTCCGGGAGTTGGTGATGGACAGCGAGGCCTGGTGTGCTGTGGTTCATGGGTTCGCAAAGAGTCGAACACGACTGAGCGACTGATCTGATCTGATGAACACAGGCTTAAAAATCCTGAACAAAATACTAACAAATTGATCCAAAAAGGTATCTTAATTAAAGGAGAAAGCATCCTGACTAAGTAGGTTTCAAGGGTTCACTGCATGAATGCAAGTTTGTTTTAATATTTAACAGTTAATCAATATACTATATCACAGTAAAAAATATAATAAAAAAGAATGAGAAAGTGCTTTCTATAAAATCAGGAAAAAATTGATCAAATTCAATAGATGTTCATGCTAAAATCAGATGTAAACGTTCTCAAACTTCCAAAGTGTTGCTTACAAAAACCTATAACTACAGTCATACATACAGGAGAAAGAGTGAATATTTTCCTGATAAGATTGGGGACCATAAAGAGTGCTTCCTTTCCCTATTTCTATTATATAGTATATGGCACAATTCAGTTCAGTCACTCAGTCATGTCTGACTCTTTGCGACCACATGTACTGCAGCACGCCAGGCCTCTCTGTTCGTTACCAACTCCAAGAGCTTGCTCAAATGCATGTCCATTGAGTCGGTGATGCCATCCAAACGTCTCATCCTCTGTCATCCCCTTCTCCTCCTGCCTTCAATCTTTCCCAGCATCAGGGTCTTTTCCAATGAGTCAGCTCTTCGCATCAGGTGGCCAAAGTATTGGTCAAAGTTTCAGCTTCAGCATCAGTCCTTCCAATGAATATTCAGGACTGATTTTCTTTAGGATTGTCTGGTTGGAACACCTTGCAGTCCAAGGGACTCTCATGAGTCTTATCTAACACCACAGTTCAAGAGCATCAATCCTTTGGCACTCAGCTTTCTTTATAGTCCAACTCTCACATCCGTACATGACTACTGGAAAAACCATAGCTTTGACTAGACAGACCTTTGCTGGTAAAGTCATGTCTGCTTTTTAATATGCTATCTAGTTTGGTCACAGCTTTTCTTCCAAGGAGCAAGCATCTTTTAATTTCATGGTTGTAGTCACCATCTGCAGTGATTTTGGAGCCCCCCCAAAATAAAGTCTGTCACTGTTTCCATTGTTTCCCCATCTATTTGCCATGAAGTGATGGGACTGGATGCCATGATCTTTGTTTTCTGAATATTGAGTTTAAGCCACCTTTTTCACTCTCCTCTTTCACTTTCATCAAGAGGCTGTTTAGTCTTCTTTGCTTCCTGCCATAAGGGTGGTGTCATCTGCATATCTAAAGTTATTGATTTTTCTCCCAGCATTTTTTATTCCAGCATGTGCTTCATCCAGCCCAGCATTTCGCATAAGCACAATACACAATCTCAATATACAAAAGGCAATTGTATATGCCATCAAGGAACAAGTTGAAAATTAAAATACCAATTTGAAAAAGCATTTATTAAAACAATACAGCCAAAGAAATGTAAAACTTTGAAAATCATGGAATATTGTTAAGAGAAAATGAAGAATTAAGAGATACATTATGTTCACTAACTGGAAAAATCAATATGACCTATATGTCTATTCACCTTATTTGATTTATAGATTCAATATAATCTTGATCAAAATTCAGATAGTTTGTTGTTTCTATGGAACCAAGAGCAATTTTTGGAGACTATTTGTCCACAGGTATAGGCTCTTATAAAACTCAGTTCCTCCTTGGTAAGTCTATCACAACCAACTGAATCATTTTCTCAAAGGAACTCAGGCTTATATTAAGCATGCTTACATGGTACATTAATTAAACATTAAGTAAAAATAATATTTTAAGCATCAATCACTTTCAAAGACCTTCTTTAAATCAAAAAGACTCTGGAATTAATTGCAAATGAGTGTTAATGGTAGCTTCCTCTGCCACCCCCCCCCCCACCCCCCACCCCAATATCCATCATTATTAGAAGGCCCTTGACTGGTAACTGATACAAACTAGTCATAAGTAGAAGATGACTAATCTTTTATTTATACATTAAAGGTTTAAAAATAACTTTAAACTCCATTATTTCAAGCCAACCAAAGTTCATTAACATGTTTCTTCAACCATAATCCCTGCTCTTTGAAGCCTATTTCATGCTAAACTTACCACTTTCCACAGTAGGAGGATTTAATCATGTGTTTGAAAAAACTACCAAATATTTTAATTTTAGGGCACTTGAATTAGTATTTTTCATTAACAAAGTTGAGAAATGAAACGAGTAGGAAAATTTTATCAGGTACAACAATGAACTGGGCCTAAATACTTAAATTTATGCAGAGCCAGGAGAACATAGATTATATAAAACCAAGTTGGCAGATATTTTGATTTCCTTTTCATCTTGAAAGTGAAACAAATGTGCATTCATTTCTTGCATAAAGATTTCTCATCTTTCATAGACTTGTTGGAAAAGTTAGACTCCACAAAATCATTTAGACACTTATTTCACTTTTCTTAACCTTGAACTTATTCTATTAGAGTCACAGAATCTAACAAAGTAGCCTAAACAAATTTGTTGCAAACAAGTCTTTGACATGCAAAATGGATTTTTGTCTTGCTCTACCTAGTTCTTATATTTCATTATTATTAAAAAGTGTCAGTAATATTTTGCCTGCTGGGAATACCAATTTTCCTTCAATGTTTCAATCTTATTCAAAAGCCTGTATTGAATATTTTACAAGTTGAAGTGGATCTTTGTTACTGCTTTTTAAAATTACAAACTATGACCCCTATGTTGGCATTTTGCACATGCAGACTTTTCAAGCATTTATAGAAAAAAAAATGAGAAAATTATTCTTGGATGATTCTAATCTTGCATGTGACTTTCAGAATAAAAATATAATAAGGCTTCATCAAGAGAGTGTGCTGTGTTCCTCCACAGTCCACACACAAACACATTCAGCTCATAAGCCTTCCTCTTACATGGTGTGTCACATAATACATCAAATACTTCAAATACTATAAACCATCCCTCTCTCCTTCTCTCCTCCCCACCTACCCCTTCCCCATGTAACACTGAGAGATCTATTGATTAGGGTCATGTGAAAAAAAAATGAAAATTTCCTTGTTTCATTCTGTCTTACCTATTGGTTTACAAAATGTTTATCAATTTTTACTGGTGCCTTCAGAACACTAAGGCTGCCCCAAGAATTCTTAAATCTTCAGCTGGAAGAAATGAAAGAGCACTCAAGGAAGAAATGAAATAAAGTGTTTATGAGAAGGAAGTGAATAGAGGAACACAGAGATTTTAGAAAATATACTTTAAATATTTGGGGTTTGTGCAATAATGTTATTGTAGCTGTTGTTCTGTTGCTAATTTGTGTCCAACTCTTTTGCATCTGCATGGATGCTAGCCCACCAGGCTCCTCTGTCCATGAGATTTCCAGGCAAGAATACTAGAATGGTTTGCCATTCCTTTCTCCAGGGAATCTTCCCGACCAAGGAATCAAACATGTCTCCTGCATTGGCAGGCAGGTTTTTACCACTAAGCCACCAGGGAAGCCCAATAATGTTGTTAGCAAGATTGAAAGGGATTAAAACAGTAAGTATTCAATTCTATGTATGTGTGTGTGTGTGTGTGTGTGTGTGTGTACACACACACATATGTATATTTCTGTATATGTCCATTTATTCATAAATTTACATAAATATATACATACATATCTGTATCCAGATATTTAGAAACACACATTCACACTAATATCTTCAATTTCATTCCAACACCATGACACTTATTCTACCTTCTGGCTTTCCAAAATTTTCTTTTCTGACAAAATGAGACTAAATCTCCTTCCTCACAATCAGATCAGATCAGTCGTTCAGTCGTGTCTGACTCTTTGCGACCCCATGAACCGCAGCACGCCAGGCCTCTCTGTCCATCACCAGCTCCTGGAGGTCACCCAGACTCATACCCATCGAGTCAGTGATGCCATCCAGCCATCTCATCCTCTGTCGTCCCCTTCTCCTCCTGCCCTCAATCCCTCCCAGCATCAGAGTCTTCTCCAATGAGTCAACCCTTTGCATGAGGTGGCCAAAATACTGGAGTTTCAGCTTTAGCATCATTCCTTCTAAAGAAATTCCAGGATTGATCTCCTTCAGAATGGACTGGTTGGATCTTCTTGCAGTCCAAGGGACTCTCAAGAGTCTTCTCCAACACCACACTTCAAAAGCATCAATTCTCCCGCGCTCAGCTTTCTTCACAGTCCAGCTCTCACATCCATACATGACCACAGGAAAGACCATAGCCTTGACTAGGCGAACCTTTGTTGGTAAAGTGATGTCTCTGCTTTTGAATATGCTATCTAGTTTGGTCATAACTTTCCTTCCAAGGAGTAAGCGTCTTTTAATTTCATGACTGCAGTCACCATCTGCCGTGATTTTGGAGCCCAGAAAAAGAAAGTCTGACACTGTTTCCCCATCTATTTCCCATGAAGTGATGGGACCAGATGCCATGATCTTCGTTTTCTGAATGTTGAGCTTTAAGCCAACCTTTTCACTCTCCACTTTCACTTTCATCAAGAGGCTTTTTAGCCCCTCTTCACTTTCTGCCATAAGAGTGGTGTCATCTGCATATCTGAGGTTATTGATATTTCTCCCAGCAATCTTGATTCCAACTTGTGTTTCTTCCAGTCCAGCATTTCTCATGATGTACTCTGCATATAAGTTAAATAAACATGGTGACAATATGCAGCCTTGACGTACTCCTTTTCCTATTTGGAACCAGTCTGTTGTTCCATGATCAGTTCTAACTGTTGCTTCCTGACCTGCATACAGATTTCTTAAGAGGCAGATCAGGTGGTCTGGTATTCCCATCTCTTTCAGAATTTTCCATAGTTTATTGTGATCTACACAGTCAAAGGCTTTGGCATAGTCAATAAAGCAGAAATAGATGTTTTTCTGGAACTCTCTTGCTTTTTCCATGATCCAGCAGATGTTCATCACAATAGATTCACTTAAATGCTCAATTCTAAGACACCATGTCATTTCAGAACAACTAATACATGCTATTAAGGAAAACAAACCTAGCAGCCAGAGTCATTAAACACACACACACACACACACACACACACACACACTTTTTTTTTTTTTTTTTTTTGTCTTTAGCCTGAGGGCAAACCAAGTATTGTATTCAAGACTTATTCCCCATCTCCAATCTGTTTATATTGCTCATTTGAAACAGATTTGCGTGTTTCTGTTTATATTCCATTTCCAAGTTCTTGCTGTTTCTATTTATTATTTGCTTGTTCAAGTATGTGAAATACAGTATGGTTCTATTTTTTTATTTCCTGGTATTGTAATGTTGTAAGTGAAACTTACATAAAACATAAAAAACAAACGTAAAAAACTGTCCTTGTGTTTATGTTTTTCTACTTGCCCTTTTCTCCTGTCAGCACAGTATACATACCAACTAGAGCTCTCAGTTATAATTGGGCTTCTCTGTTTCCCTTTCCCTTCATGAATGTTTCAGTATTTATATTTCTGCTTAATATACTAAGATGGATAGCATTGCCTCTTGATAGATACCAATATTGGCTCCCCAGTCCTTGGGATGTTTGCTTTCTGCTCTAATTTTCCTATAATACCTAAAGTTCATTTTCACTGCTCATATCCTTATAGATCATTTTTCAAATATCTATCTTCCAATATAATATTTTCAAGGTAACAGCATTTACCCAGAGGGGTTATTTGATTATTGCACAGCAGGAGATTACAATGCTGCATGTATTCAGTTCAGTTTCCTCCAGTTTCTTTAATATTCCAAATAAACACTTTGCCCCGAAATTCTTGTCTAGGCATGCTTCTGAGTAACCCAACTAAGACATATTATACATAATAAACTCAGATAACCAGCTCTAAATTGGTGTGCTTTGTTGTGTAATTCATCAACATTCATGCTTATACTCTATTGCACTACTTTCCTTTAAGGAGTCAGAAGGGGCCTCCTGATTCATTGACTCCAAATCTGACAACCATGGTGTATCAGGCTTACATCTACTTGGTGGGAATTGTTAGGTTCAGGGGAATCCTTTTTATTTTATTTATTTTAGTTATAGATGATTTGCTTTCCTAATTAGGTTTCATTCTATTTAGTCTAAAATCAATTCTTACTCCTAGAAATCGTCATGTAACTGAAATGGTTGAAGTTTGATCACAAATATATTAGATGTTGAGAGAACTAGCCTGGCAATGACCCACTACTATATGGGAATAAGATAAGACCTGTAGTCACATCTTGAGAATTCACTGTGTGACAGGAGCTGAACCTTCCTGTGGGTGCATCTCAGAACGGTCACAATATACCAGGACTCTGGACATGATACAGGGCTCCTATCCCAAGGCAAGAGGTGCTAGGATCCATTGCTTCCCCTTGACAGTGTTCTGTATTCATTTTAACTGTTTAATAGTTGTTATTGTTTTTAGTATTATTACAATTTTTTATCAAATTATTTTAAGCTTTTATTTTTAAATGGTAAATAGTGCCAGTTTTATTAATCAAAACAGTAACAATCTTAGCTATTTCTTTTTCCATCTCTGTCCTCCTGACACTTTGTTTCCCTGGAGATAATCCCTTTCAACTCAATAAGGTGGTTTATTTATTTATTTTTTACATAACTATTTAAAATAAAATTTCTCTATGATTATCAGCTGTCCTTCAAGTCTTCAAGACAAGAATAGCATTGTGCTGAAAGATGCTTGTCACTCTGGCCTAACATTCTCTTCAGCTTGATGAAAGTTTAAACTGATTTCTTCCTGACAGAAGACCAATGGCCTCGCCTTAGAACATTTACTTTAGAAAATTTGCAACTGTATATTTGTTCTGTACCCCTTTGTGGTTTAGAGGCTCTGCCCAGTTTTACAATCCAGGAAGGTCTGGCTCAAGGACTTGGTAGTTAGGTTTTGAAGCATAATCCTTGAGAAAGATACAGTCTCTCTCTCCCAGTGTCCAGGGAAAGACAGGAGCCTAATAACCGATAAATACCAATGAGCAAACACAGATGCTCTTGATCACATTGACCAACTTCCTATCTTAATGACCCCTGTCTCCAGTACTTTTCCACTAGCTTACCCCGGCACTTAAAAACCCCACCTTTTGTTTCAGTGAAACTGAGTTCAATCTATTTTTCCTACTGCAATAGTCACAAATAACATCTTCCTTGCCTGTTTAACTCTTTTCAGTGCAGTTTTTCTCTTTTTTTTTTGATTTAATAAAGTTTTTTTTTAACGACAATTTTTCTTTAACGACACGCATCTCTATTTTGTTGTAATAACTGAAATACAGAGAAGAAGAGAATACAGGAGAGCACAGAAAGGTTTGAAACAAGAAGCACTGCATCAAGCAAGTTTTCTTTCTCCATGTCCTCATCAAGGCAGCTTTAGGTAAATAAGACAAGTAGACTTTATATAGCCATTGGCCCTTACTTTCATTCCTGTTGCATTCTACCCTGCTACCCTGCTCTCTATCATCATTTGGACATGTCATTTCATTTCTTCCTCAGCTCCACTTTTTCCCTCTCTCTCAGCATTTCTTCTTTATCCCAACATGGATTCAGATTTTCACATGAAGTGGGCAATCACCAGGTATAGCTGGGCCAAAAGGCAATAGGGGGGCTTTGAAGTCTTACTTTTGTTTTGAATTCTGACTTTGCTATGCTGATAATGATGACCTTTGGGATGTGATTTGGTGTCTCTGAGCCTCAGATACACATTTTCACAAAATGAGAATTGTATTACCTAAGATGCCATGATTTCTATGAAAGCAAATGGAAAGCATATAAAACAAATGATATATAGAGAACAAACAACTGAAACATGAACATGAACCAAACATTCTTCTCCTGTAATGAAAACTGGTTAATGAAAAGAAAAAACGAAGCATTAAAGGTAGCAACAATTTCTCATCACCATAGCACAGATCTTAGTCACTAGAGTCTAGACTTTTCCTTCTCCACTTGACACTGATCTACTGTGAAAATTTGATTTTTTGAGTACTTATTTACTAGAGAAAATATGTTCTGTGTGTTAACAGTCATTAATGAACATGAGATAGTTGGATGGCATCACTCAATGGACATGAGTTTGAGCAAATTCCATGAGATAGCGAAGAACAGGGAAGCCTGGTGCACTAGAGTCCATGGGGTCACCAAGAGTCAGACAAGACTGAGTGACTGAACAACAACAACAAATGAACATTAATAGCTGTTAAGGACCTAACAATATGCCACAAGGATATGTTAATTTATAATTTATAGCTGTAGCAGAACCTGATATCTCTCAAAGGTCTCAAGATATTTTCAGAAGAATAGTGAAAAATAATAGTGTTTAAGGTCCCAGATTCATTTATTCTAAAATACAGATAACCCTGCCCTGAAGTGAGACTTTCAGGAGATCTTTTATTGGTGGGATCTTAGATATATAGCAAATTCAAATGATGTACTAGAGCTTTTTTCTCTTCATCTTCAGGGTCCCATTTTCCCCTGTACAATGTTGCAGTGATCCAGAGAGTGTGAGACCAGAGACCCTCTCTCTCAGCCCAGATGGCCTGAGGACACAGTAAATGTACCAAGTAGCCCAGCTCACAGGTCAACCAAGCCCCAGGACAGACTTGCAGCTGTGCTGCTTCCAGTGCACCAAGAGTACATCTACACTTGACAAAAAGTCACAGACAAAACACCTTTTCAGCACCTCCAAGTGTCTAGAAACAAAACCAGGACTTCTCAGTGGTCAGAGTAAGCTTACCCAACCTCTACTTCCTGTGAATGCCAGAATGTGGAACTCAATCAATTGTCCAGACAGGCTTACAAAATTGTGACGTGCTTTATACATTCACATTTTACTAATAATACTTTTTACAGACACTGATACATACATTAAATATTGTACTGCAACTATATTATTCAGAAGAAATCCAGGACTAATAAAATTTATTTTATCATGCGGCACAGTGTTTTTCAGTAATGGTATTCAAGATTAAAGTTGATGAATGAACATTTTCTATCAATTCAATTAAGATATCTCTACTAATTAATTTATAACCTTGTTTGGATTTAAAATGATCCAGAAATAATTTGAGAATCTTTAGATGCCACCTTACCTTTGTGATAAGTCATAGGTATTAAAAGGACTCATAAAAATACTTTCTGAAGGAAAAATTGACATACTACTTTCTGACTCCTTAACATAACTTTGATTAGCATTTTGAAGACCAGTAATTACAACTCATTTCTGGGGGTTACAACAAAACCTTAACTCTTTTTGTTACCCAGGGAAATAATTAATTCCATCTTTCCTGTCTTATCAATTATAAATCACAAACTATTAAAGCTCATAAATTAGAGTAGGTCAAATAATCATACAAAATATGTACTTTTCACTTACAGAGGGCATAACCATAAGATCTCACCGTGCCACACATTTTTGAATATATATGCATTTGTGTGTGTGTGTGTGGTCAGTCATGTCCGACACTTTGCAATCCCATGCACTGTAGCCTGCCAGCCTCCTCTGTTCATTGTAATTTTTTTACTACCCAAAGCAATCTATAGATTTTATGCAATCCCTATCAAGCTACCAACTGTATTTTTCAAGAACTAGAACAAATAATTTCACAATTTGTATGGAAATACAAAAAACCTCGAATAGCCAAAGCAATCTTGAGAAAGAATGGAACTGGAGGAATCAACCTGCCTGACTTCAGGCTCTACTACAGAGCCACAGTCATCAAGACAGTATGGTACTGGCACAAAGATGGAAATATGGATCCATGGAACAAAATAGAAAGCCCAGTTATAAATCCATGCAACTATGGGCACTTTATCTTTGACAAAGGAGGCAAGAATATACAATGGAAAAAAGACAGTCTCTTTAACAAGTGGTGCTGGAAAAACTGGTCAACCACTTATAAAAGAATGAAACTAGAACACTTTCTAACATCACACACAAAAATAAACTCAAAATGGATTAAAGATCTAAACGTAAGACCAGAAACTATTAAACTCCTAGAGTAAAAGATAGGCAAAGCACTCTCTGACATAAACCACAGCAGGATCCTCTATGACCCACCTCCCAGAATGTTGGAAAGAAAGCAAAAATAAACAAATGGGACCTAATTAAAATTAAAAAGCTTATCCACAGCAAAGGAAACTATAAGCAAGGTGAAAAGACAGTCTTCAGAATGGGAGAAAATAATAACAAACGAGGCAACAGACAAAGAATTAATCTCAAAAATATACAAACAAGTCCTGCAGCTCAATTCCAGAAAAATAAAAGACCCAATCAAAAAATGGGCCACAGACCTAAACAGACATTTCTCCAAAGAGGACACAGATGGCTAACAAACACATGAAAAGATGCTCAACATCACTCATTATCAGAGAAATGCAAATCAAAACCACAATGAAGTACCATTTCACACCAGTTCAGAATGTGTGCTATCCAAAAGTCTACAAGCAATAAAAATGCTGGAGAGGGTGTATAGAAAAGGGAACCCTCTTACACTATTGGTGGGAATGCAAACTAGTACAGCCACTATGGAGAACAGTGTGGAGAGTCCTTAAAAAACTGGAAATAGAACTGCCTTATGACCCAACAATCCCACTGCTGGGCATACACACCGAGGAAACCAGAATTGAAAGAGACAGGTGTACCCCAGTGTTCATTGCAGCACTGTTTATAATAACCAGGACATGGAAGCAACCTAGATGTCCATCAGCAGATGAATGGATTTGAAAGCTGTGGTACATATACACAATGGAATATTACTCAGCCATTAAAAAGAACACATTTGAATCGGTTCTAATGAGGTGGATGACACTGGAGCCTATTATACAGAGTGAAGTAAGCCAGAAAGAAAAACACCAATACAGTATACTATTGCATATATATGGAATTTAGAAAAATGGTAACGATAACCCTGTATGGGAGACAGCAAAAGAGACACAAATGTATAAAAACAGTCTTTTGGGCTCTGTGGGACAGGGCGAGGTTGGGCTGATACAGTAGAATGGCATTGAAACATGTAAATTATCATATGTGAAACGAATCCCCAGTCCAGGTTCGATGCATGATACAGGATGCTCGGGGCTGGCGCACTGGGATGACCCAGAGGGATGGGATGGGGAGGGAGGTGGGAGGGGGATTCAGGATGGGGAACACATGCACACTCATGGTGGATTCAAGTCAATGTATGACAAAACCAATACAATATTGTAAAGTAATTTAAATAAATAAATTTTAAAAAGAATACTGGAATGTGTTGCCATTTCCTCCTCCAGGGGATCTTCCTTACATATGATGAAACCTGAGTCTCCTGCTTTGGCAGGCAGATTCTTTATTGCTGAGCCACCTGGGAAGGCTGATATATATATATATATATATATATATATATATATGAATACTGATTCTCATATCAATGACTGTTCAGGTAACAAAACTTATGCAAATTGTTTGTCTAGTGTGACCAAAGAAATTTTATAATGATGACATTAAAAAAAAAAAAAAACCTGTCCACTAAGGTATGAAAAGAATTGCTTATTGTCTGCATAATTAGTGTGATCTAAAAAGCTAAAAAAAATGATTCAAATTCCTGGGCCACTGAACCATTAAAATAGCAAAAAAGACAGCACATGCTCATTGATTTGTTTTAAGATTTATGTGTAAAATGAAGTTCCAGTGAAGCACAAGGCATACAATTGATAAATAAAGGGATTATAGTCAGATCATTGTTATTCAGGGATTTGTTAAGAATGGTTAAGCAAGACTACTACTAATAATAGGTACTGCATCTTCAGAAAAATACAAATGTATTGCAAATTAGTTAAAGTGTTCCTAGATCAGATGACAACTCTTCTTTGAAATATGACAAAATTCAGTCTCAGATCAGCAAACAGCTATAGTAGCTTGTGTAATCAATTTTATTCTTGGGATAAAATATGTCCATAAAAATATCACAGTTAATGTTTTGATTGTGATGTATAAAAGGTGGAGTTCTTGATCTTGAATAATAATGACAAGTTGTATGCTCATTTGGAGCAGAAAAATTTTAAAAGAAGAATGAGATAAAAGGATTCACTGATGAAAATAAGATATTATGAGAATCAGAGGTTCTAGGTGCTCAGCAAAACCACTTTTTATTTTTTCTTTTCCCTGGATATAAGGTTATTCTTTATTTTCCAGACCCTCTTGCTGTAAGTGTGACCATATGCTTGTGTTCTGGACAATGAAGAGAGCAGAAATCATGTGCTTCAATTTTCGATATGATTAACAAAAGTCCTCCCATGATGAACTCACACCATACACAAAAATAAACTCAAAGAGGAATAAATACATAAACATAAGACTTAAGATCACAAAACACCTAGAAGAAAATATGTGGAACACTTTTTGACATAAATCATAACAATATTTTTGGTCTATTTCCTAAAGCAAAGGAAATAAAAACAAACAAAAACTTTGAGGTCTCAAAAACTATGAGACATAGTTAAACCTAAAAGCTTTTGCACAATAAAGTAAAGCATCATAAAAGGTAAAAGACAACCTACTGAATGAGAGAAAATTTTTCCAAATATGACTGGCAAAGGGTTAATATTCAAAATATATAAAGAGCCCATACAATTCAACATAAAAAAAAATATTTAAAAATGGATAGTAGAGCTAAAGGAAAATTTTTCTGAAGAATACATACAGATGGTCAATAGAAACATGAAAAGATATTCAACACTTACTTATCAGAGAAACCCAAATTAAAACCACAGTGCAACATTACCTCACACCTGTCAGAATGGCTATTATCCAAAAGAAAAAAAATTAACAAATGCTCTTGGTGTGGATGTGAAGAAAAAGGAATCCTCACATTTTGTTGGTGGAAATGTATGTTGGTACGGTCGCTATTGAAAACAGTGTGATTGTTGTTTAGTCGCTGAGTCACGCTCAAAGGGGTTACTCAAAAAACTAAAAATAGAACTAGCATATGACCTGATCCAGAAATTCAACTCCTGGGTATCTATCCAGAAAAAAATAAAAACACTTACTTTGAAGAGATGCATGAGCCTTAATGTTCATAGAAGCATTATTTGCAATTGCCAAGATATGGAAACAACCTAAGTGACCATCAATAGATGAATGGATAAATAATATGTGCTGTGTATACACACATAGACACAAACACACTGACACAAAGACACACATGTATCCTGGAGAAGGGTATGGCACACACTCCAGTATTCTTGCCTGGAGAATCCCATGGACAGAGGAGCAGTGCAGGCTATAGTACATGGGGCTACAAAGAGTCAGACATGACAGCAGCTGCTCCGCATTCACACATATATGTACTTATACACAATGGAATACTATTCAGTCACAAAAAAGAATGAAAATCTGTCATTTGAAATAGTAAGGATGTACTTGGAAGGTATTTTGCTAAGTGAAATAAGACAGACTAATACTGTGTAATATAGCTTATCAGATCAATCGCTCAGTTGTGTCCAACTCTTTGTGACCCCATGAACTGCAGCACGCCAGGGCTCCCTGTCAATCACCAACTCCCAGAGGTCACTCAGACTCACATCCATCGAGACAGTGATGCCATCCAGCCATCTCATCCTCTGTCGTCCCCTTCTCCTCCTGCCACTAATCCCTCCCAGCATCAGAGTCTTCTCCAATGAGTCAACTCTTCTCATGAGGTGGCCAAAATACGGGAGTTTCAGCTTTAGGATCATTCCTTCCAAAGAAATCCCAGGGCTGATCTCCTTCAGAATGGACCGGTTGGATCTCCTTGCAGTCCAAGGGACTCTCAAGAGTCTTCTCCAACACCACAGTTCAAAAGCATCAATTCTTTGGCGCTCAGCCTTCTTCACAGTCCAGCTCTCACATCCATACATGACCACAGGAAAGACCATAGCCTTGACTAGGAGAATCTTTGTTGGCAAAGTGATGTCTCTGCTTTTGAATATGCTATCTAGGTTGGTCATAACTTTCCTTCCAAGGAGCAAGCGTCTTTTAATTTCATGGCTGCAGTCACCATCTGCAGTGATTTTGGAGCCCAGAAAAATAAAGTCTGACACTGTTTCCACTGTTTCTCCATCTATTTCCCATGTAGTGATGGGACCAGATGCCATGATCTTCGTTTTCTGAATGTTGAGCTTTAAGCCAACCTTTTCACTCTCCACTTTCACTTTTATCAAGAGGCTTTTGAGTTCCTCTTCACTTTCTGCCATAAGGGTGGTATCATCTGCATATCTGAGGTTATTGATATTTCTCCCGGCAATCTTGATTCCAACTTGTGTTTCTTCCAGTCCAGCATTTCTCATGATGTACTCTGCATATAAGTTAAATAAACATGGTGACAATATACAGCCTTGATGTACTCCTTTTCCTATTTGGAACCAGTGTGTTGTTCCATGACCAGTTCTAACTGTTGCTTCCTGACCTGCATACAGATTTCTCAAGAGGCAGATCAGGTGGTCTGGTATTCCCATCTCTTTCAGAATTTTCCACAGTTTATTGTGATCTACACAGTCAAAGGCTTTGGCATAGTCAATAAAGCAGAAATAGATGTTTTTCTGGAATTCTCTTGCTTTTTCGATGATCCAGCGGATGTTGGCAATTTGATCTCTGGTTCCTCTGCCTTTTCTAAATCCAGCTTGAACATCAGGAAGTTCACGGTTCACATATTGCTAAAGCCTGGCTTGGAGAATTTTGAGCATTACTTCACTAGCGTGTGAGATGAGTGCAATTGTTCGGTAGTTTGAGCACTCTTTGGCATTGCCTTTCTTTGGGATTGGGATGAAAACTGACCTTTTCCAATCTTGTGGCCACTGCTGAGTTTTCCAAATTTGCTGGCATATTGAGTGCAGCACTTTCACAGCATCATCTTTCAGGATTTGGAATAGCTCCACTGGAATTCCATCACCTCCACTAGCTTTGTTCGTAGTGATGCTTTCTAAGGCCCACTTGACTTCACATTCCAGGATGTCTGGCTCTAGGTCAGTGATCACACCATCATGATTATCTGGGTCGTGAAGCTCTTTTTTGTACAGTTCTTCTGTGTATTCTTGCCACCTCTTCTTAATATCTTCTGCTTCTGTTAGGTCCATACCATTTCTGTCCTTTATCGAGCCCATCTTTGCATGAAATGTCGCTTTGGTATCTCTGATTTTCTTGAATAGATCCTTAGTCTTTCCCATTCTGTTGTTTTCCTCTATTTCTTTGCATTGATTGCTGAAGAAGGCTTTCTTATCTCTTCTTGCTATTCTTTGGAACTCTGCATTCAGATGTTTATATCTTTCCTTTTCTCCTTTGCTTTTCACTTCTCTTCTTTTCACAGCTATTTGCAAGGCCTCCCCAGACAGCCATTTTGCTTCTTTGCATTTCTTTTCCATGGGGATGGTCTTGATCCCTGTCTCCTGTACAATGTCATGAACCTTATTCCATACATAGTTCATCAGGCACTCTATCTACCAAATATAGGCCCTTAAATCTATTTCTCACTTCCACTGTATAATCATAAGGGATTTGATTTAGTGGTTTTCCCTACTTTCTTCAATTTCAGTCTGAATTTGGCAATAAGGAGTTCATGGTCTGAGCCAGTCAGCTCCTGGTCTTGTTTTTGCTGATTGTACAGAGCTTCTCCATCTTTGGCTGCAAAGAATATAATCGATCTGATTTCGGTGTTGACCATCTGGTGATGTCCATGTATAGAGTCTTCTCTTGTGTTGTTGGAAGAGGGTATTTGCTATGACCAGTGCATTTTCTTGGCAAAACTCTGTTAGTCTTTGCCCTGCTTCATTCCGTATTCCAAGGCCAAATTTGCCTGTTACTCCAGGTGTTTCTTGACTTCCTACTTTGGCATTCCAGTCCTCTATAATGAAAAGGACATTTTTTTTGGGTGTTAGTTCTAAAAGGTCTTGTAGGTCTTCATAGAACTGTTTAACTTCAGCTTCTTCAGCATTACTGTTTGGGGCATAGACTTGGATTACTGTGACATTGAATGGTTTGCCTTGGAAACGAACAGAGATCATTCTGTTGTTTTTGAGATTGCATCCAAGTACTGCATTTTGGACTCTCTTGTTGACCATGATGGCCACTCCATTTCTTCTGAGGGATTCCTGCCCACAGTAGTAGATATAATGGTCCTCTGAGTTAAATTCACCCATTCCAGTCCATTTTAGTTCACTAATTCCCAAAATGTCAACATTCACTCTTGCCATCTCTTGTTTGACCACTTCCAATTTGCCTTGATTCATGGACCTGACATTCCAGGTTCCTATGCAATATTGCTCTTTACAGCATCGGACTTTGCTTCTATCACCAGACACATCCACAGCCCGGTATTCTTTTTACTTTGGCTCCATCCCTTCATTCTTTCTGGAGTTATTTCTCCACTGATTTCCAGTAGCATATTGGGCCCCTACTGACCTGGGGAGTTTCTCTTTCAGTATCCTATCATTTTGCCTTTTCATACTGTTCATGGGGTTCTCAAGGCAAGAATACTGAAGTGGTTTGCCATTCCCTTCTCCAGCGGACCACACCCTCTCAGATCTCTCCACCATGACCCGCCCATCCTGGGTTGCCCCACAGGCATGGCTTAATTTCATTGAGTTAGACAAGGCTGTGGTCCTGGTGTAATTAGATTGACTAGTTTTCTGTGAGTATGGTTTCAGTGTATTTGCCCTCTGATGCCCTCTTGCAAGACCTACTGTCTTACTTGGGTTTCTCTTACCTTGGGCGTGGGATATCTCTTCCCGGCTGTTCCAGCAAAGCACAGCCATCGCACCTTACCTTGGACGAGGGGTGTCTCCTCACTGCCGCCCTTCCTAACCTCGGTCGTGGGGTAGCTCCTCTCGGCTGCGCCCCCAGTGCGCCGTGCATCTGGCGAGGCGGTCTCAGTGCGCCGCTTGCGGATAGGCTGGGCGCTCTCAGTGCGCCGCTCGCAGGTAGGCCGGGGGCTCTCAGTGCGCCACTTGGGGGTAGGCGGGGGCTCTCAGAGATCCCAATATAGCTTATAGTGGGATCTAAAAGTAACACATAGTGAATATATATATAAAAAAAAAAACAAACATAAGTAGACTTATAGATATAGAAAACAAACTCGTGGTTGTCAGTAGAAAAAGAAGGAGGGAGGGAACAGATGGGTTAAGGTATCAAGAGTTACAAACTATTAGGTATAATCATAGAAAAAGCAGGAGAGTTCCAGAAAAACATCTATTTCTGCTTTATTGACTATGCCAAAGCTTTTGACGGTGTGAATCACAAAAGACTGTGGAAAATTATTGAAGAGATGGGTGTACCAGATCACCTGACCTGCCTCCTGAGAAATCTGTATGCAGGTTAAGAAGCAACAGTTAGAAGCAGAAATGGAACAATAGATTGGTTCCAAACTGGAAAAGGACTATATCAAGGTTGTATATTGTAACCCTGCTTATTTAACTTATATGCAGAGTACATCATGCAAAATGCTGGGCTGGATGAAGCACAATCTAGATCAAGATTGCTGGGAGAAATATCAATAACCTCAGATATGCAGATGACACCAACATTATGGCAGAAAATGAAGAGGAACTAAAGAGCCTCTTGATGAAGGTGAAAGAGGAGAATGAAAAACCTGGCTTAAAATTCAACACTCAAAAAACATGGAATCCGGTCCAATCACTTCATGGCAAATAGATGGGGAAGCCATGGAAAAGTGAGAGACTTTATTTTCTTGGACTCCAAAATCACTGCAGATGTTGGCTGCAGCCATGAAATTAAAAGACTTTTGTTCCTTGGAAGAAAAAGACCAACATTTTGCTAATATGCTATGACCAACCTAGAAAGCATATTAAAAAGCAGAGACATTATTTTACCAACAAAGGTCCATATAGTCAGGAATCCCTTAGAAGAAATAGAAGAGCCATTATGGTCAACGAAAGAGTCCGAAGTGTAGTACTTGGACGCAATCTCAAAAATGACAGAATGATCTCTGTTTGTTTCCAAGGCAAACCATAAAATATTACAGTAATCCAAGTCTATGCCCCAACCAGTAATGCTGAAGAAGCTGAAGTTGAACAGTTCTATGAAGCCACACAAGACATTTTAGAACTAACACCCAAAAAAGATGTCCTTTTCATTCTAGGGAACTGGAATGCCAAAGTAGGAAGTCAAGAAACACCTGGAGTAACAGGCAAATTTGGCCTTGGAATATGGAAAGAAGCAGGGCAAAGGCCAATAGAGTTTTGCCAAGAGAACACACTGGTCATAGCAAACACCCATGTCCAACAACACAAGAGAAGACTCTACACGTGGACATCAAAAGATGGTCAACACTGAAATCAGACTGATTATATTCTTTGCAGCCAAAGATGGAGAAGCTCTATACAGTCAGCAAAAATAAGATCGGGAGCTGACTATGGCTCAGATCATGAACTCCTTATTACCAAATTTAGACTAAAATTGAACAAAGTCGGGAAAACCACTAGACCATTTGGGTATGACCTACATCAAATCCCTTATGATTATACCGTGGAAGTGAGAAATAGATGTAAGGGACTAGATATGATAGAGTGCCTGATGAAGTATGGACTGAAGTTCCTGACATTGTACAGGAAACAGGAATCAAGACCATCCCCATGGAAAAGAAATGCAAAAAAGTGAAATGGTTGACTGAGGAGGCCTTACAAATAGCTGTGAAAAGAAGAGAAGCAAAAACCGAAGGACAAAAGTAAAGATATAAGCATCTGAATGCAGAGTTGCAAAGAATAGCAAGAAGAGATAAGAAAGCCTTCCTCAGTGATCAATGCAAAGAAATAGAGGAAAACAATAGTATGGGGAAGACTAGAGATCACTTCAAGAAAATTAGAGATACCAAGGGAACATTTCATGCAAAGATGGGCTCAATAAAGGACAGAAATGGTAGGGACCTAACAGAAGCAGAAGATATTAAGAAGAGGTGGCAAGAATACACAGAACTGTACAAAAAAGATCTTCATGACCCAGATAATCACGATGGTGTGATCACTGACCTAGAGCCAGACATCCTGGAATGTGAAGTCAAGTGGGCCTTAGAAAGCATCACTATGAACAAAGCTGGTGGAGGTGATGGAATTCCAGTTGAGCTATTTCAAATCCTAAAAGATGATGTTGTTAAAGTGCTGCACTCAATATGCCAGCAAATTTGGAAAACTCAGAAGTGGTCACAGGACTGGAAAAGGTCCATTTTCATTCCAATCCCAAAGAAAGGCAATGCCAAAGAATGCTCAAACTACCGCACAATTGCACTCATCTCACACTCTAGTAAAGTAATGCTCAAAATTCTCCAAGCCAGGCTTCAGCAATATGTGAACCATGAACTTCCAGATGTTCAAGCTGGTTTTAGAAAAGGCAGAGGAACCAGAGATCAAATTGCCAACATCTGCTGGATCATCAAAAAAGCAAGAGAGTTCCAGAAAAACATCTATTTCTGCTTTATTGACTATGCCAAAGCCTTTGACTAGTGGATCACAATAAACTGTGGAAAATTCTGGAAGAGATGGAAATACCAGACCACCTGATCTGCCTCTTGAGAAATCTGTATGCAGGTCAGAAAGCAACAGTTAGAAGTGGACACAGAACAACAGACTGGTTCCAAATAGGAAAAGGAGTTGTCAAGGCTGTATATTCTCACCTTGCTTATTTAACTTGTATGCAGAGTACATCATGAGAAAGGCTGGGCTGGAAGAAGCACAAGCTAGAATCAAGATTGCCAGGAGAAACCTCAATAACCTCAGATATGCAGATGATACCACCCTTATGGCAGAAAGTGAAGAAAAACTAAAAACCTCTTGATGAAAGTGAAAGAGGAGAAAAAGTTGGCTTAAAGCTCAACATTCGAAAACTAAGATCATGGCATCTGGTCCCATCACTTCATGGGAAACAGACGGGAAACAGTGGAAACAGTGTCAGACTTTATTTTTCTGGGCTCTAAAATCACTGCAGATGATGATTACAGCCAGGAAATTAAAAGATGCTTACTCCTTGGAAGGAAAGTTATGACCAACTTAGCATATTAAAAAGCAGACATTACTTTTCCAACAAAGGCCCATCTAGTCAAGGCTATGGTTTTTCCAGTGGTCATGTATTTATGTGAAAGTTCGTCTGTGAAGAAAGCTGAGCACTGAAGAATTGATGCCTTTAAATGTGGTATTGGAGAAGACTCTTGAGAGTCCCTTGGACTGAAAGGAGATCCAATCAGTCCATTCTATAGGAGCTCAGACCTGGGTGTTCATTTGAAGGACTGATGCTAAAGCTGAAACTCCAATACTTTGGCCACCTCATGTGAAGAGTTATTCATTGGAAAAGACCCTAATGCTGGGATGAATTGGGGGCAGGAGGAGAAGGGGATGACAGAGTATGAGATGGCTGGATGTCATCACCAACTCGATGGACATGAATTTGAGTAAACTCTGGTAGTTGGTGATGGACAGGGAGACCTGGCATGCTCTGATTCACAGGGTTGCAAAGAGTCGGACATGGCTGAGTGACTGAACTGAACTGAACTTAAGGAAAGTGAAGGAGTTCCATGTGTGTAATCACAGATTTAGATTTACCTTTCTACAAAAATAAATAAATAAATAAAATTTTTAAAAAAGAGAGAAGCAAAATAAACATACTTAACCAAACCCATCAACATGTCTACCTCTAAATTCCAACCTGAATGGTTCTCTTACATTTCACTTGTTTAAATCCTATGAACTACCAAATCTTAATTTATATCTCTTCCTATAATATGCCTGCTGCTGCTGCTAAGTCACTTCAGTCATGTCCAACTTTGTGTGACCCCATAGACAGTAGCCCACTAGGCTCCTCTGTCCCTAGGATTCTCCAGGCAAGAACACTGGAGTGGGTTGCCATTTCCTTCTCCAATGCATTAAAGTGAAAAGTGAAAGTGAAGTCGCTAGTTGTGCCTGACTTTTAGCAACCCCATGGACTGCAGCCTACCAGGCTCCTTCATCCATGGGATTTTCCAGGCAAGAGTACTGGAGTGGGGTGCCATTGCCTTCTCCATAATATGCCTGCAGTAGTACAATATTCTTCACCACCAATTCTCTTCTGTTCACTATTATCTCCTTTGTCTCCTTCTCTCCACACATTAACTCCTTTGATTATGTACTGTTTTAAATTTTTTAACTAGAGTTTAAAATTTGTAAAACATTCATAATAATTATGATATTCAGTACTATGAATTAACAATAACCTTCCTTCTTGTACCTGTAGCTTGAGCCCCAGTGCTTGATGCACTCTCTGTAAACACATCTGGGAATAGATCTTACAAAGGTGGTATTTAGCATCACTTATGTGAAACCACTGCCATGGACGTGGTTTACGTTCTCAAGTGCCAGGGACGCACTCTCTATGGCTTGGGTGGCTAAGTTCCAGGCAGCTATTTGGCATAGCCTGGAGAAGGAAATGGCAACCCACTCCAGTGTTGTTGCCTGGAGAATCCCAGGGACAGGGTAGTCTGGTGGGCTGCCATCTATGGGGCCACACAGAGTTGGACACGACTGAAGTGACTTAGCAGCAGCAGTAGCCGCATGTGAAAAACCCTGAATAACCAACTCCAAAGATGAGTGCCAAGGTTATACACTCTTTACTTAGACTCGCTGATATATATGTTGATAAAGGAAATCAACCCTGAATATTCATTGGAAGGACTGATGCTCAAGCTGAAGCTCTGATACTTTGGTCAACTGATGAGAAGAGCCGACTCTTTGGAAAAGACTCTGATGCTGGCAAAGACTGAGGGCAGGAGGAGAAGTGGGCCACAGAGGATGAGGTGAGTTGGATGACGTCACTGACTCAATGGACATGAGTTTAACCAAGCTCTGGGAGATGATGAAGGACAGGGAAGCCTGGTGCACAATAGTTCATGGGGGTCACAAAGAGTCAGACACAACTTAGCAACTGAACAACAACAAATAAATATAACACACAGACACACATATATACACCATGATGCAAGTGCAGACTCAGTGCATGTAGTATAAATGACAGGAATTTGTCTCCCATAGATTGCTATAAGTGAGCATGAAGTGAAAAGACCATTGTTGTTGCTCAGTCACTAAGTTGTGTCTCACTCTTCATGACTCCATGGATTGTAGCCAGCCAGATTCCTCTGTCTATGGGATTTCCCAAGCAAGAATACTGGAGTTAGTTGCTATTTCCTTCTCCAGGTGATCTTCCCAACTCAGGGATTGAACCTACATCTCCTGCATTAGCTTGTGGATTCATTAATGCTCAATTGCCAGGGAAACCCAAAAAAGACCATTGCTTAATCTCTCTAACTTTTTACTTAAAGTAATTTCTTAGAGAAAGAAGAAATTCACTAAACTTATAGGAGTACCTTTTATTGTTTCTAGAAGGTAGAGGAGTTTGTATTTCAAGAGAAGTTTCTAGATCTGAAGCTTGTCAAATCAGGGACTGAAGTGATTAGAACAGTAGATCACTAATTTAGATTAATTAAAATGACAATCAATTGAATTGATGGAAAGGCCAGTTTTTGAGGCATATGTAAAAGTTACAATAAATAACTAGAATCTAATTAACAAAATGTTATAAGAAAATGTTCCACAGAAAGTACCTTGTTTAATGAACTTTTCTTGAAGATTTGTTATTAGCATATTTATTGTTAGGGTGCAATGTTCCAGAATGATGGAAAACAGCTTTTTTACTGAAGTTAATCAACATATTCTTTTATACTTGTAACATTATTATTTAATTTAACCTCAGACTGGTTCCTTTATGTGTAATGCTTTGCAGTTCAAAAGCAAGTTCTCATGTAAACCTTGCCTGATCTATCAATCAGATGTGTGCTGTGTGGTGTCATCAGTCGTGTCCAACTCTTTGTAACCCCAAGGACTAGAGCCCACCAGACTCCCCTGTCCATGGGGCTTATCCAGGCAAGAATCCTGGAGTGGGTTTCCATGCCCTCCCCCAGGGTATTTTCCCAACCCAGGGATGGAAGCCAGGTTTCCTGCAATGCAGGAGGATTCTTTACTGTCTGAGCCACCAGAGAAGCCCCTTACTTACTATCAGATAAGTAAGCACAATTGTTAGCTTTCCACAAACAAAAATGTGTGTTTTAGAATTATTTCATGACTTTCCAAGATCTAAAACCAATGAGTCACAGGATGTGACAAAAAATCAGTAGACTCGAGTTCACTCTACTATACCAAATACCTACTGATCTGAGCTGCACCAATTTTAAGGCATTGCTATCTGAATATATTATCTTATATTTTAGAGATTTATATTGAAGTACCCATAGGAAAAACTACAGAATGAAATCAAACAAAAATCTTCCTTTATTCTTATACTAATTAAGTTCTTAGGGATAATGTATAGAAGGCATTATGGGCCAGGAGCAAGTGAAGTCCATTCTGTTGATTTGGGCTGAACTCAAGTGTGCTAAAATCTTATCATGTTTCTTTTTCTTGGTATGATATATACATATGTATATTTATAGATCATAAATAAATTTTTATATATGTATACAAATATGTATATATAATCCATATATGGTATATAATGTACAATTATATAAATACATAACATTTGCATCATACATTCAAAATAATTTATATTTAAATAAATTAATGGCATTTTCTTAATTGTTTACCTCATGAAAGCAGATAATTGAACTTAACTGCGCTTTGCATTTGCATGCAGTATCCTGTCTGTTCTCCTCCTGTAGATATGTTTATAGAGGAAATGGCAAATATTGCTCTTTGCATAAACCAACACATTTAGTAGGTGGCTGTGCAGGTCCAATTAATTCCTCTAACAACACAAGTGAAATGAGGTTATTGGATTATGTTACTAGAGAATTGATTTAGTGAAATACTACTTGTAAGCATATTCAAAGAAAATGTATCTAAAACTACTATATGGAATGGCAAGGAGAACTCAAGATAAAATTGATTTGTTTTAGATGAGGAGGTGTTAATATATGATCACTTATTCATACGAAGAGATAAAGAGAAATGTTTCTTTATTCTTGTTGTTATTTTGAAAACACCAGGAAAATGTCGGGATGAACTTTGAAGACATCTAATTGGTATTATCGACCTTTTAACCACCAAATCTTAAGATGTGTTATCATCTTGATGGAGCTCAGTAAGGACAGTTGAATACCAAGTTGGAAATCAGTAGACACATCCAAATATGAACTCCATGGTTGGTTATGTCACAACCTCACTGAACTTCCTTTTCCTCATCTGAGAAGCATAAGTAATTATCCTGTTGGATAAAGATTGAGTAGGTAATAAACACTGTGCACTTTGAAGATCATAAATTGCAAGCATAAATAATGACATTAGAGTAATAAGGAATTCTAAAATTATTTTAAAGTATAAACAAAAGCCTTTCTCTCCACAATACTGTTGTTGCCAAGAATGAAATTTCAGATAAAATTTTTGTTTACCAGATGCTTGGAATGATTTCAGTTTTTCTGAGGGATGGTATGGGGAGGGAGGAGGGAGGAGGGTTCAGGACGGGGAACACATTTATACTTGTGGCAGATTCATTTTGATGTATGGCAAAAGCAATACAATATTGTAAAGTTAAGCAAAATAAAATTTAAAATAAATAAATAAATTATCAGAAAAAAAAAAAAGAATTTTTGTTTACCAAACCTCACTTTAAGTATGAAGATACACAATTAAGCCTCTTCTGCTGCTGCTACATTTTGTAAACATAAATGGGTAAAAATCCCAGATCTTGTGAAAAACAGTCACAGGGTTTAGCTGGATCAAAAGAAACACAGAGGGTTTTTAAGAAAACCAAAGGTCGTGCCAAAGGCTAAGTGAGTGACACTAAACAGAGGAAAATTAAATGCTTCAGCTTTTGGCTTTTCATCACTCACCCATATTAACTGAAATTGCGGCTCAGTCTTTATCCGATAATAGAAATAGAAAATCCTCCTAACAACACTTCTGGATTGTTATAATCCTCATTTATAAAGAGAAGAAAGCTGAAGTCCAAGGAGATTAAATAAGCTATCTAAGATCATACAGCTAGTAGGTTAAAGAGAGAGAATTTGAGCCAGACTCTACCTTGGGGGGCGGGCGGTGGGGGGAGGGCGGTGCATGCTTATTTTTTACCCTACTCCCAAGGCTAAACTAAGAATCAGTTATTTCTTTTAGAAAACAGAGATAAGCTTTTTCCTTTCCTATGCTTAGAAATGATCTGTTTTCTTACTTAGTACCCTGCCACTTGCTTACTTATGAAGAGAATAGTCAACTTCTGCAAGCCATCATATATAAAACAGATGGTGTAAGACCAAGCAGCAGTTGGGCTTTCTCTATTCCCCACCTGGCAGTGGGAGATGGCTGAGCTGTAGAAGGGGGTCACTGAGCAGCTCAAGAGGTCATCTGCCTAAACAGCTGGTTGGTATGTAGGGGAAGTTTGGAGGTTAGAGAGGATAAAGGATAATCACAGTCTCTGCAACATCATTAGCTGTAAATCCACTCACCAGGTCACCAGATCAAAAAAGTCCTAGCTTGCCTCTCCCACAGATAAAACTAATTAGATATTTCTCAATTTAAAATCAAACACAAGACCCTTTATCCAAACAGCTTGGAAAATGCCTGTGCCTAGGGCCAGCAGTGAGAATAAAGAGAGTCAAGTGAGTCTAGTTAGTGACAATTTTAGGAAATTCTATAACACTAGAAATACTTTGCCTGGAAGCTCTTTCACTTGTGACATTTATTAGTCCATGAGTTATTAGTTTCCCTACTGGCAAAAATAAAGATACTTATAAAGCCAGCATTCTGAATGTGATCCCTGTATGAACCACTTCTCTTTGCTCTTATGCTGGGACAGTATCCAATTCCATCCCATTCCAAACAGTATCACAGAGAGGACTCTGCCAGAAAATGTGAATGAATCAAAGCACATTCACACCAATTACTAGAAAAAATGAATCAAATGTTAATTCTACTACTCATGGGCTAATAGTTAAATGATTTTAAAGAAAAACAAATTTTATTATATTTTCTCCTTATTTAAGACAATTTTTTTGAATTTTTGATCAGTGTTCAGTTCAGTTCAGTTCAGTTGCTCAGTTGTGTCCGACTCTTTGAGACCCCACGAATCGCAGCACACCAGGCCTCCCTGTCCATCACCAACTCCTGGACTTCACTCAGACTCATGTCCATCGGGTCAGTGATGCATCCAGCCATTTCATCCTCTGTCATTGCCTTCTCTTCCTGCCCCTAATCCCCCCAGCATGAGAGTCTTTTCCAATGAGTCAACTCTTCGCATGAGGTGGCCAAAGTAGTGCTGCACTCAGTATGCCAGCAAATTTGGAAAACTCAGCAGTGGCCACAGAACTGGAAAAGGTCAGTTTTCATTCCAATCCCAAAGAAAGGCAATGCCAAAGAATGCTCAAACTACTGCACAATTGCACTCATCTCACACGCTAGTAAAGTAATGCTCAAAATTCTCCAAGCCAGGCTTCAGCAATATGTGACCTGTGAACTTCCTGATGTTCAAGCTGGTTTTAGAAAAGGCAGAGGAACCAGAGATCAAATTGCCAACATCCATTGGATCATGGGAAAAGCAAGAGAGTTCCAGAAAAACATCTATTTCTGCTTTATTGACTATGCCAAAGCCTTTGACTGTGTGGATCACAATAAAGTGTGGAAAATTCTGGAAGAGATGGAAATACCAGACCACCTGACCTGCCTCTTGAGAAACCTGTATGCAGGTCAGAAAGCAACAGTTAGAACTGGACACGGAACAACACGCTGGTTCCAAATAGGAAAAGGAGTATGTCAAAGCTGTACATTGTCACCCTGCTTATTTAATTTCTATGCAGAGTACATCATGAGAAAGGCTGGGCTGGAAGAAGCACAAGCTGGAATGAAGATTGCTAGGAGAAATCTCAATAACCTCAGATATGCAGATGAAACCACCCTTATGGAAGAAAGTGAAGAGGAACTAAAATGCCTGTTGATGAAAGTGAAAGAGGAAAGTAAAAAAGTTGGCTTAAAGCTCAACATTCAGAAAATGAAGATCATGTTATCTGGTCCCATCAATTCATGGGAAATAGATGGGGAAACAGTGGAAACAGTGTCAGACTTTATTTTTTGGGCTCCAGAATCATTGCAGATAGTGACTGCAGCCAGGAAATTAAAAGACACTTACTCCTTGGAAGGAAAGTTATGACCAACCTAGATAGCATGTTGAAAAGCAGAGACATTACTTTGCCAACAAAGGTTCATCTAGTCAAGGCTATGGTTTTTCCAGTAGTCATGTATGGATGTGAGAGTTGGACTGTGAAGAAAGCTGAGTGCTGAAGAATTGATGCTTTTGAACTGTGGTGTTGGAGAAGACTCTTGAGAGTCCCTTGGACTGCAAGGAGATCCAGCTGGTCCATTCTGAAGGAGATCAACCCTGGGATTTCTTTGGAAGGAATGATGCTAAAGCTGAAACTCCAGTATTTTGGCCACCTCATGCGAAGACTTGACTCACTGGAAAAGACTCTGATGCTGGGAGGGATTGGGGCAGGAAGAGAAGGGGACGAAAGAGGATGAGATGGCTGGATGGCATCACTGACCCGATGGACGTGAGTCTGAGTGAACTCTGGGAGTTGTTGATGGACAGGGAGGCCTGGTGTGCTATGATTCATGGGGACGCAAAGAGTTGGACATGACTGAGCAACTGAACTGAACTGAACATAAATAGAAAAACAGAGGAAGATGTATTACCCCCCAAATATTACCTATATCAGGAAAATAATTCAGAGAATATTTTGTAGTTTTGAAAACAGAGAAGCCCACTGATGATAAACTCTAGAGAGGAGTCAGTGGTTGAATCAGCCTGGAGACCAGACATTCTTCCTCCAGGGCCAGAGTACATGTTATCACATCTGGCTGCTCAGAAATGGGAAGAGATAAAGCTTCATTATTTTGATATTAGGGTTTTTTGTCCCCCTAAATAAGTTAAATTGCCTTCTTCACACAAGACAGTAAATTACGAGGATGGATGGTTTCTCCATAGCCAGACTCTGGGAGCTCCCAGACTCTGGGAGCATGTCAAAGACCATGATTTCCTGCCTCCTGGTCTCATCTGCTTGACCCAGAGAAGCTATAATGGAGACACTAGTGAAAGAATCCTCACACTTGGCAAGAGGCAGGCCCTGGCAGTTTTTCTATGGGCCTTGTACCAGGATCTGGTGACCTGGCTGCCTCCAGTCATTCCCTTAGTGGGGATGGCCAAGAAAGACAGTACCACTGCGTCCGATCTGAGCATCAGCCTGAATACTTAAAGCAAACTTTCCCTCTGAATAGTCTCTGTACTTTGCAAATCCCAGGGGCCAATTGTTTACTTTTTAATAAATGAAATCAAATATTTGTAAAATGTTTATGAAGTTCTTCTGCACTCACCATCTCATTAATTCATGGACACAACCCAAAAGTTGTTCTTTTGGGTGGCTTGTTATGCAAAGAAAGTCTTACTTCTGTGTAGTCATGAATGATAGAATCAAGACTTTGAAATGTAGCCTTCTACTTTCAATGTTCCATGCCAATCTGCCTCTTACCCCACTATCTGCATAGTTTAAGATGATAGATCTCCCTAGAAAGAAATGATCTTAGCATACTTTAAGATCCAATACTCCAAAACTGCAGTTTGGGGTGTTTGGGAAATTTATTTCCTCCACTCTGGGTTGATCTAGCAGGATGACTTTCTGAGGATCATTTATCCATCTATGGTTTACATTTTTTCAGTTCAGTTCAGTTTAATTCAGTCACTCAGTCGTGTCCAACTCTTCGCGACCCCATGAATCACAGCATGCCAGCCCTCCTTCTCCATCACCAACTCCCGGAGTTCACTCAAACTCATGTCCATTGGGTCAGTGATGCCATCCAGACATCTCAACCCCTGTCATCCCTTTCTCCTCCTGCCCCCAATCCCTCCCAGCATCACATTTTTTAAAAAACAGCAAAAAACAAGTACACAGGGAGAAAGATAAAAAACCTAAATTTAGAATATAATTTAGAGAAAATAAAATTAAATTCCTTCCATTTTAAAAATGAATAAACTATTATGTTAGTGATTACATAAACCATTGAGAATCTAATAAATCTATAAACAATAGGAGAAAATTTTATGTGCATATTAAATTTTAGGGATTTTAGACATTTACTGCAGCACACATTCAGATGATGGATCTTGCACAGGTCAGTGTATCCTAAGACTCAGGACAAATGGTTCTTAGACCACTCATTTGGTATTTTCTACAGAACCTAACTTAATTATCTTATACTCATCTTGCAGTTTTCTCTAGCCTTTTGACCACACCATTTCATTAGACTTCTTAAAAAAATAAACAGAAACAAACAGTGAAGGAAATATATCAGAAAATAAGTCATATTCAACAAACACATTTCTGTGATTTGCCACAATTAAGATTATTTCATGGGTACTCATAAGAGATTATATTGAATGTTAAATAAATAAAATAAATCAAATAAATAAATCTTAAATAAAATCTTTAAAGATTTTATATAAATATATTTCACTTCAATCACTCAGTTGTGTCCAACTCTTTGTGAGCCCATGGACTGCAGCACACCAGGCCTCCTGCCCAAAACCAACTCCTAGAGTTTATCCAAACTCATGTCTATTGAGTTGGTGATGCCATCCAACCATCTCATCTCTGTTGTCCCCATCTCCTCTTGCCTTCAATCTTTCCCAACATCAGGGTCTTTTCAAATGAGTCAGTTCTTCATATCAGGTGGCCAAAGTATTGGAGTTTCAGCTTCAACATTAGTCTTTCCAATGAATATTCAGGACTGATTTCCTTTAGGATGGACTGGTTGGATCTCCTTGCAGTTCAAGGGACTCTCAAGACTCTTTCAACACCACAGTTCAAAAGCATCAATTCTTCTGTGCTCAGCTTTCTTTATAGTCCAACTCTCACATCCATACATGACTACTGGAAAAACCATAGCTTTGACTAGATGGACCTTTGTTGGCAAAGTAATGCCTCTGCTTTTCAATATGCTGTCTAGGTTGGCCATAATTTTCCTTCCAAGGAATAAGCGTCTTTTAATTTCATGGCTGCAGTCACCATCTGCAGTGATTTTGGAGCCCCCCAAAATAAAGTCTGTCACTGTTTCCTCATCTATTTACAATGAAGTGATGGGACCTGATGCCATGATCTTAGTTTTCTGAATGTTGTGTTTCAACCCTTTTTCACTCTCCTTTTTCAGTTTTATCAAGAGGCTCTTTAGTTCTTCTTCACTTTCTGCCATAAGGGTGGTGTCATCTGCATACCTGAGGTTATTGATATATCTCCTGGCAGTCTTGATTCCATCTTGTTCTTCATCTACCCAACGTATTTCATGATGTACTCTGCATATAAGTTAAATAAGCAGGGTGATGATATACAGCCTTGACATACTCCTTTCCCTATTTGGAATCAGTCCCTTGTTCCATATCTAGTTCTAACCATTGCTTCCTGACCTGAATACAGATTTCTCAGGAGGAGGTCAGGTGGTCTGGTATTCCCATCTCTTTAAGGATTTTCCATAGTCTGTTGTTATCCACACAGTCAAAGGATTTGGCTAGTCAATAAAACAGAAATAGATGTTTTTCTGGAACTCCCTTGCTGTTTTGATGATCTAGTGTATGTTGGCAATTTGATCTCTGGTTCCTCTGCCTTTTCTGAATCCAAGTTGAACATCTGGAAGTTCACAGTTCACGTACTATCTGGCTTGGAGACATGAAGTCATGTCTTGGCTTGGAGAATTTTGAGCATTACTTTACTAGCGTGTGAGATGAGTGTAATTGTGTGGTAGTTTGAACATTCTTCGGCATTGTCTTTCTTTAGGATTGGAATGAAAATGGACTTTTTCCAGTCCTGTGGCCACAGCTGAGTTTTCCAAATTTGCTGGCATATTAAGTGCAGCACTTTCACACCATCATCTTTTAGGATTTGAAATAGCTCAACTGGAATTCAATCACCTCCACTAGCTTTGTTTGTAGTGATGCTTCCTAAGGCCCACTTGACTTCACATTCCTGGATGTCTGGCTCTAGGTGAGTGACCACACCATCGTGGTTACTTGGGTTGTGAAGATCTCTTTTGTACAGTTCTTCTGTGTATTCTTGCCACCTCTTCTTAATATCTTCTCCATCTGCTAGGTCCATACCATTTCTGTCCTTTATTGTGCCCATCTTTGAATGAAATATTCCATTGGTATCTCTAATTTTCTTGATGAGATCTCTAGTTTTTCCCATTCTGTTGTTTTCCTCTATTTCTTTGCATTAGTCACTGAAGAAGGCTTTTTTATCTCTCCTTGCTATTCTGTGCATCAAATGGATATCTCTTTCCTTTGCTTTTTGCTTCTCTTCTTTTCACAGTTATTTGTAAGGCCTTCTCAGGTAGCCATTTTGCTTTTTTGCATTTCTTTTTCTTGGGAATGGTCTTGATCCCTGTCTCCTGTACAATATCACAAACCTCCGTTCATAGTTCTTCAGGCACTTTGTCAGATCTAATCCTTTGAATCTATTTCTCACTCCCACTGTATAATCGTAAGGAATTTGATTTAGGTCATACCTGAATGGTCTAGTGGTTTTCCCTACTTGCTTCAATTTAAGCCTGAATTTGGCAGTAAGGAATTCATGATCTGAGCCACAGTCAGCTCCTGATCTTGTTTTTGCTGACTGTATAGAGCTTCTCCATATTTGGCTACAAAGAATATAATCAATCTGATTTCAGTATTGACCATCTGGAGATGTCCATGTGTAGAGTCTTCTCTTGTGTTGTTGGAAGAGGGTGTTTGCTATGACCAGTGTGTTCTATTGGGAAAAGTCTATTAGTCTTTGCCCTGCTTCATTCCGTATTCCAAGGCCAAATTTGCCTGTTACTCCAGGTGTTTCTTGACTTCCTACTTGTGCATGCCAGGGCCCTATAATGTAAAGGACATCTTTTTTGGGTGTTACTTCTCTAAGGTCTTCACTTTGCCAACAAAGGTTCGCCTAGTCAAGGCTATGGTCTTTCCTGTGGTCATGTATGGATGTGAGAGCTGGACTGTGAAGAAGGCTGAGCGCCGAAGAATTGATGCTTTTGAACTGTGGTGTTGGAGAAGACTCTTGAGAGTCCCTTGGAGTGCAAGGAGATCCAACCAGTCCATTCTGAAGGAGATCAGACCTGGGATTTCTTTGGAAGGAATGATACTCAAGCTGAAACTCCAGTATTTTGGCCACCTCATGCGAAGAGTTGACTCATTGGAGAAGACTCTGATGCTGGGAGGGATTGAGGGCAGGAGGAGAAGGGGACGACAGAGGATGAGACTGCTGGATGGCATCACTGACTCGATGAATGTGAGTCTGGGTGACCTCCGAGAGCTGGTGATGGATAGGGAGGCCTGGTATGCTGCGGTTCATGGGGTCGCAAAGAGTCGGAAACGACTGAGCGACTGATCTGATCTGATCTGATCTCTAAGGTCTTATAGGCCTTCATAGAAGTATTCAACTTCAGCTTCTTCAGTATTACTGATCAGGGCATAGACTTGGATTACTGTGATACTGAAAGGCTTGTCTTAGAAACAAACAGTTCATTCTGTCATTTTTGAGATTGTATCCAAGTACTGCATTTCAGACTCTTTTGTTGACTATGATGGTTACTCTATTCTTGTAAGGGATTTTTGCCCACAGTAGTAGATATAATGGTCATATGAGTTAAATTCACCCATTCCAGTCTGTTTTAGTTTGCTGATTCCTAAAATGTTGCCCATCTCTCTTGCCATCTCCTGTTTGACCACTTCCAATTTGCCTTGCTTCATGGACCTAATATTCCAGTTTCCTATGAAATATTGCTTTTTATAGCATCAGACCTTGCTTCCATCACCAGTCACATCCACTACTGGGTGTTGTTTTTGCATTGGCTCCATCTCTTCATATGATCTCCAGTAGCATATCAGGCACCTACTGACCTGGGGATTTCATCTTTCAGTGTCCTATCTTTTTGCCTTTTCATACTGTCCATTGTGTTCTCAAGATAAGAATACTGAAGTGGTTTGTCATTCTTTTCTCCAGGGGACCACATTTTGTTAGGACTCTCCACAATGACCTGTCTGTCTTGGGTGGCCCTTCACAGCATGGCTCATAGTTTCATTGAGTTAGACAAGGCTGTGGTGCATGTGATCAGATTGGTTAGTTTTCTTGGATTGTGGTTTTCAGGCTGTCTGCCCTCTGATGGAGAAGGATAAGAGGCTTATGGAAGCTTCCTGATGGGAGAGACTGACTGGGGGGTAAACTGGGTCTTGTTCTGATGGGCAGGGCCATTCTCAGGAGATCTTTAATCCAATTTTCTGTTGATGGGTGCAGCTATTTTCTCTCTCTGTTATTTACTTGGGGTCAGACTATGGTGGAGGTAATGAAGATAATGACAACCTCCTTCTAAAGGTCCCATACATATACTGCTACACTCAATGCCCCCAACCCTGTAGCAGGCCACCTCGGACCCGTGTCTCTGCTGGAGAGTCCTGGAAATTTCCAGGCAAGTCTGGGTCAGTCTCTTGTGGGGGTCACTGCTCTTTTTCCCTTGGTCCTGTTTATGCCCTCTAAGAGTCTGTTTCCCAGTCCTGTGTATGTTCTGGCAGCTCTATGGTGGGGTTAATGATGACCTCCTCCAAGAGGGCTTATGCCATACTCAAGTCTGTGGCACTCAGAATCCCTGCCCCTGATCCATTCCTCCAGAGGAGATGCTCAAACAGAGTTCTGTCTCAGCCTCTGTGAGGTCTCTGGGCCCTGGTGTGCACGAGGCTTGTTTGAGCCCCTGAGCCTCTCTGGTAGGAATAGAGTGTGATTCTAAACACGAATTTGCCGCTCCTACTGTCTTACTGGGTTTCTCCTTTGCCCTTGGACATGGGATATCTCCTCAAAGAAGTTCCAGCACTGCACAGCCACTGCTCCAGCACCTACCATCTTCCTGGGGCTTCTCTGACCTTGCTGGGGCACTCAGTAATTAAGAGTGTTTCTCCTTTTCCCTTTCAAAAACTTTCATGGCCAAGCAAAATCTTCAGAGTTGATCTGGTAAATAAATATATTTACCAATCAGAAAAAAAGTTTTATTCCACAAAGAATCTAAATATTTGATGTATTAATGTAGCCTTCCTACTTATGTCTCAGTAGAAATGAGGAGAAAGAAATTTGCCAATTTAACTTCTCATCTAGATATGTCTGAAAGTGAGGGAATATCAGATTATTTACTATGTTAAGTTGAAAATCCACAATTTAGGAAAAGAAAGTTGCCCCTTCTCTTTTGAGTGATGAATGATCATGAATGTGAAATGTTATTATAAATGTACTGAATCAGGAAATAAAGCTATTACAATTAATTAGAAAAATATAACAAATCTGCTGAAGAGAGAAAGGAAAATTTAATCTCAGCAAAATCCCAAACCCACAAAGTGAAGTTTAAAATGAAGCTTAAAATGTATTTTCAGGTGGCTTAATAGCCTCCTGTTTCAAAAATATCTTATTAAAAGGCACAATAAGGACATATAATATGCTTCACCAGAGCTGACAGACTTAGACCAAGCACAGCAGGAAGTCTCTGCAGGACACATATATCATCATGTCAGAAAGCCATTGAAAATAACCGTGGGTGTGTTTATCTTCTCTTGTTCAACAAAAGAGCAGAAGATGCGGAGATCTCAGGCACATGCAACAATACAGAACTTGTCTGAGCGACTTATAATACAGTGTTAAGTTCTAGGTCCCTTTCTGGCATGTTGGAGTGTGGGTTATGAAAATTCACACAGATGCCCAATGCTCCATAGACGCCCTGATTATATGTGTGTGTATGTATTTGAGTTAATTAAGATATATTTCAATCAGTGAGAATTTGTTGTAATCCTTGATCTGAATAGGAATAACAAAGGTAAAAAATTTCCAGGATTAAAGTCAAAATGGCAGTATTAAAGAAGGTAAATTCAGGAACCATTAAGGCATCAAATTCATGTTTGGATCTTAAGGAAAAAAAAAAGTTCTATTCCCAGCTATAAGATCAATTAACTGAATGTCCTTCAGAAATTCATATACTCGGAGCTAGAAAGTGGATGAGGTCTTAAAATAGAAAGTGTTTCAAGTGCAAGAACTTCAACTGAAACAAATTTATGAAAAAAAATAGGGAGGAATTAATTGATCACAAAGTGGAAGGTAGGGCATCAGAAACAGCTGCAGACAAAAGGAAGAAATTTGAATAAAAAATTTATCAAGACAAAGATTAGACCTTAAATTTTCCCCAGAATCAAGTAGAAACAAAAAGATGGGTGGACTGAATAACTCTGAAAATGTTGTCTATCCATAAGATTCTATGATATTCTGAAAGTCTGGGAATCATCCAGAATGTTGGTTTATTCTTGTTCAAATAAATTGTTTCCATTTATTAACATTAATATTATTATTGTGGCAAGCAAGCTGCCTCAGTTCTTCTAAAGTAAATACTTAGGAAGAAGTAAGTTGCTTAATGCCATTAAGTTTGAAAGCATAGTGTTCTGGGTTGAGATGCCACTGAAAATTAATCAGTTGTGTGAGCTGATATGAACATCATAACTCAGCAGTGGCCACGGGACTGGAAAAGGTCAGTTTTCATCCCAATCCCAAAGAAAGGCAATGCCAAGGAGTGCTCAAACTACCGAACAATTGCACTCATCTCACACGCTAGTAAAGTAATGCTCAAAATTCTCCAAGCCAGGCTTCAGCAATATGTGAACCGTGAACTTCCTGATGTGCACGCTGGTTTTCGAAAAGGCAGAGGAACCAGAGATCAAATTGCCAACATCCGCTGGATCATGGAAAAAGCAAGAGAGTTCCAGAAAAACATCTATTTCTGCTTTATTGACTATGCCAAAGCCTTTGACTGTGTGGATCACAATAAACTGTGGAAAATTCTGAAAGAGATGGGAATACCAGACCACCTTATCTGCCTCTTAAGAAATCTGTATGCAGGTCAGGAAGCAACAGTTAGAACTGGTCATGGAACAACAGACTGGTTCCAAATAGGAAAAGGAGTACGTCAAGGCTGCATATTGTCACCATGTTTATTTAACTTATATGCAGAGTACATCATGAGAAATGCTGGACTGGAAGAAACACAAGTTGGAATCAAGATTGCCGGGAGAAATATCAATAACCTCAGATATGCAGATGACACCACTCTTATGGCAGAAAGTGAAGAGGGGCTAAAAAGCCTCTTGATGAAAGTGAAAGTGGAGAGTGAAAAGGTTGGCTTAAAGCTCAACATTCAGAAAACGAAGATCATGGCATCTGGTCCCATCACTGCATGGGAAATAGATGGGGAAACAGTAGAAACAGTGTCAGACTTTGTTTTTCTGGGCTCCAAAATCACTGCAGATGGTGACTGCAGCCATGAAATTAAAAGACGCTTCCTCCTTGGAAGGAAAGTTATGACCAACCTAGATAGCATATTCAAAAGCAGAGACATTACTTTACCAACAAAGGTTCGCCTAGTCAAGGCTATGGTCTTTCCTGTGGTCATGTATGGATGTGAGAGCTGGACTGTGAGGAAGGCTGAGCGCCGAAGAATTGATGCTTTTGAACTGTGGTGTTGGAGAAGACTCTTGAGAGTCCCTTGGACTGCAAGAAGATCCAACCAGTTCATTCTGAAGGAGATCAATCCTGGAATTTCTTTAGAAGGAATGATACTGAAGCTGAAACTCCAGTATTTTGGCCACCTCATGCGAAGAGTTGACTCATTGGAGAAGACTCTGATGCTGGGAGGGATTGAGGGCAGGAGGAGAAGGGGACGACAGAGGATGAGATGGCTGGATGGCATCACTGACTCGATGGATGCGAGTCTGAGTGACCTCCGGGAGCTGGTGATGGACAGGGAGGCCTGGCGTGCTGCAGTTCATGGGGTCGCAGAGAGTCGGACACGACTGAGCGACTGATCTAATCTGATCTGATCTGAATTCCTTTAATGAATCCAAAATTTTCAAAATTACAAAATGAGAACAATAATGATGACCCCTGTAATTTTTTAGTTACTGAAGCTCATGCAGATGAAAAGGTTACTATTATACTACAGTGCTCAGCGTTCCATTGGATTCAACAAGACTGTGATTATGTGATCAATTTGATTAGTTTTCTGTGATTTTAGTTTTCATTCTGTCTGTCCTCTGATAGATGAGGATAAGAGACTTGTAGAAGCTCCCTGATAGGAGAGACTGGCTGTGGGGTAAACTGGGTCTTGCTCTGGTGGGCAGGGCTGTGCTCAGTTAATCTTTAATCCAATTTTCTCCTGATGTTCCCTCACTGCAGTTTGGCCTGAGGTCAAACTATGGTAAGGGTAATGACAGTAATGGTGACCTCCTTCAAAAGGACTTCTGCCAGCAAGTCACAGCCCCTAGGACTGTTGTATTCAGTGCCTCTGACTGCTGACCCATGCCTCTGTGGGGGACTCCTGGACACTCACAAACAACTCTGGCTCAGTCTCTTTTGGGATTACTGCTCCTTTCTCCTGGGTCCTGATGCACACAAAGTTTTATCTGCGCCCTCCAAGAGCCTGTTTCCCCAGTCCTGTGGAAGTTCTGTCATCAAATCCCACTGGCCTCCAAAGTCAAGTTTCCTGGGGATTCTTTGGTATAATTGTTCTCCAGATTGTGGGTCTACTTCTGCTTCATTAATGTCAAAGCCTTTGACTATATAAATCACAACAAACTGGAAGTCTTCAAGAGATGGGAATAACAGACCTCCTCTGAGAAATCTGTATACAGGTCTAGAAGCAACAGTTAGAAACATACATGAAACAAGGGACGGTTCCCAATTGGGAAAGGAGTATGTGAAGGCTATATATTGTCACCCTGCTTATTAAACTTATATGCAGAGTACATCATGTGAAATGCTGGGCTGGATGAAGCACAAGCTGGAATCAAACAATTTAGGGAGAAATATCAATATCCTCAGATACACAGATGACACCACCATTATGGCAGAAAGTGAAGAAGAACTAAAGAGCCTCTTGATGAATGTTAAAGAGGGGAGTGAAAAATTTGGCATACAACTCAGTATTCAGGCAGTTAAGAGCATGGCCTCCAGTCCCATCACTTCATGGCAAATAGTCATTTAACCCCCATGGTTAAAGTAAAATTAACTTATTCAAAGAAGGCACATGACAATATAGGGTCCTTTGTTGTTGTTCAGTCACTCAGTCATGTTGGACTCTTTGAGACCTCATGAACTGCAGCACACCAGTCTTCCCTTTCCTTCACCATCGAGTTTGCTCAAACTCATATCTATTGAGTTGGTGATTTGTCTTTAAAGTAACGGTTCAATTCAGTTCAGTTCAGTCACTGAGTCGTGTCCGACTCTTAGTGACCCCATGAATCACAGCATGCAAGGCCTCCCTGTCCATCAACAACTCCTGAAGGTCACTCAGACTCATGTCCATTGAGTCAGTGATGCCATCCAGCAATCTCATCCTCTGTTGTCCCCTTCTCCTCCTGCCCCCAATCACCCCCCAGCATCAGAATCTTTTCCAATGAGTCAGCTTTTCACATGAGGTGGCCAATGGCCAAAGTACTGGAGTTTCAGCTTTAGCATCATTCCGTCCAAAGAAATCCCAGGGCTGGTCTCCTTCAGAATGGACTGGTTGGATCTCCTTGCAGTCCAAGGGACTCTCAAGAGTCTTCTCCAACACCACAGTTCAAAAGCATCAATTCTTTGACGCTCAGCCTTCTTCACAGTCCAAATCTCACATCCATACATGACCACAGAAAAAACCATAGCCTTGACTAGACAGACCTTTGTTGGCAAAGTAATGTCTCTGCCTTTGAATATGCTATCTAGGTTGGTCATAACTTTCCTTCCAAGGAGTAAGTGTCTTTTAATTTCATGGCTGCAGTCACCATCTGCAATGATTCTGGAGCCCCAAAAATAAAGTCTGACACTGTTTCCACTGTTTCCCCATCTATTTCCCATGAAGTGATGGGACTGGATGCCATGATTTTCGTTTTCTGAATGTTGAGCTTTAAGCCAACTTTTTCACTCTCCACTTTCACTTTAATCAAGAGGCTCTTAGTTCCTCTTCACTTTCTGCCATAAGGGTGGTATCATCTGCATATCTGAGGTTATTAATATTTCTCCTGGCAATCTTGATTCCAGCTTGTGCTTCTTCCAGCCCAGCGTTTCTCATGATGTACTCTGCATAGAAGTTAAATAAGCAGGGTAACAATATACTACCTTGACGTACTCCTTTTCCTATGTGGAACCAGTCTGTTTTTCCATGTCCAGTTCTAACTGTTGCTTCCTGACCTGCATACAGATTTCTCAAGAGGCAGGTCAGGTGGTCTGGTATTCCCATCTCTTTCAGAATTTTCCACAGTTTATTGTGATCCACTAGTCAAATGCTTTGGCATAGTCAATAAAGCAGAAATAGATGTTTTTGTGGAAAGTAACTGTACCAGATTTCAAATACCAACCCCTATTATATCAATAGGAAAGATCACTACTATTTACATAGTACTTTCAATTTTCTTATTTGATCTCAACTATAATCCTAGATCTTCCCTGGTGGCTCAGATGGTAAAGGGTCTACCTTCAATGAGGGAGACCTGGGTTCAATCCCTGCATCGGGAAGATCTCCTGGAGAAGGAAATGGCAACCCACTCCAATATTCTTGCCTGGAAAATCCCATGGATGGAAGAACCTGGTTAGGCTGCAGTCCATGGAGTCGCAAGAGTAAGACACGACTGAGAGACTTCACTCATTCATAATCCTAGATGATAGCTATAATTAACACCACCAGTTCATAAATAAGCTACAGCTATAAAGGCTGCATTTCCCATTTGAATTCTCAGTGAGTTGTACATCCAAACATTGACTGCACATCTTTGGATCACAAATACTGCTCTTCCTATTATCATCTCTCCTGTGTAATTAATTAGCCCAGTTAATGGCACCCCACTCCAATACTCTTGCCTGGAAAATCCCATGGATGGAAGAGCCTGGTGGGCTGCAGTCCATGAGGTCACTAAGAGTCAGACATGACTGAGTGACCTCACTTTTCACTTTCATGCACTGGAGAAGGAAATGGCAACCCACTCCAGTGTTCTTGCCTGGAGAGTCCCAGGAATGGGGGAGCCTGGTGGGCTGCCATCTATGGGGTGGCACAGGTCGGACACGATTGAAGTGACTTAGCAGCAGTAGCAGCAGCAGTTAATCAAGGGTTAACTGTATTCACAATTCACCTTGTTTCATTCATTTATGTTTGAAGGGTTTCCTCAGTGTCCTCACTGGAGTCCTGAAATTTGTTTTTCTTTTTTATCCACAAAAATTATGCCATCAGAAATTACCATAAACTGGAGTAAGAAGTGGTTAATTTATTCATTCAACACAGATGCATTGTGTGGTTTTACTACATCTTGACACCTGTGTTGAGCATAGCAGATACAAAGATATGTAACATTGTATTCTGTCTTCAAAAATTTCATCAACCAGAAATGGAAACAATTAAGCAGACATTTATAGTAGACATAGAGGTCTTGAGGGAGGAAGTACAGATGGCACATCTGGGTTATCTGGGAAGCCTTCTGAAAGAAATAACTCTGATGCAAATACAAAAAGTGTTATTAACAATTAACCAACAAAGGGGGAAGGGGCAGAGTGTTCTAAGGCAAGAAACCCAGATCTGAGAAACCTTTTGATATATAGAGAGAATGACACAGTTCTTATGGCAGGATCTTGAAGGTGATGGTCTGAATGGAGAGCCAGTTGACACTCACATCTAGAGACTCTCTCTGCTTATCATTTGGAGAGCAGCAATGTCCCCCACCCTCATGAAACTGTAGAAATGCATAGCATCACACAGATGCACACAGCCATCATCTTCTTTAAAAAGAGACTTCCAGACATAAGTTAGTGTTTGAAGATTGCTACCTTGTTAACACTAATATGTAGGGATAAGGGTTAAAGAATAGAGTCAGAGAAATTGTTTTGTTTTGTTCCCTTTGAAGTACCAGGCAGTTATGACCTGGGGAAAATAAGCAATGAACATATCAAAACTGTTCAATTCCTAAAACATCGAAGGCAATGAAAAGAAATTAGTCTTATTTAAGGTCTCAGGATATGCTTTACAATAAAAAAAAAAAAAAAAGTGAAGAAATAACATCTCTAACACCTTAGAAGGGATGGTCACACTCTAGAAGCCCATGAAGTTTGAATTTCAATGGCTGACATATTTGTGCCACCATTCTGTCCTAAGAGATAATCTGTGACAAGTGCAACTTCTGTCTATTCAACTGTTTCTTCCCGCTATGGACAGAGTGCACCTGCCTCTGGCCTTTCCAATTCCTGTGGGAATGTCTGATGTTAGTCAATGAAGCGAACATACTCATCGAGCTTCTTTGGAAATGCACAAACAAATTATACTTGACCTCACAGCTCCACATGTACACAAACTGAAAAAGCTGTTGATGGACTGGGTTAGTATGGATCCTGAAGCCCCCTGGGAATATAGCATCTTTCAGCCCCAGAACCTATCTGACAAAGTTTTCATGTAAAAATTACAAAATGCTCTCCAGTGTCAGTATCTCTAACTCAATGGTAAAGCTGTGAATCTCTCAGGAAACTATCCTCCACTGGGATCAACAATCACACCATTTGAGAGTTTTCACAAAGCCTTGGTGGGCCAATTAATGCTGAACAAACCACAATAAAAAACGTATGACAGGTTGTAGACTCTCAGTGGGAAGTAAAAAATTTCATGAAAAGCCAGGTTTTATAAGATTTTATTTTTTTCTTGTTTTTACAAGAAAATCAAATTGGAATATAAAGGTAACATTTTTCAGGCAAAAATCGATTTTCTGGCTTTGAAAAGGAAATATAACACTTATTATAATACTAACAGATGCTTTCATTTTTTTTTTAATAGAAATATCCTAAAGGAAAAATGGCACCCCACCCCAGTACTTTTGCCTGGAAAACCCCATGGACGGAGGATCCTGGTAGGCTCCAGTCCATGGGGTCGCTAAGAGTCGGACAGGACTGAGCGACTTCACTTTCACTTTTCACTTTCATTCATTGGAGAAGGAAATGGCAACCCACTCCAGTATTCTTGCCTGGAGAATCCCAGGGACAGGGGAGCCTGGTGAGCTTCTGTCTATGGGGTCGCACAGAGTTGGACACGACTGAAGCGACTTAGCAGTAGCAGCAGCAAAGGAAAAAAGGAACCTTCATTCATGAATCTACAATTGGACCAAATTTAAGCCATGTCAGTCAAGTATGAGAGGGATGGAGGAATATATGATCTTCTGAATAATCTAGACCATGGCCCAGGACAATGTCTTGGTTTATTCTTATCCTCTCATCAGACACAAAAACAATGTGCAGCAGAGTTTCTGCTTTGATCAATGTTTTCTGACACTGAAGAGAAGAAACGAAACACAATTAACTGAGGGAAAAATGTGAAAAAACAATAAGTTATTTTTAACATGGGAGGAGAGATCAACTCTCACAGGCTGAAACGAACAACATTGAATGGGTAGCATTTATGGAACTATTATTATTTGCATGCTTCTATGTTAAGCACTTTATGTGCATTAGGTCATTTCAATTTGTGTGTGTGTGTTTATTTTTTTTTTTTAAAATTCAAATTTATTTATTTTAGTTAGAGGCTAATTACTTTAAATATTGTATTGGTTTTGCCATACATCAACATGAATCTGCCACGGATGTACATGTGTTCCCAATCCTGAACCCCCCTCCCACCTCCCTCCACATACCATCCCTCTAGGTCATCCCAGTGCACCAGACCCAAGAATCCTATATCCTGCATTGAACCAATTTTTAAGAAGTAGAGTTTTTCCGTCCTCAGCTGGTCACACAGGTGTTAGCTGATGGAGAGATGCTGATGCAATTATGCTGGGTGATGTGGGGTCAGGGGCATTTGCTTCTGCAGTTCCTGGGGCCAGATCCCCTGGATATACCACTTTGATCTGTCAATGATAAATTGCTGCTGGGTCTTCCTTTCTATGTGGTTCAGAGGGTAGGGCAGAACCCATCTCATAATACTGCATTTTTACTAAGGTCTGGTAACATTCTTTTCAGAAAAGTGTACAATTCTACATTGCATTTGTCATGGCTTTGGTCTAGAATTCTAAATTTAAGTCTTCCAGATATTCAAGCTGGTTTTAGAAAAGGCAGAGGAATAAGAGATCAAATTGCCAACATCTGCTGGATCACCATAAAAGCAAGCGAGTTCCAGAAAAACATCTATTTCTGCTTTATTGACTATGCCAAAGCCTTTGACTGTGTAGATCAAAATAAACTGTGGAAAATTCTGAAAGAGATGGGAATACCAGATCACCTGACCTGCCTCTTGAGAAACCTGTATGCAGTTCAGGAAGCAACAGTTAGAACTGGACATGGAACAACAGACTGTTTCCAAATAGGAAAAAGAGTACATCAAGGCTGTATACTCTCACCCTGCTTATTTAACTTATATGCAGAGTACATCATGAGAAACGCTGGGCTGGAAGAAACACAAGCTGGAATCAAGATTGCCAGGAGAAATCTCAATAACCTCAGATATGCAGATGACACCACCCTTATGGCAGAAAGTGAAGAGGAACTAAAAGCCTCTTGATGAAAGTGAAAGTGGAGAGTGAAAAAGTTGGCTTAAACCTCAACATTCAGAAAATGAAGATCATGGCATCTGGTCCCATCACTTCATGGGAAATAGATGGGGAAACAGTGGAAACAGTGTCAGACTTTATTTTTCTGGGCTCCAAAATCACTGTAAATGGTGATTGCAGCCATGAAATTAAAAGATGCTTACTCCTTGGAAGGAAAGTTATGACCAACCTAGATAGCATATTCAAAAGCAGAGACATTACTTTGCCAACAAAGTTCCGTCTAGTCAAGGCTATGGTTTTTCAAGTAGTCATGTATGGATGTGAGAATTGGATTGTGAAGAAAGCTGAGTGCCAAAGAATTGATGCTTTTGAACTGTGGTGTTGGAGAAGACTCTTGAGAGTCCCTTGGACTGCAAGGAGATCCAACCAGTTCATCCTAAAGGAGATCAGTCCTGGGTGTTCATTGGAAGGACTGATGCTAAAGCTGAAACTCAACACTTTGGCCACCTCATGTGAAGAGTTGACTCATTGGAAAAGACCCTGATGCTGGGAGGGATTGGGGGCAGAAGGAGAAGGGGACAACAGAGGATGAGATGGCTGGATGGCATCACTGACTCAATGGACACGGGTTTGAGTGAACTCTGGGAGTTGGTGATGGACAGGGAGTCCTGGCATGCTACGATTCATGGGGTTGCAAAATATTGGACACGACTGAGTGACAGAATTAACTAACTAAGATACTCATAACACAGACCCAGTTGGGCATACAGTACAGTCAGCAGGGCTACTAGAACTTCAGTCTCTCTTTTGCAGCTTTCCATTGTCTGGTCCTCCCTTGATTCTTGCAGTTTTAGGGTCATCTAGTGTATGGGATGCAGTCCATGGGGTCGCTAAGAGTCGGACAGGACTGAGCGACTTCACTTTCTCTTTTCGCTTTCAGCATTGGAGAAGGAAGGAACCCAAGTGTTGCCTGGAGAATCCCAGGGACCAGGAAGCCGGTGGGCTGCCGTCTATGGAGTCACACAGAGTCGGACACGACTGAAGTGACTTAGCATAGCATAGCATAGTGTATGGGATGGAGAAGGCAATGGTACCCCACTACAGTACTCTTGCCTGGAAAATCTCATGGATGGAAGAGTCTGGTAGGCTGCAGTCCATGGGGTCGCTAAGAGTTGGACACAACTGAGTGACTTCAGTTTCACTTTTCACTTTTATGCATTGGAGAAGAAAATGGCAACCCACTTCAGTGTTCTTGCCTGGAGAATCCCAGGGCCGCGGGAGCCTGGTGGGCTGCCGTCTATGGGGTCACACAGAGTCGGACAAGACTGAAGCAACTTCAGCAGCAGCAGCAGCAGCAGCAGCGTATGGGATGCTAGTTTCCTTTGGAGCAAAACGTGCTCTGTCTAAAACCTGAGGTATTTTGATGCTTTCCTTGTGGAAGGGGGCTTCCCTCATAGCTCAGTTGGTAAAGAATCTGTCTGCAATGCAGGAGACACTGGTTCAATTCCTGGGTCAGGAAGATCTGCTGGAGAAGGGATAGGCTACCCACTCTAGTATCCTTGGGCTTCTTCCCTTTTGGCTCAGTTGGTAAAGAATCCGCCTGCAATGCGTGAGACCTGGGTTCGATCCCTGGGTTGGGAAGGCCCCTTGGAGAAGGAAAAGGCTAGCCACTCAAGCATCCTGGCCTGGAGAACTTAACAGTCCATGGCGTCTCAAAGGGTCAGACACAACTGAATGACTTCACTCTCACTTGTGGAAGGAGATGGGAGAAGTAATAATGTGTCCTTTGTTTTGGGGCAATATCCTGGTAAACTACAGATTATTGAGCTACTAAAAATATCACAGATGTGAAATGTCCTTCAATCTTTTGAAGTTTATTCTTCTCCTTCTGAAGTATATGTACATTGCTAAATTCTTCAATATATTGTTATTTCTTGAACATATAATATGATAACAGCATGTCATCAATAAACTGCACTAGTGCAATACTCTGGGCACTATCTGTTGGCCTAGGTCTCTTTGGACTATGTTACAACAGAAGACAATACAGTTAGCATAACCCTTGGGGAAGATCATAAATTAATCCTATTGTTCATTTCACATGAATGAGAACAGTTTCTGAGTTTCTTTACTGACAGGTATGAAAAATGATGTGTTTTCCAGATGAACAGCCTTAACATACGCGTACTGAGTTTGGGGTAATCTGCTGCAGCAAAAATATTATGAATACATTACCAATACAAATGGAACTGAGGTTACTACTCGGCTGAATTTGTGGTCATCCACTGATTTTTTCCAGAATAGATTTGGCTTTTATAAGGGAGATTTGGGAGGGGCATTGTTGAATCTTTCAGAGTACATGAAGCAAAAAGAGTGAATGAACTTCTAAGAATTCTTACTGTGTATATGACATACACAAATGTGCCATCTCCACTGGCACCATTCCCCACATATACTTCAGCCAGACAAGGACAAACATTGCCTCAGACTTCTTTACTTTTGTTAGAAGATCTTGAAAATAATCATTGTTATTTTAAAAAATCACTAAGTGTTGGCTTAATTTTGTGAAAGCTAAACATGAAAATTAAATAAAAATGTCAGTTATTTTATGCTTATGAGGACACAATGAGGCAAGAAGTTTTGAGGCAGCTTACAGATTTGAGGAAACAGAAGCTTTCAAAGGTTTTACAATTGGTCCACTCCTGAACTATAAGGAAACAACAGAAAAATTTCGACAAAAGCCTGTCTCCCAAGACTAAGTTTTTAACCTCTCTCCTTTAACATCTTGAAAAGAGAGGATATTTTTATATATTACTTGCTTTGAGGAACTTTCCTAGGATGAGAACCTTAATATGAAAGAAAAAGCACAAGTTCTGGAACCAGAAACATCTGAATTTGAATACCAGCTACATGGTGTCCTACAGCACACACATGGACTTAAATAATGAATCATTTCTTTCTAATGTCCACAGAGGACAATAAACTCTCATTACTGACAGATGTGGTGCTGTCTTGTTGAATCCTAACTAATCATTAATAGATCAAATGATGGGTCTATTTGACATAGCATTGACCCAGCATACCTTTTCCCCATTTAATAAAACATAAAATCAAAGTCTGTAAAAGCATCATAGCCAGGCTCACTATCTGTTGGAAACATGTACACTATGTGTTGTTCTAATCAAGATGGATAAATCAAAGAGGCAAGGTTCAGACAAACTGGGCTGTGAAACCCACACAGAATTCAAATACTTAAATGTCAGCACACTGTTTAATTTCTGATGTCAGTTTAACTCTTTAGAACACACACGCACTTCCCAAGAGTTATCAATGGTTGAATTTATTCATAATTACTTTTATTTCTTCATCTACCTCCTGATTATCCTCTGTGTGGATGACTTTAGCAATCAATGAATGATTAATAATAGACCATTAAGAAAGGAGGAAGATAAAGGCAAAAAACTTAATCCTCAGACAGTGTAATCAGTTTCCGTAAAACCAAGAGTCAGCTCTCTATATAGTGATGCTACAGGAACACCTGGAGTGTGGGATATCCCAAAGAGCTTTGGAGCCCAGTAGATCTGGATTTGAATCCCAGCTCAACTATCTTGAGCAAACTCTGTACTTCAGCTAATTTGTAAAATTCAGTAGAGTATCCTTGGGGACTTGGCCTAGGACCATGAATATGAAAAATCTCAGCTCAATATTCCCCACAGCAACATGAAAATAACTCAGTAAACAATATTGCTATTCCACTCCCTATCCTTAGTCATTCAGTCTTGTGAAAATGGATTTATGTCAAATTCTCCCCTCTTAAATCCAGTGCATCAGAAAGATAAACAAATGGCTAACTGGTATCTCAGCTTCACAATTTTGTTTTCAAAGCCTACTCACAGTATACTTTCTCAAGTGCCCTCTGTAAAGACCCTCAAACTGTTGCTGATCTAGAGCATGACAACATGCTTCATGTGTCCTAAATCACTATTTACAGAAGTTGAGTATGAAAAACTAGTGAGAACGGAAGTAGTCTGACTCAATTTTGGATTCCCACCAGATCATCAGGGAAAGCCAACTGCTTTCAGCACAGGTCACACCTGCTTAATTGGCAGTGATAAGAATCTTTAGATGACCACAGAGGAATTAAATAGCTACAGATAAATGACCCAAAAAGAGTTAACGATGCTGTACCACAGAGGAACAGAATGCAATCTAATACCATGATTGCTGCAGAATTGCAGGTTAATAAACTTGTATTTTGTAATTTAATGGGGCACACATAGTACCAGACTGGAAGTGAATGATAGGCGATAAATGCACACTCAAGCATTTCATAAATAAATTATTACAACACTAATTGCAATTAAATTGCCTTTCCTTAATATGATCCTGTAATGATACAATACTTATTCAGGGCCTGACTATCCCCTAAACTGGTATCAAGCACAACTAACTTATCTAACGATGTCATGAACGTACCTTCACACTTTTCTTTCATTAGGGTAGTATGCCAAGCATACTTAACTATATACAAAATATTTTTTTTGTCGTTTTTGATTTGTTTCATTTTTGTGTGTTTGCACATATATAAGAGAAGACTAGAACTATAGTGAGCTGGGTAAACTTGAGCCTCTTTTGCACCATGAGAAACATGATCAGTTCTCACTTGGCACCATCTAAGATGGTGGTTATTGTTAAGGCTTTATGAAAACTTTTATATCCTCCAGTTTCAACTTTCATCTCTTCTTTGTTATCAGGTAGATGCCTTCCTGGTCAGAATGTGAGCTTGATTCCGGTTTTGTGTAAACTTTCTCCAGGTTTATGTAGGAGGAAGGTGTTCTTCCTTCCTTTGGGCTCCCAGCCTTCTCTGTGTATGCAGCTTCTTCCTAGTGTTTTTCTCACCACATACATTAATGTGCCTGTTTATGTGGGTTCCTGAGACCAGGACCATGATCCTCTTTGCATTCCTAATATCTGATAAATAGCATGTGTTCTAGAAATAATGGGTAGCCAAAAAAAAAAAAAAAAAGGAAAGAAAGGACTATGTCAAATTTGGGCTTATGTCAACCACTAAAAGCTAATGTATATTTATTCACTTAACCAACAAATATTTAGTGTCTTTCTTGTACAGTAATCTCCCAGACTAAAAACCAAATATTTAGGATACATTTTCTCCTTTCAAAACATAAAGAATCATTTGGTATAAAAAGGAATATAATGTTAAAATCAACCAACAAACAGAAACACTATGTTCTAGATGCTGTATTAAATTAAATATTTAGATATTATTCCTTATACTATGCTGTATTAAGTCACTTCAGTTGTGTCCGACTCTGTGAGACCCTATGGACTGTAGCCCACCAGGGTTCTCTATCTGTGGTATTCTCCAGGCAAGAATAGTGGAGTGAGTTGCCATATCCTACTCCAGGGGATCTTCCAAAACCAGGGATCAAACCCACATCTTTTATGTCTCCTACATTGGCAGGCAGGTGCTTTACCACTAGCGCCACCTGGGAAGCCCATGTTACTCCTTATCAGAGCTCTAAGGTATAAATGCACTATTTTTGCACCTTCCTGATGAGGACACTGTAGCCCAAATTAGGGAATCTTATTAACATCTCTTTGTAAGGAAGTTATAGATCAGATTTAAAACTAAACCAAATGGCTCCATAGTCTGTACTTAGAACAGTCACATTATGTGACTGTTAACAAATAAATGCTATGGATTCAAACAAGCTGATGTCACTGATAATCAAGAATTAGACCAGAGAAAGTCTGACAGGAGAGAGAGCTGATGAGCTAAGCCTTTAAAGTTGGCAAGACTTATATGGGCAAAGAGGAGCCACTAAGGAGAGCAGAGTGAGAAAAGTTACCAGGAATGTGTGTGCTGGAGGAGGAGCCTCAGGTAAAGCGCAGTGAGGCTGAAAAGATAAGCGTGTACAGCTTTGACTGCCAAGTGAAAAATATTCAGAAGTCTTGCCACACAAGCATCTGATAACGATTCTCTCCCTGACCAAACTTGAGTCAGGCTACTCTGAGCCTTCTTCTCAACCAGACCTCAACCTTGGACTACAAAGATTTCTACAAACACTAACAGAATTTCTAACAACTCATGGCCTGGTGTGTTCTGAAGATGACCCTAGCCCCCTGTAAAGTTGATGCCTGAGAAAACTCAAGACTGCCAAAGGAATTTACTGTTTCTTCCACCAGGCCCCTGTCTCTTAATGTCTTTGGGAAGATAGAGTCTAACTGTGATAAGTGCTATTAAGCAAACCTACATGGGCTTCACATGGCCCGAACCTCCTTCCCACTTTTCATACTTTTTCACTTTCCTATCTCTGCTATTTTTCCTATCAAGCCCCTACAACTCCCCCTCCCCACTCCCAAGTTCTCCTTCTAAATGCCCAATCACCTGTGCACACAACAGTTTGCAGTTCAGCCCTTCCCCCAACTGTCAGCCGTTACTGAATCAAATCTGTTTTCACTGCTTTTACTAATGACTGGCTGCATTTATCTTTGACAAATCCCAGAGAGATGGTGCTGTTCCCCACATCTGGCTATACCTTAGCTCCACGGGATGATACTGCTACTTCAAGAAAGCAACATCTGGAGAGAGACAAAGGACTGAGGTTGTACCCTCTTCCTTTGAAGAGTCCAATAACCTCGCAGCTGGCTCACAGGCAACCTTGTGTTAAGCAGAGAAAGGCACTCTTTGGAGAGGAGTACACAGCTCGTTGAACAGATGATATCTATTACTAAAGAAAGATCTTGGGCAGTTACAGCCTCAGGTATTCAGCTTGGCTGATGGAACAAAGCCTGGAGTTCAGGCACTCATCTGTTCACCACACCTTCCTGTGCTCAGTATGCTGCAAACTGTATATAGCAGCCTTGATCACAGGGCTAACTTTTTAATTCTTTTTTATGTCCTCTAATTTTCAAATATTTATTTAGTTACAAAGATGGTGTATATATATATATACTATACACATATTCAAAGCTGATGATAAAAACTCTTACTCTGTGTTTGGGAAAATAAGTAGCTATTAATGTTTAGTAAAACAAGTATTACTATACAATAATCCTTAACTCAGTAATTCTGTTTATGAAAATATATTCTCAGGAATTTTTAAAATCAACTTGAGAATGTTATACACAAAGATGTTCACCATAATATTGTATTTGGTTATATTACATAAATGTAATTTATTTAGATATTTATTCACAGTAAATATTTATTAATATAAATTATTTATATTTAAGTATTTAATATATACTTTCATATTTATTATATACTTAAATTCTTATTATATTTAGGTATTTATTTATACTAAAATACTGGAAACCATATGTAATTATTTTTTGTATTTGTATAGGGAATAATACAGCAGCTGTTAAATTAGTTACATTTTGTGTTTGCAATTTCATGGGAGAGGTGTTTACATAATATTACCATTATAAAAGGTAGTAAATCACAAACAGATTCATGATAGCCAACCATGTTTATTCCAAGTGAATTTTAAAAGTAACAAAAATTAAAATAGGTTGATTTATGGTGGTACTAGTTTTTTTTTTTTTTTAAATCATCCTTAGACTTTCATATGTCCAGAATTTTCTACAATGGCATGAATGATTTCTATTACTTAAAAGAAAATATCCCAATGCCATTCATTTCAGCATATGCACTTACCAAAAACAAACAAAACAATGTCTGGCATTGTGCTAGAATGTAGATTATAGACAGGAAAAGTATAATATACAATTCATGCTTTGAAAAATCTCACTTTTGTGAAAAGAATTAGAAATAATTGTGCACTTAAGGTGAAAGGAAACTATTAAAAAAAAAAAAAAAAGATCCAAGTAACAAAATATGAGTAACTAGAGGAAACAATTGTTTGGCTGGCAACATGGACGAGGAAAGCTCCATGGGAGTGGTACTTCTTCTTCTGGGCCTCAGAAGGCCCTCCTCGTTTTCCACAATGCTACCTCTCTGTGTCCAGGTAGCCCAGGAGTTTTCCTGAGTGGCTGGTGGGTAAGGCCCACAGTCTTATCCTTTGACATGAATAAATTAACAGCCAATGATTCACATCATTGTATGACAGAAGCCAACACAATATTGTAACACAATTATCCTCAAATTAAAAATAAATTATTAAAAAGGCTTAAAAAAGAGCCAATGAAGACAGATAATATGTCCCTGCTTGAAGAACAACTGAGTTTGTACATGCTGCAAAATAAGTGAAAACATAAACGAATCCTGACAATTGTAAAGAGATAAAGAAAATTTTAGGAGACTTGATGAAGGGAGAAGTCACACAGAAAAAGAGTAGTTATCAACTTTTTGAAAAATAAGAGCATTTTTCCAGTTTACTCTATGTCACTGTAAAACCACCACAACAAGAACAACAAAAAAGCGATTAGAAAACTCAACAGTTGTCACTCCAATCATATGGAATAGGTTATAGAGAGACAGACTGGGGGAAACACAGAGATGTCTGTTAACTGTTATGCTCTCAAGAAATGAAGAGGTTCAGTTCAGTTCAGTCACTCAGTCGTGTATGACTCTCTGTGACCCATGGACTGCAGCACACCAGGCCTCCCTGTCTATCACCAACTCCTGCAACTTGTTGAAACTCATGTCCATTGAGTTGGTGATACCATCCAACCATTTCATCCTCTGTCGACCCCTTCTCCTCCCACCTTCAATCTTTCCCAGCATCAGGGTCTTCTTAAATGAGTCAGTTCTTCACATCGGGTGGCCAAATATTGGAGTTTCACCTTCAGCATCAGTCTTTCCACTGAATATTCAGGATTGACTTCCTTTAAGATTGACTAGTTGGATCTCCTTGCAGTCCAAGGGACTCTCAAGAGTTTTCTCCAACACCATAGTTCAAAAGCATCAATTCTTCGGCGCTCAGCTTTCTTTATAGTCCAACTCTCACATTCACACATGACTACTGGAAAAACCATATTCTCCAACACCATAGTTCAAAAGCATCAATTCTTCGGCGCTCAGCTTTCTTTATAGTCCAACTCTCACATTCACACATGACTACTGGAAAAACCATACCTTTTACTGGATGGACCTTTGTTGGCAAAGTAATGTCTCTGCTTTTTAATATGCTGTCTAGGTTGGACATAACTTTCCTTTCTAGGAGCAAGTGTCTTTTAATTTCATGGCTGAAGTCAAGATTTGCAGTGATTTTGGAGTGCCCCCACAAAATAAATTCTGTCACTGTTTCCATTATTTCCCCATCTATTTGCCATGAAGTGATGGGACCAGTGGAGAAGGCAATGGCACCCCACTCCAGTACTCTTGCCTGGAAAATCCCATGGATGGAGGAGCCTGGAAGGCTGCAGTTCATGGGGTCGCTAGGAGTTGGACACGACCCAGCGACTTCACTTTCACTTTTCACTTTCATGCATTGGAGAAGGAAATGGCAACCCACTCCAGTGTTCTTGACTGGAGAATCCCAGGGATGGGGGAGCCTGGTGGGCTGCTGTCTCTGGAGTCGCACAGAGTCGGACACGACTGAAGCGACTTAGCAGCAGCAGCAGCAGATGGGACCAGATGCCATGATCTTCCTTGTTGAGTTTTGTTTGATGTTGAGTTTTAAGCCACCATTTTCACTCTCCTCTTTCACTTTCATCAAGAGGCTCTTTAGTTCTTATTTTCTTTCTGCCATAAAGGTGGTGTCATCTGCATATCTGAGGTTATTGAGATTTCTCCTGGCAATCTTGATTCCAGTTTATGCTTCATCCAGTCCAATGTTTCTCATGATATACTCTGCATATAAGTAAGCAGGGTGACATTATACAGCCTTGATGTACTCCTTCCTCTATTTGGAACCAGTGTGTCATTCCATGTTCAGCTCTAACTGTTGCTTCCTGAACTGCATACTGATTTCTCAAGAGGCAGGTCAGGTGGTCTGGTATTATCATCTCTTTAAGAATTTTCCATAGTTTGTTGTGATCCATGCAGTCAAAGGCTTTGGCATAGCCAGTAAAGCAGAAGCAGATATTTTTCTGGAACTGTCTTGCTTTTCCAATCATCCAATGGATGTTGGCAATTTGATCTCTGATTCCTCTGTTTTTTCTAAATCCAGCTTGAACATCACAATTAATGTACTGTTGAAGCCTGGCTTGGAGAAATTTGAGCATTACTTTACTAGCGTGTGAGATGAGTGCAATTGTGCGGTAGTATGAGCATTCTTTGGCATTGCCTTTCTTTGGGATTGGAATGAAAACTGACCTTTTCCAGTCTTGTGGCCACTGCTGAGTTTTCCAAATTTGCTGGCATATTGAGTGCAACACTTTCACAGTATCATATTTTAGGCTTTGAAACAGCTCAACTGGAATTCCATCACCTTCACTAGCTTTGTTCATAGTGATGCTTCCTAAGGCCCACTTGACTTAGCATTCCAGGATGTCTGGCTCTAGGTGAGTGATCATACCTTCATCATTATCTGGGTTGTGAAGATCTTTTTTTTACAGTTCTTCTGTGTATTCTTGCCACCTCTTCTTAATATCATCTTCTTCTGTTAGGTCCATACCATTTCTGTCCTTTATTGATATAAAGGACATATATATCATATATATTATATATATATCATAAATATAATATGTGTATATATTGGTATATCACATATGATATATACATCAGAGAAGGCAATGGCACCCCACTCCAGTACTCTTGCTTGGAAAATCCCATGGACGGAGGAGCCTGGTAGGCTGCAGTCCATGGGGTCGCTGAGTCAGACACGACTGAATGACTTCACTTTCACCTTTCACTTTCATGCATTGGAGAAGGAAATGGCAACCCACTCCAGTGTTCTTGCCTGGAGAATCCCAGGGATGGCTGAGCCTGGCGGGCTGCCGTCTATGGGGTCGCACAGAGTCAGACACGACTGAATTGACTTAGCAGCAGCATGATATATATATATATATATATCATATAGCTATGATAAATGTACATCTAAAATATTTCCAATCAACCTCATCTTGAGAATCTATACAGTCAGATTATCTGTTAGAGTTCATTCTTTTAGCATATACACCACATCCTTCTGCCAACCATCAGTCCCTAAATTATGATTCTGTTTACTTTCTAATATGACTTATGGGGAAATTTTATTGCTCTTATTCAGTCTTAAGAAATCCTAATGACCATGTTCAGTATACCAAGTCCCTAACCACTTCTTTTACAGTTTGAGTTGTGTGTCCCAGACAAGATACATTGAAGTCCCAATCACATTACCTCAATGTGACCTAATTTGGAAATGGATTTTTACAGATTTCATCATATTAAGATGAAGCCATGAGACTAAGTTCTACTTTAATATGACTTTGTAGTCATAAGAAGAAGAAGCTTGGATAGATAAACACAGAGGGAATAGGATGCAGAGACATGGAACACACCATAAGAAGATGGAAGCAGAAGTTAGAATAATCCATTTAAAGCCAAAGAACACCAAGGATTGCCACCTATCCCCAAAAGCTAGAGGAGGGGTACAATACAAATTCATCCTTAAAGGAATATCTGCCACTTCATTAATGCATAACCTTACATATTAATTTTTTCAGAGGATGAAAGGAAGTGGGTTCCAGAAAGGAACCACAGGCTTCAGGGTTTGCCCAGTTTCCCCTCTGCAGACATTTCATAAGGTGTGTTTTCTTGGTTTGAGTACTTATGATATCAATATCCAGCTGCTTTGACTAATGGAAGCCAGGATGGACCACAATACTTAGTGCTTGGGAGTACATCTTATTGTGTCAATGCAATCCCCCAGCCCCAAACCACCTCCTGTCCTTAGGAAATTAGTTTGCCCCCAAATGAAAGGTGAAATCTATAGCTATTTCAGGCACCAGATATTTAACTAAGTTAAATATGGATAGATGACGGAGTATCCATATCTATACTCAGTGCTCATCAATTATGAATGACTTCCTTTTTAAAGAAAACAAGATAGGCCCTCCATATCCAGAGACTGGCAAGTCAGGCAGCTGCATTTGCAGCTACAGGGATTCTGAGTTAGCAATCAGATCTGGCCTTCTTGATCTATGTTCTAATCTAATTCAATTAGCAATTAATTGTGCTCAGCCTGACTGATTGAAGAAGGCAACTCTCTACAAGGCAGAGACTGGCCTTCAGGTCCATTTGATCTCAGCATCCTGGGAGAAATCGAAGTACAGCATGGTCAAAGAGAGGATGGCTAAACACAGGGCCTAACTGGGTATCCTGGATGAACAAATATTTTAATTATTTTAGGTCACTATAGCTGATGTTGTTTAGTCATTAGTCATATCTGACAATTTGCAACCCCATGGACTGTAGCCCATCATGTTCCTCTGTCCATGGGATTTCCCTGGCAAGAAAGAATACAAGAGTGGGTTGCATTTTCCTTCTCCAGGGGATCTTCCCTACCCAGGGATCAAACTCATGTCTCCTGCATTGGCAGGCAGATTCTTTACCCCTGAAAGTGAAAGTGAAAGTGAAGTCGCTCAGTCATGTCTGACTCCTAGCGACCCCATGGACTGCAGCCTACCAGGCTCTTCTGTCCATGGGATTTTCCAGGCAAGAGTACTGGAGTGGGGTGCCATTGCTTTCTCCGTCTTTACCCCTGAGCCCAGGTTAATACTAGCATCACAATAATATCAGTGATGGCATGGCAATAGCTACAATTTGAAAAGCCTTACTGTCCCAAGACCTTAGATGAGTTATTTGATTCAACTTTGTAAAGTATAAATTATAACCATGTCTATGTTTCTTGCTCTGTGGTGGTAAAGAACCTAAGTTTAGAATGGTAAAGTGATTTCTGAAGGCCAAATGCCCATTTATTTTTGGTGATAGAATTTAAAACCAATCTGTCAGTTTCAAAAGCTCATTGTCTTAACCTACCATGATCTGTCTCACCAGTGCTCACTTTTAATGCCCCAGGTTAATGGGAATACAGGGGAACATGTATCAGATAATCTGAGTTCCTTTTAGGGAGACACAGATAAAATCAGCAGCTGTTTAGTGGTAAGATTTGGGGTCTGTGGTCTGTTTGAAGGCTTTTGTTGAAATTCAAATTGTGTGTCAGGATGACATAGAGCAGTGTGAGAAATGATTGAACAACCACCAGATTTAAAACTGTATTTTCAGGTATTGTGTAAGACTCTGAAAAATAAGGCAAACCAACATATAAAAAAAGTAGGTCCAGATTTCATGCATGATATTTAATAAGGTGCCAAAGAAAAATAGGTTTGTTTTGTTTCCATGTGGTGGTGGAGGGCCAAAGTATAGGGAGCTCTGTGAGAAAAAGACCTGTCATAATGGACTGAAAAAAAAAAAAATGCTTTCCATAAGTCTGTTATTCTCACTGATCAGGTATGGAATAAACAATTATGTAAATAGTATGATCAATTTAGCACTGAATGGGAACATACAGAATGAGCCTTATCAATCCCTTTTGTAGCTCAAGAAGAAACTGGCTCAAGATGTTATTTCCCTTGGGGCTCAGGGGAAAATTTAAAAAAGGAGGGGCTCTAAGGGTAACAAGCTAGAGAAAGCTGAAGACTGGCTCCCTCTCTGGGTTGCTTCCAGAATATAGGCAAATCTCATATGACTTGAAATAAAAGGAACTCCTGGATGTGTGCATGCATGCATGTGCAAAAGGTGAGTCCTCCAAGACACAGGTCTCAACTATTGGGACAGATCTGGAGTTTGACATTCACATCTGGCTTCATCTGTATTTTCCTCGTACAGATGAAACAGCATGATCTGAACATTCTTTTTTCAACTCACTTTGTTGGGAGGGAGCATGTGGTGACCAGAGAGAATAAAGGATGCTCCCGTTTCATCTGACCACTAATGATAAAGCGCTGTTTTAAGAGTCTTCCTTTAACAGAGACAATAAACTAGGCTTTGTATGTGGAAATGGAAGATCCAGGTTTTTAAACTACCCAGTGATCTCTGCAGGTAGACTGAGGGTGGGCAAAATACAGAGATGTAAGTGGGGAGGAATCTCCTTTTTTGATAATCAAATCACCACAAGTGATGCAAATTACCAGAACAAACCAGTGGCCATATAATTACATTTTCTGCTTCTAACAGTGGCAGTGCCTTCAGAATACACTTGTTATGGAGATTCCCATCATTGCCAGTTGATCAGAAACACAAAACTATAAATATTTTATCTTTGGAAGGCCAATCTTAAAATGAGAAGAAACAATATAGCTGGAGTTTGTCTCTGATGGGGGTTGAAGGCTGAAATCAATCATGGGCCTGGCTAGGCTTCAAGTATTTGAGAGTTTAACTCATGTTTAAGGAGGCTATCCAAGATTCATGTGCTATGGTGCTTGCACATAAGAAACTTATATTCAGGAAGAGGGGATAGGTCTCAGATGTTTGTAATAACTGAAGAAATACACAGGGTGGTGTGTCAGGAAATACAATCAGTTTTAGCTGATAAGAGTCTGTTCTTTGCCACTAACAACTATATTATGGTGCATAATGTACAGGATCCAGTCAGAAGTAGGTTTGCATTCATGCAGGCTATTTATTAACTGTGTTTCTGCATATAAGTTACTTAACCCTGTGAAGGTTCATTTCATCATGTGTAAAATAAGGATGATTAGTTGATATTTAGAACTTTCATGAAGATGACTTTAGCTAATGCAGGAAATTTTAGGTTATCATTTTGGATGACTGATGTCCAAGTTTAATTCAACATTACAACTTAGATACACATGACTAAATTTAAATAATAAAGATTTTCATTAGAGATTATTTCAAAACTCCACATAGAATTGCTAAGTTAGGAAAATGAAAAAAAGAAAGTATGTTAAAAGTTTTATGGTTATGAAGTAAAAAAATCAATGCAATCCAGAGTGTTGTCAATGCTGCTGCTGCTGCTAAGTCACTTCAGTCGTGTCCAACTCTGTGAGACCCCATAGACAGCAGCCCACCAGGCTCTCTGGTCCCTGGGATTCTTCAGGCAAGAACACTGGAGTGGGTTGCCATTTCCTCCTCCAATGCATGAAAGTGAAAAGTTAAAGTGAAGTCACTCAGTCGAGTCTGACTCTTCACAACCCCATGGACTGGAGCCTACCAGGCTTCTCCATCCATGAGATTTTCCAGGCAAGAGTACTGGAGTGGGGTGCCATTGCCTTCTCTGGTGTTGTCAATAGAACCAATTATATCTCAATGGGAGATTACTCTTAGAGTTCCTTTTTTAATGTGATGCCTGAGAATGCTGCTGCTGCTGCTGCTGCTAAGTCATTTCAGTCATGTCTGACTCTGTGTGACCCCATAGACGGAAGCCCACCAGGCTCCCTGGTCCCTGGGATTCTCCAGGCAAGAACACTGGAGTGGGTTGCCATTTCCTTCTCTAATGCATGAAAGTGAAAAGTGAAAGTGAAGTCGCTCAGTCATGTCCAACTTTTTGCAACCCCATGGACTTCAGCCTACCAGGGTCCTCTGTCCATGGGATTTCCAGGCAAGAGTAGTGGAGTGGGTTGCCATTGCCTTTTCAGGATGCCTGAGAATACATCACCCTAAACACTGAACTGGAACCAGACTGACATGGAAATGGTTCTTTGAAGACCTACAAGATCTTTTAGAACTAACACCCAAAAAGGATGTCCTTTTCATTATAGGGGACTGGAATGCAAAAGTAGGAAGTCAAGAAACACCTGGAGTAACAGGCAAATTCGGCCTTGGAATACGGAATGAAGCAGGGCAAAGACTAACAGAGTTTTGCCAAGAAAATGCACTGGTCATAGCAAATACCCTCTTCCAACAACACAAGAGAAGACTCTATACATGGACATCACCAGATGGTCAACACCAAAATCAGATCGATTATATTCTTTGCAGCCAAAGATGGAGAAGCTCTATCCAATCAGCAAAAACAAGACCAGGAGCTGACTGTGGCTCAGACCATGAACTGCTTATTGCCAAATTCAGATTTAAATTGAAGAAAGTAGGGAAAACCACTAGACCATTCAGGTATGACCTAAATAAAATCCCTTATGATTATACAGTGGAAGTGAGAAATAGATTTAAAGGCCTAGATCTGATAGATAGAGTGCCTGATGAACTATGGAATGAGGTTCGTGACATTGTACAGGAGACAGGGATCAAGACCATCCCCATGGAAAAGAAATGCAAAAAAGCAAAATGGCTGTCTGGGGAGGCCTTACAAATAGCTGTGAAAAGAAGAGAAGCGAAAAGCAAAGGAGAAAAGGAAAGATATAAACATCTGAATGCAGAGTTCCAAAGAATAGCAAGAAGACATAAAAAAGTCTTCTTCAATGATCAATGCAAAGAAATAGAGGAAAACAACAGAATGGGAAAGACTAGGGATCTCTTCAAGAAAATCAGAGATACCAAAGGGACATTTCATGCAAAGATGGGCTCGATAAAGGACAGAAATGGTATGGACCTAACAGAAGCAGAAGATATTAAGAAGAGGTGGCAAGAATACACAGAAGAACTGTACAAAAAAGAGCTTCACGACCCAGATAATCATGATGGTGTGATCACTGACCTACAGCCAGACATCCTGGAATGTGAAGTCAAGTGGGCCTTAGAAAGCATCACTATGAACAAAGCTAGTGGAGGTGATGGAATACCAGTGGAGCTATTTCAAATCCTGAAAGATGATGCTGTGAAAGTGCTGCACTCAATATGCGAGCAAATTTGGAAAACTCAGCAGTGGTCACAAGATTGGAAAAGGTCAGTTTTCATCCCAATCCCAAAGAAAGGCAATGCCAAAGAATGCTCAAACTACCGCACAATTGCACTCATCTCACACGCTAGTAAAGTGATGCTCAAAATTCTCTAAGCCAGGCTTCAGCAATATGTGAACCATGAACTTCCTGATGTTCAAGCTGGTTTTAGAAAAGGCAGAGGAACCAGAGATCAAATTGCCAACATCCGCTGGATCATGGAAAAAGCAAGAGAGTTCCAGAAAAACATCTATTTCTGGTTTATTGACTATGCCAAAGCCTTTGACTGTGTAGATCACAATAAACTGTGGAAAATTCTGAAAGAGATGGGAATACCAGACCACCTGATCTGCCTCTTGAGAAATCTGTATGCAGGTCAGGAAGCAACAGTTAGAACTGGACATGGAACAACAGACTGGTTCCAAATAGAAAAAGGAGTACGTCAAGGCTGTATATTGTCACCATGTTTATTTAACTTATATGCAGAGTACATCATGAGAAATGCTGGACTGGAAGAAACACAAGCTGGAATCAAGATTGCCGGGAGAAATATCAATAACCTCAGATATGCAGATGACACCACCCTAATGGCAGAAAATGAAGAGGAACTAAAAAGCCTCTTGATGAGAGTGAAAGTGGAGAGTGAAAAGGTTGGCTTAAAGCTCAACATTCAGAAAACGAAGATCATGGCATCTGGTCCCATCACTGCATGGGAAATAGATGGGGAAACAGTGGAAACAGTGTCAGACTTTCTTTTTCTGGGCTCCAAAATCACTGCAGATGGTGACTGCAGCCATGAAATTAAAAGACGCTTACTCCTTGGAAGGAAAGTTATGACCAACCTAGATAGCATATTCAAAAGCAGAGACATCACTTTGCCAACAAAGGTTCGCCTAGTCAAGGCTATGGTCTTTCCTGTGGTCATGTATGGATGTGAGAGCTGGACTGTGAAGAAGGCTGAGCATCGAAGAATTGATGCTTTTGAACTGTGGTGTTGGAGAAGACTCTTGAGAGTCCCTTGGACTGCAAGGAGATCCAACCAGTCCATTCTGAAGGAGATCAGCCCTGGGATTTCTTTGAAAGGAATGATGCTAAAGCTGAAACTCCAGTATTTTGGCCACCTCATGCGAAGAGTTGACTCATTGGAGAAGACTCTGATGCTGGGAGGGATTGGGGGCGGGAGGAGAAGGGGACGACAGAGGATGAGATGGCTGGATGGCATCACTGACTCGATGGATGTGAGTCTGAGTGACCTCCAGGTGTTGGTGATGGACGGAAGGCCCGGCGTGCTGCAGTTCATGGGGTTGCAAAGAGTCGGACACGACTGAGCGACTGATCTGATCTGATCTGATCTGAAGAGTTCCTAGCAATGGCACACCACTCCAGTACTCTTGCCTGGAAAATCCCATGGGCAGAGGAGACTGGTAGGCTGCAGTCTATGGGGTCGCTAAGAGTCAGACAGGACTGAGTGACTTCACTTTAACTTTTCACTTTCATGCACTGGAGAAGGAAATGGCAACCCACTCCGGTGATCTTGCCTGGAGAATCCCAGGGACGGGAAAGCCTGGTGGGCTGCCGTCTAAGGGGTCACACAGAGTTGCACTTAGCAGTAGCAGCACTTACTAGTGCTGACAGAAGCGACTTAGCAGTAGCAGCACTTACTAAGTAGATGTTCTATAAAAAAGACCACCCTCTATCAAAATATTGGCCACCTTATTTCCCTTGTGCCTGAGATGTCCCTACTGATAGTAAAAGAAAAGTAGGTTCTATTTGTGATCAAGAACTGGACCTGAAGATTATCTGAGTCACTGATAGAAACTTCATTTTCAGCAGGAATCAATGCTCAGGAAACACTTTAACCCTTTGTTTAATAAATCTGTTAAATGCTCATCCCAAAAAGGAAGGAATGGCTCAGAGGTTAAAGTGTCTGCCGGCAATGCAGGAGACCTGGGTTCGATCCCTGGGTCAGGAAGATCCCCTGAAGAAGGAAATGGCAACCCACTCCAGTTCTCTTGCCTGGAAAATCCCACGGATAGAGAAGCCTGGTAGACTACAGTCCATGGGATTGCAAAGAGTCGGACATGACTGAACAACTTCACTATTATAGCCTTAGCAAAGCTGGGGGAATCCTAGCTAACTTTCTACAAACCTGTGTGTATGTAGAATAAGTGGCACTTGTAGCTGACTATCTTTGGTCTCTTTAGATTCTCCTCCATTAGGGTGTTCAATCTGCCTGTGTGGAAATTAATAAAGAAAAAACCCACTAAAATGCATTCAGGAGGCTTGAAGTGGGAGTTTTCATGCACAGACCACTGAACATCAACACAGAACCCCATAGGAAGAGATGCGCCTGTATTTCTGACAGGAAGTGACATGACTTCACTATCACCAGTAGGAGGAAGAAAGGTTGCTGGGTTTTTTTTTTTTTTTTTTTTCCTTTTTGGCTGGAAATTGCTCAGACAAGGAGAGATTTTCACACTCCGCGAATGAAAAGTCACTATCCTTCAAATTCCCAGTTTACTCCAATAGACTTTGCTTATAATAGCCTCTTTCAATTTTCCCCTTTTGCTCTACAAAAGAGCTTCCCCTTCTTTGCTTTACTAGACTTGCATGTGGTTCACCACAGTTGCATGTCCTGAACTGCACTCTCTTGCTCCTCCTGAAGAAACCCATTCTGCTGGCTATTTTAGTTTTTAGGTTAAAAAATAGGTGGAGTAGATCATTTTGCCCTATTTACCAGCTCTATCATACAGGACAACCTAGGTGGCCTATCTGAGCTACAGTGATTCTGTGTATTCCTTTATTTTTTAAGTGCAATGAGGATAAACATATTGGTTTTATAAGGTTGAGGTAAGGATTAAAAGGTGGCATACTAAATGCATAAAAATAATCAATGGTCATACTTTGACTTGAAATATTATGAAGGAGTAATTTCATGTGTCAAGTTTACTGGGCAACAGGGCACTCAAATATCTGGTTAAATATTATTTCTGGGTGTGTCTGTGAGGGTTTTCTGGGATAGATTAGCATCTGAGTTCACACAGTGAGTAAAGCAGATTGTTCTTCCTAACCTGGGTAGGCCTCCCTCAATCTACTGATGGACTGAATAGAAAAAAAGGTTTGAATAACGCTTTTTTTTTCCTGTCTTTACATAGGTACACTTAAGGTGAAACATCAGTCTTCTCCTGCCCTTGAAATCAAATGGACCCTATAGATTCTCCTGGGTCTGAACTTTTCAGCCTGTATAATCATGTGAACCAATTTCATATAATAAATCTATTATATATAAATATACATGCATATATATATGCATGCATATATGTGTGTATATATATATATTTTTTATTGGTTTTGTTTATCTGGGAAACTCTAATACAAATATCACTTGAAATGCATTTTTTTAAGGTAAAAATTTCCTCTCACTTCACAGTCTTACTTTTATATTCAAATATCCCTGAGGATGTGCTATAGTAAATTATCAATTGTTCATTATAAATCATTTTAATAGATTGCTAGATGAATGTTCAAGGACAGGGAGATGACTGGTAAGAACAGTTACTCTATTTTACAATAAACAAATTTATAAATCCAAACAACACTCTGGAGTGTCCTATGATAAATTGCTAAATGTTGCAGAATTTCCCAAGTCTCAAAATTTTCCTGTTCCTTAAGGTGAAAAAAGCCATGTGATGACTGCTACTTTATTATCATAAATTTATGTTAAAATAAAAACATCACTTTCACAATATTGCAAATCAAATATGCTTCAATAAAAATATATCTCAAGCTTATAGTACTAGTAGGAAAGAAAACTCAACATTATAAACTGAACAAAAATAAGAAATCTCAAAAACTGGTACACTAGTCATTTCCTTCTTGAAAGAAAAAAGATAGAAAAGGAAAAGTAAATGGACAAACCAGACAATTGTCTTTTAGCTTTGTTTATCAAGACAATTTGAGCGTGCTGAGGTTTCCCAAATAGTTCATTAAAAAAAAAAAAAGTAAGAACAAATAAACAAAATAATTCACTAATTATAACATTTTCCCATACTGGCGTTTCCAAATATTTTATTTGAATGGGAAAGAGCATATTACTAGAAGTACACGCTATGATTACATTGCTTGGTTTTGGGTAACAGACTGAGCACTGCCTATGGTATAAATCATCTTTTACTCTTTAAACCTCAATTTCCTCATCTATGATATGTGAATAAAAATTACAGTAAGAACTTCATAGATTTATATGACAAGTATATGATAAAATGCAATTATCCAAAATTTTATGTGTATGTAATCAATCAATAAATGGTAACACAATAAATAGACAGTAATATAATTAATCCCTCCGAAGGTATGTTGGACATAGCTTCACAGTGGAGAATCATCAAAAAAACAGCATTCAGAGCAACCAGATTCTATTTTACCATTATTATTCCAAATTAGTTAAACTGCAGCTAAGATTTGAGCATAATTGCTCAGATACTTAAAAAAAAATGATTAAGCTTTTTCAGAAGTGCTGAAAGGCTATGAAAATAGAGCCAAGGGAAAAGGAATAAAGCCAGAAACAAAGGCTTCTCAGGGGAGAAACTGCCCAAGTAGAAGTCCCTCACTCAGCCAAAGAATAATTAGGGGAGAATTTAACTCCCCAGTAAGAGAAGACAGGGATTCCAGCATTCCTAAACACAAAGAGACTTTGAGACCATTGGCACCTGTCTCCCCAGCATGAGAGGCAAGTGCTTCATGAATATACAAAACACCAGACCCCACAGACAGGCAACTGTAGGCTTTCATGCGCACTCATTTTGCTCATGCAAGCAAAAACATATCTAGGACAAACGAAGTGCATACAGTGTTACCTGGGATTAGAATTTAGGTTCAAATAAAATTTCAGAACTCTCAAAGTATGGAAAACACTCTAAAATAGCTAAATGCTTCTAACCCTTACAACTGTCATCTTGCAGAAGCTCTTTCTTAGCTATTTCATGTTTTCTTCTGACAATATAATTAATTCAATTTACACAGTAGTGGAGAATTCCTAGATCCAAATTAGAGAAAAATGAAATGAATCAGAATTAAAGGTAAGGGAGGTTATTTTTCTCTATATTTTTAAGTAGATAATCTCTGAATAATGACCTATTCAGGAACTATAACTTCCAATACCTGTGTCATAGTATAATTCCCTTCACTTAAAAGTTGGCCTGCCCTGTGACTTCCTTTCGTACAATACTACATGGCAAAAGAGGTACCTTGTGACTTTCAATGCAAATATTTTCAGCTGATGTCCTGGTTTTCTGAAGTGCCTCTTCTCTAGTCTCTAGGAAAGAAGTGTGGATACCTTGAGATCACCATACTTTGAGGGAGCCCAAGCTAATCACACAGAGATGCTAGGTATAACTTGAAATGGGTAAACAGAAGGCGACTCTTCTACCCACTCCAAATGAGGCACCAGATATGTGAGTGAACAAGCTGTCTTGATCTTTATATCACATGAGTCTTTACATAAATGTACCAGCTACTGCTGGAATTGACACCCTAATATGAACTGCACTGCTGATCCCAGCCAACTCATAGTTGATAAATTACAATATCTTCCTAAGTTTCCTAGTTAGCAAATTGAAGATATTGGCAGTACCTACTCACACAATTATTTGTAACAGAAGTTATTACTAATAATAAATACTACCTTCAAAGGAAAGCAGAAGCACAGAAAGAAAAGCAAAATAAAAGATATGAAAGACTCTGAAACCATCTCTTTACTTAGAAGTCATAAAACAAGTTAGAATAAATTCTTCTTATGGTTGATAATATTTACTAAAGGAGCTATTTGTTATTCTCTCAATTGAAAACATCAAGAAAAATGTAAATATGAAGAAAACTCCAAGAACCTTTTTCCAGGAACCTGTATATCAGAGACCATCAACTGGAGAGACAGTCTTTGTTTTGAAATTGTGTATGTATACATATGTGTTGGTGCATGTATTTTTAAAGAAAATGGATTTTCCCAGAGAGTAAGAAATACAGAGGATTTTGGAGAGTTTGAAATGAAATACAACATAGTATTATGAAAGTTAAGTGACTATCATAAGCCAGTATGCAACTATGCATTTCCTTAGATCTGTTAGGGGCAACGCTTCAGCCCCCAGCCTTTGTCTGTTAATTATCACTTCTCATTGGCTATTGGCACTTTTATAGGTAATTTCTCTCACTATTGTGTGCTTACATTGTAGCATAATGGAAAAGTCACTAGTTTTAAACACAGCGCTTCTCACTGTTTGAGATCTAAGATGTAATATATGGAATGACACTTTGTCACCCATTAATTTAAAGTAACTGATAATGTTCTTGCTTAAATTTAGTAGAACACAGCAGCTACCTGCTTCAGAATACATAAAGCAATTGTATAATTTATTGTGTTTATTAGGATATTTTTGAAAAGAAAACATGACACTGTGAATAATTTCTCCAGAAGAGAAGTTCCAGTGATTTGGACTGCTCTCTGCAGAAAGGGTCTTCAGGCCATCCTAAGGATAAGCTATTCAGCAGAAGCAGGGAGTGAATTTGGTTAGCGCTTCACTTGACGTACATCCATATTAAAAGGAAGCAAGCATGTCCTTTCCATTGGTTGAACATGTTGTGTCATCTAAAAAAGAGAATACAGGGACTTCCCTGGTGGTCCAGTGATTAGGAATCTGCCTTCCAATGCACGGGACGAGGGTTCAGTCCCTGGTTGGGGAACTAAGATCCCACATGCTTAGCAGTAACTAAGCCCACACACGACAATTACTGTGTTTGTGTGCCTAGAGCCATGTTCCCCAACAAGAGAAGGCACCACACTGAGAAGTTCATGAACTGCAACAAAGGGTAGCCCTTCCTTGCTCAATACAACTAGAGAAAGTCTGAACGCACATAGCAATGAAGACCTAGTGCAGCCAAAATTAATAAATAAAATACGTAGAGAATGAAAGTGCATTTCTCATTACCACCAAAGCCAAGGATATCTGACAAAAGTCTTTCCTGCAATCTTGATGCACCAGTTCAGTTCAGTTCAGTTGCTCAGTCGTGTCTGACTCTTTGTGACCCCATGAATCACAGCACTCCAGGCCTCCCTGTCCATCACCATCTCCCGGAGTTCACTGAGACTCACGTCCATCGCATTGGTGATGCCATCCAGCCATCTCATCCTCTGTCGTCCCCTTTTCCTCCTGCCCCCAGTCCCTCCCAGCATCAGAGTCTTTTCCAATGCGTCAACTCTTCGCGTGAGCTGGCCAAAGTACTGGAGGTTCAGCTTTAGCATCATTCCTTCCAAAGAAATCCCAGGGCTGATCTCCTTCAGAATGGATTGGTTAGATCTCCTTGCAGTCCAAGGGACTCGCAAGAGTCTTCTCCAACACCACAGTTCAAAAGCATCAATTCTTCGGCGCTCAGCCTTCTTCACAGTCCAACTCTCACATCCATACATGACCACTGGAAAAAACCATAGCCTTGGCTAGACGGACCTTTGTTGGCAAAGTAATGTCTCTGCTTTTAAACTGCTATATAGATTGGTCACAACTTTTCTTCCAAGGAGTAAGCATCTTTTAATTTCATGGCTGCAGTCACCATCTGCAGTGATTTTGGAGCCCCAAACAATCTCGATGCATAAAAGTATTAAATTCACATGATAGAGAAAGAAAATTAAAGTAAAGCAAAATGTTCTTTCATCCCAAGAGTGATGAGCTCCAATTTCCAAAATCACCAATTCTCTACAATATGACACCAGTCTGATATCAAGATAACTTAGATAGAAGAGAATGTAGGTCTTTAATGGTAACAAGGTAGACAGTAAGGTGTTTAGACTAAAGAAACAACAAACATAGTCCCTATGCCCCCACATGTTACCCTTATGATGTTACTATGGGGTCTGCAATTTCTAATTTCAGCTGCTGATTTGCAGAATGGTCAGTGCTAAAATTCACAAGCATTCCTTGGTTTCCTGTAGTGAAAGAGAACTTGGCAAGGAGTCAGAAGACCTAGGCACCAACCCAAGACTTGCAATGACATTATAATATATCATAAGCTTTTTGAGACTCCATGTTTTGCTCTCCTTAGAAATTTGGTATAAGATAAATGAGAAGTAATGCATGGGGAAAACAAACAAACAAAACCACTTGGATCAGTAAATACAAGATTAGAAGAGTGCCAGTATATTTTGGACGTTGGCCCAAATAAGTATTAATACACAGAAGTAAATTGGTCATATATCTTTGACATTGGCCAAGTTACTTAATCTCCCTGAGACTTAATTTTTGTATCTTTAAAGTGGAGACAATAATAGAACTTATCTTTAATATTACTGTTAGAATTATGAGACAGCCTATAGAATTGAACATCCCTTTCAGCTTACCAAAATCAGTCAATAAGTATCAGGAAAATAAAAGACAACAAGTTTTAAAGCGAAGAAGAGGTCTGAGGCAGTGCAGGGTTGGGTTATTTCCTGAACATAGCAGACCTAAAGGGACTTTGGTAAAGGGGAGCTGCCCTAATGTCAGACTTATTTTTTAATTACACAAGGGTTTACTGTCCCACTAAGCATTGTGTGAGATTTACAAGAAATATCAGAGTAGCATGTGATTGATAATATGGGTGTTGGATGATCTGCCATGAACATTCTGTGACCACAGAAAGTCACTTAACCTTCTGAACCTTTTTCTTCTGTCAGGAGGAGAGAAATACAGTATTTATAATGTCTCCCACAATGACTGTTACCAGGTGTAAATACTTATTAATGTTAACTATTCTTATTATTACATCTATTGATAATTTCCTGCCCTCATGGAGTTCATATTACAGATGAATGGACAGACAAGAAGGAATGCTAATATACATGAGATGATGGGCCTAGAAGATAGGAAATAATTAAATTCCAAAATCACTTACTTATTCCTTCAATCAATATTTACCAAACATGTACTTTATATTACTAGTGTGCTAGACAGAGGAGGCAGTGGCAACCCACTCCAGTACTCTTGCCTGGAAAATCCCATGAGCAGAGGAGCCTGGAAGGCTGCAGTCCATGGGGTCGCAAAGAGTTGGACACGACTGAGTGACTTCACTTTCACTTTTCACTTTCATGCATTGGAGAAGGAAATGGCAACCCACTCCAGTGTTCTTGCCTGGAGAATCCCAGGGACAGGGGAGCCTGGTGGGCTGCCCGTCTATGGGGTCGCACAGAGTCGGACATGACTGAAGTGACTTAGCAGCAGCAGCAGTGTGCTAGAAGCTGGGAATGGTGTGGTAAAGTATCTACCCCATCTGTCTTACATTCAAATGGTGCCTGTGACTCGATAATCCTTATCATGGCTGAAACTTTGTGATTTTTCATACCAACACACACCCACACACACACGAGACAACTTCATAATCTTTGACGATGATGCTTACTATGTTTTCCTCTCCTAACTTGGTACCCTTGTGAAAGCACAGTGGAAGGAAAACGTCTGACACTGAAGGCGAGGATACACTGAGCCCAGAAGTGGTCCCTGATGATAGCCACTGAATTTGTCCCAGCGTTCTATGGTCAAAGCCTCCTTGGGGCGCACATTAAACTTCAGGAGGGCAGTGAGCTTTATTTGATAATAAAGGGAAAGAATTAGACAAATTGTCCAAAAGAAAATGAAAAAGATTACTGATGTAAATGACTCCAGGTATGCACAGATGTAGATGTTCCTCAGTTTTTCGTCAGAGCTTTTCTGAGAGCTGTGAATCAGAGTCCAACCATATATACAACTCAAGTTCAGCTTAATACAGTTTTCTTGCTAGCATTTCCTATAGTTTATGTTTGACTATATAATATACTTACGTAGTTTAAAAATTTGACAAATATGTACAAAAATCTTTGAAACTATACAGAGAAATAATTCATTATCTCTCCCTTCTTTTCTCATTCACTTTATAACTTCCTCTTTATGGATGCCTACTTTTATTAGTTCTTTAGATGTTTCCTTCCAGCTTTATCAAATGGAAGCAAACATAAATGATTGCTACATCTTTTAAATAAGGATTACACATTGGAAGAAAAGTTATGACCAACCTAGACAGTGTATTAAAAAGCAGAGACATCACTTTGCCAACAAAAGTCCATATAGTCAAAGCTATGATTTTTCCAGTAGTCATGTATGGATGTGAGAGTTGGACTATAAAGAAAGCTGAGAACCGAAGAATTGATGCCTTTGAACTGTGGTGTTGGAGAAGACTCTTGAGAGTCCTTTGGACTGCAAGAAGATCCAACCAGTCTATCCTAAAGGAAATCAGTCCTGAATATTCATTTGGCAATTCATTCATTGCCAAAGCTGAAACTACAATATTTGGCCAACAGATGTGAAGCGCTGAATCATTTGAAAAGACCCTGATGCTGAGACAGTGGAAGGAGAAGGGGATGACAGAGGATGAGATTGTTGGATGGCATCACTGACTCAATGGACATGAGTTTGAATAAACTCCAGGAATTGGTGAAGGAAAGGGAGGCCTGGCATGCTGCAGTCCATGGGGTTGCAGAGTCAGACACAACTGAGTGACTGAACTGAACTGAACTGATGATGCACATTATTCTGCACATATGTTTAGATACAAATTTTTATAGGACTTTATACTATGTTCATGGAAACCTTCATTTATTTTATGATTTAGTTTCTATTCAACTAGTCCTCTATTAATGAACACTGCTGCTGCTGCTGCTGCTAAGTTGCTTCAGTCATATCCGACTCTGTGTGATCCCATAGACGGAAGCTCACCAGGCTCCCCCATCTCTGGGATTCTCCAAGCAAGAACACTGGAGTGGGTTGCCATTTCTTTCTCCAATGATTGAAAGTGAAAAGTGAAAGTGAAGTCGCTCAGTCATGTCCGACTCCCAGTGACCCCATGGACTACAGCCTACCAGGCTCCTCCGTCCATGGGATTTTCCAGGCAAGAGTACTGGAGTAGGGTGTCATTGGGTTTATTTTAATTTAACCTTATAGCCATTATACGTAATGCTGCCATGAAACTCTCTGTATACATATCATTCCACACAGGGCATATAATCTAGAAGATGAATTCCCAAGAATGGAATTGTTAGTACATAGTCAGATGTATGCCTAATTTTGAATAAAAGCAATAATGAAAATCTGAAATAAAGTACTTTTTAGAAGTATCATCAGAGGTTGACCTGGGTTGAGTGCACTAGGTAACATGCGCTAACCCAATTTAAAGGGAAATAAAATAACTTTTTCTTTCTAATGTCTTTCCCCAAACTCAGGTATGGAGCTATATATATTATTTTCCTTGCCAGTTAGGGTCTCCTGTTACCAGTTAAATTACTCAGAACATCACACTTCTGTGTGTCACTGAACTAAACTCGAGTCCAGTTGCTGGACTCACAGCAAAACCAGTCAGCTGACAGGGTGTTTTGATGAGGGACAGCAGTTATTAGCAGGGTAACGAGCCGGGAGTTTGGGTCTTCTGAGCACTAGTTGATGATTCTCCTTGCTTGGGCTTCCCTGGAGGCTCAGATGGTGAAGAATCTGCCTGCAATGTGGGAGACCTAGGTTCGATCCCTAGGTCAGGAAGACCCCCTGGAGAAGGGAATGGCTACCCACTTCAGCATTCTTGCCTGAAGAATTCCATGGACTCAAGAGGAGACTTGCAGGCTACAGACCATGGAGTTGCAAAGAGCTGAACATGACTGAGTGATTAACACTTTCTCCTTTCTTGGTTCTCTCCAAATAAACATTATACTCTTCTTCACCACAACTTGTTGTCAGTAGATTGACTTGGCAGCATGTCAGGTGAACAGAGCTGAGTTTGGTTTGATAATATCTGTTTACACATCTCTGAACCATCTCCACCAGTCACTGTTTGAAATTCAAGACATTTACTAATGACTATAATGGCTATTTCCATGGCTCCTCTGTACAACTTCGTACTTTGTGCTCCTCTACACTTAGCTGGTTTTAGAAAAGGCAGAGGAACCAGAGATCAAATTGCCAATATCTGCTGGATCATCGAAAAAGCAAGAGAGTTCCAGAAAAGAAATCTATTTCTGCTTTATTGACTATGCCAAAGCCTTTGACTGTGTGGATCACAATAAACTGTGGAAAATTCTGAAAGAGATGGGAATACCAGACCACCTGATCTGCCTCTTGAGAAATTTGTACGCAGGTCAGGAAGCAATAGTTAGAACTGGACCTGGAACAACAGACTGGTTCCAAATAGGAAAAGGAGTAAGTCAAGGCTGTATATTGTCACCCTGCTTATTTAACTTATATGCAGAGTACATCATGAGAAACGCTGGGCTGGAAGAAGCACAAGCTAGAATCAAGATTGCTGGGAGAAATATCAATAACCTCAGATATGTAGATGACACCACTCTTATGGCAGAAAGTGAAGAAGAACTAAAAAGCCTCTTGATGAAGGTGAAAGAGGAGAGTGAAAAATTTGCCTTAAAGCTCAACATTCAGAAAATGAAGATCATGGCATCCGGTCCCATCACTTCATGGGAAATAGATGGGGAAACAGTGGAAACAGTGTCACAGTTTATTTTGGGGGCTCCAAAATCACTGCAGATGGTGACTGCAGCCATGAAATTAAAAGATGCTTACTCCTTGGAAGGAAAGTTATGACCAACCTAGATAGCATATTCAAAAGCAGAGACATTACTTTGCCAACAAAGGTCCGTCTAGTCAAGGCTATGGTTTTTCCATTGGTCATGTATGGATGTGAGAGTTGGACTGTGAAGAAGGCTGAGCGCCGAAGAATTGATGCTTTTGAACTGTGGTGCTGGAGAAGACTCTTGAGAGTCCCTTGGACTGCAAGGAGATCCAATCAGTCCATTCTGAAGGAATTCAGCCCTGGGATTTCTTTGGAAGGAATGATGCTAAAGCTGAAACTCCAGTACTTTGGTCATCTCATGCGAAAAGTTGATTCTGATGCTGGAGGGTGATTGGGGGCAGGAGGAGAAGGGGACAACAGAGGATGAGATGGCTGGATGGCATCATTGACTCAATGGACGTGAGTCTGAGTGAACTCCAGGAGTTGATGATGGACAGGGAGGCCTGGCGTGCTGTGATTCATGGGGTCACAAAGAGTTGGACAGGACTGAGTGACTGAACTGAACTGACGCTTAGGATTGTGGTCATCTGTCTCTGGTCATCTTTTTACAACATTTACCTCTATTTCAAAAATTTCAAAATTTGTTAAACTGATTTTTCCTTTAAGGTCATACTCAAATGCCACCCCCTCTATGAAGTGTCATTGAACTTGCTTTACTCTTTACTCCCATTACCTACATAGAAGTTTATCAATTCCACTCATGTGGTCCTTACTTCTGTTTTGCATGGTTTTACATCTATGTGCTCTCTGTCCCTTCAGACCACAAGGTTTGTTGGACTAGAAGCCATGTCTTATCATTTTGACTCTTTCCATCAAACTAGCAAAAACTAGGTTTCATGTAATTAATGCTAATAAATGTTTGTGGTGACTCTTGTTAGGTTCATAAAACTGTGATTTCCCCACTCTTTGGTCCAAGAAACTGTGATAGTAGCTCTTTTCACGGTAATTTTCTGTGACTGTGTCTGTTGGTTGCTAACTCGTTCATACTTTCTATAGCTTTCCAAAAAATTCAGTCTCCTCCAAAGCATGACAGTTCTGTGATAATTTATCCTTCTAGAAAGCATCTCACAGGGGATCCTAGTGAGATTCTCATGGTGGGTATTCTGCTGTACAGTTTAGATAACAGATAAGGAGAACACTTGATGTCACAAGTGTCAGAAAACTGAAGTCACATGAGCTTTAGCAAAAATGGGAATGCAGCTACTTCTATAAAAAGTACTTTCAGAAGTAAAATTCTGTAATAGCTTTAGGCATGATCCACAGACTCAAAGAATATTATCAAATTCTTGATATAGTGTTTCTCTGGCTTCTTTCCTTCTTGTAACCTTATAGGATCTTCTTTGTGAATTCAGCAGAAAGAGCAGGCTTCTCTTTCACAGTATCTTCAGAATTTGCCAACTTGGATGAAAAATCATTTTCAAACAATCAGTGTGGCCAGAAAGCTGAGAATATTCCTGAACCAAGTCACAGTGACACATAAGTAGAGAGAGAATTTCTTGAAAATAAAATCAAGCTAATTTTACCAGAAGTGGATAGGGATATAGCACAGTATAAGACCAGAAATCACTACAATTTATAAATGTATTTTTCTGGGAAGCAAATTTATGGCTATAGCTTTCATCAGATTTTCATTGCAATCTAATTTTCTTTAAAATGGTTAAGAACCTATATAAGCCAGTGATCCTATAAAAACTCTTAAGATAGATGGAATAACGGGAACACTGCAGTTGAAATAAAATTTCTCAGATTCTTGTCCATAACAATTCATTGAAGGGTTTCAATGTCTACATATATTTAAATTGGGATATTAATACTTCAAGTAGGCCAAGAAGCCTACTACACTCCTATTTTCAAAGATGTTTTGTAGGTTTTTTTTTTTTTAGTTCAATACCAGCTGCATACTAGTTCCATGAGAGTAGAGATCATGCCAAACTTACTCAAGTATTTGGTCATTTCCTGGTGACATGCAGTAAGTTCTTAATAAATATTTTAAAAATTCATTATAATAGATAATACATTATATGAATACGAACATAAATAAAATAAAATTAAGTTCTGTTTCAGTTCAGTTCAGTTGCTCAGTCAGGTCCGACTCTTTATGAGCCCATGAATCGCAGCATGCCAGGCCTCCCTGTCCATGACCAACTTCCAGAATTCACTCAGACTCACGTCCATCGGGTCAGTGATGCCATCCAGCCATCTCATCCTCTGTCGTCCTCTTCTCCTCCTGCCCCCAATCCCTTCCAGCATCAGAATCTTTTCCAGTGAGTCAACTCTTTGCATGAGGTGGCCAAAGTACTGGAGGTTCAGCTTTAGCATCTTTCCTTCCAAAGAAATCCCAGGGCTGATCTCCTTCAGAATGGACTGGTTGGATCTCCTTGCAGTCCAAGGGATTCTCAAGAGTCTTCTCCAACACCACAGTTCAAAAGCATCAATTCTTCGATGCTCAGCCTGCTTCACAGTCCAACTCTCACATCCATACATGACCACAGAAAAAACCATAGCCTTGACTAGACAGACCTTTGTTGGCAAAGTAATGTCTCTGCTTTTGAATATGCTATCTAGGTTGGTCATAACTTTCCTTCCAAGGAGTAAGCATCTTTTAATTTCATGGCTGCAGTCACCATCTGCAGTGATTTTGGAGCCCCGCAAAATAAAGTCTGACCCTGTTTCCACTGTTTCCCCATCTATTTCCCATGAAGTAAATTTATTTTTTTATTTATTATTGTTTTAATTGGAGGACAATTGCTTTAAGATGTTGTGTTGGTTTCTGCCATACGACATCATGAGTGAGTTATAACTGTATACACACATATACACACATACATCCCTTCCCTCTTAAGTCTTCCTCCCAGTCCGCCCATCTGACTCCTCTAGATAATCACAGAGCACCAGGTGGGGTTCCATACGTTTTGTTTAAACTTCCCACTGCTGCTGCTGCTAAGTCACTTCAGTCATGTCCGACTCTCTGTGACCCCATAGACGGCAGCCCACCAGTCTCCCCGTCTAATTCTCCAGGCAAGAACACTGGAGTGGGTTGCCATTTCCTTCTCCAATGCATGAAAGTGAAAAATGAAAGTGAAATCGCTCAGTCGTGTCCAGCTCTTTGTGACCCCATGGACTGTAGCCTACCAGGCTCCTCCATCCATGGGATTTTCCAGGCAAGAGTACTGGAGTGGGGTGCCATTGCTTTCTCCGACTAGCTATCTATTTTATACATGGCAGTGTATATATGTCAACTCTGCTTTCTTAATTAGCCCCATCCTCTTCTCTGACTGTGTGCACAAGTCCATTCTCTATTCCTCCCCTTCCAACAGGTTCATCCACATTATTTTTCTAGGTTCCATATATATGCTTTAAATACTATATTTCTTTTTCTGACTTATTCACTCTGTATAACAGGCTCTAGGTTCATCCACCTCACTACAGCTGACTGAAATTGGTTCTTTTTTATCGATGAGTAATATTCTATTGTATATGTGTACCACAACTTTTATCCATTCATCTGTCAGTGGACATCTAGCTTGATTTCATGTCTTAGCTATTGTAAATAGTGCTGCAGTGGATACTGGGATATATGTGGCTTTTTAAATTGTGGTTTTCTCAAGATGTATACCAAGCAGTGAGATTGCTTGGTCATATGGTATTAATTAAGAAAGAATGTGCTAGCTATCAGACAATTGCACTCATCTCCCAAGCTAGTAAGGTTATGATTAAAATCTTGTATGCTCGGCTTCAGCATTATGTGAACCAAAACTTCCAAGCTGGATTTAGAAAAGGAAAAAGAACCAGAGATCAAATTGCCAAGATTCATGGGATCACAGAGAAAGCTAGGGAATTCCAGAAAGATCTATCTCTGTTTCATCGATTACACCAAAGGCTTTGACTGTATGGATCATAATAAACTGTGAAAGCTCTTAAAGAGATGGGAATACCAGACCATCTTACCTGTCTCCTGAGAAACTTGTATGTGGGTCAAGAAGCATTAGTTAGAATCCTATCTGGAACAACTGATTGGTTCAAGATTGAGAAAGGAGTATAGGAGGGCTGTCTGCTGTCACCCTGTTTTTTTAATCTATATGCTGAGCACATCATGAGAAAAGCCAGGCTGGATGAGTTACAAGCTAGAATTAAGATAGGCAGGAGAAACATCAAGAACCTCAGATATGTGAATGATACCACTCTAATGGCAGAAAATGAAGAGCAACTAAAGAGCCTCTTGATGAGGGTGAAAGGGAAGAGTGAAAGAGCTGGATTAAAGCTAAATATTAAGAAAACTCAGAGAAGGCAATGGCACCCTACTCCAGTACTCTGCCTGGAAAATCCCACGGACAAAGGAGCCTGGTAGGCTACAGTCCATGGGGTCGCTAAGAGTCGGACACGACTGAGCGACTTCACTTTCTCTTTTCACTTTCATGCATTGGAGAAGGAAATGGCAACCCACTCCAGTGTTCATGCCTGGAGAATCCCAGGGACGGGGAGGCCTGGTGGGCTGCCATCTATGGGGTCACACAGAGTCGGACACGACTGAAGTGACTTAGCATAGCATAGCATAGCATTAAGAAAACTAAGATCATGAAATCTGTCCCCATTACTTCATGGCAAATAGAGGGGCAAAAGGTGAGGCAGTGACAGATTTCCTTTGTGGGCTCTAAAATCACTACAGATGATGACTGCAGCCATGATATCAGAAGACGTTTGTTTCTTGGCAGGAAAGCAATGACAACAGTGTTGAACAGCTAGACAGAATGTTGAAAAGCAGAGAGATCATTCTTCCAACAAAGGTCCATATAGTCAAAGCTATGGTCTTCTCAGTGGTCATCTATGGTTGTGAGAGCTGGACGGTAAAGAAGGTGGAGCACCAAAGAATTGATGCCTTTGAACTACGGTGCTGGAGAAGACTCCTGAGAGTCCTCTGGACAGCAAGGAGATCAAACCAATCAAACTTAAGGGAAATCAACCCTGAACACTCTTAGGAAGGACTGATGCTGAAGTTGAAACTCCAGTATTTTGGTCATCTGATGCAAACAGCTGACTTATCGGAAAATTCCCTGATACTGGGAAAGATTGAGGACAGAAGAAGAGGGCGTCAGGATGATCACCACTGCAATGAACATGAACTTTGGCAAACTTTGGGACATGCATGGTAAGGGACAGAAAGGCCTGGTATGCTGCAGTCCATGGAGTCACAAAGAATCAGACAGGACTGTAGAACTGAAAAACAACAATGGTATTAATAGTTTTATTCCTAGCTTTCTTGAGGCATCTCCATACAGTTCTCCCTAGTGACTGTATCAAGTTACATTCCCATCAACAGAGCAAGAGCATTCCCTTTTCTCTACATCCTCTCCAGCATTTATTGTTTGTAGATTTTTTTGATGATGGTCATTCTTACTGTTGAGGTGGTACCTCACTGTAGTTTTGATTTACATTTCTCTAATAATAAGTCATACTAAGCATCTTTTCATGTGTTCATTGACCATCTGTATGTCTTCTTTGGAGAAGTATCAGAATTTTATTGATCTTAATTCCCTGGGGTTTAATAAATAATAAAGCATACCATGTACTGAATAGGTGATAAAAGTAAATTGACTTTGCTGTGTATTGGGTGAGCAGACCTGAGTTTGATTCAATAATACCTGGTTATATATCTTTGAGGCATTTCCACTGGCCAAAATTCAGGTCATTTAGTAATGATTCTAATTATTTTCATGGATCATCTGTACAAATCCAGACTTTGTGCTAGTCTACATTCAGGCCTGTGATATTTTGTTAGAAAATCTAAATTGTGATTCTGGCTCTCCTGTTACTGAATGGTAGTATCTCAAATAATTAACTTTGCTGAAGCCCAATTTTCTCTTTTGGAAAATATGGACTATGATGAATGATACATAAGATGCTATTCAAACTAAAACTGGTGATTTAGATATATGCTCTACCAAAGTATCTGGCTTGATGCAATGTAATTTCACCAAAATTTACATATAAAATGATTGCTTTAAAGTTGTGGAACATGCATATGAGGTCTGACTCTTCAAACTATCCATTTCAACCTTTCACCATTTTATTTCCTTCTTTTTATTCATGCATTCAAGGTTACTGGACACTTTTTCTCTATGCCGATTTCAAAAGTTCTAAAATTTAATTATATCCTTCTACATCCCTGCCTTGAATTAGTCACCCTTTCATTCAATAAGTCTTCCCTGATAGCTCAGCTGGTAAAGGATCCACCTGCAATTCAGGAGACCTGGGTTTGATTCCTGGGTTGGGAAGATCCCCTGAAGAAGGGAATGTCTACCCACTCCAGTATTCTGGCCTGGAGAATTCCAAGGACTGAATAGTCCATGGCATTGCAAGGAGTTGGATAAGAGTGAGCGACTTTAACTTTCACTTTTTCATCCAATAACATTCATCTTTTGATATTATGAAAATATGGTAAACTACCACTAATTTACTGCATAGAATAATTATGAGACTTTTTAAAGTACACAGTCAATGGTGCTTAATTTAAATGACAGGAAACTAATTTGCTGTGTGTATTTATCTTAATAGAGCATAGTGAGATGATAGCAAAACTTACTTTGGGGGGGGGGGTGTATACCTCTACTGACCTTTCTTTCCTTGTTCTTTTATACTGCCATGAATGATTGATTTTATTGTATTTACTTTCCCCAAAGACTCCCTTACCGTCAACCATTCATCAATGTCATCCTTGCCAAATTGACTTTTATGAAGTATAACACCTAAAAATCAGTCACTCTTTCACCCTATATCTGTCTATATCTATCTAACTCTGTCTTTTCAAATTTGCAGATGCTACAGTCCTCACACCAGTTTGTTCACTTATATAAGACAATTAATGTTCTTGCTCACTGGTATAAAACAATAATCAAATAAAAGATACTTAGGCATAAACACAATAAAAGAAAATAGATGACAGTTGAACCTCATTTTTTAATATTATATTACTCCAGTATGGTGTTTTTAAAATTTACCTGAAGTAAGGGAAAGGTGATAACAAGAACATAATTTCACTTAAGCTTTCTATCTTAAAATTATTACCATTATACTTGTGATACTCATTTTTCTCACATACAACTCATATTCATAATCAGGGTTCATCTTGATACTGCCCAGTTACCCTTATGGACATCCAACACTGTTAAAAATCACATGATAATTTATTAAATGCACCAAATACAACTCTGAAAATTCTGCTTCTCCTCTAAAAATATAGTTATATATTCAAAAATTAATTTGCCTGACATAATAGCTTAAATGTTCAATAAAATAATTAATAATAATTAATCTTATAGACCTAGATTCAAATCTCACAGCTACCATTTTATGAAGATAAAACTCTGGACAAGATTCAGCCTCCTCATATGTATAACTGATGTAAAAATAATATCTATAACCTAACCTATAACCAAGTTCTCAGTATTATAAATGCCAATATGTACATTTTTGTTTATATCCTACTCTTTGTGTATGTCTTTTGTCATCCTGTGCAAAAGCAAAGTTCTTTGGCGTTTCATGGCAACCAAACAAAAGGCATAGAAAAAAATCTAACCTTATTTTTTTCCCATAATAAGATCTATTAACAAGATAATGCCCTGTTCTTTTTCAGTATGATGTACATACAGACTCTATATAGTTCTGTGATCAGTTCTTCTCATAGTCCCATTTCATAAAGTCCCAAGTTTGCTTTATACTTAATCTACTTTCATTTCTGTTAATGTTTGATGTTATTTGATATCCTTCTACTCTCTAGCAATATGTGTGAGAGTTACTCAGTTGTGTCCAACTCTTTGTCACCCCATGGACTGGGGCCTGCCAGGCTCCCCTGTCCATGGACTTCTCCAGGTAAGAATACTGGAGTGGGTAGCTGTTCCCTTCTCCAGGGGATATTCCCAACTGAGGGATTGAACTCAGGTCTCTCATATTACAAGTAGATTATTTACCATCTGAGCCACTACGAAAGCCCAGATGCAGTCTAAAACAGCTTTTTCCATCAATTCTGATTAACTCCAGGAGTCCTGGGAAGAATAATTTTACATAATCCCTTACCTGGGCCACTGTGGAGTAGCAGGAAATAACAGACAATGCTTTCTCTACAACTAGAGAGAGAAAAAAAAAGTATATAAATTATAAAAGAAAAAATACTTCTTACTTGCCTAGGGCATGATTATCTACATATACTTAATGGAATCTATATAAAAACTAACACAATTTTTGTTAACAGGATGAATTATGCTTTTTCTCCCAAATTCAGATTTAAAGCCTTAACCCTCAGTACATAAAGTATGACTGTATTTATAAATAGGATCTTTAAAGAGGTGATTTAGGTAAAAAACATGGGTCCTTAGGATATACTGTAATCAATCTGACTAGTGTTCATATAATAAGAGGGGATTTGGATGCACAAAGAGACACTAAAGATCTAGGTCCACAGAGAGAAAGTGGCATCTACAAGCTATTGAGAGAGGTATCATGAAGACTTGAAACCTACCTAAACCATGTCTTGGAGTTCTAGCTTTCAGAACTATGAGAAACTAAATTTACATTTGTTAATCCACTCAGTCTCTAGTACTTTCTTTGTTGTAGTTCTAGCTAACTAACACAGGTATGAGATGATTTTAGCAAGATTTTAGTATATAAGACCAATATATAAAAATAAGTTGTATTCTATATCTAAGTAACAATCAGCAATTAAAATTAATACTATGTATATTAGCTTCAAAAATGTGAAATAAAGGCAGAGACAGGCATAAAGCAAAGAGGAACCCCTGCCTCATAGTCAGCACAGGTTCTAGACACTACAAACGCCAATCACTCCAAGAAAAGGATAATAGTCAGCATGATTGGAGAAAAGATGTGGCTGGGATCCAACCATAAGCAACACTAGCACCAGAAACACTGGACACACTGTTTACTCAGGGATGCTCCCACATTAAAACACTCCTTCAAGACCAAAGCAGATAATTCTTTCTTCTAAATGCATGGAGACAGAGAAATTCAAGTAAAACAAACAAACAAATAAACAAACAAAAGGCAAAGGAAGTATTCTCAATTAGTAAAATAAGAGAAATATGCTAAAATAAAAATATAATAAAACAGACCTCATCCAGTATACTAGATCTCAAATTCAAAAAGGAGGTAAGAAAAATGCCAGAGGAATTAAGAAAGACTATCAATAAAAACAAAGATCCCTGTAACAAGGAAATAGAAACTATGAAGAGTGAAATGATCAAAAACAGACAACTTCATTGCCAAGATAAAAACCAATCTAGAAACAATCAATAGCAGACAAAATAATGCAGAAAAATAAATAAGTGACCTGGTAGGCAGAATAATGGAGATCACTCAATTAGAACAGAAAAGAGTAAAACAAATAAAAACAACATGAGATCTATGAAATAATATAAAGTGTGCCAACCTACACATTATTAGGGGTGCTAGAGAAGAGAGAGAGAGAGAAGGAGATTTAAAATTCACTTGAAGAAACTATGGCTGAAAACTTCCCAAGTCTGAAGAAGAAAGAAGCTATCCATTTACAAGACACACAGAAAGGGTCTCAAACAAGATGAACCCAAACAGTCTCACACAAAGGCATATCATAATTAAAATGGCAAATTTAACGATAAAGAGAGGATTCTAAACATAGCAAGAAAAAAATAAATAATTGGTCACAAATGAACCCTCATAAGGGTATTAGCTGGCTTTTCTGTAGAAACTTTGAAACCAGTGACATAATATATTCAAAGTTCTGAAAGGGAAAAGTTCTGCAACTCAGGATACTCTACCCATTAAGATTATCATTTAGAATACAAGGAGAAACTAAGAATTTTTCACACAAGCAAAAACTAAAAAAATTAAGCAATACTAAAACTATAGTAAAGAAATATTGAAGAATCTTATCTAAATAGAAAAGTAAAAATCTCTAGAAAAGAGAAAATCATAATTGGAAAGGAAAATACATAAAAGAATTGAAGATCATGTAATTAAGTCAGTACAAAGATTAACAAACAAAAAAATTATAAAAGTATTATACCTACAATTAACAATAGAAAAACAAACATGAAAACATAAAATAAGACATCAAAATCTCAAAATGTGGGGAATATAGTGTAGGTATTTAAGAATGTCTTTAAAGTTGTATGACTATCAGTTTAAAGCAACTAGATACAGGTATGGATTAGCATAATTGAACTCAATAGTAATGACAACTTAAAACCACACAGTATATTCATGAAAAACAAAAAGAAAGGTAATAAGGCATACAACAACACAAAGATCAAACCACAAAAGGAAAACAAAGAAGAAGAAATGAACAAAGAATCACAAAAACAATAGGAAAAGAAGGATTAAAATGTCTATAAGTACTTACCTAGAAATAATTACTTTAAATATCAATATGCAGTAAATGTTCTGATCATAAGACAAAGTGAAAATTGTATAAAAGAAACAAGAACCTGCACTATGCTGCCTACAAAAGATTCACTTTAGGGCAAATGATACACTCAGACTGACAGTGAGGGTATGGAAAAATATTTTTTATGTAAATGGAAATGATAAGAAAGCAAGACAGCAGTACTATATTGGAAAAACAAACTTTAAAACAAAGGACATAAATAGAGACAAAGCTTACTCCCAAATTCAGGAACAAGACAAGGATGCCCACTCTCACCACTTCTATTCAACATAATGTTGCAAGTCCTAGCCACAGCAATCAGACAAGAAAAAGAAATAAGAAGTATCCAAATTGGAAGGGAAGTGCTTAAACTGTCACTATGTGCAGTTGTCATAATACTCTATATAGAGATCCCTAATTAAAAGATGCTTACTTCTTGGAAGAAAAGTTATGACCAACCTAGATAGCATATTGAAAAGCAGAGACATTACTTTGCCAACAAAGGTCTGTCTAGTCAATGCTATGGTTTTTCCAGTGGTCATGTATGGATGTGAGAGTTGGACTGTGAAGAAAGCTGAGTGCCGAAGAATTGATGCTTTTGAACTGTGGTGTTAGAGAAGACTTTTGAGAGTCCTCTGGACTGCAAGGAGATGCAACCAGTCCATTCTGAAGGAGATCAGCCCTGGGATTTCTTTGGAAGGAATGATGCTAAAGCTGAAACTCCAGTACTTTGGTCACCTCATGCGAAGTGTTGACTCATTGGAAAAGACTCTGATGCTGGGAGGGATTGAGGGCAGGAGGAGAAGGGGACGACAGAGGATGAGATGGATGGATGGAATCACTGACCCGATGGATGTGAGTCTGAGTGACCTCCGGGAGCTGGTGATGGGTAGGGAGGCCTGGCGTGCTGCGATTCATGGGGTCGCAAAGAGTCAGACACGACTGAGTGATTGAACTGAACTGAACTGAACTGAAAGACTCCAAACAAAAACTATTAGAACCAATAAATGACTTCAGCAAGGAAGCGGGAAACAAGATTAATATACAGAAAACTTGCATTTCTTTACACTAATATTGGTATAACTTTATCATTTAAGAAATTCTATTTAACAACACATCAAAAAATATCTAGGAATAAATTTATCCAAGAGGGTAAAAGATCTGTATGCTGAGAACTGTAAAATATTGATAAAAGAAATCAGAGATGATTCTAAGAAATGAAAAGATACACCATGCTCTTAGATTGGAAGCATATTGTTAAAATGGTCATACTACCCAAAGCAGTCTACGGATTTAAGGCAATCCCTATCAAAATATCCATGTTATTTTTTCACAGAACTAAAATAATATGAATGGTTAGCTCAGTTGGTTAGAGTACAGCGCTAATGACACCAAGGTCATTAGTTCAATCCCTGTATGGGCCAGAGAAATTTTTTGCAGAAGAAAAGCCAACCCACTTCAGTATTCTTGCCTAAAAAATCCCACAGACAGAGGAGTCTAGTGAGCTACTGTCCATGAGTTGCAAAGAGTCAGACATGACTTAGCAACCAAACAACAAACTAAATAATCCTAAAATTTATTTGGAATTACAAAATACCCAAAATTACCATAGCAATCCTGATGAAAAAGAACAAAGCTGCAAGCGGAACCCTGCTAGACTCAGACAACACTACAAAACTACCATAATCAAAATAGCATGATACCAGCACAGAAACAGACATACACTTCAGTGGAAGAGGATGGAGTGCCTAAAAATAAACTCACACAACTGTGGTCGATTGATCTATGAGAAAGGAGGCAAGAAGGTTAAAAAAAAAAAAAAAATGTAGTCTCTTCAACAAATGGTTCTGGGAAAGCTGGACAGCTATATATTTTTCAATGAAATTGTAACACTCCCTTCACACTATATATAAAAATAAACTCAAAATGGTTTTAAGACTGCAATATGATGTGCCACCATAAAACTCCTAGAAGAGAACATAGGCAAAACATTATTGGACATAAATCATAGCAATATTTTCTTAGATCAGCTTCCCAAGGCAAAAGAAAACCAAAGATAAACAAATGGGACCTAATCATAGTGAAAACTTTTTAAACAGGAAAGGAAACCATCAAAAAAAAAAAAAAAAAAAAAAAGAGAGAGAGACAACTCACAGAATAAAATAAAATATTTGCAAACAATGCATCTGAAAAGGAGTTAATATTAAATTATATAAACATGCCATACAACTCTGTATCAGAAAAAACAACCTAATCAAAATTAGGCAGACACTTTCCCAAAGGAGACATGCAGATAGACAATAGACACATGAAAAGATGCTCAATATTCCTCATCATTAAAAAAATGCAAATCAAAACCACAATGAGATATCTCACACTGGTCAGAATGGCTAATATCAAAAATCTATAAATAATAAATGCTGGAGTGGTTATAGAGAAATACAGATGCTTAAAAAAACTATCAACAGTGCAATTACACAAGTATAGTACAATGAACCTATCTATGTAGAAAAAGTATTCTTTGACGTTTAGAATTCTCATTGATAGATTTTGTGGCACACAGAAAGAAAATAAAAGAAAAATGTTCTCCAAAAGCTTTATAGATGCCATAATCCAACTTGTTTCAATATAGCCTAAAAAATTTTAAAGCCATTTGTCATAATCAAAGGAAAATGCAGCATCCTTTAATTTTATTTTGACTACAAGTAGCTTAACTGAAAAGCAAGCTACAACGCTACTATTCCAGCCCATAGTAAGAAAGAAGTAGACTTGCCTGAATCTAAAAAAAATGAAAAGACTGAAGGGCTGATTCTTGCTGATAGCTAGCATTCAGCAATGTAAGTCCAACATAATGGCAACAAGAAGAGTTTCAGATATGTTCCAATATTCACGTAGATCTATTTCAGAAATTTCAAGAGGAAGGTCTTTCTCTAAAGGAGATACATGGAATTACTGTGGCTCTGGGTCATTAGTCCATTTAGTACAATAAGCTTGATTATAGCTGATGATATAGGGGAGGAAACTCATCTTTGCAAGAGAAGTCGATAGCAAGATCAGGGTAGACAGAATGTCAAGGGCCTTGAGAAAGTTAACTTAGGTTGATAAGGAGTCCAAGCCCAAGGCCTCTTTTTAAGGAGGAGGTGAACATTCTTTCTTTTTCACATTCTTTAGCCTTAGCCATGGAGGCCTTGTAGGCAGCAGTATCCTTTGCTCAAGGACATTACTTTTTGACTTTTTGAGCTATGTTATGGGAGAAGGTCTGGGTAAAACTTTCACAGCTTTGAAGTCTGGGTTAACCTGTTCCTTCTGACTAATCTCTTGATGATGTCATCCCAGAATGTATGTGACGGGAAAGGGTCTGGGCCAAATTTTCACAGCCTTGAGGATTTTTTTTTTTTTTTTTTCTATTCTCTGCAGCTAACACAAAAAGCATATAATGCCCTGCTTAAAACTGGCAAGGCGGGTAATCTTTTACCCCCTTCTGAGGTCTGCACCAGAAGCTTTTGTTCTGTCACTATCACTTTAATAAAATTTCTACTACACAAAGCTCTCAGTGACTGTCTTTGGTCCCTAAGTTAAATCTTCTTCTTAAGAGACCTCAAATCTGGCTTTCATTGTTCGCTGAACACCATAAGCTTTCATCTACCAGCCTTGCCAAGTAGGCCAGGATTCAGAAATTCAGTCTGGAAAATTGAGTACAGTGTAAAGATGCCAAGAGTTTTATGGGCCGAACCAAGGGTGCAAAAAGATGAGGCTGAAAAAGCAGTCATTTATGAATACATCTATATCCCGACCACACAAATGACACAACAACACACATACCCTGTGAACTGGCATACCAGAAGTGATCGTTAAATTCCAGCTACTCAGAAAAATTTCAGAAATTAGTAAAGGCCAGGCAGAAGCTAGAAAGGCGCAATGTCATTTGAAAGGGGCCAAATGAAGTAGGAGCTGAGTTGATATTCTCTTTGACAAAAAGATTATATTGGTGAAGTTACTTTCAGTCTCTCTTTAGTGATTCTGTGATTTAATTCTCCCACTTAGTCTAATCCATAGATACCATAATGCTGCTGCTACTGCTAAGTCACTTCAGTTGTGTCTGACCCTGTGCGACCCCAGAGACGGCAGCCCACCAGGCTCCCGCGTCCCTGAGATTCTCCAGGCAAGAACACTGGAGTGGGTTGCCATTTCCTTCTCCAATGCATGAAAGTGAAAAGTTAAAGTGAAGTCGTTCAGTCGTGTCCGACTCTTAGCGATCCCATGGACTGTAGCCCACCAGTCTCCTCCATCCATGGGGTTTTCCAGGAGTGGGTGCCATTGCCTTCTCCGTAGATACCCTAATGGCCCAATCTATATGAGAGAAGTGAAAAACAGAGAAGTTAAGTAAGATTTTAAAGATCAGATAATGAAGATAATGACAGAACCATGATTCAAAGATGTACCGCTACATTCTAGAGCCTATGTAGTTAGCCATTATATTTTAGTGACCTCTCTACTTCCTAGGACACCTTTGGCTGGGGACAGGGAAACATCCCATGCTCACCAGCTCAAAGGGCACAGACATCCCTCTTCCCATTATTTCAAAACAGGCAAGTATATTTTTTTCTCTCAAAACCCCAAAAGGCCTTCAAGTTTTATAAATAGTAAGCACTATCTTTTCCCTTTGTACATGACAGTGTTTCATTTATGAACTAGACCTAATACTGCCTCAAGTACTGAAGTTCAAAGACCAAATAAAAAAGCAAATCCCTTGTCTTTAGCACATGAGATTAGTAATTTTTCCCCATTTCATAGAAGAAAAGAGGTGTGAGTGGGTAGAAACACATGAAGAATATCAAGCATTTTGAAATCAACAGTAATTTGTAACATATATTAAATTGAATTTATTTTGTCTACTTTGCAATACATCACCAACCTCTCAACTATTGAAATCAGCATAATGATACTGTAATACAGTGATGAGCTGTATGTTTCACCCAATATACAATTCCTAGGTAAAGAAAAGTTTGTTTAATTTTATTAAGGACTTTGTATTATATTTCAAATCAGAATTTGATAAATTATTTAGTGACAGCTAGATATGAATCCAGCACCTCCTGCACGCAAAGTAAATTTGATTCAAGTAAATGTATTTTTGACAAACGACTTGTGCCTGCATGATTTATCAATGTAATGTGAAATGGCCCTAAACCAGCATGGTATCAGCTTATTTTGCATTTGGTCCTTCAGTGGCAGACTGAAAGTTGAGTATAAGAAAATATAATTCATTCCTATGAGGAAAGTAGGGGACAATTGGGTTTGTGTTCAACTGACAGTATGTCTCAAACAACAGAGACTAAAGCTAAAGCAATAAAGAAGCATACAATTTACTTGACTCTACAACCATGGAAATTAGCTTTGATTGCTAAAGGAAGAAGATATATCATTAGAACTATTGAGCTTATTAAACTGTAATACAAAGTGCTTTCTTCTTGATAAACTTTAAAAGGCCACAGTCAGCTTAGAGGGCACCACCACTGTAGCATTAACTAGTGTTAAAAAAGATTCTCATGTGAGGTTTGGAATCACAGGAACTACTATATCTCAAAAGTTTGCAGTTATTTACCTGAGCAACATAACCAAGAGATATTTAGATAGAATTTCCAGGAATTGATAATAACACTAGATACAGGGAGAAAGAGGTACAAAGGTTATCAAAGATCACTTCTAAGTTTGGTCATCATAATAAGGATTCAGAACACTGGATTTGTAACACTGGAAACAAACTGGTTTGGAGCAATATAGACTAAGATAGTAGTTTTGATTTGTTGCAAGTAATGTGCTTTTTAGACATCACATTGCAAAAGTGAATTGGAAGTGTAATGTAAATACAAAAGCAGAGCTCATAAGGGAGGTAAGTGAAAAATAAAATCCTCAAAGCACCCTGTATTTGAGGTAATTTGAAAGTATATACACACAGACATGGATGTATATGTATATGACTATGTGTGTCTGTGTGAGTGTGTGTGTGTATGTGTGTGTATGGGCTCCCCTTGTAGCTCAGCTGGTAAAGAATCTGCCTGCAATGCAGGAGACCTGGATTCAATCCCTGGTATTGTATATACATATCGCTGTGTGTGTGTATATATACAAACACATATACATATATAAATATATATTGTTGTTGTTCACTCAGTCATGTCCAACTCATTGCAACCTCATGGACTGCAGCACGCCAGGCTCTCCTGTCCTTCACCATCTACCGGAGCATGCTCAAACTCATGTCCATTAAGTCGGTGATGCCATCCAACCATCTCATCTTCTGTCGTCCCGTTCTCCTCCTACCTTCAATCCTTCCCAGCAACAGGGTCTTTTCTAATGAGTTAGCTCTTTGCATTAGTTGGCTAAAGTATTGAAGCTTCAGCATCAGTCCTTCCAATGAATATTCAGGACTTATTTCCTTTTGGATGTACTGGTTGGATTGCCTTGTAGTTCAAGGGACTCTCAAGAATCTTCTTCAACACCACAGTTCAAAAGCATCAATTCTTCAGCACTCAGCTTTCTTTATAGTCCAACTCTCACATCCATACTTGACTACTGGAAAAACCATAGCTTTGACTAGACAGAGTTTTGTTGGCCAAGTAATGTCTCTGCTTTTTAGTAAGCTGTCTAGGTTTGTTATAGTTTTTATTCCAAGGAGTAAGTGTCTTTTAATTTTGTGGCTGCAGTCACCATCTGCACTGATTTTCGAGCCCAAGAAAATTAAGTTTGTCACTGTTTCCACTGTTTCCCCATCTATTTCCCATGACATGATGGGGCCAGATGCCGTGATCATAGTTTTCTGAATGTTGAGTTTTAAAACCAGCTTTTTTACTCTCTTTCCCTTTCATCAAGAGGCTCTTTAGTTCTTTCTTGCTCTCTTTAAGAGTGGTATCATCTGCATATCTGAGGTTATTGATATTTCTCCCAGAAATCGTGATTCTAGCTTGTGCTTCATCCAGCCCAGCATTTCTCATGATGTACTCTGCAAATAAGTTAAATAAGTAGGGTGACAATATACAGCCTTGACATACTCCTTTCTCAATTTGGAATAACTCCATTTTTCCATGTCTGGTTCTAACTCTTGCTTTTTGACCTTCATACAGTGTTTGCAGGAGGCAGGTAAAGTGGTGTGGTATTCCCACTTCTTTAAGAATTTTCCACAGTTTATTGCAATGCACACAGTCAAAGGCTTTAGCATAGTCAATAACCAGAAGTAGATTTTTTTTTGGAACTCTTGCTTTTTATATGACTTAACAGATGTTGGCAACTTTATATTACAATCAGAAATGCATGAGGATTCCAATTTCTCCACACCATTGTCAACTTGTTTTCTATTATTTTATTTATCCTTATAGATGTGAAGTGGTCTTATTTGTTTTATTCTGCATGTCTCTAATCAGTGTTTTTTTTTTTTTATGTGCATATTGGCTATATTTACATCTATTTTGAGGAAATCTCTATTCAAATCCTCTGCTCATTTTTTAAATGGGGTTGTCTTTTTTCTGTGTTTATTATTTTTTATACAATCTGGATGCTACTCCTATAATAGATGCAGGTCTCTCATTCTGTGGCTTCTCTTTCACTTTCTTGAGCATGTACTTTGTAGAACAATATATTTTATTTCTGATGAAGTTCATTTTTTACTCTGTTTGCTTTTGTTTTGGGGGTCATATCTTATCTAAGAACATCTTGCCTAATACAAGGTCACAAAGATTTCTACCTATATTTTCTTCTAAGAGTTTTATAGTTTTAGTAATTACATTTAGGTCAAGTCGTTTTGAGTTAATTTTGTTATTTGGGGTGAGATAAGGGTCAGACTTCATGTGGACATCTACTTGTTCCAATTATTGTTGCTGTTCAGTCACTTAGTCATGTTCTATTCTTTGTGACCCATCCACTGTAGCCCACCAGGCTCCCCTGTTGATAGGATTCTTCAGGCAAGAATACAGGAGCAGGCTGCCATTTCCTTCTCTCCTTTGTTCCAATACTACTTACTGAAAAGTCTCTACTTTTCTCATTAAACTGTGTTTGCAGTCTTCTCAAATATTTTTTCCCAATTTTTTTTTACTACATCTATTGTAATGATCAGTTTGTATTCTTTTTTCTAGTAATCTTGTATGTGGAATCAACCTTACATGTCTGGGATAAATGTCACTGGGTCAATATATATAATATTTTTCATATATTGCTGGATTTAATATAAGTATAATTCACTCAAAATATTATGTTTCAGATGTACTACATAATAATTTGATATGTTATAAGTAACACTTCATGAAAAGTTATTAAAATATTGACTATATTCCCTGGGCAGTATATTACATCAGGCAAACAAAACTCAAAATCACAGTGAAATATCACATCTGTTATAATGCTTATAGTCAAAGAGACAAGATATAACAAGTGTTGGTAAGGATGTAGAGAAATGAAAACTCTGGTACACTGTGGGTAAGAATGTAAATAGGTATAGCCAATACAGGAAATAATATGAGTGCTCTCAAAAAAATTAAAAATAGAGCAACATAAAATCAAGCAACCTCACTGTTGGATATTTATCTGAATAGAATATAATACTACTTCGAAAAGACACATGAACTCCAATGTTCACAGCAGCATTATTTACAATAGCCAAATATCTAAGCAACCTCAGTGCCCAAAAAAAGAATGAATGGATAAAGAAATTGTGAGATACACACACATACACATGCATATGCACATGCACAACAGAATATTAAACATAAAGAAGAATCTAATTTTGCCATTTGTGACAACATGGATGGACCTGGAATGAATTATACTTAGCTAAATAAGCCAACTGATGCTTTTGAACTGTGGTGTTGGAGAAGACTCTTGAGAGTCCCTTGGACTGCAAGGAGATCCAATCAGTCCATCCTAAAGGAGATCAGTCCTGGGTGTTCATTGGAGGGACTGATGCTGAAGCTGAATCTCCAAGACTTTGGCCACTTCATGTGAAGAGTTGACTCACTGGAAAAGACACTGATGCTGGGAGGGATTGGGGGCAGGAGGAGAAGGGGGTGACAGAGGATGAGATGGCTGGATGGCATCATCAACTCGATGGACATGAGTTTGGGTAAACTCTGGGAGTTGGTGATGTACAGGGAGGCCTGGCATGCTGTGATTCATGGGTTAACAAAGAGTCGGACACGACTGAGTCACTGAACTGAACTAAACTGAAATAAGCCAAATCTTTTTGTTTTTTCTTTAATATAGGCATTTACAACTTAAAATTTCCATCTAAGTACTGTTCTCACTAAATATCCTAAGTTTTGATATGCTTTTGCATTTATTTCAAATTATTTTTAATTTCTCATAATTTTAATCAACTCATTACATGTATACTGTTTAATTTTCACAAGTTTGTGAGATTCTTAAATTTCCTTGTATTATTAATTTCTAATTTCATTATTTTAAAATTTACTGAGGTTTCTTTTATGGCCTAAAACATAGTCTATTCTGGACAATAGTCCATGCATACCTAACATTAATGTATTTTCTGCTGTTGCTGTGTAGCATGTTATATAGATGCTATATGGATGTTATGTAGATGTCAAGTTAGTTGACAGAGTTGTCTAGGTGTTCTATTTCCTTGCTGATCTTCTGTCTAGTTGTTCTGAAAATATTTTTAAGATTTTCTGATTTTGCTTTTATTTTAAACCAGTTTATATTAATCTAATATCTTCAAATGGGCTGGTATCCTTTATAATTACCAAAGATTATGCCATTGATGTTACTGTGAAAAGAGAGGATTATAGTATTGTGATAATAACAGTAAATAATATTCATATTCATTGCTTTTTAATCATGATTTACCATGTGCCAGTACTTACAATAAGAACTTTCTTAGAACAATGAAGAATTCAAGAGAAAATATTAACACTGAAATATGGCTTTTCATGGCCCATGAGGCCTATAACCACAAATATGATTTGTTTGTTTGTTTTAAAATACTCTTAAAAGTCTTACAGAGGAGTTGGATCAATAATTACTAGAAATTAAATTACCTTGTATGATAGGAAGTTGAGGTAAATACTGATTAATTAAGCTATATCAGTCTATTATCAATAAGACAACATATATCCACACAATAAATGGCTCCTTTTCCATTAATTTCTCTAATAAAATAAACCCAACTAATGCTTTTCACACACAATATAGGAGACAGAAAATTATAGTCTGTAGTGATGATAGCCTAGAGCTCAAGAGGGAAAATAAGCCATTGGCCCTTAAAACTGCACATAGACTTTCCAATAAAAAACATACTTAATTTCAGCTTATAACATTAGTCAAAAGATTCAAAATATACTGAATTGGTCAACAAGATTATTTGAATTTTTCCATCACATCTGATGGAAAAGCCTGAACTAACTTTTTGGCCAACCCAATATTTACAAGAGAGAATTGATGTCTTTGTGCCTCTGTCTTTTAGTAAATATTTTGTATAACTGAAAGGATTTTTGTCTCTTTCATATCAAGTTTCACATTTTAGATCCTTCTCTGTTTAAAAGGAGAAGGAAAAGATTAATCAAAAATTCATAGAGAATATTATTCCAAAGCTAATCAAGAGAGAAAGAGTGAATTATAGGCAGTTGGGAATTTACTTAACATCTGAAGAGCCTGGTTAGGGGACTGGGAGCTCAGGGGGACCCAGGCTAACTAATTCTGCCTGCATCTTCTGACAGCACCAGTCAGGAACTCTCTGAGATAAGGGTGAAGGCCTCCAAACTGTTCCACACCCTTCCACTCATGGCACCTTCAATAAGCCGTCTATACAATGTTCCATGGCATGAGCTCTGACCAGTTCATGAGGTAAGACACATCAGAGACTCCAAAAACTTTTTTGTAATATTTTCAACAAAACAAGGTCTTGTTTCAGACATGAAACAAGAGTTTTGTTTGGGAAAGAGAGTCAGTCCCTTTTATTACCTTATGGTTTCATGAGGCATAACTCTGACTCAACATGGCTTAACTTGAAAGTAAAGTTATAGGAACAATACTAATTTATTAAAGAGCCTTCTGTAATGGCTCAGCAGGTAAAAATTCACCTGCAATGCAAGGGACACAGGAGATGAGGGGTCAGTTCCTAAGTAAGGAAGATCCCCGGGCGGAGGAAATGACAACTCACTCCAGTATTCTTACCTGAAAAACCCCATGGACAGAGGAGCCTGACAAGCTACCTTCCAAAGGGTCACAAAGAGTTGGACATGACTGAACATACACACTCACAGAGAGACCAGTTTATTAGCTTGCCTGGAGAATTCCATAGACAGAGGAGCCTGATGGGTTATAGTCCATAGGGTCACAAAGAGTCAGACACAACTGAAGTGACTTAGCATGCATGTGAAATTCTAACCCCTCATGGATCACAGTCTTGTCCTGGAGAAGAGGCTTGTGTAACTTAACGAAGCTGTGAGACATACCATGCCAGGGAAACCCAAGACAGACGGGTCATAGTGGAGCGTTATGACAAAACGTGGTCCACTGAGGGAGGAAATAGCAACCTACTCTAGTATTCTTACAAGAGAACCCCATGAATGTATGAAAAGGCAAAAATATATGATATTGGAAGATGAGCCCCCAGGTAGGAAGGTGCCCAATATACTATTGGGAAAGAGTAGAGGGCAATAACAAATAGCTGCATAAAGAATGAAGCAGTTGGGCCAAAGCAGAAAGGATACCCAGTAGTGTCTGTTTCTGGCAGTGAAAGTAAATTCTGATGCTGTAAAGAACAATATTGCAGATGAACATGGAATGTGAGATCAATGAATCAAAGTAAACTGGACCTGCTAAAGCAGGAGATGGCAAAGAGTGAACATTTGACATTTTGAACTAACAGTGAACTAAAATGAATGGGAATAGGCAAATTTAACACCGATGACCATTTTATTTTCCACAGTAGACAAGAATCCCTTAGAAGAAATGAATTCCTTAGGAAAAATAGTCATCAAAAGAGTCTGAAATACAGTACATGGGTGCAACCTCAAAAACAACAGAATGATCTTGGTTCATTTCCAAGCCAAATCATTCAATCCTGTGCCCCAACCACTGATGACAAGGAAGTTAAACTGACAAGTTGTATGAAGACTTACAACATCCTCTAGAACTAATATCAAAAAAGATATCCTTTGAACCACAGGGGATTGGAATGCAAAAGTAGGAAATCAAGAGATATCCAGAATAAGAAGCAAGTTTGGCCTTGGAGTACAAATTGAGGCAGGGCAAAAGCTAACAGAATTTGTTAAGAGAACATGCTGGTCACACCCTTTTCCAACAACCCAAAAGATGGCTACACATGGATATCACCAGATGGTCAATACCAAAATGATATTTATTATGCCTATTGCAGCTGAAAATGGGGAAGCTCTATATAGTCAACAAAAACAAGACATGGACCTGACTGTGGCTCAGATGAGGAGCTCCTTATTGTAAAATACATGCTTAAATTGAAAATAAGTAGGGAAAACCACTAGACCACTCAGGTATGATCTAAATCAAATCTTTTATGATTATATAGTAGAGGTGACAAATAGATTCAAAGGATAAATCTGGTAGACAGATTTATCTACCAGATTTATTTGTTTATTTATTTATTTATGCTTGAAAAACTATGAATGGAAGTTTGTAACATTCATAGTAAACAGTGACCGAAACCATCACAAAGAAAAAGAAATGCAAGAAGGCAAAATGGTTGTCTGAGGAGGCTTTAAAATAGCTGAGGAAAGGAGAAGCAAAAGGCAACTGAGAAAGTGAAAGATATACCCGGCTGAATCCAGAGTACTAGAGAATAACAAGGAAATATAAGAAAGCCATCCTAAGTGAACAATGCAAGGAAACAGAAGAAAATAATAGAATGGGAAAGACTAGAGACCTCTTCAAGAAAATTGGAGATATCAAGGGAACATGTCATGCAAGGATGTGCGCAATAAAAGACAGAATAGGTAAGTACCTAACAGAAGCAGAAGAGATTAAGAGGTGGCAAAAATACCCAGAAGAACCGTAGAAAAATGTCTTACTGACCCAGATAACCATGACAGTGTTGTCACTCACCTAGAGCCAGAAAATCCTGGAGTGTGACATCAATTGGGCCTTAGGAAGCATTACTACAAACAAAACTAGTGAAGGTGATGGAATTCCTGTTGAGCTATTTAAAATCCTAAAAGATGAAGTTGCTACAGTGCTACATTTAATATATAAAGAAATTTGGAAAACTCAGCAGTGACCACAGAACAGGAAAAGGTCAGTTTTCACTTCAATCCCAAATAAGGGTAGTACCAAAGAATGTTGTGCTCATTTCACATGCTAGAAAAATTGTGCTCAAAATCCTTTAAGCTAGGCTTTAGCAGTACATAAATCGAGAACTTCTAGATGTACAAGCTGGGTTTAGAAAAGGCAGAGCAACCAGAGATCAAACTGCCAACGTTACTTGGATCATGGGAAAAGCAAGGAATTTCCAGAAAAAAACATCTACTTCTGCTTCACTGGCCATGTTAAAGTCTTTGACTATGTGGATAACAACAATCAATGAGAAAATCTGACAGAGATGGACCACCTTACTTGTCTTACTTATCAGACCACCTTACTTGTCTCCTGATAAACCCACATGCAGGTCAATAAGCAAGAGTTAGAATGTTACATGGAACAACTGACTAGTTAAAAATTGGGAAAAGAAGTACATCAAGGCTGTATATTTTCATCCTGCCTATTTAACTTCTATGCAGTGTACATCTTGCAAAATGCCAGACTGGACAAATCAAAAGCTGGAATCAAGATTGTCCGGAGAAATAGCAACAACCTCTTATATACAGATGATACCACCCTAATAGCAGAAATTGAAGAGGAACTGAAGAACCTCTTGGTGAGGGTGAAAGAGGAGAGTGAAAAGGCTGGCTTAAAACTCAACATTCAAAACACCAATATCACGACAATTAGTCCCATCACTTCATGGGAAATTGGAAGTAGTGACAGATTTTATTTTCTCTGGCTCCCTAATCACTGTGGACTGTGATTCTAGCCATGAAATTAAGATACCTGCTCCTTGCAAGGAAAGCTATGACAAACTTAAACGGTTTATTAAAAAGCAGAGACATGACTTTGCTGACAGACATAGTTAAAACTATGGACTGTCCAGTAGTTAGGTACAGATATGAGAGTTGGACCATAAAGAAGGCTGTGCACTAAAGAACTGACACTTCCAAATTGTGGTGCTGCAGAAGACTCTTGAGAATGCCATCATTTACAAGGAAATAATACCAGTCAATCCTAAGTGAAATTAGCTCTGCTATTCTTTGGAAGGACTCTGACGTTGAAACTCCAATACTTTGGCCACCTGATATGAAAAATTGACCCTTTGGAAAAGACTCTAATGCTGGGAAAGATTGAAAGTAAAAGGAGAAATGGGCAGCAGAGGATGAGATAGATAACATCACCAATTCAATGGACATGATTTTGATCAAATTCCAGGAGATAAAAGGTGACTGAGGAGGCTTTCAGGCTGCAGTCCATGGGACTGTAGAGTCAGACATGACTTAGTGACTGAATGACAACAGTGCAACACTAAATACTCAAATATTTAAGATCAATGGAATATTTCATTCCACTGATTTTATTATTGACTTACTGTGTTATTGCTTCAAAAGTAATCTCTTTATGGAATGTAATATGGATCACAGGCTACACTGGATTTATGATGAGATTAGCAATCCTAGTATAAGAGCCAGGTATGGTGCCACGTATAGACCTTACTGTGTCCTTTTCATTGCCACAAAAGACAGTTAAATTCTAAAGCTTCCTTAGCAGTAAGTTCAGGGTTATAATTAATTCTGGCTACTGAATGTAGTAAGAAGTAAAGAGACCAAGCCCAGTATTAAGAGCTTGCTGGATTAATCAGTTCTTTATGTCCAATGCTGTGGTATCCTTGGGGATATATATATTCCCCAAAGAATGCTCAAACTAACACATAATTGCACTCATCTCACACACTAGTAAAGTAATGCAAAATTCTCCAAGCCAGGCTTCAGCAATATGTGAACCGTGAACTTCCTGATGTTCAAGCTGGTTTTAGAAAAGGCAGAGGAACCAGAGATCAAATTACAAACATCCGCTGGATCATGGAAAAAGCAAGAGAATTCCAGAAAAACATCTATTTCTGCTTTATTGACTATGCCAAAGCCTTTGACTGTGTAGATCACAATAAACTGTGGAAAATTCTGAAAGAGATGGGAATAGCAGACCACCTAATTTGCCTCTTGAAAAATTTGTATGCAGGTCAGGAAGCAACAGTTAGAACTGGACATGGAACAGACTGGTTCCAAATAGGAAAAGGAGTACGTCAAGGCTATATATTGTCACCCTGTTTATTTAACTTATATGCAGAGTATATCATGAGAAACGCTGGATTGGAAGAAGCACAAGCTGGAATCAAGATTGCCGGGAGAAATATCAATAACCTCAGATATGCAGATGACACCACCCTTATGGCAGAAAGTGAAGAGGAACTAAAAAGCCTCTTGATGAAAGTAAAAGTAGAGAGTGAAAAGGTTGGCTTAAAGCTCAACATTCAGAAAACAAAGATCATGGCATCCGGTCCCATTACTTCATGGGAAATAGATGGGGAAACAGTGTAAACAGTGTCAGACTTTATTGTTCTGGGCTCCAAAATCACTGCAGATGGTGACTGCAGCCATGAAATTAAAAGACACTTACTGCTTGGAAGGAAAGTTATGACCAACCTAGATAGCATATTGAAAAGCAGAGACATTATTTTGCCAACAAAGGTTCGTCTAGTCAAGGCTATGGTTTCTCCTGTGGTCATGTATGGATGTGAGAGCTGGACTATGAAGAAGGCTGAGCGCCGAAGAATTGATGCTTTTGAACTGTGGTGTTGGAGAAGACTCTTGAGAGTCCCTTGGACTGCAAGGAGATCCAACCAGTCCATTCTGAAGGAGATCAGCCCTGGGATTTCTTTGGAAGGAATGATGCTAAAGCTGAAACTCCAGTACTTTGGCCACCTCATGCGAAGAGTTGACTCATTGGAGAAGACTCTGATGCTGGGAGGGATTGGGTGCAGGAGGAGAAGGGGACGACAGAGGATGAGATGGCTGGACGGCATCACTGACTCGATGGACGTGAGTCTGAGTGAATTCTGGGAGTTGGTGATGGACAGGGCGGCCTGGCGTTTTGGGATTCACAGGGTCACAAAGAGTCGGACACGACTGACTGAACTGAACTGAACTGAATATAGGTACAAGATATATGGGTGTAATCCAATCTTTTGCATTATTGAAAAACAAACCTTCAGCATTCAATGCCACTGAGATTTCAGGGTTTACTTGTTACTTAGACATAAGTTAGCCAGATCTGATTAATACAAAATGCTTTCTCCAATGATTTTAGCATAAGTTCCAAAATTGATTGGATGATGTGACCATATCTGAAATAAACTCTGACTAGGGTATAGAAAAATCTCTTGGGCCAAAACAGGATTCATACCCCATTTGGACAAGCCAGAAACAAATCATGTACAATGTTTGGAGCAATCATTCCCTTAAAGAACAGTAATTAGATACTGAGCATTTTTAGATGTTCTATGGCTATATCTGATCTTGTGGTAGGTGAGCTCTTTTTGTGTTTAAGTGGAGATTTCTGGGAGTAGTTGCTGGCACAAGCCCGCAACTCTAAGAACAATTATTCTGAGGTAAGATTTTTATTTGGTCTATTTCTTTCACACGCATTAGTTTTATAAATCAACAACTTGAAATTTTCACCTCACAGTTTTCCTTTAACCCATCCTTCTTTTATGACTAGATGGTAATACTCAATTTAGTGGAGATTTTTCCCTCAAATATAGGAGTGCATTATGCAAAATCCTTATTTTCTACTAACACTCTTATCTGGATTGGTTTTTATTAAAATGAACACATCTGTCTAAGGGAAAAATAAATTTATTTCCTTGGAAATCCTATGAAAGTCGAAAGTTAAACTTCAGGGTTTATCATTGATATCCTATTTGGAGAATTCTCATTAACTTTAATCTCATTCTGGGGCCAATTTTCATTACAGAAAATCTTGCTTCCATTTAAGAAACAGTTCAGGGAATATATGTATTCAAGAGCACAGCATAAAAAAAAAGTTTCTTTATACTAGGAATTAGGTAGCATAATCAGAGATCATTATACACAGATAGTTTCTCTTATTTTGATTTTAAGATTTCTTTGGAAAATTCATCTTGCATAATTTCTCAATGGAAAGCCCCTATTGATTGTGTTGATTAACCCCCTTAACTGCAAATGTACTTTCTTGGTCTTTTTAATTTATATGTGAATGCCCATCATGATAGAATGCTATAATGGAGTCAAGTCAAGCAGAAGACACCAAAAACAAAATGTTATCAGTTAAATAAATCAGTTTACAATTTAAAATAATTTGTTTTGTGTAAGATCATTTCAAATGGAACCAGAATTATATTGAATTTCAAGAAAGAAATGAGGCATAAAATGGTCTGAAGTGTGTTTTCTGCTTGATGAAGGTGTCTGCTTTAAGGGAAATAAAGACAACTCAAAGTTCAACAACTCAGAACAGTTAATGAAGGGATTTGTTGGCAGGCCTTCTTAGGCACTTTGAAGATAGTAGGCTGTTTAGGGTTAGTGTTTAGGTTATAGATTAGTGGGAAATAGAAGAGCATCTATGGGCTATTAAGCTCAGAACTCGTTGGGGAAAAAGCCAGCAATATTAACATTTGTATATAATGAACTAATGTCTGGACATAATTTTCCTCCCAACAAAAATGATGGCATTATGGTTCCACATTAAGGAGCTTGAAAGTCAGTACTCCATCCTAACAAGAAGCTGAACAGACTGAAAAATCAACTTTTCTTGGATAAGTAAGAGAAGGGAGGACACAGAGCCAACACCTGCCCTCAAGACTTTAGAGACAGATAGGCTAATACATATGGTCACAATTCATCACAACAGAGACCCAAGAGCAGAAAGAACATCAGGAACCAGTGACAGAGCAGGAAAACATGAATTTTATTGACAAATTGCTAAAGACTCAAGTGTGGACAATTCTTGAGAGTTAAAAACTCCAGGGAGAGCCAGTCTTAGGGAAAAAAAAAAGAAACAATTAGTCACTCAAGTTGAGTCCAACTCTTTGAGACTCCATGGACTATATAGCCCACCAGTCTCCTCTGTGCATGGAATTTTCCAGGCAAGAATATTGGAGTGGGTAGCTATTGCCTTCTCTAGGAGATCTTCCAAACCCAGGAATCAAATGTGGGGCTCCTGCATTGCAGGCAGACTCTGTACCATCTGAGCCACCAGGACTATCAGTCATAGGCAGCCTCCAAAATTTTGTGATATTTGCCCCCAGAAGATCAAGTAGCTTCTCACAGCAAGTAGTATAGTTCCAGTACAGGAAGGGTAAATTTAACCATTTTCAAATATACCAGAACACTCAGTTTTTAACAAGCCTTTACCTCAGGGGAAACTAATCAGGCCTAAGCATTGTATGGACCCTAACTGATCTGGGAGAAAGGAAATAGCCAAGTTCCAGGCTCATCTTACCTTACTTTTGCTAGGTTTTTATTGGAAGTTACCAAGTCTTCTGATAAAAACCTAGCAAAAAGAAGGTAAGATGAGCTTGGGACTGGCTATTTACCTTCCCCCAGGTCAGTTAGGATTCAAATGATAAAGAATCTGCCTATAAAGCAGGAGCCTCAGGAGGCACAGTGATTCCTGGGTTGAGAAGATCCCCTGAAGGAGAAAATGGCAACTCACTCCAGTATCCTTGCCTGGAGAATCCCGTGGCCGGAGGAGCCTTGCAGGCTACCATCCATATGGTCACAAAGAGTCGGACATGTTAGGTAGTTAGAATAGGAAAAAGGGGTCCAGAATGGTGGTGGATAAAAGACAAAAAAGAGAAAAGCCTGTGAAAATAGAACAAATGAAGGTTTGAGGATGGAGTGAGAACCTTAGGTAAAACGAACAGCCCTCCTGGCTAGCCCAGCTTACATAGGGCAGGCTCGGGGGAGGAGAAAAAAACATATTAAAAAAAGGAGCCAAAATGGGCTGAGGGGCTTCTCTTCTTCTCTTTGCCTCTTTTGGGTCGGCCTGCCAAAATGACTCCAGGAGGTATTTTCCTTTGCTTGCCAAATAAAACTGAGCTGTAACATGGAGCTGAAACACTGATCCATCCATCACTTCAAATTTTTGCTGTGGCGAGACAGAACCAAGGAAATTTAAACTACCTCAATAGACACGACTGAAGCAACTGAGCATAAAATGTGTTTTCTGACTTCTGCTAACTGAAGACCTTGATGCAGGGAAAGATTGAAGGAAGGAAGAGAAGGGGATGACAGAGGATGAGATGGTGGGATGGCATTACTGACTCAACGGACAAGAGTTTGAGCAAGCTCCAGGAGATGACAAAGGACAGGGAAGCCTGGCATGCTGCAGGCCATGGGGTCGCAAAGAGTCAGACAAAACGGAGTGAATGAACAATAATAACAACACACTGAAGACACAAGTTCCCTTGAGATACATGAATTGTAAGGCATATTTGGATGAGAATGAGAACAATTTCTATATCCTCTTTAGTTGCACTGTTAGAGGTAAGTTCAAGGACTGTGAATTGTTCTCTACCACATTACAGATTTTTTTTAGTGTAATAATGCTTGCTTTCTGTCTACTTTTAAACACCTGCTTTACATCAAAGTTAGAAAAGAGTTCACTGGCAACTGGATAAAACGAGTGACAGACTCCAGCTGTACTCAAAATCTTAACACAATGAAGACTTTGTTCTGAATTGTTCTTTCCTCAGGCTTCCCAGGTGGCTCAGAGGTAAAGAATCCACTTCCCAATGCAGTAGCTACAGGAGACATGGGCTTGATTCCTAGGTTGAGAAGGTCCCCTGGAGGAGGAAATGGTGACCCACTCCAGTATTCTTGCCTGGGAAGTCCCATGGACATAGGAACTAGTGGGCAACAGTCCATAGCGTCACAAAGAGTCAGGCGTGACTGGGATTTTTGTTTTTCCCTTAGAACAGGGAGCCCCTGAAGAGCCATAAAAATAAACTTTGGGCAGGTCCATATAACACATTGGGAAGGAACATCTGAATATAAGACTTTCACTGCTTATTTTTCAATTTTCTAGTCTCTACTGTCCTCTAATACTCACATTCCCCAGAAACAAAAATAAAACACCTAGCTTTTATTTTAACCCATTAACCTTATCATTGATCTCTTAAATATGGAGCTAGTTAATTAAAAGACGCTTACTCCTTGGAAGGAAAGTTATGACCAACCTAGATAGCATATTCAAAAGCAGAGACATTATTTTGCCAACAAAGTCTGTCTAGTCAAGGCTATGGTTTTTCCTGTGGTCATGTATGGATGTGAGAGTTGGACTGTGAAGAAGGCTGAGTGCCAAAGAATTGATGCTTTTGAACTATGGTGTTGGAGAAGACTCTTGAGAGTCCCTTGGACTGCAAGGAGATCCAACCGGTCCATCCTAAAGGAGATCAGTCCTGGGTGTTCGTCGGAAGGACTGATGCTAAAGCTGAAACTCCACACTTTGGTCATCTCATGTGAAGAGTTGACTCACTGGAAAAGACTCTGATGCTGGGAGGGATTGAGGGCAGGAGGAGAAGGGGATGACAAAGGATAAGATGGCTGGATGGCATCACCGACCCGATGGACATGAGTTTGAGTAAACTTCAGGAGTTGGTGATGGACAGGGAGGTCTGGCATGCTGTGATTCATGGGGTCACAAAGAGTCGGACACGACTGAGCGACTGAACTGAAATAAAGTCAGTTAACTTGAGAGAGGTACCAAAGAAGGAAACTTTTGTCATTAACTATCAAATGATTCATTCAGCCAAGTTTGAAAATAGACTATAAGCCTAGGGCATGGAGCTAAAATCAACTGGCATCTTACAGGAGTGACTAAGTGATCAAAATGGAAACTAGTAAAGACAGTAGCTCCTTAGTTCTGAAAATGTACAATATTTTAATAAAATACAACTTCATTTGATTTGTTATGTCAATATCTCTGCTATGTGGCAAGTTTCAGTTCAGTTGGGAAGGCAAATTTTCACCCCTGAGAATACATTTGAGTAGCAGAGAACCAAGTACTTAATCAGTTCTATGAGAATGTGCCAAAATTTGGAGTAGTCATGGAAGTTTTTCATACTGCAGATGGGAACTGGGTTTTAAAGTTTAGGCATCAAATTTAGGTAAACAAGAGGTAGAGGTACATAAGCTAAGAGAAGAAAATGCCACATATTCTAAAAATATCTTTTGATTCAGATTTCCTTGATGAGAATTTATTTCTGGTGATATATCTTAGGCAGTAGTAAAAGTAGTTTAAAATGGGGAGTCCATGAAGACAAAGGTAGAAAGGCTTACCCTTGTCAAATAAAGGGGCAAACAGCTTGAAAATTAAGAGCTAGGAGCTATAGAATAAGCATCCTTTTCTATGTTATCTGAGCTTTAATGATTTCTCCACATTTTGTGCTTTCTTGTTCCAACTCTAGATGTGCTTCTTCTCATGTCAAGAACAATTTCTTAAAAAGTGAGAGTTGATTTACTAAGATTTTAAAGTGTAAAGCAAAGCTTTCTAAATTTTACATACACTTGATTTGCACTGTAGAGTAACTGAAGCCTATAATCCCTTATTCAATATTTTTCACCCGAAGTATCTTACTTTATAGCCCCTGTGCTTTGGCAAAACTAAGGAAAACTATTTACTACATTCTTTATTTAGCAATCCAGTAAACTCACTAAAACATTGCAAGAACACATCATTATTAGACAAAATTTAACAGTATAATTAGCCTGGTTTACTCATGGGCTTCTAATTATTGAGCAGTCATTTCATAAGGTGTGACACAGGATAATTTTAACCATCAAAAGAGAGCTCCCAATGAAGAACAGAACTTTCTCAATGGACTTTAGATTGATTCTCATCATTTTTGCAGGCAGAAACAATTTGGTAAACTATAATTAATCCAAATGTAAAGACAGAGTTTTACCAACATGTTTGTATATAAAATTTAGCAAGAATATTTCTCTTCCCAATAATAATTCCATTAAATACTATCACTACTGTAGAGGGAGAAATCCTTTGGAAAGAAAGCTCTGATTATCTGAAGGCATACCTTGAACCCTTGAATGAGTAGTGAACTTCAAATTTGTGAGAGAAAATAACCACAAGAACAGAATGTATTTACTCTTCTCAGGATTCAAGTATGATTGGAAATAGTTAACGTGTCTACCAACTGTGAGACATGATAAATGGACATGAGGTAAAATCTTCAGAGAAATACTGAATTAGTTGTGGAAGGAAGCCCTAAATTAAGAGCAATCTTAACTAATCTTAAAAATATTAAAAGCAAGCCTTAAGTCTTAGAAGGGGCAATTTAATTCCAAGATCTCAGTTTTTGACAACAAAAGCCAACTTCACTGGAATACAACAAAATCTAATTCTCATTCTAAAATTTTAAGATGCTCATTATCTAATTAAAAATTACTAGTTATACTATCCAGATTCTTTGCATAATTTTTAATTATGAAAGATAATCATTCAATAGAAATAGATACAGAAATAATGAAGATGATGACATTAAGTGACACAAGTAAGAGAAACAGCAATTATAAATATGCTGTCTACAGTCAAGAGAACAAAGGGAACCATGTAAACATGATAAAGTGAGAAAGGAAAAATGGAAAAAAGATGAAAGGAAACCTTTGTGGTAAAATGTATATTAAAAATAGATTGGAAAAATAAAAGATTCTACATAGGAAAGTTTTAAAAACAAAAACCTTAAAATTTTAAGACACAGCAGTGGGAAGTATTGCTTAAGTAACTCTTAAGCACAGGGAAAAAATTAAATGACTAAAGCACCAATAACTAGTAAGGCAAGAGTTTGTGATGAGATTTACATGAAATTGGAATACCAGAAAATTAGGGGAAGACAGTAAAAATATTTGTAGAAATAAAAAGCATTTTTTATTTTTATGTAGGAACAAAGCATTTTAAAGTTATAATTTTATTATAAACTGGGAGTTGTCAAACTATTCCTTGAAGACCAAATTCAACACGTGGTCTGGTTTCTATGACCCCTTTATCTATAAATCAACTTTACGTTTTTAAAAGGTTGAAGAAAACGAATATATGACAGAGATATAGGGACATAAAACCTAAAACAGTTACTATTTGATTCTTTACAGAAAGTTTGTTAATCACCAAGATAAACTCTCAACCAAAGAATAAAGTGAAGCACAGGCCAACTTAATACAAAGAAGCAATGACAAGTGCACTTATAATAAAATTATTTATATATATATATAATATAATAAAAAGAAATGGTCTTTAGACAAGCAAAACAAAAGTAACATGTACTGAAGACTAAAAGTAAGAGTGATAGCAGAATGTTTTTCAAAAATGGTAAAGAAAAAAAGAAATATTTTTAGTATATTGCTGATGGAAAAACAAAATAAAATCTTTCAAACTGTCAAGCTAGCATTCTGTATCCAGTGGAAAGTTCTTTCAAAGATTAAAAAAAGTAAAATGCTTTAAAGAAAAAAAAAAGCAAGATTTTATTACCAGCGTGTCTGTACTACAAAATGTTAAATGAAGTTCTTGAAATAGAAATGAACAAGAACAGAAAGAAAATATAGATCTACACAAACACATAAAGAATACTGGAAATACTCAATGTATATATAAAATATTTTTTCTCATTTTATTATCAGGCTCTTTAAATGGTAGTTGAATATTAGGAAAAAAAGTATGTTACAGAATTTAGAGCAAGTGTAATATAATGTATGATAATGCCAAAAAATATGGAAGGATAAATGTAAATTGTTTTGTTGTAAATTTCTTACATTATGAATGAAAATATATAGTATCTTTGACCATAGACTATGATAAGTTAAATTGCATGTTAACTATGTAAACCACAGAATCACTAGCTAGTGTGTGTGTGTGTTTGGAGATGGGATTTGATCAGTTTTTTTTAAAAAAACACTTTAATACAACAGAAAATAGTAAAAGAGGAGAAAAAGGAAAGACTACATGGGGCAAAAAAGTAAGATTTAGATATATCAATTATACTCTGACTAAAATATGGTAAATAGAAAAATTACCAGTATCAGGAATAAAACAGAGGTAAAACTACAGACCCTACAAGTGCTTATACGATAATGTGCTGTGGCGTATTCACTCAGTCATGTCCAACTCTTTCTCATCCCATGGACTGGAGCCGAGCAGGCTCCTCTGTCCCTGGGGATTCTCTAGACAAGAATACTGGAATGGGTTGCCATGCCCTCCCCCGGGGGATCTTCCCAACTCAGGGATCTAACTCAGGTCTCCCACATTGCAGGTGGATTCTTTACCATCTGAGCCACCAGAGTAGCCCAATAAGATAATAAGTAAATATTAAAAACCATTAAAGTCTCCTTAAGAAGTACTGAAGATCTGAATAGTATTGTATCTACATCCAGCGCATGACATCCGGTCCCATCACTTCATGGGAAATAGATGGGGAAACATTGGAAACAGTGTCAGACTGTTTTTCTGGGCTCCAAAATCACTGCAGATGGTGACTGCAGCCATGAAATTAAAAGACACTTACTCCTTAGAAGGAAAGTTATGACCAACCTAGATCACATATTCAAAAGCAGAGACATTACTTTGCCAACAAAGGTTCCTCTAGTCAAGGCTATGGTTTTTCCTGTGGTCATGTATGGATGTGAGAGCTGGACTGTGAAGAAGGCTGAGTGCCGAAGAATTGATACTTTTGAACTGTGGTGTTGGAGAAGACTCTTGAGAGTCCCTTGGACTGCAAGGAGATCCAACCAGTCCATTCTGAAGGAGATCAGTCCTGGGATTTCTTTGGAAGGAATGATGCTAAAGCTGAAACTCCAGTATTTTGGCCACCTCATGCGAAGAGTTGACTCATTGGAGAAGACTCTGATGCTGGGAGGGATTGGGGGCAGGAGGAGAAGGGGACGACAGAGGATGAGATGGATGGATGGCATCACTGACTTGATGGATATGAGTCTGAGTGACCTCCGGGAGTTGGTGATGGACAGGGAGGCCTGGCGTGCTGCGATTCATGAGGTCGCAAAGAGTTGGACACGACTGAGTGACTGATCTGTTCTGATCTGATCTGATGTCCAGTGCACAGATTCAGATATTAAATAAACTGAATTTGAATGTGTATCTCAGTAGTTCCAACAAAGAAAAGTCCAGGCATATGGCCTCTCTTACAAATACCAATCCTATATAAATTCTTCCATAAATTGGAAGAGAAAAATTTCCAATTCATTGTGTGAGGCCAGCCTTCCCTGATACCAAACAAGACATAACAAGAAAGAAAACTACACAACAATGTCCCCCATAAATATAAAAGCAAAATTTCTCAGTGAATGTTAGCAAATGAAATTCAGCATATAAAAATAATATATCATGACTGTACTATGTATTCTGAAAGTGCAGGTTTGGTTTAATATATAAAAAATAATGTAATTCACCATACCATATTATGTAAAAGAAAAAAAAAGATGATCATTTAAAACAATGACGTAAAACATTTGAAAAAAGTTAACATCCATTGATATGACAAAATGTTTCAGCAAACTGAGTAGGACACTTCGTCCAACTGAAAAAGAGAATCAATAAAACAACTGTAGCTACAACTTACTTAACTGTGAAAAATTATGCTTTTCCCAAAGATCCAGAACAAGAAAAGTGTATTCATTCTCTGACATTCACCATCATTCAGGAAGACCTATTATCTCAATAATGCAAGAAAAATGATTAAAAATTCAGTAGATGGGTAAGCAAGAAATATAACTTTAAGATAATATGATGGCATAGAAAATCCCCAAGTATCCTACAAAATATTAGATTCTAATAAGTCAGTTTCAAGGGAACAAGAGCAAGAGAAACAAATAGATTGCATATCTATGAACTGCTGCTGCTGTCGCTTCCGTCGTGTCCGACTGACTCTATGCGACCCCATAGACGGCAGCCCACCAGGCCCCACCATCCCTGGGATTCTCCAGGCAAGAACACTGGAGTAGGTTGCCATTTCCTCCTCCAATGCAAGAAAGTGAAAAGTGAAAGTGAAGTCACTCAGTCGTGTCCGACTCTTATCGACACCATGGACTGCAGCCTACCAGGCTCCTCCATCCATGGGATTTTCACTGGAGTAGGTTGCCATTGCCTTCTCCATCTATGTACTAGCAATAGCAATTGAAAAGTAAATGTTAAAATATAATCTATAATGTTACTACAATATAGTGGTTTAGTTGCTAAGTCATGTCTGACTCTTGTGACCCCATGGACTGTAGCCCGCCAGGCCCCTCTCTCCATAGTATTTGCCAGGCAAGAATACTGGAGTGGGTTGCCGTTTCCTTCTCCAGTGGATCTTCCTGACCCAGGGATCAAATCCAGGTCTCCTGTACTGCAGGGAGATTCTTTACCAACATACCTAAGCAAGTATGTGCAAGATTTGTATGCTGAAAACATAAAACACTTGTCAAAAATATCAGACCCAAATATATAAATCTATATTCTGTGATTCTATTGAGTTGTAAAACTCAGTACTATCACAGTGTCAATTCTCTAAAATCTGATCTACAGATTGAATGCAATCATAATTAAAATTCCAGGAGAATTTTGGTAGATATAGAAAACAATTTAATTTATATGGAGATTTTTTTTTTTTCTTTGGCTCTGAGTTCAGACCCTGTAACCCCATTGATTCTTGCCAGCTAAGTTACGTTTATTTGAGTTATTCCTTTTTTTTTTTCACATACCCCTAAAAGGGGGAGATTTTTCCTCCCTCTCGTGAGAGCGCTCCTCCATTTTTTTTTTTTTGTAATCCTTCTTTTGTTTCTCTCATCCATTTTTTTTTTTTTTTTTCTCTCTCTCTCTTTTTTTTCTATCTTTCACTTCTTTTTTTTTTTTTTTTTTTTTTTTTTCTTTTTTTTTTTTTTTTCTTTTATTTTAAATTTTAAACTTCTCACTAATTCTCAATCCAAAATTATTTTTTCTTTTTCTTCCAGCATTAGGCTTAAGCCCAAACCCATTTAACTTCCATTAAAATTAATAATAATAATAATATTTTTACTTTTACTATTTCCTTTTCTTTTTTTTTTTTTTTTTAAATTTATTTATTTTATTTAACTTCACAATATTGTATTGGTTTTGCCATATATCAAAATGAATCTGCCACAGGTATACATGTGTTCCCCATCCTGAACCCTCCTCCTTCCTCCCTCCCCATACCATCCCTCTGGGTCGTCCCAGTGCACCAGCCCCAAGCATCCAGTATCGTGCATTGAACCTAGACTGGCGATTCATTTCATATATGATATTATACATATTTCAATGCCATTCTCCCAAATCATCCCACCCTCTCCCTCTCCCAGAGTCCAAAAGACTGTTCTATACATCAGAGTCTCTTTTGCTGTCTTGAGTACAGGATTATTGTTACCAATTGCTAAATTCCATATATATGCGTTAGTATACTGTATTGGTGTTTTTCTTTCTGGCTTACTTCACTCTGTATAATAGGCTCCAGTTTCATCCACTTCATTAGAACTGATTCAAATGTATTCTTTTTAATGGCTGGGTAATACTCCATTGTGTATATGTACCACTGCTTTCTTTATCCATTCATCTGCTGATGGACATCTAGGTTGCTTCCATGTCCTGACTATTGTAAACAGTGCTGTGATGAACATTGGGGTACATGTGTCTCTTTCAATTCTGGTTTCCTCAGTGTGTATGCCCAGCAGTGGGATTGCTGGATCATAAGGCAGTTCTATTTCCAGTTTTTTAAGGAATCTCCACACTGTTCTCCATAGTGGCTGTACTAGCTTGCATTGCCACCAACAGTGTAAGAGGATTCCCTTTTCTCCACACCCTCTCCAGCATTTATTGCTTGTAGACTTTTGGATCACAGCCATTGTGACTGGCATGAAATGGTACCTCATAGCATGTATTGCTTGTAGACTTTTGGATCGCAGCCATTCTGACGGGCGTGAAATGGTACCTCATAGTGGTTTTGATTTGCATTTCTCTGATAATGAGTGATGTTGAGCATCTTTTCATGTGTTTGTTAGCCATCTTTATGTCTTCTTTGGAGAAATGTCTATTTAGTTCTTTGGCTCATTTTTTTATTGGGTCATTTATTTTTCTGGAATTGAGCTGTAGGAGTTGCTTGTATACTTTTGAGATTAGTTGTCTGTCTGTTGCTTCATTTTCTATTATTTTCTCCCATTCTGAAGGCTGTCTTTTCATCTTGCTTATAGTTTCTTTTGTTGTGAAGAAGCTTTTAAGTTTAATTAGGTCCCATATGTTTATTTTTGATTTTATTTCCAATATTCTGGGAGGTGGGTCATAGAGGATCCTGCTGTGATATATGTCGGAGAGTGTTTTGCCTATGTTCTCCTCTAGGAGTTTTATAGTTTCTGGTCTTACATTTAGATCTTTAATCCATTTTGAGTTTATTTTTGTGTATGGTGTTAGAAAGTGTTCTAGTTTCATTCTTTTACAAGTGGTTGACCAGTTTTCCCAGCACTACTTGTTAAAGAGATTGTCTTTAATCCATTGTATATTATTGCCTCCTTTGTCAAAGATAAGGTGTCCATATGTATGTGGATTTATCTCTGGGCTTTCTATTTTGTTCCATTGATCTATATTTCTGTTTTTGTGACAGTACCATACTGTCTTGATGACTGTGGCTTTGTAGTAGAGCCTGAAGTCAGGCAGGTTGATTCTTCCAGTTCCATTCTTCTTCTTTACTGGCATATATTTTGCACTCATCTCACACGCTAGTAAAGTAATGCTCAAAATTCTCCAAGCCAGGCTTCAGCAATATGTGAACCGTGAACTTCCTGATGTTCAAGCTGGTTTTAGAAAAGACAGAGGAACCAGAGATCAAATTGCCAACATCCGCTGGATCATGGAAAAAGCAAGAGAGTTCCAGAAAAACATCTATTTCTGCTTTATTGACTATGCCAAAGCCTATGACTGTGTAGATCACAATAAACTATGGAAAATTCTGAAAGAGATGGGAATACCAGACCACCTGATCTGCCTCTTAAGAAATCTGTATGCAGGTCAGGAAGCAACAGTTAGAACTGGTCATGGAACAACAGACTGGTTCCAAATAGGAAAAGGAGTACGTCAAGGCTGTATATTGTCACCATGTTTATTTAACTTATATGCAGAGTACATCATGAGAAATGCTGGACTGGAAGAAACACAAGTTGGAATCAAGATTGCTGGGAGAAATATCAATAACCTCAGATATGCAGATGACACGACTCTTATGGCAGAAAGTGAAGAGGGGCTAAAAAGCCTCTTGATGAAAGTGAAAGTGGAGAGTGAAAAGGTTGGCTTAAAGCTCAACATTCAGAAAACGAAGATCATGGCATCTGGTCCCATCACTTCATGGGAAATAGATGGGGAAACAGTGGAAACAGTGTCAGACTTTGTTTTTCTGGGCTCCAAAATCACGGCAGATGGTGACTGCAGTCATGACATTAAAAGACGCTTACTCCTTGGAAGGAAAGTCATGACCAACCTAGATAGCATATTCAAAAGCAGAGACATTACTTTACCGACAAAGGTTCGCCTAGTCAAGGCTATGGTCTTTCCTGTGGTCATGTATGGATGTGAGAGCTGGACTGTGAAGAAGGCTGAGCGCCGAAGAATTGATGCTTTTGAACTGTGGTGTTGGAGAAGACTCTTGAGAGTCCCTTGGACTGCAAGAAGATCCAACCGGTCCATTCTGAAGGAGATCAATCCTGGAATTCCTTTGGAAGGAATGATGCTAAAGCTGAAACTCCAGTATTTTGGCCACCTCATGCGAAGAGTTGACTCATTGGAGAAGACTCTGATGCTGGGAGGGATTGAGGGCAGAAGGAGAAGGGGACGACAGAGGATGAGATGGCTGGATGGCATCACTGACTCGATGGGTATGAGTCTGGGTGACCTCCGGGAGCTGGTGATGGACAGGGAGGCCTGGCGTGCTGCGATTCATGGGGTCGCAAAGAGTCGGACACGACTGAGCGACTGATCTGATCTGATCTGATCTGATTTTTAAAAAAATACCATACACTTTTATGATAGGAAAAAAATAATAAAACTTATTTCACAAATGAGGAAACTGAGGCATAGAATAAAGTAATCTATCCCAATTCACACCACTAGTAAGCATCATCAGAGAAGGCAATGGCACCCCATTCCAGTACTCTTGCCTGGAAAATCCCATGAACGGAGGAGCCTGGTGGGCTGCAGTCCATGGGGTCACTAAGAGTCGAACACGACTGAGCGACTTCACTTTCACTTTTAACTTTCATGCATTGGAGAAGGAAATGGCAACCCACTCCAGTTTTCTTGCCTGGAGTGAGAGAGTCATGTCCTAGGCAGATTGATAAGGAGTCTAGGGGTCCCCAAGGAGAGAGGGGTCTGGAATTCTCAAGGAGGAAGAAAGGACAAACTTTTTTTCTTTCTCCACATTCCTTAGGATTATACAAGGATAATGTAGCCTGCCTGAAGACAGTGTTATCTTAAAATGTAAATTAGGGGGGTAGACCTGGTCTTTTCCAGGATGTATCCTGCCTGAAGACAGTGTTATCTTAAAATGTAAATTAGGTCTTTACAACCTGAGACATTCTTTAGAGTATATAACTTCATTGCTAACACTAGCAAGGGGGTACTCTTTCTACCCCCTTCTGATGCCTATGTCAGAAGCTTTCTCTATCTCCTTTATACTTTAATAAAACTTTATTACACAAAAGCTCTGAGCGATCAAGCCTCGTCTCTGGCCCCGGATTGAATTCTTCTCCTTCGGGGGCCAAGAATCCCGGTGTCTTCACGTGATTCAACAACAACCTTTCAGGAGAATCCCAGGGATGGGGGAGCCTGGTGGGCTTCCTTCTATGGGGTTGCACAGAGTCAGACACGACTGAAGCGACTTAGCAGCAGTAGCAGTAAGCAGTATAGATGATTCCGTTTGTTAAACTGAAGAATTCTCAACAATTAAACCCCATTATTTTATATATAATTCTGACACCTTCCACCACTCTTGGTTCATAGTTGGTACTCAGCAGATAAGTGCTAGTGGATTAACCAAATGAGCACAGAACAGAGCTATAGGATAACAATCACTAATAGGAATGCCACTACTAGAAATTATTTGCTATTATAGTAGTGCACTCATCTCACAGGCTAATAAGGTAATGCTCAAAATTCTCCAAGCCAGGCTTCAGCAATACATGAACCATGGACTTCCTGATGTTCAAGCTGGTTTTAGAAAAGGCAGAGGAACCAGAGGTCAAATTGCCAACATCCGCTGGATCATGGAAAAAGCAAGAGAGTTCCAGAAAAAACATGTATTTCTGCTTTATTGACTATGCCAAAGCCTTTGACTGTGTGGATCACAATCAACTGTGGACAATTCTGAAAGAGATGGGAATACCAGACCACATGATCTGCCTCTTGAGAAATTTGTATGCAGGTCAGGAAGCAACAGTTAGAACTGGACATGGAACAAAAGACTAGTTCCAAATAGGAAAAGGAGTTTGTCAAGGCTGTATATTGTCACCCTGTTTATTTAACTTATATGCAGATTACATCATGAGAAATGCTGGACTGGAGGAAACATAAGCTGGAATCAAGATTGCTGGGAGGAATCTCAATAACCTCAGATATGTAGATGACACCACCCTTATGGCAGAAAGTGAAGAGGAACTAAAAAACCTCTTGATGAAAGTGAAAGTAGAGAGTGAAAAATTTGACTTAAAGCTCAACATTCAGAAAACGAAGATCATGGCATACGGTCCCATCACTTCATGGGAAATAGATGGGGAAACAGTGTCAGACTTTATTTTTCTGGGCTCCAAAATCACTGCAGATGGTGACTGCAGCCATGAAATTAAAAGATGCTTACTCCTTGGAAGAAAAGTTATGACCAACCTAGATAGCATATTGAAAAGCAGAGACATTACTTTGCCAACAAAGGTTCGCCTAGTCAAGGCTATGGTCTTTCCTGTGGTCATGTATGGATGTGAGAGCTGGACTGTGAAGAGGGCTGAGTCCTGAAGGATTGATGCTTTTGAACTGTGGTGTTGGAGAAGACTCTTGAGAGTCCCTTGGACTGCAAGGAGATCCAACCAGTCCATTCTGAAGGAGATCAGCCCTGGGATTTCTTTGGAAGGAATGATGCTAAAGCTGAAACTCCAAGACTTTGGCCACCTCATGTGAAGAGTTGACTCATTGGAGAAGACTCTGATGCTGGGAGGGATTGGAGGCAAGAGGAGAAGGGGACAGCAGAGGATGAGATGGCTGGATGGCATCACTGACTTGATGAATGTGAGTCTCAGTGAACTCTGGGGGTTGGTGATTGTCAGGAGGCCTGGCGTGCTGTGATTCTTGGGATCGCAAAGAGTTGGACAGGACTGAGTGACTGATCTGATCTGATCTGATAGTAGTGCAAGCTTCAGCCTCTATAACTGTTATTTAAGAGGCAGTGATGGACACAGATTGGTGATTTTTTATATCTTTCGTTTCCAGAAAACTTGCCTGCCCTCTGACTTTAACACTCTCTCTAGCTTCTGATGAGGTCCGGGACTAGAACTCGGTTAATGAGTTTCAGAGCAATACAGCTATGAAGTTCAGGGGACAAAAGGTGAAAACAATTGCAAAAGAAACTTATTCTCCCTGTGTGTCCTAGATCTGGATCTATATACCTTATTAGCAGCTAATGAGCATTTCATGTTCTCCAATTTCCCTGTACTAATGGTCTGCTTCAGGGACAATTCAGACAATTAGAAAGAACTGCAGTGCAGGATATTCTCACTCTTCAACAGCTTTTGAATCACCAGGGAAATTTAGCTTCATCATTAGGAAGCAACTTGAGATAATACAACAATCTCAGAGAATCTGGGATACAAAAATCTCAGATATTTTTCTCATCTTACTTTTTGACGAACATAACTAAGACACCTAGAAAGTGAAGTCACTCAGTTATGTCTGACTCTTTGTGACCTCATGGACTGTAGCCTACCAGGCTCCTCCATCCATGGGATTTTCCAGGTAAGAGTACTGGAACGGGTTGCCATCTGAGGCACCAGGGAAGTCCAAGACATCTAGACAAGATGTTTAATCATTTCCCTTGGGTATGTCAAGTATCGTAAGCCATTTAAGAACATGAGAAAGAAGAATTACCAATTTTTAAAAATCAGTCTCTGATTTTCCCATAATAGCTTTGCTTTCTACTCTTAGATATATCTCATGAGACTGAAAAGACTAAAATACCCTCTTTCATTTATAAAGAGTGATCAGCTCAAGGACTTAAATATAAAACAATAACTACCTTTGCTACCAAGCAACAGCTGGCAATTTATTTATGTTACATCACTTATTACACTTAATAGCAATGGTATTGGCCATGGCATAACTGGAATTTAGTAAAATATGGTAAAATAAAAAAAAAAAAAGCATGGATGCTGGTCTTTGAAATGAATTACTTACTCAGGCTTACATATTAGCAGCATAAACTCTGCTGAACATACACAGAAAAACCATAATTGTGCTGTTAGCATGATGTACCAATGAATCACTTTATTGCCTCCTTTCTACTTTTATTCCTTCTTAATACTTAAACTCTCCATGAGCACCACCTATTATTCTTATATACTTTATAACACACTTTTAGTTATATTAATACAATAATTTTGACTTTGCAGTTGGTCTTCAGTTAGTGAAGAAGTTCGTTACTGTACTTGTATTAAGTTGGGATACCCTTGGAGATTTTTAAACACTGAGATAGCATGAAGATTTCCTTCAAAGAGCTTGCAACATGTTTGTGGAACTAGACACATTCACATTAAACAATAGAAGGATAATTACAAAATAACTCTCAATGAAACAAAATAAGGCACTCTAAGATGAATACATAAGTGGATCAATTAATTATGCTTCTATGCTATCCTTGTAGTTTTTATGCTATCCTTGTAGGGTTTTTTCCCTACAATTATGTTAACTCCATTCAAGCAGAGTGGGTAACAACCTGCAAAGACACATATGACTTATTTCAATGCTAATTATTTCATTGTTTCCTTTATTCTACCTGTTCAGTAAATGATTATTAAAATAAAATTTTAATAAGTTAAAACTCAGAGTAATTCATCTCAGGGCACATCTCACTCATAGCTCTAGAGATATATGAATAGTGATGAGGCTAATGTTTTTGTCACACTTAGTGATTCTTTGGAAAGGTGTTATTTTTAATAGAAGATCACATTAATGAACTTAAAGTCAACCTCTGGGTATCAACAGACATTTACAGACTCATAGGCAAGGGTAATGAAGGGACTGTTTCCTTAATGAATATTCTGTATTAGGGATTACCTAATTACCAAAGCAGGAACCTGGGCTTTGATGTTTTTTTAATAGAGGTATAAAATACTTTTCTAATTTAGCATTTTTCATTTTAAATGCTCATTAGGTACAACGTTCCACAGTGTAAAGGATTGTCCAAGTGAGTAAAGTGGTAGAGCTATCCTAACTACATTTTCAATAGAAGTCCTACTCAGAATTTGCTTAATTTTTTTCTTGCCAATATTTCTCTTACCCAATAGCTGGTCCTGGATGCCCATTTGTTCTGGTCTCACTATACAGTAATATACTAGCCTGCAATTCCTCACTAGCCTGCAATGCCTCCCTCTGGAGAAGGCAATGGCACCCCACTCCAGTACTCTTGCCTGGAAAATCCCATGGATGGAGGAGCCTGATAGGCTGCAGTCCATGGGGTCGCTAAGAGTCGGACATGACTGAGCGAATTCACTTTCTCTTTTCACTTTCATGCATTGGAAAAGGAAATGGCAACCCACTCCAGTGTCCTTGCCTGGAGAAGCCCAGGGATGGGGGAGCCTGGTGGGCTGCAGTCTGTGGGGTCACACAGAGTCGGACACGACTGAAGTGACCTAGCAGCAGCAGCAGCAGCAATGCCTCCCTCAGAGAACTCTATCACTTTACTTGGTACTGGGACTATTTTGGTTGCTGCCAATTCTGAGAAATCAAATCAACTGAGAAAGAGCATAGCTGAGTCTATTGCCTCAAGGATTCAGAGATTTCATTACTTTGCTTGCAAATCTTTGAACTTTGGGATTTGACAAGATGACCAAAGGCAAAATGATACAACATTCTCCAAAATAAGTTTCCAATATTCCATGTCCTATAGAGAGAGAGAGAGAGAGAGAGAGAGAGAGAGAGAGAGAGAGAGAGTCTCTTTCTGATTTCATAAAAGAATACTCAGTATATACACGTGGGTTACTGTCAACACTGAATAAATGAAGGAAGAGGGAGGAAGAGAGGGAAGACCAGGAGAGAAGGAAAAGGAACAGGAGGAGGAAGACTAAGAAAAATTACTTATCAGGAGGAGACAGTCATCACTAAAGTCTCACTTAGAGTACTACCAAGTGTCTTTGCTACCTGAACTCTGCTCATATTCATTCTCCAGGTAAAATTTACATGAAACACTTCATTAGTGTGATTTTCATTCTACTTCATTCACTTTTTCATTAATTTTACTAAAGTTGTAATGATATATACATACATATATATTATAAATATATAATATATAAGATAAAAAAATATTTGTTCTCTATTTTAATGCTTCTTAAACATATTATTTGAATATTTGCTTATAAAAATGAATAAGTGCTGCCTGGAAAGATTTCTTCAAAATGAAAAAAAAAAAAAAGGCATGGGTATATTTATAATTATAGAATCATGCACAATATATCTTAAATACCTGAGAGGTATAATTTCATGATGTTTTTGTGATAAAGAGTTAATGGGAATAATTGTCCCTTTAATATTAATAATCACAAGCTCTTTAGTGGAGATAGATTACAAAATTTATCTGGAAATATACTTTTAAATGGCCAGATTCAAAGTAGCTATAAAATGACTTTTGAAAATGTGATTCAACTGGAGCTTATGCAACCAATTCATTTCTCTTATTATGGTATTTTGCACATGAATGGTGGAGGAGACCTGTTACAGAGAGTCACATATTCCAGCAACAGTCTATATAGTCAGTTCAGTTCAGTTGCTCAGTCGTGTCCGACTCTTTGCAATCCCATGGACTGCAGCATACCAGGCCTCCCTGTCTATCACCAACTTCACTCCCAGAGTTTACTTAAACTCATGTCCATTGAGTTGGTGATGCCATCCAACCATCTCATCCTCCTTCGTCCCTTTCTCCACTCACCTTCAATCTTTCCCAGCATCAGATTCTTTTCAAATGAGTAAATTCTTTGCATTAGATGGACAAAGTGCTGGAGTTTCAGCTTCAACATCAGTCCTTCCAATGAATATTCAGGACTGATTTCCCTTAGGATGGACTGGTTGGATCTCCTTGCAGTCCAAGGGACTCTCAAGAGTCTTCTCCAACAACACAGTTCAAAAGCATCAATTCGTCAGTCCTCAGCTTTCTTTATAGTACAACTCTCACATCCATACATGACTACTGGAAAAACCATAGCTTTGACTAGACAGAACTTTGTTGGAAAGTAATGTTTCTGCTTTTTAATATACTACCTAGGTTGGTCATAAATTTTCTTCCTAGCAGCAAGTGTCTTTTGATTTCATGGCCGCAGTCACTATCTGCAGTGATTTTAGAGTCCAAGAAAATTAAGTCTGTCACTCTTTCCACTGTTTCCCCATCTATTTGCCATTAAGTGATGGGACCAGATGCCATGATCATAGTTATGTGAATGTTGAGTTTTAAAACAAGCTTTTTCACTCCCTTTCATCAAGAGGCTCTTTACTTTTTCCTTGATTTTTGCCAAAATGGAGGTGTCATCTGCATATCTGAGGTTATTGATATTTCTCCCGGCAATCTTGATTCCAGCTTGTGCTTCTTCCAGTCCAGCGTTTCTCATGATGTACTCTGCATATAAGTTAAATAAGCAGGGTGACAATATACAGCCTTGACATACTCCTTTTCCTATTTGGAACCAGTCTGTTGTTCCATGTCAAGTTCTAACCATTGCTTCCTGACGTGCATACAGATTTCTCAGGAGACAGGTCAAGTGGTCTGGTATTCCCATCTCTTTCAGAATTTTCCACAGTTTATTGTGATCCATACAATCAAAGGCTTTGGTGCAGTCAATAAGCAGAAGTATATGTTTTTCTGGAACTCTCTTGCTTTTTCCATGATTCAAAAGATGCTGGCAACTTGATCTCTGGTTCCTCTGCCTTTTCTAAATCAGCTTGAACATTTGGAACTTCATGGTTCATATACTGTTGAAACCTGGCTTGGAGAATTTGAGCATTGCTTTACTAGCGTGTGAGATAAGTGCAATTGTGTCATAGTTTGAACAGTCTTTAGCATTGCCTTTCTTTGGGATTGGAATGAAAACACCTTTTCCAGTCCTGTGGCCAGTGCTGAGTTTTCCAAATTTGCTGGCATATTGAGTGCAGCACTTTCACAGCATCATATTTCAGGATTTAGAATAGCTTAACTGGAATTCCATCACCTCCACTAGCTTTGTTCGTAGTGATGCTTTCTAAGGCCCACTTGACTTCACATTCCAGGATGTCTGGCTCTAGGTGAGTGATCACACCATCGTGATTATCTGGGTCATGAAGACCTTTTTTGTACAGTTCTTCTGTGTATTCTTGCTACCTCTTCTTAATATCTTCTGCCTCTGTTAGGTCCATACCATTTCTGTCCTTTTTCAAGCCCATCTTTGCATGAAATGTTCCCTTGATATCTCTAATTTTCTTGAAGAGATCTCTAGTCTTTCCCATTCTGTTGTCTTCCTCTATTTCTTTGCCCTGATCACTGAGGAAGGCTTTCTTATCTCTCCTTGCTATTCTTTGGAACTTTGCATTCAAATGGATATATCTTTCCTTTTCTCCTTTGCTTTCACTTTTCATTTCACAGCTATTTGTAAGGCTTCCTCAGACAACCGTTTTGCCTTTTTGCATTTCTTTTTTTAGGGGCATGATCTTGATCCCTGCCTCCTGTACAATGTCATGAACTTCATTCCATAGTTCTTCAGACACTCTATTAGATATAATCCCTTGAATCCATTTCTCACTTCCATTGTATAATCATAAGGGGTTTGATTTAGGTCATACCTGAATGGTCTAGTAGTTTTCCCTACTTTCTTAAATTTAAGTCTGAATTTGGCAATAAGGATTTCATGATCTGAGCCATAGTCAGCTCTTGGTATTGTGTTTGCTGACTGTATAAAGCCTCTCCATCTTTGGTTGCAAAGAATATAATCAGTCTGATTTCGGAATTGACCATCTGGTGATATCCATGTGTAGAGTATTCTCTTGTGTTGTTGGAAAAGTGTGCTTGCTATTATCAGTTCATTCTCTTGGCAAAACTCTATTAGCCTTTGCCCTGCTTCTTTCTGTACTCCAAGGCCAAATTTGCCTGTTACTCCAGGTATTTATTGACTTCCTACTTTTGCATTCCAGTCCGCTATATTGAAAAGGTCATCTTTTTGGGGTGTTAGTTTTAGAAGGTCTTGTAGGTCTTAATAGAACCACTCAGTTTCAGCTTCTTTAGCATTACTGGTTGGCACAGACCTAGATTACCGTGATATTGAATAGTTTGCCTTGGAAATGAATAGAAATCATTCTATCGTTTTTGAAATTGCATCCAGGTACTGCATTTTAGACTCTTTTGTTGACTATGATGACTACTCCATGTCTTCTATGGGATTCCTTCCCACAGTAGTAGATATATTTTATTTTTTATTTATTTTAATATTTTATTTTATTTTTTGCTTAACTTTACAATATTGTATTGCTTTTACTATACATCGAGATGGATCCGCCACCAGTATACACGTGTTCCCCATCCTGAACCCTCCTCCCTCCCCTCTTCCCCACACCCTCCCTCCAGGTCATCCCAGTGCTCTAATCCCAGGCTTCCGTTATAGGGCATCATACCTGGACTCACTCATTTCAGATATGATATTATACATATTTCAATGCTATTCTCCCCAATCATCCCACCCCTCTCCCGGTCCCAGAGTCCAAAAGTCTGGTCTATACATCAGTGTCTCTTTTGCTGTCTCGTAAATAGGGTTATTTTTACCATCTTTCTAAATTCCATATATATGTGTCAGTATACTGTATTTGTGTTTTTCTTTCTGGCTTACTTCACTCTGTATAATAGGCTCCAGTTCCATCCACCTCCTTAGAACTGATTCAAATGTATTCTTTTTAATGGCTGAGTAATACTCCATTGTGTATATGTACCACATCTTGCTTATCCATTCATCTGTGGATGGACATCTAGGTTGCTTCCACGTCCTGGCTATTGTAAACAGTGCTGCTATGAACATTGGGGTACACGTGTCTCTTTCAATTCTGGATTTCTCAGTGTGGATGCCCAGCAGTGGGATTGCTGGATCGTAAGGCAGTTCTATTCCCAGTTTTTTGAGGAATCTCCATACTGTTTTCCATAGTGGCTGTACTAGTTTGCATTCCCACCAACAGTGTAAGAGGGTTCCCTTCTCTCCGCACCCTCTCCAGCATTTATTGCTTGTGGTCTTTTGGATCGCAGCCATTCTGACTGGCGTGTAATGGTACCTCATAGTGGTTTTGATTTGCATTTCTCTGATGATGAGTGATGTTGAGCATCTTTTCATGTGTAAAAGAATGAAACTAGAACACTTTCTAACACCATACACAAAAATAAACTCAAAATGGATTAAAGAGCTAAATGTAAGACCAGAAACCATAAAACTCCTAGAGGAAAACATAGGCAAAACACTCTCTGACTTACATCACAGTAGGATCCTCTATGACCCACCTCCCAGAATATCGGAAATAAAATCAAAAATGAACAAATGGGACCTAATCAAACTTAAAAAGCTTCTGCACAACAAAGGAAACTATAGGCAAGCTGAAAAGACAGCCTACAGAATGGGAGAAAATAATAGCAAATGAAGCAACAGACAAACAACTAATCTCAAAAATATACAAGCAACTTCTACAGCTCAATTCCAGAAAAATAAACGACCCAATCAAAAAATGGGCCAAAGAACTAAATAGACATTTCTCCAAAGAAGATATACAGATGGCCCACAGTAGTAGATATATTTTAGTTTGCTGATTCCTAAAATGTTGACATTCAGTCTTGCTATCTCCTGTTTGACCACTTCCAATTTGTCTTGGTTGATGGACCTAATATTTTAGGTTCCTATGCAATATTGCTCCTTACAGAATAGGACTTTACTTCCATCACCAGTCACATCCACAACTGGGTGTTGTTTTTGCTTTGGCTCCATCTCTTCATTCTTTCTGGAGTTATTTCTCCGCTGATCTCCAGTAGCATATTGGGTACCTACCAACCTGGGGAGTTCATCTTTCAGTGACCGATCTTCCTGCCTTTTCATACTGCTCATGGGGTTCTCAAGGCAAGAATACTGAAGTGGTTTGCCATTCCCTTTTCCGGTGGACTATATTTTGTCAGAACTCTCTACAATGGCCCATCTGTCTTGGTGGACCTACATGGCATGGCTCATAGTTTCATTGAGTTAGACAGTGCTGTGGTCCATGTGATCAGATTGGTTAGTTTTCTGTGATGTTGTTTTCAGTCTTCTCTCTGATGGAGAAGGATAAGAGGCTTATAGAAGCTTCCTGATGGAAGAGAGTGTCTGAGGGGAAAATAGGTCTTGTTTTGATGGGCGTAGCCGTGCTCAATAAATATTTAGCCAATTTCTGTTGATGGGCGGGCTGTGTTCCCTCCCTGTTATTTGACCTTAGCCCAAATAACAAACTATGGTGGATGTAAGGAAGATAATGGAGACCTTCTTCAAAAGGTCCCATGCATGCACTGCTACACTCAGTGCCCCCAGCCCTGCAACAGGCCACTGCCATCCCACGCCTCTGCCAGAGACCTCTGGACACTCACGGGCAAGTCTGGGTCAATCTCTTTTGGGGTCACTGCTCCTTTATCCTGGGTCCTGGTGCACACAAGGTTCTGTTTGAGCCCTCCAACAGTTGATTTCCCAGTCCTGTGTAAGTTCTTGCAGCTCTGTGGTAAGGTTAATGGCAACCTCCTCCAAGAAGGCTTATGCCATACCCATGTCTGCTGTACCCAGAGCCCTTGTCCCTGCAGCAGGCCATTGCTGACCCACACCTCCTCAGGAGACACTCAAACACAGTTTTGTCTCAGTCTCTGTGGGGGTCTCTGGGCCCTGGTGTACACAAGGCTTTTTTGAGCTCTCTGAGCATCTTTGGCGGGTATGGGGTTTCATTCTAAATGCGATTTCGCCCCTTCTACCATCTTGCTTGGGCTTCTCCTTTGCCCCTGGAAGTAGGGTATCTCCTCCAAGTCACTCCACAGCTGTTTGGCCACTGCTCCAGTGCTGCACAGCCTGTCTATAGTCAATGCACAACTATTCCCTACAGTCATGTCTGAAGGGTTTAAACTGATTAAACTGAAACTGTTTTACACTGATTAAATATTTAAGGAGGCACACTGATCTCAGCATTCCTTTTCCCTACCCAATCTTCTATGTAGCTTTAGTTTTCAGAGATAATGACACTTCTTACTACTTGGTTATCTTCCATTATAAAGTACAAAGAAAGGAATTAAATGAATGACTCAGCATAGAATGGGTTTGACTCATACAAACTAGACAACATCAAGGGGGTAGCTGAGAGCACACAAATGCATTTCTGCCTCAGTTCAGATGATGTAGTAGTTATTGTTCTAAAGAAGAGCTGGGAAAATAAGGTGCAGGATAAGGAAGTTAGAAAGCAAAGTGTATGGACTAGATGAGTCTCATCTACAAAGATTACCACTTTTCCTTCTGCCAAAAACAGACCTGCAAGTTAGGGGCATATCTTCCTGATATCATACCATTCAGTAGAGAGATCTTATCACAAATAAAATTCTAATTGCCAAGATGACTTCACTGGTAATTAAGCTGGGAGAAAAACAAAAATTCTAGATAGTACTATACAATAATATCATAATCTGAATCAACATCTTTCATGAAGATTTATGAAAACCTGGCCATGACCAAGATAAGTTTTCTGTTGTTATTATTCCCTATGCTATCAATTTCTGTTTATTTATTTTTTATATTTAATATATATATATAATACTTTAGAAATGAGAGATCCCTCTCCACTGTGAAAGGAAAATCAGAATTCCCAAGAGAACTCCCTAATTTGGAGCCAGGAGGCCATGAAAGAAGTGTTACCTATGCATCTCTCAGATTTGTTTGAATTGGAACTTTTGACCACATATTGTCCTAATGTAGTCATCTAAGACATTTGCCAGAAATTCAAGATACTTATCAAACCCTTACCCTAAAATAACTCATAAAAACCCTTCTCTAAAATGAATCATGATTCCTTAAGGATAAATATTTTCTGACTCATGCTCAGATCAGATCAGAACAGATCAGTCACTCAGTCGTGTCCGACTCTTTGCGACCCCATGAATCACAGCACGCCAGGCCTCCCTGTCCATTACCAGCTCCTAGACGTCACTCAGACTCACATCCATCGAGTCAGTGATGCCATCCAGCCATCTCATCCTCTGTCGTCCCCTTCTCCTCCTGCCCCCAATCCCTCCCAGGATCAGAGTCTTCTCCAATGAGTCAACTCTTCGCATGAGGTGGCCAAAATACTGGAGTTTCAGCTTTAGCATCATTCCTTCCAAAGAAATCCCAGGGCTGATCTTCAGAATGGACTGGTTGGATCTCCTTGCATCTCCTTGATAACTGAAGATTTACTCAATTCTGTTTTCATAGAAAACATAACAGCAGTGTTATTTATGTTCATGTGTACATTACATTCTTAGTGATATCTTATAATCAGAAATTCATACATTTTGACCACCTTTATCCAGTTCCCTCTCTCCCCACCCCCACCACCTTTGGTAACCACAAATCTGATCTATATTCTTAAGAGTTCGTCGGTTTTGGAAAGGTAATTGACCTACAACAATATTTTAGCTCTTGTTACACAACAGAAATTCAATACTTCTATATATTACAAAATGTTCACCAGAGTAAGTCCAGCTATGATCTATCACCATACAAAATATAGAGAGATACTGATATATTTCCCACACTTTGCATTTCATATCTAGGGCTCATTTACCTTGCAACTGGAAGTTTGTATTTCTTAAATTCCCTCATCTAATTCCTCCTCCGCCGTCCCCCCTCCCCATTGTCAACCACTCACTTGTTATCTGTCTCTATGACTCTTTACTTTCAAAAGTAAACTGTCCTATTGGTTTACTTATACTTTTGTTTCCCTTGCCAGGCAACTTTCAACAACCTCATGGATTTCTGTCTTTATGAGCTAATGAATTCTATCTTCCTCAGAACACTTTCAGTTTTCAGTGCAGCTCAGTTCAATTCAGTTGCTCAGTTGTGTCTGATTCTTTGCTACCCCATGAATCGCAGCACGCCAGGCCTCCCTGTCCATCACCAACTCCCAGAGTTCACTCAGACTCACATCCACTGAGTCAGTGATGCCATCCAGCCATCTCATCCTCTGTTGTAACCTTCTCCTCCTGCCCCCAATCCCTCCTCAGCATCAGAGTCTTTTCCAATGAGTCAACTCTTCACATGAGGTGGCCAAAGTATTGGAGTTTCAGCTTCAGTATCATTCCCTCCAAAGAAATCCCAGGGCTGATCTCCTTCAGAATGGACTGGTTGGATCTCCTTGCAGTCCAAGGGACTCTCAAGAGTCCTTTCCAACACCACAGTTCAAAAGCATCAATTCTTTGGTGCTTAGCTTTCTTCACAGTTCAACTCTCACATCCACACATGACCACAGGAAAAACCATAGCCTTGACTAGACGGACCTTTGTTGGCAAAGTAATGTCTCTGCTTTTGAATATGCTATCTAGGTTGGTCATAACCTTCCTTCCAAGGAGTAAGTGTCTTTAAATTTTATGGCTGCAGTTACCATCTGTAGTGATTTTGGAGCCCAGAAAAATAAAGTCTGACACTGTTTTCACTGTTTCCCCATCTATTTCCCATGAAGTGATGGGACGGGATGCCATGATCTTCGTTTTCTGAATGTTGAGCTTTAAGCCAGCTTTTTCACTCTCCTCTTTCAGCTTCATCAAGAGGCATTTCAGTTCCTCTTCTCTTTCTGCCATAAGGGTGGTGTCATCTACATATCTGAGGTTATTGATATTTCTCCTGGCAATCTTGATTCCAGCTGGTGCTTCTTCCAGCCCAGCGTTTCTCATGATGTACTCTGCATATAAGCTATTTGTAAAGGCCTCACAAATAGGTGTGAAAAGAGAAGTGAAAAGCAAAGGAGAAAAGGAAAGATATAAACATCTGAATGCATGGTTCCAAAGAATCCCAAGAAGAGATAAGAAAGCCTTCCTCAGTGATCAATGCAAAGAAATAGAGGAAAACCACAGAATAGGAAAGACTAGAGATCTCTTCAAGAAAATCAGAGATACTAAGGGAACATTTCATGCAAAGATGGGCTCACAAAAAAACCACTAGACCATTCAGGTATGACCTAAATCAAATCCCTTATGAGTATACAGTGGAAGTGAGAAATAGATTTAAGGGCCTAGATCTGATAGATAGAGTGCCTGATGAACTATGGAATGAGGTTCATGACATTGTACAGGAGACAGGGATCAAGACCATCCCCATGGAAAAGAAATGCAAAAAAGCAAAATGGCTGTCTGGGGAGGCCTTACAAATAGCTGTGAAAAGAAGAGAAGCGAAAAGGAAAGATATAAACATCTGAATGCAGAGTTCCAAAGAATAGCAAGAAGAGATAAGAAAGCCTTCTTCAACAATCAATGCAAAGAAATAGAGGAAAACAAGAGAATGGCAAAGACTAGGGATCTCTTCAAGAAAATCAGAGATACCAAAGGAACATTTCAGGCAAAGATGGGCTCGATAAAGGACAGAACTGGTATGGACCTAAGAGAAGCAGAAGATATTAAGAAGAGGTGGCAAGAATACACAGAAGAACTGTACAAAAAAGAGCTTCACGACCCAGATAATCATGATGGTGTGATCACTGACCTAGAGCCAGACATTCTGGAATGTGAAGTCAAGTGGGCCTTAGAAAGCATCACTACGAACAAAGCTAGTGGAGGTGATGGAATTCCAGTGGAGCTATTCCAAATCCTGAAAGATGATGCTGTGAAAGTGCTGCACTCAATATGCCAGCAAATTTGGAAAACTCAGCAGTGGCCACAGGACTGGAAAAGGTCAGTTTTCATTCCAATCCCAAGGAAAGGCAATGCCAAAGAGTGCTCAAACTACCGCACAATTGCACTCATCTCACACGCTAGTAAAGTAATGCTCAAAATTCTCCAATCCAGGCTTCAGCAATACGTGAACCATGAACTTCAAGATGTTCAAGCTGGTTTTAGAAAAGACAGAGGAACCAGAGACCAAATTTCCAACATCAGCTAGATCATGGAAAAAGCAAGAGAGTTCCAGAAAAACATCTATTTCTGCTTTATTGACTATGCCAAAGCCTTTGATTGTATGGATCACAATAAACTGTGGAAAATTCTGAAAGAGACAGGAATACCTGACCACCTGACCTGTTTCTTGAAAATTTGTATGCAGATCAGGAAGCAACAGTTAGAACTGGACATGGAACAACAGACTGGTTCCAAATAGGAAAAGGAGTACGTCAAGGCTGTATATTGTCACCCTACTTATTTAACTTTCAGTTTTACTAGAATATGTATTGACTGAATTTCAGACCCCAAATAAGCTCTTTTCTTACTTGCAGCCTCTCATTGCTTTATGCTTGACACCAGCATGGCAATATAGCAGACACATAAGACAGGGAAACACAAAAGGAGACAGGGCCAAAGGGCAAAACAAACCTGTGAATACCACATAATAAGCATTTTGGATGACATTCATTTTATGTAGGCCTTTTTGTTTTAGTTTCCCACCGCCCCCACCCCCACCGATATTCCATGTATAAGTTCTTTTGTAAAATCAAACTCTTTTTGACCTAGTACCACAGTGCAGTGAAGAGAATGCTCAGAAATATCCAGAAGGCTTTTCTAAATGGATGTTAAGAAATTGCTGGAAATGACCAAGACACTTTTTAATACAAGAGAGGGAGGGCTAACATGTAGTAAAAAAACTGATTGCACTTGCTGACATTGTAAGTTCAATAATAAACTACTAATAGGATCTCAGTTTATCCACAAACTCCTTCTAAGGTAAAGACTGTTTCATTCATCACTGCATCCTAAACCTAGTACAGAACTTAATATAGAGAAAGCATCAAATAGCTATTGATGAGTTAACACCCATGTATTGAGTTAACACCCATGTATTAAATTAACTGTAGAATATCAACTATCTCATTACTCTTGAAATTTTTTGTAGATAATACATGTAATAAATATTGCCAATCAAACTATGTCTTCAGTCTCTTCTGCAGATGCGTACTGGAGTAAATGAATTCAGGTAAAAATGTGATAATAGTCTATGAATAAAAGAGGTAAAACAGTTTATATCAAATAGGCAGGAAAAACGAGGCTGGATCAATGAAATAAGCTGAGGCTGAATTTCCAGTGTTAGAAATAAACACAGTCAATATTCCTAGATAACTACCCTACATTTTGGGAAATGTAAAAGGAGTAAGGCAAGTTTACCTCAAGGATAGGACTCTGTATGGTTGGAAGAGCTATCCAATGTACTTCTATCTTGGACAGGCCTTGACACTTCAGGAGGTAAGCACTAATAGGTGACAACAGAGGCTCATCACACTGACTTCTAGGGCAGCTGGTTCTAGACACTGGAACTAGACACTGGTTCTAGACACTTTGTGTAGAGTCATATGCAAACTTCTAGCAGAGTTGAACTTCTCAGGATAACAAAGAAGTGTCTAATGCATACCTCAGGTTCCAATTTCTAGGTCTCTCCCAATATGTCATTTGAATGTTCTCTGAATGTTTTTTACAAATTTTATACAACTAGTTTACAGATAATACTTTGAGGCAGTTGACAGATTATGAGTCCACATCTATGTTGGATCTTCCCAATTGTTGTTTAGTCAAAATCGAGCCCAACTCTTTGCCACCCCATTGACTATAGTTCTCTAGGCTCTTCAGTCCATGGGATTCCCCAGGCAAGAATACTGGAATGGGTTGATATGTTCTTTTCCAGTGGATCTTCTCCACCCAGGGATCAAACCTGTGTCTTCTTCTTTTTTTTTTTTTTTTTGCCTTTTTAAATTTTTTTTTATTTTACAATATTGTATTGGTTTTGCCATATATCAACATGAATCCGCCACAGTTATACACGTGTTCCCCATCCTGAAGCCTCCTCCCTCCCCATACCATTCCTCTGGGTTGTCCCAGTGCACCAGCCCCAAGTATCCAGTATTGTGCATCGAACCTGGATTTGGGAGAATGGCATTGAAACATGTATAATATCATATGTGAAACGAGTCGCCAAGCCTGTGTCTTAATGGCGCGCCATTTAAGAGCGACCTCGCCTGCCCGCGACCGGCGCGCCATTTAAGAGCGCCCCGCCGGCTGCGTCGCGCACTAAGAGCGCCCCGCCGGCTGCGTCGCGCACTAAGAGCGCCCCGCCGGCTGCGTCGCGCACTAAGAGCGCCCCGCCGGCTGCGTCGCGCACTAAGAGCGCCCCGCCGGCTGCGTCGCGCACCAAGAGAGGGGCCGCGGGGGGGCGGGGGGGAGGGGTAAGAGCGCCCCCGGGAGCCCCCCCCCCCACGGGCGGGGGGGGGGCGGCGGGCGGGGGGGAGGGGGTGAGGGCCAGTGCACTAAGCACGGCCGAGAAGAGCTACCCCACGACCGAGGACAGGAAGGGCGGCGGTGAGGAGAGACCCCCTCGTCCAAGGTAAGGTGCGATGGCTGTGCTTTGCTGGCCGGGAGCAGCCAGGAGCAGCCGGGATGAGATACCCCACGCCCAAGGTAAGAGAAACCCGAGTAAGACAGTAGGTCTTGAAAGAGGGCATCAGAGGGCAAATACACTAAAACCATTCTCACAGATAACTAGTCAGTCTAATCACACAAGGACCACACCCTTGTCTAACTCAATGAGATTAAGCCATGCCCGAGGGGCAACTTGGGATGGGCGGGTCATGATGGAGAGATATGACAGGGTGTGGTCCGCTGGAGAAGGGAATGGCAAACCACTTCAGTATTCTTGCCTTGAGAACCCCATGAACAGTATGAAAAGACAAAATGATAGGATACTGAAAGAGAAACTCCCCAGGTCAGTAGGGGCCCAATATGCTACTGGAGATCAGTGGAGAAATAACTCCAGAAAGAATGAAAGGATGGAGCCAAAACAAAAAGAATACCCAGCTGTGGATGTGTCTGGTGATAGAAGCAAAGTCCGATGCTGTAAAGAGCAATATTGCATAGGAACCTGGAATGTCAGGTCCATGAATCAAGGCAAATTGGAAGTGGTCAAACAAGAGATGGCAAGAGTAAATGTTGACATTCTAGGAATTAGAGAACTAAAATGGACTGGAATGGGTGAATTTAACTCAGAGGACCATTATATCTACTACTGTGGGCAGGAATCCCTCAGAAGAAATGGAGTGGCCATCATGGTCAACAAAAGAGTCCGAAATGCAGTACTTGGATGCAATCTCAAAAACGATAGAATGATCTCTGTTCGTTTCCAAGGCAAACCATTCAATGTCACAGTAATCCAAGTCTATGCCCCAACCAGTAACGCCGAAGAAGCTGAAGTTGAAAGGTTCTATGAAGACCTACAAGACCTTTTAGAACTAACACCCAAAAAAGATGTCCTTTTCATTATAGGGGACTGGAATGCAAAAGTAGGAAGTCAAGAAACACCTGGAATAACAGGCAAATTTGGCCTTGGAATACGGAATGAAGCAGGGCAAAGACTAATAGAGTTTTGCCAAGAAAATGCACTGGTCATAGCAAATACCCTCTTCCAACAACACAAGAGAAGACTCTATACATGGACATCACCAGATGGTCAACACCGAAATCAGATCGATTATATTCTTTGCAGCCAAAGATGGAGAAGCTCTATACAATCAGCAAAAACAAGACCAGGAGCTGACTGTGGCTCAGACCATGAACTCCTTATTGCCAAATTCAGACTGAAATTGAAGAAAGTAGAGAAAACTACTAGACCATTCAGGTATGACCTAAATCAAATCCCTTATGATTATACAGTGGAAGTGAGAAATAGATTTAAGGGCCTAGATCTGATAGATAGAGTGCCTGATGAACTATGGAATGAGGTTCGTGACATTGTCCAGGAGACAGGGATCAAGACCATCCCCATGGAAAAGAAATGCAAAAAAGCAAAATGGCTGTCTGGGGAGGCCTTACAAATAGCTGTGAAAAGAAGAGAAGCGAAAAGCAAAGGAGAAAAGGAAAGATATAAACATCTGAATGCAGAGTTCCAAAGAATAGCAAGAAGAGATAAGAAAGCCTTCTTCAGTGATCAATGCAAAGAAATAGAGGAAAACAACAGAATGGGAAAGACTAGGGATCTCTTCAAGAAAATCAGAGATACCAAAGGAACATTTCATGCAAAGATGGGCACAATAAAGGACAGAGATGGTGTGGATCTAACAGAAGCAGAAGATATCAAGAAGAGGTGGCAAGAATACACAGAAGAACTGTACAAAAAAGAGCTTCAAGACCCAGATAATCATGATGATGTGATCACTGACCTAGAGCCAGACATCTTGGAATGTGAAGTCAAATGGGCCTTAGAAAGCATCACTACGAACAAAGCTAGTGGAGGTGATGGAATTCCAGTGGAGCTATTCCAAATCCTGAATGATGATGCTGTGAAAGTGCTACACTCAATATGCCAGCAAATTTGGAAAACTCAGCAGTGGCCACAAGATTGGAAAAGGTCAGTTTTCATCCCAATCCCAAAGAAAGGCAATGCCAAGGAGTGCTCAAACTACCGAACAATTGCACTCATCTCACACGCTAGTAAAGTAATGCTCAAAATTCTCCAAGCCAGGCTTCAGCAATATGTGAACCGTGAACTTCCTGACGTTCAAGCTGGTTTTAGAAAAGGCAGAGGAACCAGAGATCAAATTGCCAACATCCGCTGGATCATGGAAAAAGCAAGAGAGTTCCAGAAAAACATCTATTTCTGCTTTATTGACTATGCCAAAGCCTTTGACTGTGTGGATCACAATAAACTATGGAAAATTCTGAAAGAGATGGGAATACCAGACCACCTGATCTGCCTCTTAAGAAATCTGTATGCAGGTCAGGAAGCAACAGTTAGAACTGGACATGGAACAACAGACTGGTTCCAAATAGGAAAAGGAGTACGTCAAGGCTGTATATTGTCACCATGTTTATTTAACTTATATGCAGAGTACATCATGAGAAATGCTGGACTGGAAGAAGCACAAGTTGGAATCAAGATTGCCGGGAGAAATATCAATAACCTCAGATATGCAGATGACACCACCCTTATGGCAGAAAGTGAAGAGGGGCTAAAAAGCCTCTTGATGAAAGTGAAAGTGGAGAGTGAAAAGGTTGGCTTAAAGCTCAACATTCAGAAAACGAAGATCATGGCATCTGGTCCCATCACTGCATGGGAAATAGATGGGGAAACAGTGGAAACAGTGTCAGACTTTGTTTTTCTGGGCTCCAAGATCACTGCAGATGGTGACTGCAGCCATGAAATTAAAAGACGCTTACTCCTTGGAAGGAAAGTTATGACCAACCTAGATAGCATATTCAAAAGCAGAGACATTACTTTACCAACAAAGGTTCGCCTAGTCAAGGCTATGGTCTTTCCTGTGGTCATGTATGGATGTGAGAGCTGGACTGTGAAGAAGGCTGAGCGCCGAAGAATTGATGCTTTTGAACTGTGGTGTTGGAGAAGACTCTTGAGAGTCCCTTGGACTGCAAGTAGATCCAACCAGTCCATTCTGAAGGAGATCAATCCTGGAATTTCTTTAGAAGGAATGATGCTAAAGCTGAAACTCCAGTATTTTGGCCACCTCATGCGAAGAGTTGACTCATTGGAGAAGACTCTGATGCTGGGAGGGATTGAGGGCAGGAGGAGAAGGGGACGACAGAGGATGAGATGGCTGGATGGCATCACTGACTCGATGGATGCGAGTCTGAGTGACCTCCGGGAGCTGGTGATGGACAGGGAGGCCTGGCGTGCTGCGGTTCATGGGGTCGCAAAGAGTCGGACACGACTGAGCGACTGATCTGATCTGAAAGTATTTAAAAGGATTAACAAGGAAAAATCAGCAAAGATTAACAGAAGTCAAAGAGACAAGGAGAAGATGAGAGGCTTGTGGTGACTTGCAAGACAAGTATAAAAAATGTTTTGTGGAGGAGAGATTGGGTCATAAACTGCTGATAGTGATCATATAATTTATTATCTAAATGCTCAGATGCATTAGAGAGTTTAAGTGGAAGCTATAAATAATTAAAACAAGATAATAGACACAAACCAAGGTTGTCCAAAGAAAAACGGAATGGATAAACTATTTATAGATCAACTTACATGGCCTGACAACTGATCATTACCTTTAGCAAAGTAGAAATCATTAGTATTGTGATAAGAGTAATTTCAGAGGATTGTTGGAAATTGAAGAATGCTCAAGAGAAAACAGGAGGAGGTGAAAATGGAAGGGCAGTGAATGCAAACAACAAATCAAGGGAATGAGAGCAGTGATAGAAGCAGGTGGAAAAAAAGAGTGCTGTGTGTGTGTGTGTGTGTATGTGTGTGCGCACGTGCGCGTGCATGTCTGTGCTTTTATGTGGGGTTCTTTTATGTAACATGGCAAACAATAGGCCATTTTCCCAATTTCCAAGTGGACTTGCGCTATAACCATGCCAAAACAATCTGTGTCAAGACAGGGAGCATCTAAATGGAAAACCAGCACTGGCTTCAGATGGCTGATGGACCTTATTTTAAACATGGATGCTTTAATGATCTTAGCTTATGCAGGGCTGTTTGGAATGTTATGTTGCTTCCTCTAGTAGTAGAGTTTAGTATTTTGATAATACAAACTTTTCAGTCTTTTCAGGACTTAGAACACTATTAGTCTGACATGAGAGCTTACCTCAGCAACAATAAACCTTACCAGCATGACTGATAACATAAATCAGGGAAGCCAGGGCATACAATAACCTCTAAGTTCTAGAAACCAGAATATGCAAGGGCGACAGCCTAGTCAAGAGTATAAACATACTGCAGTCCAATTGTATAGGTTTGAATCTGATCTCCAACAAGTTAACTGTTTGAGCTTTAAACCAATTGGTTAAACCAATCAGTTAAAAGGCAATGCCCCCCTCCCCCAAAAAAGGCAATGCCAAAGAATGCTCAGACTACCACACAATTGCACTCATCTCACACACTAGTACGGGGAAGGCAATGGCACCCCACCCCAGTACTTTTGCCTGGAAAATCCCATGGACGGAGGATCCTGGTAGGCTCCAGTCCATGGGGTCGCTAAGAGTCCGACACGACTGAGCGACTTCACTTTCACTTTTTTCACTTTCATGCATTGGAGAAGGAAATGGCAACCCACTCCAGTATTCTTGCCTGGAGAATCCCAGGGACGGGGGAGCCTGATGAGCTTCCGTCTGTGGGGTCGCACAGAGTCGGACACGACTGAAGCGACACAGCAGCAGCAGCAGCACACACTAGTAAAACAATGCTCAAAATTCTCCAAGCTAGGCTTCAACAATACATGAACTATCAACTTCCAGATGTTGAAGCTGGTTTTAGAAAAGGCAGAGGAACCAGAGATCAAATTGCCAACATCCACTGGATCATCCAAAAAGCAAGAGAATTCTAGAAAAACATCTATTTCTGCTTCATTGACTATGACAAAGCCTTTGACTGTGTGGCCCACAACAAACTATGGAAAATTCCTCAAGAGATGGGAATACCAGACAAAGTGACCTGTCTCCTGAGAAATCTGGATGCAGGTGAAGAAGCAACAGTGAGAACTGGACATGGAACAACAGACTGGTTCCAAATCGGGAAAGGAGTACATGAAGGCTGTATACTGTCACCGTGCTTATTTAACTTGTATGCAGAATACATCATGAGAAATGCTAGGCTGGATGAAACACAAGCTGGAATCAAGATTGCCAGGAGAAATATCAATAACCTCAGATATGCAGATGACATCACACTTAAGGCAGAAAGCAAGGAAGAAGTAAAGAGCCTCTTAATGAAAGGGAAAGGGGAGAGTGAAAAAGTTGGCTTAAAACTCAATATTCAGAAAACTAAGATCATGGCATATTGTTCCATCTCTTCATGGCAAATAGATGGGGAAACAGTGGAAACAGTGGGTGACTTTATTTTGGGGGCTCCAAAATCACTGCAGATGGTGGCTGCAGCCATGAAATTAAAAGACACTTGCTTCTAGGAAGAAAATTTATGATCAACCTAGACAGCATATTAAAAAGCAGAGACATTACTTTGCCAACAAAGATCTGTCTAGTCCAAACTGTGATTTTACCAGTAGTCATGTATGGATGTGAGAGGTGGACTATAAAGAAAGCTGAGGACTGAAGAACTGATGCTTTTGAACTGAGGTGTTGGAGAAGATTCTTGAGAGTCCCTTGGACAGCAAGGAGATCCAACCAGTTTATCCTAAAGGAAATCAGTCCTGAATACTCATTGGAAGGACGATGTTGATGCTGAAACTCCAATACTTTGGCCACCTGAAGCAAGAATTGACTCATTTGAAAAGACCCTGATGCTGGGAAAGATGAAGGCAGGAGGAGAAGGGGATGACAGAGGATGAGATAGTTGGATGGCATCACCAGCTCAACGGACATGAGTTTGAGTAAACTCCAGGATTTGGTGATGGACAGGGAGGCCTGGTGTGCTGCAGCCCACGGGGTCACAAAAAATCAGACGTGACTGAGCAACTGAACTGAACTGAACTGAAACCAAACAGTTAAACTGATTAACTGATTTACATTTTTAAATCTTTTTAAGTTTCCTAAACTGAAAAGTAGAAATGCAACAACAATGTAAGTAGAAATGCAACAACAATGTAGTGTTAGTCATTCAGTCTTGTCCAACTCTTTGTGACCCTGTAGACTGTAGCCTACCAGTCTCCTCTGTCCATGGTATTCTCCACGTAAGAATACTGGAGTGGGTATCCATTTCTTATGCCAGGGCATCTTCCTGAAACCTGGGTCTCCTACATTATATGGGGATTCTTTATCACCAAGCCACCAGGAAAAGCCCAACAACAGTACCTTAACTCTTATTATGAGCATAAAATATTTTCAAAAAATATCTGACAAATAATAAATGCTGAATTAGAGTAAGCTGTAATGATTTGAATGTTGAATTGAGCAATGAGGTCTCAGTCTTTATTATCAAAGAGCAGCTAGGTCTAATTTCTAAATATAGTTCATAGCCTCCAGAGGTAACAGCAGAAGAACAGTGTAACACAAGAAGGAAGAGCCCAGATGCTACAGTCAAAAATTCTGCAGCAAATCCTGGGTTTAATCTCAATTGTGAGATATACCTACTATTTCAGTTTCGTCTCTAATAATATAAGGTACTGGTATAAATTCTATCATGTTAGGAAGATTATATGGAAAATTTCATGTATAGTAAGTAATTATTTGATAATAGATAATGCATTCTTGTTTTCAATTCTTTTTTAACCTTATTCTCACCACTTCCTCTCACAGCCAAGCATATGTGAGGTCATAAGACATGGATTATCTTCAGGATATACATAAAACCCAGGCTTCTCTGATGGCTTAGTGGTAAGGAATCCACCAGAAATGCAGGAGACACAAGTTCAATCCTGGGTCAGGAAGATCCCCTAGTGAAGAGAATGGCAGCCCACTCCAATATTGTCTGGATAACCCCATGGACAGAGGAGCCTGGTGGGTTACAGTCCATAGTGTCACAAAGAGTCAGACACGACTGAAGCCATTTAGCTCACCTGTACGTGTACATAAAACCCAAAGAAACATGAGTCAAATACCACCTTTCAAGCTGCTGGTGATCCTTTGGTAAATCTATAGTCATTACTTTTTAGGAGTCAAGTGCTTGATAACCAAAATGTTATTGTTTCCTCTGTATTCCAATTCAATGTATTTCTTTAACCTTAATTTCAAATTTTAGCTTTAAAGATCCACTACCTTCAAAACATACAGTGTAATCAATTACTAAGTGAGAAACAAAATGCATAGTATCTTAAGGACCAATTTCTGAGCCAGTGTTATTTTTGAGAAGTCAAAGGGAAACAAAGAATCAGAAAAAAGTGACCAGGGTCTAGAAACTGGTGTTCTTTATACATTAGACTATTACTTCACACATATACAAATACTTCCCAAGGGGACATAAACCAGATAGAAATATCACTAACGTTTAGGGCATGACAAAGCAGAACCACAGGAGATAGCTCCTTATAGAGAAGATTTTTGTGCTATTTGTCAAAGTATAAGAATAACAAAGCCTGAAATTCTGCATCTGCAGAGTCTATGCAGAGTAACTTGGCACTAGGGAGGGGTGTAAAGGGTAGGGAAGGCGCTATATGACATCAATCAGAATGGGCTTCATAGTCATAGTATTAGAGAGCTTCAGAAATTGCAAAGCCTACCCCCAAAGCATGACTTCAAGTCAGAGCTCCAGATTCTTCAACTTTCATGAGAATAACAATAGTACTTAGTGGGCTGTGTAGGAAAAACATATATTTAAAAAATATAGCATAATACCAGGCATATGATAAGTATCCAAAATTTAATAGCCCTTGTCACGTACTAGCTGTGTGGATTCATTCATTTATTCATATGTCTATGTGCCATTCACATGCCTGATACTGAGTTGGGCTACTGGGTATAGCAACCAGGATAGAGAAAGAAGAACAATGGGAAATGAGTTGCTTTATTTCTCTTCCATTCTCTGCCAAGTGTAATCATCTGGTTTGCTACACATATGATGAGACCCTATTATCTCCTCGGAGAGACATAACATGCTCTGAGTGGTCAAAACAAACAAACAAACAAACAGAATGGTCTCTCGGAGAGACATAACATGCTCTGAGTGGTCAAAACAAACAAACAAACAAAAAAATAGGGAACATCTGATTAGAATTTCTTTTCTTTTTTTCATTCTTTTGGGTTAGAAAGAATTTAAATAACTCAAATACCTTTTTAAAAATAGTGACCCTTGGCACCTTTTGGTTGCAGATATTGTGGTGTTTATAACAGATATTTGAATGCCAACGATGGGTGAAACAGTGTATTAACCACTTCAAAGTGAATAAAATTGTTGATTTCTGTTAAAAGATCATAGCCCTTGTTCTTAATAGAAAGTGAGAAAAGATTTTTTTTTTTTTTTGTAATTTCCTTGAGTAGAAGAAAAGCAGATTAAACCTTCCATAAGCTATGGGTTTGATCTTCTGCCAGTGATAAATTAGGTTAAATTGAATGTTCTTTCACATCAGTTCTTGAAAATACATTGTGAAAGGATCAGGTTGAATTTTGGGTAATAGGTAAGAAGGAATTATTTAGCAGAAGTATATGTTATTCCTTTTATCACAACCTCTATTCCTATCTATGTTTGGAGTTTTCCAAAGAGGTTTGGTGCCTTATCTCAAGGATATATACGATATATACATTAGTTTTACAACAGTATAATACTCCTTTAATATCTGGCAGGGCTAATCCTCTTTATTTTCCTTCTTTTTTCTTTCTTTTTGGGTAAGCTCTATTTTGTTGGTATCAGCATACTTATTTGTTTGTTATACTTTAAATTATGTAGTCACTTTTCACCAAATAAATCCTACTTATATTTTGATTGTTAGGGAGCAGGAATTTCATTGAATTTATGGTTTCTTCTGGGACCTGAAATCTCACAGAAGCCTGGGTAGAAGCTGTCTCTGAGACCATTCCATTTATAGGAAGCAACTGGTTAATGTTTATTCTCAACAGTAGAGACTTAATTGTTAAGAATATATTTCTAGTCATCTAATGGCGTCTCCATGGACCAAACTGAAATTCTGCCTTTGGAGAAATGGGTGTGATTCTTACTAAGAAAATACTCCTCGGCAAAGCTAGGCTAAGAAGAACAGTGTGAATAACCACAAACTCATTGAATTATATCATGCAATAAGTTTACTTCTCATGCATTTTGCTTGTAGTGTGCAAATACCAAAACTGTGTTAGGAGTGAAAGATATGGATAAGAATAAAATTTTATTCTCACTATTAAGATAGAGAGCCAAACAGGTCAAGAAGTCAGAACATAACTTTCTCTGGGCTCTGGACCCTTCCTAGAATCTGAAGAAACAACAGGTTCTCTTATTAGAAGATGTCTCACTCATATTTTCCCTGGGACTCTAGTACATTTCAGAGAATTTTCTGTTAAGGAAACAAAATATTTTATGCAAGTTTTGCCACAGAAATATGCTTTTTTTAAATTTTATTTTATTTAACTTTACAATATTGTATTGGTTTTGCCATATATCAAAATGAATCTGCCACAGGTATACATGTGTTCCCCATCCTGAACCCTCCTCCCTTCTCCCTCCCCATACCATCCCTCTGGTCGTCCCAGTGCACCAGCCCCAAGCATCCAGTATTGTGTATCGAACCTGGACTGGCAACTCGTTTAATATATAATATTATACATATTTCAATGCCATTCTCCCAAATCATCCCACCCTCTCCCTCTCCCACAGAGTCCAATATGCTTTGAAAATAATGATGTGGTACACCTGATACTCCTTGGGATAAGCAAATGTTCCCTATAGATGTCTCGTAATCTAAGTCTTAAAGTATAGTTTAGAGTTAGCTGGATGAGGAAGGGCATAAAGAACATGTCTAGAAGATGATGATATAACGAACAAAGACACAGAAACTAACAACAGCACGGCGAGCCAATGAAGCAGGAGAAATAAATATAGGCTATGAGATTGGGGGAAAAGAAAGTCAAGTCACACCTAACTTGTTATGTAACAATATATATTTCAAGTTGCTATTCAGAATTTTGATCTAATAAAATATATATAAAATTTAAGTTTATAAAACTTTTTTTATTAAAAAAAAACCAGTTTCTATTGTTGAATTGATGTGTGTTGTAGGGAAATACCATATTTAATCATGTAAAAATGCTGCCTATGGAGTGGATGGTGAGGTCAAATTATTTTTTGATACCTCCCACTGTTGATCATGTGACATGGGTCTGAAGGCAATACGATTGATATGATTAAAAATAGAAAAGTAGGAAGCTCTGGTTGTGATTTAGTCAAAGAGGTTAAGAACCTGGGGTACACTATAACTTTTACCTATTTATTTAGTGAAAAACTATGACAATACATTTTTTCTTCAATATTTAAAATCTTATATTTGTTAAGAAAAGTCTTTCTTCAGGTATTCAACAGCTCAAATCTATGGATGCCTATATATGAATATCTGAGTCTTCATATTAGTTGTGTTAATATAAAGCCCAAACTGCTCAAAGCCAAACTGTGCATATCTTCCATGACAGGAAATCCTAACTTGAAAATCTGTTAATTTAAGTTCTAGTGTAAGATAATACAATTTTATATGAGACTGGGATAATCTCACTTAAATAAAAATAATAATTCACTATATTTAATGGCAAGAACTAGACTTAGTAACACTTCTAATTAAGCAATAAGAAATTAAAAGTGCTGTAAATTTTAGCATGTAAATTTTAAGTTTCCTTTCTGATCAATAAATTTTCTTTCACCCTTTGAAAAGTCTGTATCATGTATCTCTTCTATTACCTGCTAGATAAAGGAATCCAAGTCACATCACCAGTTCACCATATCTTTAGTCATATTCAAGCACATCTAAATCTCAACAATGACCCCAAACTAGACTCAAATTTGAGGTTCTCCTGACTCATTACCCCTCTCCCCACAGTCATCCTTATGTAGCCCTTTCATAATATAGTACAATCAATGTTATTGTTGAATTTAGAAGTTGGCTCCTTAAATAGTTGATTAATGAATCCATCACACTGAGATTCCAATCTTGAATCACGTTAATGATTACTGGAATACTTCATTTCATATAATAAATGCATGACATGGTCTTGAAATGCACCTAAATTGATTTTTGGAATACACAATATTTTTAATGAACTCTGAAGAAGGTTATGGCACATCCTTTGGGGAGATAAATGATATCTTCCTAAATTATATAATTCATAAATTATTTTTATAGGAAACTTTCTTTTTTCACTGAAGCCAATCCACTGAGTTCATTTGATCAAAAGAACAAGATGTCATATACTCATAGATTCCCATACACAGTGCAAGCATGACTGAAGTCTGGATTATTAAAAGTGGGTTCCTGGAAAGACACTGCTAGACATCTCATTTTTTACAACACTTCCTTCTACTTAACTCACTTCAAACGCTTAAACAATGATTTCTTCAAAACTACAAAGCTAAAATAGTCCCTTAATGTTAAATAGTAGATCTACTGTAACCTATTTCCCCATCATTTTATAAGTTAATTGGAAAGATAAGTTAATTGGAATGTATCCAGAGATTGTGACAGAACTGACAGGAAACTCTCTCCTACATGGAAAAATTAATAGAATAAAAAGTAGATTAGGGAAGAAAAGATTCAGTACATACATGATAGCTCTTTACAAATATCTGAAAATTTTTCCCATGAGAAAAAGGAGCAAGCTTACTCTAACCATCCAGAAATGAGAACTCACATGTAAGAATTAGGGTTTTTCTAATTAAGAAAATTAGAACTTCAAAAAAGATTTGATTTAAATGAGAAGGGCTTCTTCTTGAAGAAGTGAATTTGTAATCAATGGAAGTATTTCACAAAAGCTGGTTGGTCATCTCTTCAGCACCCCTTATACAAAGAAATGCATCTTTGGGTACTCCTGATAAATTCCATCTCTACATGTCTATGTATGTAGTACATTGTAACAATCTCCATAGTATGTTATAGTTTCCTTTATCAAGGCATGGAGTCTAGTTGCCATTACAGACCAACTCTGGATTTGGTCATATGACCTGTTCAGTCAATGAGATTTCCAAGTAGAGACTTGGAAAGAACTTGAGCTAGTCCTCTCTTGCTGATTTTGGGACCCTTTACTGTGTAAACAAGGCCACGCTACCCTGCTGAACAATGATGTTAAAATCTGGAAGGAATGAGCCACTGCAGCTCTATATCCTCACTATCTCCATCAAAATCATCCTCCAGCTAAACTGACATCTGGATGCAAAGGCATGACTGAGTCCAGGACATCACCAACATCTCAAAGAAGCCCAGACAAATTTTCCAATCTACCAAATCTAGAGCTAAAAAAATTAGTTCCACTAACATTCAGTTTTTGGTTATGCTGCAATTTTATAATTGATAAATATATAAAAAGAAAGCTAATGATATAGGGAAATATATAACATTTGAATAAGTATACAGATTTTAAAAAAGTAATAATCTTCAGAATAGAAGAGGTCATGGAGTCTTATGGGTGTCAGGAATTTCTTGAACAGGAAAGAGGATAAATTAGAGCTTGAAGAAAGGGCAGAGTATATATAAAGAAATAATTACAGGTAAAAAGTATGGAATAGCATGAACAATATTGGCCCAGTTAGGGTCCTTTGATTACAAGAAGAAAAAATAATTTGGGCTAAAGTAAATACAGAGGAATATATTAGAAGGATATGATGTTTAGAGAAAACAATTGAGAATCTGAAGAAACAATCCCTTAAAAGGGAAATGCCATAATAGAAAACTATGAGAATCTGAGTGTCAAGGACTAAGGTACATTCTCCTAAGAATGCCATTCATGGTATATATTAGCTAGATTCAATATATTAGATAGATTCAATCTCTTGAGAGAGAAGTTCTGATTTGCTTAAGATGCTCACTCATTCACCTTTGCCTAGAAGAGGAAAGGGATCTCAATTGATGATACCCTGAGAGCCATGTACAATGGAGAGGTGGCTCCAAAGGAAATTCAAGAGATTGTTATCAAAGTAATGAGAAAGAGGTAGGCAAAAAGTAACTCAACTGGAGTCCACTACACATGATTTTTACTGGTTAATAACAATGAAATAATATAATAATGGCTAATGAAATGCTCCATTATTATATTATTTCATTGTTATTAACCAGTAAAAATCATGTGTAGTGGACTCCAGTTGAGTTACTTTTTTGCCTACCTCCTGAAATGCTCCGGAGAAGGCAATGGCACTCCACTCCAGTCCTCTTGCCTGGAAAATCCCATGGATGGAGGAGCCTGGTGGTCTGCAGTCCATGGGGTCGCTAAGAGTCGGACACGACTGAGCGACTTCACTTTCACTTTTTCGGCTTCGTGCATTGGAGAAGGAAATGGCAACCCACTCCAGTGTTCTTGCCTGGAGAATCCCAGGGGCAGGAGAGCCTGGTGGGCTGACGTTTATGGGGTCACACAGAGTCGGACATGACTGAAGTGACTTAGCAGCAGTAGCAGCAGCAATGAAATGCTCAATGTGATTTTACATTGAAATATTAAGTCAACTCTATGAGAAATGGTACTAACATTAATCTTATTTTATATGAAAAGGGAGGCCATGTAATTTACCTAAGGTCAGAGCTGGAACATGACTCCTTGCTGCCTGACTCCAGATTCCACAATGAATTGACTTCAATTTTATCCTGTTTCTCAAATGTGAAATAGTTGTTCAAGGAAGTGAAAGAAATAAGTCTGGAGGAAAGGTAAATGAGAAGACAAGAGGTACAAATGCAATATGCAATTCCAGATACACAAATTACATACCCATAAATTAGTCTATTTACGAAAAGATTTTTTTAAACATTACTTTATAGGTCAGAAGCAAATTCATAGCCTCCATTTCAAAAAATTCTGGAAAACTAATCCCCCCACCACACACACACAATACACATAATTGGGAGTATGGGGTCTGCTCTTTTAAAAGCCCACTATTTGTGATTGAAAATATAGAGGATTCAGTGCTTAAATATTATCAAAATATTTCACTTCATACTTATTCAAATATTAGAAATCCCATGAAGAAGTTGACATTACTAAAACAATTTCATTTTACATATCTCATCACGATACTGAATAGAACCAAATAATTGGAAGCTTAGTGATGCATAACAGGTGATTAGCAGGTGATAGTGTAATCAATCAAATACCACCCTACCTTTGTACTTGTAAATTAAGACACTGTGCTTGCAAATACAGTGGATAGGATTGATCAGTCTTGATATAGGCAAAGGAAATGAAACCTTTAAGAGGGAGACTTGACAATGTGTCAGTGATACCCATACAGCAAGTGATACAGTAATAGTTAGAATGTCACTCTAAGATGTATGCCACTTGATATAAGAAAGTTATATCAAATAAGAAATGTTTATTGGATTGGAGTCCAAAATTAGATAAACGTACAATAGCAGAGCTGATGTAGTATTAGATTTCTGCTAACCATTGAACAGATCAATGATCTATCAGCCCAGTTGTCCTAGCAGTGAGTTTTCATTATAATTTGTGACCTGCATTTGAAGCATTCTACTACTCAAGTTTGAATGAAATATTTATTTTTCACACTAACATCGATATGTATATCACTAATTGAAAAGTATAACATTATATCAACATGACTTTGTCCTTTAACTCAAAGACTACTCCAACTTTCTGAATTTTCAATATATTTACATAATAAATGTCTATATTCAGCTTATTTTACAATACGTTTACAGCTGAAACATTTTAGTAGAGACCTGGATGATTTTTTAAAATTCCCGCACTTATGATGAAATATCATAAAGCTGTTTCTGTCAAACCATACTTTCTCTTCCACAATTGTAAGTCAAAGGTCCTGTTTGGCATTAAGATTTACTATAAGGACTGCAGGAGATCAAACCACTCAATCCTAAAGAAAATCAGTCCTGAATATTCATTGGAAGGACTGATGCTGAAGCTGAAACTCCAATCCTTTGGCCACTTGATGAGAAGAACTGATTCACTGGAAAAGCCCCTGATGCTGGGAAAGATTGGAGGCAGGAGGAGAAAGGGACAACAGAGGATGAGATGGTTAGATGGCATCACCAACTCGATGGAAATGAGTTTGAGCAAGCTCCCAGAGTTGGTGATGGACAGGGAAGCCTGGCGTGCTGCAGTTCATGGAGTCGCAAAGAGTAAGACACAACTGAGTGATTGAACTGAACTGAAAAATGAACAGCAAGAAAAAAAAAAAAAGAGGTTGAATTAAAACTTAAGCTTGAGAAGTCAGAGGAAGAGAAAAGTATAATTTTTGGAATAGATTTTACCAAAAAATAGACACTAATGAAAATAAAACATGCTAAAAAATGTCAAGAAAAACATGGAGAAAGGGAAGACTAGAAATAAGCTCTGTTACATTTGGGTAAATACATGTTGAATTGTTCACAAGAATATCAAGTAAGTCACTCTGAGCTAGCTAATAAATATTAGAAAAATTTTTAGAAATGTTTAAACTTTATAATCAACCAGAGTATTTCTGAGGTATTTTGGGAGTTAGGGGAAAAGCAAGAGAAAAATCATTTATATCAAAAAGAATTGTTACATAGCAGAAATATTTATATCTTTATTCAATAGTCATTAAACCACACCTGGAACTTATTAAATCCACTGGAAAATAGAGATAAAGAGAATATTTTAAAATAAGCCAGCAGGAAAACTAGTACCCATAGCTCACAAGGGAGAAACAATTAGAGTGATGCCTGAATTTGCAAATGAAACAACAGAAGCTAAATAACAATAGAATAACTTCTTTAAAAGAATTGATGTGCGAAGATATGCAGTAGTCAAACTAGAATTCTATATCAAGTAAAAATATTTTAAAAAATAATATTTCGGAATAATAAAACTTTAGATAATCCATCCAGAGAAGGCAATGACAACCCACTCCAGTACTCTTGCCTGGAAAATCCCATGGATGGAGGAGCCCGGTGGGCTGCCGTCTATGGGGTCACACAGTCGGACATGACTGAAGTGACTTAGCAGCAGCAGCAGATAATCCATCACCAGCTGCTGTGAACTATACCTGATATGCTAAAGCAAGTTTGTTAAGCTGAATAGAAGTAAGATCAAAAGGGAATTTGAACCTACAAGAAGGGATAAGACAAGTGAAAATGATAAATACATGATTAAATATATTTTTTTCTCTTTCCTTAAAATCTTTAAATGACAACTGACTCTTTAAATAAAAAATGTAGAGGATATACTTTCAGATTTATAGCATATATAGAAGTAAAATGTGTAGAAATGTCATAGAAGATGGAAAGAGGATGTAAAGTAAATTATACTGTTTGAAGGTTCCTCTATAATATGTGAAGTTGTATAATATTAATTCAAAATAGACTGAATAAATTTGGAATATATGTTGTAATCACTAAAGCAACAGCAATAACAGTATGCAAAGAGATTTGGCAAAATGTTAATAAAGTAGGCAAAATTAAATATTAATAGCTAGAAATGTGAAAGAATACAGGAAAGAAGAATCAAAAAAATAAAAAACAATAAAGACAGAAAAACTAGCAAGAGGGTGTGTTAAAAGAGAGAAAAAAACCCAAATATATAATTATATTAAATATAAATTGACTATTTACTTAAAGGGGAGAGATTTTATAAATGAATTAAATGCAATATCCAAATATGTGCTGTATATGTGATTCACTTTTAAAAAGCACAATAAAATTTGAAGTAAGAGATGGGCAAATTTATTCTATTCAAACACTAAGGAGTATTATGAGATATACAGAGTGATAATTCAAAAAGAGTGAAGTAGAAAATCGAGAGTACAGTCCTAAATGTTGACACATTTAATACAAACTTCAAAACAAAGAAAAAGTAGAAAAACTATTAATAAATGAGACAAATAGACTCATTTATAATCATAGTTGGAATAGAAAATGTCATACCACCTTGGAGAATTCTTTGGCAGTTTCTTATAAAGTTAAATACACATTTACTCTTATGATCCAATGATTCCACTACAGGGATTTAAACAGAGAAATGTAAACTTATGTTTGTAACATATGCTATACATATTCACTGCTGTTTTATCCATAATAGTGAAAAATGGGCTCAATCCAAACATCTGTCATCAGGAGAATAAACAAACATGAAGTCATATATCCTATAGTGGAATCCATTCACTAATAAAATGAGGCCAAAGGAATGGGGGCTTCCCTGGTGGCACTGTGGTAAAGAAGCTGCCTGCCAGTATAGGAGACTGGGGTCCAATTCCTGGATCAGGAAGATCCCCTGGAGAAGCAAATGAGAACCCACTCCAGTGTTCCTTCCTGGGAAATCCCATGGATAGAGGAGCCTAGTGGGCTACAGTCCATGGAGTCACAAAACAGTCAGACATGACTTAGTCACTAAACAACAGCAACAACAAAAGGAATGAACAACCACTCTCTATAACAATTAATCTCAAAACCAGTATGGTTAGTGGCATAAGTCAGGCACAAAAGTGCACACTTTGTGTGATTTAATTTAGATGAATCAGTTTCATTTTAGAACAATGAAATTAATCTACATTTATAATACAAATGGGACAAAAAAAAATACTTTCTGTGGTAGTATAAAAAATAGTTCCCTTGGACTGCAAGGAGATCCAACCAGTCCATTCTGAAGGAGATCAGCCCTGGGATTTCTTTGGAAGGAATGATGCTAAAGCTGAAACTCCAGTATTTTGGCCACCTCATGCGAAGAGTTGACTCATTGGAGAAGACTCTGATGCTGTGAGGGATTGAGGGCAGGAGGAGAAGGGGACGACAGAGGATGAGGTGGCTGGATGGCATCACTGACTTGATGGGTGTGAGTCTGGGTGACCTCCGGGAGTTGGTGATGGACAGGGAGGCCTGGCGTGCTGCAGTTCATGGGGTCGCAAAGAGTCGGACATGACTGAGCGACTGATCTGATCTGATCTATTATGGTGGTAGCTGCAATCAAAACTAAATCTGTATTTTATTACATTTAAATTAAACATCAATTTAAAAAATAAGAGATTATTAATCACTGCATTGCATAATCTGCCTTTAAAGACTAATTATCTCTCACTGGTAACACAGTGGATAGATAGTTTAGTTCTATAAAATGATCAATAGATCTGAGCATTCCCTTTCTCTGGAGATGGTAAACAGACTGAAGAGCGCAAAAAGCTTTTTTTCAGTCCTTTGCAAATCTGAATTCCAGGGATGTAAGACAGAGGGGGGATGAACCTGACTTATAATAAATATTATTACATAAGACTTGATTTTAACTTTTCTGTCTTCTCTCCTGGTTAATTTTTACCTTTTCAGTTGAAGTGTTTATTCTGCCATACTGTTTTAGCAATACTACATTTACTTCATATAGTATTAAAATGTTGAACAGTTGGTACAATGGGAGGAATTCTGTTTTCTCTTCAAGGGTCAACAGTCCACACATGAACCCTCTCCTTTCTAAGACTTAAGGAATGAGTGGTCTAGATTCTAGATGCAGGCACAGCAGAAGAGAAATAGGAATAACAGTGGAACGAGAAAACCATGCAACTGAGTCTACGTATTCTATAGAAACCAGAGCATTTAAACCAAGTTTAAGTTGGGTCATGCTTCTTCGCACTTAAACCTCCAAGGTCTCCTCATTTCTCTATGTAAAGTCAGTGTCCTTACAGGACCTGGCCCACTGCAATCTCTCTGAGCTCAATTATGTCCACTTTATCCTTCGGTCACTCCGTGTACCACACCGGCCGCTTCATTGTTACATACCATTTGCTCTGTTCGGACTTCTTGTCAGCAGATACCCACCATGGCTTACTTATTTACCTATTTAAACTCTTTCTCAAACATCACCTTTAAGGAGTTCCCATCTGAAAGGGTAATGACTCTCCCATCATGCCTTCTCTGTTACACTGTTATTATTAATAACATCATTAAAAAAATATACAATTTTCTAAAATACACATTTTAAATTTCTTTATCATGTCTATCACCTGTCTTTCCTCAGTGGAATGTATAGTAAGAGGCAGCAGAATTTTTTTTTTTTAATCTTTTGTTCACTCATGTTTCCCCAAGCTCTGGGAACATTAGATAAGAACTACATTTTGGACTTTCCCCCTCTCCCAAATTTGGAAGAGATTCAGATCAGATCAGATCAGATCAGTCGCTCAGTCGTGTCCGACTCTTTGCGACCCCATGAACCGCAGCACGCCAGGCCTCCCTGTCCATCACCAGCTCCCGGAGGTCACCCAGACTCACTCTTCTGCAATTAGCTTGGTGATATAGGAAATGGCAATCCACTCCAATATTCTTTCTTAGAAAGTCCCATGGATAGAGGAGCCTAGGAGGCTACAGTATACAGGGTTGGCAAAGTTGGACACAACTGAGCACTCACACACACAGAGATATATTATTTGGAGTGCTTCCTATTTAAAAATATTAAATGCTCACAGCTATTTTTATTTTTTTAATTCTCTATATAAATTGATGTTTCTTTGAATAAACAAATGTGTGCATGCGTGCTAAGTCATCGGATTGATCAAAAAGTTCATTCCGGTTTTCCATAATATGAAAAACTCCAACAAATTTTTGGCCAACTCAATAGTTTCTGAGCTACTATAAGTCTAACAATGATGTATTTATTATATATTAGGTGTCTATGTTAAAAAAAGAAAGTCTTGGAGCCAGACAAATAAAAGTAAATCCAGTTCTGTTCTTTACATGAGTACATATGTTGCTTAGCTCTTGGAATATTTAGTTGTTTAATCTTGATTTGAGGATGATAACATCAACCATTTTATTGCAAATATAGAAAAATCCCTAAAATGGACTAAGATAGTTTCCAAAATAAGACACAATCCATAATATTATTGATCATAACTAAAATTTTTTGAGCATTTATATTCCAAACACTGTAATAAATCTTACATATTTTATCTCTTTTATTCTACAGAATCTAGTGAGATAAGAATTATCATCCACATTTTACATGTAAAAAAAAGACCACAGAGGGTAAGTGAATTGCCAAAACTCACAGGCTGAGAGAGCGGACAAAGATTATTTTAACTCATGTATTTATATGTCCAAAGAGTTGGACACGACTGAGCAACTGAACTGAACTGAACTGATTTATATGTCCAGAAGTCAAAGAGGTAACACAAGGTTTATACTGTGCTTGTGTATAAAGTTATACACCATTATGTATAATGGTGTATACATAATGTGTGTATACCCATACACCATTATGTTGCTACCTTTTCCCATTTGCCTCATATTCCAGAAAGACTTGTACTGTCCTGAATCCCAACCGATTAAATAAAGCAGTTTGTCTCTACCCTGTAGTTTTCATTTATTTTTTAAGATGCTTATGCAGTTCTTTATTTCTCTAGTCTTCATTTGTTATCTTTCCTAAGACATGAGACCTTCTGATTTCTGGATTCAGCAAACATGATGTTGTATGATGAAGAAATAAAACCTTCCAAAACTAGTGTGTGAAGTTGCTATGGTAATACCAGCAATTACAGGTGTGATTCCAACCATGGAGGATAAAGGGGGACCTTAAGTGTGTTTAAGATGAGAAACAAAAATAGACAAAGCAAAGAGCCTCTGAAATGTAGAATTGTTCTCTTGAATGTGTGTCCAAGGAATAATGTGTGTCCAAGGAATAATAATTATTGGGAAACAAAACCACACACAAGAATAAAACTTGGTAACACGGCACAAGTAAATTGTCCCAACTTTACTGAATGGAGACGTCAAAGGGACAAAAATGTAGAAAAAGGCTACCCTGGATATACTGTAAGCACAGACTGTTTCAAAGAGCAACATAAAGGCTTTAAAACTATACACAGCAAAGAAATAATAAAGTCCTGCATGCACAATCAGAACCTGGATAAGACCAAAACATGGAAGAAAAGCACAGAGAAAGAGAGGTAACACAGATCTTTAGTTTCAAATAGAGGAGTGGCACTGATTATAAAATGTACTAGCTTTTCCTAGATATGAGATCTCTTTAACATAGTATATGTATACACACACACAGTACATATATGTCTACATCTATACCATTTAATATATGGACTATATAATTATGTTATAATATATATGTGTATGTGCATATATTTACATCTATGATCTCATTCAATCTTCATAAAACTTTTAAGACAGGAATATTACACACTTTATAGGGATGAGGAAATTGAGATTTTAATTAATCAACATGAGCCCTAAGATTACATAGCTATTTAATGACATGTCTACATTACTTCAATATGGCATTATCTTATTTATATGCCATCTTTTTAAAAATGCCTTTCTAGTTCTTGTTGGAGTTACTATTTGAGCTCTCCTAGGAGAAGCCATACTTACCAAACTGGAAAAGAACGTTCCATTCTGCTATTTTCAGCAATTTGCTGTTCACAACCCACATAATGCTCAGCCATGGCCTATTAAATACATATCACATCCTTCTGTGCCAGAAATAGGAAGCCATTTAAACAAGCAATTGAGTTTTATTGTCATTTTATTTCTGCCTATCTTCCACCACCCTTTTCTCTAAAGCAATAAGGCAAATATCACACTAGTTGGCTTTGGAGTATATAAAAGTATTTGAGTTGTCAAGAGAATTTAATTACAGGGAACAGACACAGGGTTTCTGTTATGACATGTTCCTCCTTGTTGGTCAAATCTCTTCCTGGAAAGTGTTTGACACTATCTGTCTTAGGATTTGAATTCTCAGAGATATTGCAAAGAAGATCTGTTGGTTATATGGACAGTAGATCATAAAATGGACCATTCAACCAAGAAGTTTTAGAGAGTGAACTGGACAGAATATATGGACAATTAATGTATATTGAGGACTATTCTTGAGGCAATTTACTTATGTACTGCTTCATCTGCTAGGAATTATGACGTGTTTTAGACATATGGTAAAATCTTCAACTTCCCTGGAAAGCCAAAAAATCTTATGTCGTTACTATCAGTTACTTCTTTGCAGCCCAATGATGCATCAGATTCCTAAAAACAGAGGAGAGGGGACTGATTTGCTCAAAAAAGAAGAAATATGAATGCTAGAATGCTGGCTGCTGCTGCTGCTGCTGTTAAGTCGCTCAGTTGTGTCAGACTCTGTGCAACCCCAGAGACGGCAGCCCACCAGGCTCCACCGTCCCTGGGATTCTCCAGGCAAGAACACTGGAGTGGGTTGCCATTTCCTTCTCCAATGATGAAAGTGAAAAGTGAAAGGGAAGTCGCTCAGTCATGTCCGTCTCTTAGCAACCCCATGGACTGCAGCCCACAAGACTTCTCCATCCATGGGATTTTCCAGGCAAGAGTACTGGAGTGGGGTGCATTGCCTTCTCCAGAATGCTAGCTAGTCAGGTCTTATTTGATAGGAATCACAGCATGTCTTTGCATATGACTGGAACCATTGATCCCCTGTATAAGTGAGAACAATCAATAAGATTATTTTCTCCACACATAACAAGGTCCGAACTGTCATGTTGTGCAAAGTCAACAAAATTGCAAAGACAGCAATACCTTCTATTCCTCTATTCACTCACCCATGAAGGCAAGCTCTCTGCTCTTTCCCTCTGAAATTGGGTGTCTTTAAATACTTCATACATGATTAACTACCAAAACCAAAGCTTTTTTTGGGTATCACCATTTTTATCTGCATGTTCATTTCTGAAAAATCTATATTCCTTGTTGTTATATACCATACCATTTATTTTTTAATCGAAAATGGAGAAAAATCACTTAAGCCTTATATGTCTGTAAGTTCTGTGAACTCCTTAAGGAAATTTTATTGATAATATATATCTAATATGAGTCTTAAAATATATCAGTGTATAAAAGTGAATGACTAAACTATTTGTTGAAAATTAATGGCGGGAAAGTGAGATGGGTATCAAATAACAATCATTTTCAGCCAAAAAAATATCATGTGGCAAACTTACACCCCAAATCTTCTTATCACCAGTTCCAATATGCCCTATGTTCTTTAGTGGTGGGGAAAAAACTATGTTAAATGCTGAAATTTTAGCATGTTGCTTAGAAAATCAACCATATTGACCCATGGCTCTTCTGAGGCCCTGATGGGAGGATCATTTCATTTTATGAAAATCTAGGAACAGCTGTTGGCAATAATTTCTAATGACTTCATTTGATTCTGACACATGATACCTTAACCCCATCACCTGTGAGAATGGCAGGGAGCCCTCAAGCATGGTGGCAGGCCATCAGCCATCAGCATTCTGGTGCAGGTAGGAGGGGAAACGTGGGTGGAGCAGAGCTGGCAGAATACTGCTGCTACCAAGCCAACACAGTGCAGCGGCTTGATCACCTAGAAAATCTGCCCTTTTGTGCTTTTCCATGAGGCAAATAAGAGTTTATGACAAAAAGGACAAAATGAAATGCATTGAAAGCTCTTAAAGGAACTATAGGTGCCCTAAAGATAGATTGGATTGGCATTAGAACTGAAAAAAATGGAAAGACATTTCAAAAAATGGCAACCCACTCCAGTATTATTGCTTGGAAAATCCCATGGACAGAGGAGCCTAGTGGGCTACAGTCCATGGGGTCACAGAGTTGGACATGACTGAGCAAGTAACATGTTCACTTTCTTTTCACAGTCAGAGAATGCTACGTCTATATGGCAACTAGCATATTCAAAAGCAGAGACATTACTTTGCCAACAAAGGTTCGCCTAGTCAAGGCTATGGTCCTTCCTGTGGTCATGTATGGATGTGAGAGCTGGACTGTGAGGAAGGCTGAGCGCTGAAGAATTGATGCTTTTGAACTGTGGTGTTGGAGAAGACTCTTGAGAGTCCCTTGGACTGCAAGGAGATCCAACCAGTCCATTCTGAAGGAGATGAGCCCTGGGATTTCTTTGGAAGGAACGATGCTAAAGCTGAAACTCCAGTATTTTGGCTACCTCATGCGAAGAGTTGACTCATTGGAGAAGACCCTGATGCTGGGAGGGATTGGGGGCAAGAGGAGAAGGGGACGAAAGAGGATGAGATGGCTGGATGGCATCACTGACTCGATGGATGTTGAGTCTGAGTGACCTCCGGGAGTTGGTGATGGACAGGGAGGCCTGGCGTGCTGCAGTTCATGGGGTCTCAAAGAGTCAGACACGACTGAGCAACTGATCTGATCTGATCTGATAGTTAAAGTGAAAGTCAGTTGTGTTGGACTTTTTGTGACCCCATGGACTATACAGTCCATGGAATTCACCAGGCCTGAATACTGGAGTGGATAGCCTATCCCTTCTCCAGTGGATCTTCCTGACCTAGGAATTGAACCAGGGTCTACTGCATGGCAGACAGATTCTTTACCAACCAATAGTAAAATGTTACAATTCTATAGCTGACAAAACTGAGGTCCATAGAGAAATGGTACATTTATTTGTTACTCAGAAGATGCATTGAAATCTCTATTTTTTTACTTTTAGAATATGCTACTGCTAAGTCACTTCAGTCATGTCTGACTCTGTGCGACCCCATAGACAGCAGCCCACCAGGCTCCCCTGTTCCTGGGATTCTCCAGGCAAGAACAATGGAGTGGGTTGTCATTTCCTTCTCCAATGCATGAAAGTGAAAAGTGAAAGGGAAGTCACTAAGTCGTGTCCGACTCTTAGTGACCCCATGGACTGCAGCCTACTAGGCTCCCCCGTCCATGGGATTTTCCAGGCAAGAGTACTGGAGTGGGGTGCCATTGCCTTCTCTGGTGAGCTCCAAAAAGATAGACTACTGTTTTTTATTTAAAGATGTATCCCTAGCACCTAGAACAATGCCTGAAACACAGTAGCCGTATATTAACAGTGTGTAAAATAAATCTCAGAGATTCCTGTTGAAGTTAGTAGCATATTATTAAGAGTTCTGAAGTAAGAGTCAAACATACAATTATGAATGCTGATTTCTATCTACCAGATATGCAACTCTGGGCTAGTTAGGGTTTTGATTGAATGAAGAACGGACAAAGCCCTGGGTATACAGAGTCAACTCATGTTTCACCATGTTCTTCAAGGAAGGAAGGGAAGAAGGAAGGAAAAAGGTGGGAAGGTAAGAGGAAGGAAGATAAAGAAGAGAAAAATAGGGGAAACTAATTAAAAATGCAAGAAAAAAAAAAAGGAAGAGGATGAGAGAAAAAAAGAAAAGCCAATAAGCTAATGCAAAGATGCTCAAAATCAGCAACCATTCAGTTCAATTCAGTCGCTCAGTCGTGTCTGACTCTGTGACCCCATGAACCGCAGCACGCCTGGCCTCATTGTCCATCACCAACTCCCGGAGTCCACCCAAACCCATGTCCATTGAGTCAGTGATGCCACGCAACCATCTCATCCTCTGTTGTCCCCTTCTCCTGCCCTGAATCTTTCCCAGCATCAGGGTCTTTTCCAATGAGTCAGCTCTTCGCATCAGGTGGCATAAGTATTGGAGTTTCAGCTGCAGCATCAGTCCTTCCAATGAGCACCCAAGACAGATCTCCTTTAGGATGGACTGGTTGGATCTCCTTGCAGTCCAAGGGACTCACAAGAGTCTTCTCCAACACCACAGTTCAAAAGCATCAAGTCTTCTGCACTCAGCTTTCTTTATAGTCCAACTCTCACATCCATTCATGACCACTGGAAAAACCATAGCCTTGATGAGACACATTTATTGGCAAAGTAATGTCTCTGCTTTTTAATATGCTGTCTAACTTGGTCATAACTTTCCTTCCAAAGAGTAAGCGTCTTTTAATTTCATGGATGCAATCACCATCTGTGTGATTTTGGAGCCCAGAAATATAAAGTCAGCCAGTTTCCACTGTTTTCCCATGAAGTGATGGGACCAGATGCCATGATTTTAGTTTTCTGAATGTTGAGCTTTAAGCCAACTTTTTCACTCTCCTCTTTCACTTTCATCAAGAAGATCTTTAGTTCTTCTTTACTTTCTGCCATAAGGGTAGTGTCATCTGCATATCTGAGGTTATTGATATTTCTCCCAGCAATCTTGATTCCAGCTTGTGCTTCCTCCAGCCCAGTTGTCTCATGATGTACTCTGCATGTAAGTTAAATAAGCAGGGTGACAATATACAGCCTTGACCTACTCCTTTTCCTATTTGGAATCAGTTTGTTGTTCTATGTCCAATTCTAACTGTTGCTTCCTGACCTGCATATAAGTTTCTCAAGAGGCAGGTCAGGTGGTCTGATATTCCCATCTCTTTCATAATTTTCCACAGTTTATTGTGATCCACACAGTCAAAGGCTTTGGCATAGTTAATAAAGCAGAATAGATGTTTTAGAGAAATTCAAATTAAAACTATAGTGAGATACCACATCCATTAGGGAGGCTATTATTTAAGAAAATCAAAGAAACAAAACAGAAAAATATCAAGTGTTGGGGAGAATGTAGATAAATTTTGTGTGTTTGTAGAAGTGTGAAATGGTATAGCCACTGTGGAAAACACTTTGGTGACTCCTCAAAAAGTTAAACCATATGATTCAGCAATTCCACTTCTAGATCTATATACATAAAATAATTGACAGCAGGGACTCAACCAATTGCCTATATAGCAGCATTATTCACAAAAGCTGAAAGGTGGAAACAACCCAAAGATTCAATGACAGATGAAAAGATAAACAAAATATGATATTAATATATATATGCAATAGAATGTTATTCAACCTTAACAAATGATGATGCTGTCATGCATGCTACAATGCAGCCAAAATCTCAGGAACTTTATGTCAAGTAGAATAGGTCAGACACACAGGACACATATTGCAGGATTTCACCTACATGAGGTACCTAAAATAGGCATATTCACAGAAAACTTATAACAGAGGCTGGCAGGTAATAGAGGGAGAGGAGAAGGGGAAATTATTGCTTCATGGGCACAGTTTCTGTGTGAGATGAGAAAACATCCTGGAAATTGATAGTGGTGATGGTTGTACTGTACTGTGAAAATACATCTTGCCACTGAATTTGACACTTAGAACCAACATGATCAATTTTATATTATTTCTATTTTACCACGATAACAAAAGAAGTAGAAGGGGGGAAGCTAGTTAGTTAGTAATACAGAAGACTATGAAATGAAATAACTTAAAAAAATATTGTAATGGATGGTGCTTTAGTGCCTATCCTGTATTTCCATTCTTCCACTTGTCTCATATGTCTCAGATTTTTCACTGGGTGGTAGTTAAAAGAAATTACTGTAATTTCATGTAGATTGCTATAATGCTAGTTTAAGAGATTTGTGATGCAGGGCTAAGGCCATCAGACCATTGCATTACTCAGACCATATTTTTTTCTTTCTAATTATGTTAAAATTCAGGACTTCCTTTTGAGATTTTTAAGAAACAAATCTCTACCACTATCAGGTTTAAATAAGGAGGAACATACTTGAGTCTCTGGTGCAAGTACACTGCAACCACAAGGAAAGCATCCTGGGAATTAAACCAGCACATGGAGACAGGTAGGTGTACGTGTATCGGGGGGGAGGATTCAGGAAGAAAAAAAAAAATGGCACCTTGACTGGATAAAGTCTGAACCCCACCTTACCTCTGACCTTGTTTAAGCGATTCTGAGACGGCTTCTTTTTCTTTTCAGCCAAAATAATTCTGTTAGAAAACTAGAAACATCCAAGGAGACTTTCCTGAGATATGCTTTTCTCATTCATGATATAAATATATTTGAATAATCAGATCTTTACAAAGACATCCCCTAAAACTACGAGTTCATAATTGCATGAAACATTGCCCAAGACTTGAATTACCCTCTTGTTGGCCTCAGAGAACTCCCATATCCCTACATAAAGAGACCAAGTAATTTACAAAATGGGACTGGTTAGTTACAGAACCGCTTAATAGCAACTCTGTGGTTGTGTTACTGCACATTTTTTATCATTAGATCATACTAATTATATCCTTTTCAAATGATTTTTTATTAAACCTAAGGACCAACCTAGATCGGTCTCTTATAGTCTTAACAAAGCAACTCATAGCAACAGATGAGAGATCATCCTTGACTTTCTTGAAAATGCCAATTATGAAGTGCCAGGATGATCTATCTAAAATTATGCAGATTCAATTGACTTCTTTACTAACAAATGATAGAACAAAAAAAGCAAACTGGCATACAGCTTCCTTCTTTATGATCTTCCCTCTGTTTCTCAGTTTCTAATAATGTGATACTTTTATTTACCAATTTACAAAGCATAACGTAATAAAGACATACTGCTTGCACGCATGTACACATCCATATATATATATTACATGCATGGGGTACAAACATAAAATAAATTTCTTCCCTTTCATACATATATCTCGAGGTATAGAATTGTGGAGAAGGCAATGGCACCCCACTCCAGTATTCTTGCCTGGAAAATCCCATGGACGGATGAGCCTGGTAGGCTGCAGACCATGGGGTCACTAAGAGTTGGAAATGACTGAGCGTCTTCACTTTCACTTTTGACTTTCACGCATTGGAGAAGACAATGGCAACTCACTCCAGGGTTCTTGCCTGCAGAATCTCAGGGACAGGGGAGCCTGGTGGGCTACCCTCAGTGGGGTTGCACAGAGTCAGACACGACTGAAGCAACTTAGCAGCAGCAGCAGCATAGAATTGTCAAGCAAATTGCTCAGAAGAAGGAAAAATCTAAGTGGTCACAATATAACTTGTCCATTTGTAAGGTCCTTGGGGAGACTAAAATTTTTATTCCCAAGAAAAGGTAGATCTCCTTTAAGTAGGAAAAAGCCCAAATGTAAACCTCCCTATTTATTATCATGATAACAAAACATGGTATGTTTATACAAAAATAAAATAGCCTTTTTGTACTTGAAACCACTTCAAAAGCACAGGAGAGTTCTGCTGACCCAAAACATATTACTTCCAAATGCCAACCACTACATAAAATATCCAGAGAAAATACAAATTCACATTCATCTGTAAGACAGAAACTTCAAAATATAAATAGATCCTTCTAAGAGGAGAGCAACCATATCACTACTGAAATCTACATCTTTGGAAAATACTTGGAGCCAGAATAATTCCTGAGGATGTGTTATACTTGCGGGAGGCTTAGTAAAAAAAGTATTGTATAAAAACAAAATACTGTCTTTACAATCAGGTAATCTTAAATTAAGAGCTCATATTAACCCTTTCATGAGTTTGTGACCCTGAAAATCATTTAATCTTTTCCAGACTTGAAGGGTCGCTATCAGGACTGGACAAAATTTAGAACACTTAGCAGAGTCTATGGTGTTTGACAGTAATTATTCAGAGAGAGCAGCAGGACTTGAAAGACCTGAAGGGAAGAAAATAAGCAACCCTGGAGAAACAAGAACACAAAGAATAGGAAAGGCTGGAACGTGTAGAGAAGAGGACCAAACACACCGGGTGATAAATTTCATTTACCTCCTGCTGTTTCCAAGACCAGCCCTGAATGAAACATGAGTGCGCAGAGTAAGCCTGTGAGATCTTGTTGGCCCTGCACTCTTCAGCTCATACTTCCAGGTTCATGATAACAAACTTCATTTTAATTTTAAACTGGTTGCTAATATTTGGGATATACTGTGATGGACCCTACCAGATATTGTCAACAAAAAATGTCATTTGGCAACAGTGATGGGCCCATGAGTTTCCATTGCTAAAGCAGAAACAAGCATATGAATCAATTTTGCATGAAATGGAAGAAAAATTGTTATCTGCAAGTGGAACAAAGTGTGTTTTAGGAGACTGTCAATGAGCTAAATATAAAGCACACAGCACATGCTCTAATCCATTATCAAAGTCATTCAAGGTCAGGCTCTTTTAAAAACCAAATTTTTAAATAACATACATAATCAAATGTAAGAAAACAAAGAGCCAGTAGGTCCAAGAAAAAATTATTTGGAAATATTAGCCCAATGATGAAGAGTTTGGATGTTATTGTTAGATAATATGAGTCAAAGTATAACATCTACTACTGCTGCTGCTGCTGCTAAGTCGCTTCAGTCGTGTCTGACTCTGAGCGACCCCATAGATGGCAGCCCACCAGGCTCCCCCGTCCCTGGGATTCTCAGGCAAGAACACTGGAGTGGGTTGCCATTTCCTTCTCCAATGCATGAAAGTGAAAAGCGAAAGTGAAATCACTTAGTCATGTCTGACTCTTTGCGACCCCATGGACTGCAGCCTGCCAGGCTCCTCCATCAATGGGATTCTACTAATATTTGCTATTTTTTCAGTCTAGGAAAAGTTGCTAAACTCTAACTATCAGTGCACTCATAGGGAAAAGGGAGGTCACTGTAGTTTTAAATCTTAAAGGATCACTATGGAAATCAAATTTTAAAATGCAACTAAAATATATATTGCGTGGACTGTACACATTAAATGCTCAGTTACTAGTAGTTCTTGTTATTCTCATTTGCCTATCAGTGCTGAATACTTATAAGAATAAATATAACATATTACATAAAAACAAGCATAAATATAACAAAATATACTAAACTCAGACTAGAAATAAAAATAAACCACCTTTCTTTTTAAGTCCATGCCCAGGTGGTGCTAGGGGTAAAGGAACTGCCCACCAATGCAGGTTAGACATAAGAGATGCAGATTCGATCCCTAAATCGAGAAGATACCGTGGAGGACAGCATGGGCAACCCACTCCAGGATCCTTGCCTGGAGAATCCTGAGGACAGAGAAGCCTGGCAGGCTGCAGTCCATAGGGTCACACAAAATCAGACACGACTGAAGCGACTTAGCATGCATACACTTATCCATGTAATAACTCCTTTTTTATTAGAGGATAATTACTTTATAATATTGTGATGGTTTTTGTCATACATCAACATGAGTCAGCATTAGGTATACGTGTCCCTTCTCTCTCAAACCCCCCTGCCAACCCCCCTCCCTTCCCATCCCACCCCTAGAGGTGTCACAGAACACTGGCATTGGGTTCCCTAAGTCATACATCAAACTTATCTCGTAATGAAAGTTCAGTTCATTCTAATAAGTCGCCCTTCATAAAGCAAATATTTGAATGCTTTCCTCCTTCATATTAACTTTGAGAAATGACATGTTCTCCCAAAATTGACATTTTATTTATAAAAATACACAAAGGAAATGTGTTTAAAATTGGCATTCTAAGACCTCATTTCACTTGCTGAATAGCCTGACAATTACCATTGTTTCTTGAGAAGCATGATTACTCCCAAGTCATTCATACATCTAAACAGATAACATTGCCATAAAATCAGAGAACATCCTCAGTCAAGGATATGAAGATAAAAGATTTCTCTTGGGAGGGACAATTATTGAGCAGTGTTTCTGGCCGTATAATGGTGTGTTTTAAATTTAAGAAAATGATTCCCAAAACTTACGTTTACTAACTACAATAAAATACAAGAAACTCCAGGGTTTCATTTACCTAGAAAGATATAAATGAATGGAAAAAAAAGAATGTCTTCTGGCTAGGATCATCAGGAACTACATATGGAATGAGAATTGAAAAGGACAGCTAGAGAATTTAACAAAAACCACTCTCAACAGTGAAAGAAAACACATAGAATCAGAATTTTCCTCTTATTTTAAATAGCATTATTTTTGGTTTTGTACAAATAATAATTATAAATATTTGAAAAGTTGAAAAAGTTTTAAAAAATTAAAATATTATTATCTCACCAGAAAATTATATACTCTTTAAAATTTCAACAAAATACAGACATTGCTTATACTCAGTCCCCTCATAGATACATGTATATAATTTTAAACACAGAGGACTATGCCATATATGCTATTTTGTGATCAGTGTTTTTTTAATAATAGTCATCATGAACATGCATTTAGGTCAAAGTTTTATACAATAATTTTAAATAACAGGATTATATTGCTTTTTATTTATATTCTAAAGATTGAAGGCAGGAGAAGAAGGGGACAACAGAGGATAAGATGGTTGGATGGCATCACCGACTCAATGGACATGAGTTTGAGTATATTTCAGGAGTTGGTGATGGACAGGAAAATCTGGCTTGCTGCAGTCCATGGGGTCGCAAAGAGTCAGACACGACTGAGTGAACCGAACTGATAATTTATGTCTGAATTTTCCACTATGGAAATGTGGTATATCATTTTCAGTTTTGTGATATGAGAAACTAAACTAGTAAAGTCTGTGTAGCTGTTGTTGTTCATTCATCAAGTCGTATCCGACTTGATTCCTTTCTCACATCGCTGACATCTATTTCTCCTTTATTGACTATGCCAAAGCCTTTGACTGTGTGGATCACAATAAACTGTGGAAAATTCTGAAAGAGATGGGAATACCAGACCACCTGATCTGCCTCTTGAGAAATCTATATACAGGTCAGGAAGCAACAGTTAGAACTGGATATGGAACAACAGACTGGTTCCAAATAGGAAAAGGAGTAGGTCAAGGCTGTATATTGTCACCCTGCTTATTTAACTTCTATGCAGAGTATATCATGAGAAATGCTGGGCTGGATGAAGCACAAACTGGAATCAAGATTGCCAGGAGAAGTATCAGTAACCTCAGATATGCAGATGACACCACCCTTATGGCAGAAAGTGAAGAAGAGCTAAAGAGCCTCTGGATGAAAGTAAAAGAGGAGAGTGAAAAAGTTGGCTTAAAGCTCAACATTCAGAAAACTAAGATCATGGCATCTGGTCCCATCACTTCATGGGAAATAGATGGGGAAACAGTGAAAACAGTGTCAGACTTTATTGTTTGGGGCTCCAAAGTCACTGCAGATGGTGACTGGAGCCATGAAATTAAGACTCTTACTCCTTAGAAGGAAAGTTATGATCAACCTGCTGCTGCTAGGGCTGCTAAGTCGCTTCAGTCGTGTCCGACTCTGTGTGACCCCAGACACGGCAGCCCACCAGGCTCCCCCGTCCCTGGGATTCTCCAGGCAAGAATACTGGAGTGGGTTGCCATTTCCTTTTCCAATGCATGAAAGTGAAATGTCAAAGTGAAGTTGCTCAGTTGTGTCTGACTCTTAGCGACTCATAGACTGCAGCCTACCAGGCTCCTCCATTCATGGTATTTTCCAGGCAAGAGTACTGGAGTGGGGGACCAACCTATATAGCAAATTAAAAAGCAGAGACATTACTTTGCCAATAAAGGCCCATCTAGTCAAGGCTATGGTTTATCCAGTGGTCATGTATGGATGTGAGAGTTGGACTGTGAAGAAAGCTGAGTGCCGAAGAATTGATGCTTTTGAACTGTGGTGTTGGAGAAGACTCTTGAGAGTCCCTTGGACTGCAAGGAGGTCCAACCAGTCCATCCTAAAGGAGATCCGTCTTGGGTGTTCATTGGAAGGACTGATGTTAAAGCTGAAACTTCAATACTTTGGCCACCTCATGCGAAGAGTTGACTCATTGAAAAAGACCCTAATGCTTGGAGGGATTGGCCACAGGAGGAGAAGGGGACGACAGAGGATGAGATGGCTGGATGGCATCACCATCTCGATGCACATGAGTTTGGGTGAACTCTAGGAGTTGGTGATGGACAGGGTGGCCTGGCGTGCTGCGAGTCACAGGCTTGCAAAGAGTTGGACATAACTGAGTGACTGAACTGAACTGAACTGAACTGCACTGAAGACAGGAAAGTTAAGAATGATCTCTAAAGCCTTAACCACCTTCAAACTTCTAAGAGTACAAGCTTAAGGAGTGCTAAAACAGGAATAACTTGAAAATAACTAATGCACAGAGCAATTGAGATGTAAATTCACCTTTCAGTCAGTCACCTAAGAGACATCTGAGGAGCTGTCATAATCTCATTTAACATCATGACATTTTGATGAAATACATGGAAGTATTATAGCCATTCTTTAAATGGGGAAATCGAGGCACAGAAAGGAAAAGACCTCACTGTAAATTATGTGGCTACCCATTGTCAAAGCTGTGGCTGAACCTAGACATTGAGTCTGATCTAGGGTTTTGCTGCTGCTGCTGCTAAGTCGCTTCAGTCGCGTCCGACTTCTGTGCAGTCCCATAGACGGCAGCCCACCAGGTTCTGCCATCCCTGGGATTCTCCAGGCAAGACCACTGGAGTGGGTTGCCATTTCCTTCTCCATTGAGTGAAACTGAAAAGTGAAAGTGAAGTTGCTCAGTCGCATCCGACTCCTAGTGACCCCATGGACTGCAGCCTACCAGATCTAGGGTTTAAACTACCATAAAATCTGAAATATAAGCACTAAATCGAAGTCAAACTGTATTATAATTCACAAAGGCATGGACAAGTAATTTAGATGATGAATGGAAAACTTTTTCCAAATAGAAAACGTGTAAAACCTAAAGAAAAAACAATGCCAGAACTCAAACGTCTGTGTATGTACATGTGTGTTAATGAAAAAAAAAAAAAAAAAAAAAACAGTGCCAAAGACAAGTTTTGGCTCACCAAATTATGAAAATTTTATTTTTTATAAAATATATACATGATGTTTTGGCCATTCAACAAAGAAATATATTCATCAACACATTTAAAATGATTAAACATATCTATGACTTTAATTCAATTATTTCCAACTATGAAATTATCTTAAAGAAATATTCATAAATACATGGCTATAAAAAAGTGGAAAAAAGAAAACCTTCTAAATTTCTATAACAGAGCACTGATCAAATAAAAAGTGGATGACCAATATGGCCCATTAAAAATCAAGATTATATATTTTTAGCGACATTAGTTAATACTGGGTAGTTATTTTAAGAGATCATAGAGGTAGTAAAGCTCCAAATTTGCAAAATATCAGATCAGATCAGATCAGTCGCTCAGTCGTGTCCAACTCTTTGTGACCCCATGAACTGCAGCATGCCAGGCCTCCCTATCCATCACCAGCTCTCGGAGGTCACCCAGACTCACATTCATCAAGCCAGTGATGCCATCCAGCCATCTCATCCTCTGTCGTCCCCTTCTCCTCCTGCCCCCAGTCCCTCCCAGCATCAGAGTCTTCTCCAATGAGTCAACTCTTCGCATGAGGTGGCCAAAATACTGGAGTTTCAGCTTTAGCATCATTCCTTCCAAAGAAATCCCAGAGCTGATCTCCTTCAGAATGGACCGGTTGGATCTCCTTGCAGTCCAAGGGACTCTCAAGAGTCTTCTCCAACACCACAGTTCAAAAACATCCATTCTTTGGCGCTCAGCCTTCTTCACAGTCCAGCTCTCACATCCATACACGACCACAGGAAAGATCATAGCCTTGACTAGGCAAACCTTTGTTGGCAAAGTGATGTCTCTGCTTTTGAATATGCTATCTAGGTTGGTCATAACTTTCCTTCCAAGGAGTAAGCGTCTTTTAATTTCATGGCTGCAGTCACCATCTGCAGTGATTTTGGAGCCCAGAAAAGTAAAGTCTGACACTGTTTCCACTGTTTCTCCATCTATTTCCCATGTAGTGATGGGACCAGATGCCATGATCTTTGTTTTCTGAATGTTGAGTTTTAAGCCAACCTTTGCACTCTCCACTTTCACTTTCATCAAGAGGCTTTTTAGTTCCTCTTCACTTTGTGCCATAAGGGTGGTATCATCTGCATATCTGAGGTTATTGATATTTCTCCCGGCAATCTTGATTCCAGCTTGTGTTTCTTCCAGTCCAGCATTTCTCATGATGTACTCTGCATATAAGTTAAATAAACATGGTGACAATATACAGCCTTGACATACTCCTTTTCCTATTTGGAACCAGTCTGTTGTTCCATGACCAGTTCTAACTGTTGCTTCCTGACCTGCATACAGATTTCTCAAGAGGCAGATCAGGTGATCTGGTATTCCCATCGCTCTCAGAATTTTCCACAGTTTATTGTGATCTACACAGTCAAAGGCTTTGGCATAGTCAATAAAGCAGAAATAGATGTTTTTCTGGGACTCTCTTGCTTTTTCCATGATCCAGCGGATGTTGGCAATTTGATCTCTGGTTCCTCTGCCTTTTCTAAATCCAGCTTGAACATCAGGAAGTTCACGGTTCACATATTGCTGAAGCCTGGCTTGGAGAATTTTGAGCATTACTTTACTAGCGTGTGAGATGAGTGCAATTGTGCAGTAGTTTGAGCACTCTTTGGTATTGCCTTTCTTTGGGATTGGGATGAAAACTGACCTTTTCCAATCTTGTGGCCACTGCTGAGTTTTCCAGATTTGCTGGCATATTGAGTGCAGCACTTTCACAGCATCATCTTTCAGGACTTGGAATAGCTCCACTGGAATTCCATCACCTCCACTAGCTTTGTTCGTAGTGATGCTTTCTAAGGCCCACTTGACTTCACATTCCAAGATGTCTGGCTCTAGGTCAGTGATCACACCATCATGATTATCTGGGTCCTGAAGCTCTTTTTTGTACAGTTCTTCTGTGTATTCTTGCCATCTCTTCTTAATATCTTCTGCTTCCGTTAGGTCCATACCATTTCTGTCCTTTATCGAGACCATCTTTGCATGAAATGTTCCTTTGGTATCTCTGATTTTCTTGAATAGATCCTTAGTCTTTCCCATTCTGTTGTTTTCCTCTATTTCTTTGCATTGATCGCTGAAGAAGGCTTTCTTATCTCTTCTTGCTATTCTTTGGAACTCTGCATTCAGATGTTTATATCTTTCCTTTTCTCCTTTGCTTTTCACTTCTCTTCTTTTCGCAGCTATTTGCAAGGCCTCCCCAGACAGCCATTTTGCTTTTTTCCATTTCTTTTCCATGGGGATGGGCTTGATCCCTGTCTCCTGTACAATGTCACGAACCTCATTCCATAGTTCATCAGGCACTCTATCTTTCAGATCTAGGCCCTTAAATCTATTTCTCACTTCCACCGTACAATCATAAGGGATTTGATTTAGGTCATACCTGAATGGTCTAGTGGTTTCCCCTACTTTCTTCAATTTCAGTCTGAATTTGGCAATAGGAAGTTCATGGTCTGAGCCACAGTCAGCTCCTCGTCTTGTTTTTGCTGACTGTATAGAGTTTCTCCATCTTTGGCTGCAAAGAATATAATCGATCTGATTTTGGTGTGACCATCTGGTGATGTCCATGTATAGAGTCTTCTCTTGTGTTGTTGGAAGAGGGTATTTGCTATGACCAGTGCATTTTCTTGGCAAAACTCTATTAGTCTTTGCCCTGCTTCATTCCATATTCCAAGGCCAAATTTGCCTGTTACTCCAGGTGTTTCTTGACTTCCTACTTTTGCATTCCAGTCCCCTATAATGAAAAGGACATCTTTTTTGGGTGTTAGTTCTAAAAGGTCTTGTAGGTCTTCATTGAACCGTTCAACTTCAGCTTCTTAAGCGTTATTGGTTGCGGCATAGATTTGGATTACTGTGACATTGAATGGTTTGCCTTGGAAACGAACAGAGATCATTCTGTTGTTCTTGAGATTGCATCCAAGTACTGCATTTTGGACTCTTTTGTTGACCATGATGGCCACTCCATTTCTTCTGAGGGATTCCTGCCCACAGTAGTAGATATAATGATCCTCTGAGTTAAATTCACCCATTCCAGTCCATTTGAGTTCGCTAATTCCTAGAATGTCAACATTCACTCTTGCCATCTCTTGTTTGACCACTTCCAATTTGCCTTGATTCATGGACCTGACATTCCAGGTTCCTATGCAATATTGTTCTTTACAGCATCGGACTTTGCTTCTATCACCAGACACATCTACAGCTATATCTAAATCAAGAAAACATAATTTCACATAGATAATATGTGCATTACAATTATTTTTTTAAAGTCTTTTCTCCATTTTTTCAAATTTCTACAATTTCTATATATGTAAGTATAATTTAAAATAACCAATATTTTTTCTAGCCTCATTGTCAGTAGGACTTAGGGAGCACAATTATTGCTGTTCTAATATAGCCACTCTGTAGTAAACTTAACTCACTTCATCCCAGTTAACAAATCTAACTCAAGTGTTTTCAACTCTGAGTCAGAATCAAAGCTGCATATCTTGGTCAAGTTTTGTAGATATTGAATATTTCAAAGGATGCCCCCTTTCTGATTTCTTTCAATGTAGTAAAGACATAAAATTACACTTTTAATGTAAAGCAGATGCCCCAAACCTTTAGAATATTGCCTCCAATAAGCCCAACTAAGATCCATGGAAAATAAAAGAGGCTTGCTCTAACCAGGAAATTCATTAATGCACTAACTCTTAACAAACCATTGTTTCTTGGTTATCTAATCCTTAAATTGCGTGAATACATACTAAACACTTTCCCCAATTGTCCCTCAAGATGTAACTGGGTACTCTTTGAGTTGTATCTTTTAAAATTGTTATCAGGTATAAGATACTCCTGAAAATGAAAAAGTGTGGAATATATATCATTCAATATGAATAAAGACTTCAGATGTAATTTGCTGGACTTCAAATGAAGTCTTGGCTTGCTCTGGTCTGGTGTTTTTAGGAATGTAGCAATTTTACAATCTCTTATACTATCCATTATTCAATAAGATTTTGTATTATTATTCAAGTTAATTTATTCATACAAGCAACTTAATTATTTTTCCCTCGATACAATAAATTCCCATTTAGATTACTTATATTACAGTGTTTTTAGGAGATAGAGTGCAATTCTCTTTATCCTTTCCACTCATCAGTCACTGTGAATTTTCATAATTTTATCTCCTACCACCACATAAATAACATTACTAATTAATCATGATGAAACAGGAATATCTCATTAATCTGCTACTTAATAACATCCTACTGAAAAAAATCCCTATCCCCTCTTTAGATGACATTTATTACTACTTTTACACTAACAGCAGACATTTTGAGAGAAATTAAATGTTATTATCTATCTGCTGGATCATGGAAAAAGCAAGAGAGTTCCAGAAAAACATCTATCTCTGCTTTATTGACTATGCCAAAGCCTTTGACTGTGTGGATCACAATAAACTGTGGAATATTCTGAAAGAGATGGGAATACCAGACCACCTGATCTGCCTCTTGAGAAATTTGTATGCAGGTCAGGAAGCAACAGTTAGAACTGGGCATGGAACAACAGACTGGTTCCAAATAGGAAAAGGAGTACGTCAAGGCTGTATATTGTCACCATGTTTATTAACTTATATGCAGAGTACATCATGAGAAACGCTGGACTGGACGAAACACAAGCTGGAATCAAGATTGCTGGGAGAAATATCAATAATCTCAGATATGCAGATGACACCACCGTTTTGGCAGAAAGTGAAGAGGAACTGAAGAGCCTCTTGATGAAAGTGAAAGAGGAGAGTGAAAAGGTTGGCTTAAAGCTCAACATTCAGAAAACGAAGATCATGGCATCCGGTCCCATCACTTCATGGGAAATAGATGGGGAAACAGTGGAAACAGCGTCAGACTTTATTTTGAGGGGGCTCTAAAATCACTACAGATGGTGACTGCAGCCATGAAATTGAAAGACGCTTACTCCTTGGAAGGAAAGTTATGACCAACCTAGATAGCATATTCAAAAGCAGAGACATTACTTTGCCAACAAAGGTTAGTCTAGTCAAGACTATGGTTTTTCCAGTGGTCATGTATGGATGTGAGAGCTGGACTGTGAAGAAGGCTGAGCACCAAAGAATTGATGCTTTTGAACTGTCGTGTTGGAGAAGACTCTTGAGAGTCCCTTGGACTGCAAGGAGATCCAACCAGCCCATTCTGAAGGAGATCAGCCCTGGGATTTCTTTGGAAGGAATGATGCTAAAGCTGAAACTCCAGTACTTTGGCCACCTCATGTGAAGAGTTGACTCATTGGAGAAGACTCTGATGCTGGGAGGGATTGGGGGCAAGAGGAGAAGGGGACGACAGAGGATGAGATGGCTGGATGGCATCACTGACTCGATGGATGTGAGTCTGAGTGACCTCCGAGAGTTGGTGATGGACAGGGAGGCCTGGCCTGCTGCAATTCATGGGGTCGCAAAGAATTGGACACGACTGAGCGACTGATCTGATCTGATCTGATCTATTAGAGAATTTTAAGGATGCTGACAGATGAACATGACCAACACAGGACACATGCAGGAATCATCTCAATATGACGATGCACTGGAAATTCAAGGTGTCTTTAGTAAAATATTTAGAAAGGTAAAATATTTTATAATAATATTTTTTTTGAGCAGGGGCATAGTATTAAGCATTTCTAGGTAGAATATTTGATGTAGAACATTGAAATTACCAAGTGAAGGTGTTAGTTGCTCAGTCATGTCCAATTCTTTGCAACCCCATGGACTGTAGCATGCCAGGCTCCTCTGTCTATGGAATTCTCCAGACAAGAATACTGGAGTGGTAGTCATTTCCTTCTACAGGGGATCTTCCCAACCCATGGATCAAACCCCAGTTTCTTGCATTGCAGGCAGATTCTTTACTGTCTGAGTTGCCAGGGAAGCCAAAATTACCAAAATCTTTCCATATTTATAACAAGCAAAACTGTACTTATGCTCAGCAAAAGACAGACATAAGGCTAACTTATAGGAGGAAGGAGACTGATTTCAAATACTCTAACAAGAAATGTTCTTTAACTTAAACACTGCACAAAAATGAAATAAATCAACTGAACTATAAAAATATTAAGTCTGAATTAAAATGAGCAACTATCAGAGATACTATAGGAGAGCACTGTATTCATGCATCTTAATCTTTATGGTCTTCTCAGGATAATATCACATCTGCATTGAGAGTTGAGGTCTCTGTTCCCTCTCCTTGACTGTGAACAAATGAGCAAGTCTGTGAGTATGAGAGATATCAAGGTATTCTACTTCCAAGATAAAGTTAGAAAGATCATAGAACCTCCTCTCAACCTCCTCTCCCTGTTTTTCCTCCCTCCCTCTATCTCTCTATCCTTCTCTCCCAGTCTTTGATATACGCTAAATCACTGCAGATGGTGACTGCAGCCATGAAATAAAAGACGCTGCCCGGAAGGAAGGACCACCTAGAAGCAACAAGCAGAGACAACACCACGCCCAAGGCAGCTCCGGAGAGGAGGGGGGGAGGGAACTGTGTGGGAGAAGCGGAGCGACGAGAGAGCGAGGAGAAACTGAAGAGGAGATGCAGCCGCCACCCGAGAGGACAGGAGAAGACGAGGGAGGAGAGGGGAGGAGGGGAAGAGGAGAGAGGGAGCGACGAGGAGGGGCGGAGGGGGAGGGAGGGGGCGGGGGGGGAGGGACGAGCGACGATCTGATCTGATCTGATTGAATCTGAGTGGAATAAAAGCTTAAGCTCTGCCCAAAATGCAGATATATAGGCAAATCAAATGTTGTTTTTACTAACTTTGGGTTTATCAAAAATTCTCTGAACCTGGACTAGAGAGCTCTGTGCAATGGGTTGGATATTTGAGTTTATGATTTTCAAGAACCACCCCAAATTACGTGATTGGCATTACTGTCGTGAAAAGTTGCTTCCTGACTTCTTTTGTGGATAAAGGATGCCAGAATCTATTATCTTGTCTTAAATAAATTCACAGAATCCTCATTCTGCTTTCCTGATAAAGATAGAGTTACAGGAAGGAGACACAATATCTAATTCATGCGTCTCTATTGGTGTTTGCTATCTAGAAGACAAAATGTGTTGCTGGGAAATAGAAAAAGACACTAGATTAACAAAGGCTGGTTGTTTTCTCCACTGGGTTGCTTTATGACCATAAATGGATGCATAAACCATCTGAGCCTCAGTTTCCTCACCAGCAACCTGAGGATAAAAACACCTGTCTTTCTTTCCAAGATTACTGACAAAATACTTTCAAATCTCTAAATTCAAATAAAATGCAACATTTATAATCATGTAAGAGGTTTTGTTTTAATTAGCTCAGAGGAATGTGATTCTTACCTATTCAAATTAATTCCGTAACTCCAATTACCAACAAGTAATAATTTCTGATCATAAATTAAAGAAAATGCATTTCCTAATATCTAAGAAATATTGGACTTGTAGTGCATAGTACTTGATTATGACAAAAAGGATATATTTGTTTTCCTATGATTTCCTGGAAAAGCCTATCTTATTACCTGCTGGGTTCACTATTGACTTACTTACTGAAGTCCCCTTACCACATCTGCAAAGGTAATTATGGAAGCCATCTGGAACAAGAGCAGAGGCACACAACAGGCACCATAATAGATGGCATGTCAGATCCACAACGATATTAACAAAACTACTCTCATTAAGAGGAGGAAAGAGATTTACCTAAAGGAAATCACCATTGTCGTTTACAAGGCACAGTGGAATCATATGAGAATCCACTACTAAAAAAAGAAAAGTTTCATCCCTTTTGCTTTACTGAATCACCAATCTGGGGCCTTTAGTTTATTCATCACAGGAAGCAGTTCAATCTAATGGACTAAGTGGGACTGTGCTGGTTGAAAACTCATTCAGTCACCTTGGACAAATTAACTCATGTCTTCAGAATACTAGAATCATTGGAAAAGTATTTAATTTTACCACCAGATGACCCCAAAAGGTCACAGTATTATTTATGAAAGACAATGAAATATTAATAAACTAAACCTTGTGTTTGGGAAAACAAAGACCCCAAATTGAGAATGTTTCCAAATATGTTGTAAGTTCCAAATTCCAGTTAGTGAGAGTAGTTTTGCTCATGCAATCATCAACTTCAAAGTAACCTTCCATGTTTTCTTTCTTATCAGAATCCTCTTGTTTGATTAATTGATTTACAAAACTCTGTTTTTGTTGTTTTCCCTGAAAATTGTGAGAAAAAAGTAGGAGTAACTACTTTCTTACATTAGCAATACATCTTGATTTGAGGTGATGACAGCCTTGTTCAGCCAGCTAAAAATACTCTCAAAGCTGCATCTCAAGTCATCTCAAACTTGGACCCCTTCTACCTGGTAGAGAGAACTGTAGATGGGAAACTTGTCCATGGCAGGTATCATCTCTATATCTGGTTCCTATCATGTGCTCAAAAGGCTGTGTTACTGGCTTGATTTATTCTTTAGAAACTGTGTAGTTTTAACCTTCATTATTAATATTTGACTTGGGGCTGTCCCCAAACCTAGTTTTGCTTTCCTGACTTCAGGACTGCCTCTTCTTTTGATCTCTCATAACCAGAGGATTCTGTACCACTTCCTTGATCCCCAACCCAATGCACATCTATGACAGAGTAATTCAGAATAAGACATCAAAGCTGTTAATGTCTTGGTCCAGTTGTTCATTTGATACGGGAAAGAAATCACAAACCATTGTAACACTGAATCATGGTATGTTTAATGAAAGGTGAATGATATAGAGAGACTACAGTGAAGACCTGTAGCTTTTGACATAACTTAACCCAGAGTTTGTGGGATTGAATACCCACAGAGACCAGAAAGGTAGCACAAAAATAATGACATTACAGAGATCGCGAATACCAAAATAAGCATCTGACAGATGTAGCCTTTTAAAACCTAATCTCATAAATAAAAGATCATAGAAATTATGTCTTTGAGCCACACACATGCTTTACCTTGCTCAGTGTGGTTAGTGTCAAGAACGGTCACACAGTGATACAGCATGCTCAGTCCAGATGGAATGCTGACCCTTACTTCAGTTTGCCCTTCAGCCCTTTCTAGAGCACCATGACTAAAACCATTTTCTTCATCTGTGGGCTCAGAACTCTACCGTATGTAAGACATCTAGGATGGAGGTAGAGAAAACCTTATTTTCTTTAGCTTTCCTTCTTATACTCCTCCCCAAATGCACTGCACCTTAAGTTCCAGCCTTCTTTCTATTTGGCCTGACTGACAATCATGCAGGACCCAGGGCAGACCCTAGGACTCCTACTCTTCCCAGGGACAGTCCTTGTCATCCATACACTTCAGTATACGTCTTTCAGGTTCTTTTATTTTTCTCTGGTCTGCATCAAACCTTTAAACTGCTTCTGTACCCAAGCTCTTAAAAATGATACCCTGAACCCTCTCCCACCGAAGTTATCCTGTTAACCCTATTTCTTAATTACAGCTTCTGATCAATACTTTTAGAAATATTGCTTAATCACTGTCCTCAAAATGTATGCAAAACTGTCTGACACTTCTTAAACCAATAGAAGGATTTGGTACAAACTTTCCTATAAAAACAATCTCTCAACCAAGGGCTTCATAGACTGATTTACAAAGCATTTCTCTGTGGTCTAGTTGCAGATGAGAAAATGTTCCAAGAATTTTATTTAAAACTCTGATTAATAGACGAGAATGCATTTTTGGTGTTTTAATTACACTAGACAAAGAGAATAACTTTGATTACCTTTTCTACCAATGAATTTTTCTACAGGCTGTATAATCAACATTCTATTAAGTGATGAAGAGAATATATAAGAAAAGTAAATCATAGTCTCCCCCTCAAAGAGCACCTGTGGAACTCTTAAAATGAAGTTGAGGCCACAAGACAGAGACCTGGGAAACAACAGTACAGAGTATATGGCAGAATATAATCACAATGTTTAGCACTATTGAGTTCTTGCTTAATTAAATGCCCTGGATAAGTAACTTCCTAATCTCACAACAGCCTGGAAATATACTACTTATTGTCATACTGTATAGAATTCTTAGCCCAAGGTCACACAACTGGACAACGGTGCATCTGACTCAAAAGCTGGTGTTGTTTCTAAGCCAACAAATTGATTCTTGGATATCCATCAATATTTTTGAGTCTATGTCAATAATACAAAGAACAGGACATCTTCAGGGATTCTGATTCAGATAAAGATGGTAAGTTTTCACAGGGCCACAAGCTATTATCATGAGAAACCAAGGTGAAGAATCACTGCACTAAACCATATAATCAGTATATTGCCCAAACTCTAAAAATGATTATTGTCGGAAGTAAGAGTTTTCAGACGGCAGCAATTTAATAGTACATGGACTGAAACAATACAATTTGCCCCTGAAACTGGTTTTGCCATCCAGAAAAGCCTAACTTTCAGGTAAACTATTCCAAAGTCACAAAATTAGTTCCATTCTTCTTCATCAGCTTCTCTTTTATTTAAAAAAATGATAACTGTCCTGGATAACAGGGATACATTTCATCCTCCAACTGGTTTTTATATATAACATTATATTTGAATAGGACAGTAACCTGAAGAAGATGTGGGTGTAGCACAGGTAAGGTAACGTCGTAATGTGGCACAGGTGATGTCTTTCACTAAGGAGAATACTGAAGTACAGTGTGGTTATATAACTTACTAAGGGTCACACAGCTAGCTAGTGATGCAAACCAGTTCTTACTTCATTATACAACCCTGTATTACTAGCTTCACATCATAACTTCAAGTCACTAAGCCTCCTCAGCAAATTGATGAATTTGAGAGGCACTTCACAAAGCAAAAAAAAAAAAAAAAAAAACCAACCTTAAATATGTGCCTAGTGGTGTTATCAGTGAAAAACAGATGTTTGCAGGTGAGCTGGGATCTGAGGTTTCAGTTTCCAACATGATCTGCAGTGCTGAAAGACTGCTGTTATCAGACACCTTGGAGAATCACTGAACCCAAAGAACTAAATAGACATGAGCATCAGCTCATGTGTGAGGAAGGAAATCTGTGTGAGGAAGGAAATCTGGTGAGGGGAGGAAACCAGAAAATTTCTCTTTGTCTTTAATGATTTAACATTTCTAGAAAATCTGAATAATGGGAATTCTAATACTACAAAGTTCAAAGAAAATTTTCCAAAAGGGGAACTATATTAGTAATTGGGAAGTAGAGGAAATATCACTACACTGAATTCTGTGATATTTCTTATAAAAAATCACAGTGTTTGGTCTTTGTCTCCCTTTTTGGCAGGGAACTCCTTTACTGTTATTATTCAGTTGCTCAGTCATGTCTGACTCTCTGTGACCCCATGAACTGCACCATGCCAGGCCTCTCTATCCTACACTATTTCCTGGAGTTTTCTCAGACTCATGTCCATTGAGTCGATGATACCATCTAACCATCTCATCCTCTGTCATCCACTTCTCCTCCTGCCTTCGATCCCTCCCAGCATCAGGGTCTTTTCCAGTGAGTCAGCTCTTCAAATCAGGTGGTCAAAACAATGGAGCTTCAGCATCAATCCTTCCAATTAATATTCAGTGTTGATTTCCTTTAGGGTTGACTGGTTTGATTTTACAGTACAAGGGACTCTCAAGAATCTTCTCTAACATCACAGTTTAAAAGCATCAGTTCTTTGGAACTCAGCCTTCTTTATGGTCCAACTCTCACCATCCATACATGACTACTAAAACCATAGCTTTGCCTATACAGATTTTGTAGAAAAGTAATGGCTCTGCTTTTTAATACACTCTCTAGGTTTGTCATAGCTCTTCTTTCAAGGAGCAAGCATCTTTTAATTCCATGGCTGCAGTCACTGTCCGTGTGATTTTGGAGCCCCTCAAAATAAAATCTTTCACTGTTTCCATTGTTTCCCCATCTATATGCCATGAAGTGATGGGACCAGATGCCATGATTTCAGTTTTTTGAATATTGATTTAAGCCAGCTTTTTAAACAGAACTCCTAAAAACTCTTACAACTCTTAGAAGGTAACTGATGAAAGGGATGATAATGTGTCTTTTGTTATGTTAATTAGGTGACCTAGATAACCTAGAAAGTCCATATATAACCTCAGGATGGGAAGGGAGGAGATGCATTCGTTGTCAAGGGAACCAATCTTTAACTAGAGAGTTAGAACTTTCAATTTCACCTCCATGGAAGGCAGGGAAGTACAAAAGTTGGAGACTGATTTTAACCACTAGGGATTGATAATTTATTCAATCATGTCTGTATAAAACAGCTTCCATAAAAAAAAACAAGGATTGAACTCAGAACCCTTCTGGGTTAATGAACACATGGAGACGTGAGGAGAGTGGTGTGCTGGAAAGGACATAGAAGTGCGTTGCTCCTTGCCTGTAATTTGTATTGTGTATTTCTGCCATTTGGCTGTTTCTGAGTTACGTCCTTAAACAATAAATTGGTAATCTAGTGAATAAACTATACACTTCCCTGGTGGCTCAGATGGTAAAGAATCTGCCTGCAATGCAGGAGACCTGGGTTCAACCCCTGGGTTGGGAAGATCCCCTGGAGAAAGGCATGACAACCCACTCCAGTATTCTTGCCTAGAGAATCTCCATGGACAAAGGAACCTGATGGGCTACAATCCATGGGTCCCAAAGAATCAGACATGACTAAATGACTAAGCACACAGTGAATAAATTAGATTCCTGAGTCCTGTGAAACTTTCTAGAAAATTAATCAAACATGATGAGGCATTCATAGGAACTTCTAATTTATAGCCATTAGGTCAAAAGCACTGATATTGATAACAAGTGGACTTGCCATTGGAACTGGGAGTGAGTGTGCTGGTATGACGAGGAAATCTTACAGGTCTGAACTCTTAACCTGTGGGATCTGATACTGTCTTCAGGAAAGAATTGAGTTGAATTGTAGGACACCGAGGTGGTATCTGAGAGATGCTTATTGGTTTGGGTACCATACACATTTTAATTGGTTATCAGATTAGAGTCAGAACAATCTCTTCACATTCTTAGAGCCACTCTTTCCATGTAGTCTTTCATCCTCAAGATTGTATCATTACAATCTACCCACATCCCATCGATCCCAGTGTTTGATTTATCCGTACCAGGACAGGACATTTGTCTACTTTTCACTTACTGTTCTATGAGCTTACTTCCTAAAGCTGTTTAACTGCTTATGGATGACAGCCTTGCTAAACTGAAAGAATCACTTAAGCCAGCAACTCAAATCATTTAAAAAAATCAAATGATGTTCTTAATCTCTTGAACAAAATCTAACCAGAATAACTGCCAAATTATCCATTGAGGTTCAAAATACGCAACTACATAAATTCATCATGGGTATTCACAGCTTCATAGCAGCAGATGTACATAACAGTGAAACATGAGATGGCTTTGTCTCAGTCAAGACTTAATTATGGAAGTTGTTTAATTGCTCAGTCATGTCTCACTCTTTTGCAACCCCACGGACTGTAGCCCTCTGTCCATGGGATTCTCCAGGTAAGAATATTGAAGCAGGTTACCATTTCCTTCTCCAGGGGATCTTCCAGACCCAGGGATCGAAACTGCATCTCCTGCATTGCAGGCAGACTCTTTACCACTGAACCACTAAGGAAGCCCCAAATATGGAAGTAGATTCACTTCATTGTATGAAGAAGAGACAGATAAAGGCCATTAGACATTATTAAATATAGGCAGAGATGGAGAAGGGAAGCCTAAAAGGGCAGCAGGGGACAGTGGATCAGGGAAAAATCACTAACCAGTCTCCCCAAACATTAATGTGTTGAAATGTGTAGGGAAATCTTAGGAGCCAAGCATGTCTAAGATGGGAAATGGGATGGTGGTGGGATTCTTGGAGATGAACATAGGGAGATAGTACCACTCTATGGCTCATGTCTCTGTGAATCTTCAGCTATCCATTGACTGATAGGCTGGGGGTCACTGCTAGTCTGCAAAAGCAGCTAATGGGGAGACATAATGAACATGGCGAGGAGGAAAATAAAGAGAAGCTGATATCTACAAAGTAGTTCAACGTCACCTCATCATATATCTAACTGTGATGCCTCCCGAGAGGCATACTACTTGCTGTACTACAGTCTTTCAAATCTTGCATAACTTCCTTTTTTTAGCCCAAGTTGAACACAAATCTATACAGAGAAAAGTATTCAGAAAAGTGTTGCATTCAGTCTTAAGCAAGCTGATATAGCACAATCCTACACACATTTGCTTTTCTAAGTAATATTTCTGTAATAATATAATTTAAAAATATGAATTCCTTTTGTAACCAGAGGAAAAGGATCAAAATGAAAGGAACAACCCAAAGATTTTAGATGGCTATTCATTCCATGTTTGCTCCTCTTGCATTGGTGTAAGATTTCAATATTTTCTCTTTCCTCTATAGAAGACCAGATTTTCTTCTCTTTAGAGTAGTTGTGATGGTTAAAGTTTACGTCAACATGATCAGGCTACAGTGCTCAGAAATTTAGCCAAACTCATTGTTTTGGATATTTCTAGGAAGGTAATTTTGAATGAGATTAATATTTAACTACGTGAACTGTGAGTGAAACATTATTCTCTATGATGTGGGTGGAGATTATCATTATCTTTATGATTATCATCCAACCAGTTGAAGCCTTTAATCAACCAAAGACTAACCTCCCCTGGACAGAATGAATTCTGCCAGCAGACTGCCTTTGTAATTGAACTACAAATTTTTCTCAGTTCTCAATCCTCCCACCACATGGCCTCCCTGCAGATTTTGGACCTAGTCAGCCTCCATAATCTCATGAACTAATTTATTTAAATAAATGGGTAAAGAAGTAAATCTGTTTCTTTCTTCACACACACACACATATCCCTACTATGTTGGTTCCTTCTCTCTGAAGGACACTGACTTAATTTTTAGCCCTTTGTTACCTTGTTCTAAACTTCTTATAAATCATTGTCATTCATTTCATACTGCTCTGACAATCAACCTGCAGTGTGGAATGTGACCAAAAGGCTCTAGATCTGAATTGTCCAGTAGGATAGTTACTAGTCACATGTGGTTCTTTAAATGTAGATATAAGTAAGCTAAGTGAATACAATTATAAATTCATGTTTCCCCTCACAACAGTCACATTACCAGTGATCAATGAACAGAGACACAGTGGGTTTACATGCTTTCTAAGCCTTCACTATTCTTGATCTCTATATAGTGTAGTTATCATTCATCTCCAAAACAGTGTCACATTCTACGAAGCATAGACACTATGTTAATAAGCAGTTTTTGTTTCAACAAAAGGAACAGAGATCTGATAATGAAATATAATACCAGGTATGCTCAACATTCAGAAAACTAAGATCATGGCATCTGGTCCCATCACTTCATGGGAAATAGATGGGGAAACAGTGGAAACAGTGTCAGACTTTATTTTGAGGGGCTCCAAAATCACTGCAGATGGTGACTGCAGCCATGAAATTAAAAGACGCTTACTCCTTGAAAGGAAAGTTATGACCAACCTAGATAGCATATTCAAAAGCAGAGACATTACTTTGCCAACAAAGGTCCATCTAGTCAAGGCTATGGTTTTTCCAGTAGTTGGACTGTGAAGAAAGCTGAGCGCCAAAGAATTGATGCTTTTGAACTGTGGTGTTGGAGAAGACTCTTAAGAGTCCTCGGACTGCAAGGAGATCCAACCAGTCCATTCTGAAGGAGATCAGCCCTGGGATTTCTTTGGAAGGAATGATGCTAAAGCTGAAACTCCAGTACTTTGGCCACCTCATGTGAGGAGTTGACTCATTGGAAAAGACCCTGATGCTGGGAGGGATTGGGGGCAGGAGGAGAAAGGGACGACAGAGGATGAGATGTCTGGTTGGCATCACCAACTCAATGGACATGAGTTTGAGTGAACTCCTGGAGTTGGTGATGGACAGGGAGGCCTGGCATGCTGTGATTCATGGGGTCGCAAAGAGTCGGACATGACTGAGCAACTGAACTGAACACATCTATACTCTTGTCTACAAAATAAACAGTTTTATGTACTTAGAAAGTGTGACTTACAATGCACACTTTGCTTTGCCAATGCTCAAGCATTATTTCAAAGAGGAAATCTTCAACTCCAAGTGTAAAACTAATTTTAATTATTTATAACTGCCATTGTTCTGCCTTGGAGGAAATCATTTCAACCTTTTTTGCAATTATGTTTCCATCATTTCAACAGCAGACACTGAGTCAGATTAAGGAGAAAAACTTACCAATAGGTAAGCAAATAACAAACTTATTTTGATATTTATAACATCATTTTCTTATTGTTTCTACACTTCACCCTCAACTAAATAGTGCTTAAAGATTTTTTTTTCATTATTCAGAATTAGATGGCTAAATGCAAAAGAAGCAAAACTTTTAAAAGGACAAGGTTCTGATTTGTCACTTCTACCTGTAAATTGGAATTTATGTCAATTCTTTCCTTTGGTTAATCCCATCTCCCTAGAATCATCTGGAAACATTCAGATGCAACAATCCAAGACAAAGTGTTGCACCTCAAATATTTATGAACAAAGAGAATGAGAGAGTGAGGATAGTCAGATGAACAGGGACTCCAATAATCTGAAAAGCACAAGCCCATCTATGAAGTCAGCCACTACAATCGTTAATCATTGAAGGAATTCAAATCCAACATTATTTGTTACCGTTCAGTTGTTAAGTCCTGTCCAACTCTTTGCGACCCCATTGACAGCAACATGCCAGGCTTCCCTGTCCTTGACTATCTCCCAGAGTTTGCTGAGACTCTTATCCATTGAGTCAGTGAGGCTATCCATCCATCTCATCCTCTGTTCCCCCTTCTCCTCCTGCCCTCAGTCTTTCCCAACATCAGGGTCTTTTCCAATGGGTAAGCTCTTCACATCAAGTGGCTGAAGTATTGGAGCATTAACATCAGTCCTTCCAATGAATATTAAGGATTGATTTCCTTTAGGAATGACTGATTTGATATCCTTGCTGTCCAATGTCACTAGATTTTTCCAGTTAAAAGGGAACTTGAAATCCCATTATCTGATTTCCCTGATTTTTAACATGTTGGCAGATAGTTCAACGTGTTTTTGAGTGAAATAAAGTAGTTTCCCTTCAAATTAGATTCAAAAGCATTTCTGATTTCAGTTAGGCATTTCTCCCTGAAAATAAGAGTATGATTGTTTTCTTTTCAGTTCAGCCTCCACTAAATAGTGGACACAGTAGTCCTTTAATAAAGAATGACTCCTAAGTTGGGAGTTCCCAGCACACACTGTGGAAAAGGGCACACTCATGACAGTCACTGATGGAAATGTAAAACAATTATTGTGTCCTATAACTGTGGACCTCAACTGGGGCAATTTTGTCTCCTGGAGGCCATCTCAAATTTCATTCCAGTTCCAAAGAAAGGCAATGCCAAAGAATGCTCAAACTATCACACAATTGCACTCATCAGACACGCTGGCAAAGTAATACTCAAAATTCTCCAAGACAGGTGTCAATAGTACATGAACTGAGAACTTCTAGATGTTCAAATTGGATATAGAAAAGGCAGAGGAACCAGAGATCAAATTGCCAACATCCACTGGATCATATAAAAAGCAAGAGAATTCTAGAAAAACATCTACTTCTGTTTCACTTACCACTCTAAAGCCTTTGACTATGTGGATACAGTAAACTGTGGAAAATTCTTAAAGAGATGGGAATACCAGACCACCTGACCTCCCTCCTGAGAAACCTGCATACAGGTCAAGAAGCAACAGTTAGAACCAAGCATGGAACAATGGACTGGTTTAAAATTGAGAAAGCAGCACATCAAGGGTGTAAATTGTCACTCTGCTTATTTAACTTATATGCAGAGTACATCATGTGAAATGCTGGGCTGGATGAAGCACAAGCTGGAATCAAGACTCCCAGGAGAACTATCAATAAACTCAGATATGCAGATGATACCACCCTTATGGCAGAAAGTGAAGAGGAACTAAAGAGCCTCTTGATGAAAGTGAAAGAGGAGAGTGGAAAAGCAAGCTTAATATTCAACATTCAGAAAACTAAGATCATGGCATCTTGTCCCATCAATTCATGGCAAATAAATGAAGAAACAATGGAAATAGTGACAGATTTTATTTTCTTGGGCTCCAAAATCACTGCAGATGGTGACTAGAGCCATGAAATTAAAAGACACTTCTCCTTGGAAGAAAAGCTATGGCACACCTAGAGAGCATATTAAAAAACAGAGACATTACCTTGCCAACAAAGGTCCATCTAGTCAAAGCTATGGTTTTCCAGTAGTCATGTATGGACACGAGAGTTGGACCATAAATAAAGCTGGGTGCCAAAGAATTGATGCTTTTGAGCTGTGGTGTTGGAAAAGACTCTTGAGAGTCCCTTGAACTCCAGGGAAATTAAAACAAGTCAGTCTTAAAGGAAATAAATCCTGAATGTTCATTGGAAGGACTGATGCTGAAGCTTCACTTCAATATTTTGGCCACCTGATGCAAAGAGCTGACTCATTAGAAAAGTTCCTAAAGCTGAGAAAGATGGAAAGCAGGAGGAGAATGGGACAACAGAGGATAAGATGATTGGATGGCATACTGACTCAATGGACATGAGTTTGAGCATGCTTTGGGAATTGGTGAAGGACAGGGAATCCTGGTGTGCTGCAGTCCATGGGGTTGCAAAAAGTTGGATATGACTGAGCAACTGAACTGAACTGAGAGGCCCTTGGTAGTATCTGGGGATATTCTTGTTTGCCACAACCTAGGTGGGATTACAACTGACCTCTAGTAGTTAGGGACCAGAAATACCCCTGAATATCCTACAATGTATAGGATTTATCAAGCAATAATACTGAGGATGAGAAACCCTTCTCTATATCCTGTTTTTCACAGAGGATCAATTCTTATTTGCCTACTCTTGACACCAGTGATCTCAGGACTGACAAGAAGATGATTTATCAAGTTTGTCATCCCCCTCATTCTCAGCATAGGTATATAGAACTGGCTTACTTCTTTCAGACTGGATAAAGCCCAGAAATTATTGAACTTTCAGAGATAGTAGGTCCATAAAGAAGTAGAAGACATAAGATTGTAAAAAATTAAACAGTCCGAAAAGCTCATGCATGGGTGAGGAAGAGGATTATTAAAATTTGTTCCTATACATGTGTGTGTGTGTGTGTGTGTGTGTGTGTGTGTTGCTTCAGTTGTGTCCCACTCTTTGTGACCCTTGGGACTGTAGCCCACCAAGCTCCTCTGTCCATGGGATTCTCCAGGCAAGAACACTGCAATGGGTTGCCATATCCTCCTCCAGGGGATTTTCCTGACCCAGGGAACTAATCCAAGTCACTAATGTCTCCTGCATTGGTGGGTGGGTTCTTTACAACTAGCACCACCTGGGACAACCAAAGGGAAGCAAGCACAGGAGCTGGGTGTGTTAGATGCCTGGTGCAGGCGGATGTGTGGCAGAAACCCAGGAAATGAGGATGAGGGTAGGCGATCACCTGGGCCAGACAGACCTGCCCCGCCCTCGGCAAGGACAACTGACTGCCCAGGCTTGGTCCAGGAGGGGTGCAGCACTTGGTCCGCGCTTGGTCCACAAGGGGCTGACCCCTGTCATGCAGGCCCTTCGGCCTGGGAGCAGGGCCAGGGACACTGCCCGGTTGCATTGGGGATGGCCAATGCGCTCTCGCATCCTATACATTGGTGAAGTACAAATCTGGAAATCCAAAGAGGAGGATAAGCCAGCAGTGCTTATTTAGATTTCAAAGATATAGACCCTTTAGGAAAAAAATTGTTGATCCCTGCTCTACAGCACTGATTTAAAAAATGTGGTCCACAGACAAGTAACATGAAAACCTATTAGGCAAATTTTAGGGCCCACAACTTACCTAACAAATCAGAAACTCTAATGATGGAGCCTAGCAATCTGGATTTTAACTAGCTCTCCAGAGTACTCTGATATCAGCAAAAGTTTGAGAATTTACTTGGATAAGAATTTTTAACTCCTCATTGTGCCTTAGAATTACTGAAAGTAACTCTGAGTGCTAAAGAGAGAATTGATGCTTTTGAACTGTGGTGTTGGAGAAGACTCTTAAGAGTCCTCGGACTGCAAGGAGATCCAACCAGTCCATTCTGAAGGAGATCAGCCCTGGGATTTCTTTGGAAGGAATGATGCTAAAGCTGAAACTCCAGTACTTTGGCCACCCCATGCGAAGAGTTGACTCATTGGAAAAGACTCTGATGCTGGGAGGGATTGGGGGCAGGAGGAGAAGGGGATGACAGAGGATGAGATGGCTGGATGGCATCACCGACTCAATGGACATGAGTTTGAGTGAACTCCGGGAGTTGGTGATGGATAGGGAGGCCTGGCGTGCTGCAATTCATGGGATCGCAAAGAGTCAGACACGACTGAGTGACTGAACTGAACTGAACTCTTAAAAATGAAGAAAGAGTGTTCCGTTTCTGGAGATTCTAGACAAATCTAGGACCAGTGATTACCTCAATATCCAGGGCTGTTTCCCAGCTTCTGTCAGTAGAGAATCAAGGTACTGACGTGCTTATAGACTTATTACTATGACCTATGTTTTCATAGGTACAGTTTTCAGAATAAGAGGTATAGACAACAGCTATCACTGGGCTGGTTTCCTGAACTTTTTCAAATGAAAATTCAAGGGCAAGTTTTTTGGACTTCTTTCCCAAAGAGCAGTCTCGAGGCTCTCTTGTCATGTTCAATTTTAGTTTAGAGGGCAGATAGAATCTCAAAAGTAGCCAAGTTCTGTACTATTTCATCTTGAGTCTTCTTCATACAAACAAGCATCTTGTAATTACTTCCACATGAGAGAAAAATTACCTCACTGATATGCTTAAGAGTTTTTTCCTTTAAGATTCCGTGCAAGTCCTGGGCTTAGCCCTTAACTGGCCTAAATTCTGCTTCTGGCCGTGTGAAAACATTTGCTTCATTAGAAGTGTAGATTTTATGAGACCAGTATAGTATAAAAGCCCTATCTGTGTGGAGAACCATGGAAGATGAGACAATATAGAAAGGGATATGATAGAAAAACAGCTAGGTGAGTGGAGAGAGATGAGAGATACACAGAGAGAAAGAGACGGACACAGAGGGGTACCATGTGCATCATAGCTGAATCTCATGAGATAACCCAGTGAGAATTGTTCAGTCTGTACACCTGACTGTCAGAGATAGTAACAACTTGGTGTTTTAATTTTGAGGTGGTTTATTATACAGCAATTTATAACGACACCAGGAAGGGATATTGTTTTGGAAAATCAGTTGATTTTGGAAAAAGCAGTTGATTCTAGTTAGAACCAGTAACCTCTTCTTGCCTTAATCCTTATTTATAATAGCTCTAAACACTTATATTCCCCCACACAAAATTGTGAATTATCAAGTGTTTGTTAATGATAACAAATCAGGAGACTGCACATGTGAAACTCAATTTTTATTTTAATGCTATGTTTATTTATCATCTTTAAGGCTCTGAGAACATTAATTAACTATAGGGATACAAGCCTAATCACACCTTTAATGAAGACAGGACCCATTATAAACTTAAATTCATAAATTTAGAGACTAAACAATTATTAAGAGGCTATTTGTCAATCAGGCTAGTTGGGCTTAGTTCTAAAAATTTAAAGCCTAAAAAGACATGGTCTTTCCTTCTCTTTCTGTTCTTCCAGTCTACTGATGAGGCTGCAAGAAAGGTATGAGTGAAGTGTTTGGGGTACTTGAGAGCAAATGTGTCACAATTCTTGAAACATCTGGCATTAACGGAGACCTTGATATATTTACTAGATCATTTAAAATTCACTCACACTGAGTATCATTGTCATATACTAAGTTAAGCTCAGAAATATTAAATACTGTGTTGTCTGAGGACCCACTACTAGCAAGTAGTAAAGCCGATATGTAATTGAATATAGAATATTAAGTTCTAATTGCAGCATTTATGCTCTTTAACTGCACCATCCAAAAAGTAACTATTTACTCAATGTGGTTGAAATGGCAGCTGGCCATTAACCTTCATTGGAAGTTCAACAAGGGACATGTTTTGAAGAACCACAGGGCATACATACACAAAATTAAACACAAGCACACTTAGTATACTCCCTAAGCCTGAACCAAATTGCAGCACTTTTCTACAAAAATATTTGTTTTGGCACCAAAAACTGAACTTGCAATTCAAAAGGTACAAATTTTGTTCTTACTATATCACTTCTGAAGTAGAACAAGGGAAAAGAGAAAACCAGTAAGAAAAACAAATCAACTATGTCACTCTTCAAATTCAAAATCTGAATGATGAATCTCTTATTAAAATATTTTGCAGCTCAAAATGCACCCTAAATTATATGGAGAACAAATAGCACCTGGTATGTTTCTATAGTCCTTTAAAATATTTTCTTCTTGCTTAGCAATTATGGTCAACAAAGGGTTTGTGTGTGTGTGTGTGTGTGTGTGTGGGGGGGGGGGGGGCGCGCGCGCACGCACGCGCTAAGTCACTCAGTTGTGTTCGACTCTTTGCAACCCTATGGACAGTAGCCCACCAGGCTCCTCTGTCCATAGAATTCCCTAGGCAAGAATACTGGATTGGGTTGCTATGCCCTCCTCCAGAGGAGTCTTCCCAACCTAAGGATTGAACCCATATCTCTTAAGTCTCCTGCATTGTCAGGTGGGTTCTTTACCACTAGCACCACCTGTGAAGTATGAACAAAGGGTATTAAAGGATGCTGGTGTTAGCTGAGTTCTGTTCACTACTGTCAGAATGATGTATTTTTGGACTTGGGTTCTCTGGGAATGTTCCATAGATCAGAGGATGATGTTCAGTTACCATCAATACTTGCAGACTTTAAGCCACTCACCAGAGGTCACTTTGGACACAGCAACTTTTTTTGACCTAAGAGTAGGAAAGCTGCCTTTTGCAAGGAATAAAAATAATATCCCTTCCTAGTGACAGGGCTGTATGAGCTCTTCCCTGAGAAGAATAAAGGAAGAAAAAACAGGATAGGTGGGGAGGTGGGGCAGAGGAAACATGTTAATCATCTGGGCCTTATAGAGAGTTTCCTACATTCATAAAGTATAAAGTTAGATGCTATTAATTCATGAAATATATTTTTGAGGGCCTTTGATGTGTTAGGATCTAAGCTTGATACTGAAGATACAAAGCTGATAAAAACAGATATGGTTCTTGTCTTCATGCAGTTGAAAATGAGAGGGGATGAATACCAGTCCAGAAAATCCCAAAGAGATTGTTGTAAATTGTGTTCCTCAGGAAGCTGACTCTGAGATGGAAATTAGAATGAAGTTTTGTTTTATGGCCGCCATCTGTGGGAAGGAAGAAGCACAAGCAAAACTGGGTAGAAATTGGGTTGTAATAGGAGCTGTAGATGGCTTAGTGGTAAGAACCTGCCTGCAATGCGGGAAACCTGGGGTTTGATCCCTATGTTGGGAAGATTCCCTGGAAAAGGGCATGGCAACCCACTCCAGTATTCTTGCCTGGAGAATTCCATGGACAGAGGAGCAGGGCAGACTACTGTCCATGGGGTCGCAAAGAGTTGGACCTGACTGAGGAAATAACTCTCTTACTCTCTCTGGGTTGTAATACAGGATCAACAAAGGCCTCAGTCATCACTATGAGGAAATCTGGAACTGACATAGTTCAGTTCAGTTCAGTCACCAGTCATGTCTAACTCTTTACGACCCCGTGGACAGCAGCACTCCAGGCCTCCTTGTCCATCATCAACTCCCGGAGTTTACTCAAAATCATGTCCATTGAGTTGGTGATGCCATCCAACCATCTTATCCTGGGACAACCTTCTGAGATTTCCTGAGTTGGGCAAGGCAGGCTGAACTTTCTACCTCTGGGCCAAACAATCATTAAAAGCAAGATGTCACAGTTAGCAAGAGGACTTTCTTCAAGACTCAAATTTGAGGGACTCCCCCCCCCCCCCCCGCCCAAGATAACTTTTGTCCTGAGGGTGAATCTGAGTAGTTCAGCCAAGAGTTCATAGTCTGGTTACACAATTATGGACTGTGGTAGGTAGTAAGAACAATATTATCCAACACTATGAATGCGTATTACAAGAGGATCTGACCTAGCCTGAGAAGTAAGATAATTTTATCTTTCTCAGGAAAGGCTTAAGATTTGAAAAATGTAGCTAGGTGAAGAGATGAGGGAAAAATATTCCCAGCTTAGAAATAATCAACGAAAAGGCCCTCTGGCTTCAGAAACATTGTGTACTTTAGGGGTCCCTCCCCACAAAATAAGAAGAGTCTGGAATGTGGAGAAAGTGATCTTGGAGTCATGGTTAGAGATAAGACCACACAGGGCTCTGTAACCCAATTAGAGAATTTAATTTTGAGAGCAACAATAAGTCACTGAAATATATTGCATGACAATAGGTGGGTAGGTGTTGTGGGGGAAATTACATGATCTGGTCTGCATTTTACAAATGTTATCCTGGCTGCTAAGGTTTGGGGATGGAGTGGAAGGCAGAGTTAATCTCCAAAACCCCATACAACTCTTAAGTCTCTACAAAGTCTTACAGGCAGCATTACTGATGTGAAAAATTATCATCTTGTTTCATAGGTTGCAGATTCCAAGTTGTGAAAATATGGTAATTTTGATGATTCTGCTTTTTAATGTGTCAGCTAATAATTCTAGCAGCAACCCATTGAGGTAAGTACAGCTGTCCCTTGAATAACATGAGAAGGAAATAGCAACCTGCTCCAGTATTCTTGCCTTGGAAATCCCATAAACAGAGCAGACTGGTGGGCTACAGTCCATGGGGTCACAAGAGTTGGACACGACTTAGCAACTAAGTAACAAACCTCACACTAGACTGCCTCAACCAAAGACCACTAAAATGCAATATAAAATACATAAAGTAGCCATTATCATATCAGATCAGATCAGATCAGTTGCTCAGTCGTGTCCAACTCTTTGCGACCCCACGAACTGCAGCACGCCATGCCTCCCTGTCCATCACCAACTCCCGGAGGTGACTCAGACTCACATCCATCGAGTCAGTGATGCCATCCAGCCATCTCATCCTCTGTCGTCCCCTTCTCCTCCTGCCCCCAATCCCTCCCAGCATCAGAGTCTTCTCCAATGAGTCAACTCTTCGCATGAGGTGGCCAAAATACTGGAGTTTCAGCTTTAGCATCATTCCTTCCAAAGAAATCCCAGAGCTGATCTCCTTCAGAATGGACTGGTTGGATCTCCTTGCAGTCCACGGGACTGTCAAGAGTCTTCTCCAACACCACAGTTCAAAAGCATCAATTCTTCGGCGCTCAGCCTTCTTCACAGTCCAGCTCTCGCATCCATACATGACCACAGGAAAGACCATAGCCTTGACTAGGTGAACCTTTGTTGGCAAAGTAATGTCTCTGCTTTTGAATATGCTATCTAGGTTGGTCATAACTTTCCTTCCAAGGAGCAAGCGTCTTTTAATTTCATGGCTGCAGTCACCATCTGCAGTGATTTTGGAGCCCAGAAAAAGAAAGTCTGACACTGTTTCCACTGTTTCTCCATCTATTTCCCATGTAGTGATAGGACCAGATGCCATGATCTTCGTTTTCTGAATGTTGAGTTTTAAGCCAACCTTTTCACTCTCCACTTTCACTTTCATCATGAGGCTAAAAAGCCCCTCTTCACTTTCTGCCATGAGGGTGGTGTCATCTGCATATATGAGGTTATTAATATTTCTCCCAGCAATCTTGATTCCAACTTGTGTTTCTTCCAGTCCAGCATTTCTCATGATGTACTCTGCATATAAGTTAAATAAACATGGTGACAATATACAGCCTTGATGTACTCCTTTTCCTATTTGGAACCAGTCTGTTGTTCCATGATCAGTTCTAACTGTTGCTTCCTGACCTGCATACAGATTTCTCAAGAGGCAGATCAGGTGATCTGGTATTCCCATCTCTTTCAGAATTGTCCACAGTTTATTGTGATCTACACAGTCAAAGGCTTTGGCATAGTCAATAAAGCAGAAATAGATGTTTTTCTGGAACTGTCTTGCTTTTTGCATGATCCAGCGGATGTTGGCAATTTGATCTCTGGTTCCTCTGCCTTTTCTAAAACCAGCTTGAACATCAGGAAGTTCACGGATCACGTATTGCTGAAGCCTGGCTTGGAGAATTTTGAGCATTACTTTACTAGCGTGTGAGATGAGTGCAATTGTGTGGTAGTTTGAGCATTCTTTGGCATTGCCTTTCTTTGGGATTGGGATGAAAACTGACTTTTTCCAATCTTGTGGCCACTGCTGAGTTTTCCAGATTTCCTGGCATATTGAGTGCAGCACTTTCACAGCATCATCTTTCAGGATTTGGAATAGCTCCACTGGAATTCCATCACCTCCACTAGCTTTGTTCGTAGTGATGCTTTCTAAGGCCCACTTGACTTCACATTCCAGGATGTCTGGCTCTAGGTCAGTGATCACACCACCATGATTATCTGGGTCATGAAGCTCTTTTTTGTACAGTTCTTCTGTGTATTCTTGCCACCTCTTCTTAATATCTTCTTCTTCTGTTAGGTCCATACCATTTCTGTCCTTTATCGAGACCATCTTTGCATGAAATGTTCCTTTGGTATCTCTGATTTTCTTGAATAGATCCTTGTCTTTCCCATTCTGTTGTTTTCCTCTATTTCTTTGCATTGATCGCTGAAGAAGGCTTTCTTATCTCTTCTTGCTATTCTTTGGAACTCTGCATTCAGATGTTTATATCTTTCTTTTTTCTCCTTTGCTATTCGGTTCTCTTCTTTTCATAGCTATTTGTAAGGCCTCCCCAGACAGCCATTTTGCTTTTTTGCATTTCTTTTCCATGGGGATGGTCTTGATCCCTGTCTCCTGTACAGTGTCACGAACCTCATTCCATAGTTCATCAGGCACTCTATCTATCAGATCTAGGCCCTTAAATCTATTTCTCACTTCCACTGTATAATCATAAGGGATTTGATTTAGGTCATACCTGAATGGTCTAGTGGTTTTCCCTACTTTCTTCAATTTCAATCTGAATTTGGCAATAAGGAGTTCATGGTCTGAGCCACAGTCAGCTCCTGGTCTTGTTTTTGCTGATTGTATAGAGCTTCTCCATCTTTGGCTGCAAAGAATATAATCGATCTGATTTTGGTGTTGACCATCTGGTGATGTCCATGTATAAAGTCTTCTCTTGTGTTGTTGGAAGAGGGTATTTGCTATGACCAGTGCATTTTCTTGGCAAAACTCTGTTAGTCTTTGCCCTGCTTCATTCCGTATTCCAAGGCCAAATTTGCCTGTTACTCCAGGTGTTTCTTGACTTCCTACTTTTGCATTCAAGTCCCCTATAATGAAAAGGACATCCTTTTTGGGTGTTAGTTCTAAAAGGTCTTGTAGGTCTTCATAGAACCGTTCAACTACATCTTCTTCAGCATTACTGGTTGGGGCATAGACTTGGATTACTGTGACATTGAATGGTTTGCCTTGGAAAACGAACAGAGATCATTCTGTCGTTCTTGAGATTGCATCCAAGTACTGCATTTTGGACTCTTTTGTTGACCATGATGGCCACTCCATTTCTTCTGAGGGATTCCTGCCCACAGTAGTAGATATAATGGTCCTCTGAGTTAAATTCACCCATTCCAGTCCATTTTACTTCTCTAATTCCTAGAATGTCAACATTTACTCTTGCCATCTCTTGTTTGACCACTTCCAATTTGCCTTGATTCATGGACCTGACATTCCAGGTTCCTATGCAATATTGTTCTTTACAGCATCAGACTTTACTTCTATCACCAGACACATCCACAGCTGGATATTCTTTCTGCTTTGGTTCCATCCCTTCATTCTTTCTGGAGTTATTTCTCCACTGATCTCCAGTAGCATATTGGACCCCTACTGACCTGGGGAGTTTCTCTTTCAGTATCCTATCATTTTGCCTTTTCATACTGTTCATCTCCCGGCAATCTTGATTCCAACTTGTGTTTCTTCCAGTCCAGCATTTCTCATGATGTACTCTGCATATAAGTTAAATAAACATGGTGACAATATACAGCCTTGACGTACTCCTTTTCCTATTTGGAACCAGTCTGTTGTTCCATGACCAGTTCTAACTGTTGCTTCCTGACCTGCATACAGATTTCTTAAGAGGCAGATCAGGTGGTCTGGTATTCCCATCTCTTTCAGAATTTTCCATAGTTTATTGTGATCTACACAGTCAAAGGCTTTGGCATAGTCAATAATGCAGAAATAGATGTTTTTCTGGAACTCTCTTGCTTTTTCGATAATCCAGCGGATGTTGGCAATTTGATCTCTGGTTCCTCTGCCTTTTCTAAATCCAGCTTGAACATCAGGAAGTTCACGGTTCACATATTGCTGAAGCCTGGCTTGGAAAATTTTGAGCATTACTTTACTAGCGTGTGAGATGAGTGCAATTGTGTGATAGTTTGAGCATTCTTTGGCATTGCCTAGAGCCAAACATCTTGGAATGTGAAGTCAAATGGGCCTTAGAAAGCATCACTACGAACAAAGCTAGTGGAGGTGATGGAATTCCAGTGGAGCTATTCCAAGTCCTGAATGATGATGCTGTGAAAGTGCTACACTCAATATGCCAGCAAATTTGGAAAACTCAGCAGTGGCCACAAGATTGGAAAAGGTCAGTTTTCATCCCGATCCCAAAGAAAGGCAATGCCAAAGAGTGCTCAAACTACCGCACAATTGCACTCATCTCACACGCTAGTAAAGTAATGCTCAAAATTCTCCAAGCCAGGCTTCAGCAATATGTGAACCATGAACTTCCTGACGTTCAAGCTGGTTTTAGAAAAGGCAGAGGAACCAGAGATCAAATTGCCAACATCCGCTGGATCATGGAAAAAGCAAGAGAGTTCCAGAAAAACATCTATTTCTGCTTTATTGACTATGCCAAAGCCTTTGACTGTGTGGATCACAATAAACTATGGAAAATTCTGAAAGAGATGGGAATACCAGACCACCTGATCTGCCTCTTAAGAAATCTGTATGCAGGTCAGGAAGCAACAGTTAGAACTGGTCATGGAACAACAGACTGGTTCCAAATAGGAAAAGGAGTACATCAAGGCTGTATATTGTCACCATGTTTATTTAACTTATATGCAAAGTACATCATGAGAAATGCTGGACTGGAAGAAACACAAGTTGGAATCAAGATTGCCGGGAGAAATATCAATAACCTCAGATATGCAGATGACACCACCCTTATGGCAGAAAGTGAAGAGGGGCTAAAAAGCCTCTTGATGAAAGTGAAAGTGGAGAGTGAAAAGGTTGGCTTAAAGCTCAACATTCAGAAAACGAAGATCATGGCATCTGGTCCCATCACTGCATGGGAAATAGATGGGGAAACAGTGGAAACAGTGTCAGACTTTGTTTTTCTGGGCTCCAAGATCACTGCAGATGGTGACTGCAGCCATGAAATTAAAAGACGCTTACTCCTTGGAAGGAAAGTTATGACCAACCTAGATAGCATATTCAAAAGCAGAGACATTACTTTACCAACAAAGGTTCGCCTAGTCAAGGCTATGGTCTTTCCTGTGGTCATGTATGGATGTGAGAGCTGGACTGTGAAGAAGGCTGAGCGCCGAAGAATTGATGCTTTTGAACTGTGGTGTTGGAGAAGACTCTTGAGAGTCCCTTGGACTGCAAGAAGATCCAACCAGTCCATTCTGAAGGAGATCAATCCTGGAATTTCTTTAGAAGGAATGATGCTAAAGCTGAAACTCCAGTATTTTGGCCACCTCATGCGAAGAGTTGACTCATTGGAGAAGACTCTGATGCTGGGAGGGATTGAGGGCAGGAGGAGAAGGGGACGACAGAGGATGAGATGGCTGGATGGCATCACTGACTCGATGGATGCGAGTCTGAGTGACCTCCGGGAGCTGGTGATGGACAGGGAGGCCTGGCGTGCTGCGGTTCATGGGGTCGCAAAGAGTCGGACACGACTGAGCGACTGATCTGATCTGATCTGATGCAATATTGGTCTTTACAGCATCGGACTTTGCTTCTGTCACCAGACACATCTACAGCTGGGTATTCTTTCTGCTTTGGTTCCATCCCTTCACTCTTTCTGGAGTTATTTCTCCACTGATCTCCAGTAGCATATTGGGCCCCTACTGACCTGGGGAGTTTCTCTTTCAGTATCCTATCATTTTGCCTTTTTGTTGGGAGCCGGTTCTTGAATTAGCGCTCCGCCCGTGGCAAAGGTCATGAGGAAGGAGGCTTGACATACACAAAGGTGGGGTCGAGCCTCAGGAGCCCCTTGGAGGTTCTCGAACATCTACCCCCAAAACCAGAGCCTGCCTGCTTTACTACCTGTGCTCTCACCTACACCTCTGACTTTACGGGGGGCTGTCCCCCACTACCTCTCTCTGAAAAAAGAGTTAACTTAAAGCTTCAGTTAATAAAAATTCCTGGGTGTGACAGGAGTGTTTTAACCTACAAACTCCTCTGAAGGTTCTTTAGCCCACCTGACAGGCTTGTCCAGCCACATGTGATTACTCACAGCCTCCCAACAGTGGGAGGCACGAGATGCTCTTAACCTTCTAAAAACAGGTTCTTTAGAGAAGTCAAAAAACTATTAACATAAATATAATGGGCTGATTAAAAATTGTATTGGTGAAGAGTTTTTCATTTGTTGAGCCAATGATTGCTGCTAAGTCTCCACTTCCCCTGCCCTTATACATATTAATCAATATATAGAAGAGATAAGTATTAACCTTTGATATTAATCACGTTAGACTTTAGGCTAAGTAAATTCTTTCCCTGACTAAAACCCACTACACCCTCACCCTATAGGAATGTAAACTTATCTAGTGGAGACTGTTTTAAGAATAATCACCCTGGAGAAATAAGTGACTGACCGCTATCACAAGGAGAAGGTCATAAATTGTCAGCAGGCCCCCTGGCCAGAAGATGATGTAACACCCCTAAGACCTCTGTATACATTTGATAAAAGTCAGGGCTGCTGACCCCGCGTGACTTTTGTATAACATCTCAGTGTATAAAAGTAAACCAGAGAAAATAAAGAATTGGGATCAGTTCCTGGAAAGACTGGTCTCCCCATGTCGCTCTCTCTCTCAAATTCTGGCTGAGTCTCCATCTGGAGCGTGGGACCCACCATGCTTACTAATTATGCCTGGGCTTCTAAGATCGGACCGGGGAGGCCTCAGTGTCTCCTCTCCTTCGGGAGAACGGAAAGACGCCTGCGGCCTACGTAAGTGGTGCAAACTTCTTGTCTTGAAGTTTTATTGGTCTCCCGCGTAAACCAAGCTACTCAGCCTCTTTTCTCCACTGAATTTTCCTACTGAGCTATCCTCGTTCTATTATTCTTCATATCTCTAATTATAACTATTGTATCCTGATCCTCACCAACACCGTCTACACCTTGAACTCCCTGGATCAGCTGGGGCTGGTCCCCAGCACCTTTTCATACTGTTCATGGGGTCAATCTCATCACACCAGGACCACACCCTTGTCTAACTCAATGAAATTAAGCCATGCCCGTGGGGCAACCCAGGATGGGTGGGTCATGGTGGAGATATCTGACAGGGTGTGGTCCACTGGAGAAGGGAATGGCAAACCATTATCATATACTTAAACTAAAAAGTGGGCATTATTTGTTTAATAATGGTGAGCTAAAACATGGTCTTAAATGTCGCAAATACAAGACGCTGTATTTTGTTTTTGATTGGCAATGCAATTTTAATGATATAGTTAGCAATGTAAAACACATTTGTCAGATGATATTTAAAATGTTAATAAGTAATTCTTAAGGGGCTCAAGGGCATACCTACACACTACTGTTATGTTATTTAGTGTAAGTATCCTTATCTGCTATATAAACATACTGCCAAATCATTCACTGTTTAACACAATAAATGCATTAATAATCTATTAAAAGTATATTCTTTGCAGCCAAAGATGGAGAAGCTCTATACAATCAGCAAAAACAAGACCAGGAGCTGACTGTGGCTCGGACCATGAACTCCTTATTGCCAAATTCAGACTGAAATTGAAGAAAGTAGGGAAAACCACTAGACCATTCAGGTATGACCTAAATCAAATCCCTTATGATTATACAGTGGAAGTGAGAAATAGATTTAAGGGCCTAGATCTGAAAGATAGAGTGCCTGATGAACTATGGAATGAGGTTCGTGACATTGTACAGGAGACAGGGATCAAGACCATCCCCATGGAAAAGAAATGCAAAAAAGCAAAAGGCCTGGGAGGCCTTGCAAATAGCTGAGAAAAGAAGAGAAGCGAAAAGCAAAGGAGAAAAAGAAAGATATAAACATCTGAATGCAGAGTTCCAAAGAATAGCAAGAAGAGATAAGAAAGCCTTCTTCAGCGATCAATGCAAAGAAATAGAGGAAAACAACAGAATGGGAAAGACAAGGATCTATTCAAGAAAATCAGAGATACCAAAGGAACATTTCATGCAAAAATGGACTTGATAAAGGACAGAAATGGTATGGACCTAACGGAAGCAGAAGATATTAAGAAGAGGTGGCAAGAATACACAGAAGAACTATACAAAAAAGAGCTTCACGACCCAGATAATCATGGTGGTGTGATCACTGACCTAGAGCCAGACATCCTGGAACGTGAAGTCAAGTGGGCCTTAGAAAGCATCACTACGAACAAAGCTAGTGGAGGTGATGGAATTCCAGTGGAGCTATTCCAAATCCTGAAAGATGATGCTGTGAAAGTGCTGCACTCAATATGCCAGGAAATCTGGAAAACTCAGCAGTGGCCACAAGATTGGAAAAAGTCAGTTTTCATCCCAATCCCAAAGAAAGGCAATATCAAAGAGTGCTCAAACTACCACACAATTGCACTCATCTCACACGCTAGTAAAGTAATGCTCAAAATTCTCCAAGCCAGGCTTCAGCAATATGTGAACCGTGAACTTCCTGACGTTCAAGCTGGATTTAGAAAAGGCAGAGGAACCAGAGATCAAATTGCCAACATCCGCTGGATCATGGAAAAAGCAAGAGAGTTCCAGAAAAACATCTATTTCTGCATTATTGACTATGCCAAAGCCTTTGACTGTGTAGATCACAATAAACTGTGGAAAATTCTGAGAGAGATGGGAATACCAGACCACCTGATCTGCCTCTTGAGAAATCTGTATGCAGGTCAGGAAGCAACAGTTAGAACTGATCATGGAACAACAGACTGGTTCCAAATAGGAAAAGGAGTACGTCAAGGCTGTATATTGTCACCATGTTTATTTAACTTATATGCAGAGTACATCATGAGAAATGCTGGACTGGAAGAAACACAAGTTGGAATCAAGATTGCCAGGAGAAATATCAATAACCTCAGATATGCAGATGATACCACCCTTATGGCAGAAAGTGAAGAGGAACTCAAAAGCCTCTTGATGAAAGTGAAAAGTGGAGAGTGAAAAGGTTGGCTTAAAGCTCAACATTTAGAAAATGAAGATCATGGCATCTGGTCCCATCACTACATGGGAAATAGATGGAGAAACAGTGGAAACAGTGACAGACTTTCTTTTTCTGGGCTCCAAAATCACTGCAGATGGTGACTGCAGCCATGAAATTAAAAGACGCTTACTCCTTGGAAGGAAAGTTATGACCAACCTAGATAGCATATTCAAAAGCAGAGACATCACTTTGCCAACAGGTTCGCCTAGTCAAGGCTATGGTCTTTCCTGTGGTCATGTATAGATGTGAGAGCTGGACTGTGAAGAAGGCTGAGCACCGAAGAATAGATGCTTTTGAACTGTGGTGTTGGAGAAGACTCTTGAGAGTCCCTTGGACTGCAAGGAGATCCAACCAGTCCATTCTGAAGAAGATCAGCCCTGGGATTTCTTTGGAAGGAATGATGCTAAAGCTGAAACTCCAGTATTTTGGCCACCTCATGCGAAGAGTTGACTCATTGGAGAAGACTCTGATGCTGGGAGGGATTGGGGGCAGGAGGAGAAGGGGACGACAGAGGATGAGATGGCTGGATGGCATCACTGACTCGATGGATGTGAGTCTGAGTGACCTCTGGGAGCTGGTGATGGATAGGGAGGCCTGGCGTGCTGCAGTTCATGGGGTCGCAAAGATTCGGACACGACTGAGCGACTGATCTGATCTGATCTGAGTGAGCCCCCCATATTTTTCATTGTTGCCTATTTTTCCATAACGCTAACAGAGATTCAGATTTCATCTATCTTCAGGTTCTTCCCTTCTTTATATTCCTGTGCAGAATCTTCTTTTGGTAAGTAAAATGAGCAAGGGAGATGGGAAAGGATGGAAGTGGACTATATTATTTCTGTCTACCTGCCATGGACCAGAATTTATTCTCATCACCATGTCCAAGGGGAAAGGATCTTAGGAATATGGACTAGCTATGTGGATGTGGATGTCAATGAGCATCTGTCCTGATTATAAAAGTTATTTATAATTCAAAAAGTTTGGTTAACACTCACATATTAAAACAGCTATTTGCTTCCTTAACTCATTTTAGTTTTTCCATGACGGCTTTCTTCACAGAGATATGGAAAGTCTAAAATGAACTCCTACAGCAACCCTTCATTTAGATACTGCTTATATATTCCCCAGAGCAATCACAGAATCTAAATTCCAAACTATGGCTAAAGTCCACAGTAAAGACATGAAAGTTAAGAATACTAACGCATATATATGGAATTTAGAAATATGGTAACAATAACCCTGTTTACGAGACAGCAAAAGAGACACTGATGTATAGAACAGACATTTGGACTCTGGGAACGGGAAAGGGTGGGATGATTTGGGAGAATAGCATTGAAATATGTATAATATCATATCTGAAACGAGTAGCCAGTCCAGGTACGATGCCTGATAACGCCTGATAATGGATGCCTGGGGCTGGTGCACTGGGACAACCCAGAGGGATGGTATGTGGAAGGAGGGAGGGAGGAGGGTTCAGGATGGAGAACACATGTATACTTGTGGCGGATCCATCTTGATATATGGCAAAAGCAATACAATATTGTAAAGTTAAGCAAAATAAAATTTAATTTAAAAAAAAAAAGAATTTGTCCTTCATTTTCTATTCTCAGAGTTGACTTATTCTTTGATCTCAATGGAGGTTTTGCTTTGTTTAAAGTCCTTACCTAAAAGTTATTAATTAGACTCTTGGATATGCAATGCAAATGTACTTGTATGTTCCACAGTTAGGGTTCGGAGGTTAAGTGCAATACTATCATTGATAATGTGGGCACAGATGAAGACAATGATAACTAGTGATCAGAAGTACTAAGTATATGATGGATATCACATTTTTCCCAAATTGTTTCAAACCCTTCTAACACATTCCCTTATCTGTACATCATCTTAATGAGGCTTATAAGAATTAACTGTTATCAATGCTATTTTTTGGTAATTTCACAAAAATCTTCCACTCTGTACAATCTTTGGAGTCTCTTTTCTCAAGACAGCTGCAGAGAACACTTGAGAATGCAGAGAATGATCTAGGACTCTAAATTCACAAAATGACAGCCAGTTGTAATCAGCCCCGCACAGTTAACAGTGTCCACGAGATAACAAATGCATTTGCTCCTCCAAACAGAAACATATGGAGCCGAGATTGAACTATTTTTTCAAGTCTAAGCCTGAGTTGAGGTTTCCATCTGAGTTGACGATGATAAGAATGAATGAAAATAAAAGTGATGGAAAGCAAGGGGTGGTTAGATCTGACAACAGAAACTGATTATTCACTCATGTCATTCAAAGTTCTTTTCTAGTCTTAACTCTTTAGCTCCTTCTGAATTCCAGACAGAAGAGAGTATCTACCCCTCACATGGTTCTCTCTGGGAAACCCCAGGAATGCCTAAGGAAGAAAAGGCTCTTCTGTCATTGCCATCATCATCATCTTAGCAAACCTTTATTGTATAATTACTGTGTGCCAGACAATACACTCAACCTTTTTACATGCGTTCATTCATTTAATGCTCATTGTAACCCTACAAACTTTCAAGTTTGTATATCATATTAATCAGGATTTTTGCAATTTTTATTACAAACTTCAACCAAATGTAGGTTAAGAAGGTATATGTAGTTAGCAGATAATAGCAGTTCAAAATATTGAAAGACAACTGTCAGTCTGATACTGAGAATATTTCTGTATTTTATTTTTCTCTCTCATTCTCTTCCTTTAGATCTAGTATCTTTCTTTTCTGTTAAGAACATGACTCCTACGCAGCGGGGATATAGTCACCTATCACAAGTTATCAGATCAGATCAGTCGCTCAGTCGTGTCGGACTCTTTGCGACCCCATGAACTGCAGCATGCCAGGCCTCCCTATCCATCACCAGCTCTCAGAGGTCACTCAGACTCACATTCATCGAATCACAATTTATAGGTACCCCTAATTATTCCAGCTGAGAAATGCCAAGGAAGAACATTAATTGATCTGCCTTGGGTCACATGTTCATTTTTAAAGCAGTATGGTAATTTTGGGGGAAGGCTTCTTCTTGTTGGCCTATTCTGGTTCCCATGGCAAACCTGGAGGTCCAGGGAGAAAGTCCCTTTATTGTTGGCCACCACATCTGAATCATTTGGAAAAATACTAAAAGTGGCAGACAAAATGTCATATGTTCATAAAATCTAGGCTTTATTACTTCACTATATTACATTTGAGGAAATAAAGCTTAGAGAAGTCAGGTTATTTGCCTAACATCATCCGAGTATCAGTTTTGTGGCAGATTTGATTGACTTAAAAAACTATATTCTAAATTAATAGGCTGAACTGTATTTCCAAATTTTGACTTGGAGCTTGGTATACTGGGAGGACTATTGATGAAGTGTGAGAGAGACAGAGGAAGTGTGAGTGTGTGTGTGTGTGTGTGCACTCATGTGTGTGCGTGTGTGCGTGTGTGTGTATTTCATATTCTTCATTTCAGTTTTGGGCATATACAATATATAATAAGGACAAGAAATATTTTTGAAGACAGAAACCGGTGTATTTGAAGAAGGGTTTGGAATTTGCTAACCAGAAAGAGGGAAATATGGTCTTTAAAACAGTATCAATATATTTAAAAGACAGTCAGGGGTTTGGTTTTAGTCACTTTGAGTCTTGAAATTTAGTTAAAAGAACTGAAGAATTAAAGTGCAGGGAGTTCAAGACTCACAGATCGTGGTGAGTCCACAGGAGAACGGACTTTTGGTCACCAAGGGGAGAGCAGTAGACCGGAAGTTTGTGGTTGGTAGTTGCAAGCTCTGATACTTAGAATGAAGTAGACAACAAGGGTCTGATATACAGTACAGGCAGCTATATTGAGTATTCCTCTGGTAAACCATAATGGAAAAGAATATAAAAAACCCTGTATATCGAATCAATGGACATGAATTTGAGCAAATTCTGGGAGACAGTGAAGGACAGGGAAGACTGGTGTGCTGCAGTTAATGGGGTCACAGAGAGTCAGACATGACTTAGAGACTGAACAACAACAGTATGTGTATAAATGAGTCATTTTGTTGTACAGCAGAGATTGGAACAACACTGTAAATCAACAATAATTCAATTAAAAAATTAAAAACGAGAAGGGAGCTCAAGCCCAGGTTCAGTACAAGCAATGCACATCCTGTAGGTTACCTAAACCTCCTATCCACCTATCTTATGCAGTTAATCAAGATCAAACTTACTAAATAAACATCAATGATTTTCGAAAGCTAAAAAAATCCCCCCAATGATAGTATTACTATTTTGCATTATTTATGTCATCTATATAGAAAGATGTGATTGTAGGTTATGGATACTTTTCTAAAAACAAGAGGGAAAGGACGACCATATTATTACAGCAATTTTATAAGCAGGCAGATTTTACTGCAGCTAATTTACCTCTCAATTCCTCTTTTGCTAAGTTGTCATTGCTGCTGCTGTCAACCTCTTCCTGTCCTCCCCCCACCACCTTCTCTTGTTTCTTCCTCTCATTATTAAAATTTCATGAGACTGTCTTTGGTATCTAGTCCTCTAAGTAAAGTTTCAGATTAAATCTATGCTCAGTGAATGGTTTTCTTTACATCCAAATTACAAAGTTTCCTTGTGATTAGATATTCATTGACAAGGCTATTCTATTGGTTTTCTGCACACTAGCCGTTAAAGCATATTCTTCTCTACTTTCTCTACCAAGTTTTTATTCTTACCAACTTAAATGATTGTTTTCACTTTTCCTTACAAGAACTCGTTCCCTCTAACATCTTCAACCAACCACAGGCTTATTCTGGATGAATTTTGGGCACTGAATTATGGTAAAGCTTCACCCATTGCCTTAAGGAGACAAGGCAATAATGCCATATTTCTTAATAATTGATCTAGAAAATCAACCCCAATACAGCAGGCTAAAACAATGAGATTTATGCTGCACCTCATTTATCTTAACAATTGTAAAACTCCATGTTTGCTTACACATGTGATACCATTAAGATGCAAGTACATGGCAGAGAAAAGGAAAGACAGGTCATGGTCAAGGCAGCTCTCACAATATCTCAAAGACTGTTTAATTTTGCCTGAGCTTGCTGGTCATGCAAATGATTATGAATGATTATCCATATCTTATCCTACAATGGAATAAATAAATAAAAGCAGTGACACATGGACCCCAACATTTCCATAAGCCCCCATCCTTGAGATGACTGAATGACCTCTGGTATTGGATCAGTGTTTTCTTTGGGCAGACATTAATCCTAAGGGCACTGCTGCTGCTGCTGCTGCTGCTGCTGCTGAGTCGCTTCAGTCGTGTCCGACTCTGTGCGATCCCAAAGACGGCAGCCCACCAGGCTCCTTTGTCCCTGGGATTCTCCAGGTAAGAACACTGGAGTGGGTTGCCATTTCCTTCTCCAATGCATGAAAGTGAAAAGTGAAAGTGAAGTCGCCCAGTCGTGTCCGACTCTTAGCGATCCCATGGACTGGAGCCCACCAGGCTCCTCCGTCCATGGGATTCCCCAGGCAAGAGTACTGGGGTAGGGTGCCACTGCCTTCTCCCCCTAAGGGCACTAGAACACTGAAATGAGTGACACAGGGACCCCCGTTTCCTCATTGCCTTTCCCTGGATTTCTCTCTTTGAATTCAGTATCAAATGAGAAATAACAAGGAGAGCTGAGCAAAATATAAAGAGCTCATTATTTGATAAACAAATATATGGTGTTAGGGACATATTATAAACAATTATGTGTTAACTACCATGGCACTAGAGTCAGAAATGATTAATGATGGTTGCATTAATGGGTGGGACTGTAGATTGGAAACAGTGGTATGAAAAAGCAATGCTTTAAAGTATGAACTACTGGGACTGTTGCTGAAGCTGAAGCTCCAATACTTTGGCTACCTGATACAAAAAGTCAACTCACTGGAAAAGACCGTGATGCTGGGAAAGATTGAAAGAAAAGGGGGAAGTGGGTGGCAGATGATGAGATGGTTACAAAGCATCACCAACTCAATGGACATGAACGTGAGCAAACTCCAGGAAACAGTGAAGGACAGGGAAGCCTGACATGCCGCAGTCCATGGGCATGGACTGCAAAGAATCGGACACAACTTAGCAACTGAACAAGAGCAAATGCATGTCCACACACACACAGGCAATTACTATATATATGAAGAAAAGTTATGACCAACCTAGATAGCATATTCAAAAGCAGAGACATTACTTTGCCAACAAAGATTCATCTAGTCAAGGCTATGGTCTTTCCTGTGGGCATGTATGGATGTGAGAGCTGGACTGTGAAGAAGGCTGAGCACCGAAGAATTGATGCTTTTGAACTGTGGTGTTGGAGAAGACTTGAGAGTCCCTTGGACTGTAAGGAGAACCAACCAGTCCATTCTGAAGGAGATCAGCCCTGGGATTTCTTTGGAAGGAATGATGCTAAAGCTGAAACTCCAGTATTTTGGCCACCTCATGCGAAAAGTTGACTCATTGGAGAAGACTGTGATGCTGGGAGGGATTGGGGGCAGGAGGAGAAGGGGATGACAGAGGATGAGATGGCTGGATGGCATCACTGACTCGATGGATGTGAGTCTGAGTGAACTCCAGGAGTTGGTGATGGACAGGGAGGCCTGGCGTGCTGCAGTTCATGGGATCGCAGAGAGTTGGACACGATTGAGAGACTGATCTGATCTGATCTGATGCATGCTATTGATAAAAACTATATTCATGACGATTTAAAATATGGTTATAGACAAAAGCAACTAAATTTGGCATAAAATATAAACTAAATCTAAAAATAATAAAACCAGCATTCACACACAAACCATTTTATACAATTTTGGGGAGGAAAAGAATACAGAGGTGATGATTTAGGCAAGAAGTTATTAAGTTTTCTAACAAGTATCTATCATAGCAGAAAATAGTGATTATTCCCTGGGAATAGACACAGAGGTTGGAAGGTAGACAGAAATGCATAGAAGTAGAGCAAAAGCAGACACAAAATAAAAAGAAAGAACAAATATATAGTAAGAAGCCAACACATAAAGAATGTTTAGATCTCTTTCAGTTCAGTTCAGTTCAGTTGCTCAGTCATGTCTGACTCTCTGCGACCCCATAAATTGCAGCACCGCCAGGCCTCCCTGTAGATCACCATCTCCCGGAGTTCACTCAAACTCATGTCCATCGAGTCGGTGATGCCATCCAGCCATCTCATCCCCTGTCATCCCCTTCTCCTCCTTCCCCCAATCCCTACCAGCATCAGAGTCTTTTCCAATGAGTCAACTCTTCGTATGAGGTGGCCAAAGTATTGGAGTTTCAGCTTTATCATCATTCCTTCCAAAGAACACCCAGGACTGATCTCCTTTAGAATGGACTGGTTGGATATCCTTGCAGTCCAAGAGACTCTCAAGAGTCTTCTCCAACACCACAGTTCAAAAGCATCAATTCTTCGGCACTCAGCTTTCTTCATAGTCCAACTCTCGCATTCATACATGACCACCGGAAAAACCATAGCCTTGACTAAATAGACCTTTGTTGGCAAAGTAATGTCTCTGCTTTTCAATATGCTGTCTAGGTTGGTCATACCTTTTCTTCCAAGGAGTAAGAGTCTTTTAATTCCATGGCTACAGTCACCATCTGCCGTACTCTCTAGTAAAATTAAAGAGAATAGGCTAATGAATTATTTATCTCAAGAATCAGGTATCAGAGTGTTCAGTCACAAATTTTGTTTCTCTACCATGAGTTCTCAGCTTCCACCAAAAGGTATGTGTGTGTGTTTGATAAAATATCTGTGGGGATGCATATAGCATTAATATGAAAGTGGCTGAGGGGGACTATTTACCAACCCTCTAAATCCCCCACTGCTCTTTTTAAGACTATATTTATCAAAAAATGAGAAGTTTTCATTCTTGATTTTCAAAAAATTTTATGTCTGGCTTAAAATAATTTCGAACATGTTTATGTGCTCTTTTGTTGCATGTTTCTTATTAAATGAAAAGATAAAAATTGATAATGCAATGCTGGTCAGTTTGAACTCCTGGAGCAAAAGAAAAACACATCTCACATGTGTTAGAAGACATATAAAAGTGAGAATTTTTAATGAGGTGTTTCACTTTTGCTATTGGCTTGGAGCTAATGAGAAGATTATCTTATCCAGCAGGAGAAAGTTTTCATTTTACACCTGTTTTGTAGAGTTGGTGATATTTTGGAGGCTGTTTGTGAGTATGACCTGATATTTTTTAGTTTCCAGATGCCTGTGGATCTAAGTGTTGGAGTCTGAGGCTCCTTTTAGAGCACATAAAGTTATGGTTGCTTTTCTGATGCATTTATTTATAAGATACGCTCAGTTTATTTGAAGTGATTAAGGAGCACTGCCTGTGTACCATGCTTGCAGCCTGGATGAAAGCTAAGCTGGGTCCATACATCCCAACCAAGTGTAGCTGTGGTTGCAGGAGTGGATGGTCTGGGTGGTGTAAGGGAAGACAAGGATTGGCAGTTACTCCTTCAAAACTAAAAATGCATTAAGCCTAGAAAGAATTTTTTTCTATTTTTATCCCCTTTAAAGCTCCTATATCAATAGGCACAAAGTAGGTTGGTCGTTGTTACAATTTTGTGAGCCTCAGAAGCAAGGTTTAGCAAAGCTTATTAAAAAGTTTCTAAGGAAAACTTCACTGTATTTGATTCAATGCATCTTGGGTAAAGCTGAAAAATCTGTGTTTAGCCATCATCTGAGGTAAAACTTTACTTTATTGGGCTCCAAAATCACGGCAGATGGTGACTGCAGCCATGAAATTAAAAGACGCTTACTCCTTGGAAGGAAAGTTATGACCAACCTAGACAGTATATTGAAAAGCAGAGGCATTACTTTGCCAACAAAGGTCCGTTTAGTCAAGGCTATGGTTTATCCAGTGGTCATGTATGGATGTGAGAGTTGGACTGTGAAGAAAGCTGAGCACCAAAAAATTGATGCTTTTGAACTGTGGTGTTGGAGAAGACGCTTGAGAGTCTCTTGGACTGCAAGGATATCCAACCAGTCCATTCTAAAGGAGATCATCCCTGGGTGTTCATTGGAAGGACTGATGCTAAAGCTGAAACTCCAGTACTTTGGTCACCTCATGTGAAGAGTTGACTCATTGGAAAAGACTCTGATGCTGGTAGGGATTGGGGGCAGGAGGAAAAGGGGATGACAGAGGATGAGATGGTTGGATGGCATCACTGACTCGATGGACGTGAGTTTGAGTGAATTCCGGGAGTTGATGAAGGACAGGGAGGCCTGGCGTGCTGCGATTCACGGGGTCGCAAAGAGTCAGACACGACTGAGCGACTGAACCAAACTGAAGTAAATCTGACAGCTGGGACCCACATTTTGAGAAATACTGGTCTTCTCTGAAGGCTCAGACAGTAAAGAATTTGCCTGCAATGAAGGAGACCAATGTTTGATCCCTTGGGTGGAGACAATCCCGTGGAGAAAGGAATGGTAACCCACTCCAGGGTTCTTGCCTGGAGAAGCCCATGGACAGAGAAGCCTGTTGGGCTACAATCTATGGGTCAAAGAATCACACACGACTGAGCAACTAACACCATCAATTTACTCTCAAATTTTCTTCAAAGGGAAAGGGTCCTCTGCAGGACTGAAAGGCCTGTCTGGTTTGAGATCTTCCCAAAAAGTACGCGACAGTGATAGAAAAAATAGGTCCAGACAAAGAAAAAATTTTATCTTATTATTTTTACAATAGTCTGTAAAGAAATGTTTGACCTTCTTCTTTTATAGTTAAAGTGATGTTTATGAAGTTCAAGTTACTGTGGCAGGGTCCCACAGTTAAGAGGCAGAGGAAAAACACTGACAGAGGAAGAGTAGAAAATTGTATAATATTTCAGGAGGGCAGGTTGTAAATGTCATCAAGAACTGGAGACTTTTGAAATTTCAATTGGAGAGGTCATTTCTAGGTAACAATGGAGGGATCATCAATTCTTTTGTTGTTGTTATTCAGTCATTAAGCTGTATTCAACTCTGCGACTTCCTGGACACCCTGTCCTTCACTATCTCCCAGAGTTTGCTCACATTCACACCCATTTCATTGGTAATACTATCTAACAGTCTCATCCTCTGCTGCCCTCTTCTTCTTTTGCCTTTGATCTTTCTCAACATCAGAGTCTTTTCCAATGAGTTGGCTTTGCATCAGGTGGCCAAAGTATTGTAGCTTCAGCATCAGTCCTTCCAATGAATATTCAGTGTTGATTTCCTTTAGGATTGACTGGTTTGATCTGCTTGGAGTCCAAGGGATTCTCGAGAGTATTCTCTAGCACCACAGTTCTTCACAAATTCACAAATCAGTTCTTTAGCGTTATATCTCGGGGAAGGCAATGGCACCCCACCCCAGTACTTTTGCCTGGAAAATCCCATGGACGGAGGAGCCTGGTAGGCTCCAGTCCATGGGGTCGCTGAGAGTCGGACACGACTGAGCGACTTCACTTTCACTTTTCACTTTCATGCATTGGAGAAGGAAATGGCAACCCACTCCAGTGTTCTTGCCTGGAGAATCCCAGGGACGGGGGAGCCTGGTGAGCTTCTGTCTATGGGGTCGCACAGAGTCGGACACGACTGAAGCGACTTAGCAGCAGCAGCAGCGTTATATCTAAAACTTGACTGTGCTACATACATCATGGTTTTGAATAAAAAATTAACAAAAACAGCTGTATTCACAAACTCATAAGTAAAAGCCATTCAAAGTGTGAAAACATAGAATACAAGGTCTGGTCTTTTATTTACTGATGTCAGGTTATACTTAGTATTACAGGGAGAGAGAAAGAGAAACAGCAAAGAAGTTTGGCATATTTTCAAGCAAAGAAAAATTTGAGTTGAAGCTTATCAAAACCTGGCCTCTGACATACAGCCTCAATAATTTAACCTGCTGTCTACACCTCTCTTCTGAAAAGAGACAGGTACATTACAAGCTTATCAGATCATGTGAAAAAACTCCAAGTCATTCTAACCTCAAGCCTTGGCCACTCTCTTGACATATCTGTTGTCTATCTCTAAAAATCAATTTGCATTTCACCTTATGTGATTGGCTTACTGTATTCAATAAACAGCACAATGAGAGTGCTTCAACTGGCACCTCAACTATAAAATATGAATCCCATTTTAACCCAAAATGAGCAGGAAAAAATTACAAATTTCAAGTTTAACCTGTAATTTATTCTTGGCCAGCACAAAATCCCTAGGTAGTTATATTTAAACTGCTTGACTCCAATGCTTCTTATGAGTCTTAACTTGTGTTTTAGAAGCAGTATTGCTATATATTATAAAACCACTTTATCGATTGTGAGAACAATTCAAAATGAGGTTTAAATGTAAGAGGGTCTTCGTGGCAGCATATAATGAGACTTAACTCCTATAGATTTAGGGCAGAAAAAGAGATGTTCTGTTATAAAGAGAAGAAAGCTTCCACCAGAGGAGAAGACAACAAACTTTAAGTTTGGATTTTGCCTGGGCACTGTAAGGTACTCCCTTGGAGAGACCAGTAGACAAAGAAAGATGTCACTCATCTGAGAGTGGCAACTAACCTCAGCCACCAGAAAGACATGGTGTTGCTGTTACACAACAGGGATGGGAAGAAGAGCTAAGATTTCTGTCATGATGAAGTAGGAAAGCTCAATGTTTCCATGCAGAGGTTCTTGGTTCTCCCCTATCCAATTTTTATGTTAAATTAACAAGTGCCAGTGGCCATGAGAAGACTGTGGTTATCAGGGGTTCTCAGTCCTCAGTGGGAAGCATCAGATCACCCAACCAGGTGAGCCACTGATTCACACAAGAGTGAGGGAAGTCTTAAAGTGCAGAATAGAAGAAAAGTTCAGTGACAATGCCAGTCCCCAAACCAGTTCTGGTCACAGGGGTATGGTCTGTCTCAATATCCATTCTGTTGAAAATTTCCCCAGCAAAAGTTCCATGGGAATTCTAGAGATGCTGTTTCCAGTGGAATTTAGAGGTGCAAAGAAAGAATGTAGTGCATATTATACATTGCCCACAGCCCCTGTAGGATCAATTCACTGACCTTTTCAGCTGACAGGAGGGCTGCTTTCTGAAGCTTCAGGTGAGTCCTCCTCAGGGACTGATGGGAACTGACTCGCCTGAGGTTAGACTCTTGCCCCACAGAGGAATCTCCTATCAATTACTGGCCAATGTTTGCCTCAAATTGGAACGTCTTTGAAAAGCTATCCCAGTGTCAGGCTCCCTGAGGGAATGATGAGGCCCATGTTGCAACTACATCTCATTCACCTTATTTTTCTGCAGGGTCCTTTTCCTCACTCACAGGTACACTTTCTTGAAAGACTCCCCAACAAAACTGCTGCAAGCAAATTAAAGCCTCAGAGTCTATTTCCTTTGTCAACGCAACATACATTAGTTCCTTTGTTTTTGTTTTTCCTTTCCACAGCTCTTTGTTTGAACAAAAATTTCACTTTCTACTCAGTTTTGGAAATTGAACACCTGAACAACTGTACTCAACACTTCTCTGTCCCTCAGTTTTAGCCAAATTCACCCAATCTGTACATGAGCTTTATCAGTTCACTCTGAAATTGTTTTTAAAAACTACCTGATGAACCTATTTGCAGGGCAACAATGGAGACACAGACATAGAGAACCGACTTATGGATACGGGGGTGGGGTAAGGAAAGGGTGGGACAAATGGAGAGAGTAACATGGAAACATATACACTACCACATGTGAAATAGATAGCCACTGGGAATTTGCTGTATGACTCGGGGAACTCATACTGGGGCTCTGTAACAACCTAGAGGGGTGGGATGGGGTGGGAGCTGGGGGGAGATTTAAGAGAGAGGGGACATAGGTATGCTTAAGGCTGATTCATGTTGACATATGGCAGAAACCAACACAATAGTTTAAAGCAATTATCTGTCAATTAAAAAAAAAAAAATACCTGTTCACCAGTATCCTAGTAGGAGCTACCACTATATCTCTCTTTATTGCTTGAAAGTTTCTCCTCTCATCATTTTTAATTCATCCTTCACACTGTGGTGGTGAGAGAGGTCTTCCCAGGAGACAGCAGATGAGTCACCAGTCTGGAACCTTACCCTAGAGACCTCGGATACATCAGTGCTGCCTGCAACAATGGTCTCTGCTCAGCTCTTCCTTCATGTATTGTATTGCCATATTTCTTTGAGTTCTGGACCTTTGCACATGCCACCCCATCCACTGGCCTTCTCCCTCCAACCCAACACATAAGCCTTGAAAGTTTCAGTCTTCTCCTCTATAAAAAGGGACTAATCTGCCATACATCAGGGCTGTTTAAAGTTGAAATTAAATAAGCATATACCTGATACATGTTAGTTTTAAAACATTTTGTTCTGAATTCTAAGTTTTATTCTTTAATCTTTTTCTTGTAGTTTCTGAGGGCCTCAATGTTCAAGGCAAAATTTCAAGGGTTGATTTATGTCAGCTAAGAAATTCATAATGCACCTTGCTGTGGAGCATTTTCACTGAAATTATTCATTGCTGTCAGGTTAATAATATCCCTTAGAGTTTTGCATTTTTGTCAAATATAAATGTTGGCCTTCTATAATTTTCAGAATGACTACCTTGCTTCACAATCTGTTTAAAGAGCAGATAAAGCCATTAATGAAATTTACAGTTTCAGGAGCCCTGATATGAAAAGGAAGATTACAAAAAAATGAGAAAGAAAAAGACATTAATTAACATCTAATTAGTAATAGCAGAGTGTAGTCCTTAATAATTGTAAAATAAATGGAAACTTTTGTAAATATATATACAAGGTGGAAGCATACCTAAATTCTCCTTGAGGTAAGATTAATGTCACGCTAATATACAAACTCTCAAAAAAATCTGTTTTGTTAAAAAGAAAAGTTTCATTTTATAAATAATATCAGTATCAGGATAGATTCACTGTTACCGCAAGAAGGAAGCACAATTTAAACAACGCCATAAGCCTGTGAAATGTAGAAGTACAGTGTGGTTCTGAGTATTAAAAAAACAAATATTTAAAGCAGTAGCAATGATGTCATTTGAAAAGTTTAGCATTATTACAAATTCTCTTAAAATATCAACAATGTTAAAAAATCAAGACATAAATATTTGATTTTAATCAATAGAAACCCTGGGTATATGAGAACTAAATTTAAAAATGCATCTTTAGCATCTTTATGAAATAAATTCCTCACTCAGCAGCATAACAAATTCCCCCTAAGAGAGCTCTTATAATTTTCAGCTATATATGATCTGAATTGTTCTAGCAAATAGCATTCTGCTTTTAGCAGGAAAGAGTCATCAAAAGAGACACCAGTGACGAAGATAAAGGGATCTGAGCCAGCAGTTTTGAGTCCTGTCACCGTTCCTTAACTGAGGGCTTGGACTTTGTCTTCAGGATGATCTGGGCCAGATCCCTCCATTTTTTCTGGTTGGCTGTGTAAGTTAGCCTGATTACCTGATATTTTTAAGCCCTTGTTTCCTCATCTGTTAAATAGATGTAATAATACATGCTTATGGGCTTCCCTTGCGGCTCAGCTGGTAAAGAATTCATCTGCAATGTGGGAGACCTGGGTTCGATCCCTGGGTTGGGAAGATCCCCTGGAGAAGGGACCAGCTACCACTCCAGTATCCTGACCTGTATAGTCCATGCGGTTACAGACAGTCAGACATGACTGAGCAACTTTTACTTTCACTATACCACTATTATAAGGATGTGATTAAGTACATAAAACAGAGAGCCAGATTCAAAGTCAAGAAGTGTCACCGAAAGGGCTATATTCCTTTTTTTTTTCCCCTGGCTTTACTGAGATGTAATTGACCCACATCATTATGTAAGTGTCAGGTATACAAAATGATGATTTGATTCACTTCATATTACAAACAATTACCACAATAAGGTGCGTTAACAACTCTATACCTAACATAATTATCTCTTTTGTGTGCAGTGTGTGTGTGTGTGTGTGTGTGTGTGTGTGAATGTTAAAATTTACTATCTGGACAACTTTCAAGTATATAATAGTACTAACTATAGTCATCATGCTCTACATTAGATCCCCAAAACTTACACACTTTATAACTGAAGTTTAGGCCATTTGACCAACATCTCCCCATCTCCCCTCAACATCCAAGCCCCTGGCAACTACCATGTACTTTGTTCAGCTTTAACAGATTCCAGAAATAAGTGACACCATTTGTCCTTCTTTTTCTGGTTTATTTAACTGTGCATAATGTCCTTCAAGTTTTTTCATGTTGTTGTAGAATATGGGATATTTTTCTTTTAATGGCTGAATCTTATTCCATTGTATGAATATATGAGAGTGTGCATGGGTATCACATGTTCTTTATTCATTCATCTCTTGCTGGACATTGAGGTTGTTTTCATGTCTTAACTATTCTGAATGTGGAATGGACATGAAAGTACAGATATCTCTTTGAGATAGTGATTCTATTTCTCTTGGATATATACCTAGAAGTAGGACTGCAGGATCATATGGTTCTATTTTTAATTTTCTGAGGAAACATCATACTGTTTTCAATAGTGGCTGTACCAATTTACATTCCCACCAACAGTGTGCAAGTGTCCATTTTTCTCCACATGCTGGCCAACTTGCTTGTCTTTTTTGATGATAGCTATTTGGACTGATGTTGAAGCTGAAACTCCAATATTTTGGCCACCTGATGTGAAGAGCTGACTCATTTGAAACGACCATGATGCTGGGCAAGATTGAAGGCAGGAGGAGAAGGGGACGACAGAGGATGAGATGGTTGGATGGCATCACCGACTCAATGGACATGCTGCTGCTGCTGCTGCCGCGTCGCTTCAGTCGTGTACGACTCTGTGCAACCCCAGAGACGGCAGCCCACCAGGATTCCCCGTCCCTGGGATTCTCCAGGCAAGAACACTGGAGTGGGTTGCCATTTCCTTCTCCAATGCATGAAAGTGAAAAGTGAAAGTGAAGTCGCTCAGTCGTGTCCGACTCTAGCGACCCCATGGACTGCAGCCTACCAGGCTCCTCTGTCCATGGGATTTTCTAGGCAAAAGTACTGGAGTGGGGTGCCATTGCCTTCTCCACAATGGACATGAGTTTGGGTAAATTCCAGGAGTTGGTGATGGACAGGGAGGCCTGGCATGCTGTAGTTCATGGGATCACAAAGAGTCAGATACGACTGAGCGACTGAACTGAACTGCTTTTATTAATAACAGGTGTGAGGTAATAACCCACTCCAGTATTCTTGCCTGGAGAATCCCAGGGACAGGGCAGCCTGGTGAGCTTCCGTCTATGGGGTCGCACAGAGTCGGACACGACTGAAGCGACTTAGCAGCAGCAGCAGCACTGAGGTAATAGCTCATTGTGGTTTGGATTTGCATTTCCCCAAGACCCACATTCTTGACCTTTACCATTAACTTACACCCTCGACCTTGATCTTTACATAAACTGCTGCACAGTAAGTGTGCCTAACATCCAAGAAGTGCAGGATAGATACACATAGTATTTAAAAAGATATTTGTTTCAAATCTTTGAATATTTGTCCAAAATTGGTCAAGATGGTAAGTAATTGAATTTGGCCATAATATATCATTCCCAGATTATTTTTCAGTGTTTGACTAAGAATCAGGTAATCCTGGGAGTGAGGAAAGGGGGGAAAAAGGAGAATGAAACTTGAGTAAGAAATTGAAGAAGAAATCTAATTGCTGGGGGCACTTGAAGTCAATATGCGTTATGCCTCTGTTATCCTTTTAAAATGTAAATACTATACAATAAAATATAGAGCTCTTAAAATCTGAAATCTCATTTTAATGAGGAATTGGCTAAAATGGGGCAAGAGCGGAATTCCTAAGGGGTGGAAATATAAAAACTTTGTTTTTTATAGTGATTACCTGTTATAGGGTGTAAACAGCTGATACAACTAAAATGAGTAGGGAGAATACTAAGTACTTCCTATGCTTTCAATGAATAAGCTAATACATGGAAACCATTCAAAATAATAGCTAGGATACAGAGAGTACTCAGTATCATCCATTATGATTATTCTCCATATGCTAGTGTTGAGTAGCCTTCCGAGTGAGCAGAGGTGAGAAATTAAGCTTAAGAGAGGGATAAGGACTCAGATCAAAGAGACATGCATGGGTCAAATCAAGGAAGTTATATTATAGTCAGATACCAGCAGGGAATCTTTTGGTCAGGGTATTACATACAGATTTTCTACCACATGGCATCACCCTAGCAATAGTGTGGAAGATAATTTGCAAAGTGATAAACAAACATAGGGTAAGCCATTCATAACCTCTTGAGTATTGCTTTCTTTATCTGTAAAATAAAGACAAGTGCCATATATAGTTCACAAAGAAGGAATTAACAGAGAAAATAATGTATAAGAAAAGATATGAACAGATACAAAGTTCTTTCGAGAGCAAGGGTCAATATGTTGGATATGTAATGATATTGTGTTGTACCAGATTTGCTTACAGATTAGGAGCAAGTAGCTCTGAAACAAAGGAAAATATTCAGTAGTAGTAAGCCCATCCCTTCCCATTTTCAGCTGCCTACTGGTTCTACGGATGAAATATGATAACAATTACAAAACTGTGCCTATACCGGCATACTCTATGTACAGAGAATGAATAAAGACAGAAGAGGAAAAGTCTACCCCATGCAATCACTGACAGCTGGTATGCAGGTAACTCTGCAGAACTCTGAAGAACTGTGTAAACATTTGCCTAAATAACTTCTAAGAATCACTGTAGAAGGGAAACTTTCCCCCGAAGAGACTCTGAAAATGCCCCGCAGGCCCCTTGCTTTTGACTTTGCTGCCATTGCTTAGCTGCTCAGTTGTGTCTGACATCTTTACAACCCTAATTGTAAAGTGAACTGTAGTCCACTGGTTCCTCTGTCCGTGGAATTTCCCAGTCAAGAATACTGGAGTAGGTTGTTGTGTCCTCCTCCAGGGGAATCTTCCTGATCCAATCCAGGGACTGAACTTACATCTCCTGCATTGGCACGCAGATTCTTTAACAGTGAGCCAGCAGGGAAGCCCTGCCACTGATTTGGGTGGCTGTTATTTCTTCCTAGCAAGGTTTTGCTCTGGTGTTTCAAAGAAACAGTGAAGGCTCCTGTAGATACCTCTTGAAGTTAAGTCAGGTATTAGTAACTTTAACCTCTGTCTTTATTTAATTAAACAAATGGAAAACTTGCCCCTTACAAAATGCATTATCTCTTGCCCATTAAGTCATTAACAAAGGCTCTGTGGCTAAATTCTCCATTAAGAAAGAGAGATTTCTGACAATTCACTTTTGGATTGAGTGCTCATTAACCCTTCACCCAAATTTAAATTAGGTAAACTGAGCAGTAAAAGCAAGAATATTGGGTATAGATTTCTGCTATCCTACACAGTAGCTGGAGAACTGCATGGCTACCCAGTCCAGTATTCTTGCCTGGGAAATCCCATGAACAGAGGAGCCTGGCAGGCTACAGTCCATGCAATTGCAGAAGAGTCAGACACCACTGAGTGACGAAACAACAACAAAAACGAGACAGTGGCTAGTAGCCAAATGTGCCAGGCTGGTACTTGAAATATGACTAGTCCAAGTTGAAATGTTTTTTAAGGATAAATATGAACTAAATTCTGTAACTTAGCATAAAACCTAGCATATGAAGTATTTCCATTTCAATGTTCATTATTTGTTGAACTAATATTTTAGATAATTGAATTACAATGCATTATTAAGATGACCAGTTTCTTTTTTTCATTTACGTCAAAAGTAGACACATATCTTAATGCATATTCTAGAAAATTTTAAATTACATATGTATAATATGTGTATGATTTGTGTACTTCCATTGCATAGTCCTAGTATGGACTGTCTATAATTGCATGAGATATAAATTCAAAAGTCACTGCAAGGGATGCAAGCATGGTTCAACATCTGCAAAATCAATTTATGTGATTGACAAAATAGAGGATAAAAATCACATGATTATCTCAAAAGATGCAGAAAAGACATTTGACAAAATTCAGCATTCATTTATGACAAAAACTTTCAACAAATAGGTGTAGAGGAACATAATAAAGGCCATATAGGACAAGCCCACAATAATAATTGTGAAAAGCTTAAAATTTTTCTCTAAAATCAGGAAGAAGACAAAGATGCTCCTTCCTGTAGTTTTAATCAACATATTGTTGGAAGTCCTAACTAGAGCAATTGGGCAATGGGGGAAAAAAGCAGCTAAATTGAAAAGGAAGAAGTAAAATTGTCATTATTTATGAACGACATGATATCATATATAGAAAACCCTACAGATGCCACCCGAGAATTTAGAATAAATCAATCAGCAAGGCTGCAGAATACCAAATGAACATACAGAAATCTGTTGCATTTCTACACAGTAATACTAAACTATCAGGAAAAAAATTAAGAAAACAATTCCATTTACAATTGCATCAAAAATAATACAATACCTTGGGATAAATTTAAGCAATGAGGCAAAACCAGTACACTGAAAACTACAAAAGAAAGAAAATGAAGGACACAGAAATAAATGGAAATATTTTGTGTATATCCATACCAGCCAAAGCATTCTGGTATAAGATTATTCAACATAATCCGATCAAAATTCCAACAGTGTTTTCACAGACAATCCGAAATTCACATGAAATCACCAGAGTCTGAATAGCTAAGGCAATCTGAGAAAGAACAAAGATGGAGGGATCATGACCCCTGATTTCACACTGTATTATAAAGTTACAGAAACAAAACAGTATGGTAGTGGAATAAAAAGATACAGAGCAATGGTACAGAATAGAAAGCCCAAAAATAACCTCACAAATATGGTCAATTAATTCACACAAAGGAATCAGTAGTATACAATGAGGAAAGGATAACACAAATCAAAACAACAGTGAGATATAATCCCACACTTGTAAGAATGGCTATCATCAAAAAGACAAACACGGGTATTAGCAAGGATGTGGAAAATAGGGAAATCCTATGCTCTATTGGTAAGAATGCGAATTGGTACATCTATTAAAAATAGAACTACCGTAACATTCAGCAATTCTACCTCTGGGTATTTAACTGAGAAAATCAAAAACACTTTCTCAAAAAGATATATGCACCTCATGCTTATTTCACCATTATTTAAAATAGTCAAGATATGGATTCAAACTAAATGCCCATAAACAAATAAAATGATTTTTAAAGGGTGGCACCCATATATATAAACCCAAACACACAATAACATATTATTCAGCCATAAAAGGAATGAAATTTTGCCATATGAGACAACAGAGATGGACCTCAAGTCTTTACGTTAAGTGAAAAAAGTCAGAGAAAAACAAATACTATATGATCTCTTATATGTGTGGAGTCTAAAAAGAAAAAAAAATCCAACCTCAACGATAGAACAGACTGCAGTGGGGGATGGGCAAAATGTGTTTAAAAAAAAAAAAAAAAATCAAAGGAACAAGCTTCCAGTTATAAAACAGTCACCAGATATAATGTCCAGCAGGATGACCATATATAGTTATTATAATAAGACTGTGCTGCATATTTGAAAGTTACTAAGAGATAAGTCTTTAAAGTTATCACAAGAAAAATAAATTTTGTAACCATGTATGGTGATGGATATCTAATAGACTTATGGTGATCATCTCACAGTATACTTCTCAGTGTTGTTCAGTTACGTCCAGCTCTTTGCAACCGTATGGAGTGCAGTGTACCAGGCTTTCCTGTCCTTGACTATCTTCTGGAGTTTGCTCAGACTCAAGTTCTTTGAGTCAATGATGTCATCCAACCATCTCATCCTCTCCTGCCCCCTTTTCCTCCTGCCCTTTAGCAGCATCAGGGTCTTTTCCAATGAGTTAGCTCTTCATATCGGATGGCCAAAGTATTGGAGTTTCAGCATCAGCCCTTCCAATGAATATTCAGGGTTGATTTCCTTTAGGATTGACTGGTTTGATCTCCCTGTTATCAAGAGTTTCCTTCAGCACCATATTTCAAAAGCATGTGTTATATCTTTTTACAGTATGAATAGGTAAAACAATGTCACTTACAGTATAAATAAATAGCAAATCATTACAGTGTACACATGAAACTGAAGTGTTTTATGTCAATTATACCTTGATAAGATGAAATAAAAATTATAAACAAAGAGAAAGTGTTTTCCTACGGCCAAAAGGAAGAACACAATTTGGGAATGTATGGTCATTTTTAAGTTGAAGTTTGTCCTACTTTTTCATTGAGAGTGTTGACACAGAGCACATTTGTCAAAGTATATTCTGCTACAGAGTCAGCAATTTTGGGCTTGAATCATTAGCTGCTTCCTCTGTCAAACAAGAGTATGAGAAAAAAGAAAAAAGGATATACATGGATTATGTCAGGCTAGTGTAGGAAGAGGCAAGGGCAAAATAGAAGAGAAGATCTAGACAGAGCCAAGGACACTGGCAGGAAGATTCTGGCAGGTGTCCTGGTTGCTAACAAAATTCTGAATTTAGGGATATCAGCCAGACATTGAGACTGATGGGAGCAGCATATCTAATGAGCAACAGTCCAAAGGGCAGAGAGTACTGTAGCTTTTACTGCTCAGGATATATGAAATATGAACGCTCATTCTTGAGCAAAAGCTCCTTACTTTAGGTCCATTTCATTTTCCCTATACCAAGTGAGTAATTTTTATACATAAAACTCAGATCATACCATGCAAATAAGCTGGTACTTTGATTTTTTTCAGTGAATATTATACCCTGAACATTTTCATATGACATTAAACTGCCTTCAAACTGCTATTGGAATGGGCTATACAATAGTTTATATAACTATTCATTATTATTATTGGGCATTTTATTATTGGGTATTTTTCCTAACATTTACTACTGCAGAAAATATCACTGTGACCAACAATTGTGAGCCTCCATCGCCTTTTGTAAAAAGTTAACAAGTACCACTTTTTGTGGTACTACTTTTTGTACATAAATAAGACAGTTCATGTTGCAGAGGGCATAGCATACAGTAGAAAGTTCATGAAGTTAAATTTTTTCTCCTTCCTTATAGGAAGGAGAGAGCTAGAGGGACTTTAAGGAAGCTTTTAATTGACCCTAACTCTGGATAACAACAGCATATTTGAGGTGGTCTCTGAAGAATCAGCAACCTCTCCTAGTGACTGGCCATAAGGTTTCAAGGCTTTCTGCCTGGCCATATACATCTTTTCTCCCACTTGGGTTCTTTTATTTCTCTTTTTAAAAAAAATTTACAGGGGAGGAGCTAAGATGGCGGACAAGTAAGACAGGGAGAATACTCTCTCCTCCACTAATTCATCAAAAGAACATTTGAATGCCGAGTAAATTCCACAAAATAACTTATGAATGCCGGCAGAGGACATCAGGCACCTAGAAAGACAACCCATTGTCTTCGAAAGGAGATTACGAGCCCTGCGGTAACTCCTTCAGCAGAGAAGGGGCGCAGACGCCAGCATCCGCCATTAGCAAGTGGGGCCTGGGCTAGGAGGCGTGGTGAGGACTGCATCGCTTACAGTAAGGATCTGGCCTGAATATCCCCAGCGCTATCTGAGCGAAATAATTTGGGCTAGCAAACCAGACTGTGGGATATCTACCATGCAAAAAGCCAGCCCTAACCTAAGACATCACCAGGCCTACACACGGAACAAAGGACTGTACAGAGATAGCTGGCTGCAGATCATCCCCCTCCGGTGACAGGCAGCCAGAGCTGGAAGCAGGCAATCACAGCCCCTGAGAGACACTATCTACAAAACTGTAAGCAGGCTTCTTTGCTAATTAAGGCTTCTTGGGGATCTGGACGGTTAACATCCACCTGAGAAGGTGCGCCGGTTGTATACCCAGAAAACTGAGCAGCAGGGAGGTGATAAGTCGCAGCAGCTGCACTCACTAAACACCATCACCTGCGCTGCTCGGATCTGGGAAGGGCACAAAAAGTAGGCTCAACTGAGTCTGTGCTTCTGAGGACTACCCGAGTGACTGAACCTGAGCGGCTTAGACCTGGGTGTCCACCACCGCCCCCTCTGTATCAGGGCAGAAATCAAACACTGAAGAAATCAGCAAACAGAAGAAGCTATAACAGAGGGAATCGCCTTGGAAGAGACAGGCAATAAATTAAAAACCTGTGGAGCTCATCAAATGCCTCTATACCTACATTGAAATCAAGCACTATACAAGGGCCAACAAGATCCAGGGTAAGACATATTAAGCAAATTTTCCAGCAACACAGGAACACAGCCCTGAGCTCCAATATACAGGCTGCCCAAAGGCATCCCAAAACCATAGACATCTCATAACTCATTACTGGACACTTCATTGAATTCCAGAGAGAAATCCAGCTCCACCCACCAGAACACCGATACAAGCTTCCCTAACCAAGAAACCTTGACAAGCCACCTGTACAAACCCAGACACAGTGAGGAAACACCACAATAAAGAGAACCCCACAAACTGCCAGAATACAGTAAGGACACCCCAAACTCAGCAATTTAAACAAGATGAAGAGACAGAGGAGTACCCAGCGGGTAAAGGAACAGGATAAATGCCCACCAAACCAAACCAAAGAGGAAGAGATAGGGAATCTACCTGATAAAGAATTCCGAATACTGATAGCGAAATTAATCCAAAATCTTGAACTCAAAATGGAATCACAGATAAATAGCCTGGAAACAAGAATTGAGAAGATGCAAGAAAGGTTTAACAATGACCTAGAAGAAATAAAAAAGAGTCAACACATAATGAATAATGCAATAAATGAGATCAAAAACACTCTGGAGGCAACAAACAGTAGAATAACAGAGGCAGAAGATAAGATTAGTGAATTAGAAGATAGAATGATAGAAATAAATGAATCAAAGGAGAAAAAGGAAAAACGAATTAAAAGAAATGAGGACAATCTCAGAGACCTCCAGGACAATATTAAATGCTACAACATTCGAATCATAGGAGTCCCAGAAGAAGAAGATAAAAAGAAAGACCATGAGAAAATACTTGAGGAGATAATAGTTGAAAACTTCCCTAAAATGGGGAAGGAAATAATCACTCAAGTCCAAGAAACCCATAGAGTCCCAAACAGAATAAACCCAAGGCAAAACACCCCAAGACACATATTAATCAAATTAACAAAGATCAAACATAAAGAACAAACACCCCACCCCAGTACTTTTGCCTGGAGAATCCCATGGATGGAGGAGCCTGGTGGGCTCCAGTCCATGGGGTCGCTGAGAGTTGGACACGACTGAGCGACTTCACTTTCACTTTTCACTTTCATACATTGGAGAAGGAAATGGCAACCCACTCCAGTGTTCTTGCCTGGAAAATCCCAGGGACAAGGGAGCCTGGTGAGCTTCCGTCTATGGGGTCCCACAGAGTCGCACACAACTGAAGCGACTTAGCAGTAGCAGCAAGGGAAAAACAACAAATAACATACACGGGAATTCCCATAAAGATAACAGCTGATCTTTAAATAGAAAATCTCCAAGCCAGGAGGGAATGGCAAGACAAACTTATAACCTACAGCCCAGATTATTGTACCCAGCAAGGATCTCATTCAAGTATGAAGGAGAAGTCAAAAGCTTTATAGACAAGCAAAAGTTGAGAGAATTCAGCACCACCAAACCAGCTCTCCAACAAAAATTAAAGGACATTCTCTAGTCAGGAAACACAGAAAGGGTCTATAAATTTGAACCCAAAACAATAAAGTAAATGGCAACGGGATCATACTTATCAATAATTACCTTAAACGTTAATGGGCTGAATGCCCCAACCAAAAGACAGAGACTGGCCAAATGGATACAAAGACAAGACCCCTACATATGTTGTCTACAAAAGACCCACCTCAAAACAGGGGACACATACAGACTGAAAGTGAAGGGTTGGAAAAAGATTTTCCATGCAAATAGGAACCCAAAACAATAGACTTTAAAACAAAGGCTCTGAAAAGGAGACAAAGAAGGTCATTACATAATGATCAAAGGAACAATCTAAGAAGAAGATACAACAATTATAAATATATATGCACCCAACATAGGAACACCGAAATATACAAGACAAATACTAACACGTATGAAAGGAGAAATTAACAATAGCACAATAATAGTGGGAGACTTTAATTCCCCACTCACACTTATACAAATCTGGCTGTAATAGACAAAGTAAAGAGGAAAACACATTCACTTATGAGCCTCACAAATTGTTAGTTCACAAGAATAATTTTCAGAATTAAACAAAATAGACTTATTTGTTCATTCTGTAAATGTTTATTGAGTATTTTATTGGTCAGGTACCATTCTGGGCATTAGGGAGGAAGCAGTGATAAATGTGATCCTGTCCTAAATAACATATTGTTGTAAAGATAGACCTACAACTACAAAATGCCAAGATCTGTGTAAGATGAGAGAACACCCAAACTGGACTTTCAGTTCCCTGAACTTCTCATCTCTAGTTGCTTTTCTAGTCTTATTATCACACACTAATTGGTTATTACTGTAATTAGCACCATCTCCAAATCTGCAAATCTCCAATATAAGATGAATTATACATGGTTTTTTGAAATGTTCTTTATAATTAAAAATAGAAATCCATTAGCTAAGAATTTATATATACTTCTCCCCACCATGACCCCCCTTCTTCCTTCCCATTTCCCTCCCATCCTCATGGATCCCTTCCTTTGCCCACTTTCCCTTGCTTAAAAAAAAAAAAAAAAAAAGAACATACCTCCAAATAAGGTCACATTCTTAGGTATTGGGAATTTGGCCTCCAATGCAGAAGTTGGGTGGAGGTGACACAATTCAAACCATTCAGGGTACACCATAACAACCCAAAAAAAGAAAAAAAAAAATAAAAAATTCACAGTACACTGATTAAGAGTATAAATGCCAAAGTCATGCTCCTTGGGCTCAAATTTCAATTCCACCATTTAGTAACTATAGGATAGCAGTCATATCTGAAGGAGAATAAGGGCTAACAAGTGCTCAATCAATGTTTGCCCAAAAGATAAATAAGTATAATATTATCTGTTCAGTTGCTCAGTTGTGTCCGACTCTGTGACCCCATGGACTGTAGCGCGCCAGGCTTCCCTGTCCATCACCAACTCCTGGAGCTTGCTCAAACTCATGTCCATTGAGTCAGTGATGCCATCCAACCATCTCATCCTCTACCTTCCCTGTTTCTTCCTGCCTTCAATATTTCTCAGCATCAGAGTCTTTCCCAAAGAGTCAGTTCTTCACATCAGGTGGCCAAGTATTGCAGTTTGAGCTTTAGCATCAGTCCTTCCAATGAATATTCAATTTATAATATTATACAGGGGATTAAGGCTAAGTTTTATGAGCTAGACTATGGCCTAGCTCATTAACTGGCCATCTCTAGCATCGATTTTTGCAACAATCCCTCATGAGTAGCCGGGAAGAGATACCCCACACCCAAGGTAAGAGAAACCCAAGTAAGACGGTAGGTCTTGCAAGAGGGCATCAGAGGGCAAATACACTGAAACCATACTCACAGAAAACTAGTCAATCTAATCACACCAGGACCACAGCCTTGTCTAACTCAATGAAATTAAGCCATGCCCGTGGGGCAATCCAGGATGGGCGGGTCATGGTGGAGAGATCTGACAGGGTGTGGTCCGCTGGAGAAGGGAATGGCAAACCATTTCAGTATTCTTGCCTTGAGAACCCCATGAACAGTATGAAAAGGCAAAATGATAGGATACTGAAAGAGAAACTCCCCAGGTCAGTAGGGGCCCAATATGCTACTGGAGATCAGTGGAGAAATAACTCCAGAAAGAATGAAGGGATGGAACCAAAGCAGAAAGAATATCCAGCTGTGGATGTGTCTGGTGATAGAAGTAAAGTCTGATGCTGTAAAGAACAATATTGCATAGGAACCTGGAATGTCAGGTCCATGAATCAAGGCAAATTGGAAGTGGTCAAACAAGAGATGGCAAGAGTAAATGTTGACATTCTAGGAATTAGAGAAGTAAAATGGACTGGAATGGGTGAATTTAACTCAGAGGACCATTATATCTACTACTGTGGGCAGGAATCCCTCAGAAGAAATGGAGTGGCCATCATGGTCAACAAAAGAGTCCAAAATGCAGTACTTGGATGCAATCTCAAGAACGACAGAATGATCTCTGTTCGTTTCCAAGGCAAACCATTCAATGTCACAGTAATCCAAGTCTATGCCCCAACCAGTAATGCTGAAGAAGATGTAGTTGAACGGTTCTATGAAGACCTACAAGACCTTTTAGAACTAACACCCAAAAAGGATGTCCTTTTCATTATAGGGGACTTGAATGCAAAAGTAGGAAGTCAAGAAACACCTGGAGTAACAGGCAAATTTGGCCTTGGAATACGGAATGAAGCAGGGCAAAGACTAACAGAGTTTTGCCAAGAAAATGCACTGGTCATAGCAAATACCCTCTTCCAACAACACAAGAGAAGACTTTATACATGGACATCACCAGATGGTCAACACCAAAATCAGATCGATTATATTCTTTGCAGCCAAAGATGGAGAAGCTCTATACAATCAGCAAAAACAAGACCAGGAGCTGACTGTGGCTCAGACCATGAACTCCTTATTGCCAAATTCAGACTGAAATTGAAGAAAGTAGGGAAAACCACTAGACCATTCAGGTATGACCTAAATCAAATCCCTTATGATTATACAGTGGAAGTGAGAAATAGATTTAAGGGCCTAGATCTGATAGATAGAGTGCCTGATGAACTATGGAATGAGGTTCGTGACATTGTACAGGAGACAGGGATCAAGACCATCCCCAAGAAAAAGAAATGCAAAAAACCAAAATGGCTGTCTGGGGAGGCCTTGCAAATAGCTGCAAAAAGAAGAGAAGCGAAAAGCAAAGGAGAAAAGGAAAGATATAAACATCTGAATGCAGAGTTCCAAAGAATAGCAAGAAGAGATAAGAAAGCCTTCTTCAGCGATCAATGCAAAGAAATAGAGGAAAACAACAGAATGGGAAAGACTAAGGATCTATTCAAGAAAATCAGAGATACCAAAGGAACATTTCATGCAAAGATGGGCTCCATAAAGGACAGAAATGGTGTGGACCTAACAGAAGCAGAAGATATTAAGAAGAGGTGGCAAGAATACACAGAAGAACTGTACAAAAAAGAGCTTCATGACCCAGATAATCATGATGGTGTGATCACTGACCTAGAGCCAGACATCCTGGAATGTGAAGTCAAGTGGGCCTTAGAAAGCATGACTACGAACAAAGCTAGTAGAGGGATGGACAAAGCTAGTGGAGGTGATGGAATTCCAGTGGAGCTACTCCAAATCCTGAAAGATGATGCTGTGAAAGTGCTGCACTCAATATGCCAGCAAATCTGGAAAACTCAGCAGTGGCCACAAGATTGGAAAAGGTCAGTTTTCATCCCGATCCCAAAGAAAGGCAATGCCAAAGAGTGCTCAAACTACCGCACAATTGCACTCATCTCACACGCTAGTAAAGTAATGCTCAAAATTCTCCAAGCCAGGCTTCAGCAATATGTGAACCGTGAACATCCTGATGTTCAAGCTGGATTTAGAAAAGGCAGAGGAACGAGAGATCAAATTGCCAACATCCGCTGGATTATTGAAAAAGCAAGAGAGTTCCAGAAAAACATCTATTTCTGCTTTATTGACTATGCCAAAGCCTTTGACTGTGTAGATCACAATAAACTGTGGAAAATTCTGAAAGAGATGGGAATACCAGACCACCTGATCTGCCTCTTGAGAAATCTGTATGCAGGTCAGGAAGCAACAGTTAGAACTGGTCATGGACCAACAGACTGGTTCTAAATAGGAAAAGGAGTACGTCAAGGCTGTATATTGTCACCATGTTTATTTAACTAATATGCAGAGTACATCATGAGAAATGCTGGACTGGAGGAAACACAAGCTGGAATCAAGATTGCCGGGAGAAATATCAATAACCTCAGATATGCAGATGATACCACCCTTATGGCACAAAGTGAAGAGGAACTCAAAAGCCTCTTGATGAAAGTGAAAGTGAAGAGTGAAAAGGTTGGTTTAAAGCTCAACATTCAGAAAACGAAGATCATGGCATCTGGTCCCATCACTACATGGGAAATAGATGGAGAAACAGTGGAAACAGTGTCAGACTTTATTTTTCTGGGCTCGAAAATGACTGCAGATGGTGACTGCAGCCATGAAATTAAAAGATGCTTACTCCTTGGAAGGAAGGTTATGACCAACCTAGATAGCATATTCAAAAGCAGAGACATCACTTTGCCAACAAAGGTTCGCCTAGTCAAGGCTATGGTCTTTCCTGTGGTCATGTATGGATGTGAGAGCTGGACTGTGAAGAAGGCTGAGCGCCGAAGAATAGATGCTTTTGAACTGTGGTGTTGGAGAAGACTCTTGAGAGTCCTTTGGACTGCAAGGAGATCCAACCGGTCCATTCTGAAGGAGATCAGACCTGGGATTTCTTTGGAGGGAATGATGCTCAAGCTGAAACTCCAGTATTTTGGCCACCTCATGCGAAGAGTTGACTCATTGGAGAAGACTCTGATGCTGGGAGGGATTGAGGGCAGGAGGAGAAGGGGACGACAGAGGATGAGATGGCTGGATGGCATCACTGACTTGATGAATGTGAGTCTGAGTGACCTCCGAGAGCTGGTGATGGATAGGGAGGCCTGGCGTGCTGCGGTTCATGGGGTCGCAAAGAGTCGGACACGACTGAGCGACTGATCTGATCTGATCTCATGAGCCTAGGCTGATTTGTGGTATTAAATAAGACATTTATCAATCTTAGCATAGGCCTTACGTACAGTGCTCATTATCAGCTAGTTAAGGTGATAATATGATAATATGCAAAACACACTCATTTATACTAACAGATGATTACAGAGTGAATAATACATCTAAGGCAGTGATGAGTTACTATAGGAGGAATGGAACGGAGTCTCTGCTATTCAGACACAAACAGTATCGTTGGGAAAAAGGTTTAGAGGCAACAAAAGAAATTCAGGATGGGGAACACATGTATACTTGTGGAAGATCCATTTCGATGTATGGCAAAAGCAATACAATATTGTAAAGTTAAGCAAAATAAAATTTAATTGAAAAAAAAAAAAAAAAAGAAATTCCCAAGAATTAAATTGATCATTTCAAACTAAGCAGATCTTTGCTACAGTCCTGACACTGACTCACACTTTAAGAGATTTCATTATGACAATCAAAAGTGACTTCAAATTAATTTAAACCCATTTGTAGTCTCCTTGTAAATATCAACATGAGTTATTGAAATCACTCAGAAAATTTATTTTTTAAATATCTCTCATAGTTAAGTTTGCATACTTACTGTGGAATATCCTCAATGTATTCTCTTTTCCTTTATTTCAGTTAATTCTGGGGCAAAAAATCTTTTTAACTTAGCACCTAGTGAGCAGGCTTATATGTTTTCTCCCTACCTCCTTCGATCTTTGGCACAGCTATTTGTCATTCACATCAACTTAGGCTCCTGGCTTTTTTTCCTTAACTTCCAAATTCTGCACTGAAAAAAAAAAAAGATCCAGGATCTGACATAGGAATCATGAATTGCTCTGTTGAAGAGGAAATCAGAAAGGGGAGCTTAGTCACTCAGTCAAGTCCGACTTGCTGCAACCCCTTGGACTGTTGCCTGCCAGACTCCTCTGTCCATAGGGCTTCTCCAGGCAGGAATACTTGAGTGGGTTGCCATGCCCTCCTCCAGGGGAGCTTCCCAACCCATGGATCAAACTCAGGTCTCCCACATCACACATGTATTCCTTACTGTCTGAGCCATCAGAGAAGCTCATATAAAGGGGAGAAAGGATTTCAAACAATTATATAAATTTATAAGTGAAAATATAAAAAAGTGATACATATCATAATAGTTAGGAAAAAATTCCTACATGCTGAGACTGTGTGCAGGTAGCCAGTATTCTTTGAATGTGGAGTAGGGGTGGAAAAGGCATGAGAGTGAGGTTAATCATTCACCCCACTTGAATAAGAAAAGCAAAATATATTTCTGTCATATATCAGCATCTCTGTTTCAGCATGAACCTCTCTGAGATACTGTTTGTCCAAGTCAGTGTGTGCCAAAAATTATACCTACACATGTGTTTCCTTGTAGGTGCCCATGTCTCAATCTCTTGTAATATGTTTGTGTGTGTGCGTATCTCAGTGTGGCTGTATCTCTGGGCTATACCTGATGCTTATTTGACAATGAAAAGAATCAAGAAACTTCAGTTGGACCCAACTATACTTCTAAATTACTCTAGATTATCATCAAGCTCTCTGGAAAGGCAAACCAGTGGCTCTTAATCTTGGCTGGAAAAAAAAAAAATCACCTGAGAGCTTTAAAAAATTACTATATCTAAGATATTACACTTAAATATTTTGAAATGTTAGGAAATGTTAAGAATTAGGGCCCCAGACATCACCATTGCTTAAAAAGCTTCCTGGGTCATTCTAACATTCATCTGGAATTCATTGCCAAGGCACGTAAAAAGCCAGGCCTCTGCCGTTTTCACTGGAAAACATGAAACTTGACTCATTTCTGTGTGGCTTTAATTTGAGAGGATAACTTACAGTAATTAATTTACCTGGTTTAGCAAGAGGTTTGACTCTCTTCCTACTCAAGAGGAAGATGATCCATGAAAGGAGCCTGTAAATAAGCAGCCTCCAGATTAACTCAAGGAAACGAGGAGAAAGTCCCCTCCCAGCCAACCTTGGTTCATTTCAGCTAACACATGTCTCCCTTTCATTTACAGGATGTCTAATTTAAGAAACTATAGCCCTGCTTTAAAGTCCATATAAATGCTTCACATCCACTGTATGTGTTTGACAAAATGTATATATGGCATAAGAAAATAAATACTTCATAAAATTCAAATGTGTTTTGTAGCATTCTTTGTAGAGAAACAAAAAGAGGAAGATAGGGAACGAAACAAAACTGCTAACCTTGCAGAGTTAAAGTCCAAGAGAACAGAAGGAAATCTCAGATACTTAAAGTGTAGGATTCAAGGCTCCAGTCCATAACACAGCTTTGTGAAAATTAGAGAACTGCTTTGCTTTTTTTGAGTTTCAGCTTCTGCCAGCCTGACAAGAAGAGTGTTGCTGGCAGTGAGCCTCCTGCTGTGCTGCTAGATGGCAAGATCAGCAGATCAGGCTGTCTGGGTGCCCATGTGACTCTTCTTCAGTCCCAAAATCTGGCTCAGACCTTCAAAGAACACTAAGAAGTCTGGGGACTTAGATTCTGTCACATTTATTAGGTTTAAAAACAGTAGGTTTTAAAAATGCTTCTTGGTATTTATTAAGCTCCTTCCATGTCTCTGATACATGTCTATCAAGTACTGATATATTTATAATTGAATAAATGCGTTGATGTTCAATGACAAGTTGGATCTGAGAAGGCAACTTGGATAATAGATCTGTCACAACAGATAAGAAGCCAAAGAGCCAAGGAGAAAGCTTTGTTTCTAAATCTGTCAGCAAGGGAACATTCCTTGGAACAAAGCAGTTTTGGAAAATCACTAAGAGATTAGAGGTAGCAAACACAGATCTCTGATAATTAACATCACTTGCTGATATTTAACCCACCAGGGAAGAAAATAAAAGTAAAATAAACCCAAACTTTATCCTATTATTCTTTCAGGTATTCCCATTCAGTGATTAATATGATTATATTACATTCTTTACTTCTCAGAATCTCAAGCCCTGCATGTTCCTGGTTCATCTTATCACTAGAAAAATCTAAGTAAGAACTTTGGAAGGTGGAATAAAGCAGCAATCATTTATACTCTCAGAAGGTCAATATCGGCCAGGACCTGTTGCAGGTTATATACAGTTTTGCAGATGTTCTGGTTCATCTTGTTGCTGTAGGTAACAGTCATACTAGTTGGTCCAGATATATGGAATCTCCTGCTTTACTATTTCTAAAGCCTGGGCTACATCGTAGGGTGGGTATGTAGCAAGAACTCCAGCTTCTTTTGAATATCAACTGTGGCAGTAAATTTGGAGGCTTGAAAATGGAGAGGCTAACACATGTTCCAGAGAGAGAGAGATTCAGTTTCCTGCTCTTTCCTCACATGATGCAGTTGAATCTTTATCTCATTTCAAACATATCTGTCCATCCAAACAACTTGTCCTATATCTTTCATAGGACATAACCAGAATTAGAAGGAACAGACAAATTAAGACCATTTTACCAACTTCCAAAATTCTATGTGACCAAATTGTTATAGTAACACCTTGTATTATATCATTCCTGATGGTTCCCTTTCTCTGAACTCTGGAGTTGATACTGGAAACGGTTTCAGAGGAAAAGGACTTTAAGGACAGCTTCTCAGAATTAATTATGGGTGATATGAAAGTTATTCCCTGATATGATTAAATTTAGAGGCTTTAACTTAATCTTCTCTTGGTAGTAAATGAAATAGCATTGGTCTATGACATGCAGTGGCCAAGAAACTAATTAAATGATCATCTATTAATGATTGTAGTCAAATACCTATAGAAGCAGATGCTGTCATAAAACATTTCAGTGAAAATAAGGAGTAATTATGGTTGATTTCTTACTATCAATTCACTGGAAATCTCAGAATAACATTATGAACTCAGGGCTTTAAATTTCCAGGTCAAGAGCAATTTTAGAGACTCAGAAGTTTCTGTGATTGCCCCCAAATAAAACTTATCATCTACAGCTACAGGATTGAGAGTTCTGAAAACCAAATTCAAAATCTAATCATGCAGATGGTTAAATGACAACATGTTGAATTTCCAAATTTGCGATGTTATGTCAAAGTTAAGGTGTCCACTGCGGAGGAAGGGAACCCTGGAATTTAGGATGGGGTACTTGGGAAGAGTCTGATGAAGCAGGTGCATTTGACTTGTAAATTCAAAGCAGATCTTCCTCTTCTGAGTACAATACTATTACCATTGCCTAACAAATTTAAAAACTCTTCTATGAAGTAAGTATAGTACAAGGAAATGATTATTCAGCGTGTTATCACCCCTATACACATCACCCCTATTGCTTTAAGACCTATAACAAGACCCGTCTCGGCAGACTGTGAGGGTGAGATTCAAAGTATGACCCCCAAGAAGCTGCAATATATCAAATGAACTGCATTATTTAGAATATTTATACATAAAATGCCCAGGACATGTGTGTGAAAATAAATTCTAAAGATGTTGGATTAAAAATAAAGAGATAGTATGTTGGAAAAAGATAAACCTGGGCTCATAAAACTGATATTTAGATTTAATATGTTGCTCAAATGCTTTGAAAAATGTTTCTAATAGTTTTCTTCAATAGTTGAATGAAATTTCACCTCTATAATGGCCTATATTAAAGAAATTTGAAATGTCATACCCATTTCAGTATACTATAGAGAACGTTATTTAAAAGCTTACCAAGAAGCTTTGTGTTAAGCTCAGAATTGTAAAGACCCTGAAGTAAGCATTCCTGTTCTTTTAATGAGAAAAGTTATAAACATGGAAGAACAAAAACTCTTATTTATTCCATCAGATAACTGAGGTTTTAGGGTAAATTATCATTTCACAATTTGGGAAGACAAATACATCTAGGGAGACACAGGACCCAAGAGTTGCCTGTCTGGATTCTGGACACATTTAGGTACACAAAAATAAAAAATACTGATAAATGGTTACCGCCCAAGTGTGTCCTAGTGTAAGAAGAAAGTACTGGGAGCTGCAGTCAAGGGAGGTCTCCACACTTTCACAAGCTTTATTTCAAAAACTCCACCAGCCTCTCACAGTTAGAAATGGGCAAATTTGAAAACAGCATTTCCCATGACTGCAGATGGGTAAAGAGAAGAAAAGAATAACCATTGTGAAATCTGACTGGAACTTTCTACAGAACTTTATTTCAGGAAGGAAATCTGCAGAGGGCGATAGTGAAATCCCATCCCACCTAAAGGAATGGAATGTGGCTATGCACTGCTCCAGCCCCGGTCAGCCTCCCTGTTTTACATAAGAAAAAAAATGATATAAAAGTAATAATCTACAGGGGAGAAAGGTTTAGAACACAGACAGAATACTGGAGACATACTGCAGATAAAATGGGATTAAGAAGCATGGGGGTGGGTGTGAGGGGAGAGTTATTTTCCCAGAGAATAAACAGAAACACAGTGAATGCCATATCTTTCATACAGAGACTTGATATTCACTCAAATAACAGAATTATTCAGAAGGTTAGAAAACCCTACCCACTTCTCCTTACTCTGCTGCTGCTGCTGCTAAGTCGCTTCAGTCGTGCCCGACTCTGTGCGACCCCACAGACGGAAGCCCACTAGGCTCCCCTGTCCCTGGGATTCTCCAGGCAAGAACGCTGGAGTGGGTTGCCATTTCCTTCTCCAATGCATGAAAGTGAAAGGTGAAAGTGAAGGTGAAGTCGTGTCCGACTCTTAGCGACCCCATAGACTGGAGCCTACCAGGCTCCTCTGTCCGTGGGATTTTCCAGGCAAAAGTACTGGGGTGGGGTGCCATTGCCTTCCCCGTCTCCTTACTCTAACATCAGGTTAATAAGCCCACTGTAAAAATAATAGTGGATTACAGCTGGAAGAGTGGATTATAGCTGGGAGACACAGCCTCCCCAAGGAGAAGCACAAAGAGAAGCTCCAAAGCCAAGAGGAGAAACATAATAAGGTCACTAAAGATATTTCAAGCTTTTGGCACCCATAAATACAACAAATATAATACACAGACCGACTTTTGGCCCAGGTAAAAAATTCTCACACTAAATGCCAGTTTGCTTCAGCATCTATTTCTCTATAAAACAACAATAAAACTACAAGGCGAGTTGAAAGGCAAGGGGGAAAAGAAAGCCATAAGCAGAAAAGCATTAATCAGAACCAGAATCAGATATCAAAGTAGACTTTTTTTTAATAAATATGATTGGTACGTTAAAGGCTCTAATGTAAAACACAAACAGCATGCAAGGTTAGATGAGTAACATGAACAGAGACATGGCAAATATAGCAAAGAATCACAGGAAATATGGGAAATCAGTTACATAGAAACAGAAATGGAGAATATTATGCCAGGGTTCATCAGCAGTCTCCAAGTAATAATGGCTAAACATGGTCTAAAATTAGTGATGTGCAGTAAACCCAAGAAGCTCAGAAAATGCTAATAAGATGAACACAAAGACAAAATAAAGTAAACGAAAAACAAGACACTAGGCACATAGCATACAAATTACAGGAAAAAAGACAAAATCTTGAAGGTAGCCATGTGGATGACTCATTACCTACAGAGAAACAAAGAGAACAATTACAGCCAATTTTAAGTAGAGGTCGGGAAGATCCTCTGGAGAAGGAAATGGCAACCCGCTCCAGTACTCTTGCCTGGAAAATCCCATGGACAGAGGAGCCTGGTAGGCTACAGTTTATGGGGTCGCAAAGAGTCGGACAGGACTGAGCGACTTCACTTTCACTTTCATACAACAAAAAGAACAAGAGAACCAAAGTCTGATGTGATTAGAGAAAAACAAACAATAACAAAAGTAAAAACAAAATGCCAGGCAAAAATTCTAAATCCAAAGAAATGTTCCTTCAAAGGTAAAAAGAAATACACATTTTCCCAAAGTCCTATCGTATAGAAACATCAAGTTCTTTGGTTAGAAGAAAACTGATCAACACGAGAATCTTGAAGAACATTCAAAAAAGAAAGAATGAAGTCAAATATAACTTTAATGCTTCCTATTATTATTTTACATAAAAGACAAATATTTAAAGCAATAATATTAACAGTATATAGGTTATTTAAAATGTTCATAAAACTGAAATGAATAACAATGTCACAAGGCAAAGGATGGAGGAGTTGAAAATATTCTGCTATATGGTATCTTCACTACATATGAGACAACATAGTATTATTTGAAAGTGGTTTTGGATTAATTTTAAAAGTTTATTGTAAACATGAGAACAAGTACTAAAAAGTTTAACAAGAAGTATAAATGATCAGCTGATATAGCAGATTAATTTTTAAAGTTTATTTAACTATGACACACCCATTAGAATGCCTAACAATAAAATATCAATTGATCAAGAGGATGCGGAGCAATAATACCTCTTTTTCACTGCCAGTGAAAATTCAAAAGAATATAGCTGCTTTGGAAGACAGAGACCAGTTTCTTACAAAACTAAAACTGATCTTATACATTCCAGCGATTGTGCTCATAGATATTTACTGACTTCAAAAAGCTATGCCCACATGCAAATGTTTACATGATCTTTATTCATAATTGCCACAAATTGGCATCAACCAAATATCTGTCAGTAATCAAATGGATAAACAATGATACTTCCATATAATGGAATGTTAGTGGTTAAAAACTAAATCTTTATTAATAAAATTTATTGTTAAATAAATAATTTATAAGGAATTAGTCCTGGGTGTTCATTGGAATGACTGCTGTTGAAGCTGAGACTCCAATACTTTGGCCACCTCATGTGAAGAGTTAACTCATTGGAAAAGACCCTAATGCTGGGAAGGATTGGGGGCAGGAGGAAAAGGGGATGACAGAGGATGAGATGGCTGGATGGCATCACCAACTTGATGGACATGGGTTTGGGTAGACTTCGGGAGTTGGTGATGGACAGGGAGGCCTGGCATGCTGCGGTTCATAGGGTCACAAAGAGTCGGACACAACTGAGTGACTAAACTGAACTGAACTGATTCTTCTATGCAGAAGAATCCAGAAGGGAGGAAGAGATATTTCACTTTCACCCTGCCCTCAAGGAGGTGGACCATAACACTCTTCTCCCTACATGTGGGCTGTGCATACTGACTTCTTTCCCAAAGCACAGTAAGAAAATTGGAAGCAAAAAAAAAAAAAAAAAGAGTATTATAGTAGAGAAACCTGATAACACTACGTTAGCTGGGTGATCAAGACAAACATTAGCTGTGATAAGTCAGGTTAATTAGTATGTCTTCTTTAAATGATCTTACAAAAATGATACTTTGTCTGAAAGATCTTCCTTCCTCTATAAAACCCATAACTCTAGTCTAAGCATGAGACAAACTCATGAGGCACATAAGGCATCATGATGACAAAATGAAATATGGTACCCTGGATGAGATTCTTAATAGAAAAAAAGGTTAAAAATGAAGGAAATCTTAATTAATGAATGATTTAGATCAAATAAGTGAAGACAGGAAAAGGAGGAAGAAGAAACAAAGAATAAATACAACAAACAGAAAAGAGCAAGATAGTCCATTTTAATGCACATATATTAGTAATCAATTTAAATGGTTTATACTCACCAAATTTAAGGGAGATTTTCCAGATTTAAAAAAAATAAGTAAAACTCCTTATATGTAAAGCCTTAGCTAATCTAAAAGTGAAGGGATGGAAAAAGATATTCCATGCCAATGGTAATCAAAAGAAAGCTGGAGTACCTCTAGTAATTCCAGATACTAGCCATTTTCTATGGAAGAAGTAATATGCCTCAGTATAAGAACCAGGAACTCAGAAGGCAGAGCTGAGTTTTGGCACATAATTCTTTGTAGTTGAAATGTTAGTCACTCAGTTGTGTCTGACTCCTTGAGACCCCATGACTGTAGCCTGCTAAGCTCCTCTGTCTGTGGAATTCTCTAAGCAAGAATACTGAGGTGGGTTGCCATTTCCTCCTCCAGGAGATCTTCCCAACCCAGGGATCAAAGCTAGGTCTGCTGCATTGCAGATGGATTCTTTCACCAGTAGAAGTTATTCTTTATTAAGGAACTGCCAACACATGCTCTGTTGGATTTCAAAATTGCTATTATCTAATAACTCTTTGTGCTCCCATATTCTCCTTTTTTGTATGAAAAGGCCTATGGCGATTAGCTTTTATCTGCTTCACAGTGTGTGTATTGCCTGTGTGAGGGAATGTAGCTTCTTTGGTTCATAATTCTCCAGATGTGCAGGAGCCATGTTGAAGAACTGTAGCTGATTAGCAATTTCTACACTAAGACTTGACTTAGATGATGCAATTATGGGTTTTTCAGTGATGCTCTACTAAGATGAGGAGTTTGGAGGCTTTGAGATGTAGTGAGTGCACTTTTCATGATGGGAGATTGTACATCACTGAGGCCAGAGGGTAGACTGAGAGTCAGTCTATAGGTTGTTCAGTAATGAAGGCGTATCTGACTTTTGGTGAACTCAAGGACTATAGCACACAGAACTATAGCACATCAGGCTTCCCTGTTTTTCCCTGTCTCCTGGAGTTTGCTCAAATTCACGTCCATTGAGTCAGTGATGCTATCTAACTATCTCATTCTCTGCCACCTTTTTTGTTTGTTTGTTTTCAATCTTTCCCAGCATAAGGGTCTTTTCCAATGAGTAGGCTCTTTGCATCAGGTGGTTGAAGTATTAGAGCTTCAGCAACCAACCTTCTAATGAATATTCAGTGTTGATTTCCTTTAGGATTGACTGGTTTGATCTCCTCTGCTATCCAAGGGACTCAAGAGTCTTCTCCAGCATCATAGTTCACAAGCATCAGTTGTTCGGCACTCAGTCAATGTTTAGTCCCTAAGTCTTGTCTGACTCTTTTGTGACCCCACAGCCTGCCAGGCTCCTCTGTTTATGGGACTTCCCAGGCCAGAATGCTGAAATGGGTTGCCATTTCATTCTCCAAGGGAACTTCCTGATCCAGGGATTTAACTCATGTCTCCTGCATTGGCAGGCAGATTCTTTATTGCTGAACCACCAGGTGAGGCCAGCCTAAAATATAGCTTCTAATTATCCTCATCTCCTGAAATTGATGCTCTCTAGCACTAAATTTGGATTGATGGTATACCCATTATAAGAAAGTGGATATGAAGGTATATGGTTTTTTTAGTCTAAGTCATGAAAGGCACTGCACCTTCTGCCTTGGCCCTTCGGGTTGCCTGCTACAGGGGAAGTTAGCTGCTACGGACACTCCAGCAGCCATGAGGAGAAGCTCACATGGAGAGAAACTAATCTATCAGCACAAACTTGCCAGCCATTTAAGTGAGCCCCATTAACATCCGACTGAAGTCTCATTCTGAGTGCCAAAGAATTGATGCTTTTGAACTGTGGTGTTGGAGAAGACTCTTGAGAGTCCCTTGGACTGCAAGGATATCCACCCAGTCCATCCTAACAGAAATCAGTCCTGAATATTCATTGGAAGGAACGATGCTGAACCTCCAATATTTTGGCCACCTGATGCATAGAACTGACTCATTGGAAAAGACCCTGATATTGGGAAAGATTGAAGGCAGGAGGAGAAGGGGATGACAGAGGATGAGATAGTTGGACGGCATCACTGACTCATGACCATTAGTTTGAGCAAGCTCTGTGCTTTGGTGATAGACAGGGAAGCCTGGCATACTTCAGTCCATGGGGTCACAAAAAATTGGACACAGCTGAGCAACTGACCTGAACCAAAGTCTCATGAGACACCTTGGACCTGAAAGACAGGACAGGGTGCCTCAAAAATTCCTGACCCCAAAAGACTGAGGGGAAAAATTGAATGATCATTGCTCAAAGTTGCTCAATTTTTAAGTGATCCGTGAAGCAAAAATATATCACCAATTTGGACAGACAAAAATTCTAGCTAATATTTCTTGATATGTACTCAATGTATTGTTTTCATGTTCATATCAGATCAGATCAGATCAGTCACTCAGTCATGTCCGACTCTTTGCGACCCCAAGAATCACAGCACTCCAGGCCATGTTACTAGGCTTCATATTATTGTCACATTTTATTTTCTTGTCTACCTTTAGTCGCTATAAATTCCAAAATTTTCCCATCTGAGAATAAAACTAAGATTGAAGCAGTAAAATAAGTACCTAGGCCAAAAGAATTAGCAAGTACACGAGCCAGGATTCTAACCTAGATTATATGATTTCAGATCCCATATGATTATCCAGGGTAGAGTTTAGCTGTTCAACCACAGAAAAGTTAGGTATTATCACTGGTGCCAGAGCAATTGATAAATGTGGAGACTCATAAACAAGGGTCACCTGGAAATTTTACAAACAATTTCTTTTGTATTCTATAGTCTATGCTGCTTAGGAACAACACAAAAAGTCTTCTGATCCCACAAGTTTGAGTAGTAACTTCATGGCAAAGATGTGGGATTGCATTGCTTACTGTTTTAAGTCATGAAAGATGATGTCTAACAAAATTTTAGGGTGGGAAGTAGCCCTAGATACTGTCAGGCTAGGCTTTCCACTTGATAGTTGAGGAAGCTGGTGCCAAGAAACATGGAATCATGCACTGAGTCACTTAGCAACTCAGAGTCAGAACCAGAATGAGGCCTACATATTCCTCATCTACTGCTTATTTCCCCATGTCACGCTATTTTCTATTACTTTGGAAGATCTGAGCAGACAGAGTGAGACGTATTTCTTGACCTCAGTATTATTTGGCCATTCCAAGTCCCAAGAGAGTCTGATTAACTACAATTTTTTTCAGTAAAAGTAAAAACTTCATCTGGGAGAACCAAAAAAACCCTCTCCCTTTCTCTAGACTCTACCATGTATAATATGGAGGAAATGCTCACACATATGCACATGCAGGATTTAGCAGGAATGCTCTGTGGTGGGGGACATCATTGTTTGGGTGAGAGGGCCCTGTTGGAAAATTGAGATAAGCCAAGTGCCCTTTTGAACTATGATGCATTCTGACCTCTTCCTAAGAGTGTGAAGGAAAAACAAATCAAACAAAGCATTTTTATATTTAGGAATGCCAAGAAGTTTTAAATAATGAAACATTATTTCTTGCAATATGTGTACCTTTAAACTGTGTTACCACTGTATCTCGTAAAGCAAACTATGAAAGTGGCCCTACTACCAAGTGGAGTCAGTAGCCTTCTATCCAACCAATATTTCCAGTTATCTGTTACACACCACATGTCCCCCTTCACTTATCTCTACTTATTGCTACCTGCCTTCAAAAAGGCACTTACAGATATTCAGCTTTGTGAAGCAACAATTCAAGATCTCCAGACTAGGAGATGAAGGGAAGTAAATGTCTAGTTAAATCTTGGCTGAGCTTAAGAGAGCTAATCAGAAAGTGACCATTAGAGAAATGTTATCAAGATTAAATCCTCTGTGAAGCAGTCAAATAGAAAAAGAAAATCAGGGCAGGAAGGCAAGGCATAAAAAGGGGGAAAGTCACCTTGAAGATTCTTCTACTCTAAGTTCAACACTTTCTTTAGATACAGCATGTGTGTGAGGAGACTTTCTTCCAACTGGAATTGTTGAATTCTCAGAACTGAAAATGACCAGGGGGCTATTTATTCCAATGCCCCCTCTTGAATCCACTTCCTCTTACAAAGCCACAAGCTGTTCAGCATCACTTTAAAGAAATCCAGGGATGCTGCACATTTCACTTTTTTTAGCAGCTCACCCCTTTCTTACATGCCTGTATTATACATTCTTGCCTCCTGAACAGAAAGTCAGTGGAATTCTCAACTGTAAACAAATATATGGAAATGTCATTCTTCCTCAGAGTTAAAAAAATAAATAAATAAAGTTAAAAAGGACCCCCCCCCCCACCCCTGCAAATAGATCATATTAGGAAATTAGGGAATGTGCTTTAGTTAGTCTGGGCTGCCAAAAAAATTGTCATAGACTGGCCCCTCCTTTGAAATCATTCTGCATCCAACCCTGGCCCTTTGTTGGTGTGGTCACCATGATGAACTGCAAATTACCTTTAGGATCAGTCGTTCATTCTCTTAGAAAAGAGATACTGACTTCTTTTTAGAGGGTTGACTAATATCCTTATCAAATTTGGTCACATCTTTAGTGTACTATCTGAAACAGGCTCACTTTTTTTTTAATCCATTAGAGATAGTTTGAGAGTAATCCAAAATTTTATTTCTACTTTCCTTTTGATTAACAATTCATCTTTAAATCATTTCTCTCTTCTCACATTTTACTAAAGCATTCAGAAGGAAAGAACTAGGCTGCTCTTTCAATGTTTTGCTTAGAAATTTCCTCATTCAAATACCATTTTCATCACTCACTTTTCACAAAATACCAAGACACAAACACAATTCAGCCAAACTCTTTGCCACTTCATAACAAGGATTGCCTTTCCTCCAGTTGTCAATAATATGTTCCTCATTTCCATTTAGATCTCATTTGAATGGCCTTTGCTGCCCATATATCTACCAACTTTCTGTTCATGAACACTTAGATTTTCTCTAAGAAAACGGAGGCTTTCACTACAGCTTGCTTATTTTCTTTCTGGGCTCTCATAAGAATCACCCTTAACTGTCCCTTCACAGCAATGAAAACTTTTTCTAGCATGCATCTCAAAATTCTTCCAACCTATACCCATTTCACATTTCTACAGCCGCTTCCACATTTCAGGGGTTTATTACAGCAGCACTTCCACTTCTCAGTACCCGCTTTCTTTCTAAGTCTGCTTAGGATGCTCAAACAGAATACCATAGACTGGGTCACTTGCAGACATAAATTTATTTCTCACAGTTCTGAAAACTAGGAAGTCCAGGATCAAAGTGCTACCAGATTCAGTGTCTGCTATGATCCCACTTTCTGGTTCACAACCAGTACCTTCTAGTTGTAACCTCAAATGAAAGAAGGGGTGAGAGAGCTCTCTTGGGCCTCTTTTCCTGGAGCACTAATTCCACTCAGGAGGGATCCACCCTCATGGCCTAATCATCTCTGAAAGGCCCCACTTCCTAACTTTGGAAGATAGGTTTTGACATATGAATTTTGGGGATGCAAGAGACAATGATCCAGACCATAGCATGCATGGTTTAATTCAAAGTTAAAAATCAATATTTTAGGTTGCAATAGTGTGATTGAAAGATTAGTATATCATACCCTCCTGAAAGAAAGTAGACAAGATATTGCTTGAATATCTAATACTTGCTAAGAAAGGATCTTCTAATGATATCAAGGATGTTTTAACTCACTGGTAATAGTGCTGTTTATCAAGTTGTGTTTGCCTTACACTTACCTTTTTCCAGACTAAACAATGTATAAATCAGGCAGCAATGAGCAAGCAGTCTCACATTTATCCACATAAAAGGGCCTCTGACAAAAATACATGAGTTTAAGCACAGGCAAGACTGAAAATCAAGTTTCTGGTATCTTGAATGGTTACATACAAGGAAATAAATAGCATTTGGTGAGATTTGGAGGGATTGTAAAAAGTGGAGATGGCAATTGACGTTATGTTGTTTCAACTGCAGCTTTCAATGAAAAGACTTAAAGCGGGACTATTGCATGAAACCTAACTCAGCCAAGAGTGTTCAAAGGGGAAAAGGAAAAGCATGATATTCCAGAGACTGTATATCAATTTATGTTTTTTATGTCTTCCTTTACCCTCCCTCTTCTTTCTTTTACTGAACTTCCACCAAGCACTATCCTGGAACATGAAACATCTAGCTAAACAGGAGTATAAAACTTCCAAGTGGGTATCATGATGTCCTAGGGATCAGTAATATCAATCCTCACTCTCTTTTATATATATGTATATAAATGGACTGAAAATATATTTTTTCTAAATATCTAAATGCCACCTAAATTACTAGTAAGTTGCTTTATTATTTATTCATTATAACAACAAAAGAAAAATAAAATTCACCATCCTATTTTTAAGTGTACAGTTCAGAATCACTAAGTATATTCACATTACTATGCAACCATCACCATCATCCATTTCCAGAAGTCTTTTAATCTGGCATCAGAGGCTGGGAGTCTTGAGAGTGAGGGATTGTTGTTTAATGGGCACAGTATCCCAATTTTGCCAGATGGACTTAAGACCAGATCAGAACACTTCCCCATCCACAACATGTCACCAAAACAATACTAACAGCCTATTCACAATAGTCGGAGAAGGCAATGGCACCCCAATCCAGTACTCTTGCCTGGAAAATCCCATGGATGGAGGAGCCTGGTAGGCTGCAGTCCATGGGGTCGCTAAGAGTTGGACATGACTGAGCGACTTCACTTTCTCTTTTCACTTTCATGCATTGGAGAAGGAAATGGCAACCCACTCCAGTGTTCTTGCCTGGAGAATCCCGGGGATGGGGAGGCCTGGTGGGCTGCTGTCTATGGGGTCACACAGAGTCGGACACGACTGAAGTGACTTAGCATAGCATTCACAATAGTGACTTTTACCAGGTTATGTCCAACTAGCAAATTTACAAAGAATACTAAAAGGCAAAAACACAGTTTGAAAAGACAGATACACATTCAAACACAGATAAAGGATGTAGGAATTATCAGACCAGTAATATAAAACTATAATTAATATGCCAAGGGTATCTGGATAAAGTAAATAGCATGTGATAATAGACAGGCTGTGTTCATAGAGGGGCTTTCCTGGTGGCTCAGATAATAAAGAATCCACCTGCAATGTAGGAGACCTGGGTTCAATCCCTGGGTCACAAAGATCCCATGGAGAAGAGAATGGCTACCCAATCCAGTATTCTTGCCTGGAGAATCCAATAAACAGGAGCCTGGTGGACTACAGTCCAGGAGGTCTCAAAGAGTCAGATAAGATTGAGCAGCAAAGCACTATGTTCACAGAGAGATATAAATACTAAGAAAGAACTAAAAAGCAATGCTAAGGATCAAAAATATAATAACAAAAAAAGCACTCTTTTGATTTGCTTATTAGTAGATTGGCAATGGCACCCCAGTCTAGTACTCTTGCCTGGAAAACCCTATGGACGGAGAAGCCTGATAGGCTGCAGTCCATGGGGTCGCTGAGTCAGACATGACTGAGCAACTTAACTTTTACTTTTCACTTTCATGCATGGGAGAAAGAAATGGCAACCTACTCCAGTGTTCTTGCCTGGAGAATCCCAGGGATGGGGGAGCCTGGTGGGCTGCAGTCTATGGAGTCGCACAGAGTCAGACACAACTGATGGACTTAGCAGTAGCAGCAGTAGCAGATTGGACATGAAAGAATTCCTGTGTCAGAAGATATATCAAAAGAAGACAAAAAACAAGGAAAATATCAATGGACTGTAAGAGAACTACACACACACAAAATAACATGTGCATGCAATAACAGCAAAAGGAGAAGAAAGGAACAGGACAAATCTTTAGAACAGTATCTGAGAATTATTCTCTTAATATCAGTCACCAAACCACAGATACAGAAAGCTCAGAAAACACCAAAAGTCTGACAGCACAAAATCCTGGCCAGGGTATGGAGGAAAAGCAGCTCTCATTCATTGCTGGTGGGAATGCAAAATAGTACAGCTATGTGTAAGACATTTTGGCAGTTCCTAACAAAACTCAGGGCTTCCCTCATAGCTCAGTCAGTAAAGAATCTGCCTGCAATGCAGGAGACCTTGGTTCAATTCCTGGGGTGGGAAGATCCCCTGGAGAAGGAAATGGCACCCCACTCCAGTACTCTTGGAGAATCCCATGGACAGAGGAGCCTGGCAGGCTACAGTCCACAGGGTCACAAGAGTTGAACACAACTTAGTGACTAAACTAAAATTTAGACCACCAAAATTTAACATACTTTTGTTATAACATTTAGTAGTTGAGCTCCTTGGTATTTACTAAAAGAAACTAATTGTGTCCATACAAAAACCTGCATAAAGTTGTTTGCAGTAGTTTTATCTATGATTTTCAAAACAGGGAAGCAAAGTAGATGTCTTTAAGTACATGAGTGGATAAACTGTGGTACATCTAAAAAAGGGACTGCTTTATTCAGCACTAAAATGAAATGAGTCTCAAGTTATGAAAAGACATAGAGGAAACTTACCATGCATACTTCTGAGTAAGGGAAGTGAAGTGAGTAAAGTCGCTCAGTCGTGTCTGACTCTTTGTGACCCCATGGACTGCAGCCTACCAGGCTTCTCCATCCACGGGATTTTCCAGGTAAGGGTACTGGAGTGAGTTGCCACTTCCTTCTCCAGGGCATCTTCCCAATCCAGGAATTGAACCCAGGTCTCCTGCAATGCAGGAAGATGTTTTACCCTCTGAGCCACCAGGGAAGCAGCCAATCTGAAAAGAATGCATTCTATATGATCCCAGCCACTGGGATGGTCAAAATGTTCGTAAGATACGGAAAGACCTGAAGGAACTTTTTGGCCTACCCAATGTATGATATTCTGATAAAAGAAAACTATGCAGCTTTTAGCAAGATTAGTGCTTATCGGGAAAGATGGTGAGAAAGAGTAAAATAGGCAGAGCACAGGGAAGTTTTAGGGCAATGCAAAACTCTGTATGATAGATACTGAGGGATATGTCAAAATATCTATGATACTTCCTGTAAAAAATGAAAAAAGAGTCTGTATTATTAACAATGTATGTATTAGATGGTTGCAGTTATTAATGTTAAGTACTTTATTTTGATATGTTTTGTGGACACTCAGGCAAATCCTCTGATGTAAAGAATGCACGTGAAAGTATTTCAGGTGGTGAAGGATCATGTCTATAACTTAATCTTAAATGGTTCAAAAATTGCACATACACACACACCTATATTTATGGTAGATTTAGAGAATTATAAAAGAAAAGGTGGGAAATGTCAAGAATTTCAGAATCTAGGTTATGGGAAGTTTTGTTGCATGATTTTCTCAATTTTATTATAATTTGGAAGTGGTTGAAAAGAAAGAAGCAAAATAAAAGTTCTTAACAGTGCTACCATGCTGATAACTGACAACTTGTTCTCCTAGAGAGATATTCATGGGACAAAATACTTCAGGGAAACAGCATCCTTTATGTTTTTTTTCCTGACAAATAACAAGTTGTTATTTTCTGAAGGGCACTAAGATGACAGATGAGGCCTCGCTGAGGGAAACTCCACCTACTTTCCTTGACGAAGGCAGCAAAACCACTGCTCAAGTCAAGCCACATTTTAAATCTAAAGAGTGGAAACAGACTTCATCTGGGTTCACTCTCCTGGGTTCTAACTTCTGTGTCTGAGGATTATAAACAACTAGAATAGGGTTTTAAGAAACTTTCATAGGATTGCATAAGACATTTTGAACTGTCACTGCTATGTAATTAACTTGTCTCTCAGGACACTGGCCTAGCAAGAAATCCCTTGCAAAGCTTTTAATTCTGTTTTAAGACTCTGGCACCACCTCCTTTCTTCTCTCTAGTAGCTCTCTTAGTTATCAATACTTCTGTTAATCAACTTTCAGAAAAGAAAAGGTCCTCCAACTTTTTTAATGACAATATTTGGGATCAAAGCTAACTTCAGGGCTGTGTCAAAGTCTCTGTGGTGCATTCTCACAATTGTGCTGCTCTTTGTTTGTTGCTCCAAATCCCATCTATCCTATAAGCCTAATTAAAAAGTCTTCTACTCTCCAGAGGAAACTCATTCCTAATTCCAAAGACCACTGCCCTGTCCCAATTCATCTCCTACATGCTTCATCCTCGAGTTACCTACTTACATTTGATCTTCTTTACTCAGATTGCAAGCTTCTCAAAAACACACTGAGATTTGTTCATCATTGCAGCCTCAACTTTGATGGGAAAAGATCTCCACATATAGAACTAATACAATGCATTCTTGTTAAAACAAGATATTTCAAAGATCAACAATTTAAAATCTGTGATAGATTGCAGGGTGTCCTCCATAATCCTTGCCTCCTGGTATTCACACCCTTGTATAATTTTACTCTCTAGAATACAGGCGAGACCTGCTACTTGATTCTAACAAAGTGTGGTAAAAGTGAAAAGATGCATATATTATGTGTTGGAACCCCATGGACTGTAGCCCACCAAGCTCCTCTGTTCACAGGATTTCCCAGTCAATAATACTGGAGTGGGTTGCTATTTCCTTTTTCAGGGGATCTTCCCAACCCAGGGATTGGATTTGAGTCTCTTGAGTCTCCCACATTTTGGCAGGTGGACTCTTTACACTAGCACCACCTGGGAAGGTCCATAATTATGTGTGCTTGGATACAATACATAAGATTACAATAGCCAGCATAAAAGGCAGGATCTCTCTCTGGCTGGCTTTAAGGAAAGAAGCATTTGTGCTGAGAAGGCTTTGTAAAAGGGGATTGAGGTTAGCCTCTGGCCAACAGTCTGCAAGAAAATGGGGCCCTCATTCTTACAGTTTGTAAGAATTAAATGCTGTCAATATCATGCAAGCTTGGAAGAAAATCTCTTTTGGATTGAGCTTCAGATAAAACCTTAGCCATGCCTGATGCCATAATTGCAATAAATAGTGTCAAAGTTGATACTTCATTTCCATTTCTGTTTCCAGTCCCCTAATCTTGAGGGCTTTCCCAGTGGCTTATTAATACTGAATTCACCTGCAATGTAAGAGACATGGAATTGGTCTCTGGGTCAGGAAGATCCTTTGGAAAAGGAAATGGCAACCTACTTGAGTATTCTTGCCTAGGAAGTGCCATCAGAGAAGCCTAGAGGGTTATAGTCCATGGGGGTCACAAAAGAGTTGGACATGTCTTAGGAACTAAACAACCACAACAAAATCTTTTTGAGACCAACACTCTCAACCTATTTTCCTTTTCTTATCCCACTAACCCAAAGTACCAATAATTCAGAATCCAGATTATAAATGCACTTGCCATCAAAACAAAGTTTTCAGGCAAAATTCTGGGAATTTTGGTAATCTCTGGCAATCTTCCTCTCATTTGAAATTCAAGCTCTTTCTAACTTTGAAATGCTTTGCTCTCCTTGAAATATATGTTTTCTGTCCTTGCTTGTTCTTTAATTTCTTTATATATGTTTCATCTTCTCTCTTCAGAGAGACACAGTGGCTCTTCAAGCTGAAGCTCAGTGTCTGACAGAGAGCAAATTCTCCACACAAGTTTTTTCTAGGTAAAACTTCAAAGGTCAAAAGTCCTGAAATCATATAATGGTGTCTAACCCATCCTCTACTAGAGACAAAAATCAGTCCTGTGGTTGGCACCTAAACTCTCCAGATTCTAGAGAATTTCTGGAAATGTTTAAAGGTAAATAGAACTACTGCTCTTTTAAAATGCATCAGAAAAATGAGGATAACCAATGCCCTAAAATAAGAATAACAAATGCAGACCCATGATATGCATGAAGCATTTGCCAAGGGTGGAATGGTTTATGCTGATATCTTGTTTAAGGTCCTTGATCAAAGACCACTGATAAGCTGGAAGCTCAGAAAAGATCACTTTTCCCTAAGATATTTGGTTCTCTCTTGCAACGCAGAACCTGCCTCAAATATAGTGTTCAGGCTAATCTCTAAGTCTAATGAAGACAAAAGAGTATTTTTTTGGGGGGGAAACCCCACAATCATGAGGATAAAAGCAAATCAGCTATTTTATCTTGTGTTTCAATTAAGTAAATAAAGTTGTACATGTCTCTCTGTGGTAAAGATGAAATGACAAGATATTAATGTGTGTGGTAAACAATAAAATATTAGGTACAGCTAGAAATTGTTGTTAATGTTACTAGTGAGTACTGACTTGGTCCTAGTAATACGCTGGACACTTAAGCACCTAACTCACTTTATCTTCCCTAAAACATTATGACGTTAAGTATTATCAATACAGTACAAGTGAGAAAATGGAGACTCAAAAAGATTGTGATTTAAGCCTTCCCCAGGTCCCATAAACACCAGAGCCAGGATCCACACTTTCTTTATTCCTCAAATCTACATTCTAGAAATAGTTCATTTATTTTTGTCCTGCCATTATCTGCTTTTGGATTCATGTTTACCAGATAAGAAAATCCATTAAAACATCTTAAAAAATATTCTCCAGTAAACCTTTTGGAATGAAACAAGTGTCTACCTCCCTGAATCTTCAGACCAGTTTATAAAATAAAAGCATGCCCATAAGAGTCTCACTCGGATGTCGTCAAGAATGAAATTCATAACTGAGGGAGACGGGGAGTAAGACATACCAGGGAGCAGCTGAGATGAGTAACAAGATGTCTATTTCGCATGGTCCCTTCTTGGATTGTAACTTTACTCCCTGTAATGTCTTCCCATTCCTCACCTTTGAAGGTGTTGGAGTGAGAAGAAATTCATTAATATAAGCCTGCTCTTGCCTGCTGAAAAGATGATGCTCATAAACTGCAGGCTAGGTCCCTATAAAAAAAAATGAAATGAGATACCATGACTCCCCTGAGAAGACTGGGTAACAAGTCTCCAACTATTTATTTGAGATATGCTCAAATTACTCCAAGGAAATTTCCTTTCCTGGCCAAAAGCTACATTCTCTGAGTTGAGACTACTATGCCTCTTATTTTAGAACACACATGAAATTGTATGCATGTACACATACACAGGAACAACCACAAACCCATTTATATGTACACCATGTACAAGCACCCTAATTTTATCTTGGAAAAGAGAAAACACTGTTAGATATCCTCTTCCAAAATGCGAAAGTAAAAGAATCAAACATTAAAGCATGGAGAGGGACTAGCCTCAGTCTAACAGAATAAAATCCAAATGGAGAAAGCAATGGCACCCCACTCCAGTACTCTTGCCTGGAAAATCCCATGGACAGAGGAGCCTGGAAGGCTGCAGTCTGTGGGGTCGCTGAGGGTCGGACACAGCCGAGTGACTTCACTTTCACTTTTCACATTCAAGCATTGGGGAAGGAAATGGCAACCCACTCCAGTGTTCTTGCCTGGAGAATCCCAGGGATGGGGGAGCCTGGTGGGCTGCTGTCTATGGGGTTGCCCAGAGTTGGACACGACTGAAGTGACTTAGCGGCAGCAGCAGTTCTTTCATACACTATCAGTGCAATCTTGGAAGTAACTTTCTCTCTGATTTTAATTTACCATCTATTAAAATAAGGACAAAAAGTACCTAACCTCCTGGTGTTGCCATGAGGACTAAGTTAACTAAAATAATGCATGGCAACAAAGAATATATGGCACATAAACTGGTAATGAGTGATCCCTAACAAATGCTTTCCTTAGACTGTAAGAGCATCTAGACTCCTAATGAAGAGATACTAACACTCTGATGGCAGAAATTGAAGAGGAACTAAAAAAGACTCTTGATGATGGTTAAAGAAGAGAATAAAAGAGCTGGCTTAAAACTCAACATTCAGAAAACTAAAATTATGGTATCTGGTCCCACCACTTCATGGCAAATAAATGGGGGGGAAAGTAGAAACAGTGGCAGATTTTATTTTCTTGGGCTCCAAAATCACTGTGAACAGTGACTTCAGCCATGAAATTAAGAGACGCTTGCTCTTTGGAAAGAAAGCTATGACAAACCTAGATAACACATTAAGAAGAAGAGACATCATTTTCCCAACAAAGATCCATATAGTCAAAACTATGTTTTTACCAGTAGTCATGTACAAATGTGAAAGATGAACCATAAAGAAGGCTGAGTGCTGAACAGTTGATGCTTTCAAACTGTGGAGTTGACTCTTGAGAGTCCCTTGGACTGCAAGGAGATCAAACCAGTCAATCCTAATGGAAATCAACCCTGAATATTGACTGGAAGGAATGATTCTGAAGCTCCAATACTTTGGCCACTTGATGTGAAGAACTGACTCATTGGAAAAGACCCTGATGCTGGGAAAGACTGAAGGCAGGGACAGAAGTGGGTGACAGAGGATGAGATGTTTGGATGCCATTACCAACTCAATGGACATAAATTTGAGCAAACTCTGAAAGACAGGGAAGCCTAGCATGCTGCAGTTCATGGGGTCTCAAATAGTCGGGCACAACTTAGAGACTAGACAATACCAACGAAGAAAGAAGCTCCTATAAGTGTGAAAAAGCAAAGGCTGGGTTATGTTTCAAAACTATGGCAAAGTACTAGGTTGCAGGTCCTGATACAAAAACTCTCTTGCTTTCTGAACCAGCTTCATTTCACCATGTGCTCTTGCTAAGTCACTTCAGTCATGTTCCACTCTCTGTGAACCTATGAACTGTAGCCCACCAAGCTCCTCTTTCCATGGGATTCTCCAGGCAAGAATACTGGAGTGGTTTGCCATGTCCTGCTCCAAGGATTTTCCCAACCCAGGAATCGAACCTGAATCTCTTATGGCTCCTGCATTGGCAGGCAGATTCTTTACCACTAGTGGCACCTGGGAAGCCCCTCATTTCAGCACACATGTACTGAAAAGCCACTTCATGCAGGTGATGGTTTGTATTTCTTAAACTTCTCTTCTTCAAGCCTCCCTTTCATTGGTCACTATGACCACATCTGATCTTCCTGGAGGAATTCAATTTGCCTCCTTTTCAGAGATTAGAACTTTTAGCACAGTTGCATAAGTAGATACAACATAATATCCTTTCATGGACTCAGATGTTTTATTTCTAGAACCCCATACACTCCTAGAAAAAGCAAGGGAATTCTAGAAAAAGCAAATAAATTCATAGAAATAACAAGAAATTTCCAGAAAAACATCTGCTTCATTGACTGTGCTAAAGCCTTAGTGCAGACCACAATAAACTGTGGAGAATTCTTAAAGAGATGGGAACACCAGACCACCTGACCTGTCTCTTGAGAAACCTATATGCAGGTCAGGAAGCAACAGTTAGAACTGGACATGGAACAACGGACTGGTTCCAAATTGGGAAAGGAGTACATCAAGGCTGCATTTTCACCCTGCTTATTTAACTTATATGCAGAGTACATCATGCGAAATGCTGGGCTTAATGAAACACAAGTTGGAATCAAAATTTCTGGGAGAGATTTCAGTAACTTCAGATATGCAGATGATACCAACCTTAGGGCAGAATGTGAAGAGGAACTAAAGAGCCTCTTGATGAAGGTGAAAGAGAGAGAAAAAGCTAGCTTAAAACTCAATATTCAGAAAACAAAAATCATGGCATCCAGGCCCATCACTTCATGGCAAATAGATGAGGAACAACGGAAACAATGACAGACTTTATTTTCTTGGGCTCCAAAATCACTGCAGATGGTGACAGCAGCCATGAAATTAAAAGAAGCTTGCTCCTTGGAAGATAAGCTTCGGCAAACCTATATAGCATATTGAGAAGCAGAGTTGTTACTTCGCCAACAAAGGTCCATATAGTCAAAGCTATGGTTTTTCCAGTAGTCATGTATGGATGTGAGAGTTGGACTATAAAGAAAGCTGATTGTCAAAGAACTGATGCTTTTGAACTGTGGTGTTGGAGAAGTCTCTCGAGAGACCCTTGGACTCCAAGGAGATCAAACTAGTCAATCCTAAAGGAGATCAATCCTGAATATTCATTGGAAGGACTGATGCTGAAGCTGAAGCTCCAATACTTTGGCCAATTGAAGTAAAAGCCTACTCATTGGAAAAGTTTCTGATGCTGGGAAAGACTGAGGACAGGAGGAGAACAAGATGACAGAGGACCAGATGGTTGGATGGCATCACCAACTCAATGGACATGAGTTCGAGCAAGTTCCAGGAGGTGGTGAAGAACAGGGAAGCCTGGTGTGCTGTAGTCCATGGGGTCTCAAAGAGTCAGTCATGACTGAGCGACTGAACAACAACATTCACTCCTAATTCAGATGCTATAAAAAAGAAGTGAAAATCCAGAGAAGCCAGAGGACAAGGTTGAAAGAAAGGAGGATAAAATGGGGAATAAATGATGGGGGACAGAAGTGCCCAGAATCACTACCCTCAGTCAGTTCCATAAGGGCAGGAACCACACCTGTTTTATTGATTTCATCCCCATAGTTCCTAGAATATGATCTGACAGATGTCTGTTGTATGAACAATAAAGTTAAAAAGAACAAACCACTGTCAGAGACTGCTAAAAGCAAGTTTAGCCAACAAACTCATTTATCAGCATTTATAAGCATTCTGTTTGTAATTATTCCTTTTTTCTTGAAAACAATCAGACTTGAAGACAGGGATAAGAGATGTGGGGTCTTGGCTCTAGGCAGCTTGCACTGTACATGGTAGGGGACAAAGAAAATGGGAATGTCACAATCAGCTATATTTTTGCTCATTGGACATACCTTTTCCAATAAATCCTAATTTCCAGGGACAATTGTCTCTTAGGCACTAAAAATTTGAACGAAATCAGACTTTTATGCCTCTCCTACCAAAATAAGTGTAATTTTTTCTCTGACTAGTATTTTATTATTTTTTGTTTGTTTTTAAAGCACAGGCAGAGATTTTGAAAGGCAGGGGATGAGGGAAACAGGGCACAATTGAATGCAAAGATGTCTTCTGAAGCATATATGCATCAAAATGAATGAATGAATCATTTAACTCAGTTTATGCAACTAAGTTGTATCCTCTAGACCAAATAAGGGTCTTATTTTAGTAATTACTTTGTGCTTTTCTTTGTACAAAGACACAATTAGATGTCTTTTTGTGAGATACTTCAGGATGAAAGCAGGAGATCAAACATACTATCTACCAAACAGGGAACCCTGACTTTGCCGTCATTAACATCAAATAGCCAATCAGCTCCTAGACAGACTTCAGCAGCATTTGCTAGGATAATGTGCAAAATAATTATACAACACCAGATAAACCCAGCATCCATGACATTAACCCACAAATTAACCCTGCATTAAACCTTTCCATGGGCTTTTCCAGAGCCAGATGTAACCTCACATCCTTTACCATGATTCAATTAACATAGTCACCTTCCAACCAGGACAAATTAGTTCAACAACCCTGGACCTCAATGATAGGTGGCATCTCTGTATCAACCAGTGACTTGGTATCAGGTAGCTGGATTATGACCCAGGATGAATACACAGACTAATGGTCATGTTAATGACTCTCCAAATACTTTACAACATTCATTCAATGACAGGTTTTTTTTTTTTAATCAGCCACTAAATCTGCGTTTTTGATCCCACAATTTCCATTGAGCTTTCTCTCTTGCTCCTTTTTTTAATGTTAATTCAATTGACATGTGTTGGGCATCTATCATATACCAGGAACTGGGCAAAGTGCAGAGCAGGGAAGACACCCACAGTCCTTAGCTTTTGGAGTCTGTATTTTAGGAGGATGGAGAAGAGACAAACCCTGAAATAGAAAGGAAGGGAGGAAAATGAGGAGGACAAGTATACAAATAATATAATTAGTGACAGTAACTTCTAATTAACCCCATTTTACATTGCTTTAGGTTTCTTTAAATTTGTGATTTATTTACTGACTCTTAATGTACCTGGCATTTACAAATAGTTGTTCAATAAATCCACCCAACATCTCTAAAAAGTGATTCTCATTGCCATTTTATAGACAATAAAACTGAGTTTCAGAATACTATGGAATAATGACATCAGTAAAAAAGATATTTATAGAATCTAAGATCTGCCAACTCTGTAAGACATGCCAAGCATTTACTCACACCATCTCATTCAATCTCACAATCATCTTTTTGGGAGGCACTATTATTATCCCACTTAACAGGCCAAAACACTGTCAATTAGGAAAGCCAGAATACAAACTCAAGTCAAACTATTCTAAGTATCTATTTTCAAGCACAGATGAAAGCTTGAGGCCTAGAAAAGTCCATATCTTGTCCTATAATCCCAAACAGAGGAAAATCTGAGCCCAGAACCATCTGATTCCAAAGTGCCTGTTCTCACTCTTACCCAAGAAAGATTATTTTCTTCCAAATTCTAAAGGTACACATAAAAGATATTCATATTTTGATTCATTCATATGCTGAATACCTCTAATAGGGGTCTCATCTCTCAAGCAGATTAAAAAATAAAACAATAGGCATGGCTCCCATTTGCATCAGGTGTCTCACCTGAAGTACAGATCTTCCCCCTCCCTCCGCCAGCCTCTGCCTCTCTTTGCCTCGGATCCCTCTCTCCTCTGCAGGGCGGCCTCCTTCCTTTTCAGCACTTGGCTGGACACTCACTACTCTGCATCTCCTCAGCTCTCATCAACTGCTAGGGTACTGCTATTCATTTGTACCAAAATAGACTGCTCTGGCCATGTTCTTTAACCACGGCCCTGTGTGTGTGCAAGTGTACACACACATACACACACACACAGACATCAACCCTCCTCCTCTCCCCCCGCCAAAAAAAAATAACTGTCACAGCAAAGGACAAAGAGGACAGAGAGATAAACAGAGAAAGTGGCAGGTGACAGAAAGGGAGAAAAGGACACGTCACAGAGATAAGAGAAGACTGTGGGAAGTCATCAGAGCCAAGAGATTTCCCAAAGCAAGAGACAAAGAGGAATGATTTCCTCTTACTGTGTTAGGCGCCATGCCAATTACATTAGAAGTTTTACTTTTGAACCTATTTATATCGATTCTGTATGGGAAGTACTATTGTTCCTTACTTTACAGAAATTACACACATACAGATGTTACGGAAACTTTCCAGGGTCACACAGGTAATAGGTGAATGAGCCTATTAGCCATAAGGATTTATATCTTTATGGCTCTGCTGTCAAAAAATATTTTCTAAAAATGTAAAAAGAAATAATGTCTGTGATGATAGTCCCTACTGTGGCACATACATCTGAAGGATCAGTGAGATTGAATCCTAAGGGCCTCTGTTTTTGGTAACAAAGATATAAGCAAGCCTACAAATTATCATCCATTCCAGAATAATCTGGAGATCAAAAGCAATGCTGTTAATAATTATGCCAAGAAAACAGATGTAAATGGGGATTTATAGCCACCCTACTAAGAGAACTTTGCAAGGAGTCCCTTGGACTGAAAGGAGATCATATCAGTCAAGCTTAAAGGAAATCAATCCTGAATATTCATCAGAAGGACTGAAGCTGAAGCTCCAATATTTTGGCCACCTGATGTGAAAAGCTGACTCATTGGAAAAGACCCTGATGCTGGGAAAATTGAAGGCAGGAGGAAAAGGGGATGACAAAGGACAAGATGGTTGGATGGCCTTACTGACTTGATGGACATGAGTTTGAGCAAGCTCCAGGAGATAGTGATGGACAGGGAAGTGTGGCGTGCTGCAGTCCCTGGGGTTGCAAAGAATCAGACATGACTGAGCAACTAAAAAACAGCATAAAAGAAAATTATGACTTTCTAAAAAATAGTCTTAGTAGAGTATGGAAATATGGTGGAAAGCGGTTAGCAAAGGACCAAAGAGAAGAGAAGATAAACAACAGTAGAAAATGAGGAAAGTGGGAAAGAGCTGGACCCTTTGAAAGGGAGACTTTATTTTTTCAACATTTTAAAACCATTTGTATTCCAATCAGAGGTTAAACTTAAGAATGCTATTGTTCTTCCAAATCTGTTTTTAATTATGCAGCAATCACACCAAGGAAACAATGCCCAGGATTAAAACCCATTTCCACAACTCTTTTTAGGACCTTAGGAGACTGAGAATCTGAGCAAAATGTAAACTTTACTCTGGGGACCTTGCAAACCCTAAAGGATCATAAAATGTAAAAGTATACCTACTTTTAGGTATACCTGTGGTGGATTCATGTTGATATATGGCAAAACCAATACAATATTGTAAAGTTAAAAAATAAAAAAAATTAAAAATAAAAAGTAAGTTATTATAATTGCAGCATTAAAATTCTTCCTGGCTAACCCGTTTGTTTTGGTGGGCTGCTAAATTCAGCACTAACCTAGTTCAGCACCGGGACCCCATGGAGATTATTTTTATCTTATCTGACTGTATCTACAAACTGTGAAAGGAAGCCCCAATATGGAGACTTTAGCCCTTGTGATGTATGGGGTAAGCAAGGCCCTTTCAACCAACCTAACTCACTCTACTCAAAAAGGTCAGGCCTGACACTCAGCATTTCATTTCACTTAATCCTTACTATAGCTCACTAAGATGGGTACTATTCTTATATAATTTTTCATATTAAATGTCTTGAGTCCAGAGATGTTTAAACTATTAGCCCAGCATCACACAGCTAGTAATTGTTGGCAGTTCTGCACACCTTCCCTTTTACTCTGTAAATATGTTAGGAATTTTGTTCATTACTTTTATTAATAATTACTTATTTATTATCTTCAACACATCACCCAAGGAATTATTATTATCATTGGGAAAACTTAAAAAAAAAAAAAAACATTCAATAATGGAATTATCAGTTAAGATTCAAAAGGAAAATAAATGCTAAAGAGATTTAGGAGAGTGAGTTTCCATTTTCAGAAGAGATTTCAAACATACAAGTTGAGAGTGGATGCAGACTCCACAGAAAAGATCTGGAAATGCAGGATTAGGCAGCCTTTCTGGAGGAGGATGAGAGGCAGAGAGGGCATCTGCGTACACAGCATATTTGGAATATTTTAGGGCCAAATGCATATCTCGGACTGTAGCATTTAGAGCCAGGGGACCAGGAATCAATATGACATCTAGCTGTATCTGCAGTCCTGACCTCAGTTTTCTCATTTGTAACATAAGGAGATTGGCTAAATGATACACAGTTTCCCTTTCAACTTCAGAACATGCTGTTGTTTAGAGACCAACACTGTAGTCAGAACACAGGACATCCTGGCTTAAAAAGAATTCCTCTTCTTTGAGACAGATTATGATCAGTGTATCCTTTCAAAGGTACTATGATGGGAATGATTAAGTAGTGGCTACTTACCAATAACAACTTCAGTTGTTACTATGGTTGCTTCTTGATAATAATCTACTCATTTGGAAACTATTCATTCAATATCATATATAACAAACAGGCCTTGTGGAAGAGGGGATGGTTATGTACCTCCTCAAGAAGTTTGTAATCTAAGAGGTTTTATATAACCTGGAGCCCATGGGTCAAATCAAGGTCACGGATTATACTTTTACAATACTCAGTTTTTAAATGTTGAGTTGTTACCAACATTTAAAAATTACCCAATTTCTCATAAATGACCCTCTTGCTCTAGCTGGGTAAGCAGTAATTAAGAAGACTTTGGGAAGGAATAACCACTCACTGGCATGTCTCATGGATGAGAAGTTTTGCTCTGTTTCGTTTTGTTTTCTACCTAAGCAGAAAAAACTACTCCAAAATTAGTTAACTTGTATGTTGAAGGAATGTATCTTCATACCTGAACCCCTCTGTGTAAAGAAGACAGACTTCACAAAAAAGATTTAAAAAAGCAAATCAAATAAATCTTAACCTCATGGTGTAACTCTCTAACTTTAGTCTAGTAACTACTTTTTCCATCCAAATATTTGTATCATTTATATAAAAGTGAGAAAGGTGATTTATTTTGACTCACATTTTTATTACCCAATCTTCCCTTTGTGTTCTTATGAAATTACATTTATATTCTGATTCTCAGTCTTCATAAGGTCATGTTGCATAGTTTATAACTCTTGAACTTAAACGCCAAAGGCCAAGGCAAACCCCAGCATGAAGCCTCAGGCATAAAGCACTTGGAAATTTTTGTTTCTTGTGGTTGGCTAATTAAATCAAACTCTGCTCTGAAACCTGCTTTGGAAAGTGACAGGCTTAATGGTCTGGTGGACAAACATTGGAGTTGCCATCACACTTGAGTTATGGTCTGTTTAAACTACAAATCAATTGAAATTCGTAGCTTCCATTTTCTAAGAGAGAGAAATCTCCAAGGTATCCCAGAGGATATAACCACTGAGTTCTAAGGAGGAACTCCCTAGACTTAATGGAGGAGGAGACAGGAATGAATGACATGATGTCTATGTGTCTAATTATCCAAGGAGACTTTATTTTTTAAGCCCGCTCTTACACAACAAATTAGAAATACAAGCAATTATGAGCCAAAGGCATCCAACAACTGATCTCTAGTGAATCAAATATATTCTGCAAGTTTGAAGTGTCATTTCCATTCTTCCTTGTCCTGGTTACAAATATAACTGATAAATAGCTAGCTCTGAACCTTTCTTTCACCTAGTCAGCAAGTTGGAATCAAGGATTCTTGGCAAAAGGAAACAAAAAACTTTGGCTAGATTATATGTAAGTATTTATACAATATTAATAAGCTCACATTTTTAGCATAGCCAATATTGCTTCCATTACTCATCACAGCTCTAATAAAAAACACACTTGATCTGCAGTACATGAACACAGCATTGCTTTTGTGTTTTCAGACTTTTTGTACCTTCTTTAGAGGGCTTTTTTCAGATGAACAATCTGGCTTTACATTTAAAAATACCTAAAAGGTAGAGGTTGAAGAAAAACAGATTGAGCATACCATTTCAAAGTGCAGTTAACATGCTGTTTAAAATTATTGATTGGTTATTCCATGTTTCTTGATTCTTGAACTTCTACTAGATTAGTTTATTTCACTTTCTAGTCCTCCAGTTGGAATAAGCAACAGACATGGTCAATCTTGCTTTAGTGAATGAACAAAGGTAAGCTTTGGTTCATTTGGTTTAAAAGAATTCAAATTATGAATAGAGTTAATGGTTTAATGAAAATAAATAGGTGAGTTTATCAAATGGAATTGCTACTGCTGCTAAGTCACTTTAGTCGTGTTCAACTCTGTGCAACCCCATAGACAGCAGCCCACCAGGCTCCCCGTCCCTGGGATTCTCCAGGCAAGAACACTGGAGTGGGTTGCCATTTCCTTCTCCAATGCATGAAAGTGAAAAGTGAAAGTGAAGTCGCTCAGTCATGCCCGACTCTTAGCAACCTCATGGACTGCAGCCTCCCAGGCTCCTCCGTCCATGGGATTTTCCAGGCAAGAGTACTGGAGTGGGGTGCCATTGCCTTCTCCGAATGCAATTGTATATAATCATTAAATAGAAGATAGACTCAGAATTATCAACATGGAAAGATGACTAAACAATAATACTAAGGGAAAGATTACATTGTATGTGTATATCAAATGAAAGTCACTCAGTTGTGTCTGACTCTTTGTGATCCCCTGGACTATATAGTCCATGGAATTCTCCAGGCCAGAATATAGAGTGGGTAGCCTTTCCCTTCTCCAGGGGATCTGCCCAACCCAGGGATTGAACCAAGGTCTCTCACATTGCACGCAGATTCTTTACCAGCTGAGCTACAAGAGAAGCCCTGTATGTGTATATTATGACCCAATTTGTATATTTGTGCGTATATATAAATCTAAACATACATATTCATATGCAATATGTTAATCCATGTACAGAAAAAATTAGGAAAACCTATAAGTTATATATCAAAGATTTTCACATTAAAATTTTTACATATCATTTGTTTATATCATGCACATTTTTCTTTAAAAATTTTATTTCTAATGGAAAATTATATGCATTTAGACACTTAAATTCATGCAACTGTCAGTGTAAAAATGCAACAAAAAGTATTCACCAAAAATTATGTTTATATTGCAAAGAGAAAAGATGTTACAATAAATCCAGGTGAAGTGCTGGTATTCTGGAGGCCTCTGCCCAGAAAACCCCCTGCCACTGAGGCTTCCTCAGGAAGCCTCATCAATAGCAGCTGCTCCAGCACTTCCAGCCCCTAGGCCTGGAAACAGCTCGCTTGACACAAAGAGAAGCAGTTCTGTGGGAGACAGAGATGACTGGGAAGGCACATAGCTTTGATATTTTTATTCACCAATAATAAATGCATTCTCATAACAATAAACATGTCTTGAATACTATTCTAGCAGCTGGAATTTGATCATGTGATACAGTGATAGCTTTGCCATTATTGGTGAGAAAAACCTGGCTTATAATGGGGGGAATTCCCTGCCAGTTTTCAGCTTCATGCAGTGCATGCCTTTAGAGCAGCAATGGTATTTTTGGATTATTCTCCAACAATTAAAATAAGAAGATCAAATCTGTAAAAGAAAGTATTAAAGAGATTTGGGGGTTCTTCTGAGAGTCTGAAAATCAGAACAATAACAACACAAACACAGGCTCCAGAGAGAAGCAGAGGAAGGGTATGCAATGCCAAGTTGCTTGCTTGTGACTTGATTTCCCCAGAATATCACATCAATAAATGGGTGATATTTGGAAATCGCCTTGTTCTCTTTAATGAGACACCACTAACCTCCTGGAGGCACTGTTTCTGCAGTTTCTTCCTGAGTACATCCCTAGAGAGACCCTAATTGTGGTCTGCAGAGAGGCTGAGAGCAGACCCAGTATTCACCACCACGTCTTTACCAGTATCACTGCATGTGACGCACTGAAAACACCATCTGGACACTGAGATGACAGAAGCATCAAGGAGCCAACATCCTGAACTTGCTCTGCCACCATCAGTGAGCCGGGTAAGTCAAAGCGTTTCCAGCTGGGAGAATCCATCCATTGCGGCTGCAGGAGAGAACAACTCAAGTGTCCTCTTACCTCTCATCTCTCACAGGCATCTTTATTACCACTCAAAAGATCCAATCAGGCCCCAGTTGAGGATAGAACCCCACTTTAAGAGGTGTACACATACCACTTGGGATGAAGTGACTGCCTCATATTAACAAAGACCTTGTTTTTCTTTTATTTTTCCAGGAGTATCTGTTTACTCAGTTTTGCTCCTTTAGTTCTTGCCAGACATTTGACTTTTTCCCAGAATTTTAACCACCTGCCTTGCTCTGTCATTTGGAATTAGTGTCCATACGGCTGCTTTTGCCTGACTTGGGACTCAACTAGTCTACTCTGTGCTGTGTATGTCTCTCCCAGTTGTGGCCCATGGCTTTGATCTAACCTTGATCAAGCACCTTTGTGATCTTTCAAGCACTGCTTCAGGCCACCTGGAACCCCTCATCTGGCATCCTGAATACTTGCACACTGACCAGAATAAGAGATTAAGGCTTGGCTCCTGGTTCCCTGGCTTGGTCTTCCTCTGCGTGGCCACTGTGGCTTTCAGAATGTACCTCACTCTCCTTGCCTGGGACAGAACTGGCACCCTATGTAAGCTCTACTTCTCAGTTCCTAAGTGCTTCATGGAAAACAGGATGATTAAGACTCTTTCACATACAGTGTTAGGAGGCTTCAGTGTCCATTTGGCTTTTTGTACAAAGTCACATGTTGCTATTTTTGATACACATGCCTCAGTGAAGCTGCCTACAGGCATCTTCTCTTCCGCACCTCATCACTCACCACTCTCTGCTATAAAATTTAAGAGCTCCATAATGACTGGGGAGAAATATTCTTTCTAGGTGATGGTCTAAGAAACAACAAGATCTGTTACTTTTAACTGATTTACTGGATCCTTAACATTTTAAATGAAATAAGAATGGTGTGGAGAACCATGTCTCCCCTCCATCACTAACCTGCATCCACATAGCTTTCTTCTAACCTTTCCCCATATGAGAATCCACTACTATCATTGTGTTCTATAGTAAAATCAAAGTTAACGATTCAAACATCAGAATTTTCTGGTTTTGAAAATATATTAAAAAACATATTAAGAATATATTAAGAAAATATATCAAGAAGCAGCAGGTTACATGGCTCTATACCACAATTTACTACTGAATCCTCCAGTTCACCAGATGTGAACTCCCTTCAGTCTAAAACAGAGGATAGGTATAAATAGGAACCAATAGAGGGTGTTTCACCAAGTATAGAGGCACACAAGGTACATGACTGACATCTAATTATCCACAGATTCTGCTCTTGTGTTACCAGGAGAACATGAACTGCATCTGTAGGGGATTGCTGCACTGGGTCCAACAAGATGAATATCTACCTGGGCCGAGCAGGAAACACGGGTCAGACAGAGGCACGCCCTGAGCTCTGGGTGATCTTTGTTGTCGGTTCCTGATAGCTATCTAGGCTTAAGTTTCCAGAAGCATCTTTTACCTTTTAAAATCAACCCCATGTGCTGCCTTTATAACAATCAGAGTTCCCCAAATATAGGATCAGCTATATCCTGAGTCAGCATGCTCCCTAGGCAAGCTATAGTCTCAATTGTCCAGATGTTAAAAGTGGAGGTATCACCCATGGCTGCATTAGATGACCCATCATGTTATATTTACTCTCTCAAATTTGACTCCAGTGTAATAAAGTTGTGATTTAATATCTGATATCACAAGCAATAAGATAGTTATTACTCTTCCCATCATTGTCATGAGTGGCAAAACCTGGACCAGTCAACACTTTATTGACTCTTAGCCCAATGTTCCATCTAACAGTCTTTAAGCCAAAGCTTACATGTCCAATGCCAAGAAGTTCACAAAATAAAACCCAGGAAAGATGAAGAGAGGTGGCATTTAGCTAGTATTGAAGAAAGTCACAGAAGACAGTCTTGGACTCCATGGCCAATTTTTTTTATCTCTCCATGATCATGAACTCATGTTCCATCCAACATCATAATTTCTAAGAATGCACTACTGAGACCACATCCAATTGCTAAGTCCCTAGGCAGACATCTCAGTTCAATCACCCCAGGCAGTTCCTCCCCTTTCTGGCTGGTCTGAGGCCACCTAGGGGCTGACACAAGGAGGGAAAGAACCTGCTTCCACTCAAAACCATAAAAGAGAGCATTCCATGACTCAGAAAACAATCCTGGTGTAGGAAGGAACCACCTACCTATGAATCCAGGCGAGGAGCAGTCTGCTGCACTCATAGTTGTGTGGACTCTGAAGGCACATGAGCAACATTCCTGTCCTCCTCTGAAAAAAAAAAAAAAAAAAAAGGCACAAGGACACAGCTACTTATCAGAGGACTGATCTATTGCTTCATCATCATCTCCTCCTTCCCACCTTTCCCCCTTTCTCATTCTGCTCCTCTTTCTCCTTCTTTCCCATTTTCTCTTGTCTTTTTTCCTTCCTAGCAGTCCATCCTCAGCATCTCAGCATATATTATATTCATAAAGTATTTCAGTATTTTGCTCTACCACACAGATAATTAGGGAAATAAAAAAAAAAAAAAAAACACTATCAGACAGGTTTCCCAAAATCTTCTAGGTAGGGAGTTTGTAAAGTGAGAGCTGTCTCCTTATGTGACCCCAAAGCACATTAAAGCAATGGAAGGTTTTGTGCTGGATAAATTAATGTGCAGTAAGTATTACTGTTATGCTCACTTTGCAGAGAAGGAGACTGAGGCACAGGGATCATGTCCCTTTCTAAGGTTCCAAGGCATGCAACAGAGCTAGAATTCTACTCCAGAGGTCTGACTCACATGTATGTGGTTATTTGCCAAATAAGGAATCATTGCTGGAAACGTTATCTCATTTGCTCAAAATCACACTGCTAATTTGGAGTACAGTCAGAATAAAACCCCATTCTCCTAAATCGGGTCTAGTGATCCTTCCTAAACATAAAAACAGTATCCTAAACATAAAGCCCATGTTTCTCTACAGTACCAGCTCACAGCTGAAAGATGAGCTTGTAATCATAGGTCTGCCCCATTTGCAAATATGAGACCCTTCTTACTTGAGGACACGGCCTGAAAGTAATATTTTGAAGAAATTACATAGAGATTCAGGCTTCCCAGGTGGCACTAGTGCTAAAGAACCTGCCTGCCAATGCAGGAGACCTGAGAGACATGGGTTTGATCGCCAGGTCAGGAAGAACCCCTGGAGGAGGGTATGGCAACCCACTCCACTATCTTGCCTGAAGAATCCCATGGACAGAGAAGCCTGGCAGGCTATGGTCATAGGATTGCAAAGAGTCAGACAAGACTGAAACAACTTAGTACACACACACACACACACACACACACACATAAAGATTCAACCCATGAACACTGTGTGGGCAGAAATTCCTGGGTATTATGACACCTTTGCAACCTACCAAGGAAGTGGACACTAGTGTAGCAATTTTTCACAGATGGGAAGAGAAGAAATTACAGCAGATTAGTGACTGATTTCAGGTCTTGGAGCTGGTAAGTAGCAGATAAGACCTGGGGTCAAATTTACTGTCTGTGTTTTCAGGTTTCTCTTCTTCAGTTTAGAACATATCAGAATCTCAGTGGAGTATGCCTGTTAAGAGTATATGAATGCGGATATCTCAGAAAGTGGAGTCTATAAGTAGAAAACTGTGTTTAAAAGAAGAAAAAAGTTTTTTTTTTTTTTTCAATCTGGCTAGATAGAATAGAGAGTTCTGTACCAAGACAGAGGCTGGAGATGTTTAAACTTGAATCTTAATCACCTTGACCTTAATGGAATGCTTTTACAATTTCTGCAAATGTCTTACCCTTTAATAATTAATTATACAGACCTTATAAAATGGATAAGCCTGACTCTACACTAATGAGCTGTTTTACTGCCCTTCATATAATTTTACTGATTCCTACAAACTTGTCTTATAATAGTAATGCTCTGCTTAAGAATGCAGAGAGAGTTCAGAGGTTTTGTCTCCACCTTGCCTTTTATAGCCTGGGGTGAGAGAGTTCCCAAAATACACAGTCAAATATGCCAGTTCTACCAAAAAAAAGATAAAATTTCTTTTTAAGTCAACATAAGTTTCTTTTGAAGAAAGAAATAAAACTAACTGTTAACTGCACTGGTTGGCCCAATGTGGTAGAAATGAACTCAGCCTCTGACCCACACTCTTTGGCTTTGATGGGTAATTCAATTCTTGGAAGAGGCTGTACCTAAAACCAAATGGCAGGCACTTATAGCTTTGAGATTCAAAGAAAAACAGAACTGTGTTTTGGACAAAGCGGATAGAGCTATACAATTCCTGTTTTCATGGAAGGGAGAGACTTAAGAGGCAGAGAGACCTGAGGACACTGTATGCTGTGACATCACTTATGACATTTGCATTCATGATCACAGCCACAGAAAGGATATTTTGACATCTTGATATAATCCATATGTTGAACAAAAGTTTATATAATTACCTAAATGACCCAAGTATCTTGAGCTTAAGCTGTTACTATTTAAAAGTCCATTCATGCAGTGATGCAGCTGTAGTTTTCACATAATTGGTTAACCCAACTCTTAATTAGGTAGGTTTTCTCTCAGCCACAGTGCTGCCTTCACATTAAAAGTCATGGCTCTGGTCCACCTGTCAAAGCATTCATAAAGTCAGGCACATACTCTTTTCCTTCCCCAGTTATACACCCATTCTTGCTCTCCGTCTTTCACTGGCTTTCATATCAAGACCCATTTCTAACCCTCGATTCTTCTCCATGAATCTATGATAGGTCACTGTGAAAGATCAAAATGAAAGAGAAAATAAAGAAATTAAGCAGTAGTTATCCATTTTTGCTCCTTCAATTATTTAATCAAATTTGAATAAATGAATCCCTTATTTCACAAGGGCACAGGAAAATCACAGAAGCAAAGAATAGACTGAGAGTGGATAAACTGCACTGTAATCCTCTAAAATGATTCTGAAAAGCTTGGTTTCCTTAATGTGAGTCAATTCCTCACCAGGAATAAACAATTATGTCCAAGAGTCATTTGTGGAACAGAAATGCACCTATGGTATTTCAACAAGAAGACTGGGACTTAAAGCAAGCCAGCTTCACATTGTTCTATTGAGTCAATAAGCTCCACCTCATCTAGGGACAGAGCCTCAAAGACTGGCCCTAGAAATGTAATTAAACTTAATTAATTCAACTATTCTTTCTCTCCTACTGTTCAAAGAACCAGTCAACTTATCTCTCCAACCAGACAGTGAGCTCAAAGGAAAGAGTGATAATATATTTCTTTATATCTCCATCAAAATATGTCTCCATCAAATCAAGGACAAAAAAAAAAAGACTGTAGAACCTACTTTAAAAAACTGAGCTTGTTTGTCATGGGGATTGGGAATAAAGAAACAAATCTGTAAATTACAAACCCACATTTCCAGTAGTCCCAGGTTCAAGCCAAAGCCTCCAGCTCATTCCTTTAGCCCTGACTCCATCAAATATATTCAATTTTTTTCCAGATAGGAAATAACGTGAATTATTTTCCCATTTTGACAGATAGTAGTAGAATGATTTAAGTGTTGAAAAGCAAGTGAGTCACAGATACTTTCATGTTAGAATACAATTTTCAAAATTTAATATGTATTTTTAAAAGTGATTGTCTTTCAGGAACAGTGGTTAGGCTTCAGCACTATCATTACCATGACCTGGGTTCAGTTCCTAGTTGGGGAATTAAGATCCTGCAAGCCACATAACATGGCCCAGGGAACAAACACACACACACACACACACACACACACACACACACACACACAAACGTGATTCTCTTTCCCTATATAGTCACTGAGTTGGTATGGGTAGTATTACAAAAGACAAAAGAACCAGGAAAAGAGAGATACCATGTAAATATTAACTAAAAAGTACACATTAAAATAAGCGTAACTACTTAAATTATAATATCACATCAAAGTATACTATTGTATCACCTAACTAAAACCATCTCACACACCATAGCATTACATATAACACACTTAGAAAATACTGCACTTCATGATTTCTAAAGGTCTTTGCCTCTAAATTCTTACTCTCACCTCCCAGTAAGAAGGCAGCCTCAAGGACCCCTTCAGGTTAAATGGCTGCCTCTGGGCTGACAAGCATTTCTGGGAATCCGGCTGATCAAACACTCTGTTCTAGGGTTTCAAATATAAGATCTGATGACGCAAAAAGCTGAAAATACTTCCAGCAACCATAGAAGAGTAAGGAGTATATAAGCAACCATAGAGGAAATATCCAATTTGAGGATGGCTTCTTACACAACATAGTCTCTTTCACTTCAGATCAATCCATTAGGCTTTAGAATCAGTCAAAGGATATGAAAGACCACCTGAACTTTGTATAGGGCTGTCAGATAAAGTCAGTCAACAGTATATAACTTCACTATTTAACATTCTAGCCACTGACTACATATAACTATTAATGTTATAATAATTTAAATTAAAAAAATAAAAATTCAGTTTCACTGCTGCACTAGGTACATTTCAAAAGGCCACATGTGGCAAAAGCTACTGTGCATAACAGAGCAGAACTCCAGAAAGTTCTATTGAAAAGGACTGCTCTGCAGCCTATTGGTGAACAGTTTGTAGAGGATCTATATACTGGAAAAGAATAAAGTCATGTGAGAAGGTGTAGTCCAGCTAAAATTACAGGCATTGTCACACACATACATGTACACACACACACAACCTCTAGTACAAAATCTCTATCTGTATGACACATAAAATCCAGAGGAAAAGTCATGCCTCATTTTCTTCCTCCCCACTCCTTTTCCCAAGTCTTGGTCCCCTACTTGTGTTTCCATTATCCAAAGCTTGTTGTGGCAGGTCAGACATGTGCCAAGTAAGATGCTGAGAGCAATAAGTAAATAGATGATTTGGAAAATGCTAGTTTCCTTCCCTACAACCTTTGGATCCTTCCAACTTTCTCTAAGGTCTGAGAGTAACACTCGGCAGATGACCAACCCCATCCAAAAGTGTGAAAAATGGAATTGACAGCCTACCAAAACCAAATGTGAAATATCCATTGGGCATCTGGATTGTTATAAATGCATCAAGGTTCCCATTACCAGCTTCTCTGGCCTTAGGACACCAGGGACCTCTAAAGTGGAAGCCAGGTTCCCTCCATTTTACAGGTGAAGGAACTTGGACAAACTTGGGTCTCATTTAAGGAATCTTAAAATGATTTGATTTAATGGATTCTGTCAGGAAGTAAAAATGTTCCATGTACTTTACTGTGGATGACTGCACAGTGAATTGGATCTTTCCCTTCCCACCAAGAGATATTTTAACCAGTTAATGAAGAAATTGCCATCAGTTGAACCCAGCAACTCAGATTTCCCTGCCCAGCCACCCATCTAATCAAGCCAGCAAGACTGCCTTCCAATAGAAGGATAAGTGCACTGTGCACTGCCTCTCATGGAGAACATTTCATCATCAGAGCTCCATTGACAAGGAGGCTTCCTCTACTGATGACACAGGGAACACAATGCTTTAAGTACCCACTGCAGTTTGAGCTTCCCCAATTTTTATGAATGAAAGTATTTACTACTCCCCAGGAATAATAAACTTTGGGTGTCACTAAGTAGCTCTTGCACATGGAGTATTACTAACAGAATTTTAAAACAGGTTATTAACCCAAAGAGCTAACTTTTACTGACATCTGTAGTATATCCTAGGCATTAGGATAAATACTTTGTTGGATGACTTGTTCAGTCCTCATTATCACCATAGTTGCAGATACTGTATTTTGCATCATTTCTCAGCCCAGAGAACTAAAGCTTAGAAATGCAAATGAATTTTGTTCATCATCACATTTTCACTAAGAGGCAGGACATCATCTCAGGCTGTCTGATTCCTGATGCTGCACTTTTTTATACTGACTCATCAGGTTTACTTGTTGATAACATAGCCAAACTTAAATGGACATTTTTTCCTAACCTATCCACTACAGAGAGGACAATATTAATAAGGTTTGATAATAAGAATGCCCCTTTCCTTTCAGCTGCTAATCAAAGGGAGGTGATTATGAGGAGAAAATGTAGAACAATGAACCAGTATTATTTATTTTTCATCAACAATATGTGGAAAAGGGTCAGTGATCTGATTAGGTGTGACCTCAAATTCCCTGACCCAACAAGCTAGGAGGTCACCCTATCAAGCTACCTGCGATGCTTAACTGAGAGATTCATTGTTTCTCCCTGAGCTGCTTCAAACTATCAGTTTATATGTCTCAAATTACTGTAATAAAATTAATAATAACTGTTCTTTTTGTATATAAACCTCTATGAAGATCAAAATGTTGAGAGATATCAATTGACTTAATTTGTATCACCATTTTTACTTCCATGCATATGCCTCTTATATTAAGGAGAGCACTTTGCAGGAAACAAATATATTCAATAATAAAAGTGGTTACCAACTAACTTGGCATAAAGCACTCACCATACACTTCAATTTATTGTACTTGATCAGAAAGATGAGAAAAACAATCATGGTCCTCCTTCTTTAAAAATAGAAATATACTTAATTATTATGAAGAAATCAGCCTAAATAATCAAACTCTGCTATAAATGAATCAGCAGTACTTTAAAATAAGTCATTTATACTTTTATAGATTATAAAGAGTACATATATGTGTATGTATGTGTGCATATATACACATGCATACATATAAACATAAAGAAAATGCTCAAGATTTGGTTTCAGTTGGGGTTGAGGTCTACATAAGGTCCAGAAAAAATAAAGTAAGATTTGTATGATTATTTTCAAATCTGTCTCTCCTCTAAACAACCAAGTAATTTTTAAATGTCTACTACCTCCTCCTGTTGGCACCTTTGAAAGTGAAAAATCAAATGATGTTGTTCCCTAAAGTTTAATAAAAAAAAAAAAATCAAGTGAAGAATCTTACTAAAAAGTATTGAGAGTTCCCTTTTCTCCACACCTTCTCCAGCATTTATTGTTTGTAGATTTTTTTTGATGATGGCTATGCATCACCAACTCGATGGACATGAGTTTGGATAAACTCTGGGAGTTGGTGATGGACAGGGAGGCCTGGTGTGCTGTGATTCATGGGGTCGCAAAGAGTAGGACAGGACTGAGTGACTGAACTGAACTGATTCTGACCATTGTGAGGTAATACCTCATTGTAGTTTTGATTTGCATTTCTCTAACAATGAGAGAGAGGCAGAGGAACCAGAGATCAAATTGCCAGCATCCGCTGGATCATTGAAAAAGCAAGAGAGTTCTAGAAAAACATCTATTTCTGCTTTATTGACTATGTCAAAGCCTTTGACTGTGTGGATCACAATAAAATGTGGAAAACTCTGAAAGAGATGGGAATACCAGACCACCTGACCTGCCTCTTGAGAAATTTGTATGCAGGTCAGGAGGCAATGGTTAGAACTAGACATGGAACAACAGACTGATTCCAAATTGGAAAAGGAGTACGTCAAGGCTGTATATTGTCACCCTGCTTATTTAACTTCTATGCAGAGTACATCATGAGAAATGCTGGACTGGAAGAAACACAAGCTGGAATCAAGATTGCTGGGAGAAATATCAACAACCTCAGATATGCAGATGACACCACCCTTATGGCAGAAAGTGAAGAGGAACTAAAGAGCCTCTTGATGACAGTGAAAGAGGAGAGTGAAAAAGTTGGCTTAAACCTCAACATTCAGAAAACGAAGATCATGGTATCCGGTCCCATCACTTCATGGCAGATAGATGGGGAAACAGTGCAAACAGTGTCAGACTTTATTTTTCTGGGCTCCAAAATCACTGCAGATGGTGACTGGAGCCATGAAATTAAAAGACTTACTCCTTGGGAGGAAAGTTATGACCAACCTAGATAGCATATTCAAAAGCAGAGACATTACTTTGCCAACAAAGGTCTGTCTAGTCAAGGCTATTTTTTTCCAGTGGTCATGTATGGATGTGAGAGTTGGATTGTGAAGAAAACTGAGCACCAAAGAACTGATGCTTTTGAACTGTGGTGTTGGAGAAGACTCTTGAGAGTCCCTTGGATTGCAAGGAGATCCAACCAGTCCATTCTAAAGAAGATCAGTCCTGGGTGTTGTTTGGAAGGACTGATACTAAAGCTGAAACTCCAATACTTTGGCCACCTCATGTGAAGAGTTGACTCATTGGAGAAGACTCTGATGCTGGGAGAGATTGGGGGCAGGAGGAGAAGGGGATGACAGAGGATAAGATGGTTGGATGGCATCACTGACTCAATGGACATGAGTATGGGTGAACTCCAGGAATTGGTGATGGACAGGTGCCGGGAGCCAGCGGGAGGAACTCCGTCTGTGGCAAAGGTCATGATGAAGGTAGCTTGGCATATGCAAACTGGGATCAAGCCTCAGGAGTCCTCCTGGAAATTCTTGAGCATCTACCCCCAAAACCAGAGTTTGCCTACTTTCTGCTTTGTGCTCTCACCTACACCTCTTATTTATGGGGGGCTGTCCCCCACTACCTCTCTCTGAAAGAAGAGTTAACTTACAGCTCCAGTTAATAATTCCTGGGTGTGACAGTGTTTCAACCTACAAACTCTTTTGGAAATCCTCTAGCCTGCCTGAATAGGTTTTCCCAGCCACATGTGATTGTTCAGAGCCTGCCAACTGTGAGAGGCATGAGATGTTCTAAACTGTCTAAATACAGATTCCTTTGAGCAGTTAAAAGATTGATTAGAAATTGTATTGGTGAAGGGTTTTTCACTTGTTGGGCCAATGTTTGCTGCTAAATTTCCACATCCCTTACCTGCTGTGTCCCTGGCAGTGTATTGTTTAATATAATTGGTGTAAGTAGTAGTATTTGTAACCTTGGACCCTTGAGTTAATTCTTTTTCTTGTTATAGCCCACCACACCTTTGCCCTGTAGGAATATAACTTTAGTGCTTTTGGAGGGTGGCGCCTGACTAATCACCTTTAGAGAAAAATAAGTTTTCTGAAGAAAGGGTCTTAAAATATTAACAGGCCTCCAGGCCAGAAGATGATGCAAATCACCTAAACTTTTGCATATGATAAGTTTGCAGGAAGAAAGCCTGGCTTACTGCATGACTCTACCCCTTCCCCCATTATCCTCTATGCATAACTTAAGGTATAAAAACTACTTTGAAAAATAAAGTGCGGCCCTTGTTCACCGAAACTTGGTCTCCCCATGTCGTTTTTTTTTTCTCACCTTCTGGCTGAATTATTCAGCCTCTTTTCTCCACTAAATTTTCTCACTGAGCTATCCTTATTTAACCATTCTTTATATCTTTAATTCTGTTGTATCCTGATCGCCGAAGCCGTCTCCCCTTCGAAACCTGACTCCACCCGGGCTGGACCCCCGGCAGACAGGGACTCCTGGTGTGCTACAATTCATGGGTTCCAAAGAGTCGGACATGACTGAGCAACTGTACTGAACTGATTAATGAGCGATGTTGAGCACTTTTCATCTATTAGCCATCTGTATATCTTCTTTGGATAAATGTCTGCTTAGGTCTTCTGCCCACTTTTTAATTTGTTTGTTTGTCAATTCGGTTGTTTGTTTGTCTGGCTGGTGAAACTGCTGTATGACACGGGGAGCTCAAATCTGGTGTTCAGTGACAAACTTGAGCTGTAGGATGGGGTGGAAAGTGATAGGGAGGTTCAAGAGCAAGGTGACATGAATATATGTATAGCTGATTCATGTTGTTATATGGCAGAAAACAACACAACATTGTAAAGCAATTATCCTCCAGTTAAAAATAAATAATTAAGAAAAGAGTCAATGAGACCATGAATTTGAAGTGCTTAACATAAGATCTGGCATAGACTAATAATTCACCGTTAGTTGTCTATTGACAATCACAGCAATAATAAATCATTGATAAAATATATTTTTAAAAAAGCATCCACAAACTGTCAACTCTTCATCTCCAAACTCGCAACAGAATCAGATTTCATTGACAACTCAGAGAAGGACTCTAAACCCAGAAGCACCACAGATATATAAAACAGTCTGGTGAAAACTCAGAGCGCTCATAAGTTATCAGGTACATATTCCATAACTATAAATTAAGAGATGGATGGATGAAAGAACCACTAAGTCACCATTTCAGATAAGGAATGTAATGCGGCAGGCATGCGTTAACATATTTTTCTACAAGCAGATGAAGTATCCAAATCAACGATTTATCTTGCTCCCACTGTTCAATTAAATATACCCAAAATTGAATTTCTTAAAATACATTATTTTTCAAAATACATTTCTTCCAACCAATATTAAAACCTAAAACATAAGACACCCTCTAGGCTTTAGTAACACATCAACTGGATTTCCTATTCTGTTGTTTATATCCTGTATGTGTGTGTGTGTGTGCTTAGTCACACAGTTGTGTCCAAGTTTTTGCAGCCTCATGGACTATAGCCCACCAGGTTCCTCTGTCCATGGAACTTTGCAAGCAAGAATACTGGAGTGGGTTGCTATTTCCTATTCTGGGGATCTTCCCAAGCCAGGGATCAAATCCTGCAGTGGCAGGCAGATTCTTTACTATTGAACCATCTGAAAGGGCCTTAAATCTTGTATAGAAAGTGAAGTAGCTCAGTCATGTCTGACTCTTTGCCACCCCATGGACTGTAGCCTACCAGGTTCTACTATCCATGGGATTTTCCAGGCAAGAGTACTGGAGTGGGTTGCCATTGCCTTCTCCTGTAACTGCATAGTGATACCTGGCCAAATCACTGATCCCTTTCTAAGCTTCAGTTCTTTTTCTCAGGTAATGGGAACTATAACACCTATGCTACAGATGAATCAAAAATTAAATGAAGTCATAAGTATAGAACTAAGAGATTAGACCAAATTTTAAAATGCCCCAGATTGGGCCCTTAGTTTAATAGGAAATATTGGTACAGGTCTACTCAAAAATGGACATACATTGAAAATAATCAGAGTCATGTTTTTTTCATACTGACAGTGCTAAGAATATGATGATATTAAAATAAGTCATGAAAACTATTGAAGATGATTTTCTTTGATGATCATTTCTATAAATGCATTGCCAGTGAAAAACTTTCAAATTAAACCCAGGATAAAAATCTGAGAAAGATATGTTAAAAGACACCAGTGATTGCCCTCTATCTAATAAGAATTTGGAAATGATTAATGAAACTATTGATGGTGTTGTACTTTGAAACTCCTAGAAGTAAGGATACTAAAGATATACATACATACACATATACACACATACACCTGCATTAGCACACAAAGTATCACTGTATAAGATTGAGTCAGGCATAGTACATCACCCCCGAGTGGGAAGAAGTAAACAGTCTTGTACATGAAAAATACTGAATACAATTGTCTTTCAGACCAAAGGATTCTGCACGTGTTACCCCAACTCTGTCACTGGTTCCAAATAGGCCAGCTAAGGCTACAGAGCAAGGGAGTCACAATATACCCATGACCTTAAATGACATATCTCTTATAGGTCTATCTTTAAAGGAATAGGATAGAAAAGGGAAGGAGTCAGACCACCTTTTACAATTCCTGAGAAAAATTCTAGTAAGGTAGCTTACTAGTATCTTACACGTATATCTGTAATGTTGTTGAGATCAGCAGACCTTCTTGGAAAAGACTTTCAATTTTCAAGACTGCATAGGTTAAGTGGGTGTGTGATAATTGGGCCCTAAAGATTTAGGAAGAATTTATTTAATAAGAGAAGAAAACTGAATTAAGTCATCAGATCAGATCAGTCGCTCAGTCGTGTCAGACTTTGTGACCCCATGAATCACAGCACTCTAGGCCTCCCTGTCCATCACCAACTCCCGGAGGTCACTCAGACTCACATCCATCGAGTCAGTGATGCCATCCAGCCATCTCATCCTCTGTCGTCCTCTTCTCCTCCTGCCCCCAATCCCTCGCAGCATCAGAGTCTTCTCCAATGAGTCAACTCTTCACATGAGGTGGCCAAAGTACTGGAGTTTCAGCTTTAGCATCATTCCTTCCAAAGAAATCCCAGGGCTCATCTCCTTCAGAATGGACTGGTTGGATCTCCTTGCAGTCCAAGGGACTCTCAAGAGTCTTCTCCAACGCCACAGTTCAAAAGCATCAATTCTTCGGCGCTCAGCCTTCTTCACAGTCCAGCTCTCACATCCATACATGACCACAGGAAAAAACATAGCCTTGACTAGACAGACCTTTGTTGGCAAAGTAATGTCTCTGCTTTTCAATATGCTATCTAAGTTGGTCATAACTTGTCTTCCAAGGAGTAAGCGTCTTTTAATTTCATGGCTGCAGTCACCATCTGTAGTGATTTTGGAGCCCAGAAAAATAAAGTCTGACACTGTTTCCCCATCTATTTCCCATGAAGTGATGGGACCAGATGCCATGATCTTCATTTTCTGAATGTTGAGCTTTAAGCCAACTTTTTCACTCTCCACTTTCACTTTCATCAAGAGGCTCTTTAGTTCCTCTTCACTTTCTGCCATAAGGGTGGTATCATCTGCATATCTGAGGTTATTGATATTTCTTCTGGCAATCTTGATTCCAGCTTGTGCTTCTTGCAGTCCAGCGTTTCTCATGATGTACTCTGCATAGAAGTTAAATAAACAGGGTGACAATATACAGCCTTGATGAACTCCTTTTCCTATTTGGAACCAGTCTGTTGTTCCATGTCCAGTTCTAACTGTTGCTTCCTGACCTGCATACAAATTTCTCAAGAGGCAGGTCAGGTGGTCTGGTATTCCCATCTCTTTCAGAATTTTCCACAGTTTATTGTGATCCACACAGTCAAAGGCTTTGGCATAGTCAAGAAAGCAGAAATAGATGTTTTTCTGGAACTCTCTTGCTTTTTCCATGATCCAGCGGATGTTGGCAATTTGATCTCTGGTTCCTCTGCCTTTTCTAAAACCAGCTTGAACATCAGGAAATTCACGGTTCACATATTGCTGACGCCTGGCTTGGAGAATTTTGAGCATTACTTTACTAGCGTGTGAGATGAGTGCAACTGCTATAAGAGCTCCCAAATGGGGCATCAAGCTTGGGATTTGTGGTGGGAAAGAAGTAATATACTATATGTATAAACAGAACTTGGTAGTATCATTGGACTCTTCTTCATGTGAGGGTGTATTATTTGAAATAAACTAATCCAAAAAGATATTATCCACTTTAAAGATGGAAAAATTTGGACTCAAATTATAAGCAAGCTGCCAAGGTCACACATATGACAAATAAGTTGAACTAGAACTTACTTATTCACTTTGATTTTTATTTTGGCAAGATGCCTTCAAAGAAGGTTTATTTACAAACTCAATATATAAATATATAAGTATTATATATAAATATAATAATGCAAATATTTTATACAGCTTCCTATCAAAGTGGACCAAATCAGAAAGACTCAAGGAAACTGAATGCATTACTTTTTTGACAACTTGGGTAATAACAATTTTCTCCCTCCTCAATTGGTGCGTAAATACTGAAAATGTAAGCTGTGCATGTTGTGGGGGTGGTCAGGGAAGTCTTGAGCGAAGGAGTATTAAGGAAAAAATGACTCTATAGAGTACTTAATATGTTAAGATACTCAAAAACATCTAGTAGTCTACCTCTGCATTAGTGCATTATCCTAGAATTCTTTGTCTTTCACTCTATAAATTGTAATGCCACTAAACTCTACTCTACTTACAAGCAACTGAGAATGGACAAAAATGATAGAAATTGTTTAGAGTAATTCATAAGTGGTATTATTGATTAGTCCAAAATATAATCTTCTCACTCTTTCCAATATATTTTAAGAAATCAACTACATTAAAGAGGTAATAATGCATGAGTGATAATTTTCAGTTTAAACAATTTCTAAGACTGTTGCTTCTTTGTCTGATGATAACTACATGCCTATTTTTAAAAGTACCCTTTAATGTCAAAAGCTTTGCATTATTATTTAAAGAAAAGGGATGGCTACTCAACTAATTTAGTAAGATCCAAGTTCAAATTGAAGAATTAATTATTGTGGTCATGACATGAAAATTACAATATAAAAGGTAGGAAATAAGGGCAAACTCTTCAGTCTGAGGGAAACATTTTTTTGCATCATGTATTGATGACCACTGTTGAAAAGAAGACTGAGTATCATGGGAAATCCTGTGGATGTTTTGATGATATAAGCATCAATAATAAACACTTCCCTGGTCTGCCCTCCTACAATCTATATCTGCATACCAAGAGAATCCATAGATTATTTTTTAATGTTCATGACTTTTATTATTAAAAATATAGTAGCAAGCACTACCTACTATTATTTACTTCTCTGGAAAAGATTTTGGCAAATAAATTACATTTGCAAACATTATAAAAGCTACTAGGCAGGAAAATCATTGCATATCACAATAAATTTCTCAATTTCTTGACTGAGTTTCCTTTTTTTAATTTTTAGTCACCTTTAATGGTCTCTTGCCTACTGAATGACAGGCTGGGGATTTTTTATCCTTTGTTAATGGTCTTGAGTTTTTCCATAAAAGTTGTTTCCTTACTCTTTGGGCAAGTTGTTTTCCAAGTTTAGCTTAAACTAGAACAGGGCTCTCAGATTGCAGGTGTAAAAGCTTCTGGAAAACCAAAAACCTTTCTGAAAGTAGTTAACATCATTGGCTTTCACCATTAACAATCTGTTTTATTAAACCAAAAGCTCAAACTCCAGTGTCAACCTCCTGTAACCTAGAAATTTCTTTCCTCTCTTCATAAAGGGGAGGCTAAATCTTTATTGATACTATTCCCTAGAGAAGGATACATAATGAGAGAATGGAGGGAGTGCTGTTACTGAAATACCTGATCTATGTACCACATAAGATGGAAAGTTCTAGCTACACACACAGATCCAGGGTGTCTTTTAGAAAATGTGGAAGGGTTCTATCACAAAAATTACATTGACAGTTTCTCAAAAAAGAATGCACTAAGGGCACAGATTATGTGAAAATATAACCCCTTCCCCACCAAACCCCAGACATTATAAACTTACCCCTTCTCCTTTTGGTCTGGTCTTTACCTTCACAAATTCTGGCCAAAAATTCAAGAATTAGGGACTTTTCTCGAAGAAACCATGGCAGTTTTATAGCACAAAACTGTTAAGTTATATTTCTCAGAAGATGGGAAGATATTTGCAGCACTTCCATGGTCCAGAAGCCCCATTAATGTCTGTTCTCCAACAGCTCACTTAACCTGCTTTGATTATTTCTTTATCCTGGACTTGCCAGAGTTTCACAGCTCCTTCTATTGTGCTAAGGTAAACCAGTGGATCATGGTTGATTGTGTATGATGTCACCTCAAATTCTACATCTGGAAACTGGTGGCTTTGCCCAAGTTATGTTCTGGAGCCACAATCCCGATGCTCTCCCTCCAAGAGCATCCCAAGGGGTTGGTACTCCCACCTCCATCCACTCTTTGTTCTCTTCCTATTTAGTCTCCCTCTGGCTGCAGAGGGCAGCATCTGCAAACATGGCAAGGGCTGGGCAGGACTTCTGTCCCATAAGCCCTAGTGAGGGGAGCCCCATGCAGTCAGAATCTGTGTGTACAGGTTTGAGTCCGCAGGAGCCACCAGCACAGAAGCTGAGGATGTAGGGACCAATAGCCTTTCAGATCCACCACCAGCGCCAATTTTTCTCATCATGGAATCCGTGAGGGAAGCTGGTGCTGCTGGGCTCTCTGCTGGCCAGCACTGGGGTAAGGTGCTCAGGTACCCAATTTTAAATCCTGCATTGTCAGGTAAAATAATGGTTACCGTTTTTTTAGCAATAAAGTATTTTTTTTAAGCATACACATCATTTTCTTAGACATAATGCTATTTCACACTTAATAAAGTGAAAATCAAGCATGTTGGGTAGAGGCAGTGCCAGGCAGGTAGAAGCTGCTAGGCTGGACTAGGCCGCTGCCACATGCAGGCTCAGCCCAAGTAATTCACACAGGATGGGGCTGCACTGAAGTCACCAGTGAGGCAGGTGCTGCCATGGCCCAGAGCATCATATCCTGAGCTGAGCTGTGCACCCAGGGCTATAGGGAAACCCTCCTCCTTGGCAACACAGGCCCTGCAGCCTCCTGCTCTGACTCTGCAGCCATAGGTCCCTTCCATAAGCTGGTGTGCTCTTTCTGGTGAGAGAGGTCTACCCTCTGCTGCAGATCAGAGGTGAGGAGGAGTCTACTCTGCCATCTTAGCCTCAATGATCAGAAACCTTGACCCGATTCTCAGAACTAAAGCTCTGGGGTTCTGGCATGAGGTGATACCCTGGAAAGGTAGCAATACAAAATAATGGTGAGTATGTGTCCATATACATGCATACACAATGAATATACTTGAAAGATTTTCTAAGGCAAAGATTACTAGTATCCTTGGGCTTTCCTGGGCTTAGTGGTAAAGAATCCCCCTCCAATGCAGGAGATTCAGGTTCCATCTCTGGGTTGGGAAGATCCCCTGGAGAAGGAAATGGCAACCCACTCCAGTATTCTTTCCTGGGAAATTCCACAGAGAGAGAAGTCTACTGGCAGGTTACAGTCCATAAGATGGCAAAGAGTCATGGCTCAAACACGACTAAGCACAAGCACTCATATCCTTCTTGATGGAATCGATGGGATTACATCTAGTTAGTGGAGAAACTGGGTTTTGAAATTAGACTGTCTTTTACAAGATTAAATATTTTATACAACTCTTCTCAATAATAGTATATATATATATATACACACACACACACAAACGCACACATACATATACACATATATATGTGTGTATGCACACATGTATATACATGCATGCATGTGTGTACACATACATATATGCACATATGCATATATACTATACACGTGAAAGTGAAAGTTGCTCAGTCATGTCCAACTCTTTGTGACTCCATGGACTGTCCATAGAATTCTCCAGGCCAGAATACTGGAGTGGGTAGCCTTTCCCTTCTCCAGGGGATTTTCCCAACCCAGGGATCAAACCCAGGTCTCCTGCATTGCAGGCAGATTCTTTATCAGCTGAGCCACAAGGGAAGCCCTACTATACACATATATGTATGTGTGTGTGTGTTGTGTGTGTATATATATATATATACACACAACATTGGCTATGATTTGGGTACTCGTATTAGAATTTTGGATAACATTATTTGAGCAACCAATTCTGGAAACAAGAAAGCTATGTTAGAGTGGCTGAAGGGAAAGACTAAATCTGCTTTCAATTTAAATTCTCCTGTTTTAAAGAGATACTGCTTTGAAATATAGCCTAGAACAATGCCTTATTAGGTCTCAAAAGGTTCTCTCAAATATCATTTAAAAAGAAAACTTCTATACTAGGTTATTTTTATTATAAAGTAAAACAAAAAAGCTAAGTGAAGCAAATATGTTGATTCTTCTTATCTCTTATCCTGGGATTGTCCTTTAAAATATAATCAAGAATCAACATATTTTAGCATAGACCTGAAACCAATTTCTGATTATACAGTCATATCTCATTTTATTGCACTGGCTTTACCGTGGCTCATAGATATTGAATACTGGTATTATTTTTACACAAATTAAAGGTTTGTGTCAACCCTGTATTGTCAGTTGACAGCTACCATTCTTTTTAGCAATAAAGTATTTTAAATTAAATTATGTACATTGTTTTCTTAGACATAATGCTATTTTACACTTAATAGAGCATAGTAAACCATGCACTGTGAAACCAAAAAACTGTGTTACTCACTCTACTGCAATATGCACTTTATTGAAGTGTTCTGGAACTAAACCCACAGTATCTCTGTGGTACACACATACACCAACTTAAAGTGGCTTAAAAATAGGATTAAGTCCTTTGATCTCTAGATAGTGGGCTAAGACTCTCTAATGAACTTATAAGAATGTTGTGAAAGTCATCCACTTTATGAACAACTGGAAATACAAAAAATATTTCCCTGCATTATGCAACTTATATCTCATCCTAGATATAAACAAGATCTGGATTTTTTTTTCTAACTTAAAAACTCTCAGAGTTTCTCTGAAAGATAAGTAGGGAGAAATGTCATTTTCATAGAAAAAAGATATTTACCCAACATCATAGATTCAGCCGCCCAGCCAAATCAATATAATTTCTTTCTGAATATATTGTTCAGTTATATTACTTGGTATGATCATTTTATAAATAAGTTTTTAAATAACTTCTATAATCAATGAAGAAGTAAAATATGACATAATAGCATTATCTTCTTCCATTTTCAGATAGAAGACAGGTAATGGCAGATCATCAATCTCACTATAGCAAGCAAAATAAAAGTAGATAAAAAGAAAGTTCATATAAAAGTTATCAGAGAGCTGTTAATACAAGCTAAACTGCTGCTGCTGCTGCTTCTACATTGCTTCAGTCGTGTCCGACTCTGTGCGATCCCATAGATGGCAGCAAACCAGGCTCCCCGATCCCTGGGATTCTCCAGGCAAGAGTACTGGAGTGGGGTGCCATTGCCTTCTCTGACAAATAAAACTAGATGAACTGAAACTTCAGCGAGGAAGAGTCATTCATATGTGAGCTGAGAATTCTGGCTGCTTTCTTCTCTAAGAGCATTTTCAGATTTGGGGCATGGACTGAGGACTGAGTGTGTCAATGGGAGAAAAATCTTTACTAGTGAGAAAAACAAAAGGGAAAATAGTAGTTTGTGAAAAACAGATAAATAAAAAATGAAATATTATTACTGAAGCACTGGAGGATTTCTCCACAGGATTATTACTTAGTTACAAAGTGGTATAGTAGTCTGGAAAGCTGGCTACTACTATACAGAGCAAAATTTCTATAAACCTGTAGTGCTTAGAAAACAAAAATGTGTGAGGCTACTCTAACAAAAACACAAGAGGTTTTATATATGAGACAATAGAAACCAGAGCTTTATGTACTGAGAGCTACAATCCAGTCCTGAATCTACCCAAATATTGAATAGACTGAAATTATCAGCTTCTTACTAGATTTTTGAATAAAATTAAAGGAAAAAAATCTCTCTTGAGTAAAATCAAATCATTTAAATATTTACTTTTTATATACACATTTTTCATGAAATTAAAAATACTTGAAGAGTAAAGAGGCAGAGAAATGATATTATTCAATGAAAAAAATAATCTCACCGATTATAGAGATACTAGATTTAGTGAACATTATAAATATTTTCACATATACTTTATGTATTAAGTAATACCCCTTGATAAGAATGTAGCTCAGTTGGTAAAGAATCCGCCTGCAATGCAGGAGACCCTGGTTCAATTCCTGCATTGGGAAGATCCACTGGAGAAGGGATAGGCTACCTACTCCAGTATTCTTGGGCTTCCCTTTTGGCTCAGCTGGTAAAGAATCCACCTGCAATGCAGGAGACCTGAGTTCAATCTCTGGGTTGGGAAGATCCCCTGGAGAAGGGAAAGGCTACCCACTCCAGAATTCTGCCTGGAGAATTCCATGGACTGTATAGTCCATGGGGTCGTAAGAATCGGACATGACTGAGTGACTTGCACTTTCACTTCATTTCACTTCACTTTCATGATAAGAAAATAAAGGGAACATGGAGAGATTATTTTAAAGGTAGAGAATTTCAGAGATACAAAATTTTAAAAAAAAGAATAAAATGAACATCCTGAAATTTAAAGTATGTAGAATTAATTCATTGGATGGGTATAAGGATGGAGTAGAAAGATTAATGCATTTCAAGACAGATCAGTATAAAATGTAAACAGAAAAAAATGGTGCAAACAAATCAATGCATTTAACATGTGGAAAAAACAGTCAAAGATCAAAATATATACTGACTTGTACTTGTGAAAGGAAAAGTATAAAAGTCAAAAGATAAAGGATGAATATTTTTAATAAAATCATAGCTGAAATTTTATAAAACTAAGACATTAATTCCAGATTAAATAAACCCAGTAAAACCCATGTTAGATAAACACAAAGGAAAGAACCTCTAGTACAAACTCCCATAATCCAAAGAAATAGAAAGTCATAATAATGGATATAAAATAAAGACAATTTAATTTAACTAGCAATAAGATTATGACTGCCTCTTTACCACAACCTATAGATATCAGAAGACAACTGAACAAGACTTTAAAAAGTGAAAATAAAATATTTAAAAAAAATACAAACCTAGCAACCAGACTTATATACTCCATGCAAATGTCCTTCAAAGATAAGGCAGAATAATAATATTTTCTGGCAAATCTTATGTTGTTAGATGTCATCATACAAGAAATATTGTACAATTTAGTGCAAAAAAACTTGGTATAGGCTGAAAGAATTTCCAGAATAAAGCCTGGTACTGGAAGAAATGTTGATTATGTGGTTTTATATAGAAAATTGTAATATTAACACAAACATAACAACAATGAGCCATAAACTTTATAACACATAGATGAAAAATATGTTAGCAATAGTGCAGAGATCATAGTTATGGAGGAAATGAAGCTAATCATAGATAAATCTCTTGTATCATTTATGAATTATTTAAAGTATTAAGTAGACTATAATACATCAAGGATACGTATAGTAATTCCTATAATAACCACTGAAAGACTAGCATAATAATGTATAACAAATTTATAATAGAAATAATATCAAAAAATTGAATAATACTTGAATACATATGAATGTATTTCAACATTCTGGCAAAAATATTGGAAATAAGATTAATGAAATGATGTTATTTAAAACTTCTATACAATTTTCCAAAAACTAAGATGTCAGGATAAAAATATCAATCCTGGAAGAGTTTTCATTTAGGGACAGATAAGGTCACCTACTGTGCACATTTAGAAAGAATGTTGAGAAACAAAAGCAAATTTATACATGTGTGATTTTAAAATATGGTTTGGGTCATGATTAACTGACATGTTGGTTTATTGCACACTGAGCTTTTGAAAGTTTGCTTAAATCCCAAGCAGTCTGAACAGCCAGGGTATAGTTCAGTTCAGTTAAGTTCATTTGCTCAGTTGTGTCTGACTCTTTGTGACCCCATGAACCGCTGCACGCCAGGCTTCCCTGTCCATCACCAACTCCCGGATTACCCAAACTCATATCCATTGAGTCGGTGATGCCATCCAACCATCTCATTCTCTGTCGTCCTCTTCTCCTGCCCTCAATCTTTCCCAGCATCAGGGTCTTTTCAAATGAGTTAGCTCTTTGCATCTGATGGCCAAAGTATTGGAGTTTCAGCTTCAACATCAGTCCTTTCAATGAACACCCAGGAATGATCTCCTTCAGAATGGACTGATTGGATCTCCTTGCAGTCCAAGGGACTCTCAACAGTCTTCTCCAACACCATAGTTCAAAAGCATCAATTCTTCGGCACTCAGCTTTCTTTATAGTCCAACTCTCACATCCATACATGACTACTGGAAAAACCATAGCCTTGACTAGATGGACTTTTGTTGGCAAAGTAATGTCTCTACTTTTTAATATGCTATCTAGGTTGTTCATAACTTTCCTTCCAAGGAGTAAGCGCCTTTTAATTTAATGGCTGCAGTCACCATCTGCAGTGATTTTGGAGCCCATAAAAATAAAGTCTGACACTGTTTCCACTGTTTCCGCATCTATTTGCCATGAAGTGATGGGACCAGATATCATGATCTTAGTTTTCTGAATGTTGAGCTTTAAGCCAGATTTTTCACTCTCCTCTTTCACTTTCGTCTTAGGCTCTTTAGTTCTTCTTCAGTTTCTGCCATAATGGTGGTGAAGTGAAGTTGTCCAGTCATGTCCGACTCTTTGCAACCCCATGGACTGTAGCCTACCAGGCTGCTCTGTCCATGGGATTTTCCAGGCAAGAGTACTAGAGTGGGTTGCCATTTCCTTCTCCAGGGGATCTTCCTGACCCAGGGATAGAACCCAGCTCTCCTACATTGCAGGCGGATTCTTTGCCAGCTGAGACACCAGGGAAGGTATCATCTGCATATCTGAGGTTATTGATATTTCTCCCGGCAATCTTGATTCCAGCTTGTGCTCCTTCCAGCCCAGGATTTCTCTGCATTTAAGTTAAAAAAAGCAGGGTGACAATATACAGCCTTGACATACTCCTTTTCCTATTTAGAACCAGCCTGCTGTTTCATGTCTAGTTCTAACTGTTGCTTCCTGACCTGATATAGGTTTCTCAAGAGGCAGGTCAGGTGGTGGCATTCCCATCTCTTTCAGAATTTTCCACATGGTATAGTTAGACCTGTGGGAAAAAAATCTGTCTCAAAGAAGTTCAGGTGCAGACATGTGCCCCATGTCTAAGAAGAAATTAACCATGTTGCTACATTTTTAAAATAAAATTTTAGTAGTTTAAGTTCTAAAAATACTTGAAAATATAGTATCAAGTGTTTCCATTATGACATAGCTAAGTGTATGTTAATAAATTAGCATAGCATATCTGTCACATTAATAAATTGGGTTGATATCCTGTTGTCAACTAGGGTTTATGATTTATTAAGATTTTAGTTCCTATCTACAGTCTTTTTCTGTTCCAGAATCCCCTCTAGGAGACTACATTATTTATTGTCCTCATGCCATGTATGGACCCTCTTGGCTCTGACAATTTCTCAAACTTTTCTATTCTCTGATGATCTTGATAGTCTTGAAAATAACTGTAATATATAATGTAAAATACCTCTCCTTAGGATTTGGCCATTGTTTTCCCAAATTCTGGGCTTCCTCTGTAGCTCACTTGGTAAAGAATTTGCTGAAATGTGGGAGACCTGAGTTTGATCCCTGGGTTGGGAAGATCCCCTGGAGAAGGGAAAGGCTACCCACTCCAGTATTCTGACCTGGAGAATTCCATTGACTGTATAGTCCATGGGGTCACAAAGAGTCAGACATGACTGAGTGACTTTCACTTTCAATGGAATTCTGGAGAAAGATCACAGTGGTAATGTGCCATTTTCATTATATCATATCAAGGGTTCATACTATCAATATGATTTATTACCACAGATGTTTACCTTGATCATATAGTTCAGATGGTAATTGTTGGTTTTCTGTATTGTGAAATTACTGTCTTCACCCTGTTTTCACACTGTGTACTCTTTGGAGGAAGTCAGTCACAATGTGACTTGAGAAATGGGAAATCATACTCTTATCCTTTAGGGCAGAGTGTCTGCCATAGTTATGTGGAATTTATCTGAATAAGAGATCCATCTCCTCTCCACTACTTACTTATTTATTTATTTTTATCGCTATGGACTCTTGGATCTACATTTTAGGTTATAAACCGATGCTACTTTATTTTGTTTTTTATCCTTTTTCATCTTTCAGTTGACTCCTATGTGCCTATAACATATTCCCATCAATGGTCCTTTTTCTTTGTTCAAAACATTTTTTTGGGACTATAAGATACTTGAGACTTTAGTCTATGTCATGTTCCAGTGCTAAAATCAGCTCTGTGTTTAAAGAAACCTGTTTCTTTTTATTGAAGAGCAGTTTAGAAATCAAGATCTGGATGTTAGGTATGCTCTGTATTATTGGAGTGCTGTTTCTTTAAGCCATTTTATCAGACAAAACAGAGATTTGTATTTGTGCATGCTAACACATGTATACACATGTATATATATATATAAATATTTTATATGTAATCATCTATATTTATATTAAACTAAATATGGTTCATTTTGATGTCTCCAATTCTCATCCATAATTATATGTATTAGTCTAGCCTCCTACCTTATTTATCTCTAATTTATACTTTATAATGAGAAGCTTGGTTCCCATTATCTGTCACCCACACATTGTTGTTCAAATCGTCTACATTATATTTCAATCTGAGAATTGTTAGCCCACATGCCCATGATACATTAGATTACAGTGTTTATGCAAATTATTTTTCCTTTAGTATGACATATTTCATTCATTTCCAGCAACGTCATATGTATGGTTTATATATGATGCTATAACCATGGTTATATATATGATTCATGCATGTCATTTCTAACAATGCCATATACATACATATATAATGCCACCCACATATATACAATACCACACATATATATACAATGCAACATATATGTGGCATATTATATATATATATATATATATATAAAATCTGATACTTAATGTTATCATGTTATATAACAGTAGAAACTGTTTAAGAAAAAATGAAAAAAAAAACATTTATACTACAATTAAAATTGACCTATTATCTTTAGTTATTTTTACACATTTCATAAATGATAATTAAAATACTCTTAACTATAAATCCTATCTCAATTGAGAAGTTTAGATTCATGTTATTAACTTGACAGCAGAGACCAAGATCAGACTATACTATAGACATAGTCTCAATTATTATATTTCTCACATTACCAAGGCAATGTGGGAGGACCTGGCTCCAAGTTTAAGGTTGTCAGGGATCTTTCAAAGCTCAGTCACAGTTAAACATAATGAATTGAGAAAAAAAATTAGCATACTATGTACTTCAGAGAATTAGTATATAAATAACAATCCCTGCCCATATGGTGACTACAGTGTACTAGAATGGGAGGTTGTCATAAAATCCAAAATGTGATAATCTTTAAAATGAATAAAAGATTTGAAGGATTTATATAGTTAAAAAAATAGTCAATTTAGAGATAGTAATCAGGAAAAGCTCAATAGGATGGGTATTATTAGAAAGATATCAAAAATTGTGTCAGTTTCAGTTCTAAGAGGTGATGACAGAAAGCTAATGAACTGTATTTATATACAACATATTCAATAATACAGTATATCTAGAAAACAATTAGACTACTACTTCTGTTCAATTTGGCATATATAAAATGAATAATAAGTTCAGTCTTATTAGTATACTTTGAACATTTAGAGTATCTATAAATCAAAGGATAGTCAACATTTATCTTATAATCATCATGCAATGATGATTAATGTGCAAGAATAAAAGATTATTACATGCAAAACCACCTCCTATATCATATATTTCTATAGTACAAACATGAGTCAAGTGCTTTAGGGATGGACCAGTATAATTTAAAAACCTATAGAAGAATAAATAAAACCATTTATTACTTTGCAAAAATAGTGCTGTTGATGTATCAGATCGCTCAGTCGTGTCGAACTCTTTGTGACCCCATGAATCGCAGCATCCCAGGCCTCCCTGTCCATCACCAACTCCCGGAGTTCACTCAGACTCACGTCCATCAAGTCAGTGATGCCATCCAGCTGTTGATGTATAATCGTTGCTTACTCAGGTATTTGAAGGAGTTTGAATAATCCTATCATAATCACCTAGATTCAAGATGATAATTGGGAATGGTACAGGTTGTGAAACTGGTAAAACCAAGTGGCAACAGAATTGATCACCAGGGGGTCTTCTAAGGTTCATATTCTGTCTCAACATGTAAACTAATCACATAGATACAGAACAAACTCTCAAATGTGTGTTCACTTATGAAAATTATTTTCTGATGACCCATGGTTTTTTTTGCTGAGATATAAATTCCATTTAACATTACATAAGTTTAAGATCGCTAGTCTTTCCCATTCTGTTGTTTTCCTCTATTTCCTTGCATTAATCACTGAGGGAGACTTTCTTATCGCTCCTTGCTATTCTTTGGAACTCTGCATTCCTATGCTTATATATTTCCTTTTTTCTTTTGCTTTTCACTTCTCTTCTTTTCACAGCTATTTGTAAGGCCTCCCCAAACAGCCATTTTGCTTTTTTGCATTTCTTTTCCATGGGGATGGTCTTGATTCCTGTCTCCTGTACAGTGTCACGAACCTCTGTCCATAGTACATCAGGGTCTATCAGATCTAGTTCCTTAAATCTATTTCTCACTTCCGCTGTATAATCATAAGGGATTTGATTTAGGTCATACCTGAATGGTCTAGTGGCTTTCCCTACTTTCTTCAATTTAAGTCTGAATTTGGCAATAAGAAGTTCATGATCTGAGCCACATTCAGCTCCAGGTCTTGTTTTTGCTGACTGTACAGAGCTTCTCCATCTTTGGCTGCAAAGAATATAATCAATCTGATTTCGGTGTTGACCATCTGGTGATGTCCATGTGTAGAGTCTTCTCTTGTGTTGTTGGAAGAGGGTGTTTGCTATGACCAGTGTGTTCTCTTGGCAAAACTCTATTCACCTTTGCCCTGCTTCATTCTGTATTCCAAAGCCAAATTTGCCTGTTACTCCAGGTGTTTCTTGACTTCACACATTTGCATTCCAGTCCCCTATAACGAAAAGGACATCTTTTTTGGGTGTTAGTTCTAAAAGGTCTTGTTGGTCTTCATGCTGCTACTGCTAAGTTGCTTCAGTCGTGTCCAACTCTGTGCAACCCCATAGACAGATAGGACCATTCAAATTCAGCTTCTTCAGCATTACTGGTTGGGGCATAGGCTTGGATCACTGTGATATTGAATGGTTTGCTTTGGAAATGAACAGAGATCATTTTGTCATTTTTGAGATTTCATCCAAGTACTGCATTTTGGACTCTTTTTGTTGACCATGATGGCTACTCCATTTCTTCTAAAGGATTCCTGCCCACAGTAGTAGATATAATGGTCATCTGAGTTAAAGTCACCCATTCCGGTCCATTTTAGTTCACTGATTCCTAGATGTTGACGTTCACTCTTACCATCTCCTATTTGACCACTTCCAATTTGCCTTGATTCATGGACCTGACATTCCAGGTTCCTATGCAATATTGCTCTTTACAGCTTCAGACCTTGCTTCTATCACCAGTCACATCCACAACTGGGTATTATTTTTACTTTGGCTCCATCCCTTCATTTTTTCTGAAGTTATTTCTCTACTGATCTCCAGTAGAATATTGGGCACTTACTGACCTGGAGAGTTCCTCTTTCAGTATCCTAATATTTTGCCCTTTCATACTGTTCATGGGGTTCTCAAGGCAAGAATACGAAAGTGGTTTGCCATTCCCTTCTTCAATGGACCACATTCTGTCAGAGATACCAAGGGAACATTTTATGCAAAGATAGGCTCGATAAAGGACAGAAATGGTATGGACCTAACAGAAGCAGAAGATATTAGGAAGAGGTGGCAAGAATACACAGAAGAACTAGACAAAAAAGATCTTCATGACCCAAATAAGCACGAAGTGTGATCACTCACCTAGAGCCAGACATACTGGAATGTGAAGTCAAGTGGCCCTTAGAAAGCATCACTACGAACAAAGCTAGTGGAGGTGATGGAATTCCAGTTGAGCTATTACAAATCCTGAAAGATGATGCTGTGAAAGTGCTGCACTCAATATGCCAGCAAATTTGGAAAATTCAGCAGTAGCCACAGGCCACAGGACTGAAAAAGGTCAGATTTCATGCCAATCCCAAAGAAAGGCAATGCCAAAGAATGCTCAAACTACCGCACAATTGCACTCATCTCACACGCTAGTAAAGTAATGCTCAAAATTCTCCAAGCTAGGCTTCAGCAATACATGAACCAGATGTTCAAGCTGGTTTTAGAAAAGGCAGAGGAACCAGAGATCAAATTGCCAACAACTGATGGATCGTCAAAAAAGCAAGAGAGTTCCAGAAAAACATCTATTTCTGCCTTATTGACTATGCCAAAGCCTTTGTCTATGTGGATTACAATAAACTGTGGAAAATTCTGAAAGAGATGGGAATACCAGACCACCTGACCTGCCTCTTGAGAAACCTGTATACAGGTCAGGAAGCAATAGTTAGAACTGGGCATAAACAACAGACTGGTTCCAAATAGGAAAAGGAATACATCAAGGCTGTATATTGTCACCCTGCTTATTTAATTTATATGCAGAGTACATCATGAGAAATGCTGGGCTAGAAGAAGCACAAGCTGGAATCAAGATTGCCAGGAGAAATATCAATAAACTTAGATATGCAGATGACACCACCCTTATGGTAGAAAGTGAAGAGGAACTAAAAACCTCTTGATGAAGGTGAAAGAGGAGAGTGAAATAGTTGGCTTAAAGCTCAACATTCAGAAACCGAAGGTCATGGCATCTGGTCCCATGACTTCATGGGAAATAGATGTGGAAACAGTGTCAGACTTTATTTTTTTGTGCTCCAAAATTACTGAAGATGGTGATTGCAGCCATTAAATTAAAAGGCACTTACTCCTTGAAAGGAAAGTTATGACCAACCTACATAGCATATTCAAAAGTAGAGACATTACTTTAACAACAAAGTTCCATCTAGTTAACGCTATGTTTTTTCCAGTGGTCATGTATGGATCTGAGAGTTGAAGAATTGATGCTTTTGAACTGTGGTGTTGCAGAAGACTCTTGAGTGTCCCATGGACTGCAAAGAGATCCAACCAGTCCATCCTAAAGGAGATCAGTCCTGTGTGTTCATTGGAAGGAATAATGTAAAGCTGAAACTCCAGTACTTTGGCCACCTCATGCAAAGAGTTGACTCATTGGAAAAGACTCTGATGCTGGGAGGGATTGGGGGCAGAAGCAGAAGGGGATGATAGAGGATGAGATGTTTGGATGGCATCACCAACTTGATCGACATGACTTTGAGTAAATTCCGGGAGTTGGTGATGGACAGGGAGATCTGGCATGCTGAGGTTCATGGGGTCCCGAAGAGTCAGACAGGACTGAGCGACTGAACTGAAGTTTAATATGTCTAATATGTTGATTTGACTCATTTATATATAACAATATGATTAACACCATAACTTAAGCTGACACCTTTATCAGGTCACATAATTATCATTTCTATGTGTGTATGTGATCGAAACATTTAAGATGGAGTCTCTTAGCAATGAAGTATATAATATAGTGTGGTTGACTATAATCACTATGCTATTGTAAGTCACACTTTCTAAGTACATAAAACAGGGAGAAATCAATGGCAACCCACTCCAGTACTCTTGCCTGGAAAATCCCATAGACAGAGGAGCCTGGAAGGCTGTAGTCCATGGAGTCGCTAAGAGTTGGGCACGACTGAGGGACTTCACTTTCACTTTTCACTTTCATACATTGGAGAAGGAAATGGCAACCCACTCCAGTGTTGTTGCCTGGAGAATCCCAGGGACAGAGGAGCCTAGTGGGCTGCCGTCTATAGGGGTCGCACAGAGTCGTACACGACTGAAGCAACTTAGCAGCAGCAGCATATATTAGTGCTTCAGAACTTGTACATCTTCTGGTTGCAAGTTTGTACCCTTTAACATCTCCCCAGTCCACCCAAATTCCTAGCTCCTGGTAACCATCATTCTATTTTGTTTCTAAAAATTCTACTGTTTTAGATTACCAAAATTATTTTCTCCAAATTTGGCCCCATTATTTGCAGAGTACAAGCAGTATCTCTCAGGGTCTGAGGGATGATACAAAAGATCAGGTTGCTGAGTATCTGTTTGGAGCTGGTAGGCAGTGAACTTTAAGAAAAGAAGTTTCAATTTTACAATGCTTGGCACAGAGTAAGTGATTGGATCAGTAAATGAGAATTTAACCCTACCTGCTACTTTTTTCACTCCTCTTACCATGAACCACGCTATCCTTATTCGTTTGTATGGAAGAATTAGCCAAAGATAACCATGGACCAGTATGCCCAGTTGCTTGTTATTTTAAATAGTTTTATTATAATACAACCATGTTAACTGATTCATATATTGTTCATGACCACTTTCGTAATACAATAGCAGAGTTAAGTATTAGTTGTGATGAATACTGTCTATGGCCTGCAAAGTCTAAAGTATGTACTATCTACCAATTGACAGTAAAAGTCTGCTCAACTCTGCCTTATAAAATGGTGGTCAATAGCTGTCCATTGGTTATGCTTGAAAATTTGACTAAGAATTGTCACTTTCACAATATTGAAAACTCCATGAGCTCTCAGAGAACATTTTTAAGCCTCGTTATTTTTTATCCTGTTCCCAACACAGAACCTAAAATACAATTATAAAGCTTTATAAATTAGTTTCAGTAAACAAATATCTATTGATGATGACTTCACTCAGTCATGTTTGACTCTTTGTGACCCTATGGACTGTAGCCTGCCAGGCTTCTCTGTCCATGGAATTCTCCAGGCCAGAATACTGGAGTGGGTGGCTATTCCTTTATCCAGAGGATCTTCCTAACTCAGAGATTGAACCTAGGTCTCACATACCATAAAATTCATCCTTTCAAAGCATACTTTTTTGGCTTACATACTATTGGTGTTTAAAGTGACTTCCCTCTCATGGATGAGATTATTATTGTAAATTGGCATTATAACATGTTCTCTTACCTTACAGAGAAAGTTGATCTTAAAACTCAAAGACTGGGCATTTTTTATTTTATTTTATTTTTTAACTCCATAATATTGTATTGGTTTTGCCATATATCAAAATGAATCTGCCGCAGGAGCCTGAGTTCATGTAATTTCCATTCAAAAGAACTAACTCTAAATTCCGTTAACGCTTTCACTTTTCTTCAGTTCTTCACAGGCCAGAGTTACTGCTATGATGCTAAGTTTGATGTTGTTTACATGTTCTGTAAATGTGAAAAGAATGCTATTGAGACAAGGCCGGAACATTTTCACTGAGCTCATCACAACTCCAAACTGTTCCAGTTCACAGAGGTCATCATATTCATTCTTCAGCTCTGCTAGTTCACTGAGTACCTTCTCAGTTTTTTGTTTTACAAGAATCTTGTTTTACAAGATTCTGAATTAAGGACTCACTCAACATGTCTTCATTAACCTCCAAAATAACATTTTTTATTTCTTCATATGGCATACCATACTATCATAAGAAGATAGAAAGATTCTGTGCTGTTTTGGCATCGAAAATTCTCAACTCTTTCACTTTCTTCTTTGCAAGTATGGTTTTCTTTTCTTCTAAAGCTTCTGTACTATTAAACACATATAAATACTTTGACAACTGTGGGTAATGCAAGAAAGAAAAAGAGAAAAGAAATAATTGCTGAATGAGAAAAAAGTAGCAGACACAATACGACTTAAAGAGAAAATGAATAAAACAAAAAAAAGCAAGTAAACTGTTTCAATAATCTACAAAGGAAAAGCTACTGACATGTTCATATTTTAGCAATGCCTACAGCTATGTACTTATTTTCCAGGGACTAAGAATGTATTGATGTAGCCAGTCCTTTCATTGAGACACCAAAACAGTAGGGGAGCTGCTCAGAACTTTGAAAAATTCACTTTAAAAATAGTTTATTCATTTAGCAAATAGGTTCTTAGAAATAGCCTTTTATGAGGCAGACATATACTGTAAGGAACAGCAGGCATCTAGATAAATGATACAGTCAAAAGACAGAATATGTACGAATGCCTGTCAGAAAGTATTATAGCCTAGATTTATGTCTATCTTTTAAAAGGTGAGCAGAAAACACTTTTAAAATAAAAATAAAAACTGTCCAGATAAAAGGACTATATTGCTAAGGAAAGGTTTGTTTCACTGGAAAACATCAATTTTAGTGTCTGTATCTATCATTTACTAAACTGTTGAGTAATACACTACGTGTCATCTGTCTTAGACATGGCATGATAAATATTTTATGACTTTGAAATTTTACTATGATTACAGGTGTATGTGTCTAATGTTTCAAAGCAGAAGAAAAAAAAAATTGTTATTTCACTCAATAGCTAATTCTAAGTCTCTCACAATAGAAGCAAGACTAAGCTTTCCTCAGGATGTAAGAATAGCCTCCTGGGTCTTGGTCTCCTAATCTCCCAGTGTCATAAAAATGGCATAGAATTCCTTTTTAAAAAATAACTTTATTTTGTATTGGGGTATAGCTGATTAACAATTGTGTGATAGTTTCAGGTGAACAGCGAAGTAACTCAGCCATATATATACATGTGTGCATTCTCCCTGAAACTTCCCTCCCATCCATAGCTGCCACATAACACTGAGCAGAGTTCTGTGTGCTACACAGTAGGTCTTCATTGGTTAAAAGTAGCATAGAATTCTTAGTTCATAAAAGAAGTTAGTTTTTGTTTTAGATAATGACAAACCTCTTCTCATTGCTGTAAATAGGTTAATAAGTTGGGAAAGCATTGGACTCATCATCAAACCAAAAGTTGTATTTGACAAATGTTATTCCTCTTACTCTTAACAGGTATAGTTGGGAACTAAAGAACCTAATTCTTTAGAACATCATTTCTAGTCTCCTGGTCATGTGGTAATCCAGATAAATTTGCAGGATATGGTAGATGAAGAGGAGTGTTAAGGATTAGACTGAAAAGCTTACAGATGGCCAGATGACTGATGCCTCCAAGAGCCAAGATACAGATCTGCCCTTTATTCTGTGGTCCAAATACAAGTTACCCAGACATATTGTAACATAAGATGCTTTCTTTATCCCCTGATACCAGAGTTAAAGTGAGCAGTTTATATGAGAGGTAATTACAAGGAGATAAAAGCCAGATGGATTCAACACTCCCTCACAACAGCTGTCAGTCTATAAGACCGGATTTCAGCATGTTCCCCACCAAGAGAGTAGTGGGTAGTGATACACCCACTAGAGGTGTCTCTTAAGAGAACTATGCTTTTTATAGAAATGAAGAAGTGAGAAGGATGGATGTTTTCTCTAGTGCTTGATTATGCACACCATATTTGACAGATGCCAGGAAAGCATGAAGATTGAGGGTGTGAACTTTGGAATCACATCCTCCCAGATTTACAACCCACTGCTCCATTTACTCGGGGAAGGCAATGGCACCCCACCCCAGTACTTTTGCCTGGAGAATCCCATGGACGGAGGAGCCTGGTGGGCTCCAGTCCATGGGGTCGCTGAGAGTTGGACACGACTGAGCGACTTCACTTTCACTTTTCACTTTCATACATTGGAGAAGGAAATGGCAACCCACTCCAGTGTTCTTGCCTGGAAAATCCCAGGGACGGGGGAGCCTGGTGAGCTTCCGTCTATGGGGTCGCACAGAGTCGGACACGACTGAAGCGACTTAGCAGCAGCAGCAGCAGCTCCATTTACTAACTGTGCAGACTTACCCTCTCTTTGCTTCAGCTTCCTTTATTTATAAGAGGATTTCACATGAGGTCGTGGGAGTTAAGGAGATGACCCATACAGCACCCTTAACCACTTAACTCCACTCTCTGAACATAAATTCTCAATTGATATTATGAATGTACAATAGCTGGCTAAAAACTCATTTTGAATGTTTTTATTGATCCTGCGGTATTGGCAAACAAAAGTATCTTTAAAAATGGAGAATTTTGTATAAGAGTTTTATCTGTGGGGGCAAATGGTGAATTGCCAAAGAACAGATGCTTCCTACATTCACTCAAAATGACCACTGAACTGCTTATGAGCAAGATAATGCCTCATGGCACTATGGTTCTCAGGAACCCTGCTCTTCCAAGTAGAAATATCTGTACTAATTTCCCTTATATTTTATGAACTTCATCCAGCATGTGATAGTTAAAATATTCCTGTCATTTTTAACTTAATGTTTTAAAATGTGCATGAGTCAAAAAATGCTGGGTTTGCATTGACTTGACTACAACCACATTAGGAAAAGCTATAGCCAACTCCCTCTTGGAAATTACTGCATTTTGCTCAAACTGGAAGCACAGGAGCTTTTACTACACTTTCTCCAAGAAACTAGTTGAATGCTGGCACCTGGGTCCTCATTGTGATGGTTTATGTGACATCCTGGACCATTCCAAATATGCAAGCCTGCACCGCTCAACAGCTTCTCACAATGGAGAAGGGGAGTGAAGAGCAGAGGCATCTCATTCAGGCAAGTAAGGCTTCAACAGATGAGGTCAGTAAACAGCCACAGTGAAATTCAAAGCCAGAGAACTATTATTAAAGGGGGATCCATGATGAACTCCGGTCAAGGTGGCAGAGCAGAAGGACATAGAAATCACCCCTAACCCCCAGGAACATATCAAATATACATCTACATGTATAAAAATTCTCACTGAAAACTAGCCAGAGATTGGGAGAAAGATGTCCTGGACATCCAAGGCTGTTAAGAAAGGTCCATATGCAAGAAGGAAACAGAAGCCTTCAGTTCAGGACCCATTCCCCTGGGTGAGTGGACACCTTCCCTGTGGAGTGAGTGATTTCAGCCACATACTGGGTGCCCCATCCCAGGGGTCCAAAGAAGGAAAGATAAGTCCACTTGGCTGGTTGGAGGGCTATGGGACTAGCAGGAGGCCTAAGAAAAGCCTGGACTCTTTTCATGAGGAATGCATGAACATTTACTTGCTCCATGGGCAGTGCACGGTGGGCACATTGAAACCACATAGGTGGCTGACTGGTATCCCACACTGCCCTTAGCCCCACCAAACACCACAGCCTGAGCTGAGCAAATACTCCTGCCCTGCTTGCCTCAGCTCGCTTCACTCTAGAGTGAAAGTTGTTATGATCAAGGAAAGACTGGCTATGAGACACTGATGCAGCTCAAACCCAAAGAGGCAACTGAGCAGGGTGGGACATCAAGTGCTGGTGCTTACATAGGTGGCACATCAGAGACAGTCTAGAACACCAACAGCAGCCAGAGAGCATCACCGTCACAGCCCACACCCTGGTCTTTGCTGAGTGACCGTGCCGGCACCGCTCTTGGTTGAGGGTGAAGTGCTCAGAAGGGGGAGAGCACACACTTGAAAGAAATTGAACAGACTCGAATTCAACCAAGGCCGCCTGCTACAGTAACTTGGGACCTGACACTGCCCTTGATAGATGACAGTCAGTCACTGAACATAGGTGAAGCTCTGGCCCTAGACTTGCCACCTCCAATCAAGGTGACAGCTGACAGCATACCCTTAAGAAAGATGCAACTTCAGAAGTGAAAGTCGATCACCACGTCTGACTCTTTGCAACTTATATAGTCCATGGGATTCTCCAGGCCAGAATACTGGAATCCGTAGCCTTTCCCTTCTCCAGGGGCTCTTCATAACCCAGGGGTTGAACTCAGGTTTCCTGCATTGCAGGCAGATTCTTTACTAGCTGAAACATGAGGGAACCTCAAGATGTAACTTGCATTCTCAAAATCCAACACTCCCAATAAAGCCACTAGGGACAGGCAGACACTATGTCCCAAATAATGTACTCTAAAAGAACAATAGGAAACTGTTTCACATAGGAATAAAGTTAAGTAAGGAAGTAAAAGATCTAAACTCTGAAAACTGTAAAACATTAAAGAAGGAATATAAAAATGATACAAAGAAATGGAAAGATAATCCATTGTCTTGAATGGGAAGAATTAAAATTGCTAAAATGTTCACACTACCCAAAGCAATCACTGCAGATGGCAACTGCAGCCATGAAATTAAGACACTTGCTCCTTGGAAGAAAAGCTATGACCAACCTAGACAGCATATTAAAAATTGTCTGTCTACTCAAAGCTATGTAATAGCTTTCCAGTAGTCTCATATGGATATGAGAGTTGGACTATAAAGAAAGCCGAGCACTGAAGAATTGATGCTTTTGAACTGTGGTGTTGGAGAAGACTCTTGAGAGTCCCTTGGACTGCAAGGAGATCCAACCAGTCCATCCTAAAGGAGGTCAGTCCTGGGTGTTCATTGGAAGGACTGATGTTGAAGCTGAAACTCCAATACTTTGGCACCTGATACGAAGAGCTAACTCATTTGAAAAGACCCTGATGCTTGGAAAGATTGAGGACAGGAGGAGAAGGGGACAACAGAGGATAAAATGATTGGATGGCATCACCAACTCAATGGCTGAATTTGAGTAATCTCCGTGAGTTGGTGATGATCAGGGAATTCTGGTGGGCTGCAGCCCATGGGGTGACAAAGAGTTGGATACGACTGAGTGACTAAACTGAACTATCAAAATTTCCATGACATTTTTCATTGAACTAGAATAGTTCTAAATAGTACATGGACCAATGAAACATCCTGAATTGCCAATGCAATCTTTAGAAAAAACAAAGCTGGACATGCAAATTTTCTTGAACTCAGACAACATTAAAAATCTAGCATGGTACTAGCACAAGACAAATCAATAGAACTGAACAGAGAGCATGGAAATAAATCCACACATTTATGGGCAATTGGTCAATGACAAAGGAGGCAAGAATATATAATGGGAAAAAACAGTCTCTTGAATAATTAGTGCTGGGAAAAATGGACAGCTACATATAAAAGAATGAAATTAGAACATCTTGTCACACCATATAGAAAAATAAACTGAAAATTGATTAAAGACCTTAATGTAAGACCTGAAACCATAATTCTCCTAGGAAAAAACATAGGTAGAACACATTTTACATATACCAATATTTTTGGATCAAAAGAGAGAGGCATAAAACCAAAACAAAAAAATGAGGCCTAATAAAATCTGTTATGCAGTGAAAAAAAAAAAAAAACCACTAGTGAAATAAAAAGGCAACTTATTGAAAGGAAAAATATTTGCAAATAAAGCAGGCTAAGTAATGAAGAACTAATACAAAAGAAATAGAATACACAGAAGAACAAAACAAAAAACATTTTAATGACCCAGATAATGGCGATGGAGTGACCACTCAACTAGAACCAAACATCTTGGAATGTGAAGTCAAGTAGGAAACATTACTATGAACAAAGCTAGTGGAGGTGGTGGAATTCCAGTTGAGCTATTTCATATCCTAAAAGATGATGCTGTGAAAGAGCTGCACTCAATATGCCAGTAGATGTGGGAAACTCAGCAGTGGCACAGGACTGGAAAAGGTCAGTTTTCATTCCAAATTCAAAGAAAGGAAATGTCTAAGAATGCTCAAACTGCCACACAATTGCATTCACCTCACATACTAGCAAAGTTCTCCAATAGAGGCTTCAACAGTATGTGCACCAAGAACTTCCAGATGTTCAAACTGCATTTTAAAAAGGCAGAGGAACCAGAGATCAAATTGCCTACATCCATTGGATCATAGAAAAAGCAAGAGAGTTATAGAAAAATATCTACTTCTGCTTTATTGACTATGCTAAAGTCTTTGACTGTTGGATCACAAAAAACTGAAAAAATCTTAAAGAGATGGAATAACAGACTGCCTTACCTGCATCCTGAGAAATCTGTATGCAGGTCAAAAAGCAACAGTTAGAACCAGACTTGGAACTATGGACAGGTTCAAAATTGGGAAAGCAGGATGTCAAGGCTGTGTCACCCTGCTTATTTAATGTGTATGAAGAGTACATCATGCAGAATTCTGGGCCGGGTGAACCGTAACCTGGAATCAAGATTGCTGGGAGAAATATCAACAAGCTCAGATATGCAGATGACACCGCCAGAAAGAAAAGAGGAACTAAAGAACCTCTTGATGAAAGTGAAAGACAGTGAAAAAGCTGGCCTAAAACTCAACATTCAAAAACCTAAGAGTATGACATGTGGTCCCATCACCTCCTGGTAAATATATGAAGAAACAATAGAAACAGTGACAGAATTTATTTTCTTGAACTCCAAAATCAGTGCAGATGGTGACTGCAGCCATGAAATTAAAAGATGCTTTCTCCTTGCAAGAATAGCTATGACTAGCTTAGACAACATATTAAAAAGTAGAGACAATATATTGCTGACAAAGATCTGTCTAGTCAAAGCTATAGTTTTTCCAGTAGTCATGTTATGGATGTGAGAGTTGGACTATAAAGAAAGCTGAGCACTGAAGAATTGATGCTTTTGAACTGACTCAAGCACCAAAGATTTGATGCTTCTGAGTTGTGGTGCTGGAGAAGCTTCTTAAGAGACCCTTGGACAACAAGCAGATCAAACCAGTTAATCCTAAAGGAAATCAGATGAGTTCAGTTCAGTTGCTCAGTCGTGTCTGACTCTTTGCAACCCCATGAACCAAAGCACGCCAGGCCTCCCTGTCCACCACCAACTCCTGGAGTCCACCCAAACCCATGCCCATTGAGTCAGTGATGCCATTCAACCTTCTCATCCTCTGTCATCCCCTTCTCCTCCTGCCCTCAATCTTTCCCAGCATCAGGGTCTTTTCAAATGAGTTAGCTCTCCACATCAGGTGGCCAAAGTATTGGGTTTCGCTTATTCTTGAACACCCAGGACTGGTCTCCCTTATGTTGGACAGGTTGGATCTCCTTGCAGTCCAAGGGACTCTCAAGAGTCTTCTCCAAAACCACAGTTCAAAAGCATCCATTCTTCAGCACTCAGTTTTCTTTATAGTCCAACTCTCACATTCACACATCACTACTGGAAAAACCATAGCCTTGACTAGATGGACCTTTGTTGGCAAAGTAATGTCTCTGTTTTGAATATGCTGTCTATGTTGGTCATAACTTTCCTTCCAAGGAGTAAGCGTGTTTTAATTTCATGGCTGCAGTCACCATCTGCAGTGATTTGGGAGCCCAGAAAAATAAAGTCAGCCACTGTTTCCCCATCTATTTGCCATGAAGTGATGGGACCAGATGCCATGATCCTCGTTTTCTGAATGTTGAGCTTTAAGCCAACTTTTTCACTCTCCTCTTTCACTTTCATCAAGAGGCTCTTTAGTTCTTTTTATTCTGCCATATGGGTGGTGTCATCTGTGTATCTGAGGTTATTGATATTTCTCTCAGCAATCTTGATTAGAGCTTGTGCTTCTTCCAGTCCAGTGTTTCTCATGATGTACTCTGCATATAGGTTAAATAAGTAGTATGACAGTATACAGCCTTAATGTACTCCTTTTCCTATTTGGAACCAGTCTGTTGTTCCATGCCCAGTTCTAACTGTTGCTTCCTGACCTGCAGACAGGTTTTTCAAGAGGCAGGTCAGGTGGTCTGGTATTCCCATCTCTTTCAGAATTTTCCAGTTTACTGTGATCCACACAGTCAAAGGCTTTGGCATAGTCAGTAGAGCACAAGGAGATGTTTTTATGGAGCTCTCTTGCTTTTTCAGTGATCCATTGGATGTTGGCTATTTGATCTCTGGTTCCTCTGCCTTTTATAAAACCAGCTTGAACACCTGGAAGTTCACGTTTACGTATTGCTAAAGCCTAGCTTGGAGCAAAATTTTGAGCATTACTTTACTAGCGTGTGAGATGAGTGCAATTGTGTGGTAGTTTGAGCATTCTTTGGCATTGCCTTTCTTTGGGATTGGAATGAAAACTGACCTTTTCCAGTCCTGTGGCCACTGCTGCGTTTTCCAAATTTGCTGACATATTGAGTGCAACATTTTCACAGCATCATCTTTCAAGATTTGAAATAGCTCAACTGGAATTCCATCACCTCCACTAGTTTTGTTCATAGTGATGCTTCCTAAGGCTCACTTGACTTCACATTCCAGGATGTCTGGCTCTAGGTGAGTATGAGTTATCACACCATCATGATTATTTGGGTCTTGAAGAACTTTTTGAACAGTTCTTCTGTATATTCTTGCCACCTCTTCTTAATATTTTCTGCTTCTGTTAGGTCCATACCATTTCTGTCCTTTATTGAGCCTTCTTTGCATAAAATGTTCCCTTGGTATCTCTAATTTCCTTGAAGAGATCTAGTCTTTCCCATTCTATTGTCTTCCTCTGTGTCTTTGCATTGATCACTTAAAAAGGCTTCTCTCTCCTTGCTATTCTTGACCTCTGCCTTCAGATGGACATCAGTTCAAATTCAAAAGGAAATCAACCCTGAAATTTCATTAGAAGGACTGATGCTGAAGCTAAAGCTCCAATATTTTGGCCACCTGATGCAAATAGATGACTCACAGGGAAAGATACTGATAATGGAATAGATTGAAGGCAAAAGAACAATGGGATTTCAGAGGATGAGATGGGGTTTATAGCATCACCAACTCAATGGACATGAATCTGAATAAACTTTTGGAGATATAGAGGACAGAGGAGCCTGGGTGCTGCAGGCCTTGGGGTTGCAAACGGATGGAAATGACTTAGTGACTAAACAACAATCTACAAACAGTAGCAATAGGGAGTTAATATCCAAAATAAATAAGAATCTCATATAATTCAATATTAAAAGCAAATAATTAAAGTGAGCATAAGACATAAATAGCCATTTTTCCAAAGAAGACAAATGGCCAACAGATATATGAAAGTATTCACTGTTTCTAAACACACTACTAAAAATTACCAGAACATCTGAAATAAGACTATTGACTCTAAGCAAGAGACTGTATCCTCTAACCAGCTTCAGAAACATGATAATAAGTTCTGAGATGATGAGCTAATTATTGCTCAAAGGTAACTCATGCATCAATTTACATCAAATTAATCTGTTCCCAACAGTAATAAAATTTTGATTATAAATTGACCATCCTTCATTATTTTAGTCCTGATTAGAGCAACTTGGTTGGTTTCTCTTTCAAATTGGAGAGGTAAACAGGGATAAATTGCCAAACAAAACCATATTTTAGAGGGCAGTCTACTAGAACTACTAGGGAATCAAGAAGCTCATTAAGCTTAAACAGTGCAATAGCTAAAACCTATGGCAAATTGGCTTACTTTTTTTCAATTATACTTAATTATTCCTGTGATAATAATTCCATGAGCACAGTTGTTTCAATTTTCTATTAAAGAGGTATTCCTCTTGGCAAAAAAATGTTGCACGGAATTCAGAATATCCAAGATGATTTGTTTTGAGCTCACATTTGAGGGAGGTCTGGCACCACTCTATTAAAGACTCTCAAAGCATTGTGATAGGCATAGTCTGGCCATTTGCAACTGGACAGAAGGATTGCTATGAAAATGACAGTGAATTCAAACCAAATGTCTACTGTGGAATAGTTGCACGATCTTGGAAAAGGCATGTCACCTCCTATGAAGTTACACGAAAACATAATACTTCAACCTATTGCATGCTGTCATACTTTTGCATAAAATTATCACTTTTTAGAGAATGTTTTCCTCCCTCTTGACAATGTCTTCCTGATAAAATTGTATTATTTATATTTCAGCTCAAGCATTACTGCACAAATATACACCATCCCTTTATTTCCCCATTGGAGTTGACTGGAAACATAGGATCCTTGATGATAATAATGATAACTTCTAACACTCATTAGTACCTTGCATGTAAGATAATATAGTGTTAACAGAATCAGTTTATCATATTCTAATTATTTGTCCACATGCTTGAATGTCCTACTAGATGCAAATTTCTAATAGGCGAGAAGTGCATTCCTCAAATATGTATATGCAATATATAGCACAGTGATAATACACAGGGTGATCTTATGGACTGTGACCCACAAGGGTCCTCTGTCCATGGGATTCTCCATGCAAGAATACTGGAGTGGGTTGTCCTGACCTCTTCCAGGGGATCTTCCCAACACAGGGATTGAAGCCATGAGTCTTAAGTCTTCTGCATTGGCAGGCAGATTCTCTACCACTAGCACCACGGGGGAAGCCGATAACATAGTAGATACTCAATATTATGTGAATATGTTTCTATCAAATAGTAAAATAAGGATAATGGTTCTTATGGCCTCCATTTCACAGAACTGGTTTTTTGTTTTGTTTTTATAGTGGTAGAGTTTTCATGAGTCATAAAACTTATAGACAAAATCCTCAAAGAATAAAAAATAATTAAATAATATAATTAATCAATGGGTTCTAATCCCTTTTGTAGAATATTTTACCCCCAAATAGCAAAAAACAGACTTTTTTAACTGTACATGCAACATTAAACAAGATAACCCTATCCTAGTTCATAGAACAAATCTTGACAATATAAAAGAATTGAAATCATACAAAGCATGTTACTTACCATAATTGAATTAAAGAACTGGTTTTGAGTGTGTAATAAAATATTATGTATCAATATTAAAGTCTGTCATGTCTGATGTACTATGCAAATATCAGAAATTATCATCTCTCATCTAGAAAAATCAAATCTATGTGAAAAATCTCATGGCTCCTTATTAAGTCTTTGAGGAAATGACAAGCTTATTAAAACAGGAATCTTTGTCCTGAAAAAAATATATTAATTTAGTTGCAGAACAGAAAAACTTGTTCTATCTAAGGTTAAATAGTGAAAAGAATGACTGTATTTGTCATGGAGTATAGATACATAGGGGCTTCCCTGGTGGATCAGAAAGTAAGGAATCTGCCTGCAATTCTGGAGACTTGGGTTCTATCTCTGCATTGGGAAGATGCCCTGGAGGAGGGCATGGCAACCCACTCTAGTATTCTGGCCTGGAGAATCTCCATGGACAGGGGAGCCATGGGGTCACAAAGAGTCAGACATGACTGAGCGACTAAGCACAGCACAGCATATAGATAAATGGATAGAATGCTTTAAAACAAAATAAAGTTTAAAATTTTATTTATTGTTTGTTCTGGATAAATATGAATTTTCCATAACTAAAATCCAGACTCTTCAGCCTTTCCTGAAATGGTTTATCCCTCCCTGCCCTTCAGAGGGCCAGTTGCCTTGCTCTGTTTTCATTCAACACACTCATCAAAGAAAATCCACTTTCGGGTCTTGCCCCAGCTTTTCTAAGATATTTACACACAAAGGTGAAATGGCATGCAGGCAACTCCTTCACAACAGTGCAGGAGAGCACATGCATCAGGAAAACCAAAGAACGTGGGGTTAGTTTGTGGGAAGAGCAGAGGGAAAGAGAGGCTCCAGTACTCCATGGGCCATTACTTACTACTATTAAGCTTACTACTATTTCAAGCTTCAAAGGCTTCGGACAGTATTAATTCATGTTCCACATGAATACAGAGGTGAATAAAAGTAGCGTACACACTGTCAAAAAGAAAAGAGATGAAATACTTGGGACACATACAGATGCTGAATCCAGCCTTAGCACTGATCTTCTAAGAACGACTATTTTCATAATATCAGTCACCAAGTATTAACAAAATAGCTGATTTCTAGAATATTATCCCTGTCATTTATTGTACACATATTTAGTAGGAATAAAACAGAAATAGAAAAAAGGTAGTTACCCTCTTTCATGAGAACAAGTTCCTTGAAAGATGGTGTCAGTATTATTTACTTGTGTTAATAAATTTGTCACATAGTAGTCAATAAATATTTGCTGAATCAAAATGAATGAAAGAAAAACAAAGGAAGAGGATAGAGAAAGAGAATGGAAGAGATGGAATTTGACTCTTAGGGGAGTACCAGGTATTACTAACTCAGTTTAATTTCTTACAATAAAAAGCATCTCAAGAATTTATTTCTATCTGAGGAGACAGGCTGGAACAGGTGAAATCACATAGGCTTATATCTCCAGGTTCAGCCTTACTAGGCTGATTTCTAGAGTTAAGCCTAACTGAACTCTGGTTTGATTTCCAGTGCTAAGTTCAGTCAGTCAGTTCAATTGCTCAATCGTGTCCAACTCTTTGTGACCCCATGAACCACAGCACGCCAGATCTCCCTGTCCATCACCAACTCCTGGAGTCCACCCAAACCCATGTCCATTGAGTAGGTGATGCCATCCAACCATCTCATCCTCTGTCGTCCCCTTCTCCTCCTGCCCTCAATCTTTCCCAGCATCAGGGTCTTTTCCAATGAGTCAGCACTTCTCATCAGGTGGCTGGCCAAAGTACTGGAGTTTCAGCTTCAACATCAGTCTTTCCAATGAACTCCCAGGACTGATCTCATTTAGGATGGACTGGTTGGATTTTCTTGCCGTCCAAGGGACTCTCAAGAGTCTTCTTCAACACCACAGTTCAAAAGCATCAGTTCTCTAGCACTCAGCCTTCTTCACAGTCCAACTCTCACATCCATACATGACCAATGGAAAAACCACAGCCTTGACTAGACAGATCTTTGTTGACAAAGTAATGCCTCCCTGGTGGCTCAGATGGTAGACTCCCTGCAATGTGGGAGACCTGTGTGAGATTCTGGGTCGATTCCCAACCCAGAATCGACCTGTCATTCGATCTCTGGGTTGGGAAGACCCCCTGGAGAAGGAAATGGCAAAACCCACTCCAGTATCCTTGCCTGGAAAATCCTATGGTCAGAGGAGCCTGACAGATTACAGTACATGGGGTTGCAAAGAGTCGGACACGACTGAGCAACTTCACTATCATAAGTACTCTAGGGCAAAAGTACCCTGGAGTTGAAAACAAATAGAATCTTGTCCTGGCTCTGTCAATATTCATCGACATGGCCTGAGTTTTCTGGGTTCCACTTTCCCAACCTCAAAAATGACAAGGAAGCAAGCAGCTTAGGTAGTGGTTATCAAACCTACTCCTGATGTACATTTGACCACAGAGAAGAATCAAGGCAAATAGGTTTATGTGCAGATTTAAATTAACTATATGAGTCAGTGTCTTTTTGACATATTAATATCAATCCAATTTAGGCAAGTTGCTCTTGGGCTTGTTGATGAGTGTTGCTAGCATACAAAACCTCATGGAGTCTGAGAGGTATAAGGTATCCAGGCTTGCTGTTGCTGTTCAGTCGCTAAGTTATGTCCCTTCACTATCTCCTGGAGTTTGCTCAGATTCATGTCCATTGAGTTGGTGATGCTATCTTAACACTTCTTATCTAGAAAGAATGTGGGAAAGCTCAGTGCTTGACCATCTCAGGTCTCCTCTAGATCCAAAATATCTCATGATTTTTCTTAATAAATTTGAATGTGACAACTCCTCCCATTTTTCCCTTAAATAGACACATATTTCAGTCCCTTGTCTTCCATGACATTCCAGTATGAACATTATTTTATTAGTTAAAGCTATACAAGATTATTCAAATTACTTGAGTAATTCCAAATACAATAATCTTGTATCCTGGCCATTCGACTTTCAAACACCTGATCTAAGGCTCAAACATCATTCTAAAGTATTAATAAAAAAGATTTGATCCATATATTTTGCTTTCACTATCAAAGAACATACCACTATTATATTTTAATATCCATATTAGCTAGTTTATTTCTACAGTAACAGTGGGGATACAAATGTTACTCATTAATTCAATTCTTTTTTACATACTAAAATAGGTAATAATTACTATAATACTGTCTTTAGAAAATAAATGCATTTTTCATTTTTGAAGCAATCCTTTATAGCTATAAATTAAATATAACTTTACGCTAAACTTGATGCTGTTATCTTCAAGTTCCAGGATTATGACGCACCAATAATGCTTCGGAGTCCATGGAAATAATTATCTAAAATTCCTTATTACATTCTCCCAAATTCAAGGGAAAAGACTCCTTTGTTTGATGTCATTGCATGAACTTTTGTTTTGACTTCATAAAGTCATAGAAGACTTGAAATTAAAGAAAAATCTGACACCTGGGGCAGAAAGAAATGATTTACAGTCTCAGAAAATTGAATTCACCTAAATATTGTTTAAAAAAAAATGGTAAAACCCCCAGGTAGAAGGACTATCTCAAGGATTCATCTCCTGGGCATTTCATGTGACAATTTGATTTTACAGAAATGAAAGTGCTAATACCAGTAGATGGCTCAGACAGTAAAGAATCAGAAAGAGGCTCAGACAGGAAAGAATCTGCCTGCAATGCCCAAGACCCAGGTTCTATCCCTGGGTTGGGAAAATCCACTGGAGAAGGTAGGGCTACCCACTCCAGTATTCTTGCCTGGGAAATCCCATGGAGAGGGCTGCAGTCGATGGGGTCGCAAAGAGCTGAACATGACTGAGTGACTAATACCTTCACTTTCAATACCAAAATACCACCTAATCAATATACTGCCTTTTAGAGGAATCATCCTACAGCAGATATGGGATTTGTAAAGATATGAAGAGAAACATATCTTTGTCCTTAAAACTGACTATTCATATATTTTTTGGCATTGCATGCCAAAGTAAAACAAATTGCAACAATATCCCTAAGAAAATTTTAAATAAACATAACATTAGTTCATATTGATATATCAACAGTTATTCAGTGCTTCCACCTACATGAATATTCTTTGATGGCAAGAAAGGATGCTCGTGAATAAAGATAACAACTTCCTCTGGATATAACAAAAATAATATAAAAGAAGTAAATCTTCACGTATCTCTGGCCTTCAGATCACTAGAATATTGTGCTTAAATATGATTAGGGGGAAAAAAAGAAGGGATTTCACTATGGGGGCACAAGAACATGGAAAATAGGTCTTCTTCATAAAAGTAAAAACACTGGAAAACAATTAGTAATATAAACTTTTTTGGAACTTTGAAGACTAACCAAAAACTTTCAACAATCTGATGATACTTTATCCAAAAATAAAGACTGGAGAGATCTTAACAAAAGATGATATGACATATAAAGAAAATAGCAAATATAAAATAATGTTTATTATTTTTCATAGGAATAAAAACTCAATAAATACTATCCCTGAAAATGTTGGATTTACTAAACAAAAACTTTAAATCCAAAGAATTGAAGACATGTCTAAAGAAAGCATGAGAATGATGTCTCACCAAATAGACTATCAAATAAGAGATGGATATGATTTTAAAATCAAACAGATTTTAGAGTTAAAAAGTACAAAAGCTTTGATTTTTAAAATAATAAAGCACATTTGAGATGGTAGATTAAAAAAAAAAGAAAAAGCTTGAGATTACCTGGTCTGAGAAATAAAAAAAATGAAAAGAAAAAAAGAAGACTCAGTATTGAAGGACACCATCAAATATCCCAATATTTGCATAAACACAGTATTAGAGGAAAAGATAGGGACAAAATGGAATAAAGACTATTTAAATAAATGATTGCTGAAAACTTTCCAAGTTTGGAAAAGGAAAACAATCTACAAAAAAGGAAAACAATCTACAGACCAAGAAGCTCAATAAACTTCAAAGAGAATAAACACAAATGTAACCACACCTAAAGATGTCATAAACAAACTTTAAGCAAAAGACAAAATCTTGAAAACAGCAAGAAAAATAAAATTCATTTTGGACTAGGAGGAGACTTGATAATAGGTAGCTTATTAGAAATCATGGAGTTGAAAAAGCAGTGGGATGACATAGACAAAAAGATGAAAAAATATGACTGTAAGAATTTTACATCTGAGAAAACTATCTTAAAAAGGGAGGGAGAAATTGACAGATTCCCAGATAAAGGAAAACTGAGACAATTTGTTGCTAGCAGATTTGAGATACAAAATATACTAAAAACAAAAAATCTTTTGGACTGAAATAAAGTGTAACTATATAGTCATCCAAATACACATAAGTAAATATATCAGTAAATTTAATATTATAAATTATAATTTTGTTTGTTCAATACAGAAATTTGTAATACTATGTAGACATTTATAAAGATATAATTTCTGTGACAGTAATAGCACAAAAGAGGGAGAGAATAAAGCTTTACTAGAGAAAAATTTTTGTATAAAATTGGAAATAATCTGTAGTATTTCAAACCAGTTAAGAAAAAAATTATAATTTCTAGGAAAAGCATTAATTAAAAAGCAAATACAATAAATTTTAAAAAGGAAATTTAAGCTAGTGTTTTAGTTTTTTAAGGAAACTCCATACCGTTCTCTATAGTGGCTGTACCAATTTACATTCCTACCAACACTGTAGGAGGGTGCCCTTTACTTCACATCCTTTACAGCAAAAATTTATTGTTTGTAAAGTTGTTGATAATGGCCATTCTGACAGATGTGAGGTGATACCTCATTGTAGTTTTGATTTGCATCTCGCTAATATTTAGGAACTGTGAGCATCTTTTATGTGCTTTTGGGCCATATATTTGTCTTTTTTGAAGAAATGTCTCTTTAGATCTCCTGACCATTTTTTGACTGGACTTTTGTTTTGTTTTTTGTTTGTTTGTTTGTCTTTAATACTGAGTTGCATGAGTTGCTTGTATGTTTTGGATATTAATCCCTTGGTCAATTCATTTGCAAATATTTTCTCTCATTCTGATGGTTACTTTTCGTTTTGTTTCCTTTGCTAGGCAAAATTTTTAATTTTAATTAAATCCCATTCTTGTTTTTATTTTTATTACGCTAACAGGTAGATCAAAAAAGGTCTTGCTGCAATTTATGTAAGAAAATATTCTGCCTATGTTTTCTAACTAAACTATTAGGTTGGCCAAAAAAAGTTAATTCAGGCTTTTCTGTTACATTTTACGGAAAAATCTGAACGAACTTATTGGCCAACCCATTGAAATTATAGCTACTATATGATCCAACCATCCCCTCCTAGGTATATATCTGCAGAAAACCATAATTTGAAAAGATGCTTGCACCACAGAGTTCACTGCAGAAACTATTTACAACAGCCAGGACACGAAAACAACCTAATTGTCCATGGACAGAGGATTAGACACAGAAGATGTAGAACATATATATATAATGGAATATTACTCAGGCACAAAAAAGAACAAAGTAATTCCAGTTGCAGCAACATGGACAGACCCAGCAATTATCTTTCTGAGTCTGACTTACTTCACTCAGTATGACAAACATCATATGATTTCACTTAAATGTGGAATCTAGGCTCAGACAGTGAAGAATCTGTCTGTAGTGCTCGAGACTCAGATTCAATCCTTGGGTCAGGAAGATCCCCTGGAGAAGGGAATGGCCACCCACTCCAGTATTCTTGCCTGGGAAATCCCATGGACAGAGGAGCCTGGTAGGCTACAGTCAATGGGATCACAGACTCAGACATAACTGAGCGACTAACACATTAGTTCAGTTCAGTTGCTCAGTCATGTCCGACTCTTTGCGACCCCATGAACTGCAGCAGCCTAGGCCTCCCTGTCCATCAACAACTAACGCGGAACCTAAAAAAAAAAAAAAGGAGGGTACAAATGCATTCATCTACAAAATAGAAATAGTTTACAGATGTAGAAAACAAACTTATGGTCACCAGGGGATAAAGGGCGAGGAATAAATTGGGAGACTTGGATTGACATATACACACTACTAATAAGGACCTATTATATAGCACAGGATTTGCTACTCTGTGATGGTCTATATGGGACAATAATCTAAAACACAGTGGATATTTGTAGATGTATACCTGATTCACTTTGCTATACACCTGACACTAACAACACTGTAAATCAACCACATCCCAATAAAAATAATTTTAAAATGGTACATTAGAAAATATGCAGTTAGAAATAACAAGGCAATAAAAAATAATGAGTAACAAAAAGATATGAGATGCATAGAAAGTAAACCCAAAATTTCAGAAATAACACCAATCATACAAATAACAGCATTAAGTTTGAATGGATTAAGCAATCCAATCCAAACACAGAGACTGTCAGATTTTTCTTTTAAATCCAAGAGCACACTTTATAAAAGAGACATTTTCAAAGACAAAAATCTTTGGAGGATGAAAATAAAATATATAAAATGTGCACAGTAAACTGAAGAGCTGGAGTAGCAATATTAATATTAGATAAAGTACATTTAAAATGTGTCTAGAATTATAAAAAAACAACTATAATCCAGTAAAAATAAGAAATAAAAAACAAAAAAGACTTGAAAAAATGTGTCTAGAGACAAAGAACATATTTTATAATGATAAAAAGCATCAATCCATATGTAAGATAGAAATTATAAACAGATAAACTCCTACCAGCAGAGCCTTAAAATGTGTGAAGCAAAATCTGACTGGGCTGAAGTGAGAAATTAAAATTTTTCAATATCATTTGAGATATCAATACCTACTTTCAATAATTTACTATCTAGTCAGAGTATCAGTAAGAAAGTAGAAGACTTGAACAACATTGTAAACTGGCAAGATCCAACAGATAACTGTAGAAAATTTTACCTGACAGCAGCAGAATGAATATTATTTTCAATAGCAAAGGTAGGTGATATTTAACCTATTAAAAATATCCATTGCTATCCGTAATGTATTTCCATACATAACTAAGATTTGAACAAAATCAGGTGGGAGGGCAGTTGAGCCAACTGAACTAAGAATGTGGTTTGAGTTTGCCCCACATTGTAAAACGCTGTTGCTTTTCTGAAAACTCCCATACCCTTTCCCCTCATTTCTGCCTTCCTCAATGGTTATCATTTTCTGAACCCTGGAAAAATTATACACACACACACACAAACTAACAACAAGGGGCAGGTAGCCCACAAGAGTTCTCTACAGTCACCAGAGCCAAACATTTTCTTCCCCCTCATCCTTTATATTGTGTCAATAGCAGAAATTCTAAATGAATATTCAGTTCAGTTCAGTTCAGTCACTCAGTTGTGTCCAACTCTTTGTGACCCCATGAACTACAGCACACCAGGTCTCCCTGTCCATCACCAACTCCCAGAGTTTACTCAAACTCATAGCCATTGAGTCAGTGATGCCTTTCAACCATCTCATCTTCTGTCATACCCTTCTCCTCCTGCCCTAAATCTTTCCCAGCATCACGTCTTTTCAGATGAATCAGTTCTTCACATTAGGTGGCCAAGGTATTGGAGTTTCAGCTTCAACATCAGTCCTTTCAATGAATATTCAGGACTGATTTCCTTTACGATGGACTGGTTGGATGTCCTTGCTGTCCAAGGGATTCTCAAAAGTCTTTTCCAACACCACAGTTCAAAAGCATCCATTCTTCAGCACTCAGCTTTCTTTATAGTCCAACTCTCACATCCATACATGACTACTGGAAAAACCACAGCCTTGACTAGATAGACATTTGTTGGCAAAGTAATGTCTCTGCTTTGTAATATACTGTCTATGTTGGTCATAACTTTTCTTCCAAGGAGCAAGCATCTTTTAATTTCATAGCTGCAGTCACCATCTGCAGTGATTTTGGAGCCCAAAAAGATAAAGTCTGTCACTGTTTCCATTGTTTCCCCATCTATTTGCCATGAAGTGATGGGACTGGATGCCATGATCTTCATTTTCTGAATGTTGAGCTTTAAGCCAACTTTTTCACTTCCCTCTTTCACTTTCATCATAGGCTCTCTAGTTCTTCTTCACTTTCTGCCATATGGGTGATGTCATCTGCATATCTGAGGTTATTGATATTTCTCCCAGCAATCTTGAGCCCAGCTTGTGCTTCCTCCAGCCCAGCGTTTCTCATGATGTACTCTGCATATAAGTTTAATAAGCAGGGTGACAATATACAGCCTTGATGTACTCCTTTTCCTATTTGGAACCAGTCTGTTGTTCCATGTCCAGTTGTAACTGTTGCTTCCTGACCTGCATACAGGTTTCTCAAGAGGCAAGTCAGGTGGTCTATCACATGTTTAAAAAGCATTAGATGCATCTTTTCAGGTCCTTTGGTAGTTGAATTCCAAATAGAAGAATCATTGTAAATATTACTTGCTTTGTACATATTAAGGTGTTAGTTGCTCAGTTGTGTCCAACTCTTTGACACCCGGGGACTGTAGCCCTCCTGTCTCCTCTGTCCTTGGGATTCTCCAGTAAGAATACTGTAGTGGGTAGCCATTCCCTTAGACTTTCTTATTCCTTACTTACTCTTTACAGCAATTATAATTAAACACATGAAAACATATCCCTCCAGTTAGACTATAAACTCTGCCAGAATAGAAACCTTCTCTTTTGTATACTGTCTTATTTCTGGTACCTAGACTAGTACTTGGTACCTAGTGGTGATGCTATATACTTTTGTCAGGTAAATGACTGTGTATGTTATTGAAAATAGAGTCATCATAATGAACTATCAGGCACTGAAAATAATCAAATGGAAACTGCTCGAATTCAGAGGTGTGTAGACAGATTTTCTAAACTATTAGAACTATTATTACCTCTTATTTGCTCCAAGATAAAAAAAGTTTCCATGTTAAAACTTATTTGCTGCCTTTTTAAGTCAAATATGTTCTAAGAGTTTCACTAGTGCCTTTTTAACTGGCTCTGAATTTTGTAATAGCACGTGTTTAACACACATTCCTACATACACAAAACACAGCACTAACTAATGATCTAGTAGCTTCTATTTTCCAGGTCATTCTTTACAGTTTACACTTAGGCTTTCCCTGTATTCTCAGTGTGAGGACACAGAGATAGATAAAGAATGCATAGGAATGCACACGTGTACATGCACACACACACACATATTTGGAAATGCAAATACATCTTTCCAAAGTGCAAAGTCTAAGCTGCAATGTACATCTTTGTTTAAATGTCTTTCCCCACAGATAAGTGCACTGTTAAATACTGCTTACATTAACACCTGAGAACCAACACTATAACAAACTAAGAGGGCCTCGTTTAACATTTTCCCCTTACAGAGCAAGTTTCTAATTGATGTTTAAATTCAAGTTTACTTTTGGATTACTAGAGTGAAGGGATTGCCTGGCATTAGACAGGTAGGCAGAAATCATCAATCATTCGAAAGGTGCATCATTCAAGTCATGAATAAATGGAACTAGTGCATAAAGAATCCACTGGTTGCAGGTCTCTGCAATGAATGAAGGATGTGATTCCAGATGAGAGAAAGGAAACGGTTCCTGAGGCACCAAAGGAGAAAAAAATAAATACTGGCAGAAACAAAAGTAAATTGATTGTAATGATGTCCTGAGAGAAAAACACAGGGTCTTGGAAAACATATAAGTTGGACTGTAACTATTATCATCGTGTTAAGGTTAAGTTAGTGAAGTTTCTCATACAGATTAGGGTAGACAGTGGAAGACACAAGGCAGAATCAGAAACAAAAGGTTGTGTTCTCAACTTTTCCGAACATTCTGAGTTGAACACCAATTTCAACAGTGGACATTAACATAATGGCTTACATTGAACTCTCAGGTTCAAGACCCAAAAAGCCCAACATCAGATCAGATCAGATCAGATCAGTCGCTCAGTCGTGTCCGACTCTTGCGACCCCATGAACCGCAGCACGCCAGGCCTCCCTGTCCATCACCAGCTCCCGGAGGTCACCCAGACTCACACCCATCAAGTCAGTGATGCCATCCAGCCATCTCATCCTCTGTCATCCCCTTCTCCTCCTGCCCTCAATCCCTCCCAGCATCAGAGTCTTCTCCAATGAGTCTACTCTTCACATGAGGTGGCCAAAATACTGGAGTTTCAGCTTTAGCATCATTCCCTCCAAAGAAATTCCAGGATTGATCTCCTTCAGAATGGACTGGTTGGATCTCCTTGCAGTCCAAGGGACTCTCAAGAGTCTTCTCCAACACCACAGTTCAAAAGCATCAATTCTTCGGCCCTCAGCCTTCTTCACAGTCCAGCTCTCACATCCATACATGACCACAGGAAAGACCATAGCCTTGACTAGGCGAACCTTTGTTGGTAAAGTAATGTCTCTGCTTTTGAATATGCTATCTAGGTTGGTCATAACTTTCCTTCCAAGGAGGAAGCGTCTTTTAATTTCATGGCTGCAGTCACCATCTGCAGTGATTTTGGAGCCCAGAAAAACAAAGTCTGACACTGTTTCCACTGTTTCCCCATCTATTTCCCATGCAGTGATGGGACCAGATGCCATGATCTTCGTTTTCTGAATGTTGAGCTTTAAGCCAACCTTTTCACTCTCCACTTTCACTTTCATCAAGAGGCTTTTTAGCCCCTCTTCACTTTCTGCCATAAGAGTGGTGTCATCTGCATATCTGAGGTTATTGATATTTCTCCCGGCAATCTTGATTCCAACTTGTGTTTCTTCCAGTCCAGCATTTCTCATGATGTACTCTGCATATAAGTTAAGACCTCAAACAGGGAGAGTCAGGCTGGGTCCAGGTAGGTTGGGTGAACTGAACCATGTTTCACTCCTATGTGAAACCCTCCTTCACCACTCTCCACATGCCTATAGGAGTCTCTTCTGAAGTCTAATTGCTCTGTGAATTTCACTCACAAGGTCCTGAGTTTCTGTAGCTTTGCATTAACTAGGGTGGATAAAATGCTAATCACTGGGAACTAATGAAGCTGAAACTTTATTCCTAAATTTGTATTTATGTCATCTTGTTTAAAACAGAGAGTACTTGATTCACATGTTTTCAGTTCAGTTCAGTCACTCAGTATGTCCGACTCTTTGCAACCCCATGCATTACAGCACGCCAGGCCTCCCTGTCCATCACCAACTCCCAAAGTTCACTCGGACTCATGGCCATTGAGTCAGTGATGCCATCCAGCCATCTCATCCTCTGTTGTTCCCTTCTCCTCCTGCCCTCAATCCCTCCCAGCATCAGAGTCTTTTCCAATGAGTCAACTCTTTGCATGAGGTGGCCAAAGTACTGGAGTTTCAGCTTTAGTATCATTCCTTCCAAAGAAATCCCAAGGCTGATCTCCTTCAGAATGGACTGGTTGGATCTCCTTGCAGTCCAAGGGACTCTCAAGAGTCTTCTCCAACACCACAGTTCAAAAGCATCAATTCTTCAGCACTCAGCCTTCCTCACAGTCCAACTCTCACATCCATACATGACCACAGGAAAAACCATAGCCTTGACTAGACGAACGTTTGTTGGCAAAGTAATGTCTCTGCTTTTGAATATGCTATCTAGGTTGGTCATAACTTTCCTTCCAAGCAGTAAGCGTCTTTTAATTTAATGGCTGCGGTCACCATCTGCAGTGATTTTGGAGCCCCCCAAAATAAAGTCTGACACTGTTTCCACTGTTTCCCCATCTACTTCCCATGAAGTGATGGAACCGGATGCCATGATCTTCGTTTTCTGAATGTTGAGCTTTAGGCCACCTTTTTCACTTTCATCAAGAGGCTTTTTAGTTCCTCTTCACTTTCTGCCATAAGGGTGGTGTCATCTGCATATCTGAGGTTATTGAGATTTTTCCTGGCAGTCTTGATTCCCTCTTGTGCTTCTTCCAGCCCAGCATTTCTCATGATGTACTCTGCATGTAAGTTAAATAAGCAGGGTAACAATATACACCCTTGACGTACTCCTTTTCCTATTTGGAACCAGTCTGTTGTTCCATCTCCAGTTCGAACTGTTGCTTCCTGACCTGCATACAGATTTCTCAAGAGGCAGGTCAGGTGGTCTGGTATTCCCATTTCTTTCAGAATTTTCCACAGTCTATTGTGATCTACACAGTCAAAGGCTTTGGCATAGTCAATAAAGCAGAAATAGATGTTTTTCTGGAACTCTCTTGCTTTTTCGATGATCCAGCGGATGTTGGCAAGATCTCTGGTTCCTCTGCCTTTTCTAAAACCAGCTTGAACATCTGGAAGTTCACAGTTCACATATTGCTGAAACCTGGCTTGGAGAATTTTGAGCATTACTTTACTAGCATGTGAGATGAGTCAAATTGTGCAGTAGTTTGAGCATTCTTTGGCATTGCCTTTCTTTGGGATTGGAATGAAAACTGACCTTTTCCAGTCCTGTGGCCACTGCTGAGTTTTCCAAATTTGCTGGCATATTGAGTGCAGCACTTTCACAGCATCATCTTTCAGGATTTGGAATAGCTCAACTGGAATTTCATCACCTCCACTAGCTTTGTTCGTAGTGATGCTTTCTAAGGCTCACTTGACTTCACATTCCAGGATGTCTGGCTCTAGGTGAGTGATCACACCATAGTGATTACCTGGGTCATGAAGATCTTTTTTGTACAATTCTTCTGTGTATATTTGCCACCTCTTCTTAATATCTTCTGCTTCTCTTAGGTCCATACCATTTCTGTCCTTTATCGAGCCCATCTTTGCATGAAATGTTCACTTGCTATGCTATGCTATGCTATGCTGAGTCACTTCAGTCGTGTCCGACTCTGTGTGACCCCATAGACAACAGCCTACCAGGCTTCCCTGTCCCTGGGATTCTCCAGGCAAGAACATTGGAGTGGGTGAAATGTTCCCTTGGTATCTCTAATTTTCTTGAAGAGATCTCTAGTCTTTCCCATTCTGTTGTTTTCCTCTATTTCTTTGCATTGATCACTGAGGAAGGCTTTCTTATCTCTTCTTGCTATTCTTTGGAACTCTATGTTCAGATGCTTGTATTTTTCCTTTTCTCCTTTGCTCTTCATTTCTCTTCTTTTCACAGCTATTTGTAAGGCCTCCCCAGACAGCCATTTTGCTTTTTTGCATTTCTTTTCCATGGGGATGGTCTTGGTCCCTGTCTCCTGTACAATGTCACGAACTCATTCCATAGTTCATCAGGCACTCTATCAGATCTAGGCCCTTACAACTACTTCTCACTTCCACTGTATAATCATAAGGGATTTGATGTAGGTCATATGTGAATGGTCTCGTGGTTTTCCCTACTTTCTCAATTTAAGACTGAATTTGGTAATAAGGAGTTCATGATCTGAGCCACAGTCAGCTCCTGGTCTTGTTCTTGTTGACTGTATAGAGCTTCTCCATCTTTGGCTGCAAAGAATATAATCAATCTGATTTCAGTGTTGACCATCTAGTGATGTCCATGTGTAGAGTCTTCTCTTGTGTTGTTAGGCCCCACCAAACCTGGATCTCTCCTGCCCTATTTTCACACAAAAGCCGTTCTTATAATAACTGCAGGGAGTATAAAAGTACACACTGAGAGTGGATCCTTGCCTTCCTTGTCTACATTCAGGCTCCCCACTCTCTGTAATGCCCTCAGGAAGGTCACAAGGCAGAATATTAGATGCAAAGTCAACATCTTTCACTACTTTTGCCTATTTGAATATGGGAATTAGAAACACAAATGGTAGAATTCTCTGGAAAGAGTGTAAAAGGATTAATATCTTTGCAGCTCCATGAACTGAGATAGGATCTCAGGGTTTTATTCTTCAGGGGAAATAGAAAAATTAGATGAAGAAATTACTTAATTCCATCCACAGATGAATGGATAAGCAAGCTGTGGTACATATACACAATGGAGTATTACTCAGCCATTAAAAAGAATACATTTGAATCAGTTCTAAGGAGGTGGATGGAACTGGAGCCTATTATACAGAGTGAAGTAAGCCAGAAACAAAAACACAAATACAGTATACTAACGCATATATATGGAATTTAGAAAGATGGTAAAAATAACCCTATTTACGAGACAGCAAAAGAGACACTGATGTATAGACCAGACTTTTGGACTCTGGGACGGGGAGAGGGTGGGATGATTGGGGAGAATAACATTGAAATATGTATAATATTATATCTGAAATGTATTAATTGTTCAAACTAAATACTGTCATGTTACAATTTGTTCATATTAGATGTTTGTAATGTTTCTGATAATCAATAAAAGAGATTCTTGATAAAAAAAAATTAAAAAAATAAAATAAAATAAAAGCTGCAGAACAGCACACAGATGATTTACCAGCCAAAGTTACTGGGATGGTCTTAAATGGACAGTATAGCAAAACATAATCATTGACCTTGACCCTACTTGTCAGCAAAAATTAAATCTGGAGATGGTTTTGATTTCTGTTTAAAATAAATGGTTGATTTTTTTTAAAAAAAAAGCTAACAAACGTGTAAAACTACCAACAACACTAAGATAGTAAACTGAAGGTAAAAACAATCAACTTTAAGTGAAGAGATGAGAGAAAATAGCTTCCTCAGTGCCTAATGAGATGCTGTGGTCATTTATCCTGGGAGCAGAATATTTTCAAAATTCTTCAACATGTGAAAACCATGACCGTGAATTCAAAAGAGGTGCCTACTGCAGGCCAGTTATTGTTTCCAAAATTATGAGTCTGTCACCCAACCCGCATCCCCACATTCACCTTTATCTGAGATGCTCACTTATCAACTACCAACTTACTAAACAGTAATTTACACAATGGTGAACACTGGGCTGAAAAAGCACCTTGTATCTCTACCTTTCCCACACTCTCTATACACTTCTTTTCCCATGTTTTTGCATGTTTCTTTCCAAAATAATTTAGAATTTTTCCCACCTTTTTTCCTACTTTTGGAAAGAAAGTGTGGAATATTTGTGGCAAAATAGCTAGGTGTTCTATTTTTCTCTTCTGTACTCAAAAATCCATTTCATTTAACACTATCTGTTGAGAATGAATTACCTGTAATCCCTTTTGTATTGTTTCATTAAGGCAATATATATATATATATATACACACACACACATATATATATATAATGTTTAACTCTTTAATATATTTATGCTTTATCCTCCCAGCAAGATGAATCTTTTAAAGATAACTATTAAGTGCCTTTGAAAGTCAAAGACATACAGAGTTAAGTAGGTCTCAGTCGGTAACCTCAGAGATTCCCAATAAAGGATCCTTGGCACAGAAATGTTAGTAACATGACAACTTAACATTTTATTCACTAACACTGAGGCAAATTTGAGGCTGCATGCAGAAATGGAAAAGGGACTATATTTTCTCATTATTTCTCCAGCATCAAAACAGTACTCTAGTGCCTGGCACCAGAGTAGGTAATCAGTAAGGGCTTTTGTCTTTGTTTTTTGAACATTAATAGCACCAACTCAGTATCCCACCAGAATGCAAGCTATGAATTATGTGAAAAGTGTACAGGTCATGAATCATGGCCTGATGGGGGTAGTGGTCTACTTGTAAATGGAAACACTGCAAGACACCTTACAAACAGAGCCATAAGTGTTACTGGCTGACTTTCATCCTGCTTTTTCTGCTCAGATATTCATCTAAGAATTAGAAATGAACTATACTCCAATATATTTTTTTAATTTAAGAAAAGAATTTTCCATTCAGCTTCAAGAAGTGATGCTGGGACTAGCAACCTCCAAGTGCTAGCAACTATACAATCTACCTGAGATTTTCATTCAAGACTATAGACTCCTCAGGCAGCTTCCAACCAGTGACTAAGCATGGTGAGTGTACCAGTGCCTGGTCATTTCTGCTCAGGTGGGACACCTCTACTGGCAAAGCTGTGACCCAGGGATTCTATTTAAATAAAGACCAACATATCAATTTCTTTTCTTTCATACATTCTGCTTTTGATGCTGTATATTAAAAATCACTGCCAAACTAAAGATCACCTAGATTTTCTCTTATGTTTTCTTCAAGTTTTCTATTTCTGGATTCTATATTTTCCATTGATCTGTGTTTCTATTTTATCTTTTACCTTGAGAGGAATATTGAACATTCCATAAGTACTTGCTGTTCTTGTTTTAATTAAAATTTTATTGGGAAAAAACATATAAATAAAAAGAATATAACCCCAGAAGTGAGTTTTATGTTAAGTGATCACCATCTTGCATTTCTTCAACACATTTTTTTTAATATAAAAAATTCATATTACAAATCTCTCAGAGGTTTATTTGTTAGTTGATTAACCTACTCTGACATGTGATAAGGGGAAGGAATGGCACCCCACCCCATATTGGATCCATGGATGGAAGATCCTGTCTCCAGTCCATAGAGTCGCTAAGAGATGTCTTTATTTTGATTGGAGAAGGAAATGGCAACCCACTCCAGTGTTCTTGCCTGGAGAATCCCAGGGACAGGGGAGCCTGGTGAACTTCCGTCTATGGGGTCGCACAGAGTCGGACATGACTTAAGCGACTTAGCAGCAGCAGCAGCAGACACGTGATAATGACCCAAAGCCCATAGTTTTATTAGGGATCATTCTTGATGTTTTACATTCCATGGGTTTGGACAAGTATAAAATAACATGTATCCATCATTACAGTATCAATATCTTCACTGCCCTAAAATATCCTGTTTTTTTGTACATTAATCCCTTCTCCTCATCCCACCCCACCATCACTTGCTTTTTATGTTAATTTTTTTCCATTTTTTTGAAACTATATTGTAGGATTTGTACACATTTTGGATTTTTTCTCTTCCTGAAGAATCAAACCTAAGTCTATTATTTATTGTCTATCTTTCTCATTGTAATACTTTGATTTTCAGCAGTTTTTCTATGATGTCCTAGGTTTTAGTTTTATTTATTGCTTGTGGCTCTAAGATTTTTGAATGTTTGAGTTAATATGACTTACATCATTAAGTCATTATTTCTTGATATGTTTTCTCTGCAGCGTTTTATCTCTTCTGATTTTGTGACTACTATTATATGTGTGGTAAAATGTTTGATATTTTCTCATAGTTCTATTGTATTATTTTTTATCTTTGCATGCTTTTTTTCAACCATCTTTGTTTTTACTTTTAAACTTTTGTTACATGATACAATCTGTTTTTAAATGCATCCACTGGATTTTTTTTTAAATTTTATTTTATTTAACTTTAAATTTTTTTTTTGTTTTCAACCCCCCGGTGGTCCCCCCACCGAATATTTTAAGAATTAGAATTCCTATGTGAACATTTTAAATTTATATTTATCTAGTTAAGTTTCCTCTAAAGTCAACATTTTTAAAGCATGTATGCCAATTCCAATGTCTGTCTCATATGTATCTACTGATTTTCTTTCTGCTATACTATATTTTTCTGTGTGTATTCATATCTGCTTTATATTTTGAAAATATTCTTTATTCTATGTGTGTATATATACAAATACTTCATATATATCTATGTGCACATATATACTGTATAAATATCTATACTGTGTTGTGTTTTTATGTGTTTTCATTTTTTTAAAGAAAAACAGTTTAATTGTTAGATTTGATCCTGTAAAGGATTAGTTTTTAGTTTTATTAATGAAAGTTTATTATCCTCCTCTTTAATAAGGTATAAATTTACTGCCATTCTAGGATCCCAACTGAAAACTCATGTTATTCTTTAAATCATTTTCACTCTAGCTAGGTCAGAACTTCAACATATCCCCAGGTTGCTGCAACATCTGAAATTTTTGTCCAGATCTCTACCCCCATGTAGTTTCTGCTAGGCCCTGTGTAAACTCACTCTACCCACATGCCACCTAGAATTTACCCAAGGACAAAGGAATAAATCCCAAGAAAATTTCAGGTACTTCTCTAGGGTACCCTGTCTTGCAAATTGAAGTTATCTTGACTTCTCTAAACTTGGCTATATCATCCATACAATGAAAGTATAGCTCACTGCTCATGCTCTAACATTTAGCACATTTGGGAACTGTCACTAGCAGACATTTGGGTTGAATACAGTACTCATCTAATGAACTTCCTTCCTTTCAAGGAAAAACACTCCACTCAGTCCATCACCTAATGCCTTAATATTATTGATTTGTAATCTTGGCCAATATCTGTAATTTCTTAGGATACAAAAGTGAGTCTGAAAGCAACTCTATCCTAATCAGAATTATAAGGTTTACAATATATAAGTAAAATATTGTTGTGGTCTTCTGAGTCCTTTATAGGACTTTGAATTCTCCAAGAACATTTTCAACATCTATGTTCAGTTCAGTTCAGTTCAGTCGCTCAGTCATGGCTGACTCTTTGCGAACCCATGAACCACAGCACGCCAGGCCTCCCTGTCCAACATCAACTCCCGGAGTCCATCCAAACTCGTGTCCATCAAGTCGATGATGCCATCCAACCATCTCATCTCTGTCCTTCCCTTCTCCTCCTGCCCTCAGTCTTTCCCAGCATCAGGGTCTTTTCAAATGAGTCAGCTCTTCGCATCAGGTGGCCAAAGTATTCGAGTTTCAGCTTCTACATCAGTCCTTCCAATGAACACCCAGGACTGATCTCCTTTAGGATGGACTGGTTGGATCTCTCTGCAGTCCAAGGGACTCTTAAGAGTATTCTCCAAAACCACAATTCAAAAGAATTGGTGCTCAATTCTTTGGTGCTCAGCTTTCTTAATAGTCCAATTCTCACATTTATACATGACCACAGGAAAAACCATAGCCTTGACTAGACAGACCTTTGTTGGCAAAGTAATGCCTCTGCTTTTTAATATGCTATCTAGGTTGGTCATAACTATCCTTCCAAGGAGTAAATGTCTTTTAATTTCATGGCTGCAGTCACCATCTGCAGTGATTTTGAAGCCCAGAAAAATAAAGTCTGCCACTGTTTCCACTGTTTCCCCATCTATTTGCCATGAAGTGATGGGACTGGATGCCATGATCTTTCTGAATGTTGAGTTTTAAGCCTCTTTCACTTTCATCAAGAGGCTCTTCAGTTCCTCTTCACTTTCTGCCATAAGGGTGGTGTCATCTGCATATCTGAGGTTATTGATATTTCTCCTGGCAATCCTGATTCCAGCTTGTGCTTCTTCAAGCCCAGCATTTCTCATGATGTACTCTGCATAGAAGTTAAATAAGCAGGGTGACAATATACACCCTTGATGTACTTCTTTTCCTATTTGGAACCAGTCTGTTGTTCCATGTCCAGTTCTAACTGTTGCTTCCTGACTTGCATACAGGTTTCTGAAAAGGCAGGTCAGGTGTCTGGTATTCCCATCTCTTTCAGAATTTTCCACAGTTTATTGTGATGCACACAGTCAAAGGCTTTGGCATAGTCAATAAAGCAGAAATAGATGTTTTTCTGGAGCTCTCTTGCTTTTTTCAATGATCCATCAGATGTTGGCAATTTGATCTCTGGTTCCTCTGCCTTTTCTACATCCAGCTTGAACATCTGGAAGTCACGGTTCACGTATTGTTGAAGCCTGGCTTGGAGAATTTTGAGCATTACTTTACTAGTGTGTGAGATGAGTACAATTGTGCAGTAGTTTGAACATTCTCTGGCATTGCCTTTCTTTGGGATTGGAATGAAAACTGACCTTTCCCAGTCCTGTGGCCAGTGCTGAGTAGTAATAATGGGGCAGAAGAAATACATGGACAGATTTGCAAAGCATTTTGTGTAAAATGCACCCAGAGAATAAATGGTGTGGTATGAAAATTAGTATTTTGTTTTCTTTTTCTTCATTAAAATCTGTAGGTAATTCTGATGACACCCAGTGCTGGATTAGTGCCAAAGAAGGCATTGCTACTTGTGGATGAGTAGTCTCTTAAATGATGGCTTTCAAATCATAGATATATATAGCTTGAACAAGCATATTCAACATCTTAAAAGTTACATTTAAAGGAAATGAATTGCTATCTTTTATAGTATACAAATGGGCTTCCCCAGGAGCAAATAAAGAATCCACCTTCCATATAGGAGATGGAGTTTGATCCCTGGGTCAGGAAGATTCTCTGGAGGAGGGAATGGCAACCCATTCCAGTATTACTGTCTGAAGAATCCTATGGACCGAGGAGTCTGGTGGGCTACAGTCCACAGGGTCACAAAGAGTCAGACAGGACTGAAGCAACTGAGCATGCATGCATACTATACAAATGGTTCATTTACATTAAAACTAAGCTTTATCATTAAAAATCAGTCAATCTTGAGGGGAAAATGGGAGATACATACTGAAATTTATATATTTGGAGTACTGATCTTTTAAAGAAAGATTTTTATGGAAGGAGAAAGAAGAAAATTGTGGGTTTGAACAAAAGTCTCTTACACTAGAGAAAATATTTAAAATTAGCTACCATTCCAAGGTGTTCATGGTTAGATAGGAAAAAGAATATGCTGGGAAGAAATGACTACCATGTAGGAGAAGGCAAAGTGGAAAGCAGGATCTCTAATGGATAAGAAAGCTGAGGTAGGAATGTGAGTTGAGCAAAAGCAAAGAGAAGAGCTCTATAAATATTTGATAAATCAATATTCAGCATTCAAAATGTCCTTTTATGGGGAATGTGAGTATGGTCTATAGAAATGATAGTTAATTTTCAGAGTTAGTACCACCATCATGGAGGATAGATGATCTGAAAGAGAATGGTAAGATGTTCTCTTTTGAATTCATCTATCAGAACTCACCAGGAGCAAAGAAAATTATACTCAGTAATCTCAGTATTATGAAATAAGTCTGAATGCATGTTTTCTTTTCCATGGGATGGAAGTCATTCAAGATCCCCTCCCAGAGTACGTGCGAAGAGTGGGCATGTGTCCAATATATGACTTGGAAGAAGAGGGGCACTCAACAACATAACCCACTGAAAGAGACTGCACAGCCATCTCTCCAGGGAAAATTGAGGGACTGTTTCCCAACTTCTCATGTTAGATAATCTCTCTCTTATCCTCATAAGTCAAGAAACTGATGTATAAGGCCTGTGAGCCAGGCAAGCTGAGACCCCAGAGCTGCTGCAGGAAGGTGAGAATAATCAGAGGGACCTAAGGCCAGTGTGATTGGTTAGAATGTCTGGGATTTTTTAGTTTCTTAAATTAGAGAAGACAGAGCAGATGCATCTCTAATAGTCCCCCCCCAAAAAAAAAAAAAAAAATAAGCATAACATTAGATACTGCCTGAGGAGTAGACAACCAGGCAATTACAGAAAGATCATGATTTCAGATTTTAATTTCTTATAATTTATTTTTAGCAACTATTATTTTACTGTCTTTTATTTATCTCATCTTTCTTATTTTTCTGAGATCATTTTTCCTTTAGTTTCCCATCTGCCTTTTTCCTTATTCTATAAAACATAAAATAGAGATTTGAGAGCCAAAGTCTTATATGTTCCAAAGACATCTGACTATCCATTAACTTTTAATATCCAAACCTTCTAGATGAATACCTGGTCATGGGTACAGGACTCATTAACTTAAGCTTCTTCTTCATCCAAAATACAAATAAAAGCTTCTCTCTCTTAAGGCTTATACATTGAAATATGAAACTTGAGAATCCCTAGAACTGCAAGGAAATAAAACCAGTCAATCCAAAAGGAAATCAATCCTGAATACCCATTGGAGGGACTGATGCTGAACTGAGGCTGAAGCTCCAATACTTTGGCCACCTGATGTGAAGACCTGACTCATTGGAAAAGACCCTGATGCTGGGAAAGATTGAAGGCAGGAGGAGAAGGGGAAGCAGAGGACAAGATGGTTGGTTAGCCTCACTGACTCAATGTACATAAGTTTGAGCAAGCTCTGGGAGATGATGAAGAACAGGGAAGCCTGCCGTACTGCAGTCCATGGAGTCACAAAGAGGTGGACATGACTGAGCAACTGAACAATACTGCCACCCTCACATAACAAACACAAACCATACAAACAAGATCTTCTGCTTTCTTGAACTTCAGTTATTTAGGGCTTCTGATGGGTTGATGAAACTTCAAGTGTCCTCAACCTAGACCATTTGGTTTACCAGAAGGGTCAGGCAGAAGCCCTATGGCTCACTTTAACAGGGAAAACGTAGTGATGTGTCATTCTTTCTGTAAATTAGGTCGACGTATTTCTGCTGAGGTTAATAATTTATTATGAAGCCTTTTAAGCTGTAAATATTCTACTCTTATCCCATTCTCCAGGCAGTAATGGCAATGCTCAGGTTTCAGAGAAATAGAAGTCTAGTGTTTACAGAGGTGACACGATTCTTAAAAGCACTTATACTTCCTAAAACTGTAGTACGCTTTGGGATGAGCTAACAATCTCAGTTTCATTCAGAAGTTGTGACACTCTGCTCTAATGGATAAGCAGACTGGGATCCAGAGACAGAGTGATGACCCTTTAGAGCAACAGGGCCAGTGATTAATTATTATACATGTCTGGTCCAAAGCCACGTTTGTCTTATTTTGCAATAAGAGAGCTGAATTTTGCAGATTTTTTGTTAAATGAAGAGTATCTGTGTTACCCTTCAACCAGCTTCCCCAAATGTTTAACATCTTCTATAACCAAATATAATCACAGAAGCCAAGACATTAATAATATACAATCCTGCTAAATGATCTGCTTGTATTATTTACATTTTGCACAGAAATAAAGTCTCTAAAAGTTAAGTGGGGAAACCTTGAAGGTCACCTTTTCTCCACCACAACTTCCCCCCTAACATTCAACTCATGTGTGTAAAGTAGACAAGAAAGATTACATCCATGATTAACAGTAACACCCCCAGCCACAGTGATTGTATTTCTTTGTCACCACAGCAATTGACACAGTTGCTACTGTTTTCAGAGACTAACACATCTGTCTTAGCATGCGATGAGCATTTATTTTGATCATTAACAGTTCTGAAACCATTAATCATAGCAGTCTTAATACATTTGGCTCCACTGAGTCAAGGTTTCCAGAGGTAGTATGTCACTTCCTGGAATTCTATCCATATATCTTTCTGGCAATGTAAGTTTATTACTAAACTTATAAAATATTACCTAAAATTGTCTATTATATTAAAGATTACTAAATTAGGAAAAGGAAACTATCTTGACTCTAAAAGATTTTACACCAGGATACTGAAATTCTGTTTACTGAAGAGAGATTTTTAGTGATTTACCATTTACTGCATAACAGATGATTTCCAAATTTTTCAATAGGAGTTTACTGTTTTGTAAAATTACACACAGGTAAGGCCAACCACCGGGGAAGGCAATGGCACCCCACCCCCGTACTTTTGCCTGGAAAATTCCATGGACAGAGGAGCCTGGTGGGCTGCAGTCCATGGGGTCGCTACCAGTTGGTCACGACTGAGCGACTTCACTTTCACTTTTCACTTTCATGCTGAGAAGGGCAACCCACTCCAGGGAGAATCCCAGGGGGGGGGTCTATGGGGTCGCACAAAGTCGGACACGACTGAAGCAACTAGCAGCAGCAGCAGCAGCAGCAGCAGGCCAACCACCCTTGTGGCAAAAAGCCAAGAGGAACTAAAGAGCCTCTTGATGAAAGTGAAAGAGGAGAGTGAAAAAGTTGGCTTAAAGCTCAATATTCAGAAAACTAAGATCATGGCATCTGGTCCCATCACTTCATCGGAAATAGGTGGGGAGACAGTGGAAACAGTAGCAGACTTTATTTTTGGGGCTCCAAAATCACTGCAGATGGTGATTGCAGCCATGAAATTAAAAGACGCTTACTCTTTGGAAGGATAATTATGACCAACCTAGATAGCATATTAAAAAGCAGAGACATTACTTTGCCAACAAAGATCCATCTAGTCAAGGCTATGGTTTTTCCAGTGGTCATATATGGATGTGAGAATTGGACTGTGAAGAAAGCTGAGTGCCAAAGAATTGATGTTTTTGAACTGTGGTGTTGGATAAGACTCTTGAGAGTCCCTTGGACTGCAAGGAGGTCCAACCAGTCCATCCTAAAGGAGATCAGTCCTGGGTGTTCATTGATAAAACTGATGCTAAAGCTGAAACTCCAGTATTTTGGCCACCTCATGTGAAGAGTTGACTTACTGGAAAAATACCCTGATGCTGGGAGGGATTGGGGGCAGGAGGAGAAGGGGATGACAGAGGATGAGATGGTTGGATGACATCACTGACTTGATGGACATGAGTTTAAGTGAACTCCAGGAGTTGGTGATGGAGGCCTGGTGTGCTGCAATTCATGGGATCGCAAAGAGTCGGACATGACTGAGTGACTGAACTGAACTGACTGAACACCAATCAGTGCTCTTTTTCTAATAAACATGAAATTGACAGATATTTCCTCAAACATATGAACATTTACATTTTGACTCATTTACTTAGCAAGAAAAATAATCTTTCATTGCAATTATGGTTTGACCACTGTGACCTTCTACAAAGTACATCTTAGTGATTACAAGCTAACCAAAATCTACACAGCTTTGTTTTAATCTCTGCTCTGCTTTATCCTGGAGACATTAATTAATCTCTGCTTAGTACTCATGTATTGAATATCTGGCACATGTATTCCAGGTGCCCAATTCAGTACTCAAAGAGTGATGGGGACAGAGATAGGGGAGCATTTTCTCATTTTAAGGGCAATATAAATAATTCTGACAAGTAAAAATGATACTTTATTGATCAGTGTAAACTGTTCTTATATTCTTCACTTGCTTGCTTGTGAACTCAGACACAGGTTGATAAATAATTTGATAGACATAAACACTGCATAATATCATTCTTGTAGACTTCTTGGAAATCAGCTATCTGAAAAATCTTCTAATTACATTGCTTGCAAAATTCTTCCAAAGTGACATAAGGTCATGTAGCTAATTCAAGGCAAAGTAGAAGGTAGGATTAGATTATTTAGTTTACTAGTTTTTTTTTTTCTCACTCACTTATTGATAAAGCAGTTCAGGCATAGGGTAGATAACCAATCATTTATTTATATTAAAATATTAAGTACTTACTAAATGTCAGGAATTTGTGATTATGGAATTTATAAGACTGGCATACTCCTTGATCTCACATTTATCATGTAAAATAGAAGATATTAAAATCTCTCCTAACTATAATTGGAATTTATGTTATTGTCTTTAGCAAAGATCCCACAGAACCAAGTGGAATATTAGTATGATCACTTTAGCTGCAGTGTGGCAAATTTACCAGAAGAACAAAAGTAGAGTCAGGAAGGCAAGCAAGAGAAACTAGTGCAGGAAAAAGTGATAGTTAAACTCACAATAGATTCTTACAAAGAGACTAATATACAGGCCTTTATTGGAGAAGCTGGGTGAGTAAAGAAGGCTTGGGCAGAGGAAGAGATTAAATGATGCTGCTAATAAAACACAGGTCTCAACTAGCCCTTAAAAATCCTGCATGAAACTGAAGCCTATTATACAGTGAAGTAAGCCAGAAAGAAAAAAACCAATACAGTATACTAACGCATATATATGGAATTTAGAAAGATGGTAACAATAACCCTGTATACGAGACAGCAAAAGAGACACTGATGTATAGAACAGTCTTTTGGACTCTGTGGGAGAGGGAGAGGGTGGGATGATTTGGGAGAATGGCATTGAAATATGTATAATATCATATATCAAACGAGTTGCCAGTCCAGGTTCTATACAGGATACTGGATGCTTGGGGCTGGTGCACTGGGACGACCCAGAGGGATGGGAACACATGTATACCTGTGGAAGATTCATTTTGATATATGGCAAAATCAATACAATATTGTAAATTTAAATAAAATAAAATTTAAAAAAACCCTGCATGCTAAGTCACTTTAGTCCTGTCTGACTCTTTGCAACCCTGTGGACCGTAGTCTATCAGGTTCCTCTGTCCATGGGATTCTCCCAGCAAGAATACTGGAGTGGGCCACCACTTCCTCCTCCAGGGGATCTTCCCAACCCAGGGATGGAACTCACATCTCTTGCATCTCTTGCATTGGCAGACGGGTTCTTTACCACTAGCGCCACCTGGGAATCCCTGAGGCAATTTCACATTGAGGCAAGAGTGTTTTTCCTTTTTAAAGCAAATGGACTTGTCATAGGCTATGGGTTGTATGTGGGGAGGAGCTTAACACTGAATGAAATTAAACCCCTCAAATGGGGGGGCAACAGAGACACTCATGGGAGCTAGCATCAGGCAATACCTCTGGAAACTAAAAGAGCAGTGACTACATTCTGAAGAAGAGACTTGAATGGAGCCTCAAGATATCTATGATGGTGGAGATGGAGAGAGAGTAGGGATGTAATTACATGGTTAACCTGATATTCTTAAATATGTAAAGCCAATGGGGAAAAAGGAGTCAAGAATGACTTCTCATTTTCTGATTTAAGAAATTTTGTTGATGGTATTGATAGTCATTGTTGGGGGGGGGGATATTATAGTCTCATTTGTGGTGTCACACTCATAAAAGGATATATTTAAGTATCTAGATGAGAAGCTAAGCCTAGATGGGAGAAACAGAATGCAGACTAATCAGAATACTAACAGCCACAGAAGCCATGGAAGTACAGGTGATTCAAGAGAGTGTACAGAGAAAGATAAATATTGGTTGTAATTTAAAAACTGAGATCAATTATAAATAATGAGGAGATGGTTTAGAGTTGGGAGAAAAACTAAGAGGATATTTTAAGGAATAAAAAATGTTCAGTAATGTTAAATGCTACCCTGAGTTTGAGGGGACTTCATCTTTCAGTGTCCTATCTTTTTGCCTTTTCATACTATTTATGGGGTTCTCAAGGCAAGAATACTGAAGTGGTTTCCCATTCCCTTCTCCAGTGGACCATATTTTGACAGAACTCTCCACCATGACCCATCTGTCTTGGGTGGCCCTACATGATATGGCTCATAGTTTCATTGAGTTAGACAAGACTGTGGTCCATGTGATCAGATTAGTTAGTTTTCTGTGATTGTGGTTTTCATTCTGTCTGCCCTCTGATGGAGGAGGATAAGAGGCTTATGAAAGCTTCCTGGTGGGAGAGACTGACTGAGGGGGAAACTGGGTCTTGTTCTGATGGATGGGGCCATGCTCAGTAAATCTTTAATCCAAATCTTTATTTTGGGGGGCTCCAAAATCATTGAAGATGGTAACTGCAGACATGAAATTAAAATATATTTGCTCCTTTGGAAGAAAATTTATGACCAACCTAGACAGCATATTAAAAAAGCAGAGACATTACCATGCTAACAAAGGTCCATCCAGTCAAATCTTTGGATTTTCCAGTAGTCATGTATGGATGTGAGAGTTGGACTATAAAGAAAGTTGAGAGCAGAAAAATTGATGCTTTTGAACTGTGGTGTTGGAGAAGACTCTTGAGGGTTCCTTGGACTCCAAAGAGATCCAACCAGTCCATCCTAAAGGAAAACAGCCCTGAATATTCATTAGAAGGACTAATGTTGAAGCTGAAACTCCAATACTTTGGCCACCTGATGTGAAGAACTGACTCATCTGAAAAGACCCTGATGCTGGGAAATGTTGAAGGTGGGAGGAGAAGGGGATGACAGAGGATGACATGGTTGCATAGCATCACTGACTAGATGGACATGAGTTTGATTAAGCTCCAGGAGTTGGTAATAAACAGGGAAGGCTGGCATGCTGCCATCCGTTGGCTCACAAAGAGTTGGACATGACTGAGTGACTGAATTGAACTGAACTGAGTTTGAGGATAATAAGGATTAATAAAAATCAATTGGAATTTCATCATAGAACAGTATTTGTGGCCATGGGAATAACTGATGAGAATTGATTAATGCGGCCAATATATGCCACTCTTAAAAATATTTCTTCTATAAAGAGAAATTAGAAACAAGACAGGAGCTTGAAGAAAATTACATTTTGCTGTGTGTGTGTGTGTGTGTGTGTGTGTGTGTGTGTGTTGAGAAGTGAAAATATAGGAAAGAATCTGGTCTAACCAAGGGAGAAGAATTTCTAAATAGGAGGCTAGGAGAAGTAGAGATACACAATAGAATAATTAGATTTAAGTGGCACATTTTTCATTTTAACAGAAGAAAAAATTGAGACAATGCATACCAATGGAGGTCAATTTATGAGTAGGAAGTTAGTGGAAGTAATAAGCCAGAGAATTTAAATAAAAAACACTCAAAAAGTATTCTTCTAGTGCAGTCTGTCTGCACTTCTACTATCCCAGCAGCTGATGTCATTTCTTCTCTAAAACCAAACTTCCTCTTTCAAACATGCTGAATTTTAACCTGCTTGGATTTAGCTACGCTATGCTTAGTCATTCAATCCTGATCAACTCTGTGACCACATGGACTGTAGCCTGCCAGGCTCCTCTATCCATGGGGTTTCTCCAGGCAAGAATACTGAGTGAGTTGTCATGCCCTCCTCCAGGGGACCTTCCCAACAGGGATCAAACCCAGGTCTCCTGCATTGCAGGTAGATTCTTTACTGTCTGAGCCACCAGGGAAGCTCAAGAATACTAGAGTGGGTAGCCTATCCCTTCTCCAGGGGACCTTCCTGATCCAGAAATCAAACCAGGGTCTCCTGCACTGCAGGCAAATTCTTTGCCAGCTGAGCTACCAGGGAAGCCCAAAGATGGGCGGGTACCTAAACTGTAGACAGACCGCTTGTATTTGTGTGGTCAGTCATGTCCAACTCTTTGTGACCCCATGGACTATAGCCTGCCAGGCTCTTCTGTCCATGGAATTTTCCAGGCAAGAATACTGGAGTGGGTTGCCATTTCCTCCTCTAGGAGAGCTTCTCAACCCAGGGATTGATCCTGCATTTCATGGGTCTCCTGCATTGGCAGGCAGAGTCTTTACCACTGAGGCACCAGAGAAGTCCATTGTCCTTAGAAAAACAACCAAATCCATGATCAAGAACTACAAGATAATGAAGCAACTGCAAAAAGTAGACACGACTTAGTGCAGCAGCAGTGAACGTGCTCATCTGCATCTCTCACCAGTTCCCTTCTTGTATTCACGGGCATGCAGTTTAATATGCCCAACTGTAACCCCGGAGGTCAGTGTCATCTGAATTAAATTCCCGTGCCATTCATTGCTCTTGTTGTTCAGTCACTAAATTGTACCCAACTCTGCAAGCCCACGGACAACAGCACGCCAGGCTCCTCTGTCCTTCACTGTGTCTTGGACTTTGTTCAGATCCATGGTCAATGAGTCAGTGATTCTGTCTAACCATTTCATTCTTGGCCAACCCCTTCTCATTATGCCTTCAATCTTTAGGTATAAAAAGTCAAAGAAATTGTCAGTAATGCAAGTCCTATACACTAAATCTGTCATCACTTTTTTTCTACATGATTTTCTGTGCCTTAGCAATCTGAATGAAGGTATTCAATTTACTACTTATGTGATCTTATAAAGACATTCAGACTTTATAGATGAGGAACCTGATACAAATGCCTTAAGACAATGCCTTTCCATATAGGGCTATATGGCTCAGACAGTAAAGAATCTGCCTGCAGTGCAGGAGACCTGGGTTCAATCCCTGGCTTTGGTAGATCCCCTGGTGAAGGGAATGGTAACCCACTCAAGTATTCTTGCCTTGAGAATTCCACGGACAGAGGAATGTGGAAGACTATAGTTATGGGGTCACAAAGAGTTGGAAATGAATGAGCAACTAACACTTATTTCTATAATCAGATCAAATTGTACATGTTAAAAAGCAGTAGTATAGTTTTGTTAAATAAACTCAGTCCAAAATACCCTAATCAAAAGGAAAAAAATCAAAAAAATATTATTGTAATATCTCAGGTAATTCAGTGATGGGAAGACTGCAAGACTTCAGGAAGAAATGGAACTAGAGATTGAAAATTTTTCAGCAGTACTTTCTCATACCACTCATGTATATTTTCCTGTTTATAGTTCCTTCATTTTATTTCTCTTTTACACACAATTTCCACATGGTAGAAAGGAACAAGAAGGGATTCCACAGCTTTGTCTTTTTTCCTTCAGTAATTAGAAAAAAAGAAAACAGCTCTGACACCTTTTTTTGGTGCTAAATACATTATTGAGAGGAAGACACAAAAATTTTGGATCAGAGGCCTCTCCTGCAATCAGGGTTCATACAATTAAAAATGGCTACTTCATTATTGATAATCATATAGATGAGAAAGGAATAAGGATGATATGGGAGTTATTTTCCACAAAACTAGAGCTCAAGAACATGCCAAGTATATAATGTATAAACTCTAACTGCATATCCATTGCTAGCATCATTAAGTCACTTTGAATTAATAACTTGCAGGTGACCAAGAATTTAAGTGTTTTCTAACACAAAATAAAGAAAAATATAACGTGAAAGATTTTTTTAAAAATTTGCCAGGGCAAAATCTGCAAAGCATTTCTAATCCATTTCAACTAAACCTATTATTTATTGAATATTCTAAATTATTTCTCATGCCATGATCTCTAAATGTGCCTTTATGTGACCTGGAAAGTTACCTCCTTAGGACTTAACATCTCTCTCAGTTCAGTTCAGTCTCTCAGTCATGTCCGACTCTATGCGACCCCGTGAATCGCAGCACGCCAGGCCTCCCTGTCCATCACCAACTCCCGGAGTACACCCAGACTCATGTCCATTGAGTTGGTAATGCCATCCAACCATCTCATTCTCTGTCGTCCCCTTCTCCTCCTGCTCTCAAAGTTTCCCAGCATCAGGTTCTTTTCAAATGAGACAGCTCTTCGCATCAAACACTGTAACACCCAGTGTAACATCCAATGAACACCCAGGACTGATCTCTTTTAGGATGGACTGGTTGAATCTCCTTGCAGTCCAAGGGACTCTCAAGAGTCTTTGCCAACACTACAGTTCAAAACCATCAATTCTTACGCACTCAGCTTCCTCTGTAGTCCAACTCTCACATCTATACATGACCACTGGAAAAACCATAGCCTTGACTAGACGGACCTTTGTTAGCAAAGTACTGTCTCTGCTTTTTAATATGCTGTCTAGGTTGGTCATAACTTTCCTTCCAAGGAGTAAGCATCCTTTAATTTCATTGTTGCAATCACCTCTCACCCTCACTTTATTCAAATTTCTGTTCTAAAATCACCTCTTGAAATACCACATCTTTTTTTCTTAAAGAAAACCTTTTATATTCCTTACTTCTTAGATATATTTTCTTTAATGTTAATGTTTTTATTTATAATCACTCCCAGTGGAATTTGAGGGGAGTTTTTATTAGTTCATAATCTCTTTTTACCAGGTAGGAAGGTTTCTGTCATGTAAGGGAGTTAAAAAATTTTATTGAATAAGTATAAAATGAATAAGTAAGTAAATCATATTCAAGATAAAAACTTAAGTAGGAACCTTCATTTTATAATGCTCAGTATAATGCTTCATTTTATAAGGCTCAGAGAGTTTTCTCTGACAAAAGGAAACATCACATAGGTTTTAATGCAAGGACAAAAATAAAATAATGACATGCTGTTTTTATATTTATATATTCTAATTTGTATTACTGATATATCATAAACAACCTTGGAAGGAAGAAAGCAATAAGACAAAGTGGTTAGAATAGGATTTTTAGAGTTGGAGAAACCTGAGCTTAAATGCAGTCTCCACCAGTTGTGTGAAAATATATGTTACTCTTATTTCTGAACTTCATTGTAAAATGAGAATTTTTTTAAAAATCACCTTATAAAGATTTTATGAGAACTAAATGCACTGCTGAATGTCAACCAATTACCTTTAAGTGGGGACCATGGCAAAAACTGGGAAAGGTTACCTACTATTGTTATCCTATTGCATGCATGAAGGAAGCTATGCCTGTGAAGTATGTCCCATTCTGGTTTAATATTTATGCAATAGTAAGACTTTCTTCTCATCAATGTTTTGGAGGAGTTTTCTGAGTTGGTGAAGGAGGTTTTATTTTTAATTAGATCTCCTCAAGTCTCACCACAATAGAAACACCAACAAAAACTTCCATTTAATGAAAGAGGACCTTAAAGACAAGAGGAAAAAAACAACAGAAGTAGATGAGGGGGATTACTATAAACCATCAGTATCAAAGTTGACATGATGAACAACTTGTAAAAAGCATGAAACCTAGTTGCCACTAAAATGTTAAATTAGTACAGAAGAAAAAATATAACATGATCAAATATGAAGAAGTAAATAGAGATCATGTAATGAGAGGACATTTTAAAGATGTCCCCAGGTAAAATTTGGTGTCAGCAAAAGAGTTCAAGAAATTGAAATATCCATATTTTTCTAAAATTGATTTTTAAAACTTGAATATTCAGTTCAGTTACTCAGTCGTGTCCAACTCTGCAACCCCATGAACTGCAGCACACCAGGCCGCCCTGTCCATCACCAACTCCCAGAGTCCATCCAAACCCATGTCTGTTGAGTCAGTGATGCCATCCAACCATCTCAGCCTCTGTTGTCCCCTTCTCCTCCTGCCCTCAATCTTTCCCAGCATCAGTGTTTTTTCAAATGAGGCAGCTCTTCGCATCAGGTGGACAAAGTATTGGAGTTTCAGCTTCAACATCAGCCCTTCCAATGAACACTCAGGACTGATCTCCTTTAAGATGATCTGGTTGGATCTCCTTGCAGTCCAAGGGACTCTCAAGAGTCTTCTCCAACACCACAGTTTGAAAACATCAGTTCTTCAATGCTCAGCTTTCTTTATAGTCCAACTCTCACATCCATACATGACTCGAATATTAGAGGAACATATAGACTATCATAAAAATTTGACAACCAGCACTTAATCCTAACTCATACAAGTTATGCTACTTTACTCAAGAACAAAATTTTCTGTCACATATGAAGAAAAAGTAAATTTTCTACAGAAATCCCTTAGATATAATAAGTTTCAGACTTCTCTACATAAAAAGTCAATATCAAAAAATAAAAGATGAACATCTGTGTTCTGAAAGTGTGGGTAACAGCTACCTAAGAGGCCCAAATATGAATTCCTCGGTGAACAAAATTCCCATAAACTCATTTTTTGGGGAAAAAAATCTTTCAAAATCTGTCTAAAGTATAGCAGTATAAACAAAGAACTCAGGACTGAAGAAACTGATTTTAAAAAGGGAACTGATGGTGAGAAGCAGATCCATTCTTATTTGGACTCTGTATTAAATTGAATTGATGATCACATAACAAAATATTAAAAACCATAAAATATTAGCATAACTAGCAAAAATAAACAGTTAAAGGAAAGGGATTATAGGAACTAATGTGGGAGAGCAATTTTCATCTTTCATAGAAAAATCTTAGTCTAAAAATAAACATGAAAACCAAAACAAGAAACCCATAATGACTCTATCCTCGTCTTTAGTATCTTTATCTTAACCTTAAAGGAATAAATTAAGAAATGGTACATCTTGGGATGAGGAGACATTTACTTGAAATTCAGCAACTGTTTCAGTTTCTTCCCCTTATAATTAAGTGAACTTGGCATTAATGCATCTTTTATGAATTGTGATTTTAATTATTTTTAATGAATGTGTATCTGCATATTTACATACTTAGAGCTGTCTGGAATCATGCTCACTTAATATAAAGATTAGGCTTTATTTTAACTTTCAAATTCACTTTGATATTTTTCATCATTGTTTAAAATCTTTGTAATTAGCATGTAACTTTTAACCAAAAAGAGCAAAAAACAAATAGACAAGATGTTACTCTGGTTAATTCTCAAAGGTAACATATAGATTATTATTGTCTTTGTATTCTTTTTATTTATCACACATGACATAATACTCTTTTATCTATGTCTTTTTTCCATTCATAGTTCTGGGACACTCTCAGAAGTACTCATAGTTATCATTTTGATGTGCACCCTTTCAGATCTACTTCTGTACATGCATGTATGTGTGTCTTATATTTATGTGTATACATTATTTAGAGTTTACTAAATGGTTTCAGATTGCTCATATTAGTCTGTAATTTTCCTTTTTCACTTAAGACTTAGAAATCTTCTCATATCACTATGTAGTTCTATCATAGGCTTTTGAACAACTGCATAGCATTCCATTAATACAATGTTGATACACCATCATTTATACAACTATTCTTTTATTTTTGGTAGTTTCAGTTATTCCTTATTCTTTCCTATGACAAAAATGCTACAATAAAAATATCTTAAATATTTCCTGTATAAAATTTCAGATTTTAAAATAAGACAAGCTGTCAGTTACAAGTCCCTCTACTCACTTTAAACACAGTAGAAAAACTAAGCTTCAACCAGTGAGAACTAATCCCACTTTTTTTTTTTTTGTTTTAACAAGTTCCAATTGGAACAAGAACCAAAGTATGTAGGCACAAAAGTTATTTTTGTTACATATCTCAAAATAATTTGAAATAGGCTCTCCAAGGAGAATGAATGTAAAGAAGGGATAGAAAAATAGAGGGGAATTAAAGGATAAGGCAACGGAATGTTGAAGTACCAAGTCTGACCCATTCATTTTTAAATAGAGAATGCATTTGGGAGTTATATTTTAGTTTTAAGCTGTAAAACTGCTTTTAATTGAGTTCTCTCTATGAGTTCCTCTCCAACCAGGAAGTCACATTTGGATATGACAGAATTTCCCAGGATACTTCTGGAGAGGCTTTCAGAAAAGGTACTTGTTGCAGGCAGAGTGGAGCCACACCCTTAAAAATAGCCTCCAAAGGGGATCAAGAGCTGCTGTACAAGCCACCGTCTGGAGAACAACCTCATACATTTTGTAAACAGTAACTTCAGCACCTGTGCTACAGAAGGGCTCACTCTGACTAAAACAGTTCATACCACCTTTCCTTCTGGTTTCCCCTGTGGGCTCTGTATGGAGTTGATAGTTGGGACCTGTGAAAGCTTTTCAACAAAATATGACATTATAAATAGGTCTTTTCTGTTTCTGTTGTGTCCAGTATCATTGGAACACTTAATATTTCTTCATTTTGATCAGAAAAGTAGGAAAAATACTAAACAATTCAGGGAAACACAGCCTTTTTGCTGTGAAACTATTAAGAGACCATTCTATTTACATCTAAAGATTAAAAAAAAAAAAGAAAAATCAGTAAAAACCATGATCCATGACCCTTGGTTTTCTTCTTTCCCACTATTTATCTCTGCAGAGGCTGGCATCTCTCTACCTCTAGCACTGTTGGTATCTTCTCTCCCTATCCTAACAAATCTTGAGAACATGTCTTCTACTTGCTCTCTGCTTATCCTTATCCTGGAGCAAGTATCCTTTCTGAAAGGATCTGGGGTCAGGGATGATCATAGTTCCCACCCTTCACTACTCTCTTCAGACATTTTTCCAGAAAGTCTCACCAACCAAGCTTTCTTAGGACAGATGAAAGGCATCCAACACCCTTCCTGTGCAGCCATCTATTCACCTTTGAAGATAGATACATCTAACTTGCATTTATCCCTGCCTGCAGAATGAACCTCAGCCAAGATATTTATTAGTAAACTATAATCTCCAAATGCCCTGAGATGACATTGCACTAAGTATATTTAAAATCATGCTTCAGGAGGAAATGTTTTAATAATTTATCTTGTGGCTTTAATGTTTTTTAATTCATTTTGGCAGGGTTTTTTTATGCCTTTTTAGTTTTTTTTTATTACACTTTGGCAGGGCACACTAAGTATAAATTGAATAAAATGAGACATCACACATTGAGTATTAATTACCACAATATTAAGAGATTCTACAGCTTTGCTTTCTGAGCTGAACAATGGCAAATTGTGAAGAAGCAGAATTTTAAAGACTGCTTGCAAAATTTCCCCTACTCAGAATGTGAATTATATTCCTTAGCTTCAGATTTTATTTGAATTCTATTAATAAGAGCAACTCTTGGCCTGAATAAGGCAAAAACATGACTTGGACATTATATAGATCAGATGAATCTTTTCATGAGCTCAAAGGCAGAAGATATTGGAGTTAAAAATATCAATTCCTTTAGCAGCCAGAGAATCCAGGAAGCTAGTTAAGGCTGAAGATGCACTCTTATCCCAAAGACATAAAAAACATTGTGAAAGTCAATGTTCTGGGAAATCTCCACAATTTAAAGTTCATACCAGCTAGAGAGAGAAGACCCCAGGAAACTCTCCAAAGCAGTGGACACAGAGCTGAGTGGCACTGGGTTAGGAAGTGTTTGAGGATACCATATTATTCTGGTGGATGCTGGGAGAGCAATACCTAAGGAGTATATAATGTGTCTTGGCCATCAATTTGTCTAGAAACAAATTTTGAACTCAACCATGAGGTCTCTGTACTTCTGTATATCATCTTGAAGAAAATATCCTCCCTTAGAATCTCTCCATGGAATCTGGATTGGTGACTTCATTACAGAAAAAAAGAATCGCCAATATAACAGCGATGACAATGTTAATGACAGCCACAGAATGGTTAGTGAAAACATGAGATAGATTATTAAAAAAAAAAAAAAAAAGACACTGAGTGATAGGAAGGAAGAAGATTGCTACCCTCTCACACAGAACCAGACATGAATGCCAGCACTTGACAGGTGACCTCTGATAACCCACAATACTTAAATACTGAAAAACTTCCCCCTTGAGAGTAGGCAACAGAAAATAATCTCTATTACATGTGAATTTAAAAAAAAACAAAAAACAAAGACTGTCACTCATAATTCAGGTATACAAGAGTTTAGGAGAAACCTACTACAGTAACCCACCCACAGTATGCCCTGATTGGGATTCAGGATGAAAAAAATGTATGACACATTGTGTGCTTTGGATAAACAGACCTCTAGACACGTAAAATGTACATTTCAGGAAGCATTTCTAGGTGACCCCAGATTGTTGCATCTTCCCATATACATAAAAAGACTAAAACCATTAACTTAAGATATCTATTCTTCATGATTAGCAGTAATATTTTAGAAGATGTGTGCCTGACTACCTGCATTTCCTAGCCCCAAAATACATATATCTACTGGCTCTTCCCCTACCTCTTGAGAGCAATATACTCAGAGTTACTGAAAGGCTGTCTCCCAGTGTACAGTCCTCAGTAAGACACCACTGAATAAAACTAAGACCACTCCTCTCTTGTGTGTTTTTAAGTTCAAAAATTACAACTTCTATTTCATATTATGCTAGGAGTACTGGCAAGTGAAATAAAACAATGGAAAAACATCCTATGGCTTTTAAAATAATAAAATTATACTTTATAGAAGACAAGTCTCCTTATCTAGAAAATCAAAATGATATCAGGCAAAACATTAATATTAATTGGTCTATGTAGCAAAGTCACAGAATACATGATTAAATACTTCAAAATGTTATTCTACATACACACACAAATAAATTGTAAATGATACCATTTACAACAGCATTAAATTATAAAAAAACATTCAAAAATCAAACATCTAGAATTAGTATACACATAAATAACAAAAATTATGCTAGACTTCTCACACTGACAAAGTGAACTGCAGTAAAGTGGGGGAAAATGGTCATCTCACCTAGGTAATTCAGATTAGAAGATATATAGAGATATTAATTTCATTTCTTAAAAATAAGTTCCAAACTGATGTCATACATAAATACAAGAAGTGGTAAAAAATCTTTTTTGAACACAAAAAAGTAGAGGACATCATTTTACTGTAGAGTGAATAAAGCCCTTTAACAGAACATGAAAACTGTAACAAGAAGGAAAACATACCAAAACGTACTAAAACAAAAATGTATTTTCCCTACAGGACATTAATATACGAGTAGAAGGCAAATTACTGGCAGAACATACTGGCAGCAATATATATGACAAAGGCATTGCAATTTACAATTTGTGAAGAACACCTACAAATTACTAAGAAAAAGTCACAAAACCCAACAGAAAAAATGGGGGAAAAAGGTTCGTCTCTTTATTAAAAAACAAACAAACAAAAAACATACCAAGACAGGCAATAAATTTATGAATATATTCAACTTTAGACATCATAGTAAAATAAAACATGAATGGCTTAAATTAAAAGATAAGCGCCAACCACTGGCTGTGAGATATCATTCAAGCTATCAATAAAACAGAGTTCTAGCCCTCTGTTGGTGAGTTACTTGGCACATCCATTACACTACTCAGGTAATCTAATAAAACACATGATATGACCAAGGAAGCCTATGGTTACACTTACTGGGAATGTTAAGCAAAATGAAAATATAGGAATAAAGCAATATTTGTGTTTTTTTTTAATTTTATTTTATTTAACTTTACAATATTGTATTGGTTTTGCCATATATCAAAATGAATCTGCCACAGGTATACGTGTGTTCCCCATCCTGAACCCTCCTCCCTCCTCCCTCCCCATACCATCCTTCTGGTCGTCCCAGTGCACCAGCCCCAAGCATCCAGTATCATGTATCAAACCTGGACTGGCGACTTATTTCATATATGATATTATACATATTTCAATGCCATTCTCCCAAATCATCCCACCCTCGCCCTCTCCCACAGAGTCCAAAAGACTGTTCTATACATCAGTGTCTCTTTTGCTGTCTCATGTACAGGGTTATTGTTACCATCTTTCTAAATTCAATATATATGCATTAGTATACTGTATTGGTGTTTTTCTTTCTGGCTTACTTCACTCTGTATAATAGGCTCCAGTTTCATCCACCTCATTAGAACTGACTCAAATGCATTCTTTTTAATGGCTGAGTAATACTCCATTGTGTATATGTACCACTGCTTTCTTATCCATTCATCTGCTGATGGACATCTAGGTTGCTTCCATGTCCTGGCTATTATAAACAGTGTTGCAATGAACATTGGGATACACGTGTCTCTTTCAATTCTGGTTTCCTCAGTGTGTATGCCCAGCAGTGGGATTGCTGGGTCATAAGGCAGTTCTATTCCCAGTTTTTTGAGGAATCTCCATACTGTTCTCCATAGTGACTGTACTAGTTTGCATTCTCACCAACACTGTAAGAGGGTTCCCTTTTCTCCACACCCTCTCCAGCATTTATTGCTTGTAGACTTTTGGATCACAGCCATTCTGACTGGCATGAAATGGTACCTCATAGTGGTTTTGATTTGCATTTCTCTGATAATGAGTGATGTTGAGCATCTTTTCATGTGTTTGTTAGCCATCTGTATGTCTTCTTTGGAGAAATGTCTATTTAGTTCTTTGGCCCATTTTTTGTATGGGTCACTTATTTTTCTGGAATTGAGCTGTAGGAGTTGCTTGTATATTTTTGAGATTAGTTATTTGTCTGTTGCTTCATTTGCTATTATTTTCTCCCATTCTGAAGGCTGTCTTTTCACCTTGCTTATAGTTTCCTATCTGACAAAGATGCCACAAAAAAAGAAAACTACAGGCCAATATCACTGATGAACATAGATGCAAAAATCCTTAACAAAATTCTAGCAATCAGAATCCAACAACACATTAAAAAGATCATACACCATGATCAAGTGGGCTTTATCCCAGGGATGCAAGGATTCTTCAATATCCACAAATCAATCAATGTAATACACCACATTAACAAACTGAAGAATAAAAACCATATGATTGTCTCAATAGATGCAGAGAAAGCCTTTGAAAAAGTTAAACATCCATTTATGATAAAAACTCTCCAGAAAGCAGGAATAGAAGGAACATACCTCAACATAATAAAAGCTATATATGACAAACCCACAGCAAACATCCTCAATGGTGAAAAACTGAAAGCATTTCTTCTAAAGTCAGGAACAAGACAAGGGTGCCCACTTTTACCATTACTATTCAACATAGTTTTGGAAATTTTGGCCACAGCAATCAGAGCCGAAAAAGAAATAAAAGGAATCCAAATTGGAAAAGAAGTAAAACTCTCACTGTTTGCAGATGGCATGATCCTCTACATAGAAAACCCTAAAGACTCCACCAGAAAATTACTAGAACTAATCAACGAATATAGCAAAGTTGCAGGATATAAAATCAACACACAGAAATTCTTTGCATTCCTGTACACTAATAATGAGAAAATAGAAAGAGAAATTAAGGAAGCAATTTCATTCACCATTGCAACGAAAAGAATAAAATACTTAGGAATATATCTACCTAAAGAAACTAAAGACCTATATAGAGAAAACTATAAAACACTGGTGAAAGAAATCAAAGAGAACACTAATAGATGGAGAAATATACCATGCTCATGGATTGGAAGAATCAATATAGTGAAAATGAGTATACTACCCAAAGCAATTTATAGATTCAAGGCAATCCCTATCAAGCTACCAATGGTATTCTTCACAGAGCTAGAACAAATAATTTCTCAATTTGTATAGAAATACAAAAAACCTCAAATAGCCAAAGCTATCTTGAGACAGAAAAATGGAACTGGAGGAATCAACCTGCCTGACTTCAGGCTCTACTACAAAGCCACAGTCATCAAGACAGTATGGTACTGGCACAAAGACAGAAATATAGATCAATGGAACAAAATAGAAAGCCCATAGATAAATCCACGCACATATGGACACCTTATCTTTGACAAAGGAGGCAAGAATATACAATGGATTAAAGACAATCTCTTTAACAAGTGGTGCTGGGAAAACTGGCCAAACACTTATAAAAGAATGAAACTAGAGCACTTTCTAACACCATACACAAAAACAAACTCTAAATGGATTAAAGATCTAAACGTAAGACCGAAACTATAAGACTCAGAGAGGAGAACATAGGCAAAACACTCTCCGACATACATCACAGCAGGATGCTCTATGACCCACCTCCCAGAATATTGGAAATAAAAGCAAAAATAAACAAATGGGACCTAACTAAACTTAAAAGCTTCTGCACAACAAAGGAAGCAATATTGTTATAGGAGAAAAAAAAAAAAAAAAAAACAACTATTCATGTCAACATTAGAATTAAAAAATTGAAGAATATTCTCACAATGGCAATATTGCATAGCACCAAAAATTACTAGATGGATATGATGAATATCTTTTAAGAAAGAAATGGGCTTCCCTTCTGGCTCAGCTGGTAAAGAATGCACCTTCAATGCAGGAGGCCTGGGTTCAATCCTGGGTTAGGAAATCTCCTGGAGAAAGCAAAGACTACCCATTCCAGTATTCTGGCCTAGAATTCCATGGACCATATGCCAGAAACATATCTACTTCTGTTTTATTGACTATGCCAAAGCCTTTGACTGTGTGGATCATAACAAATTGGAAAATTCTTAAACAGATGGGAATACCATACCAACTTATCTGCCCCCTGAGAAATCTGTATGCAGTTCAAGAAGCAACAGTTAGAACTGGACATGGAACAATGAGCTGGTTCCAAATTGGGAAAGGAGTACGTCAAGGCTATATAATCTCACCCTGCTCATTTAACTTATATGCAGAGTTCATCATGCAAAATGCTGGGCTGGATGAAGCACAAGCTGGAATCAAGATTGCTGGGAGAAATATCAATAACCTCAGATATGAAGATGACACCACCCTTATGGCAGAAAGTGAAGAACTGAAGAGCCTCTTGATGAAAGTGAAAGAGGAGAGTGAAAAAGTTGGCTTAAATCTCAACATTCAGAAAACTAAGATCATGGCCTCCAATTCCATCACTTCATGGCAAATAGACGGGGAAACAATAGAAACGGTTACAGAGTTTATTTTCTTGGACTCTAAAATCACTGCCCATGGTGACTGCAACCATGAAATTAAAAGACACTTGCTCCTTGGATGAAAAGCTGTGGCAAACCTAGACAGCATATTAAAAAGTAGAAATATTACTTTGCGGACAAAGGTCCATCTAGTCAAAGCTATGATTTTCCCAGCAGTCATGTATGGATGTGAGAGTTGGACTATAAAGAAAGCTGAGTGCCGAAGAATTAATGCTTTTGAACTGTGGTTTTGGAGAAGACTCTCGAGAGTCCCTTGGACTGCAAGGAGATCCAACCAGTCAATCCCAGGAAATCAGTCCTGAATAATCATTGGAAGGACTGAAGCTGAAGCTCCAATCCTTTGGCCACCTGATGCATAGAACTGACTCATTGGAAAAGACTCTGATTCTGGGAAAGATTGAAGGCAGAAAGAGAAGGGGATAAGGATGAGATTGTTGGATGGTATCACTGACTCGATGGACATGAGTCTGAGCAGTCTCCAGGAGTCTGTGATGGACAGGGAAGCCTGGCATGCTGCAGTCCACGGGTTGCAGAGTTGGACATAACTGAGTAACTGAACTGACTGAAGAAAGAAATAAGGCAAAGTAGATACTGTATTTTTCATTTTTATAAGGTAAAAAACAAACAAATTATTCTTTACTGTTAAAAGTAGGACCCTGATAAACCACAAGGTCTGGTAGAAGACTGGAAGAGGAAAAAGAAAGAGCAAGCTTCTGGATAGCTAGTCATATTTTAGAGGCTGGTTATATAAGTGTGTTCCTTCTATAAATATTCATTAAGTAGTAAACATGCTGTATAAGCATTTCTCTGTTTATAGTATTTGTAAACAAATAGTAAAAGAAAAGTATTTGACAGAGTCACATGCCATGAACTCTAAAAGCAATGCCTGGTATAAGCTAACTGCCTAACTCTGCTTACTGTTTCCCAGCTGTGTTTCCTTATGCAAGTTTCATATTATCTTAGTTTTATTGCTTGCAAAGTAGGCATCAGAAAAAAAAAAATGTTCGAATCATCCCTTAAATTCCTATTAAGGAATTTGATAATTACAGCAACAGATATCGAGCAAGAAACGCCATTTATGTGCCACTTCATAAAGTTCTCACTTGTACTAAAGAAAATACGAATAACTTAGGTTCAATGCATGAAAATGCAGATCATGGCAAAGAACGGTATTGGAAAGATGACTAAAATAATATCAACCCAAAGGAATTTCAGGAATTAATGAATACATGGCTGAAATATAAATCCAAAAAGAGAAAAAGAGAAATAACAGGGTAAAAGGATAAACGAGAAATAAAAGCATGTGAGTGAAGTAACAAAAGATAACTAGGAAACAAAACAATTTACATTGGAGGCTTTCAAGAACAGCATTTTAATTGCATAAAAATAAAAATAAGAACTAGATACATTTTTTAAGTTTCTTCAGAACAGGAAAAAAAAAAAAAAAAGATTAAAAATGAAGGCCCAGAAAGAGAATCTATCAGAGATGGTAACACACTGATAGTGTTGTCCATGAACAGACAAGTTACACAGAAGCAACTACCCAAAGATAAAGCCAAAATAATGCAAAACACTTTCTTAGATAAAGCAAAATGAATGGAATCATTTTTAAAATATAAAGAATGTGTTAAAGTTTGGAAATCTAAAGAATGTGTTATGAATATTTAGGAAGATAAATTAGGCTTATCATAGTGTCAAGCATATAAGAAGGGATTTAATAAGCTACTATTGAATTAACAAGGTATTAACTTAAAAATGATACAAGATGAGTAGAAGTTTTTTCCCAAATGCTTAAAATTGGTAGAGGTAGGTACACAGGCAGCCTTCAAAGTGTACAAAGTCCTGCATGTAGTAGAATCAGCAAAGTTCTAAAGCCAGAATCAGATATGATTTTTTTTCCTTCAATTTTTATTGTAGGAAAATACACAAAATGTACTATTTTGATCAGTTTTAAGCATTCAGTTCAGTGGTATTAAGTCCATTCATATTGTGCAGCTACCACTACCTTCCACCCTCAAAACTCTTCACCTTGCACAGCTGGAACTCTATATCCTTTAGACAGTAACGATCTGTTCCTTCTTTCACCCAGCCCCTGGCAAATACTATTCTACTTTCTGTCATTATGGTTTTGACTACTCTGAATACCTTACACAACTGAAGTCATACAGTATTAGTATTTTGTGACTGGTTCATCTCACTTAAATACCCCCAAGCATCACATGTAGTGTAGCAAGTTAGAGTTTCCTTAAGACTGAAAAATGTGCATATGTACCACATTTTGTTTATTAATTCATGGATTCACAGAACTTCAGTCACTCACATTTTAGCTATTGTAAATGATGTTGTTATGAACAAACCTCTCAAGACTCTGCTTTCAATTCTTTTGACTCAGAAATACAGGTGCTGGATAATATGATAATTCTATTTTTAATATTTTGTAACCACCATTTTGATTTGCATAGGAGTTACATCATTTCTTTGCTTAGATTAGATACAATATCTACTTTGCCCTGGGATTTCTTTGGAAGGAATGATGCTAAAGCTGAAACTCCAGTATTTTGGCCACCTCATGCGAAGAGTTGACTCATTGGAGAAGACTCTGATGCTGGGAGGGATTGAGGGCAGGAGGGAGAAGGGGACGACAGAGGATGAGATGGCTGGATGGCATCACTGACTTGATGGATGTGAGTCTGAGTGACCTCCAGGAGCTGGTGATGGACAGGGAGGCCTGGCGTGCTGCGGTTCATGGGGTCGCAAAGAGTCGGACACGACTGAGCGACTGATCTGATCTGATCTACATCATTTTACATTCCCATCAACAGAACAGAAAGGTTCAAGTTTCTCCACATACTTGTCAATATTTTTTTGTTTTGGATTGTTTTTCAGTTGCTAAGTCATGTCCAACTCTTTGTAACCCCATGGGCTACAGTCTACCAGGCTTCCTGTCCTTCACTATTCACTATCTTTATGAGTTTGCTCAAACTTATGTCCATTGAGTTGGCGATGCCATCAAATCATCTCATCCTCTTATGCCCCTACTCCTCCTGCCCTCAATCTTTCCCAATATCAGAGTCTTTTTCAATGAGCTGGCTCTTTGCCTCAGCTGGCCAAAGTATTGGAGCTCTAGCATGAGTCCTTCCAGTGAATATTCAGGGTTGATTTCCTTTAGGCTTGACTGATTTGATCACCTTGCAGTCCAAGGGGACTCTCGAGAGTCTTCTCCAGCACCAGAATTTAAAAGCATCAGTTATTTGGCACTCAGCTTTTTTTATGGTCCAACTGTACTGGAGAAACTATAGCTTTGACTAAAAGGATCTTTATTTGACAAAGTGAGTTTTCTACTTTTCAACACCCTAAATGTGTCAAAGCTTTTCTTCCAAGAGGTAAGCATCTTTTAATTCCATAGCTGCAATCACTGTCCACAGTGATTTTGGAGCCCAAGAAAATAAAATCTGCCACTGTTTCCACTTTTTCCCATTCATTTACCATGAAATAATGGGATCAGATGACATGATTTTAGTTTTTGAATTTGTTTTTTTATGTTAGGGTTTTGTTTTTTTTTTTAGTTTTAAACCAGCATTTATTTTTTAATTGGATGCATATTGGTATGTTAGTTGGAATCAAGTGGTATATCATTGTAGTTTTTGAGCCAGACATCCTGGAATGTGAAGTCAAGTGGGCCTTAGAAAGCATCACTAGGAACAAAGCTAGTGGCGGTGATGGAATTCCAGTGGAGCTATTCCAAATCCTGAAAGATGATGCTGTGAAAGTGCTGCACTCAATATGCCAGCAAATTTGGAAAACTCAGCAGTGGCCACAAGATTGGAAAAGGTCAGTTTTCATCCCAATCCCAAAGAAAGGCAATGCCAAAGAGTGCTCAAACTACCGCACAATTGCACTCATTTCACACGCTAGTAAATTAATGCTCAAAATTCTCCAAGCCAGGCTTCAGCAATATGTGAACCGTGAACTTCCTGATGTTCAAGCTGGATTTAGAAAAGGCAGAGGAACCAGAGATCAAATTGCCAACATCCGCTGGATCATGGAAAAAGCAAGAGAGTTCCAGAAAAACATCTATTTCTGCTTTATTGACTATGCCAAAGCCTTTGACTGTGTAGATCACAATAAACTGTGGAAAATTCTGAGAGAGATGGGAATACCAGACCACCTGATCTGCCTCTTGAGAAATCTGTATGCAGGTCAGGAAGCAACAGTTAGAACTGGTCATGGAACAACAGACTGGTTCCAAATAGGAAAAGGAGTACGTCAAGGCTGTATATTGTCACCATGTTTATTTAACTTATATGCAGAGTACATCATGAGAAATGCTGGACTGGAAGAAACACAAGCTGGAATCAAGATTGCTGGGAGAAATATCAATAACCTCAGATATGCAGATGATACCACCCTTATGGCAGAAAGTGAAGAGGAACTCAAAAGCCTCTTGATGAAAGTGAAAGTGGAGAGTGAAAAGATTGGCTTAAAGCTCAACATTCAGAATACGAAGATCATGGCATCTGGTCCCATCACTACATGGGAAATAGATGGAGAAACAGTGGAAACAGTGTCAGACTTTATTTTTCTGGGCTCCAAAATCACTACAGATGGTGACTGCAGCCATGAAATTAAAAGACGCTTACTCCTTGGAAGGAAGGTTATGACCAACCTAGATAGCATATTCAAAAGCAGAGACATCACTTTGCCAACAAAGGTTCGCCTAGTCAAGGCTATGGTCTTTCCTGTGGTCATGTATGGATGTGAGAGCTGGACTGTGAAGAAAGCTGAGCGCCGAAGAATAGATGCTTTTGAACTGTGGTGTTGGAGAAGACTCTTGAGAGTCCCTTGGACTGCAAGAAGATCCAACCGGTCCATTCTGAAGGAGATCAGACCTGGGATTTCTTTGGAGGGAATGATGCTCAAGCTGAAACTCCAGTATTTTGGCCACCTCATGCGAAGAGTTGACTCATTGGAGAAGACTCTGATGCTGGGAGGGATTGAGGGCAGGAGGAGAAGGGGACGACAGAGGATGAGATGGCTGGATGGCATCACTGACTCGATGAATGTGAGTCTGAGTGACCTCCGAGAGCTGGTGATGGATAGGGAGGCCTGGCGTGCTGCAGTTCATGGGGTCGCAAGGAGTCGGACACGACTGAGCGACTGATCTGATCTGATCTGAATGATTAGTGATGAACATCTTTTTATGTGCTTAGTAGCAACTTGTACATCTTCTTTGGAGAGAAGCCTTTTGAGTCCTTTCTCCATTTTGAAATAGGTTGTTTTTTGGTTGTTGAAAATATTCTAGATATTCAAGCCTTATCAGATACCATGTGTTTCAGGCAATGTGTTGTGCACTTGAATACTAAAATAGCCTATAGGTCAATGACACTATAAGACTGACTTTACATGTGAAAAAAAGAGAGAGAGAGAGAGAGAGAGAGAGAGATCCAGAAAGTAAAAGAATTTCTCAAAGACCTTGAGCTAGTATATTAAGCAATGACTCCTCCAAGAAACATGGGCACCTCTTTTGCTGTGCAAGTATATGAGGTACTTGTAAGTTTCCTGGCACAGTCCTAATTGTAGAGCTGGTTTTCAGTAAACAGAGTTTGCCAAGTAATGATAGTGGCTGTAGTAATACCTGTACCTAAGTGCTGCAATGACCCAACTACAAGAGGAAAAGTATCTCACACATCTGGACAAATGTTGAAAAACCCAATCAAGGCTTAGTAGACATATTAAAAACTTTGAGAGCCTTTAAAATATGTATTTCCCCTAAAGTAACAATATACCACTTTTCACTTGGCTTTGCCTACCCACTCCAAAATAATGAGGCTGGTAAATGAGGAAAGCATGACACTCACTCAATTCTTGACTTAGGAGTATCTCAGAAAGATGAGTCCAGAAAATTTCCAGGTAGAAACTTATGTTGGAACACAGCATGACTGGCCTCTTAGTCTGCAGTGTGTATGAACCCATAACCTTATGAAACAGGAATATACACAATTTAAACATATAGGTAAACAAATTCATGTTATTCTTTTGCTTTTTAAATCTAAAGCAGATTATTTTGATATTCCCGACCTACCCTGCTATTTGTAATTGTCTTTAAAGAGCTACTTTTTATCTCCAACTTTTTTCATAATGTTTTGAACATTTAATAATTGCTCTAAGAAAGATACAATATATTCTATTGTAAATTTCAAGTGTTCTGAGTGTTCCCCTTCTGATTTTCTTTTTGCTATTATATACATATGTGTGTATATATTTGTAAATGTTTTAGGAAGTTTCCTTGAATACAAACACCTTATGCTTAAACTTTAGCAAGAATTATTTAGGATAAAATCATTTCATATAAAATTTGGATAAATAACCTCAAAACAATAGGAATCTCAGAGACTCAACTGACAGTTTTAGATAATCAATTAGATAAGCATTTAAGGGGGAAATTAAGATCTCTTTCTCATACTCAGGGCCAGGCAAAACTGGGTCTGAAATGTTCTTTCTTCTAATGGAGGACTTGGAAGGCATTTGTTTTTCACATCTGTCGAAGAGGCCTGATTCTGTTTTAGTGTAACTAGTAACAAATGAAAAGGCATGGTTCCAAACTGGTACAACCACTTTGGAGAACAGTACGAAGATACTTTTAAAAACTAGAGTTGCCTTAAGATCCACCAATCCAACTCTTGGGCATATACCTGTAAAAAGCCATAATTCAAATAGATATATTCACCACAATGTTCCTTGCAGCACTTTCTATAACAGCAAGGACATGGAAGCAACAAAAATGTCCACCAACATTGGAATGGATGAAGAAGATTGGTACATATATACAATGGAATATAAGCCATACAAAGAATGAGATAATGTCGTTTGCAGAAACATTAATGAACCCAGAGATAGTCATACTAAGTAAATAAGTCAGAGAAATACAATTATCATGATATTGCTTATATCTGGAATCTTAAAATATACAAATGAACTTACCTGAAAAACAGCAATAGTTACAGATGTATTGATAGAAAACAAACTTAAAATCACCAAGGCTAAGGAGAGGAGGGATAAACTGGGAGACAGGGATTGACATATACACACTAGTATATACAAAATAGATAACTAATAAGGACCTACTGTATAGCAGTAGGGAATCCAATACTCTACAATGGCCTTTATGGAAAATAATCTAAAACAGAGGGATACATATGTGTGTGTGTGTGTGTGTGTGTGTGTGTGTGTGTGTGTGTGTATGTGTGTGTGTGTACCTTATTCACTTTGCTGTGTACCTGAAACTAATACAACATTATAATTCAACTATACTCCAATAAAATATTTTTTTAAAAAAATCAAAATGAAAAAAAATGAAGAGGCTTTTACTTTGGAAACAATTATATACCTATTCAAATATGTTTTTCCAATTAACAATTTTAAATGGCTTAAAATTATACTGACAAAACTGCAGCAGCTTTTAAACTAATGACAACCCCATGAGTAATTTCCTCTGTGTAGCACAGAGATGTTAGTGGATAAATCACATATTATTTCAGGAAACTATTTCCCTCAATGAATTCTATCTGTTGGAATCTTACTGTTTCATAGATCATGTTAAAAACTTTCAATTAAAATAAGACTGAAGCTGGTTCTGAACAAAATCTAAACCCTGAAGCTGAGAGAGCTACAAATATACCTTTCTATTTTCTATTTCATATGCTTTGAATGTCTTTCTGCACACAGAAACTTTGTAAAGGGAACTACTGATTAAGTGGTTTTAAAGGTTTCTCCAAGTCCCATTTCCTTAATGTGAACTGGCTTTTACTGATAAGTTACCATCTTGCAAGTTATCGTAAGGTTACCTTATCTTAATCTTAACCTAATCCCTTGCAGTGGTTTCTGAGGTTCAGGGTGTATTAGATACATATGTACAGGATGGAAGAAATTCAAGACAAATTATCAGTTCTTGGGAAGCTAGAATAGAAAATGAAAGCACACATTCTAGCTTTGGATAAATTTAGAAATAAAACACTAAAGCTAATAAAGCATATTTTAACTGAAGGGTTTTTAATTTAATTTTTTTCTTATGAAACTATTTTCAGCTAAAATAGGACTAAATTTAATCAGGCAATTCTATTCTCCTTTATTTGCCTATCTACCTTCTTTGTTTAGTTTGATTCCAACCTGAGAAATAAGAAAAAGCCTCCTAGGATAAACTTGAATGTTATAAAATTTTACAAGATCACTTATTACACAGGAAGTCAGATTCTAACTCAGAGCAACTATTCTTTCCCTTAGTTTTTATTGGTTCAAATCTACATCTGGTCTTACATAGATTTTGTTAGGACTGTTGTCCTTGCAGACACAGAATATGTTTATTCTGCTTCAGGGTCAATCCTGTTCCCCAGGAGTGTTGAGCACGATAATGACAGATCCATAACAAATGGCTTTGTTCAATACTGGCCCATGACAAGTAGAAGCAGTTACTGGTGATATAGTTGTTTTAAACAAGCTGAATTTAAGGGACTTTAAGCATGTAATAAACACAGCCTGTGATAGCAGAACAGGGAACCATGTATTGTGTGTGTGTGTGTGTGTGTTTTGCATTCTAGGATCATCCCTCTTTCCTACAAAAATAAAGTTAAACTACAAATATAGTGTTGTCATTGCCCAAAAGTTGACATTGTAATGTCAATATCAACAAGAGGATTGAAAGTATTGTGCTGCAGGAATGCAGAGAACTAGGTGCCTGTCCCAGCTCTGCCACATACACACACAAACACATCCACTCAAAATTGTGAGACCTTGCTATTTAACCCAGATGGGTCTCTGTTTAGTGCCCTCATAGAAAATGCCAAGTGTGGGTAGAGCAGCTTGAACTTCTTTAATAATCTGGACCTATAGTATAATTTAACACACGTTAAATTAAAACATTTCTATGTGAGGAGAAGGGGATGACAGAGGACAAGACAGTAGGAAGGATCACCGACTCAGTAGAGATGAGTTTGAACAAGCTCCAGGAGATCATGAAGGACGGGAAAGTCTGGTGTGCTGTGGTCCATGGGGTTATAAAGAGCTGGACACAACTGAGTGACTGAAGAACAATACGGGAATAACTACCTAAGTAAATCTCTTTTGTATTCCAGATGTCAAATAGAAATTTAATGCAGGAGTTATCATTTTTACCAAAAACAATGTGTGAGCTTTCCATATGATCTGTAATATTAGGAGGGACAACTTTTAAAAGTATGAAACATAATTTATGCACATCACTTCCCAGTTTGTTTTGCTATCAAGTTTAGTTTTGTTATCATTAGGTAAGCTGTGAAGTATTGCAACATGTAGCTCTTTGAGTAAAAGTTTTAGCCCGTGATCTCCCTGAGCTTCTTCCCCTACTCAGTTTCTTCCATCACCTACTCATCAACTGCATGACCACCAATAAATCCTTGCACCTCTTTGCCCTAGACATCTCTTCAATAAAACTTTTGTTTGCATTTAACCTGTACTTCCCAAAATAGGACTAGTTATTTGCAATAAAATAAAACCTAAATGGTTCTATGGATGAAAATGTTCAGGAACTGCTGCAAACTCCATCTTCTCTCAGATGTGCTATCATGTTAGCATCTGAAAGATTGAAAATCCTGCAGAATGGAAACCTGATTCATTTTAATTAACCTATTATATCCTGGATACATCTATTCATGAAATCTTATTTGAGTAACAGTAGTTGACAAACACCTCAGAGAATTGCCTAGGGATATATAAAGAAATTTCAGAATAGATGAAGAGACCTTTTCCAGGGTTTCTTGAGGTAGAACAGTTTATGAAATTGTCAAGGACAGCTCTTGACAGAAATTAAATGTACAGTGAGCCCATGAATCTATACCCTGGGGGACTTCCTCATTCTTTCATTATCACATTATGGGACTGGTGCATAAACTAATAAGCTAGGACAGCTCCAAAAACATAAAATTATTAGTCTGGAGGACAAGTATCTGGCTCCACAGCTTAAACTTAGACTTGAAATTGGCCACTAGGGACTTTAGGCAAAGTGTAATACATCCATGCTTTAATTTACTTATCTGAAAATATACTGTGTGGAACAAGACATAATAAAAAGGCAGTCAACACAACATATTTTACTCTTTGTAGAATTTTGGTGATTATAGAGAATTTTTTAAATAATCTAGAATTGAGTAGGAGTACTTATCAATTTAATGAATTTTACCATAGCCTGGAGAAACAAGCAAGGTGTCTAAGTAAAGATAGTTATGCTTGTAATGTTGGTTTTGCTTTACTCCTATATGCAGTGCAGGGCTTAGTCACTCAGTCCTATCCAACTTTTGGCGACGCCTCGGACTATAGTCCACCAGGCTTCTCTGTCCATGAGGATTCTCTAGGCAGGAATACTGGGGTTGGTTGCCAGGCCCTTCCCCAGGGGATCCTCCCAATGCAGGGATCGAACCCAGGTCTTCTGCATTACAGGTGGATTCTTTATTGTCTGAGCGACCAGGAAATGCCTTACTTCTTATATCTCCCTCATTTTTTGCAATGTTTCTAGGATACTGGTTATTTGTATGCTATTGCTTAGTGATTTTTAGAAAGTTAATACCTTTACTGAATAGCTGAGAGGACTTTTGATTTCTGTCAGGTAAGAAGCTTCGAAGTTACTCTGCCCCAATACATAAATGGCCAAAGAAAATAGGGGGGAAAGTCATCTAAGATCATTAAGAGGAGTGAGATCACAATACAAACCATTCCCCATCCCTCCAAATGGGGAAAGATAGGAGGGATAGACAGAAGTATAATTTAGCAAAGGAGAAACCCACTAGCAGAAACCTCTGTGGGAAACAGCAACGAGGCAGGAAAACCTGAGTTGTAATTGATACATTATTGAAGTTCACTGTGATGATTAAAAATTCCAGGGGGACACAGTCATGAGTGGTCCCCATATTTTCATGAGTTTTCACTCCAAGCGTTCCACCAGGTCTTAATGTGACAATCAGAAAATTCCTCTCCGACTTCCAGCCAAGGAAAGAGGAAAATAGACATGTTAAAATACCCCAGGTCTGCTCTTAACAGAGAACGCCATCAAGGTAAATGTTACCAAAACCTAACATACTGCATTGTTTTTTAAATCAGCTGGCCTGAGTGGGGAAATGGAAATGCCAAACTTCAGTTACCATTAGTCTTCTACATGGGAAAAGGGAAATACACAAATTTAGCCCCTTCCACTCAACATTCAGAAAACAAAGATCATGGCATCTGGTCCCATCACTGCATGGGAAATAGATGGGGAAACAGTGGAAACAGTGTCAGACTTTGTTTTTCTGGGCTCCAAAATCACTGCAGATGGTGACTGCAGCCATGAAATTAAAAGACGCTTGCTCCTTGGAAGGAAAGTTATGACCAACCTAGATAGCATATTCAAAAGCAGAGACATTACTTTACCAACAAAGGTTCGCCTAGTCAAGGCTATGGCCTTTCCTGTGGTCATGTATGGATGTGAGAGCTGGACTGTGAAGAAGGCTGAGCGCCGAAGAATTGATGCTTTTGAACTGTGGTGTTGGAGAAGACTCTTGAGAGTCCCTTGGACTGCAAGAAGATCCAACCAGTCCATTCTGAAGAAGATCAATCCTGGAATTTCTTTGGAAGGTATGATGCTAAAGCTGAAACTCCAGTATTTTGGCCACCTCATGCAAAGAGTTGACTCGTTGGAGAAGACTCTGATGCTGGGAGGGATTGAGGGCAGGAGGAGAAGGGGACGACAGAGGATGAGATGGCTGGATGGCATCACTGACTCGATGGATGTGAGTCTGAGTGACCTCCGGGAGCTGGTGATGGACAGGGAGGCCTGGCGTGCTGCGGTTCATGGGGTCGCAAAGAGTCGGACACGACTGAGCGACTGATCTGATCTGACTCATCCTGTCCCATGTGAGGTAGCAGGTATTAAGAAATTTATTGAAGTTTACACAACAAGGACTCAGGCTCACTAGAAAACTAACACAGAATGACAACATTGCAGAACACTTCTTTTCCCCCATCTCCCTTAACACACATTGTATCAGTTCAGTTCAGTCGCTCACTCCTGTCTGACTCTTTGGGACCCATTAACCGCAGCATGCCAGGGCCCCCTGTCCATCACCAACTCCCAGAGTTTACCCAAACTCATATCTTTTGAGTAGGTGATGCCATCTAACCATCTCATCCTCTGTTGTCCCCTTCTCTTCCTGTCTTAAATCTTTCCAAGCATCAGGGTCTTTTCAAAAAAGTCAGCTCTTTGCATCAGGTGGCTTAAGTACTCGAGTTTCAGCTTCAGCATCAGTACTTCCAGTGAACACCCAGGACTGATCTCCTTTAGGATGGACTGGTTGGATCCCCTTGCAGTCCAAGGGACTCTCAAGAGTCTTCTCCAACACCACAGTTCAAAAGCATCAATTTTCGGTGCTCAGCTTACTTTATAGTCCAACTCTCACATCCATACATGACTACTGGAAAACCATAGCCTTGACTAGATAGAAATTTGTTGACAAAATAATGTCTCTGCTTTTTAATATGCTGTCTAGTTTGGTCATAACTTTCCTCCTAAGGAGTAAGCATATTTAATTTCAAGGCTGCAATCACCATCTGCAGTGATTTTGGAGCCTCCAAAATAAAGTCAGCCACTGTTTCCACTGTTTCCCCATCTATTTGCCATGAAGTAATGGGACCAGATGCTATGATCCTGGTTTTCTGAATGTTGAGCTTTAAGCCAACTTTTTCACTCTCCTCTTTCACTTTCAAGAGGCTTTTTAGTTCCCCTTCACTTTCTGCCATAAGGGTGGTGTCATCTGCATATCTGAGGTTATTGATATTTCTTCTGGCAATCTTGATTCCAGCTTGTGCTTCCTCCAGCCCAGCATTTCTCATGATGTATTCTGCACATAAGTTAAATAAGTAGGGTAACAATATACAGCCTTGACATACTACTTTTCCTATTTGGAATCAGTCTTTTTTCCATGTCCAGTTCTAACTGTTGCTTCCTGACCTGGAGGGTTTCTCAAGAGGCAGATCATATGGTTTGGTATTCCCATCGCTTTCAGAATTTTGCACAGTTTATTGTGATTTACACAGTCAAAGTCTTTGGTTAGTCAATAATGCAGAAATAGATGTTTTTCTGGAACTCTCTTGCTTTTTCAATGTTCCAGTGGATGATGGCAATTTGATTTCTGGTTCCTCTGCCTTTTCTAAAACGAGCCTGAACATCTGGAAGTTCACGGTTCACATATTGCTGAAGCCTGGCTTGGAGAATGTTGAGCATTACTTTACTAGCATGTGAGATGAGTACAATTGTGTGGTAGTTTGAGCATTCTTTGGCATTGCCTTTCTTTGGGATTGGAATAAAAACTGACCTTTTCCAGTCCTGTGGCCACTGCTGAGTTTTCCAAATTTGCTGGCATATTGAGTGCAACACTTTCACAGCATCATCTTTCAGGATTTGAAATAGCTCCACTGGAATTCCATCACCTCCACTAGCTTTGTTCGTAGTGATGTTTCCTAAGGCCCACTTGACTTTTCACTCCAGGATGTCTGGCTCTAGGTGAGTGATCACACCATAGTGATTATCTGTGTCATGAAGCTCTTTTTTGTACAGTCTTCTGTGTATTCTTGCTACCTCCTCTTAGTATCTTCTGTTTCTGTTAGGTCCATACCATTTCTGGACATTTTTGAGCCCATTCTTGCATGAAATGTCCCCTTGGTATCTCTAATTTTCTTGAAGATATCTCTAGTCTTTCCCATTCTATTGTTTTCCTCTATTTCTTTGCATTGATTGCTGAGGAAGGCTTTCTTATCTCTCTTCGCTATTCTTTGGAACTCTGCATTCAGATGTTTATATCTTTCCTTTTCTCCTTTGCTTTTTGCTTTTCTTCTTTTCACAGCTATTTGTAAGGCCTCCTCAGACATTCATTTGCCTTTGCATTTCTTTTTCTTGTGAATGGTCGTGATCCCTGTCTCCTGTACAAAGTCACAAACCTCCGTCCATAGTTCATCAGGCACTCTATCTATCAAATCTAGGCCCTTAAATCTATTTCTCACTTCCACTGTATAATAATAAGGGATTTGATTGAGGTCATACCTGAATGGTCTAGTGGTTTTTCCCCACGTTCTTCAGTTTCAGTCTGAATTTGGCAATAAGGAGTTCACAATCTGAGCCACAGTCAGCTCCCGGTCTTATTTTTGCTTACTCATTACATAAATAACATATTTACTATAGTTTTGTCTAGTACATCATGTCTAGCTATTGCAGAAAAAAAATACAAAGAATGCTAAAAGTCAGAAAGCATAGTCCAAAGAAACTGAGCCACATCAGAATCAAAGTCAGATGTGTCAAGAATGTTAGAGTGATATCAGGATTTTAAAGAACAAAAATAATTATTAATATCCTATGTAATCTAATGGACAAAATTGACAACACGTCAAAACAGAAAGATGATGAAAGTAGAGGGATGAAAAAGAAAATCAAAATAAGTAAATAAATAAAAATGAGGCAAAAAAAAAAAAAAAACTAATAGAAGTGAAGAATGCCTTTGATAGGCCCAAAGTAGACTGAATGTGGCTAAGAAAAGAATCTGAACTTGATTGCACATCAATGGAAACTTTCAAAACTGAAAAGCAAATAAAAAAAAATCTAGAAAAAAGTTATTATCCAAGAACACTGGGGAAAAGTTGTTACTTACACATAATGGCAGAGGATGAGATAGTTGGATGGTATCACCAACACAATGGACATGGGTTTGGGTGTCCTCCGGGAGTTGGTGATGGACAAGGAGGCCTGGCATTCTGTAGTTCACGGGGTCGCAAAGAGTTGGACATGACTGAGCGACTGAACTGAACTGAACGCATAATGGAAATACCATAAGGAAAAAGAAACAAATATCTGAAGTAATAATGGCTGAGGATTTCTCCAAGTTAATGTCAGACACCAAACCACAGATCCAGGACCCTTAGGGAACACCGAATAAGAAAAAGGCAAAAACAGCAAGAATACACATACAGGCATAGCATATCCAAAATACAGGAAAAATAATCAATCAAAATTGAAAGTGCTCCATCAGACTTCTCAGAAACCCTGTAAGCAAAGAGACTGAAGTGAAATATTTAAAGAATTAATAGGAAAATAAACAATTCTGTACCCTGTGAAATTATCCTTCATAAGTAAAAAAGAAAATAAAAGATTCTCAGATAGGCAAAATTTGAGAGAATTCATTTCAAGTAAACTTTCCCAATTAGAAATATTAAGCTTTTCAGATTGAAGGAAAATCATATAGGTAAGAAACTTAGATATAAAAGGAAGAACACTTAATAAGGAAGAAGGTAAATAATGGTTAGCCTCTCATTTTTCATATTCTTAGCAGAGTTTGTTCAAAATAACAGCAATAATGTATTCAAGTATGTACATTATATGTGTGTGTACCTAAGTATGGATGATTTTGTATTAGTGAAATGAATAACAACAAAGATATAAGGAATAAGAAAGAAAAGTTAGGAATACTTCAGTATTATAAAATGTATCTACACTACTAGTAAAGAGGCATAGTATTATTTGAATGGAAACAGGTTAGTTGTAAGTGAATATAAAAAATCTAGGGCAATAATTTAAAAAAAAAAAGTAGTAAAATAGTATAGTGATACACTCTGAATAGAGTAACAGAAGACACAGGTTCAATCCCTGGGTCAAAAAGATCCCCTGGAGAAATGAATGGCTACCCACTCCCGTATTCTTGCCTGGGAAATCTCATGGACAGAGGAGCATGGCAGGCTATAGTCCATGGGGTCAGACATGACTGAGCATGCTATGCTGAAGTAAAGAGTACACAATCATAAGATGCTTAATTAAAAACAAAAGTGGGAAAAGTGGAATGTAAAAATAAGAGCAATGTATAGCTAATGGTAACAAATATGGTAGATATTAATCCAACTGGATCAATAGTCACTTTAAACTGCAGTGGTATAAATACTCCAATTAAGACAGATTGTTAGACTGAATTTTTTAAAAAAAGACAATTACATATTTTCAATAAGAAACACAATTTAAATATACCTATGTTAAAAAATAAAATGGTGAAATATGCCATGCTAACATTAAAACCCACTCCAGTGTTCTTGCCTGGAGAATCCCAGGGACGGGGGGAGCCTGGTGGGCTGCCGTCTAGGGGGTTGCACAGAGTCGGACATGACTGAAGCGACTTAGCAGCAGCAGCAGCAACATTAGTAAAGAAAGCTCAAGTAGTTCGCAATAATTTCAAATACAGCAACAACTTCACAAAAGGAAAGTTTATCAGGGATAAACAAGGGCATTACATACAGATGAAGTTCTTAATTCTCCAAAAAGACATAACAATCCTTAACAAGAGAATTTCAAACATGGAGCAAAAACTAATTGTAGGAAATCTTTTCCTGCAATTCTATCATAGTTACAGACTTTTAATTATTAGAAATGAATACAGCATTCAAAGTCATAGGATATAACTGAACTTGACAGCATCATAAATCAATTGTATATAATTGACATCTATGGACTATTTCCAAAAAGTAGAACATACATTATTTAAGCTGATATAGAAAAGTTACCAGATAGACTCCATCTGGGCTATACACACCTAAACAAATGGAAAGAAATGATATAATGTCGGCTGTCAGACTACAATAGAATTAAACTATAAATCAATAACAATAATAAATAGAAAATCCTACTACATATGGAGATTAAACAAAAAACTCATAAATAACATATAGATTAAAAAAATTGAACTAAAAAAAAACAAGTACAACTTATGAAAATTTGTAGGAGCCATTGAAAGCATGTTAGGAAAAAAAATGATCTAAAATTTAATAATCTTAACTTCTGCCTAAAGGAAGGAGAAAATTACATTCAAATCAAGGAAAAGAAAAATAATTTAGGGCAGAAATAAAGGAAATTGAAGACTAAATTCAGGAAAACTACAATGAAATCCAAAGGAGTTCATTGAAAATATCAATTAAGTTGATACACCCCTAGATAGATCAATAAAATAGGGTCAATAATGATTTCAGAGACAAGAAAATCATTTTAAATCCCATGGACATTAAAAGATAATAAATATTATGAACAGCCCTATGCCCACAAATTTGATAACTTATATAAAAATGGACCAATTTCTTAAAATGAAATATATTAAAATAAGAGAAGTAAAGTAGAAGTAGTGGTAATATACAACACGATTAAGATAACACTGCCGAATGTTACATATGAAAATTGTTAAGAGAATAAATCCTAATAATTCTCACCACAATTAAAAATACTTTGTTTCTTTAATGTTGTACCTATTTGAGATGATGGATATTCACTTAACCCATTATAGTAATCATTTCCTGATGTAAGTCAAATCATTTAATTGTACACTTTAAATTTAAAGCCATGTATATTGATTATATCTCAATGAATCTGAAAGGAAAAAAAAAGAAATATAGTCTTCAAGATTATTAAAAAGTGGAATAATCTTCTAAAAGAGAAAGCAAAATATCAGATTAACTTACTGGTGAATTCTATGGAAAATAATACCACTTCACTATAATCTTTCAGAAAATAGAAGCAGAGGAAATATTTAACTCTTTCTACAAGGACAGCATTACTCTGATACCAAAAACAAACAAAAATGAATTTTCTCATTTTTGCTGAACACAGACACAAAAATCGTCCATAAAATAATAACAAATTGAATTCAATGTATATGGATTATATTTTATGATCAAGTGTGAATATCTCAGTTATGAAAGGTTGGTTCAACATTTGGAACTCAATATAATACAACATATCAAGATGCTAAGGATGAAAAATCATATGATTATGTCAATAGATACAGAAAAAAACATTTGACAATTTTTTTAATCTGTTCATGAAAAACTCTCAGCAAGCTAGGGATAAAAGGAAAATTCTTTAACACAATAAAAATATCTACCAAGAACTTATATATAGCACTATATTTAATGGTTAGACACTAGAAGCATTCCTGTTAAGATTAAGAAGTAGGCCAGATGTTCTCTCACACAACAACTTTTGAATATCTGGAACTCCTAACTAATAGGAAAAGGACCTGCAAGGTGTAGAGATTAATACAGAAGAAATAAAACTGGTCACATGTGATATGATTGTCTACATATAAAATCTGAAAGAATGACCCAAAAAGTCCCAGAACTAAGCTGTAATTAAAGCAGGGATACAAGATATAAGGACACTATATTAAAATCAATTGCTTTCCTATATACCAGCAATGGACGACTGGAATTTGAAACTGAAAACCACATTACCCTTTACATTAACAGTCCCCCCCTCAACGATGTAGGTATAAAACTAGCAAAAACATACAATAAAACCATAAAACTAATCGAATAAAAAAAGTAACTAGACAGACGGAAAGATTTTTGTTTGTTGTTTAGTTGCCAAGTTGTGTCTAACTCTTCTGCGATCCCATGGACTGTAGCCCACCAGGCTCCTCTGTCCATGGGATTTCCCAGGCAAGACTACTGGAGTGGGTTGCCATTTCCTTCTGTAGAAATGGAGAGAGAGCCCATGTCAGTGAATGCTGCTGCTGCTGCTAAGTCGCTTCAGTCGTGTCTGACTCTGTGAGACCCCATAGATGGCAGCCCATCAGGCTCCCCCATCCCTGGGATTCTCCAGGCAAGAACACTGGAGTGGGTTGCCATTTCCTTCTCCGATGCATGAAAGTGAAAAGTGAAAGTGAAGTCGTGTCCGACTCTTAGCGACCCCATGGACTGCAGCCTACCAGGCTCCTCCGTCCATGGGATTTTCCAGGCAAGAGTACTGGAGTGGGGTGCCATTGCCTTCTCCGATGTCAGGGAATAGGAAGATTCAATACTGCAAAGATGTCAGCTCTTTCCAAAATGACCTATAGATTCAATGCAATGCAAATCAAAAATCCAAGAACATTATTTTTATTTTGTTTTAAAATTAATGCTGCTAAGTCGCTTCAGTCGTGTCTGACTCTGTGCGACCCCATAGACGGAAGCTCACCAGGCTCCCCTGTCCCCGGGATTCTCCAGGCAAGAACACCGGAGTGGGTTGCCATTTCCTTCTCCAATGCATGAAAGTGAAAAGTGAAAGTGAAGTCGCTCAGTTGTGTTCAACTCTCAGCGACCCCATGGACTGGAGCCCACCAGGCTCCTCCGTCCATGGGATTCTCCAGGCAAAAGTACCGGGGTGGGGTGCCATAGGGAGAAGCAAAAGATCCAGAATAACCAACTCAATATTAATGGAAAAGAAGAAAGACGACTGACACCACACAACCTCAGCACTTAGTATAAAGCTTCAGTAATTGTTATGTCAGAAAAAAATATTACAAACAGTTCACTTAAACAGCATAAGGAGCCCAGAAAGTCACATAAATGTAGCCAGTTCATCTTTGACAAAAAGAGCAAAGTCAATACAATGGAGTAAAGATAAGAGCTCAACAATTGCTGGTAGAAGAAATGGACATCTACCTGCCTGTAAAAGGAAGAAAAGAAAAATAGACATAGATCTCACTTTTCACAAAACTTAACTAAATGTTGACCATAGACCTAACATAGAACACAAAATTTTAAGACTACTAGAACACAGGAAACAAAATTAGATGACCTTGAGTATGCCAGTGACTTTTAGGTACAAATCAAAATGTCATAATTCTTGAAAAAATTGACAAGCTGGAATGCATTAAAGTTAAAATCTGCTGCTCTACAAAAGAAACAGCCAAGAGAGTAAGATACATCACAGACTAGGAGAAATGTTTGTGAAATATGATAGACAGTTATTTAAAATATACAAACACTTAATTCAACACAGATATCAATCAGCTACTTAAAAAGGTAAAAAGACCTGATCAAACACCTTACAGAATATATACTGATTAAAAATGCCCAACACCATATGCAATTTATTTGCAGTTAGAGTTCTGCAAATAAAAATACAATAAAATGCACTATCCACCTATAGAATTGCGAAACTGAAAACAGACAAATTCTGATGAGGATCTAGAACAAAAACAAATCTCATTCAGTGCTGGTGGGAATGCAAAGTAGTACACATTTGGCAAGAAACTGCCATTATTTCTTCCAAAGTTAAAATTATGCTTACCATAAGATCCAGCAGTCATGTTCTTTGGTATTTATCCAAGTAAGCTGAAAACTGATGTCCACATATAACCTAAACATGGATATTTATAGAAGCTTTGTAATTGTCAAAACTTGGATACACCGAGATTTTTTTCATCTGGTAGATGGCTAAATAAACTGTAGTATACCCAAGAAATGGATTTACTTTCAGCACTAAAAAGAAATGAGCTATCAAGCTATGCAAAATTAGGAGGAATATTAAATGCATATTCCTAAGCAAAACAACCTAATTTGAAGACTTTCTACTGTATAAGTTCAGCTACATGATATTCTAGAAGAGGTTAAATTAAGGAGACAGTGAAAATACCAGTGGTTGTCAGATGTTGCAGGTAAGAGGAAGGCTGGATAGGAATCAGAGGATTTTTATAGAGGTGAAAACATTTTCTATAACACCAAAATGGCACAGAAGTGTTATACGTATTTGTAAAAACCCAGAGAATATACAATACTAAGTGAAGCCTAAAGTAAACTATGGCTTATGGGAAAGACATGACAGTGCAGCTTCATCAGTTGTAACAAATATGCCATCCTGGTGCTGGACGGATGTAATGGGGTAGGCTGTGCGCTTGTGGGTGGGTTGAATCTATATGGCAACTTCCTGTGATTTCTGCTCACTTAGGCTGTGAACCTGAAAATACTCTAAACAGTAAAGTTTGTTTCTAAAAATAATTGGATACTTTAGATATTAAATACTTGTTTCTGATAGATTTATAATCCCAGCTGAAATATAAACTCTTTGAGAAAAAGAAGATGGCTTATAATTTTCTGCTTTCTTAGCTTTTAGATGATGGTCTCATCCAAACTGGACTTCCTAGGTAGTGCAGTGGTATAAAGAATCCACCTGCCAGTCTAGGAGATGCAAGAGATGTGAGTTTGATCTCTGGGTTGGGAAGATTCCCTGGAGTAGGAAATGGCAATCCACTTTCGTATTCTTGCCTGGAAAATCCCAGGGACAGAGAAGCCTCGAGGGGCTACAGTTCATGGGGCCCCCAAAGAGCTGGACGTGACTGAGTGTGCTTGTGCGCATGCGCGCGCGCGCGCGCGCACACACACACACACACACACACACACGTACACACCCAAAGTAGAAGCTACAAATACTTAATGAATGAGTATGTGGGTAAATGGGTAAATAAAGAAATACAAATTTGATCTTTCCAGATTTTCTAAATATTTGACACACAAACAAAAAAGCAAAACAACTAATGAGTAACTATATACATTGGACTCATTGCAAAACTGTGCACCTGTCCCTCAATTTCTCAGAGGTAATTGCTATAACGTCTGATGTTTATCATTTCCATTCATCTCTTTCCCATTCATATGTGGATTCCTGTAATATAGGACATTTCTCTTCTATGTTTTTTAAGCTTTATAAAATATTTTTATCCAGTGTCTACAACTTGTTTTTTCACCGATAAATGTCTGCGAGGTAAACTCATGTTCAGTAATGTCTTTCTATTGCACTCATTTCCACTAGTTTTAGTATCCTTTTTATGATCACACAGTGTTTTTTTCTGTTTTTAGTGAAAACTAGAAATAACCCTAATTCCATTGTTACTATCATGTTGGAATGAAACATCTGTGTACATTTGATGTAGTTATGTCTAGTAGTAGAAATGCTGACTCGTAGCCTGCATATAACTTCATTTTTTAAAAGTTCTTCCAGATAACTCTCCAAAATAGTTGTATAATTTATACCCTTATGATTCATTTTCTAAAACAGCAGCAGTCTAACTTAGCCCTTTTGGCACTGATATTTGTAGGATATTCTTTGCTGTCAGTTTTGTTCAAGGGACTGCATCTCAAAATTTCCAATTCATTCTTCCATTTCTTCAAGAGGAGGGATTCAATATGACCATATTTCACTGGGTCCCAACTCTAATTTTATGTCCTGAAACCACCAGAGTTCAGTGTCAAAAATATACGAGTTCCTTCTTCATAACCCTCAACTATTTGAACACTCTCATAAGTGAAAGTTTGGTTTAATGACAAATGAAGGGCTGCTGCTGCTGCTAAGTCACTTCAGTCGTGTCTGACTCTGTGCGACCCAATAGACAGCAGCCCACCAAGCTCCCCTGTCCCTGGGATTCTCCAGGCAACAACACTGGAGTGGGTTGCCATTTCCTTCCCCAATGCATGAAAGTGAAAAGTGAAAGTGAAGTTGCTCAGTTGTGTCCGACCTCAGCAACCCCATGAACTTCAGCCTTCCAGGCTCCTCCATCCATGGGATTTTCCAGACAAGAATACTGGAGTGGGGTGCCATTGCCTTCTCCGAATGAAGGGCTACATTTATCTAAATGTGATCTGTTCTAATAGGATAGATTGCAATCTGGTTCATATGCTCTAGTCTCTGTCTGATAAGCTTAATAAGCTATTTCATGGTGATGTGAAATAATATCACCACAGAGCAATAATATGGCTGCTAAGATTCTCAGGTCTTGATAACTAACTATAGCTTTCTGCTAAGGCCTCAAATTTATTAAATACATAATGCGTCAACACAATTTAACAATGAAGTATTCAGGTCTTATTTAAGAAAAAAAATCCACATTAAATCATTATTTAAATAAGGAGTAACTACAAGAATGGACCATTCTGGGTTAATGCTGAGGTTACTGTTGTTATTTTTCTACCAGCAGTTACTTCTCATCTCAGATTTTTTCTGGAAATGGGAAAATAGTAACCCCTACTATTATGACCACAAAGCAGGATAGACAGAAATATACTTTTATTTGACCTTTTGTTCAGTAAGGATTTAAGATCGAAACTAGACTGGTGGTGTTTTGTGTGTGTTTTTTTTTTTTTTTTCTTTAAGCACAGGTATAACTTGATGAATTTCGTACCCAAGTTAGTACACCCATGTAACTGCCATTCAGATGAAGAGAACATTACCAAACCCTGGAAGTGTTCTTGAGCCTTCTTCCAAACATTCCTACAAGGTTAGGAATCACTTAAAAGACTTTATAATAAAATACTTGTTTAAATAGAACAAGTAGCTTCTAATGAAATCAAGTGAGAAAAGGATTAACTTAGGATCATAAAAGAAAATAGAATAAGAATTAAGCACAAAGTTAGATCTCCTGATGCCCTTCCTGTGTCCATTCAATTATATCCCAAATAGTCACTCAGCTAACACTTACTTTCATCTAAAAGAAGTGAGAAATTCAGTAATATGTTGAACGATGTTTTATTACCTTTGCATTATAGAAAATGAGATTCTCCAATCTGGTTGGCAGACTTCTACCCCAAGAAACTGTCCATACCATCCCTCTGGGTCATCCCAGTGCACCAGCCCCAGGCATCCGTTATCAGGCATCGTACCTGGACTGGGGACTCATTTCAGATATGATATTATACATATTTCAATACTATTCTCCCAAATCATCCCACCCTCTCCCGTTCCCAGAGTCCAAAAGTCTGTTCTATACATCAGTGTCTCTTTTGCTGTCTCGTAAACAAGGTTATTGTTACCATCTTTCTAAATTCCATATATATGCGTTAGTATACTGTATTTGTGTTTTTCTTTCTGGCTTACTTCACTCTGTATAATAGGCTCCAGTTCCATCTGCCTCATTAGAACTGATTCAAATGTATTCTTTTTAATGGCTGAGTAATACTCCATAGTGTATATGTACCACTGCTTTCTTATCCATTCATCTGTGGATAGACATCTAGGTTGCTTCCAAGTCCTGGCTATTGTAAACAGTGCTGCTATGAACATTGGGATACACGTGTCTCTTTCAATTCTGGTTTTCTCAGTGTGTATGCCCAGCAGTGGGATTGCTGGGTCATAAGGCAGTTCTATTCCCAGTTTTTTGAGGAATCTCCATACTGTTCTCCAAAGTGGCTGTACTAGTTTGCATTCCCACCAACAGTGTGAGAGGGTTCCCTTTTCTCCACACCCTCTCCAGCATTTATTGCTTGTGGACTTTTGGATCGCACCCATTCTGACTAGTGTGAAATGGTACCTCATAGTGGTTTTGATTTGCATTTCTCTGATAATGAGTGATGTTGAGCATCTTTTCATGTGTTTGTTAGCCATCTGTATGTCTTCTTTGGAGAAATTTCTATTTAGTTCTTTGGCCCATTTTTTGTTTGGGTCATTTATTTTTCTGGAATTGAGCTGTAGGAGTTGCTTGTATATTTTTGAGATTAGTTGTTTGTCTGTTGCTTCATTTGTTATTATTTTCTCCCATTCTGAAGGCTGTCTTTTCACCTTGCTTATAGTTTCCTTTGTTGTGCAGAAGCTTTTTAAGTTTAATTAGGTCCCATTTGTTTATTTTTGATTTTATTTCCAATATTCTGGGAGGTGGGTCATAGAGGATCCTGCTGTGATGTATGTCAGAGAGTGTTTTGCCTATGTTTTCCTCTAGGAGTTTTATGGTTTCTGGTCTTACATTTAGATCTTTAATCCATTTTGAGTTTATTTTTGTGTATGGTGTTAGAAAGTGTTCTAGTTTCATTCTTTTACAAGTGTTTGACCAGTTTTCCCAGCACCACTTGTGGCGGATCCATCTTGATATATGGCAAAAGCAATACAATATTGTAAAGTTAAGCAAAATAAAATTTAATTAAAAAAAAAAAAGAAAGAAAGAAACTGTCCACTACTAGACCTTCTCCCTCTTTGGGCACATTTCAAAATCCTGGATGCTCCAGCCGGTGGCAGGTCCATACTCAGAAGCAGGTCACACAGAAGGATTTGAAACAAGTAGCCAATCTTTTTGGACCTTTGTCTTTGCCTTGGAGGTACAGCTGTGTCCAGAGCACCTGGCCCACCACAAGCTATACACTCTGGGGCTCTGGTTAGTTGTATTACAGAATATACCACTGTAGAAAATGTCACATTTAGCCACCTGAATTTCATTCGCCTGGTGCCATTGTTTACTCCTATCCCCTTTCCTGAGACAAGAGAAATCAAAGATTTCTCTTTGAGAAAAGTATTCCTATTAATCTATTGTAGAGTAACCCTCCTGACTCAATACCATAGCATGATGTTATCCTTCTAAACTAAGTATTTTGGGGCTAAATGACAGCAACAAAACAACAGAAACAAAAAAATCTAGTGGACCAATGCCTTCTGTAATGTAATTATATATGGTTATATTAATGTGTATTATTTTTTCCAAAGAAAAATTAAAAATCAGGTTTATATCAGTCTATAGTCCTAATCAAACTAGCACTCAGGGCTGGTATATGTTGGTATCACAATATTTGTGGATGCACTAACGTTCTCTTCAAGCAAGGATAATTCAAGAGAGCTGCAAAGAGTAAGTACCTGGAAACTTTTGTTAGTAACTTCTTCATGATTCATCTTAATCTTTGAACTGACGTTTTATTGTGTATGTGATGATCTTAGCCAGTTGCTGAACAAGACAGTGATACTTAAGGGCAAGTCTTACCTGGATGGTGTTAACCAATGACTGAGTAAATCAACTGTACAATTTCACCCAACATGGAATTTTTCTAATAGGTAATCTTTGCTCTTCTGTGCCCCAAGGGCAGATGCTTGGTAAGGCTATCTTTTTTTCCACTTCCCTGGCCAAATCCTATGCTTCCACATCAGTCCTCTTTGTTCTGTATAGCTACTAGTCCGGTAAAAATCTGGATTTAATAATATTCAACATATATTTTCTATACAACCTATCCTGCAAAGACATCTCATAGATTCATATTTCTTAACTTCAAGCCCAAAGCCGTTTCCATGATGCCACTCTCTAAATATTCTGGTTGAGATTTTGGTATACTATGGTTCAGTACAAAGACCTTAAAGTTTTACAATCTGCTATTTGTTTTATTCCTAGTTTTACAGACTTCCTTGGTCAAGTCTCCTTAATGCCCTACATACTAAGCTCAGTTAAGGACCATTGTTCTCTACTTTTAGTATCTATGTTCTTCATGGCAATATTAGTCAATTCAAACTCATATTTTCCCAATTATTTTATGCTAATGATATTAATACTTTCTCATCTCTAGAAGAGGGCTCAGATGACAGATGAAAAGAAGTATTTAAAACACAGGAGATAACATAAATGTCTGCTGTCTCTAGAAATAGTCTCACAAGATTTGCCAACAGAGTTCTATGATCTGCTAGAAGACTGTAGAGGCAAAGTACTAATCTGCACAGTGTCTTGTTGACTTAAAAAATATTCACAGCCTTAAAGTTGAGAGTTATGTCTTTTTCGATGGGAATTTTCAGGACTTCAAACCTGGGAGACACATCTCCAGTAACCCTGACAGAACTGCTTCAAGGAGGCAAACTGGTTATACAGAAATTATACAGAAATTTTGCAACAAAGTATGAACATCAAAAGATTAATTGTTAATTAAAGAAAATCAGATATTCCAAATTAAGGAATTTAGTGTTTTTCTATGTATTGGAATACACAAGAGTCTGGGCCCACTGAAATCATTCCTCTTATGTGCATCTTAGCTATCTGGGGCCAGTACCCTGTGTTTTCACATCTTGAGCTTCCTTGGCGTTCACTTGGAGTGACTGGTGGTCTGATAGCTACTAGATCACAGATATTCTTCTCCTTTTTGAGTGCCCTTCGTACTGGAGTTTCAGCTTCAGCATCATTCCTTCCAAAGAACACCCAGGGCTGATGCCCTTTAGAATGGACTGGTTGGATCTCCTTGCAGTCCAAGGGACACTCAAGAGTCTTCTCCAACACCACAGTTCAAAAGCATCAATTCTTCGGCGCTCAGCCTTCTTTACAGTCCAACTCTCACATCCATACATGACTACTGGAAAAACCATAGCTTTGACTAGATGGACCTCTGTTGGCAAAGTAATGTCTCTGCTTTTCAATATGCTATCTAGGTTGGTCATAACTTTGCTTCCAAGGAGTCAGCGTCTTTTAATTTCGTGGCTGCAGTCAACATCTACAGCAATTTTGGAGGCCCCCCAAAAAAGTCTGACACTGTTTCCACTGTTTCCCCATCTATTTCCCATGAAGTGATGGGACTGGATGCCATGATCTTCGTTTTCTGAATGTTGAGCTTTAAGCCAACTTTTCACTCTCCACTTTCACTTTCATCAAGAGGCTTTTTAGTTCCTCTTCACTTTCTGCCATAAGGGTGGTGTCATCTGCATATCTGAGGTTATTGATTTTTCTCCCGGCAATCTTGATTCCAGCTTGTGCTTCTTCCAGCCCAGCATTATGAGGATTCACCAGCTCACACTGCTGCTGTTGCTGCTGCTAAGTCACTTCAGTCGTGTCCAGCTCTGTGTGACCCCATAGACAGCAGCCAGGTTCCTTGGTCCCTAGGATTCTCCAGGCAATAATACTGGAGTGGGTTGCCATTCCTTCTCCCACCAGCTCACATTGGAAGGCTGCAATTGCTGAGAACTGTGACATTCTTGTTTATTCATGTGGCAGGAAATATTCATTTATCAGTCAGATATTGAGTATAACTCTAGGCCAATAAGATTAGACTTGAGACCTCCAGCTAGTGAAGGGCATTTTCTCTTTCCTATGAACTGCACTCTAAATATATACACAGGCAAGGGCACATTTCTATTACATAAGCAACCAGCATCACAATCAGAAAATCTGCTCAATTCTATCTTTTGCACATTGAATAGTCAACTCTACCTGATCCGTGCCAGGGAAATCAAATTTAAGCTTATAAACTAGAGCTTATTAGTCCATTTTAATTATCTTGTCTATTCTTAACTAAGGAATTATAGCATACATCAAATGAAATAGTTCATTTCTCAGAAATGTCTCAGAATTGATCATTTTAAGCTGATGTTATTTTAAAAAATTATGGAAAGGACATTTGTCACTCGATAGTGATTATTATACCTAAAAAATGGAAATGAATTTTAGAGAGGGGTTTAGAAAGGAATTATCATGAATATTACTTGATCAAAAGGGAAGCATCCAGTTTTATGAGAGAAATACTGCTAACTAGACATGACTTCATGTGTCCAGAGATATTTTAAGTAGGAGCCGACAGATTTTGGGAGGAAGTTTAGTCTACCTGTGTGTATGCGCTAAGTTGCTTCATAGTGTCGGACTCTGCGACCTTATGGACTGTAGCCTGCCAGGCTCCTTTGTCCGTGGGGATTCTCCAGGCAAGAATATGGAATGGGTTGCCATTAGTCTATCTGGTTTCTCCTAATACCGACATGTAAAACTTTTGATTCTTCTTCCCCTTCCCTCCTTCATCACCACTCAGAGCAAGTATTTGAGTTCCACTTGTATACCAGACATAATGCTAGGTTTCCTTTCCCACCTATCTTTGTTATTGATAGTTTGCTTGAACATCCTGATAACCACCCAAAGCCATCCTTACTTCTTGCCTGGACTGGTCTCCTATGTGGTCTCTCACATTCTTGCACAATCTGAATCACTCCTCACAGAACACTAAAAGCTTTCTCCCCACATCACAGATCTGACCATGGTAGAGAAGACGGTCTTATGAACTCTTTAATGACTATCCAGAAAGCACCTATGGCATACTTGTTTTGTGCTAGGTTCTAGGGATGGTATATAGGAAACATATTATCTATTGTTGTCTACAGGGTACTTACATTAGCATTCACCTCTCTACTGAACTGGAGGTTCTGTTCAGAGGGTAAAAAGTAAGAAAAAAGTCATTTTAAGGCTTTTTCTTAAGGCCATTTTAAGGCCATTTCAATTCAGATTGAAAAGGAGAAATACTACTACCAAACTAATTGTTTAGGATATGGTGGAACCAGATTTCTCACAAAGTGCCAATGGCAATTCAAGATGGTTCAACCTCTTTGGAAAACAGATAATTTATTTAAAATAATACATAGAGAATGTAAATGAAAAACATTGCCTGCCATATTAGTAAACAAAGGTTGTTGCAGCCATCAAGCCATCTTGTTATGCCTGCCCTGATGATAAGCCCTGAGAGAACTCAGGATAAAATATAATCCTGCTATCAATTTATCACATAGCAGTCACCCTCTCCCCCATTGGTGCACCCTCAGAAAATGCAGGACAAGAAAACACAGGATATTGGCTCCAGGTAGCTGAGGTGCATATGAAAGGAGTGATTTTAATGAGCCTAGGTTCTTGCATCTTCCCATATTCTGAAACATGCTAAATTCCTTAACTTGAGATAATCTGGTTTTCCTTAATTAACAGTCATCTTCTGAAGTTCTGACAACCTTCATCTTTGTTGAAAAATCTCCTATATTTCCTGACTCCCCACCATCCCAATAGCAATCAGAGTTATTGGAGATGCTAAGTCTCAAACTCAAGTCTTCAGTTTTGTCCACTGAATAAAACATAACTCAAATTTTAGGTTGGGTCTTATTTTTTTTTTTTAATTTCAGTTGACAACACCTTGTGATCCAGCAATTTTATTCCCAGATTATCACTTAAGAGGAATGAAAGCATGTCCATACAGAGACTTATATATGAACTTCATAGCAGCATTACAGGAAACCAAATGCCAAAATCTACTTGATATAAAATGCAGAGAAAGCCTTTGACAAAATTCAATACACATTTATGATAAAAACCCTCCAGAAATCAGGGATAGAAAGAACATAACTTTATGTTCCTTCTATAAAATAATAATAGAAGGCCATAACAAAGGCCATATATGATGAACCCACAGCAAACATTATCCTCAATGGTGAAAAATTGAAAGCATTTCCCCTAAAGTCAGGAAAAAAGACAAGGGTGCCCACTCTCACCACTACTATTCAACACAGTTTTGGAAGTTTTAGCCACAGCAATCAGAGAAGAATAAGAAATAAAAGGAATCCATATTGGAAAAGAAGAAGTAAAATTCTGTTTGCAGTTGACATGATCCTCTACATAGAAAACCCTAGAGACACAACCAGAAAATTACTAGAGCTAATCAATGAATATAGTAAAGTTGCAGAATATAAAATTAATACACAGAGAAATCCCTTGCATTCTTATACACTAACAATGAAAACACAGAAAGACATTAAGGAAACAATTTCATTCACCATTGAGACAAAAAGAATAAAATATTTAGGAATAAATATACCTAAAGAAACAAAAGACCTATATAGAGAAAACTATAAAATATTGATGAAAGAAGTCAAAGGTGACACAAATAGATGGAGAAATATATGATGTTCATGGATTGGAAGAATCAACATAGTGAAAATGAGTATACTACCCAAAACAATCTATAGATTCAGTGCAATCCATATCAAGCTACCATCGGTATTTTTCACAGGACTAGAAAAAATAATTTCACAATTTTTATGGAAATACAAAAAAACTCAAATAGCCAAAATAATCTTGAGAACAAAGAATGGAACTGGAGGAATCAAATCTGCCTGACTTCAGACTATACTACAAAGCTATAGTCATCAAGACAGTATGGTACTGGAACAAAGGCAGAAATATAGATCAATGGAACAAAATAGAAAGCCCAGAGATAAATCCACACACCTATGGACATCTTATCTCTGACAAAAGAGGCAAGAATATAAAATGGAGAAAAGACAATCTCTTTAACAAGTGGTGCTGGGAAAACTGGTCAACCACCTGTAAAAGAATGAAACTAGAACACATTCTAACACCATACACAAAAATAAACTCAAAATGTATTAAAAATCTAAATGTAAGACCAGAAAATATAAAACTCCTAGAGGAAAGCATAGGCAAAATACTCTCTGACATAAATCACAGCAGGATCCTCTAAGACCCACCTCCCAAAATAATAGAAATAAAAGCAAAAATAAATAAATGGGACCTAATTAAAGTTAAAAGCTTTTGCACAATGAAGGAAACTATAGGCAAGGTGAAAAGACAGCCTTCAGAATGAGAGAAAATAATAGCAAATGAAGCAACTGACAAAGAATTAATTTCAAAAATATATAAGGAGCTCATGTAGCTCAATACCAGAAAAATAAATTACCCAATCAAAAAATGGCTAAAAGAACTAAACATATTTCTCCAAAGAAGACATATAGCTGGCTAACACATGAAAAGATGTTCAACATCACTCATTATCAGAGAAATGCAAATCAAAACCACAATGAGGTACCATCTCACACAGATCAGAATCACTGCTATCAAAAAGTCTATAAATAATAAATGCTGGAGAGGGTGCAAAGAAAAGGGAACCCTCTTACACTGTTGGTGGGAATGCAAACTAATACAGCCACTATGGAGAACAGTGTGGAGATTCCTTAAATACTGGAAATAGAACTCCTATATGACCTAGCAATTCCTCTGTTGGGTATACACACCAAGGAAACCAGAATTGAAAGAGACACGTGTATACCCTAATGTTTGTCGCAGAATTGTTTACAATAGCTAGGACATGGAAGCAACCTAGATGTCCATCAATAGATGAATGGATACGAAAGCTGTGGTATGTATACACAATGGAATATTACTCAGCTATTAAAAAGAGTGCATTTGAATCAGTTCTAATGAAGTTGATGAAACTGGAGCCTATTATACAGAGTGAAAAGATCAGAGAGAAAAACACCAATACAGTATATTAACACATACATATGGAATTTAGCAAGATAGAAATCATGACCCTATATGCAAGACAGCAACAGAGACACAGATATAAAGAACAGACTTTTGTACCCTGTTGGACAAGGCAAGGGTAGGATGATTTGAGAGAATAACATTGAAACATGCACATAACCATATGTGAAATAGATTACCAGTCCAAGTTTGATGCATGAAAAGGCCACTCAAAGCTGATGCACTGGGACAACCCTGAGGGATAGGATGGGGAGTGAAGTGGGAGCGGGATCAGGATGGGGGACACATGCACACCCATGGCTGATTCATGTCAATGCATGGCAAAAACCACTACAATATTGTAAAGTAATTAGCCTCCAATTAAATAAACTATTTTTTTTTAATGAACAGTAGATATAAATCTCAAAAATAATAATGTTTGAGTTGAAGCATGACCTAAAAAAATTACATTTTATGGAAAATTCTATAAAATATATTCTATTCCATTACGACAAAAATCATATTAGTTGGTTATTGGGAAATAGAAAGTGTGAATAGAGAGGGTCAAGACTGATGAACTACAAGTGGGTACAAATCAACTTTTGAAAATTATAAACATATGCATTATGTTAATGGTGATGGTTCCATAGGTGCATACATATGTTAAAGTTAAATTGTATATGTAAATATGTGCCATGTGTGCCATACTTCAAAGTTGTTAGTAGTTTATCATAAAGTAAAGATGAGTATTGCTAGAAGGGAAATTTCCTCTTAAAAATAATGCATTGTTCTCCTGAATGTTTCCAATGTGGTTTTAGCGCTCTGGCTCTTAAGTCTTGATAAGTGTCATTGTAATAATCATGACTTCTGTTTCCTCTATTCAAATGCTTGGACATGTGGAATTTTGCTGACCCAGGAAGAACTCCTCCAAGGGCTAGTGAAATTCCTAGAGATGGCCCAGTGACAGTACTTTTCAAATGCAAACAAACTAGGCAAGGGCCTATACCCATAGCCACCTCCTTCACGGCTCTCTCTCACTGAGCCACTATCTACCTGCCCAGTTCGCTACAGGACCAGCTATCAGACAACTAGGGACAGTTTCTCTGCCCCAGAGCACTATGAAATTAAGCAGAATACTCAGTTCTAAAGCTGTTGATTTTGTTTTATCATTCTTTCCCAAAGAATCTACAAGGAAGGCTTTTGTACAGAGGTACCACCCTTTCTTTACCTCCAGGTCATGGCATATTCCCTCCTCTTTGGAACACTGACTAGAAAAGCCTTTTCTGTGTTACTCATCTCATCTGTGGGTCTTACTGTATTATTCAAGTAATAAAATCTATCAAAGACAGTCATCTTAATTTTGTTAGTCTTCAGTTTCCAACAGAAATATTTATACTTGTCTTCAACATGGATAACCTGTCTAGTTAATGGTATCTCATGAATTAAACTTAAAAAATGGCATATTAACTAACAGTTTTTAATTAACTAATGTCACCAAATGATATTTGGTAGTAAAAGTGATGTACGCATGAAATATTAAGTGATTCTTTGAAATAGCCTCCCAAAATAACAGAATAGTAATCATGCTGTCAAAGAATACATTTTTTTTTTTTTTTGGAGACCTTTATAGCCCTTTTTGATTTTGATTTCACAGGCTGTCATCCAAACTGTAAGATTCATCACCTCTTCTCTAACTGTACTACAGCAGCCAGTTTTATAAAAGACAAAGTTCTGAAAACCATTTGTCAGAAGATCATTAGTGAATTAGGTGCACAGTTATTAGAATAGCTTAGATGCCTGGGTGGAGAGGTGCCCACAAAGGAGTAACTTTTTGGAACTTTGGAGTGTGGTCAGCTGTTTTAGAATATATACCTTACCCTTAAATGGAAAAAAATAAGAATCACCAGTAGTTAAAGTATGTTCTTTCCAAATTAATTTTGTACTTATTTGGAGCTTAAAGGAAAAACTACTCTGAATATGCAGAATTTGACATTTTTGTACCAATTTTTAGGGTTTGCATTTTCATGAATTAAATATAGAGCACGCATTATTCAAACTTAATGGCTCTTTAAATATCTGAGTGACCTCCTCTCAACTACAGATATTTCACACATAAATCATTAGACACATGTGGTGATCTAGTGCTTAGCACCAGGGTTTAAAATTCTTTCTGACTCCTCCTCTTGGTTCTAATATGTGTATTTCTATAGGATGGTGTGGTTAGTCTACAAGTGGTCACTTCTGACCAATATTGCCAATCTGGTGGAATTCAGAAGCACATAGAATGGATGCTAGATCCTGGGGAAATATGCAGAAAGCATATAACCTATTCCAGGTCTCAGAGTGCTTAGATGAACACTAGAGAAGTAAACTTGTACCCCAGGTGGCTCAGTGGTAAAGAATCTGCCCACCAGTGTAGGTGATGCATGTTTAATCCCTAGGTTAGGAAGATCCCCTGGAGAAGGAAGTGGCAACCCACTTCAGTATTTTGCCTGAAAATCCCAGAGACAGAGGAACCTGGCTGGCTACAGTTGATGGGGTCACAAAGAGTCCAACACGGCTGAGCCAAGAGGACAAGATACAATGATACAACTTTATAATTATATGCTAACTTGAATATAATTTCATGTGCTAGTGAATCCTTTAGTAAAACCTTTAGAACAGGGCAGCATTCAGAATCCGGTTTCCTACATCAGAATTCTCACTTTACCATCAATTAAATGGCAACCCACTCCAGTGTTCTTGCCTGGAGAATCCCAGGGACAGGGGAGCCTGGTGGGCTGCCGTCTATGGGGTCGCACAGAGTCGGACATGACTGACACAACTTAGCAGCAGCAGCAACTTGACTAGAGGCCTTGGGCAGTTTCACTACACTAGCTCTCAGTCAAATCTGATTTTCCTGTCCACAGCATAAGCTTGTGAAGATCAAATGAAATGTTCTATGTAAAGTGCTCAGTACAGAATCTGTTCAAATATAAAGTTTTACTCAAAACCATAAGCGCCACATGCAGCCTCCTATTTCAATGACAACCCTATCAGGAAAGGACATCATTCTGTATAAAATTAGATTGGCCTATAGAAGCAGACTGATCTGATCTGATAGAAGCAGAAGCCAGATGGTGGGAGAAGACTCAAACCATAGCTAAGGGGGAAAGTTGTCATCATGGTCAAAGTGTGTTGAGACCTCCACAGGACAGGTTAAAAAAAGAACCAAAATATTTAACAATTTATAAACCCTTGAAAAACTTGGAGATAGTTCTACTTTCCTATTCTGATAAATTACACTAAGACTGTGAAACATATTAGAATATTGAGAGACAAGCTTACATGGAGTTGGCAGCATAACATAGGGGTTAGCATTCCAGTTACAGAGCCATGCTAAATTAAATGAGTTTAAGACATTACTTTGTTTCAGGGAAGTAAAAGATACATGATATGTATTGTTTAGAATAATAGCAACAGGGTCAATTCTAGGTCTAACATTCTAAGAGTTTATATATAAAGTGCTAGTGAAAGTTATAGAAACTTGACCACGGGAGAAACAATTGAGAAATCTAGAGATATTATGCAGATGATTTATAGGGAACAAATAAGGCCAAACTTAAAGTATAATAGTCATATGAAATAGATGCTTAATTATACAATTTAAATAGTAATATTAAAAGCTGCTAATACATATATATATTAATAATATTTACTATGTGCCAGGCTTCCTAATGGGTGATTTCTATATTTGAAGTAATTAAATATTTTTAAGCTAGAACAGGATATAGCTTCAGCATGGGTACACAACAGTAACTATAAAAGTGCAGCATAACTTGCAAGAGGGGTTCAGAGACAACAAGACTAAAGAGGTATGCAGGTGTTGGTCCACAGTTCTGTGGACAAATGGAGAGCTTAGAATAGACAAATGGAGAGCTTAGAGCTGTCTTCTTCAGTTACTTGTCAGCAACACCACCACCACCATCATTGGCATCATGACACCATCCTCATCACCACTACCATTAATATTTTCTGAGTACCTATTTTGTGCTGGACACATCTAATACACACCACAAAGTTGGTTAGAACTGTCTCTCCCCCTATATGAATGTCATAAATAATGTTCAGACTAAATAATTAGTTTTTCCAACTTCACAAAAATAAGTAGAAAAATAAAATCAGGATTTGTGTCCATATTGGCAGACTTAAGACTTCACGGATTTCCCCTATCCATGATCTGACTTTTAAAGCAAGTGTAAAGATGGAACTATCATCTCTGTTTTTTTTCTTTAGAGGCACCTGTTACTAGAAATAGACAAGATTAGTATATTTAAATCCAAGAAAAAGCCTTTGTAGGGACTCAACTCTCCAATGAGAAAATACTCAGTCTCTCCATTTGTGTCATCAGGATCTCAGGTCTGCTAGTCACAGCTGCAGCAAAACGGGGAAGCCAGAACTGCTCTGCTTTTTTGTAGGCTATAGAATGAATGCTCCAGAGAAATGTTTGTTGTTATTGTTCAGTTAGTTAACTTGTGTCTAACTTTGTGACCCCGCGTACCACAGCACACTAGGCTCTTTATCCACCACTGTCTCCTGGAGTTTGCTCAAATTCATGTCCACTGAATCCATGATGCAGCCTAACAACAAAAACAACCTCAACAGTCAATAAAATCATACATATGGGAGCACAAGGGAACTGAATTCACAAGGCAACATGATAGAGAGATATCCAAAAAGCAATAAGCCCCAAAAAGAGATGTAAGGTGCAAATCACTTCACCTTTGGCAGCAAAGCAGGGCTAAATTATGGCCAGCATATAAGTGGGTAAAAATAAGAGTCATACAAATTAATAAACAGAAGCCTCAATATAAACAAGAGGCCAGAAGGGAGAATACACATACCTTGTGAGTGTAGCAGAGTTCCAACCAGAAGAAAGACTCTTTTTTCCTGGCAAGGACTCAGACAATGAAAAGTCATGGGCTCTGTTTACTGGAGCCCTCCCAACCTTCTTTTCCTTTATGTCAATGGGTTCTCCTTCCCTTGCCCTGACTGACTAGCCATAATTACAAACCTCTGGTTGCAATTCTCTGCTGATCTCAAATAAATCCATTTTCGCTAGAGAAATATCTGGCAGTCTGTTTCAGATCAACATCAATTTCCAAATTCTTCTCCATTTCTAACTGGCTTTCCCGAAACAATTATGAACATAGACCATAGTCCAGCACTTAATTTCTTTTCAGTTATTTAGTGTTTTATGCCACATTTCAAAGTAGTTTCTAGTTTGAAGGCAAAACAGTCTTCTTTTACATCCTACTTTTATAAATTTAAGACTAGATACTCTAAACTTTGGGAAAATACCTTTAAGACCACTGGCCATTGAATATTTGCTTTATTCTCTTAAAAGAAACAAGAATTCCAAAGTTAAATAGACACAGGTTTATGTGGTTACTGCCATGTACTCTGTGTCCTTATATAAAGATTAAATGAGTAACTTCATTGTTCTTTATGTACCTTTTAAGGTTATTATCAGATACTGTGGATCTAACACAGCACATGGGTATAACACACTAACTGTTTTCAGACAGATCAGTGGTCATAAAAGCAAGCATTCAGTCACTCCCTTCCACTCTTTTCCTTTGCAGACATTCAATCATTCATAGCATATCCCACCCCTACACCTCTCCCCAAACCCTGCCCCACTGAGCCAGGTGAAGACTCAGATTCCACTCACAGATTCAGGCAAATACTGCCAACTTATAGAAGCTGGCTTATAAATTGCTTGTAACCTCTTTAACATCCTTGAGTCTAACTAGAATAACAATGAAACAAATAGCTGAAAAGCATGAAAATATTAAATACATGTTGGAAAATGGCTAGAGATCAGGAATGGCTTCCCAATTGAGTTGATATGACAGGAGAAAGATGATTATGTCAAAGTTCAATTAAATGAAAATTCTGTTTACAGAAGAAGTGGACATGGGTAGTAAAGAGATAAAGAGTCAGAGAAGCCCGATAATAAATATCTTTGAAAAATGGCATGAAGTTCAAACTATTTGACACAGAGGATTTTAAGGGGAATGGATAAAACATGTTTTCAGAAAAAAAATACGCTTAATGTTTAGAATTAAACATTTATAATCATTTAGAAGATAAATTTGACAAGGTAAGAACAATTCAAAACTATTGTAGGAACATAGGTAAGAGGTAATTGGTGTATTCCACAGTGGGAATGGGAAGAACTAAGGTGATTACCACTGGGAATGCCAAGTAGGTCATGTTTAGAAATAATGACATATGTCTAAATACTAAGAAGTGTTTCTCAATATTTTGTTGTCTATATTCCCAGCTCCTTCTCATCCCACGAGATTCTTAAAGCAAACCATACTTATCTTTTCATCTATAAATATTTAAGTATTTTCTAAAAGAATTTTTTCAAACATAACCATTATCACAACTGAAACATACTGACAATTTCCTAGTATCACTTAACATCCAGTCATTGTTCAGAGTCTCCAATATTGTCTTTTTTAAACAGTTGTTTCTTCAAACCAGGAACCAAACAAGGCTCCTTTTTGCATGTGGTTAACATATCTCTGCAGCCATGAAATTAAAAGACGCTTACTCCTTGGAAGGAAAGTTATGACCAACTTAGATAGCATATTCAAAAGCAGAGGCATCACTTTGCCAACAAAGGTTCATCCAGTCAAGGCTATGGTCTTTCCTGTGGTCATGTATGGATGTGAGAGCTGGACTGTGAAGAAGGCTGGGTGCCGAAGAATTGATGCTTTTGAACTGTGGTGTTGGAGAAGACTCTTGAGAGTCCCTTGGTCTGCAAGGAGATCCAACCAGTCCATTCTGAAGGAGATCAGCCCTGGGATTTCTTTGGAAGGAATGATGCTCAAGCTGAAACTCCAGTATTTTGGCCACCTCATGCAAAGAGTTGACTCATTGAAGAAGACTGATGCTGGGAGGGATTGGGGGCAGGAGGAGAAGGGGACGACAGAGGATGAGATGGCTGGATGGCATCACTGACTCGATGGATGTGAGTCTGAGTGACCTCCGGGAGCTGGTGATGGACAGGGAGGCCTGGCGTGCTGCGATTCATGGGGTCGCAAAGAGTCGGACACGACTGAGCGACTGATCTGATCTGATCTGAACATATCTCTAAGTCTCGGTGACAATTTACCCCTTCCATTTAAGATACTAAGAGAAGACAAAATTGGAGACCAAGGGAGGAGGTCATGTACACTTTGTGCCCTTCAGTTGACCTAAACTGGACTCAGGCAACTACAGGCTTATCCCCACCTCTTTGTTCTTGCAATATGCATGCTGCCTACACCACTTCCATACTAGAAGCTAGTTCAAGGACACGGCCTTGAGAGAATAAGGTATTGACAAGATCACCTAGACTAAATATGTGTCTGAACCAAGTTAAGGACTCTGTATAAGCTTTTAAGATTCTGGTGGGCTGTTGAAGATATGATCCATTAATTTTGTGGCCACTCAGGGCAAGCCAAATAAATTCCTTTGATGAACCCTGCCACCTACTTATCTGCCATGGCCTTTCACTTTGTTCAGTCTTTCAGATTTCACCTGAGAAACTCCCAAGGTTGTGACTTATTACCTGTGGATAATAAGGAGAAGGAAGCATAGATTAATCCATAGACAATAAGAATATAAAAGTTTTATTTGAACAGAAATGAGACTACCACCTGAGAAATGCAGATTCAAGAGGCAATTGAATTGTGTTCTACTGGACTATGAAAAGAGAGGTTTATAAACCACAAGGGTACAGTTAGTTACAGGAGTTGTTTAACAATTATAGTTGGAGCTAGCAAGAACTAAGGGTGCTTATTAAGCAAGGGCTGGAGGGGGTCTGAAATTGTTGCATAAAGTTAACTTGAGACCATAAAGTTATGGCTGGCAGCTGCTAGCAAGATACTGTTTTGGGAATGGTTGATCATGTCCTCAAGTTTGAGAGAGTACAGAAAACTGAAATTCTTAGAAATGCAACGATGGACCCGAAAGCACGTTCACAGTGTATCCAGCTCCATTCTCAATGCCTAAACCACAGTTACTACATTTTGAATCATAAGTGCATCCTTTTAGTGGTTAAAGCAGATGTACGATGTCTGTTTGATGGGCCATAAGACATGCCGTTTTAGTTAACAAAGTTCAAGCCAAATCCAGCATAAACCAGAATGAATTCCCCATATTTCAATACATGAAAATTTTTCCATCAGAAGAATGTCTGGATTCATGGATTTTATCAGGTTAGAGGATAATGCCATTTGTTGACAGAGAACCCCTGGGAAAGTGAAAACTTGTGTAAGAATAGAAACAATTGCAGTTGTTTTCTGAACATGCCTGTGTGGCAAATAAGTGCCACAGTAGGGTAAGTATTACCAATGTGTAGCTCAGGAGGAAAATATCAGTTTTTAGTTTTGTGATCCTGAGTCACGAGCTGAGCTTCCCTCATAGCTCAGTCAGTGAAGAATCTGCCTGCCATGCAGGAGACCTGGGTCTGGAAGATCCCCTGGAGAAGGAAATGGCAATGCACTCCAGTATTCTTGCCTGAAAAATCCCATGGACAGAGGAGGCTGGCAGACTACAGTCCATGGGGTTGCCAAGTTAGCTACTAAACAAACAACAGAGAAAGTCTTGCTTGAAATATTTTAAGAACAAATATGGAGCCATGAAATTTAGCCATATAAACAGAATTCTGTGACAGAAAGACAAATAATGGATTTTTATTAACAAAGTCTGAAAAGGCCTCTTAAGAGGTTAGAAGCTGTCCTCTAAAAACAGGAATAATATGGACAGAGGGGAAGACATCCAGGCCCACATATGGAAGCAATTGTGCCAATGCAGAGAAAGTAAACAAATAGCATGTGTTTGGTGGTTCCCCCAAGCAGGTAACAATAGGAATTTGGTGTAATGATTAAAAGTTTATTTACATATCAAATAGGAATCTCCTCAGTATAAATTCTATAGTCACCATCTGCCACCATATGCAAGAATATATCTTAATCCTTTCTGACCAAGTTCATTCATCTAGAGAATTCAAGGCATGCTTCTCTAAAGGCCATTCTGAGTTTCCTTCCATCAACTTAATCCCAACCTTATCCAGCATACCCTAGAGAATAGCCGTGAATTGTTACAAATTTTTTTATACCATATACTTGTCTAAAACTAGATGTTAGTATTTCAAAGTCTATCTTAAGAGGGAAGTATTAAAACTATTTTAATCACTTAAATATAATTAAGGATATCCTTCTAATTCTAAATTCCTGAAATTTCTCAACAGTCTCTTACAATGTTATATTTTCCCAAGTTGTTACAGAAATAAAGAGCACTTCCTCAGCCATGGAACATTTTGAAATCATGATTAGTGATCAATTGCTTCTAATCATAACTGAGTCTCCCCTCTTGATTAGAGGGTCTTTTTCTTCCTCTTCTGCTACTAATACGAATATCATATCATATGCATTCAAACCAGGCTGATGGTCAAGGTTTGAGAGTGCCTAAAATAAAAGTTGGCAACTGATGCTCAGGGGACCAAATCTGGTTCTGAGGAGAGCTTCACAGGTTCACAGAGGTAGACTTCTTAGTATTTAATTTTTTAAAAAGTGTCCAAAATTTAAAGATTAGGAGATTCAAATAAAAAGTTTTGGATGTTTATTAAAAACACAAATATTGAGCCTACATTTTCCCATATTAACAATCAACTGTAGATAATAAGAGGACAACTATTGTACGAAAGTGAAAGAAAGTGAAAGTCACTCAGTTGTGTTTGACTCTTTGCAACCCCATGGCCTATACAGTCCATGGAATTCTCCATGCAAGAATACTGGATTGGGTAGCCTATCCCTTCTCCAGTGGGTCTTCCCAACCCAGGAATTGAACCTGGGTCTCCTGCATTGCAGGTGGATTCTTTACCAGCTGAGCTACCAGGGAATCAGTATTGTACAGGGAAGAACAAATCTGACTCCATTATTAGATGTGTTCATTTTTACTTTAAATTTTGTGTAAAAATAAACCTATTTACGAGACAGCAAAAGAGACACTGATGTATAGAACAGACTTTTGGACTCTGGGACCGGGAGAGGGTGGGATGATTGGGGAGAATAGCATTGAAATATGTATAATATCATATCTGAAACGAGTCGTCAGTCCAGGTATGATGCCCCATAACAGATGCCTAGGGCTGGAGCACTGGGACGACCTGGAGGGATGGTGTGGGGAGAGGGGAGGGAGGAGGGTTTCAGGATGGGGAACACGTGTATACTGGTGGCGGATCCATCTCGAAGTATAGTAAAAGCAATACAATATTGTAAAGTTAAGCAAAAAAAAAAAAAAAATTTTGTGCTTTACTGCCTGTGCTCTACATCTTTTGTAAAATAATATTGCCTGTAACCAGAAAGAGCTCCAAAGCCAACGATTCCACATTTTTGGCTTCACTATGCATTTGGCACAGAAACTTGCTGTTGGTAACTCTACCCCTGTTACCGTACAATACAAAATGGAGACTAAACAAATTCTGAGCAGTGAAACCATTTAAACCATGTAAGCAAATCTAGTTTTAGCTTATTTCATGAACATAAGTGCCACTTAGGTTATTTCTTGCAAATGCCTCTGATATTCAAAAAATAAATATAATTCATCTTTCTAAAATAGTAAAAGATAAATCATTTTTAACTATTCCTCTGCTATCTAGAAACCCCAACTGTAATTTCCAGTCATTGCAAAGGTTAAAGGAATCTTTCATTTTCACTTTATAAGCCATCCTGTAACATCATGCCTCTGAGCTTCATATCAGTTTGGAATGTGAAGACATCCAGTTCAAACTGTTCTATGAGTAGACAAGTGCTATTTTACCAATCTGGTTTTAAGTTTTACCATTTCTGGATCTGACACCCTTTAGAGTACACTTTCAAGTTTTCATAACTGCTACTACTTCTGATTACTTCTCAACTTTGAAGCCAAGATACAGTTTTCATCTTATATAGCTGTTACACTTAAATTCAAGAACAGGCATACCCTGAAGATATCAAACACTTGGTTCCAGACAACTGCAATAAATCAAATATTGCAGCAAAGTGAGTAACATAAATTTTTGGTTTCCCAGTATTTAAGAGTTTACATTACACTGCAGTTTAAGTGTACAGTAGCATTATGTCTAAACCAATATAAATATCTTATTTTAGAAAGCACTGTATTATTTTAAAAATGCTTAAATAGTAACAAACATCAAATCATCAAACAAATATAATTTTTGAAACACTGTGAGAATTGACAATTCTCACAAAAAATGTGACACAGACACCAAGCAAGCAAATGCTGTTGGACAAATTATACCAATAGAATTGCTTGATACAGGGTTGCCACAAACCTTCAATTTGTAAGTTACACTCTATCCTCGTAGTGCAATAAAATGAGATATCCTGTAGTTTTAAAAGCAAAGTAAAATATTTGATCTATGTCTCCAGCAAAAGTGTGAGCATTAAGATAGACCAAGAGAATAAAATGTTTATGAATAAGATCTTTATAATGATGAACCAAGTAGCAGTTAAGACTATGCCTATGTGCTTAAGTGTACAAAGCAAACATGAGTATGTTGGGGATAGGGATAAAGGAAACAATCCTGGTTTATAAGTTTACTTTATCAGTAAGAGTCCAAGAAAAAAAAAACCCATGCTCTTTTAGGCAGAATATTGCTGCTGCTGCTAAGTTGCTTCAGTCGTGTCTGACTGTGTGATCCCATAGACGGCAGCCCACCAGGCTCCCCGATCCCTGGGATTCTCCAGGCAAGAACACTGGAGTGGGTTGCCATTTCCTTTTCCAATGCATGAAAGTGAAAAGTGAAAGTGAAGTCGCTCAGTCATGTCTGACTCCTAGCGACCCCATGGACTGCAGCCTACCAGGCTCCTCCGTCCATGGGACATCCCAGGCAAGAGTATTGGAGTGGGGTGCCATTGCCATCTCCAAGGCAGAGTGTTACTATTTAGTTATTGATGAATTGAAAAGACAGGACATGGCAAGATAAATATTACATATTAATGCATATGAGTGGAATTGAGAAAAAATTACGTAGATGAACTCATTTTCAAAGAATGAGCAGAGATACAGACATAGAAGACAAATGCATGGATACCAAGAGGTGGCATGGATTGAGAGAGTTGGACTGATATATGCTGGGGTCCAGCCCCGGTGGATCCAGGGAATTCGAAGGGGAGACGGAGTCGGCGGGGGTCAGGAAAATTAAAGATATAAAGAGTAATAAAAATGAAGATAGCTCAGTGAGGAAATTCAGTGAAGAAAAGCGGATGAAATAAGGATAGCTCAGTGAGAACATTTTGTGGAGAGAGGAGGCTGAATAATTCAGCCAGAAGGTAAGAGAAAGAACGACATGGGGAGACCAAGCTTCGGTGATCCAAAATGACTGATTTTATTTTCCAAAGTAGTTTTATACCTTAAGTTTTGCATAGAGGATAATGGAGGAAGGGGTGGAGTCATGCAGGGACAGCAGTCCCTGAGCCAGGCTTTCAAACCTATCATACGCAAAAGTTTAGGTGAGTTACATCATCTTCTGGACCAGAGGCCTATTAACATTTTAGGGAACTTATTTTCTCTAAAGGTGATTATTCTAAAGTCAGGCACCACCCTCCAAAAGCATTAGATAAGGTTGCATTCCTATAGGGCAAAAGGTGAGGTGGGCTCAATCAAGAAAAGAATTAACTCAAGGGTCCAAAGTTACAAACATTGAGGCTACTACTTACATTTATATAAACCAATTATATCAGTCAATACACTGCCAAGGACACAGTAGGTAAGGGACATGGAGACTTAGAAGCAAACATTGGCCCAACAAGTGAAAAACCCTTCACCAATGCAATTTCTAATCAGCCCACTAATAGTTTTCTAACTTCTCTAAAGAACCTGTTTATAGAAGCACATGTGGCCGGACAAGCCTGTCAGGCGGGCTAGAGGACTTCCAAAGGAGTTTGTAGGTAGAAACACTGTCACACCCAGGAATTATTAACCGGAGCTGTAAGTTAACTCTATTTTCAGAGAGAGGTAGTGGGGGACAGCCCCCCGTAAAGTCAGAGGTGTAGGTGAGAGCACAAAACAGAAAGTAGGCAGACTCTGGTTTTGAGGGGTAGATGCTCGAGAATTTCCAGAGGGCTCCTGAGGCTTAATCTCACACTTGCGTGTGCCGAGCCTCCTTCCTCATGACCTTTGTCATGGGCGGAGCACTGATCCAAGCCAGATCCCGACAGATATATACACACTACTATGTATAGAATAGAGAAGTAATGAGAACATACTCTATCACACAGAAAACTCTATCCAGTGCTCTGTAGTGACCTAAATGAGAAGGAAATCCAAAAAAGAGGGGATATATGTGGATGCATAGATGATTCACTTTGCTATACAACAGAAACTAACACACCATTGTAAAGCAACTGTACTTCAATTAAAACACATACATACACACAAAACAGCTACCAAAACAAGCTACCAACCCAAAGGCTGAGGAACAATGAGAAGAGGCTGGAATTATTTAAATTTTGAAATTCATAGTCCTGCAGAAAAGAAATTCAGACCTGTGAGAACAGGTTACTCCTTGAAAGTGTTGGTTTCTCAAAGCTGAAGTGCCCCACTTGGCCAGGATCTGGAACTCTGAAGAGGTACTAGCAGGAGGGTGCTAAAGTCTGAGGGATCCAAAGAAACTAGTTATGCAACCCATGGGAAAACCCTGTGGGATCAACTACTGACGCTTTAACCTGTCACCACCAGAGTGAAGAAACTGCTGGGGTGTTGCTAACAGGATAGGAAGTTGAAAAAGACCAGAAGCAAAAGGATAATAAGAGACAAAACAGAGAAAACGCTTTTTACATCAGCTTTCCAGGCCCTTATTACTATTCCTACCAGATTTAACAGGTATCAGCTGGCAAACCACAGCTATGGTATGGGTTCCAGCTCCAGCTCAGAGATAATACTCTACTAACTAGCAGTTACCTGACTAGAAATCATTAGTGTTTTGATCTACAAAGTTTTTTCAAGTATGCATGTCATTTAGTATTTTTGATCTTCACAGAGCAGACATGAGAACATCCGTTATGCACATGAAGAAACGGGTTTACACATCCAACATCATATGGGTGGAAGAGCCAGCATTAGAACCTAGCAACTCATTTCATTGTTTGAGTAATCAAAAGATGCAAATCCAACAGGCAATTGGATTCTTAAGGCTAACTGATCCTGTGAATCTCATTCTTCTGCAACAACAGAAAGCTGGGTGCTTGGAAGGCCCTAAATCACAAGTGGTAACTACCTGCTGACCTTCTAAATTAAAAATTTCAGCTGAAGATATGGGACATGGATGAGCAATTGTCTACTATTTACTGAAACAACTACCAGTTCAGTTCAGTTGCTCAGTCGTTTCCAACTCTTTGCAATCCCATGGACTGCAGCATGCCAGGCCTCCCTGTACATCACCAACTCCCAGAGTTTACCCAAACTCATGTCCATTGAGTTGGTGATGCCATCCAACTATCTCATCCTCTGTCGTCCCCTTCTCCTCCTGCCCTCAATCTTTCCCAGCATCATGGCCTTTTCAAATGAGTCAGTTCTTCGCATAGGTGGCCAAAATATTGGAGTTTCAGCCTCAACATCAGTCCTTCCAATGAACACTCAGGGCTAATCTCCTTTAGGATGGACTGGTTGGAACAATTATATGCCTTTTAAAAACACCTGAAGAATACAATGCAGTTTAGCACTTCAATATCTCTAGGAAAGGCATCACTCTACCCCAACCCTGCTCCTGGTTAAGGGTACAGATTCTAGTTGGTTTAAAGTATTTCCCTCACCCTGCAACTACTATACAGAGTAAATTACTGTGACTTCAGTTAAAAAAAAAATTCTTCCTCAGTTAACAGCATTCCTCTTTGCTATTGGCCAAAAACAAACATGATTTAGGAGATACATTTTTTCCAATGACTACTAGGTTAGTGGAAACCAGGAACATTTTTCACTTGTACACTATAGAGCTCAGCTCAACCAATTCTAACTGGCAGCCTGGTTTCTACAGAACATTAGTTAGTTAGGTCCTTCATAACCATTTTTTTTGTTTGTTTGTTTTTGTTTTTGCATAGGGGGGCAGAAGATGCATTTTGATAATTAAGTTTAGCAAGTATTTACTATAACTGTGGAACTTACCAGTGTTGTTACTATTTTAATGTGAACCATGCGGTTTCCTTTATTTATTCTCCAAATTTGTGTGCCAAAATACAGATAGTTTTTAACAGTATCTGCAGACATTTATGCTAATAGTCCACGAAACAGATTTGGAGAAACACATATTTAAGGATATATCATCCCTTAGTTCTATCTCCAACACCCTTATCTAATTCTTATTGAAGATCTGCTCGGAAATAAAAATCCCACTTACTCTCAAGTTTTCTTTCTTCTTTTTCTTGATTCCCATTTTGCTCCCAACACACACACACACACACACACACACTTAGATTGCTTCTGCTGTTTAGTTCACAGCTTCAGTTCTCTTACAATAACAAGCAAACAAAAACAAACACAAAATTACAGACCAAAAATACGCCAAAGAGACCTTCTCAAAATCTCATGTTTTTCAGCAGAATTGTTTCAAAGGGTAAAGGTAATCTCAAAATTCCATAAGAGACCCTCTCAGCTCTTCAAATATTCATTTCTCTCTTTTCTTCCTATAAACCCAGGATATTTCTTCCACTCTCTAAAAACGTGCTTGTTGTCTGTGACATGAATGTAGAGAGCAGTCTATAAGGACTGGTATTTACATCACTTTATTTGCAGGCTTCCTTGGCACAGGCCTACCTCAAAGGCAGAAGATATTTGAGGGTGACTATGAGCTTTGCTTTCTGGATGGTAAAGAAAATGAAAACAGAAAAGGAAGCACAGAATTGGCCAAGATAATTACATATTTTCATTCTAAACTGCTTTGTCTTATCACAGGATATTACAGCTAGAAAGGTTATCCAACTCTTACCTTGATACAGTTAAGGAAAAGGGTGAAGGAGGGGTGAATTGTCCAGAGCTTACTAGGTAGCATCTAAAGCAAAAGTAAAACTGAGCTCTCCGATACCCTCTTCCCTGGTCCATGCTGTTTAGTCAGTTATGAGCTGGGTTAGGCTGGAATGATTTGCATGTAGCTATAATCAATGATGCCCAGGCCTAGTTAATCATCAGATTCACCTGGGTTTCTCTTGCACCTGTAGCCTTTCAGGTCCCACTCCAAATTTTGTGATAGCTAAATCATGGAGTATGTTCTTCTCTAATCTAAAGTCTGTCCCCGTGAGTCTGAAATCATAAATGTTGGATAACTCTGGAAAAGACCATGGAGTTTGAGAATTATAAGATATAACTTCATTGTCCCAGACTTGCTTTTATTCTGTAAGTTAGTGTAAGAGATGGACCTTCCTTGGTGGAGTCAAGGGTATGGTTACTACTTTACACCTAGTTAGACTTTGCTAGGTAACCTATGGGAAGTTGCTTAATTGTTTTCACGTCATATCTATTATGAAAGCTGATTTACAATGACCTGTCTCTGGGTTCCTATCAAAGCCCAATTAATTGTTAGGAGAATAGATCTTTAACCTTTCAATAAAAATTATTGAAAATTCAATGCTTCTTTTTTTAAACAGCATTTTAAATTTCAACTATGCCAAGATGAAAGAGAAACTACTATGTAATTAAAAACAAGCAAATAAAGTATAAATAAAACAAAACTAAAAGTCTGATCTACACATGGACTCCAAAAAAATTGGAAGCAATATTTGAAACATTTGGAGAAGAAACAGATGCTATGCATTCTAAAATCTATTTCACCGTATGTAGAATAGCATCTCCTATTTCTTTCTCTTTCTCTGTTGGGCCATATCACCTGTTTTTATGAGAATAAAAGACAAATGATATTTTAATACAGATAAGAAATATATATATATATATATATATAAATATATATAATTATGACAAACTTTGGGGACATTAACCAACTGGCCAATTGTGATTAGAGACGAACTACTATGGAAGATAAAAATAATAAAATTTTAATGAGACCCCTTAAGTATTTGCATGCTTGAAAGGTACAAAGGCTTATACTAATAGAAAAGGGTTTTCAGATCTCACAGACCAAAAGATGCAATTTGAACAGAACAAACCAGTAGCAGAAATCTGACTTCTATCATAAGTCTGTAATTTTTCTTCTCTTTCATTGAAAGTTTGTAGAATCTAAACTCCGTTAGGAATTATGCATTTAGAAACAATTCACTTTCCTGGAACTTGGGAGAATAGCTTTCCTTCTGATCATCTCACAAGTCAACATTATTAGTAGCCATCATTATTATCAAGAACAAAATTTCCTTATTATGGACCCACTCTGTGTGATTAGATGACAGAATCAACCAAATACTAAAAAATAGTATAAGTGGTGGTAAGAATATAAGTTCTGACATGAGACTTTCTGGAACCAAAGCCTGACTCCATCATTTTACCAGGTATATACATCTGGGCAAGTTACTTAAATCCTCTATGCCTCAGTTTAGTCCTTTGAAAAAATGACAGATGTGACATCTCCAACATTGAAATTTTCAAGTTTTTGATCACATACAGCGCGAGGAATACTCAGCAAACTATAATGTCAGATATGCAGATGACACCACTCTTATGGCAGAAAGTGAATAGGAACTAAAAAGCCTTTTGATGAAAGTGAAAGTGGAGAGTGGAAAAGTTGGCTTAAAGCTCAACATTCAAAAAACAAAGATCATGGCATCCGGTCCCATCACTTCATGGGAAATAGATGGGGAAACAGTGGAAACAGTGTCAGACTTTATTTTCTGGGCTCCAAAATCACTACAGATGGTGACTGCAGCCATGAAATTAAAAGACGCTTACTCCTTGGAAGGGAAGTTATGACCAACCTAGATAGCATATTCAAAAGCAGAGACATTACTTTGCCAACAAAGGTCCATCTAGTCAAGGCTATGGTTTTTCCTGTGGTCATGTATGGATGTGAGAGTTGGACTGTGAAGAAAGCTGAGCACCAAAGAATTGATGCTTTTGAAATGTGGTGTTGGAGTAGACTCTTGAGAGTCCCTTGGACTGCAAGGAGATCCAACCAGTCCATTCTAAAGGAGACCAGCCCTGGGATTTCTTTGGAGGGAATGATGCTAAAGCTGAAACTCCAGTACTTTGGCCACCTCATGCGAAGAGTTGACTCATTGGAAAAGACTCTGATGCTGGGAGGGATTGGGGGCAGGAGGAGATGGGGATGACAGAGGATGAGATGGCATCACTGATGCGATGGATGTGAGTCTGAGTGAACTCCCGGAGTTGGTGATGGACAGGGAGGCCTGGTGTGCTGCGATTCATGGGGTCGCAAAGAGTCAGACATGACTGAGCGACTGAACTGAATTGAACTGAATGGGTAACCAATAAATGGAAACTTCATAATGAAGAATATGGAAACTTCATAATGAAGAATATAGAAACATGACTCTGGAGTAAATTAAAAGTAACTCCAATGAATATAATATTCTAATTTAACCAAATCACTTAACAAACATTTATGGATGTTTTTACTATGTGTCAGACATTGGGCTATAAGATGAAGCTGTTATAGAAAGGAAGATGGCACTTTCTTGCCTCAGAGAGAAACTGATAAAGGTAAGGTGCACATATCAGGGAGCTCCTCAGTGCCAAAATTTTCTTCATAGGAAACTCTTAATCATGACGGGGAGATGGGTGGGTATCCTTTGATGTCTTTCAGACACTCATATTTGTAACTTATCTTTGCTTGCCATAGGAGCCAAGGACAAGCTACCAGAATGGGCTAATAGATGAAAGAGGTGATTTCTGGCCTCTGCCCTGCCAGATATTCAAAGTGTAACCATGGGCAAGCCCCTCTCCCTCTCTCAGATCTCTACTTCCTTCACCGCATCTCTCCAAGACTGGCTATGACGATTCAGTGAGCTAATTCCTGTGACAAGTACCTTGTGAATTTTCAGAGGCTGTGTCAATGAAAGGGTAAGGAAAATAAGATAAATTTGATAATACCCACTGAGAATCAATTTTGAGCAAAAAGCAGAACAAAAAAGCAAACATTCAGCACTCCCTGTCTGGCCCCAAGCTTTCCCTCTTAGCCCCAAGTCTGTCAATACCTCTAATCTCCTTTTTTATTTATGCTGGGCTCTGAGCTAAATGCCTTATAAGTATTATTTCCATTAGCCAGCACAGCTGCCCCATGAACTGGGCACTATAGGTATCCCTTTTTACAGACCAGAAATCTGATGCCAAGGGCCGTCAGGTCCACAGAGGACCAAACCAGACCTAGAAACCAGCCTAGGTTTCTCTGATGCTAAAACTTGTGTAATAAACCACTTTCACGTTGAATTTCCAAGTTTACATCTCAGGGACCCTGAAGCCAGGGGCCAGCTACCTATGTGCTGGTCCTTAGGACCTGGACTTCAGAGTACCGTGGACTGCCCAGTTCAGCCCTTTTCTCCTGTGTTAACTTCATGGCTTCTAAGTCCCTCCAATTTGCCTTTTTGATTGTCAGTATGTTCATATAATAAAACTAGATTAAAGCATCTCCCTGTCATTGAGAGAACAAAAGCACTTATTAAACGAGCCTTTGGTTATTGATGGCTTGTCTTGATGCGTTGGAAGGAGGCATCCCAGGACATTCCACAAGAAACTCTTGACTCTTGACTCAGCCACTAACTTTCCACGTTCCCTCAGACAAATAGTTTAACTGTTTTGAGCCTCAGTTTCTTCATCTGTAAAAGAGAATACTGCCTGCAATTCCTACTTTCTTGAATTCCTATAGGGATAAAATTAGATAATCCATATGGAATAGGTTTATAAGCTTTAACATTCTACCATACTAACCATTGCTCTTTAACAGCATCTGTGGTATAATGGAATAATAAGGATAAACTGAACTTGAATTCAAGTCCAGACATGACATTAAAAACTCTAGAATATTATCCAGGATTCTGTTCTATGAACATCATTTCTGTAATCAGATAATAGGGGATATAAAACCTACTTTTTATAGTGGGGTTATAAAGTTAAAAGTAGAAAAATTTCTTAAAACTGAGCTCAACATATTATTCTAATAAATACTATAACTACTGTTAGCAGTTATGCATATTAATTTTTCTCTAATTATTAAAAAAACAAAGCACAGCATTTGGGTTTATTATGACTTAGAAAGTAGACTCAAGATAAGTAGATTTCTTTGGGAGGCTGTTAAAATACAACCTATCTTGAGGGTTGAGGGGAGGGTTGGAGAAGACATAGCAGCCTAAGATGTAAAACCTCCTTTTAGGGATGGAAGGGTTAAGGAGATTTAAAGTATGGCCACTATTACTGTCACAGTCTGCTCTGGGGGGTTAGGCCAGCTCCTGCTGTTTCTCTTGGCAGGAAGTATAGGTCTGCTTTCATCAGGCCTGGCCTTTTCACTCTTGGAAGAGCGGCAACAGCAGCTTTTCACTGTGAGGGGCCCTGGTAACCACGTTCTTGGAGCAAGATCAAGACTTTCTTGTGATGTGTTGCCCTCTCCTTTGATATGTACCCAGGCCTGAGGCTTGCTGTGACCTGAAGGCCCCTACCCTGCATGGAATGGAGTGAAGGTGGCCCTTCACATGCCTGTGGTCCCCTGTACTTCCAGATTCCTGACTACAGAAAAATGATAAGGAACATCGGGTGTTCTGAAAGGGATGAAGTAGCCAAAGAGAAAACAGGTGGTCCCACTTAAGGAAACATAGGTTTATGAGTCTTAAATGGATTTGACATTTGAGTCTTAAATGGACAGACCCATCACTGTCTAGATTTGTATCTTTAGGGCCATTTTTAAAGTCTCTGGGTTTCAGTTTCCTCATCTGTTCAAAGAGGAAAATAATAGCCTGTCTTGGTTATTGGACAACCAACCTGTCTTGGTTGTCCCCTCAGGAATTGCCTGAGTTAATGCATAAAGAAATTAGACTAGCAATTAACTCATTTTGTGTGTTAAACTGCAATTGCTTTTACTACTGCTTCTTCCCTTTTGCAGATCATAAATGTATGTGGGGACTTTACAGCAAGCTCTTGCTGCTCTGCGTTGTTCCAAAGAGTTTTCTTTAGCACTGATGTCAAGCAAGAGGATTGGCTAGAAGCTGTGGGGAATACACAGAGAAGGCAATGGCACCCTACTCCAGTACTCTTGCCTGGAAAATCCCATGGATGGAGGAGCCTGGTAGGCTGCAGTCCATGGGGTCGCTAAGAGTCGGACACGACTGAGCGACTTCCTTTCACTTTTCACTTTCATGCATTGGAGAAGGCAATGGCAACCCACTCCAGTGTTCTTGCCTGGAGAATCCCAGAGACGGGGGAGCCTGGTGGGCTTCCGTCTATGGGGTTGCACAGAGTCTGACACGATTGAAGCGACTTAGCAGCAGCAGCAGCAGCAGTGGGGAATACAAAGATGCTTACATGGTGGCTCTGTCTTTAAGTAGCTGCCTAACCAGCTGGTAAGACAGAACATAAGCAGCGAGTGAAATCCAACAGAAGGAGATACATATGGGTGCCTAATGAGTGGCCCAGGTGGCGAATGCTACAGGAACTGAGATGTGGGAAAGGTCACTCACTGTGGGATGAAACTGTTGGAAAAGTTTCTTGCAGAAATTAATTCTTTTAGTCAGTGACTCAAGTAGCTGCTCTCATTGAATGTCCATATGGTTCCATAAACTGTGCTCAGATTTAGGTCTGAGCTGGGCCTTGGAGGATAAGTAGAAATCTAACTATTACACATTGTCCTCATTTCCTTGGCTGCAATTACCTTATTTTGTTCATCTCTCTACACTCTCCAGCCCTAACTAAAACTTCTGAGCATGTCCATCTATCAGCGGGTTCTACAGGAATTTCAAACTCAATATACTCCAAGCTGAGGACATTATCTTTCTTTCATACAGGTCATGATCTAGAATCTCTATTTCAATTCCTATGCCTATACATCCAATATCCCCAAATTATGAACATTAAAGTCAGTTTTATTTTCTCACCTTATGTTTTGCAGACAACTGCTCAAAAGATAAGCTCAGTTCAGTTCAGTTGCTCAGTCATATCTAACTCTTTGCAACCCCATGGACCGCAGCACACCAGGCTTCCCTGCCCATCATCAACTCCCAGTGCTTGCTCAAACTCAAGGCCATCGAGTTGGTGATGCCATCCAACCATCTCATCCTCTGTCATTCCCTTCTCCTCCTGCCTTTGATCTTTCCCAGAATCAGAATCTTTTCCAGTGAGTCATTTCCTCATATCAGGTGGCCAAAATATTGGAGCTTCAGCTTCAGTGTCAGTCCTTCCAATGAATATTGAGGACTGATTTCCTTTAGGATTGACTGGTTGGATCTCCTTGCACTCCAAGGGACTCAAGCATCTTCTCCAACACCAGAGTTCAAAAGCATCAATTCTTTGGTGCTAAGCTTTCTTTATAGTCCAACCCTTACATCCATACATGACTACTGGAAAAAAACATAGCTTTGACTAGATGGACCTTTGTCAACAAAGTAAAGCCCCTTCTTTTTTAATTTGCTTTTTAGGTTTGTCATAGGTTTTCTTCCAAGGAGCAAGTGTCTTTCAATTTCATATCTGCAGTCACCATCTGGAGTGATTTTGGGCACCAGAAAAATAAAGTTTATCACTGTTTCCATTGTTTCCCCATCTATTTGCCATGAAGTGATGGAGTTGGATGCCATGATCTTCATTTTCTGAATGTTGACTTTTAAGCCAGCTTTTTCACTCTCCTCTTTCATTTTCATCAAGAGGCTCTTCAGTTCCTCTTTGCTTTTTGCCATAAGGGAGGAAATATCTGCATATCTGAGCTTATTGATACTTCTCCTGGCAATCTTGTTTCCAGCTTGTGCTTTATCCAGCCCTAAATTTTGCATGATATACTGTGCATAAAAGTTAAATTAGCAGGGTAAAAGCCTTGACACACTCCTTTCCCAATATAAAACCAGTCCATTGTTCCATGTCCAGTTCTAATTGTTGTTTCTTGCCCTGCATACAGATTTCTCAGGAGGCAGGGAAGGTGGTCAGATATTCCCATCTTTTTCAGAATATTCCACACTTTTTTGTGATATATATAGTGACAGGCTTTAGAGTAGTCAATGAAGCAGAAGTAGATGCTTTTCTGGACTTTTCTTTATTTTTCTATGATCCAATAGATGATGCCAATTTGATCTCTGGTTACTCTGCCATTTCTAAATCCACCTTGAACATCTGGAAATTTCAGTTCATGTACTGTTGAAGCCTAGCCTGGAGAATTTTGAGCATTACTTTACTAGCATGTGAGATGAGTGCAATTGTTCTGTAGTTTGAACATTCTTTGGCATTGCCTTTCTTTGGGACTGGAATGAAAACTGCCCTTTTCCAGTCCTGTGGCCACTGCTGAGTTTTCCAAATTTGCTGGCATATTGAGTGCAGCACTTTTACAGCATCATCTTTTAGGATTTGAAATAGCTCAACTGGAATTCCATCACCTCCACTAGCTTTTTTCATAGTGATGCTTCCTAAGACCCACTTGACTTTGCACTCCAGGATGTCTGGCTCTAGGTGAGTGATCACATCATTAAGTCATTAAGATCTTTTTTGTATAGTTCTTCTGTGTATTTTTGCCATCTCTTCTTAATACCTTCTACTTCTGTTAGGTCCATACAGTATCTGTACTTTATTGTGTCCATCTTTGCATGAAATGTTCCCGTGATATCTTGAATTTTCTTGAAGAATTCGCTAGTCTTTCCCATTCTATTGTTTTCCTCTATTTCTTTACATTGATCACTTAGGAAGGCTTTCTTATCTCTCCTTGCTATTCATTGCAACTCTGCATTCAGATGGATATATCTTTCCTTTTCTCCTTTACCTTTTGCTTCTCTCCTTTTCTCAGTTATTTGTAAGGCCTCCTCGGACAACCATTTTGCCTCTTTGCATTTCTTTTTCTTGGGGATGGTTTTGATCAAGGTCTCCTGTACAATGTTATAAACCTTTGTACATAGTTCTGCAGGCACTCTATCAGATCTAATCCCTTGAATCTGTCACTTCCACTGTATAATCGTAAGGGATTTGATTTAGTTCATACCTGATGGAAAACTCTGAAAGAGATGGGAATACCAGACCACCTGATCTGCCTCTTAAGAAATCTGTATGCAGGTCAGGAAGCAACAGTTAGAACTGGTCATGGAACAACAGACTGGTTCCAAATAGGAAAAGGAGTACGTCAAGGCTGTATATTGTCACCATGTTTATTTAACTTATATGCAGAGTACATCATGAGAAATGCTGGACTGGAAGAAACACAAGTTGGAATCAAGATTGCTGGGAGAAATATCAATAACCTCAGATATGCAGATGACACGACTCTTATGGCAGAAAGTGAAGAGGGGCTAAAAAGCCTCTTGATGAAAGTGAAAGTGGAGAGTGAAAAGGTTGGCTTAAAGCTCAACATTCAGAAAACGAAGATCATGGCATCTGGTCCCATCACTACATGGGAAATAGATGGGGAAACAGTGGAAACAGTGACAGACTTTGTTTTTCTGGGCTCCAAAATCACTGCAGATGGTGACTGCAGCCATGAAATTAAAAGACGCTTACTCCTTGGAAGGAAAGTTATGACCAACCTAGATAGCATATTCAAAAGCAGAGACATTACTTTACCAACAAAGGTTCGCCTAGTCAAGGCTATGGTCTTTCCTGTGGTCATGTATGGATGTGAGAGCTGGACTGTGAAGAAGGCTGAGCGCCGAAGAATTGATGCTTTTGAACTGTGGTGTTGGAGAAGACTCTTGAGAGTCCCTTGGACTGCAAGAAGATCCAACTGGTCCATTCTGAAGGAGATCAATCCTGGAATTTCTTTGGAAGGAATGATGCTAAAGCTGAAACTCCAGTATTTTGGCCACCTCATGCGAAGAGTTGACTCATTGGAGAAGACTCTGATGCTGGGAGGGATTGGGGGCAGGAGTAGAAGGGGACGACAGAGGATGAGATGGCTGGATGGCATCACTGACTTGATGGGTGTGAGTCTGGGTGACCTCCGGGAGCTGGTGATGGACAGGGAGGCCTGGCGTGCTGCGGTTCATGGGGTCGCAAAGAGTCGGATAGGACTGAGCGACTGATCTGATCTGATCTGATACCTGAATGGTCTAGTGGTTTTCCTTATTTTCTTCCATTTATGTCTGAATTTGTCAATAAAGAGCTCGTGATCTGAGCCACAGCTAGCTTCCAGTCCTGTTTTGCTGACTGTATAGAGCATCTCCATCTTCGGCTGCAAAGAATATAACCAATATGATTTCAGTATTGACCATCTGGTGATGTCCAGGTGTACAGTCATCTCTTGTGTTGTTGGAAGAGTCTCTTGTGTTGTTGTTCAAAATACAGGAGTATCCAAACTCTAAGACAAGAAAGATGTTTTCTAAATTTTGTCTCTTCCCCTTATTTCCACATGTGGTGGCAATAATGCCGCTACCTGTGGTGGTGATGGTGGTGGTGGTGGTGGTGGTGATAGTGGTTTAGTGGCTCAGTTGTGTCTGACTCATTGCAAGCCCATCATGCTTCCCCGTCCATGGGATTTTTCCGACAAGAATATTTGAGTAGGTTGCTATTTCCTTCTCCAAATGAGCTTCCCGACCCCGGTATCAAAACCGTGTCTCCTACATCTCAGGCAGTTTCTTTACTGTTGAGCCCAAGAGCTCCCAGGAATTAGGAGATGGATTGCCTTGGGAGAGGGGAGAGGGTGTCACCTTTTTCAGCTCACCATAGTCAATGATTTAAATTTTTATCACTTAAACAGTAAAGAGTTGTTCTGAATGTTTAACTTGTGTTTCTTAAATCTTGCAGGAACCTTTGTCTATAGAACGTGGTCATGGCCTGAACTGCAGGAATAAGAGGAAAGAGAATGCACATGGGGCAGGAAATAAGCAGAACATTATGTAGAAGTGTATAAAACAGAAGTTCACAGGCAACACCCCGTAAACATTTTTGAAAGAGAAGGTATATATTGCATATGGAGTAAATTATGCTAGCATGCTCTTGAGATAGTCTGTAGACAAGGTTAACTACCTTTGAACCCCCTTATTATACAACCATTTAATATCCCTATAACCATAAAAGTAAACTTTCCTTATAATTAGGGTGACATTATAATTCATCACCCAACTCAGAATATTTTTGAAAGGGAAGGAAGGTTCTTTTAAATCTAATACAGAATAACAAGCATAAATTGGGACTCTCCTGGGAAGCCAGCATATGAGTTTACTTTACTTATAATGAGATGTGGTGACAACCTGTAATCTAAGCCAACTTGTTCAAGTTCCAAAAAAGATGAATTTAGACTTATTTCTGTACTCTAGAAAATAAAATGTAAGTATGTAAAAAAAAGTCACTATTTTGTTTTTTTTTCTCCCGATTATGAAAATAATTCTGAGGCTTATTCAAGTTATTTGACTTTTTTGTAGTGTATAATGATGAGAAAACACTTACTATAGAGGATTCCTCTAGAAACTACTCAGATATCTAATATACTCATTCATTCATTCATCTGCTTTTTCAGTAAATATTTAGTGAGTACTTAATGCATATCAGCTACAGTGCTGGGGCATATACAAATTATGGCCATGACAGAAGTATATAAAGAACTTTAGGTGAAAAAGGTGGAAGGACTAGGGAGGACCTCTTTGAAAGGGCTGAGAAAGTGACAAATTAGCAGGAAGGGAAGAGATTCACTGTATATTTTGGATTAAGTGAAGATGGAGGAAGTATTTTAAAGGACAAGAGTGGTTGGGTCCAGATATTGAGAAGCTGAGCACACATACAATTCCTATGAAGTATGTACACCCTATTTTACATGGTAAAAGGGACTTTGCAGACACGAATAATTTGAGGGTGAAAAGATTATTCTGGATTATTTGCATAGCCTAATATAACCAAGGCCCTTATAAGAGGAAAGGAGGAGGGTCAGAGTCAAAGAAATACAAGGATAGAAGCAGAGAGGAGAGAAGATGCTGCCCTGTTGGCTTTCAGCATGAAGGAAGGGGCAGTGAGTCAGGAGATGCAGACAGCCTCCCATCACAAGACCAAAGCAGGAAAGCAGTACTTCTTTAGAGCTCCCTGAAGGAACCAGGCTTGCCAACACTTTGACTTTAGTCCAGGGAACCTGGTTTCAGACTTCTGATCTCTGGAGCAGTGAGAATAAATTTGTGGGTTTTAAGCCACTAAGTTCTTCATAATTTATTATAGCAATGATGGAAAACCAATATACTAATTGGGGAAAAGAGAGATTATATGCTGCTACCAGTCAAAATTCCATGGACACCTTGCTTCAAATATGGCCTGAGCCTGGTGTTCAAGCACTGTTTCTTTGTATTCTCATTCTGTATCTCATAACTCACTTTGAACTGGTACTCTGAAATTTCTTTGTATACTACTCTTGTTATTGTACAATCACACATTGTATACAGAGTAGCTTCTTGCTTTCAGGTGATTAATCAGAAGGAAGTCTTTTCCAGTCGGAGAAGACATCACAACCTTCTACTATAGGAAAGTGAAGGATCATGAAAATGTAAATGAAAAACAAGTGGTAGCTGAGAGAAAATGAGGAAATATGTGAAATAGAAAATAGACTATATGGAACATGGATTTTCACCAATAGCCACTGATTTATTAGCAGGCTAATATTAAGCAGGCTAAATATTAAGCATCTAATATTTCCAGCATCAGGGTCTTCAAATGACTCAGTTCTTCACATAAGTGGCCAAATTATTGGAGTTTCAGCTTCAGTATCAGCCCTTTCAATGAATACCCAGGACTGATCTCCTTTAGGATGGACTGGTTGGATCTTGCAAGGGACTCTCAAGAGTCTTCTCCAACACCACAGTTCAAAAGCATCAATTCTTCAGTGCTCAGCATTCTTTATAGTTCAATTCTCACATCCATACATGACTATTGGAAAAAACATAGCTTTGACTAGATGGACCTTTGTTGGCAAAGCAATGCCTCTGCTTTTTAATATGCTGTCTCGGTTGGTCATAACTTTTCTTCCAAGGAGTAAGCTTCTTTTAATTTCAAGGCTGTAGTCACCATCTGCAGTATTTTGGAGCCCCCAAAATAAAGTCTGTCACCGTTTCCGTGTTTGCCCATCTATTTGCCATGAAATGATGGGACCAGATGCCATGATCTTAGTTTTCTGAATGTTGACTTTTAAGCCAGCTTTTTTCACTCTCCTCTTTCACTTTCATCAAGAGGCTTTTTAGTTCTTCCTCCCTTTCTTCCATAGGGATGGTGTCATCTGCATATCTGAGGTTATTGATATTTCTCCTGGCAATCTTAATTCCAGCTTGTGCTTCATCTAGTCTGGCATTTCACATGATGTACTCTGCATATAAGTTAAATAAGCAGGGTGACAATATACAGACTTGACATACTCTTTTCTTGATTTGGATCCAGTCTCTTGCTCCATGCCCAGTTCTAACAGTTGCTTCCTGATCTGCACACAGATTTCTCAGGAGACAGATCAGGTGGTCTGGTATTCTCATCTCTTGAAGAATTTTAAGCAGTTTGTGGTGATCCACATGGTCAAAGGCTTTGGCATAGTCAATAATACAGAAGTAGATGTTTTTCTGGAACTCTCTTGCTTTTTCGATGATCCAATGGATGTTGGTAATTTGATTTCTGGTTCCTCTCCTTTTTCTAAACCCAGATTGAACATCTGAATGTTCACAGTTCATGTACTGTTGAAGCCTGGCTTGGAGAATTTTGAACATTACTTTGCTATCATGTGAGATGAGTGCAATTGTGCAGTAGTTTGAACATTCTTTGGCATTGCCTTTCTTTGGCATTGGAATGAAAACTGACCATTTCCAGTCCTGTGGCCACTGTTCAGTTTTCCAGATTTGCTGGCATATTGAGTGTAGTACTTTCATATCATCATCTTTTAGGGTTTGAAATAGCTCACTGGAATTCCATCACCTCTACTAACTTTATTAGTAGTGATGCTTCCCTAGGGTCCACTTGACTTCTCATTCCAGGATGTCTGGCTCTAGATGAGTGATCATACCATTATAATTATCTGAGTGGTGAAGATCTTTTTTGTATAGTTCTTCTGTGTATTCTTGCCACATCTTCTTAATATCTTAATATCTTCTGCTTCTCTTAAGTCCATCTTTGCATGGAAGTTCACGTCTTTTCTTGAAGGGATATCTAGTATTTCCTATTCTATTGTTTTCCTCTATTTCTTTGCACTGATCACTGAAGAAGACTTTCTTATCTCTCCTTGCTATTCTTTGGAACTAAGAACTCTGCATTCAAATGGGTATATGTTTTCCTTTTCTTCTTTGTCTTTTGCTTCTCTTCTTTTCACAGCTAATTGTAAGGCCTCCTCAGAGGGGATTTTGCTTATTTGCATTTCTTTTCCATGGGGATGGTCTTGATCCCTGTCCTGCCCAATGTCATGAACCTCCATCCATAGTTCTTCAGGCACTTGGTCTATCAAATCTAATCCTTTGCATTTATTTCTCACTTCCACTGTATAATCATAAGAGATTTGAGTTAGGTCATACTGAATGGTCTAGTGGTTTTCCCCACTTTCTTCAATTTATGTCTGAATCTGGCAATAAGGAGTTCATGATCTGAGCCACAGTCAGCTCCCAGTCTTGTTTTTACTGACTGTATAGGGCATCTCCATCTTTGGCTGCAAAGAATATAATCAATCTGATTTTGGTGTTGACCATCTGGTGATGTCCACGTGTAGAATCTTCTCTTGTATTGTTGGAAGAGGGTGTTTGCTATGAGCAATGTGTTCTCTTGGCAAAACTGTTAGCCTTGCCCTGTTTCATTCTGTACACCAAGGCCAAATTTGCCTGTTACTCCAGTTATTTCTTGACTTCCTACATTTGCATTCCAGTCCCCAAGAGGACATCTTTTTTGGGTGTTAGTTCTAGAAGGTCTTGTAGATCTTCATAGAACCGTCCAACTTCAGCTTCTTCAGCATTACTGGTCGGGGCATAGACTTGGATTACTGTGATATTGAATGATTTGCTTTGTAAATGAACAGAGATCGTTTTGTCATTTTTGAGATTGCATCCAAGTACTGCATTTCAGACTCTTTTGTTGACTATAATGGGTATTCCATTTCTTCTAAGGGATTCTTGCCCAGTAGTAGATATAATGGCCATCTGAGTTAAATCCACCCATTTCAATACTTTTTAGTTCACTGATTCCTAAAATGTTAACATTCACTTTTGCCTTCTCCTGTTTGACCATTTCCAATTTGCCTTGATTCATGGACCTACCACTCCAGGTTCCTATGCACTACTGCTCTTTACACCATCTTTACTTCCAACGCCAGTCACATCCACAGCTGTTATTTTTGGCTCCATCTCTCTTTCTTTCTGGACTTATTTCTCCACTGGTCTCCAGTAGCATATTGGGTACCTACCAATCTGGGGAGTTCATCTTTCAGTATATAGTATAGGAATTCCTGTTTTCTTGAAACATATAGTATAGGAATTCCTTTTTATCTTTGTCTACTATTTCATTTAACTGATTTGTATTCAATGAAAGAGACTGTGTAAGGTCTAGTGTGAAGTGGGGGAAGGGCACAAAGATGTCCTTGATGGTCACAAGGCCTACTCTGCAACAAGAGAAGAGGGGGAAAAGTATATGGCCCTGGGACAAAATCATGTTAGGTCAAAGTCTGGTCGAGCAAAGCTTCTTTTTCAGGAAAGCTACTTGAAAATGTGATATTTGTATTGGGGCAAGGTTTTAATAAGCCAAAAGGGAGGGGGAACACCCCAGGAAAAAGACTGGCTGAAGATGGGAATGCAGAGAGGAGAATGTCTGGTACAAACTGAATGCAGAAGGTTTCAAAGAAGGAGGCAAGAAAAGGAGGATGAAAGAAGGACTGGTGTAAGGTCCAGAATTCTGTAAGGTTACAGAATGAGTTCATTTGAGGTCAGTCTTTGTGTTTGATAATGAGATTTGAGAGTCTTAGATCCTCCCTGTGGTTTGACCCAGTTAATGACTCACAGTAGGTCTCCAGGTTCATCCACCAAAACAGGAGACTGGAAACTGTCCCAGGTGAACTTCAAAACCTCAAAGCCAGGCTGTCTTCTCTCAGAACAGGAAAGTTTCCTCTGGTGAGACAGTTGTTCAGAATGTCATGTTGATTCCATGTGCCCAAGCCATATTTGATAGGGGAATAAACAGAAGGAACATTTTCTGCAATAATCACATACACCTTCACTATTTCGCAAGAAGGATGAGGAAAAATGAGCTGTAGCTCCTTGCAAATTAACACAAGTCTTATAGCTTATAGATGAGCACATATTCATTTCAGTCAGAGAAGTGGTTGGTCCCTGATAGAGTTTATTTATTTTATTTATTTATTTATTTATTTTGCAAGGGAAAATGGACAAAGGAAAGGATCAATGAGGGTGGGAGGGAAATGGGAAGAAAGAAAGGGGATGATGGTGGGGAGGAGTATATGTAATTTCTTAACTAATGGCTTTCTGTTTTTAATCACAAAGAACACTTTAAAAAGTCATGTTGAATTCATCCTATATTAGGAGGTTTGATCTGGAAATGAAAATTTCAGGAAACTAAAAGTCCAGTTTGGGTGTCCTCATCTTAGGCACATCTTGGTATTTTGTATTGGTAGGTCTATCTTTACCACAATATATTATTTAGGACAGGATCACCTTTGTCACTTCTTCCTCCCTAGTACCGAAAGTGGTACCAGACCCATAAAATAGTCAATAAACCTTTACAGAGTGAACAAGTAAGTCTATTTTTTTTTTTTAACTCTCCTGGGTGAACTGAATTTTTTGAGGCTCATAAGTGAATATGTTTTCCTCTTTACTTTGTCTATTACAGCCTGATTGTATAAGTATGAGTGGGGTATTAAAGTCTCCCACTATTATTGTGTTGTTGTATCTTTCTTCTATCATACTAATTAATGTTTGTCTTAGATATATCAATGCTCCAATGTTGGGTGCATATATATTTATAATTGTTATAACTTCTTTTTGGATTGTTCCTTTCAGCCGTTATGTATAACCTTGATTGTCTCCTTTTCAAGATCTTTAAAGTCAATTTTATCTGATATGAATATCGCTACTCCTGTTTTCTTTTGGTCCATATTTGCATAGAAAATGTTTTTCCAGCCCTTCATTTGCAGTCAGTATATATCCCCTATTTTAAGGTGGTTCTCTTGTAGACAACATATATAGGGGTCTAGTTTTTGTATCCATTTGACCCGTTTTAGTCTTTTGGTTGTCTCTTGTAGACAAGGTATGTAGGGGTCTTGTTTTTGTATCGATTTGGCCAGTCTTTGTCTGTTGATTGGGCATTCAGCCCATTAACATTTAAAGCAATTATTGATAAATAGGATTTACTTTATTGTTTTGGGTTCAAATTTATACACCCTTTTAGTGATTCCTATCTAGAGAATGTCCTTTAGTTTTTGTTGGAGAAGTGGTGCTAAATACTCTCAACTTTTGCTTATCTGTGAAGCTTTTGATTTCTCCTTCATATTTGAATGAGATCCTTGCTGGATACAATAATCTAGGTTGTAAGTTATTTTCTTTCATCACTTTAATTATGTCTTGCCATTCCCTCCTTGCTTGGAGAGTTTCTATTGAAAGATCAGCTGTTATCCTTATGGGAATTCCCTTGTGAGTTATTTGATGTTTTTCCCTTGCTGCTTTTAATATTTGTTCTTTATATTTAATCTTTGTTAATTTGATTAATATGTGTCTTGGGGTGTTTCGCCTTGAGGTTATCCTGTTAGGGACTCTCTGGATTTCTTGAACTTGAGTGGTTATGGAAGTTTTCAACTATTATCTCCTCAAGTATTTCCTCAGGGTCTTTCTTTTTATCTTCTTCTTCTGGAACTCCTATGATTCGAATGTTGTAGCGTTTAATGTTATCCTGGAGGTCTCTGAGATTGTCCTCATTTATTTTAATTCGTTTTTCTTTTTTCTCCTCTGATTCATTTATTTCTAGGATTCTATCTTCTAATTCACTAATCCTATCTTCTGCCTCTATTATTCTACTATTTGTTGCCTCCAGGGTGTTTTGAATCTCATGTATTGCATTATTCATTATGTGTTGACTCTTTTTTATTTCTTCTAGGTCCTTGTTAAACCTTTCTTGCATCTTCTCAGTACTTGTCTCCAGACTCTTCAACTGTGATTCCATTTTGATTTCGAGATTTTGGATTAATTTCACTATCATTATTCGGAATTCTTTATCAGGTAGATTCCCTATCTCTTCCTCTTTGGTTTGGTTTGGTGGGCCTCTATCCTGTTCCTTTAGCTGCTGGGTATTCTTTTGTCTCTTCATCTTGTTAAAATTGCCAAGTTTAGAGTGTCCTTACTATATTCTGGTAGTTTGTTGAATTCTCTTTATTGAGGCAGTTTACTGGTCTTTTCAATATCTGATCTCTGCCCTGTTACAGAGGGGGCGGAGATGAACACCCAAATCTAAGCCCGTCAGGTTCAGGCACTCAGATAGTCCTCAGAAGCACAGACTCGATTGAGTCTGCGTTTTATGCCCTTCCCAGATCCAAGTAGCGCAGGTGATGAAGTGTTTAGCGAGTGCAGCTGCTGCGACTTATCACCTCTCCGCCGCTCAGTTTTCTGGGTATACCACAGGCACACTTTCTCAGGCAGATGTTGACCATCCAGAGCCCCAAGAAGCATGAGTCAGCACAGAAACCTACTCACAGTTCTGTAGACAGTGTCTCTCTAGGGCTGTGATTGCCCGCCTCCGGCCCTGGCTGCCTGTCACCGGAGTGGGACAGCCTGCAGCCGGCCATCTCTGTGCAGTCCTTTGTTCCGTAGGTAGTCCTGGTGGTGTCTTAAGTTAGGGCTGGCTTTTGATGTAGTAGATAACCGACAGTCTGGTTATTTCACTCAGATAGCGCTGGAGATAGCCAGGCCAAATCCTTTCTCAATGTGATGCAGGCCTCGCCGCTCCTCCTAGCCCAGTCCCTGCTTGCCAATAGCAAATGCTGGTGTCCGCGCCGCTTCTCTGCAAAAGGAGTTACCGCAGGGCTCGTTTTCTTGTTTTGAAGACAATGAATTGTCTTTCTAAGTGCCTGATGTCCTCTGCTAGCATTCAGAAGTTGTTTTGTAGAATTTATTCAGCATTCAAATGTTCTTTTAATGGATTTGTGGAGGAGAAAGTATTGTCCCCGTCCTATTCGTCAGCCATCTTAGTTCCTCCCCTCTGATAGAGTTTAAAATACCCCTATCCTTTCACATTTAAATTACAAAAGCTAGTTAATTTGGCTAATTAACTCTTGGTGGTGAAATACAAAAATAAAAATAAAAATCTAAACTTTAATTTTCACATATGAGTTCCTAATAATTATCATCAATCTCAAGGGGGAAAAAAAATCACCTCAGTTAAAAATAGACATTTCTCCAAAGAAGACATACAGATGGCTAACAAACACATGAAAAGATGCTCAACATCACTCATTATCAGAGAAATGCAAATCAAAACCACTATGAGGTACCATTTCACACCAGTCAGAATGGCTGCGATCCAAAAGTCTACAAGCAATAAATGCTGGAGAGGGCGTGAAGAAAAGGGAACCCTCTTACACTGCTGGTGGGAATGCAAACTAGTACAGCCACTATGGAGAACAGTGTGGAGAGTCCTTAAAAAACTGGAAATAGAACTGCCTTATGATCCAGCAATCCCACTGCTGGGCATACACACTGAGGAAACCAGAATTGAAAGAGACACGTGTACCCCAATGTTCATCGCAGCACTGTTTGTAATAGCCAGGACATGGAAGCAACGTAGATGTCCATCAGCAGATGAATGGATAAGAAAGCAGTGGTACATATACACAATGGAATATTACTCAGCCATTAAAAAGAATACATTTGAATCAGTTCTAATGAGGTGGATGAAACTGGAACCTATTATACAGAGTGAAGTAAGCCAGAAAGAAAAACACCAACACAGTATACTAACGCATATATACGGAATTTAGAAAGATGGTAACAATAACCCTGTATACAAGACAGCAAAAGAGACACTGATGTATAGACAGCCTTTTGGACTCTGTGGGAGAGGGAGAGAGTGGGATGATTTGGGAGAATGGCATTGAAATATGTATAATATCATATATGAAACAAGTCGCCAGTCCAGGTTCAATGCACGATACTTGATGCTTGGGGCTGGTGCACTGGGACGACCCAGAGGGATGGTATGGGGAGGGAGGAGGGAGGAGGGTTCAGGATGGGAAACACATGTATACCTGTGACGGATTCATTTTGATATATGGCAAAACCAATACAATATTGTAAAGTTAAAAAATAAAATAAAAAAATAGTGTTGTCATAAGAAGAGAAACTTCAAAACAACTTTTTTCCTCAAATAGTTGTATTGAATATTTAAAATAAATTTGTTGAAAGAGAATCTGAACATGAAAATCAATGAGGAAATGAACACAAAAATCAATCATACTCCCTCCACCTAAAAAAGAACCTCTGTAGATATTCTGGGTAAGTCCTTACAGTATTATCCACTACACATGTATTCCCCTTTAAAAATACTCTTGTCCTCTTCTGAAATACTTTTAACTTTGTCTAAAAATTAGATTAAAATAGACATTTTCATATTAATTATTATACTGCTATAATATCATACATTTAAAAAGTGAATATGTTCTAATGTAAACTGCTTAGATCCACACATTCATAATTTTTTGCTCAGTTATAAAAGCATGATGAGCAATAGTTTCCAACATGTTTAAAAAATGACAGCCTAAAACAAACACCTGAACAAACTAACAAACAAGAAATAAAGTTCAAGTAACTTCGAAGAGTGTCCTCCTGGAGTGATAGGGGGACCCTGAACTCCCCTATTATCATCCTTGATTGTAACTGAACTCTTCAAGAATTTTCTTTCTATCTTGGGCCATTAGAGGAAGAACTACAGCTCTAAAAGCCTGACCTGAAGGCAGGTGACTAGTGGAAACACTCCCAGGGCTGCACATTAACTTCACAAAGAACATTTAATGATTAAAAATAACAGCTGTTTTTATAGTACTTCTTTTCTTATAGCAGCCAACATGCTGGGCTACAGATTTTAATGTCATTTGAATCTGTATTTGTATGAGAGTAATAAGTATGTTCCTATAAGGCTGTAGGTGATTTAGAATTTAAAAAAATTGAATTATACTTAAAATATACAATAATAACTCAGTCTTTGAAGAAACCCTGCAGTGTATCCCTTTGAATCTCTGAGAATCCTTGATTCTGTGAATAACTATGGTTCTTGAAAACTTGCTGCATTGTTTGTGTCATTCAGCATTTTCATATTGAAGGAGGGTAGTCCGTGGTTTTCTTTTAGGTCAGTTTAGTTCATTAATATTTATGAGACTCTTCATTTTATTTTATTTTTTGAGACTCTTCATTTTAAAAGGTTAAGTCTTTGTTTCTTTTGTACCCACTGAGATTCTTTCCTGAAATGTGATTATTTTCAGTTGACATCACTGTTAATATCATGCTAAATATTTCATATATTCATATTATAGATTATATTTGGGAAAGTAGATTGAAAATGGAGCCAATTAGCACACCTATTTACCATGGTTTGAGAGCAATGCAGAGCTGCTGTTACTATCACATCAACAAAGGTATCCTGGTTCCAAACTGTGAGAGGACAAGAACATGCTCATACAAAGGAAAGCATCAGAGACACTAGAGGGGGGTTAAGAACTAACCACACAAAGAAGTTCTTAGATGTATTGACTTTTACATTATTTGCTTCTGTTGGAAAAAAATAGACAAAAGAGAAAAGATGAACATAGAAAGATGCCAAAAAACATATCTTTTAGAAAACTATCATAAATTATTCAATGAATATTTGGCATTTAGATTTATTTATGGAACAAACTTCAAAAGAAAACCATTGTAGAATTTTTTATTATTTTAGGATTGTGCTACCATAAATACACAGATTTCTATCAAAATGGGTCATATTTCCACCAGTCCATTATGAAGAATGCAAACTATCCTTAACAGCGTGCTGCTGCTAAGTCACTTCAGTCGTGTCTGACTTTGTGCGACCCCATAGACGGCAGCCCACAAGGCTGCCCCATCCCTGGGATTCTCCAGGCAAGAACACTGGAGTGGGTTGCCATTTCCTTCTCCAATGCATGAAAGTGAAAAGTAAAAGTGAAGTCGCTCAGTCGTGTCCCACCCTCAGTTCAAGAAATGTGCCTAGGATACTATGGACCATATCTGATATTGAAGGTCGAAAAAAAATTTTATACTTTTATTATAATATTTGAAAAAAAGTCATATATGAAAAGCACATCTTTAGTATAAATACACTTAATAAACTCACCCCCAACCCCATGCTACATCAAAATGAGAAATCAGTTTCTAGCTGGGAATTGGACCATAAAGAAGTCTGAGTGCTCAAGAATTGATGCTTTTGAACTGTGGTGTTGAAGAAGACTCTTTAGAATTCATTGGACTGCAAGGAGATCAAATCAATCAATCCTAAAAGAAATCAATCCTGAATATTCATTGGAAGGACTGTTTTTGAAGCTGAAATTCCAATACATTTGGCCACCTAATGTGAAGAGCTGACTCAGAGAAGACCCTGATGCTGGGAAAGATTGAAGGCAGGAGGAGAAGGGTTGACAGAGGACGAGATGGTTGGATGGCATCACTGACTCAATAGACATGAGTTTGAGCAAAATCCAGGAGATGGTGAAGGACTGGGAAGCCTAGCATGCTGCAGTCCATGGGGTCACAATGAATCGGACATGACTGAGCGACTGCACAACAACAAAAGCTGGGGGTTGGTTGTAGATTTATCCCAGATCATGTGTCCTTTCTCCCCTCCTGCATGGTTTCATCATCAGTTGCCAGAGGAGGATGCTACCTCACAAAAAGCCTTTCTTCTAATCATGTGGGCTTCAGGCAGTCATGAAGCAGCACTTGCATCCAGACAGACTGTGAGTCTTCCCAGCCAATGTGAAATGCATTTATGCTATATTTTGAGTTGGTCAAACACTACATTACATCATATGGAAAAAACCCAAATAAACTTCTTGACCATCCCAATACTTTCTTTTGACAAATCCATAACAGTTACAAATATATATATATAGTTATGAATCTTCAGTTATTTCTGATTCTCTTGCATAAGCTCTGTGAGCCCTGTGATTTGTTTACATTTGTAAATCCTGTCAACCAGGCTGACAACTGGGAAGGTAGGTGCTGCAAATAGGTAGCTACCTCTAATCAAGAGAGAACATTTTCTCTGGAAGCCCAGAACAACAATATGGAGCAGAGCAGAGCAGAGGGTCCACCTTAGGGCCTTAGGAAGAACAACTGACTGAAAATTTCAGCCTAGAGGCCTGGCAGTGCTGACCTCAGAAGGAAATAAAGACCTAGTTGTTGGGGCCATATGATGCCTAGAGCCTAAAATTATCTCACAATTTGAAAATGGCTTGATTTAAGGCTGCTTCTGCTGCTGCTGCTAATTCACTTCAGTCGTGTCTGACTCTGTGTGACCCCATAGACTGCAGCCCACCAGGCTCCCCCATCCCTGGGATTCTCCAGGCAAGAACACTGGAGTAGGTTGCCGTTTCCTTCTCCAATGTATGAAAGTGAAAAGTGAAAGTGAAGTCACTCAGTCCTATCTGACTCTTAGCGACCCCATGGACTGCAGCCTACCAGGCTCCTCCATCCATGGGATTTTCCAGGCAAGAGTACTAGAGTGGGGTGCCATTGCCTTCTCCGGATTTAAGGCTAATTTCATTCAAAATGTTTGATACCATTCCTGATAGGTGCTTATGGCAACTCCTTGAAGTCATGGGCTATATATTTAATGTTCCTAACTGATGTATTAATGTTCAATATATGGATGGACTCCAAGTGTGTGGGCTGGTGGACTGATGTAGACTTAAAAAAAAAAAAAATTTACTACAGAAGGAATAACCAGTGTAATACCTTTTATGCTTTACTCTTACCCTCAACCAGATGTGTCCAAATAAGTGAATCAGAGATCCTGGAAGTTTCTCAGGGCTTCACTCAATGGTCTGGCTTCCTAGGGCTGTTGGGGCAGAAAATGCCACTAGTCATGATGTTGTTATATTTTATTTGGAATTTTTTCTACATTGAGTGGCTGAAACAAGGAGATAGGTAAAAATTAACTTTATACTAATATCTGCTTACATGGTAAATCAGCTTATGTGTGTAAATATACATAAGTATTCTGAGTAGTGCCCACTGACGCTAAAGAGAGGTTCCCACATCATATTATAAAAAGAGAAAAACACACAGGAAAAAAGTAAAAAGCAAAGGACTTCTCCCTATCGGACATGCAAATAATGAGTGTGTAGAGGAAGGATCTTCACATTCAATCTGTACCTGCACACCCACAATATTCTAAGTGAAGAGTATCAGAGAAAGAAAATGGGAACATATATTTTAAAAACACGTCATCAAAGACATCTATTCATAGCCAGAAAGCACATGAAAAGATGCTGAGAATCATGTCATCAGAAAAATGCAATTTAAATCACAGCTAAATACCACTTCACACATACCAGAATGATTAAAATAAAGAGACATGTTTGAGAGAATCTGGAGAAACTGGAACCCTCTGCTGAGAATATGAAAGGCACAGTTACTTTGATAGCTTCCGAAAGAGTTAAATATTTTATAAACTCATCATAGTAACCACTTATGGTGACAATTGTGTTTATATGACATGTCCTAAAAAGGAATACCTACAGAAGTAAAATGTAAAGAGTGGCTGCCTGGGGCTAGAAGTGGCAATGGGAAGTGTATGCAAATGAGCACATAGGATCTTTTGTGGGGAGATGGAAATGTTCTAAAATTAGATTGTGGTAAAAGTTGAATAACTGTAAATTTTCTGAAAATCTTTGAAACTATACACTTAAAATTGGAGTATTTTATGGTATGTAAATTATATCTAAAAAGCATAAGATTAAATAACTGTGTTATAATCCAAATGTTTGTAAAAGCAGAAATGAATTCCTTCTCTATCTACATCAAACCAAAGCTGAGCCAAAAATGTCAATGTATATTAATACCTTCAAACTACATATTCATATAACTACACAGATATTTAAAAATACTAAAAACTCTTTGCAGTATTTTGATGGGTTTTGCTTTGAAAAGTTTAGAGTAATGTATCAAAATAAATTTAATATTTAAAAAATTACTACTGTTTTTCTCAAAGCAATTCCATCATAATCATCATTATTATCATATTTAATAATCGTATGTATTAACCTAACAAACAATGCAGCTGTGGGAACCCATTCAAGGACACTTGTGGATGTAATAACCTAAATATTCATCTGACATCTTCATTCAAGATATCTCTTCCAAGATTAGAAAAGGATTACTTCCTGAGACAACACATTTAATGGCACTCTGAATCCCAGGAAAACATTTTCAAGTTTCTAACAAATGTCTTTACTTGCATGATCTAGAGGAATGTTTTCTGATAAAACTTTCTGCAATAATATAAATGTTTTATAATCTATGGTCCAATATAATGACCACCCCCTAGCAACATGTTACTGTTAAGAACCTGAAATGTGGCTAGTGGACATGAGGTCTTAAGATTTAATTTTAATTAATTCTAATGAATTTAAATTTAAATAACTGTATATGGCTAATGGTTACCATTTTGGATAGCACAAGCACAGGGCCAGAGGTCCATCCAATTTAAATGAATAAGGAAAACTGAAGTCCTACTCCTTCTTGAAAAATCTACTTATTCTCTTGTTGTACTCCCTATCTCAATGAAAGTTACAATCATTCATCCATTCCAGAAATCTTGGAGTTATCCCAGAGATGACTTGCCATCTGCTTGCCATCTGTCATCCAACCCTAGAAATTCTCTACCTTCAATATGACTCTTTATTCTTGTCTGCGCTCTGTATTTTACTGCCTCTTTTTCATGCTTTTTATGTCTCACCTCATCTTGTATCAGTCTGTTTTGTCTTTATGTCACTTATTTCACTAGCCTACACCCTCTATCTCTGCATGACTGCCACGGTAACATTTACAAGGCATGTCTGAAAATGCCTCCCTACTCTTGAAACCCTTCAGTTGTCTTCCATTGTATTCTAGACAAAATCTAAATGTTATTTGAGCTTCTTCATTATGTGGCCCCTCCTGTAATTGTCATTACTCAGCTCTGCTCCTTCACACCATTTGCACAGGTTGCCCTCTAACATCATATTGTAGACTGTCTTCTGTGTTTTTATAGGGAAGGCAGGAATCACAGACAATAAGTGATCCAGATGCAGACTATAAGGGTTTAAATGTTTGGTCCCCCACTTAGCTTCTCTTAGGTCACATTTCTTAAGCTGTATAGGTGGGATAATAACAGCAAATATCTCTTAGAGTTAACAATATAATGCTCATAAAGCATAAACTTGTGTTAGAGGTTAAGTACGCATTCCATGAATGTTTGCTATTGTTATTAATATTCTTGACTTGTCCATCATATGAATCACTATTTATATTTCAAGATTCAGATACCACATTGCCAAATATATCATTTGTAATGGCCTTCTTTCTCCCAATCAATTTGTCATCCTAAGCTATAATTCTATAATTAAATTGGCATGCAGTTTTATGACTCAATGTATAGAGGATATTGTTATGTTTTTATATTTACCTCTTCTACAAAGCCTATAAACATCTGAGAGTAGGAACTATGGTTCATTCAGGATAACTCACTTGTGCCAACATCTAATCTACTACAGATATTTAATAAATATCACCTTCCCATATGAAGTTAGAAAAACAGTACAGTTTTTTAGGGATGAGCATGTTTTGGTTCAGTTGCAAAGTCATGTCTGACTCTTTGCGGCCCTGTGAATTACAGCATGTGAAGCCTGCTAGGAGACCAAAATTTCTAGGATTGATGGAGGTTAATTACTCAATATGCTTCCAGGTCAGTTGTTGAAATGTGTAATCTACTGGTACTGCTTTGATTACATTGGACAACCTATAACTCGAGCATCAAACAAAGTCCCTAGATCAAAAAGCTGGAATGCAGCCAAACTTGGATCAGACTAGGTACAGCTGATTTTACTCTAGGCTATTCATTTAATTCCAAAACAAGTCTTCATCAGAATCCTAACTGGGGAGAAAAACACTAACTATGAATTTTCTCTGATATATATAGCCCCTAAAAAGTCAGCATGTGAGCAGATATGAGAGGCTACCCTCATCAAGTCAAGATATAATTTCCTCACTTTTGTAGAAGATGTTATCTTGCCAAAGTAGCTCTAAACTCAGCATCTTACCAGTTTTGAAATGTTTGTCTTCTACCACAATTACACTGCCATAGTGAAGGATATTATATTGAAAACTTTGGTGGTTAGTTCTATATACTAACAAGATTAAGCTATGTTGTTCATTTGCTAAGTCATGTCTATTTCTTTGTGACCCCATGAAAGGCAGGATAGCACACTTCCCCGTCCTTCACTATCTCCCTGAGTTTGCTCAAATTCATGTCCACTGGGTCAGTGATGCCATCCAACCATCTCAATCTCTGTAACCCTCTTTGCCTCTTGTCCTCAATCTTTCCCAGCATTAGGGTCTTTCTAAGGAGTCAGCTCTTTGCATCAGGAGGCCAATTTATTGGGGCTTCAGCATCAACATCAGTCCATCCAATGAATATTTAGGGTTGATTTCCTTTAGGATTGGCTGGCTCCATCTCCTTGCAGTTCAAGGGACTCTCAAGAGTCTTATCTAGCACCACATTTCAAAAGCATCAATTCTTTGGCCTTCAGCCTTCTTTATGGTCCAACTCTCACATCCATACACGATTACTGGAAAAACCATAGCTTTGACTATACAAACCTTTGTTGACAAAGTGATGTCTCTGTTTTTTAATATGCTTTCTAGGTTTGTCATAGCTTTTCTTCTAAGGAGTAACTGTCTTTTAATTTCATGGCTGCAGTCACCGTCTGCAGTGATTTTGGAGCCCAAGAAAATAAAGTCTGTCACTGTTTCCACTTTTTCCCCATATATTTGCAGTGAGGTGATGGGACTGGATGCCATGATCTTAGCTTTTTGAATGTCGAGTTTTAAACCAGCTTTTTCACTCTCCTCTTTCACCTTGACCAAGAGGCTCTCTAGTTCCTCTGTGCTTTCAACCATTAAAGTGGTATCATCTGCATACCTGAGGTTGTTGATATTTCTCTCCACAATCTTGATTCCAGTTTGATTCATCTAGCCCAACATTTCACATGAAGTACACTTTATATAAGTTAAATAAACAGGATGACAATATACAGCCTTGATGGACTCCTTTCCCAGTTTGGAACCAGTCCATTGTTCCATGTCCAGTTCTAACTGTTGCTTCTTGATCTGCATATAGGTTTCTCAGGAGACAGGTAAGGTGGTCTGGTATTCCCATCTATTTCAGAATTTTCCACAGTTTGTTGTGATCCACACAATCAAAGGCTTTAGCCTAATCAATAAAGCAGAAGTTTATGTTTTTCTGGAATTCCCTTGCTTTTTCTGTTATTGAACAGATGTTGGCAGTTTGATTTCTCGTTCCTCTGCCTTTTCTAACCAAGCTTGTACATCTGGAAGTTTTAGGTTCATGTAATGCTGAGGCCTAGCTTGAAGGATTTTGAGCATAATCTTGCTAGAGTGTGAAATGAGTAAAATTGTGCAGTAGTTTAAATATTCTTTGGTATTGCTGATCTATGAGATTGGAATGAAAACTGACTTTTCCATTCCTATGACCATTGCTGAGTTTTCCTGATTTGCTGGTACACTGAGCATAGCACTTTAACAGCATTATATTTTAGGATTTGACATAGTTCAGCTGGAATTCCATCACCTCCACTAGCTCTGTGCATAGTAATGTTTCTGAAACTCCATTTGATTTCACACTCCAGGATGTCTGGCTCTAGGTGTGTGTTCATACCATCGTGGTTATCTGGGTCATTAAGACCTTTATTGTACAATTCTTCTGTGTATTCTTGCCACCTCTTCTTAATGTCTTCACCTTCTGTTAGGTCCTTGCCTTTTCTGTCCTTTATTGTGCCTATCTTTGAAAGAAATGTTCCCTTGGTATCTCTAATTTTCTTGACAATATCTCTAATCATTCCCATTCTATTGTTTCCCTGTATTTCCTTGCATTGTTCACTTAAGAATTCTTCACCTTCTTTCCTTGCTATTCTCTGGAATTCATTCATTAGGGTATATCTTCCCCTTTCTCCCTTGTCTTTCACTTTTCTTCTTTTCTCAGCTATTTGTAAGGCCTAATCAGACAACAATTTTGTCCTTTTTGCATTTCTTTTCTTGAGGATGATTTTGGTCACCATCTCCTGTACAATATTATGAACCTCCAGATTGCCTGAAGATAGAATCTAATCCTTTGAATCTATTTTTCACTTGCACTGTATAATCATAAGGGATTTTATTTAGGTAAAACCTGAATGGCCTAGTGGTCTTCCCTATGTTCTTCAATTTTAGCCTGAATTCTGCAATAAGTAGCTGATGATCTGAGCCATAGTTAGTTCCAGGTCTTGTTTTTGCTAACTGTATACTGCTGCTGCTGCTGCTGCTAAGTCGCTTCAGTCGTGTCCAACTCCGTGCCAAATCTGTGTGACCCCATAGAGGGCAGCCCACCAGCCCCCTCTGTCTCTGGGATTCTCCAGGCAAGAATACCAGAGTGGATTGCCATTTCCCTCTCCAATGTATGCATGCATGCTAACTCGCTTCAGTCATGTCCGACTCCATGTGACCCCCTGGATAGCAGCCCATCAGACTCCTCTGTATACAGGATTCTCTAGGCAAGAATACTGGAGTGGGTTGCCATTTCCTTCTCCAGCTAACTGTATAGAGCATCTCTATACTGGAGTTGGTTGCCATTTCCTTCTCCAGCTAGCTGTATAGAGCATCTCTATCTCTGACAGGGTGTGGTCCACTGAACAAGGGAATGGCAAACCACTTCAGTATTCTTGCCTTGAGAACCCCATGAACAGTATGAAAAGGCAAAATGATAGGATACTGAAAGAGAAACTCCCCAGGTCAGTAGGGGCCCAATATGCTACTGGGGATCAGTGGAGAAATAACTCCAGAAAGAATGAAGGGATGGAACCAAAGCAAAAAGAATACCCAGCTGTAGATGTGTCTGGTGATAGAAGCAAAGTCCGATGCTGTAAAGAGCAATATTGCATAGGAACCTGGAATGTCAGGTCCATGAATCAAGGCAAATTGGAAGTGGTCAAACAAGAGATGGCAAGAGTGAATGTTGACATTCTAGGAATCAGCGAACTAAAATGGACTGGAATGGGTGAATTTAACTCAGAGGACCATTATATCTACTACTGCGGGCAGGAATCCCTCAGAAGAAATGGAGTGGCCATCATGGTCAACAAAACAGTCTGAAATGCAGTACTTGGATGCATTCTCAAAAATGACAGAATGATCTCTGTTCGTTTCCAAGGCAAACCATTCAATGTCACAGTAATCCAAGTCTATGCCCCAACCAGTAACGCTGAAGAAGCTGAAGTTGAAAGGTTCTATGAAGACCTACAAGACCTTTTAGAACTAACACCCAAAAAAGATGTCCTTTTCATTATAGGGGACTGGAATGCAAAAGTAGGAAGTCAAGAAACACCTGGAGTAACAGGCAAATTTGGCCTTGGAATACGGAATGAAGCAGGGCAAAGACTAACAGAGTTTTGCCAAGAAAATGCACTGGTCATAGCAAATACCCTTTTCCAACAACACAAGAGAAGACTCTATACATGGACATCACCAGATGGTCAACACCGAAATCAGATCGATTATATTCTTTGCAGCCAAAGATGGAGAAGCTCTATACAATCAGCAAAAACAAGACCAGGAGCTGACTGTGGCTCGGACCATGAACTCCTTATTGCCAAATTCAGGCTGAAATTGAAGAAAGTAGGGAAAACCACTAGACCATTCAGGTATGACCTAAATCAAATCCCTTATGATTATACAGTGGAAGTGAGAAATAGATTTAAGGGCCTAGATCTGATAGATAGAGTGCCTGATGAACTATGGAATGAGGTTCGTGACATTGTACAGGAGACAGGGATCAAGACCATCCCCATGGAAAAGAAATGCAAAAAAGCAAAATGGCTGTCTGGGGAGGCCTTGCAAATAGCTGTGAAAAGAAGAGAAGTGAAAAGCAAAGGAGAAAAGGAAAGATATAAACATCTGAATGCAGAGTTCCAAAAAATAGCAAGAAGAGATAAGAAAGCCTTCTTCAATGATCAATGCAAAGAAATAGAGGAAAACAACAGAATGGGAAAGACTAAGGATCTATTACAGAAAATAAGAGATACCAAAGGAACATTTCATGCAAAAATGGGCTCGATAAAGGACAGAAATAGTATGGACCTAACAGAAGCAGAAGATATTAGGAAGAGGTGGCAAGAATACACAGAAGAACTGTACAAAAAAGAGCTTCACGACCCAGATAATCATGATGGTGTGATCACTGACCTAGAGCCAGACATCCTGGAATGTGAAGTCAGTGGGCCTTAGAAAGCATCACTACGAACAAAGCTAGTGGAGGTGATGGAATTCCAGTGGAGCTATTCCAAATCCTGAAAGATGATGCTGTGAAAGTGCTGCACTCAATATGCCAGCAAATTTGGAAAACTCAGCAGTGGCCACAAGATTGGAAAAGGTCAGTTTTCATCCCAATCCCAAAGAAAGGCAATGCCAAAGAGTGCTCAAACTACTGCACAATTGCACTCATCTCACACGCTAGTAAAGTAATGCTCAAAATTCTCCGAGCCAGGCTTCAGCAATATGTGAACCGTGAACTTCCTGATGTTCAAGCTGGATTTAGAAAAGGCAGAGGAACCAGAGATCAAATTGCCAACATCCACTGGATCATCAAAAAAGCAAGAGAGTTCCAGAAAAACATCTATTTCTGCTTTCTTGACTATGCCAAAGCCTTTGACTGTGTAGATCACAATAAACTGTGGAAAATTCTGAAAGAGATGGGAATACCAGACCACCTGATCTGCCTCTTGAGAAATCTGTATGCAGGTCAGGAAGCAACAGTTAGAACTGGTCATGGAACAACAGACTGGTTCCAAATAGGAAAAGGAGTTTGTCAAGGCTGCATATTGTCACCATGTTTATTTAACTTGTATGCAGAGTACATCATGAGAAATGCTGGACTGGAAGAAACACAAGTTGGAATCAAGATTGCCGGGAGAAATATCAATAACCTCAGATATGCAGATGATACCACCCTTATGGCAGAAAGTGAAGAGGAACTCAAAAGCCTCTTGATGAAAGTGAAAGTGGAGAGTGAAAAAGTTGTCTTAAAGCTCAACATTCAGAAAACGAAGATCATGGCATCTGGTCCCATCACTACATGGGAAATAGATGGAGAAACAATGGAAACAGTGTCAGACTTTCTTTTTCTGGGCTCCAAAATCACTGCAGATGGTGACTGCAGCCATGAAATTAAAAGACGCTTACTCCTTGGAAGGAAAGTTATGACCAACCTAGATAGTATATTCAAAAGCAGAGACATCACTTTGCCAACAAAGGTTCTCCTAGTCAAGGCTATGGTCTTTCCTGTGGTCATGTATGGATGTGAGAGCTGGACTGTGAAGAAGGCTGAGCGCCGAAGAATTGATGCTTTTGAACTGTGGTGTTGGAGAAGACTCTTGAGAGTCCCTTGGTCTGCAAGGAGATCCAGCCAGTCCATTCTGAAGGAGATCAGCCCTGGGATTTCTTTGGAAGAAATGATGCTAAAGCTGAAACTCCAGTATTTTGGCCACCTCATGCGAAGAATTGACTCATTGGAGAAGACTCTGATGCTGGGAGGGATTGAGGGCAGGAGGAGAAGGGGAAGACAGAGGATGAGATGGCTGGATGGCATCACTGACTCGATGGATGTGAGTCTGAGTGACCTCCGGGAGTTGGTGATGGACAGGTAGGCCTGGCGTGCTGCGATTCATGGGGTCGCAAAGAGTCGGACATGACTGAGCGACTGATCTGATCTGATCTTTGTCTACATAGAATATAATCAATCTGATTTTGGTTTTGACCATCTGGGATGTCCTTGTGTAGAGTCATCTCTTATGTGTGGGAAGAGGGTATTTGCTATGACTAGTGCATTCTCTTAGCAAATCCCTGTTAGTCTTCGCCCTGTTTCATTTTGTACTCCAAGGCAAAACTTGCTATTATTCCAGTTATCTCTTGACTACCTACTTTTGCATTCTAGTCCCCTATGATCAAAATGATATCTTTTTGTTGGTGTTAGTTCTTGAAGGTCTTGTAGGTCTTCATAGAACTGTTAGACTTTAGCATCTTTGGCCTTAGTAGTTGGAGCATAGGCTTGGATTATTGTGATGTTGAATGGTTTGCCTTGGAAATGAACCAAGATAATTCTGTTGTTTTTGAGACTGAACCCAAGTACTGCATTTTGGACTCTTTTGTTGACTATGAAGACATTTCTATTTCTTACAAGGGATTCTTTCTCACAGTAGTAGATACAATGGTCATCTGAATTAAATTTGCCCATTCCAATCAATTTTAGTGTAACAATTCCTAAAATGTCGATGTTCACTCTTGGCATTTCCTGCTTGACCACGTCCAGTTTACTTTGATTCATGGACCTAACATTCCAGTTTCCTAGGCAATACTGTTCTTTACAGCTCTGGACTTTACTTTCACCATCAGACATGTCCACAACTAAGTGACATTTCTGCTTTAGTTTAGCCTCTTCATTGCTTTTGGAGCTGCTTCTCCACTGTTTCTCATTAGCATATTGGATATCTACCAACTTGGTGGCTCATCTTCTAATGTCATATCTTTTTGCCTTTTCATTGTGTTCATGGGGTTCTTGAGGCAAGAATACTGGTTTGCCATTCCCTTTTCCAGTGGATCATATCTTATCAGGTTCTGACTAGCGAGGACGTGCCCTTCAGCCACTCCACATAGCTGGATGACATGCCTGGTGCCCTTCCAGTTATTTCATCAAATACTAACCTAAATGTTACTGTGAAGGTAACTTACAGACATAATTAACATCTTCAATTACTAATTTTAATTATAGGAAATTACTCTCAAACGTGTGGGTTATCAAAACCTTAACAGTAACAAACAAAAAAATGTTTCCTAGAAGAAATTATGTATCAAGATGCAACATCAATTCTGTCCTGAGCCTGACACCTTGTCTTATAGACTTCAGGCCAGCCAATCCCCAAAATCTTGAGAGACATTTTCTTCAAAATTCTCCCTCCATAAATGGATGGATGGATGGATAGATAGATAGGAGATGCCTATGTATATGTATTATATATACCACTTTCTGTTTCTCTAGTTCAACTTGCTCAAGAATAAGGTAGTGTACCAAGGGGATGAATCTTTAAAGTATGGTTATTTTACAATATGTCCAGGAAGATGTATCAATACTTCAAGGCTCATTTTCAGAAACTTGATTTTGCACCCCAAGAATTTTGCATCCAACCTTTCTGATGATTCAGAATCACCTGACAAAAACTGGTACAACTATCTGAAGACACAGAAACTTGATAGACTCAGTATGTGATTTTAGTTGTAAAGTCTTAAGTCTTCCCATTTTATTCATCCTCTTTAAACCTTTTCCTGAACTATCCTATTTCCAACTTAACCTTAATTTCTAAGAAAATAGGTGTTAGAAACATGGTTTCTAACAAAACCATGGAAAGACTTAACTTGTACAAAAATGCATCTAATCCTTCCTACTTCTGCAAATGGATACTTGTGCTATTGTTTATATAACAGTAGTATATCACCAGCAGCAGCATATTTTTTATGGCCATTTATACTAAATACAATGAAATATCCAAAAGAAAATCAAAATGGCTCTACTCTATTCTTCATGTATACACTAATCAAATAGCTTATTGCATGTGGGTAACAATTCAACATTTTATTATAAATAAGAAATGTTTTGGGGAAAGAAAAAGCTGTTATAAGGCAATCTCAGTAAGTTCTTATTACCTTACATTTTTACACTTAGGTTTATGTTTGATGACTTGATGACTTTTTATATAATGATTTATTATATTGCACTGTTATGTTTATATCTTTGAAGGAATTTTATAAAAAGTGAGAATCAATATGATTTAGGGGAAAAGCGAATGTGAATTTAACTTTCTATTTAAGTCAAAATAATACCATACATAGATAAGAACACAAAATATTCATACATGGTAGGATTTCCTCATTTATGTTCAAAGAACACTAATGATTTTCTGAAACATGGCCTTTTTTGTTGTTGCTATACATTTTTATATAACTACAACATATAAAACACTTAGATCTCCTCCTTCTCTGGTCCCATAGCTCCACTGTTGGATGATTCCTGAGATGCTTTCTTGTGCTTTTATTTACATATCCCTCTCCAATTTGTGGACAAATAGATTTTAAAGACTCATTGTTCTTAATTCAAAGAAAAAGTTATGGGAACCAAAGAACACCTAATGTGTCAATAATTAAGTTACTATATCTGATCTACTAACAGATAGGCCTCTACTCTGACTGTCCTCTGATTTTAAGTGTGATCATATGAAGAACAGATCTAGGGACTATAGCATCAAAGGTAAGATACTGGGGATGGTTTGGGAATAGCCTTGGCTCTGCACACAGAGTGGAGCTTCTTTCTAATACAAAATTGGATACTTAAAAGCTAAATCATGCAATAGATTCATGATGAACTAAATCACTACTTTTTATTAATTATGATTAAATGTCTACCGAATAAGAGCATGAGAGAAACAAATGTCTTCTGTGTGTGACCATTAAGCACGAGTGTGTGGTGGGGAAGGCTAAGGCTAATAATCCATATGTCTTATACACTACAGGGCTGACAGAAGCTAAGTAACAAACTCAGCTTAAAATTTCAACTTGTTACATTTTTTTTAATTAAAAATTACTTATTGGTTCTGCCAAGATGGAGTATTCTCATTTCTTAGCCCATTCTCTTACAACTAAAAATATCTGAGAATAACAACAAATAATAACAACAAAACCATGAAAAGACTTCAAAAAGTGAAAAAAAAAAGACTCATTGGGTTCTCTGGGGTTCATAATTGCCTCCCAGAAATAGGACATGGACACTTTTAAAACCTTCAATATAGAACTGCAAACAGGCATAAACAACAAAATCTTTAAGAAAATTCTTCTCATATCAAAGAATGGGGAGGCATATTTTGTTCATGAATTGGAAGACTCAACATAGTACCGGGGAAGGCAATGGCACCCCACCCCAGTACTTTTGCCTGGAAAATCCCATGGACGGAGGATCCTGGTAGGCTCCAGTCCGTGGGGTCGCTAAGAGTCGGACACGACTGAGCGACTTCACTTTCACTTTTCACTTTCATGCATTGGGGAAGGAAATGGCAACCCACTCCAGTGTTCTTGCCTGGAGAATCCCAGGGACGGGGGAGCCTGGTGGGCTGCCGTCTATGGGGTCGCACAGAGTCGGACATGACTGAAGCGACTTAGCAGCAGCAGCAACATAGTAAACATATCAATTTCTCCTGACAATTGATCTCTAGGTGTAACGTGATTCCTATAGGGATATGTACATGCATGCATGCTCAGTCGCTCATCTGTGTCCTACTCTTTGCCAACCCCATGAACTACAACCCACCAGGCTCCTCTGTCCATGGGATTCTCCAGGCAAGAATACTGGAGTGGGCTACCATGCCCACTCCAGGGGATCTTCCTGACCCAAGGCTTGAACCTGAATCTCCTGTGTGTCCTGCATTGCAGGCAGATTCTTTAGCACTGAGCCACTGGGGAATCCCCGGTTTAGTGGTATAGACAAGCTAATTCTAAAGTTATATGGAAAGGCAGAGGTCTTAGGACAGTTAAAACAATCTTTTAAAAAAGTGGGAGAAATTACTCTATCCAATATTAAAGTCTGTTAGACAGTTGCAGTAGCAGGGGAATATCATAATAGCAGAAGTATAGACAAGACACCCAGATCAATACAGTGGAATAGAGAACCAGACATAGACCACATAAATATGCCCAACTGGATTTTGATAAAGGTCCAAAAGCAATTCTGTAGAAGAAGAATAGTCTCTTCAACAAATGGTACTGAAGCAACTGGGTATCAACAGACTAAAAATACAAACCTGACTTAAAGCTCAGACCTTGCACAAGAATAACTCAAAATAGATCTCAAATTTAAATGAAATTTATAACAGTTTTAGAAATCAACATGGGAGAAATTCTATAGGATCTAAGCTAGATAAAACATTCTTAAACTTGACATCAAAAGTACATTTCATAAAACAAAAAAGTGATATTCTCATCAAAATAAAATCCCTTAAATCTCAAATGGAAAAAAAAAATTAATTTATATAGCTACTCTGTCTTCCTATAAACTCCCTAGTGCCTAAGTGACTTCCATTGGTGGGGAGGCTAACTTCACAGGAGAGAAAACTAATAAACACCACTTCAGTCAGCCAATTAATGTTGACATCAACTGTGATAAGTCATGTTAATAGTATTTACTCTTGACATGATGTCATGAAACTAGTACATTATGTCTGTGATCTTCCTCCCCCAAACACACAAATTTCACTTAAAAGTGAGAAAAACAACAGACACATCCCAATTGAGAGACATTCTTCAAAAGACCTGGTTAGTACCCTTCAAAATTCTCAAGGCCATCAAAAAACAAGGAACATCTCAGAAACTGTCACAGCCAAGGAGATCCTAAGGAGGTATGACTATTGAATATAATGTATCCAGAATGGGATCCTGGAATAGAAGAAAGGACATAATGTAAATAGTAAGGACATACAAATAAAGAGTAAACTTTAGTTAACAGTAATGTATATATATTAGTTCATTAATTATACACACAATAGTAAAGCAAGGTACGGATAATGAGAAAAAACTGGGTACAGGAGTTATGTACTTTCTTTACTTTTTTTCCCCTAAATCCAAAATTCTTCTATAATAAAAAGTTAGTAAATAACAAAAATAGATTTTTTAATCTGTGGAAAAATTCACAAATATACTCACTACCAGTCACACTTAATGTTTAGTTGTTCTGGTTTCAGGAATACATAAGTGAATTTACAGATTCAATTATGTTTACTTGTGTCCCATATCCTAAATATGATATTTATATAAGTTTTCAGAATTTAAACTCTTCATTCAATTAGAGGTCTTCCCTGGTGGCTCAGATGGTAAAGACTCTGCCTGCAATGCGGGAGACCAGAGTTTGAACCCTGGGTCTGGAAGATCCCCTGGAGAAGGGAATGGCAATCCACTCCAGTGTTCCTGCCTGGAGAATCCCATGGACAGAGGAGCCTGGTGGGCTCCAGTCCATAGTGTCACAAAGAGTCAGACACGACTGAGTGATTAACACTTTCACTTTCATTCAATTAGTTGCCAGATTCTGCTGCTGCTGCTGCTAAATCGCTTCAGTCGTGTCTAACTCTTTGCGACCCCATGGACTGCAGCCTCCCAGGCTCCTCCATCCATGGGATTTTCCAGGCAAGAGTACTGGAGTGGGTTGCATTGCCTTCTCTGTGCCAGATTCTACTAGTGGTTAAATATGTAATCAGTTCCTTCTATATTCCTAAAACAGGCCAGGACCAAATACTGATTCATGATTCACTGTCAGATTTTTCCTGCTCCATTTTAATTGTCCCCTAAATTTTTCTACTATTTCCTTTCTTCTCGTTCACTTCAGACCATATTTATTAAAAGAAATCTATACAATCTCTCTAGAGAACCTATACATTTGGGCCATAAAAAGATATCACTATAGACAGATACCTAGTTAAGGAGGGAAATACAATAGCATGTCATAGGGACTGTGTGACTTTTCACACTTTTGTATCTGGAGGAACCAAAGCCCCTTAGTAAGCAGAAATGTACAATACAATTGTCTCATTGTTTTCTGCAGAAAATCCTTATCTCTAGAGTCAACAGTATGGTATTAAATCAAGAGAGTATATTTACAGAACTGTTATGCATATCAAGTAAACACTTGCTGAAGTAAATAATAATTGCCTCTTGCCTGCCTCTGCTGTTGACAATTTTGAATATATATTCTATGCTTCACTAGCCCATACTGATGGCATTTGCAAGCATCTTGATATAGCAAAAAAGCCAGGAGCAAAGACAGCTAGATGCTGGTTTACTGTTAATGAAGAAAGTGTCAAAGCTGGACTGACCTTTACTTATCCAGATCCATTTTAATTTAGAAAAATTCAGTCAGCTTGGGCAAAGGAAAAAAATAAAGAAAACACTATTTTCTGATTTCCTTTTTCCTATCCTAGGGGAAGGAATAAAGAAGTAAACAGAGCTGTCTGTTAATTATAAAGAGCCACTCGGCCTTACTTTGATGTGGAGACATGGGAAATTGAAATTTGCACCACCAAGGGCATTGTTCCTTCCTCTGGAGATGGTCATCCTGTTCGCATTTGTATAAATATTACTGGGTTGTTTTACATGTTCATCACATTTCTGCTCATCCAGCTCATTTTGAGAGCAGTCTGTAATGGATTGAAGATAGAGTTGCATTATACATGGGTGGGCAGCCTGGGATAATTGGATATTGGGTAAATATCATTACATTTTAAAAATATATTTTTCTCAGACTTTCTTTTGCCTTCTCACCCTTGCCCCTTTGTCCTTGATTCTTGAATTAATTTTACTCATAAACTCATAGAAGCCAGCTAAGATCACAGAGCCAGGTTGGGAACCTGACAGTCTCAAATGTTTCTTTTGAGTGTTCTGTTTACAAACCTGTCAAGAATATGTGGTTTAATTGCTAAGGCATGTCTGACTCCTGAGACCCCAAGGACTGCAGTCCCCCAGGCTCCTCTGTCCATGGGACTCTCCAGGCAAGAATACTGGAGTGGATTGCCATTTCCTTCTCTAGGGCATCTTTCCCACCCAGGAATCAAATCCACATCTCATGCATTGCAGGCAGATTCTTTACCTACTGAGCTATGAAGGAATCCCACTCCAAACCTGTCAAAGAGATTATTAGTTCCCTAGGGCAGTACAGTTTATCCAGTCTACAAGAGCAACCCATGTTTTATAGGCCAAAGAAAGATACTGCATGTAGTATTTGTTATGATTGAGAGATTTTGAAGTCAAAATTATCTAAAATAAAAATTCTGCTACATCACACGCCAGCTACACACCCTTCCAAGCCTCACTTTTCTCATCTGTAAATTCTAACACAGGATAAAAGTAAGATACTGTAATGAATATAAAGAGAAATATCACAATAACTATACCAGATGAAATAATTTAAAGAGAACTTCTGGGCTAGAATGGGCTTTAAAGAGAATCTACTTATTGCATTATTCCAATGGGTACTCAGACTTGCAATGGGGAAATTTGGATGGACTAGAAAAAGTTAAGGAGATTTAATCTCTAGTTTCTCATTACCTATTCCTCACTCACTATGCCTAAAGCTAACATGCATTTTGGAATATTCCTAACAAGTGTTGCTTTAATCACAATTTACATATCTCGACTCAAAGAAATTTACTACTTCTTAGAGAAGACTTATTCATTCATATTGAACTGGATCCTTCATTTTAATTCATGATCAGCAGACTTAAGTCAAATTTATCTTATAAAGCTGCCCTCCTACTGACAATCACTCCTCTTTATCTATGGGATAAAAACTCAACAACCTCCATTCAAAATCAATGTCTTTCTCATCGAACATAACCATGCTTGTTGTTGCAACCCCATGGACTGTAGCTCACCAGGCTTCTCTGTCTATCGGATTTCCTAGGCAAGAATGCTGGAGTGGGTTGCCATTTCCTTCAGGGGATCTTCCTGACCCAGGGATTGAACTGACATCTCCTGCATTAGCGGGCAGATTCTCTACCACTGAGCCACCACAGAAGCCCTATAACCATGCTGTGTACTCTTATTTCCCTCTACATCCTAAGATGAAGCTTCCAAAGCAGCCAAATTGATCCTTCCCTGTCCATTCTTCAAGATTCTGAATGAGTAGTAATCCTTACTCCATTTCCCTATCCATCTAAATAACTTGTTTAAAATATTCTGCTTAAGGGTCACATCTTTTGAAAGCATGTCCCTTAGAAAGACAGCCAGTACTTTTCTCTGTACACCTGCTTTCTACAACTCATTCAACTCAGAATATGTTGTTAGATATCTTTCTGAATGAATATTTTTATTAGGGCAGCTGGAGGGTAAGAAGCTCTTCAAAGTAAAATCTCTTCCATTTATATGATTAGTTGTCAAATTAAAAAAAAAAAAACTTACACATTAACACACTGAACTAGAATGATAGAATTGAATACAGTATAAGTTCCATGAGAAATTAAGACAATCTGTGTTTATTAATGACCTGGCTGTGAGACAGTAAACTTAAGAGTCTCAGGGTTAGGCACTGGGGCACTTTAGTTTCAATCAAAGAATTGCCTAACTGAGTAAATATTTCTGAGCCACATTATACATATTATCCATATTCATATTATCCATAAAATGCAAATAAGGCCTCTTCTTCCTAGTTATGGAAGAAACTGAGCAAGTAAAATAATTGAAGTTAAACTACCCAGGACCTTCTTGGATAACATCTTGTTTGAGCCCAGAAACCTTAGGGCTAGCACAGAGTGTATTCTCTTGAGCTATTCTATACTATATCTGAGGTTTTGAGATGCCTCTAATCTTGGCAAACACTTGTTAAAATAAAGGGCAGCCTGGAGACCTTGGAGAAGAAGTCTGTCGGGAAGCCAATTAACTTAGGTCCACCCCTGACTCTGCTCAGTAGTTACTCTAAGACTACTACCCTAGTAGCCTTTTCATTTTTATAACCTGTAATTAGTTACTGCAACATATAATTTCCATGACCACAGGAAGCATTTAACTGCAGCATCAGGGCACCTGAGAGAAAGATATATTCTAGGGAGATTATATGTTGAGTGATTACAGCACCTCAGGCAGAAAATCTCAATTGTCCGAGACATGCCTTTAATTTGAGGATCAAACATGCCTTCTGTTTGCATGTCATACTACCATGGCTGTGTGATCCAGCTGAGGACAGCTTGGGCTCCTGGGCTCCTGGGCTCCTGAAACAAATGTCATTGTCACATCTGGTTCCTAAGGTTGCAACCAGATGCTAGTTTTGATTCTGTAAGAAATATGACCCTCTTCCCTTCACCAAACAGCAGAAGAAGGCAATTCATAAACTCACTTCAAATTATGACAGAATAGCTCTTTAGCAAAATAGTGATAGTTGGTTTCATTTGACACTAAGTCTCATCATCCATCTCTCTCTCTCTCTCACACACACACACACACCACATACGTGATAGTACCTCATTATTCATCTCCCGTGCTTTCAGCTCTTTCATTTATTTGAAAATTTCAATAACTAAGTTGCTCCTCCTAGGAATATAGCCCTTGCTATTCATCCCTTCACTTTTTCTGGATCCTTACTGTTTGTTTAGAACTCAACCAGGAATTTTGAAATATATTTAGATCAAATCACAAAAGGCTGTTGTTGTCAAGAAATATTCAGGTTGGTAGGAGGAAGGTAAATCCAATACCTCACTTCTGTGTAAGGGACATGGGAGTTCATGTGCATTTTGTTTAACATCTATGTTAATGTCAGTATTATTTTTTCCCATTTTTAAAATAAGGTAACTGATATTTGAAGAGGTTAAATAAATACTGAAAGTTCACAGATATATCAATCTTCAGTTCAGTTCAGTTGCTCAGTCGTGTCTGACTCTTTGCGGCCCCATGAATCGCAGCACGCCAGGCCTCCCTGTCCATCACCAACTCCCGGAGTTCACTCAAACTCATGTCCATCAAGTCGATGAAGCCATCCAGCCATCTCATCCTCTGTCGTCCCCTTCTCCTCCTGCCCCCAATCCCTCCCAGCATCAGAGTCTTTTCCAGTGAGTCAACTCTTCACATGAGGTCAATCTTACAGCTCTAATTTGAACTTAGGACTGTTTGTTTCTGAAACCCCTGTTCATTTTACTACAGCATTATTAATAATAATTGTAACAAATTTTAAAATGATATAGAAGAGAAAAGCTATCAATTTGGAAATTATGTAAAGGTTATCTTCATTTGAAACTATATCTGTGTTTAGTATGAAACAGAATAAAATAAAAAGCGAATAAATATTTGTTGATAAACTATGGCAAATGAAGAAATGCTTTGTGGCCAGGATATACATCAACTGAACTCATGCAATCCAAGGGCCCCAGGTAAGGCTGGCCCTGAAGAGGCCGTCTTCTCAACACATAGAGTTCCTCTCCTTAAAGGAAGCTTCTTCACTTAAAGGCATTTTTGTGTATTGTTGTTCAGTTGTTCAGTTGCGTCCGACTCCACGCAACCCCATAGACTGGCACGCCAGGCTTCTGTGTCCTTCACCTTTTCCCCAAGCCTGCTCAAACTCATCTCCATCAAGTCAGTGATACCATCCAACCATCTTGATCTCTGTCTCCCCTTCTACTCCTGCCTTCAATCTTCCCCAGCATCAGGGTCTTTTCTAACAAGCAGACTCTTTGCATCAGGTGGCCAATGTACTAGCACTTCAGCTTCATCATCAGTTCTTCCAAAGAATACTCAGGATTGATTTCTTTTAGGACTGACTGGTTTCATCTCCTTGCAGTCCAAGGGACTCTCAAGAGTCTTCTCCAACACCACAATTCAAAAGCATCTACTTTGCAGTGCATTTTGTGTATAAAGCAATACAATTTAAAAACCATATTTATGAAACACACAAATCATAATAGTAACTTAGGCTCAGGTAGAAATAAATTACCTACCTATAACTCTGTGAAAGTGAAAAGTGAAAGTGAAAGTCCCTCAGTTGTGTCTGACTCTTTGCAACCCCATGGATTATATAGTACATGGAATTCTCCAGGCCAAAATACTGGAGTGGGTAGCCTCTCACTTCTCCAGGGGATCTTCCTAATCCAGGGATCGAACCCATGTCTCCTGCATTGCAGGCAGATTTTTTACCAGCTGAGCCACAAGGGAAGACCGTAGGATGTCAACTCAAAGGGCTTTAACAAGGGGAAGGTTATAGAAGTGTTAGAGGACATTTTAAACCATACAAGAGGACAGTCTAAGCAAAAATTATATAACCAAAAATATATGTCTTTCTTTACTCAGTAAAACTATGGATCTATCTGTCCAGTAGTAGATTCTACTCAACATCATCCCTATTTTAATTGTATTCCATCCTATTTCCTTAAATTGTCATATTATTCAAAGATTAGCTTTCCTTCCTTGCAAGATAGAATTCCTATTATCTGAATTACTTATTTGCAGTTGCCATCACAATTCTCTTTTGCAGTTAAGTGATATGGAACTAAAAATAAATTCAAACAAATTAAATGAAGCCTTGCATCCTCAAAAACCATGAGACTCTGTGGCTCACACCATTATAAATTTTGTTCCACCTCCAAAATCTTGAATCTCTTCCATGATTCCACAATATCTGTACACATGCTCTTTCCTCTTTATGGTGTACTCTATCTGCATTATTTTTCTAGCTAACTCAGACCTTCACTCCTGGAAAGTTTCTGTGGTATCCTGAATCTGGGTTGGCTTAGATACTCCTCTTTTATGTCTCTGTAGCATCCCCTCTGTGTGTGTGTGTGTGTTTGTGTGTGTGTGTGTGTGACACCAGTTTCTGTGTTGTACACCTTCTTGGAGAAAATAGTATCATAGGATGGCCCCTGGCTTACCATCTCTGAAGAAAAATAATTTCTTCCTTGTGGTCTCTCAAGAAAAGACAACAATATCTAAAATAAGATATTTTGAAATTTGTCATTGGTCAAGCTTGGGACCCCCAGATTGCTCAGTGGTAAAGAAACTTCCTGTAAATACAGGAGACATAGGAGACATGGGTTCGATCCCTGGGTCACGATGGTCCCCTGGAGGAGGAAATGGCAACCCATTCCAGTATTCTAGCCTAGAAAATTCTATGGGCAGAGGAGCATGGCAGGCTACAATCCATGGGGTCGCAAAAAGTCAGACAGGATTGAGCGACTGAGAAGGCATGCTCCTAAAAGCAAGCTTAGTCCATTTAGTTGCTAAGTCATGTCCAACTCTTTGCGACCCCAGAGATTGCAGCACACCAAGCTTCCCTGTCCATCACCAACTCCCAGAGCTTGCTCAAATCATGTACCTTGAGTAGGTGATGCCATCCAACCATCTCATCCTCTGTCATTCCCTTCTCCTCCTGTCTTCAATCTTTCCCTGCCATCAGGGTCTTTTTCCAGTGAGTCAATTCTTCGTATCAGGTGGCCAAAGGATTGGAGTTTCATGTTCAGCATCAGTCCTTCCAATGAATATTCAGGACTGATTTTCTTTAGGATTGACTGGATCTCCTTGCAGTCCAAGGGACTCTCAAGAGTCTTCTCCAACACCACAGTTCAAAAGCATCAATTCTTCAGCTCTCAGCTTTTTTTTACAGTCCAACTCTCACATCCTTACATGACTACTGGAAAAATCATAGCTTTGACTAGACAGACCTTTGTTGGTAAAGTAATGTCTCTGCTTTTTAGTATGCTGTCTATCTACTTGTCATGAAGTGGTGGGACTGGATGCTATGACCTTAGTTTTCTGAATGGTGAGCTTTAAGCCAACTTTTTCACTCTCCTCTTCCAATTTCATCAAGAGACTCTTTAGTTCTTCCTCTCTTTCTGCCATAAGGGTGGTGTCATCTGCGTATCTGAATTACTGGTATTTCTCCAAGCAATCCTGATTCCAGCTTGTGCTTCATACAGCCTGGCATTTCACATGATGTACTCTGCATATAATTTAAATAAGCAGGGTAACAATATACAGCCTTGACGTACTCCTTTCACAATTTGGAACCAGTCTGTTGTTCCATGTCCAGTTCTAACTGTTGCTTCTTGACCTATATACAGATTTCTCAGGAGGCAGGTAAGGTGGTCTGTTATTCTTATCTCTTGAAGAATTTTCCACTTTCGTTGTGATCCACAGAGTCAAGGGCTTTGGCGTAATAAATAAAGCAAAAGTAGAGGTTTTATGGAACTTTCTTGCTTTTTCGATGATCTAACAGATTTTGGCAATTTGATCTCTTGTTCCTCTGCCTTTTCTAAATTCACCTTGAACATCTGGAAGTCCACGATTCGGTACTGCTGAATCCTGGCTTAGAGAATTTTGACTATTTCTTTGCTACAGTGTGAGATGCATGCAATTGTGCTGTAGTTTGAACATTCTTTGGCATTGCCTTTCTTTGAGATTGCAGTGAAAACTGACCTTTTCCAGTCTTGTGGCCACTATGGAGTTTTCCAAATTTGCTGGCATATTGAGTTCAGCACTTTCAAGCATCATCTTTTAGGATTTGAAATAGCTCAACTGGAATTCCATCACATCCACTAGCTTTGTTTCTAGTGATGCTTCCTAAGGCCCACTTGAGTTTGCATCCCATGATGTCTGGCTCTAGGTGAGTGATCACACCATTGTGGTTATCTGGGTCATGACAATCTTTTTTATACAGTTCTCCTGTGTATTCTTGCCACATCTTCTTAATATCTTCTGCTTCTCTTACATCCATATTATTTCTGTTCTTTATTGTGCCCATCTTTGCATGAAATGTTCCCTGGGTATCTCTAATTTTCTTGAAGAGATCTCTAGTCTCTCCCATTCTATCGTTTTCCTCTATTTATTTGCACTGATCACTTAGGAAGGCTTTCTTATCTCTCCTTGCCATTCTTTGGAACTCTGCTTTCAAATGGGTATATCTTTTCCTTTTCCTCTTTGCCTTTTGCATCTCTTCTTTTCTCAGCTATTTGTAAGGCTTCCTCAAACAAACAAAGATTTTGCCTTTTTGCATTTCTTTTTCTTGGGGTTGGTCTTGATCACTACCTCTTGCACAATATCACAAACCTCTGTCCATAGTTCTTCAGACACTCTCTTTCTCAGATCTAAATCTTGAATCTATCTGTCACTTCCACTGTAAATATAAGGCATTTGATTTAGGTCATACCTGAATGGTCTAATGGTTTATCCTACTTTCTTCAATTTAACTATGAATTTTGCAATAAGGAGTTCATGTTCATGATACAATCTTTGGCATATGCCTAACCCCAGAATGAGTAACTGAAATTCAATCCACTTAAATCATTTGAGCAAAAAGGAAAAAGATGTATGTGTGGTGAAATATTTTCTAAATAGATATTTATTTTCAATAATCAAGGAAAAATTAACAGCAAACATTAGAGGGGACAAAATAAATTGACTGTCACCTTGGAAAAGTAAGAAATATGCCAACCCTTCTACTATACCCTAAGATGGACATCAACCTACATCACCAAAGAATTATCATACATCCTTCATGTGCAGGAAGTTTTGTTTCTTTGCTTTTTTGTCTTTGTTTTAATAAGCAAAGAGATTTTCCCTGAAATGATAAAAATTTATAAAAAAATAAATTCCATATTTTGTTTTGAGGAATGGGGCAGTGCTAGGAAAGGACTAGTACTTATTGATCTGCTGCTGCTGCTGCTAAGTCACTTCAATCGTGCCCGACTCTGTGTGACCCCATAGACGGCAGCCCACCAGGCTCCCCCGTCCCTGGGATTCTCCAGGCAAGAACACTGGAGTGGGTTGCCATTTCCTCCTCCAATGCTTGAAAGTGAAAAGGGAAAGTGGAGTCGCTCAGTCGTGTCCGACTCTTAGCGACCCCATGAACTACAGCCTACCAGGCTCCTCCGTCCATGGGATTTTCCAGGCAAGAGTACTGGAGTGGGGTGCCATTGCCTTCTCTGACTTACTGAACTGGTAAAGCATAAATTTTATAAATTTCACTTGTTTGTATAAATAATTATGTACCTCATTTCTTTGTACACATATACTGATCACTATAACCCTGGGTATGCAGGTGTCAGTTTCACAGATAAATAAGCAGTTTCAGCAAATATTGTGAAATCTGTCCAGACACCTGTCTTGCTAGAAGTGGTCACAGGATTTGAACCTGAGTCTGTGGAAACCCAAAGTCCTTGCTCCCTTCACTAGAGCATGGTGGCTGTTCATGCTTGTTTCCTTTGTTTACAACCACAGTTATAACTAGGTATTTTTGACGCTTTCCACTTGGTACATCAGCCTTATGCTCTTTTCTGCCATGCTTTGGTTATACAACATTTTCTTTCTAGAAATGCAGTATGGAAATGACTGCCAGTTGAACCTTCTTCCCAGGATACTCACTGCCTCTCACATGAAATTACAGCAGAGCAATTACAGGAACCAGTGAGTGTGGTTTCTGCCAGTCCAAAGAGCATATGTGGGAAAACAGTGGGACGGTCAGCCGTTACTCTGTTAATAATGATAATGTTTGAATTTGCAGGATTTTTTACGTGGTCCATTGCCTACTTAAATGAATTACTGACCATATGGAAGTGAGTCTTCTGGGAAAAGCACTGAGCATAAAGCATAGCGTGATTTGACTTCACTTATCAAAAACATAAATGGCACTTTAAAGTTCAATGAGAATAAATCAACCTAAGGTAATTTTTGCAAAAGACAATTGAGTGAGAGAGTGAAGACATAGCTGATAGAAGATCTTCCTGCTCCTCTCTGCTAATGTTTTAATTTTCATTACTAGTTTTGGCTCTTAAACCATATAAAATTGGCAAAAAATAAATGAAGTATATAATGAAATATAAAAGCCAGTGATATATGTAAAATATTTTTCCAATAGTCATGTATGGATGTAAGAGTTGGTCCACAAAGAAGGCTGAAGGCCAAAAAATTGATGGCTTTGAATTGTAGTGCTGGAGAATGCTCTTGAGAGTCCCTTGGACCACAAGATCAAACCAGTAAAGCCTAAAGGAAATCAGTTCTGAATATTCATTGGGCGGACTGATGCTGAAGCTGAAGCTCCAATATTTTTGCCACCTGATGTGAAGAGCCGATTCACTGGAAAAGCCCTGATGCTGAGAAAGATTGAAGGCAAAAGAAGAAGAGAATAGCAGAGGGTGATATGGTTAAATAATATCACCGACTCAACAGGCATGAATCTGAGAAAACTCCAGGATACAGTCAAGGACAGGGAAGCCTGGTGTGCTTCCATGGGGTAGCAAAGAGTCAGACACGACTTAACAACAGAACAACAATTTGTAAAATTTTAACCTGCATTGAACCTGTATTTGATATTATCTTATAGCACAAGACATAAATACAGCATTCCACTGCTTTCCAATCTCCTCTGTACTGGTACCTGAGTACCATCTTATTGAAAGAGTCCATTACAGGAAATATAAATGGACCTCCAGTGTGTTGCCTGCTTGTTCTTTAGTTCTCAAAAAGATAATCTGTTAAATGAAAGATTAGAAGAGACAACTTCTGAAAGATTTAGAAAGACAACTTGGAATACAATTAATTCTTACTGTGTGCATACTTTTTGTTATAACTATGCACCTTTGATGATGCCGGGCACTGTTTTGGAATATTCAGTTACCCAATAGAATCATCATGGAGATGAAATGAGACAGTGCATGTAAATTGCCTATCCAGAATCTGAATGAGTTGGTACTGAGATTAATATGAAAGAGCAATATATGAGTTGGTGACCATCCCTACCCAGCCATCCTGCATATTTATCTCAGTTAGTGCTATTACTTAACAGCAAAATCATTAATCATGTTTTGTAACCAAGAATAGTTATTTCACTTCCCTAGGTCTCCTTCTCTATTTATAAAGCACTAATACCTACTTCACAATGCTGTTCTGAAGATGACAAAAGAGAATATATATATTTAAGAATTTAGAATGGTGTCTGATACATAGTAATGATTAGGTACATGTTAAGGACTGTTAACAAAGACTGAGGATTTGCAAAGGTGTCTGAGTGGATTTCTTAAAGAATGATAAGGGCTAACGTCTCTCTCCTATCTCATGTCCACAGTGGTCATCACTATTTAGTCCTAGCACCCTTTTTGAGCTCAGGTCAGATCTTAGAATCCTTTCCAATACAAATGATAATGGGATTATATCACATAAGAGGGAACCCATTTGACATCCCTTTCATGGAAAGTCAGCCTGATGCCATTACTCTTAATCACAGCTGAGAGGGAGTTGAATTGGAAAAGAGAGATGAGGTAAGTAAAAAGTAAAGTGAAGTCACTCAGTCATGTTTGACTCTTTGCAACCCCATGGACTATAGCCTACCAGGCTCCTCTGTCCATGGGATTTTCTAGGCAAGAATACTGGAGTGGGTTTCCATTTTCTTCTCCAGGAGATCTTCCTGACCCAGGGATTAAACCCAGGTGTCCCGCATTGTACGTAGACGCTTTACCATCTGAGCCACCAGGGAAATCCCAGATGAACAGGAAAAGAACTTTAAAATGACTATGATTCCTTTGAACATCTAAGGCCTTCCCCTATCATGTTGTTGTTGTTGTTCAGTTGTCCAGTCATGTGTCTCTTTGTGACCCCATGGACTGCAGCATGCCAGGGCTCCCTGTCCCTTACCATCTCCCAGAGTTTGCCCAAGTTCATATTCATTGCATTGGTGATGCCCTCTTCTCCTTCTACCCTTGATGTTTCCCAGCATCCAATGAGTCATCTGTTAACATCAGATGACCAAAATAGTGGAGCTTCAGCTTCAGCATCGGACCTTCTAGAGAATATTCACGGTTGATCTCCCTTAAGATTGACTGGTTTGATCTCCTTACTGTCCAGGGGACTTTCAGGAGTCTTCTTTATCACCACAGTTCAAAGGCATCAATTCTTTGGAGTTCTGCCTTCTTTACGGTCCAGCTCTCACAACTGTATGTGACAACTGGGAAGACCTTTGTCAGCAGAATAATGTCACTGGTTTTCAACACACTATCTAGGTTTGTCATCACTTGCCTGCCAAGAAGCAATCATATTCTGATATATTCAGATTTATAAGGTTTGCAATAATATTCTGATATATTCAGATGTATAAGGTCCCTCTCTCAAAATGGCAGATCTCATTTGTACAACTGGGGATAAGACAAAGACTAATTCAGAGAATTCCAGCTGATGTTTTTATTTAATGTGTGGCTAAATTTACCCTTTCTTAAACATTTGCCCAATAGACGCTACTGACCAACCTTTTATCTTGAGGTAATGGATGTGAGAGTTGGACTGTGAGGAAAGCTGAGCACTGAAGAATTGATGCTTTTGAACTGTGGTGTTGGAGAAGACTCTTGAGAGTCCCTTGGACTGCAGGGAGGTCCAACCAATTCATTCTGAAGATCAGCCATGGGATTTTTTTGGAAGGAATGATGCTAAAGCTGAAACTCCAGTACTTTGGCCACCTCATGCGAAGAGTTGACTCACTGGAAAAGACTCTGATGCTGGGAGGAGTTGGGGGCAGGAGGAGAAGGGGACGACAGAGGATGAGATGGCTGGATGGCATCACTGACTCAATGGACATGAGTTTGAGTGAACTCCGGGAGATGGTGATGGACAGGGAGGCCTGGTGTGCCACAATTCATGGGGTTACAAAGAGTCAGACACAACTGAGCAACTGAACTGGACTGAACCTTTGAATACTTGAGGAAGACTTGCCCCCTGAAAGGGACATGATTATTTTTCTTTTAATCTCCTCCCCACCTGAGTAATTTTCATAAAAGTTCTGGGATAAGAAATCTACCTGGGCATTCTGGGTTAATCCCAGCAAAATTACAATAAAGTTGTTACTGGGAAACTTATTTATGCTTTTATAAGTCCTAAGGCTCTTATTTCATTACCTCCTACTCACAGCACAGAATCTGTCAAGAATGATAAAGGATCATTCTCATTATAAGCTCAAATTTAGCTCCCTTCCACTGATTACATCAACCTTTATTAGAGTAAGATATGACCGTTAGAAATCAGAGCTTTTCAGCAAAGTTTACTTTCATTTAATATGCGATGCCAAGCAAATCATGGTTTGCTTTTGGTTTATGAGTGGAATGAGGAATGGGAACTGTGCCATTTAGTGGATACACAGCAGCAAAAACATCATGATATTCCCTTCATAAAATAATTTACAGTTTACCTATAAATCATTGGCCCAGTTCTTCTTTCTTCTCTCTCCCTGTCTATGTGTGTGTCTCATAGGAGCAAGACAAAAGGGAAGAAAAAGAAATGAAGACTAACTAATGAATGGACAGAGAGGGTGAAGGGATGCAGATAAGGGAGACTGACCATTTCGAAAGCAGCAGTTTGTGAATTGACTAATAAAATAAATTATATTGCAGCTAGTGTAAGTTAAATAAATGATGTTTGGTTATTGAAAAATGCATTTCTTCCCAATATCTGCCAAAATTTAATATCTTTAAATAAATAAAGTGAACCAATACTGGTCTCGAGTGCTAAATAATAAATATTCACCTTCTCCTGTATTATCTTTCACCTAGAGATCACAAAGTTTGCTTAGCAATGCTAGAATTTTACAGAGTCTCATTAATGAAGATAAATCAAAATATGCACAGAGTGGGTTATTAAGGTGAAATGAGTTTTTTCTTTGTAAATGTGAAAAAATTAGGTCCTTGTTAATAATACCCCCAACTCTGCTACAGAGTCCCTGCCCTTTAATCAGTTCTTTTTCCTACCATTCTTTTGTGCTTTGTTAGCCATCGTTTGCTTTGTTACTAGTGACAAAATAAGATCTAAGTTACACGTCTTTAAAATTAAAAATAAATAAAAAGAAATCTAAAGGATATTTCTGGAAACAGGTATTCAAAACCATAATTATGATCTTTGCTCTTCTGGTGGTTTCAAGATAATCCCCAAAAGCTTCAGCCCTGAATCATCCTTTCAATCTATGATTCCATATAAGAAAAGTACATTTCAATTTCGAAACAGGACTCTAGATTTTTTCCAGGATAACTGACCTAGTTCCAACTGCATCCTTCTAACATTAGCATGTACTAAATAACTCTAAATTGGATATGTTACCACGTGGTTGGCTGCTTTCCCAACATTAGTGTTTTTGTTTTTTTTTTTTCATGCTGCTGTTTTGCCTGGAAACTGGCCTTTACCCTACTGGGAGTCCTCTAACTGGCCTTTGCATCTGTGTAACCTCATGAACCAATCTGCATCACACAACTCTTTGCTTAATAATAGACCACATTAAGTTACTGACATTTTATATGAGTTTGTTCCTTTGTTTCTCAACCAGACAATAAATTCATGCACTGCCTCAACTGTACTCAGCTTGTTCATGCAGTGCACACTGTTTACAGTAAATGGACACGTCAGGATCATAAATATTTTGTATTTATTGTGTAGTCTATTCAGTTGGAGCAATAATGAAAGCAATGTTTACAAGGGCTTATGTAGAGTAGGTATGCAACTATACGTGTGTGTGTGTGTGTATATATATATAACACTCCTAAGGATAGAGTCCATATCTATTGCCTGTTTCCCTATCATTCTAAGATTTATAAAGCCAAGAGTGGCATACAGCAAGCACCTAACAGCTGCACTGTGTAAGCATGTGTGTGTGCTCAGTCGCTCAGCCATGTTCAACTCTTTGCAACCCCATGAACTGTACCGCTAGGCTCTTCTCTCCATGGGATTGTCCAGGCAAGAATACTGGAGTGGGTTGCCACTTACTCCTCCAGGGGATCATCCCAACCCAGGGACTATCCTTGCATCCCCCATGCTCCTGCATTGCAAGCAGATTCTTTACCACTCCACTACCTAGGAAACCCAATAGGTGCATATCACTGTCCATTTGCTACACTGAGTGTTTTTCTCTTGCCAATTTCCTAACAGTACATGTAAGGTGGCATGACTACTAACATGAATACATCCTTTCAGAACTTAATTTCCTTCTTTAAGCTGAGAGGCATTTGAATATTTTATTATTTATTTCAGAATGTATAACCCAAGGTCTTAGGGATAAGTTTGAAAGTACAATATGTCAACATATGCTAGTTGCAGAGCATAGGAAAACTCTCTCCATTCCTTCTGAAACCTGCATGTTAGCAAAAACCAGGCGTTTGGGAAGGAGAAAAGGAGTAAACAGGAGTCCAGGATGCCAAGAAAGCTGCCTTTTTAATTATAATATTTTAATGACTCCTTGAAATTTTTGATGCCCTGAAAAACCTGAGGTTTAATTTTAACAAAAATAGACTATTTTGCAGCACAGAAATAGAGGAGAGATCCAATAGCTTCTTTAAAAAGTAAAGATTGACAATGTTCAAGGAAAACATTTTAAGTGAAACCATGGAAGCAAGAGCCTTAACACTGACAGTTCTTTGACTCTATTTGCATTAGATGGGGCTTATAATGAGGTTACAGATTGAGAATGGTTATCTGAAGAGGAAAATTCTTTCTCCCTGAAAGGTTAATGATTTTGTAAAAGGCACCAAAACTGCCAGTATTTTATCACTCCTTTGATGCCCTTATAGGAGCAAATGTAGCACAAAGATATAAATCATAGGTTTTGAAATAGACAAACTTGAATTTGAGACTTGAGTCTAGCACTTCCTAACTGATTGTGGGCAAGCTCTTTTTGAGTTATCTCGTCTCTAAAAATTGAGATACAAATAGTATCTCATATCAAAATAATTTAAAATTAAACTGATTAAACAAGATAGTATATGTAAAGCATTTGGTAAAGCATAAGGCACACAGCAAGCACCTAGTAAGCTGGCAAGGACAACAGTATCATATTCCACACATAAATTATGGTCTTAAGGAAATTTTTTTATGGGAAACGCAAATTAACAAATGGTTCTTCAGATCTGGAAATCATTAGAAGTGAATAAAATGCTCAGGAATCTACTAACAATTTTGCAAAAAAAGAGCATATAATAGGGAAAGGCTTAAAATATCAGAGTAAAAGGACCTTAAGCTTACCTCCTTTTGCAGGCACACCAAAATCAGAACTAACTGCAGAACAAATATTGATTAAAAAAAAAAAAACAAACAAACAAAACAAAACTGGAGCCTACTAAAAGAAGATATTCTACATCCAAAGACATATAAAAGAAACCAACCAAGATGGTAGGAGGAGGGCACTCACAATATAATCACATCCTATAACCCCCACATCGGAGAAAGCAATGGCACCCCACTCCAGTACTCTTGCCTAGAAAATCCCACGGACAGAGGACCCTGGTAGGCTGCAGTCCATGGGGTAGCGAAGAGTCGGACACGACTGAGCAACTTCACTTTCACTTTTCACTTTCATGCATTGGAGAAGGAAATGGCAACCCACTCCAGTGTTCTTGCCTGGAGAGTCCCAGGGACGGGGGAGCCTGGTAGGCTACCGTCTATGGGGTCACACAGAGTTGGACACGACTGAAGTGACTTAGCATAGCACAACCCCCACATAGGTGATCCACAAATTGGAGAACAATTATAAAGCAGAAGTTCTCCCACAAAAGTGAGAGTTCTGAGCCCCATGTCAGGATGCACAGTCTGGAGGTCTGGCATTGACAGGAAGAGCTCCCAGAGTATTCAGCTTTGAAGGTCAGCAGGGCTTGAGTGCAGGAGACCCACAAGATGGGAGAAATAGACTCCACTCTTGGAGGGTGCACAAAAGGTCTCATGCATATTGGGATGAAGGCAAAAGCAGTAATTTCATAGGAGCCTGGGCCAGACCTATATCCAGACCTTGGAGGACCTCCTGGAGAGGTGAGCAGATGTCCGTGGCTCACTGTGGGGACAAGGACACTGGTGGCAGAAGTACTGGGGAGTATTCATTGGTGTCAGCTCTCTTGGAGGCTGTCCTTTTGGTACCAAGACCTGGACCCACCCAATGGCCTATGAGTTAAGTTCCAATGTTGGAACACTTCTGGGCAATAAGGAACAGGGTGGGAACACATGCCCATCTTGGCAGGAAGGCTGCCAAAAGAGTTTCTGAACCCATAGCCACCTCTAGACACAACACTTGATGTGGCCCTGCCCACCAGGGGCTAAGACCTAGCCCCACCCACCAGTGGGCAGGGACAGGCCTCTCCCACCAGGAATCCTGCACAAATCTCTAAACTACCCTCAAACACCAAGAACCAGGTACCAGAAGCAAGAAAAATATAAGCTGAGAGCTTGCAGAAGTGAGGCTCCAAACAATTCAGAACCTACTCTGGGAACATCTGGTCCTTGGCCTATGCTGAAGAGGGGGAGTGTACTGCTGGGACAAATAGGGCATCCCTGATAGAGGGCCACTTTTCCAAGGTTAAGAAATATAAATAACCTTCCACATACATAAAGATACAAACAGAACGACCCTACCTAGTATCTCTTGTATTTCCTCTTATTCCCCCTCCAAGCAAGCATGACTCTCACCTTCCCCTCATTCAGCTCTTTGTTCAAATAGCCTTTTCTGACTGTCCTATTGCATCTGACCCCCATCTCTATTCCCTGCCATCATTCTTTAAATTGATTTTTCTTCAGAGAATTTTTTCACTAATATATTGTATGTATTTACTTATTTGTAGTTCATTTCTTGTCACCTTATGCCAAGAATGTAAACACTGTGATAACAAGGAGTTTTTTTTCCTATTCTCTTCACAGATTTTGAGTACCTACTATATTCTAGAATTTTGTTGTGTGCCTGGTTCCTAGCCTGCCCAGAAGTTTCAGTCTTCTAGCCAGTATAGACCGTTTCACAACCCAGAAGGGAGTTCTAAAAGAACAAATGTGAACTTAGCAACTTATTTGGCTTGTGACGGTCAGGAGAATGAGCATAATTCTCCCAAAGAGGTCATATTCAGTCTTTACAACAGAAGTTTTACCTTTCTTTTCCCTGGCTAATTATGCTGAATTTAGACATAAAAAGTCAGAGATTAAAACATAGTCACATAATTAAAAGTTCATTAATATATAATTATCACTTTTTCTAGAAGTATTTGCATAGAGATGATATATTCTATTCAATATGGTATGTAAGGAAAATCTTGCAGGAAGACAGAAAGGAAAAAAGTCCACATTCCTAAGTCTCTTAGGAATCTATCTTCTTGCTGTAGTTATGATGTGATGAATCCCAGTTTACTGCCTATGGCTTGTGCAAGGCTGACTATCCACTCATGTACCATTCCTGCTCTGGATGGTATTAACAGATGTGCTTTATATTTGAAATTATGCTCCTGACTTTGTTAATAAGCCATTCATTTTCAGGACTTTTCCTACAGGGCAAATCCTTCTGTAATGAGTCAAATATGCTTTCTTCCCCCATTTTCTTTCATAGAACAATCACCCTACATTAAAAACTACTGGTGACAATTTGATCTACAGACTTAGGTTAGAGTATAGTATAAAGTTAACTGAGTCCCACAACAATTGGCACCCTCATTGTTGACTCAATTATACCACCTTCAATCTCTAATAGCATATTTGAGACAGAACTGCACAGTTCTGACACCATGAGTTAATGCAGAAGTACATGTTGCAGTCAAGGGGATCTGAGAGTATCCCGTGCACAGCTTGTGGGTGGCAGGGTAGATTCCGAGGACTCTCTTTACCTAAGGTGCTTAAGGATGATAGGAGTTTCTGAATACACCAGTTTCCAAGACTGGACATTCTGCCACTTAGATGAAAATTGAGACTCTCCTATACATATTCAACAACTCACTCTTTTTCTCTTGCTTCGGTAAATCTAGCACCACTCATCACGTCTTTCCTATTAGTTCCATGATAAATTTGGCAATCTGAAAGTCACTATCACTTTGTTTATTATAAAGACTCCCTAGTACATGACACAAAATATTGGCAAGATTCTGATGACTTTGATAGGTCTCTCATTGCTTAAATGCACACAAAGTGTTAACAAATATTGGAGAACATTTCAAACAGTGTTAATAAATATCAAGGTAGCCAGCAGTGTCCCAAGAGCGATGAGCCTATGGGGAAATGGAAAAAACCCACAGAGGATGCTCAGGGGAAACGCTGGTGAACCTTAAAGAAACCCTTCAAATACATTAGAGCTCTGAGACAAACATCAAAACTAATGATGTGTTTGCAAAGAGATGTGTATTTGCCAGGGGAACGGGGTAAATGAGGCATGAGCCAAGCAGGAAGCCTCTGCATGTGGTTTTGAGGCAAACGGTTAGGTGGGAGAAAAGCAGGATGTACCAATCTTAAATTCTGGCAAAGTTCTTGGCAAGTAAAGTAAAAAAAAAAAAAAAAAAAACAATTAAAGTATATATTGAACGCTTGTTCTTGTCTGCCTGGCACTCATTCTTTCCCCAGTTTCTTATTGAAAAATACACCTGCCACTTGTAAATCATGTTGTTGACATATAGAGGTTTGCCACATCCTCAGTTCCAGAGACTGGCCTGTGATTCATAAATAGCCTATCAAACATCACATCTGGTTGACTGAAGCGTAGACAGGTGACCCAAATCCAGATAACCTGAATCAATGAGGGTTATTTTATGAACCTTTATAAGAAACACTGAGAAACAGAGCACTTATTTTGCTAGCTTGAAACTAACAGGATGAAAACCATTAGCTGCAGAGATCAACATAAAAGGGGAGTTAACTTTATAAGAATGCCAAAACAGAATGTAGAAAAGCAATATGGAGGGAAATGATTTTAATCAAGATGTAATTTCAGTCTTTGAAATAAGCCTTGTATTGAACTTCTAATTTGATGACCCAATACATTTATTTTTGCTTAAACCTATTGTGTAAGTTTTCTGTCATTTTCACCTGAATCCATATTTCTATCAAGAATTTATAAACTTTTCCCATCAATATTTGAACCATAAAAAGGATGCATTTCCTTCCATATCCTTACTTGTGAAGTGTGCAGCATGTTTTAGCAGTGAACAGTGTTCCTCATACTATGAGGTCAGAAAACTACCCTTTTCCTCTAAGCTGCTTGAAATTGTTTACTTTATTTACCAGGATATCCACCCTCTATATTCTTATCATCTTCTTCCAGAATCTCTAAGTGCCTCTGACTGCCAACAGCCTCCTCTAAAGATTAAGCTTCCTGTCCCCATATTATGATGTCTTCACTTAATGAATTAAATATTTGATCTTCATCTACCTTTTCTCAGCAACTGAGACTTTTCTTTCTTTCTCCAAAACAAATGCGATAACCTGTAGTCTGGAAAGTGACCTCTGCTAAATTCAAATTTCTTAATCTCCAACTACTGTACTCACAGAAGGCACTACTGTCCTTCCATATCTTGGATAAGAAACATTCTCAGTGGAACAAATAATTCACCCTTCTTGATAGAAAAGAACTGGTAAGAATTTTATGTAATAGCAATGGATGATTCACAGGTGCCTGTTTATATTTCTTGAAAATCAGAGACTTCTCAAAGAGAACTCAGTTTTCATAAACAAAAATTTAAATACATATAATTTTAAAGATTTTAAATTGGTATGCTTCTTGTAATAGGAATGCACCAAACCCTGAGGGAGTTCATCACTACCAGACCTGCCTTATAGGAAATGCTAAAGAGAGTCCTTTGAGTATAAGTAAAAGGATGTTAATCAACATCATAAAAGTGAAAGGTATAAATCTCACTAATAACATATAGCTATAGTTAGATTCTGATATATGGCAATAGTGGTCATATTTTATTTATAACTAGAATTTAAAAGATAAAAATAAAGCATAGTCTAAAAATTATAACTACAGCAATATGTTATTAATTACACAATATGAGAAAAAAGTGTGAGAGTTGGACTGTGAAGAAGGCTGAGCACTGAAGAATTGACGCTTTTGAACTGTGGTGTTGGAGAAGACTCTCGAGAGTCCCTTGGACTGCAAGGAGATCCAACTGGTCCATTCTGAAGGAGATCAGCCCTGGGATTTCTTTGGAAGGAATGATGCTAAAGCTGAAACTCCAGTACTTTGGCCTCCTCATGTGAAGAATTGACTCATTAGAAAAGATTCTGATGCTGGGAGGGATTGGGGGCAGGAGGAGAAGGGGACGACAGAGACTGAGATGGCTGGATGGCATCACTGACTCAATGAACCTGAGTCTGGGTGAACTCTGGGAGTTGGTGATGGACAGGGAGGCCTGGTGTGCTGCAATTCATGGGGTCGCAAAGAGTCAGACACGACTGAGCGACTGAACTGAACTGAATAGCAATAACCAAAAATGTGAGGGGAAGGAGAAGCAAAAACGTGAAATTTACAAATATTACTGAAGTTGTTATCAGTTTAAATAGGGTATTAAAGGGCTTCCTTGGTGGCTCAGCAGTAAAGAATCCATCTGCCAACGCAGAAGATAAGGGTTCAATCCATGGGTTGGGAAGGTCCCCTCAAGTAGGAAATGACAACCCACTCCAGTATTCTTGCCTGAGAAATCCCATGGACAGAGGAGCCTGGTAGGCTAAAGTCCATGGGGTAGCAAAGAGTCAGAGTCAACTTAGTAACTAAAAAAACAACACTGTAAGTTTAAGATGTTTTAAGTAAACCTCATAGTAACCACAAGGAAAATTCCTGTGGTAATTACACAAAAGAACATAAAATAGAAGTCAAAACATACTGATATCACCAAATAATAAAACTAAAAAAAAAAAAAAAACATCAGGATAAGAAAAAATGGATGTGCAAAACAACCAGAAAACATTTAAGAAAATGGCAATCAATAGTCCTGGTCTATTAATAATTACTTTAAATGTAAATAAATTAAATTTTCTGAATAGAAGATGCAGAACGCCTGAATCAATTAAAAAAAAAGTAGAATCCAACAATCTGCTGCCTATAAGAGATTCACTTTAGCCTTAAATACACACAAAGACTGAGAGTTAAGGGAAGGGAAAAATATGTTAAACAAATGGTAAGAAAAACAAAGCATGAGTAGCTATACTTAGACCAAGGAGATTTTAAACTAAAAATTGTTTTGAAAAAAAAAAAAAAAGACAAAGAAGGGCAGAATGATAAGAGGATCAATTCATCAAGAAGATATAACAGTTGTAAATATTTATGAACCCAACATTGCAACACTTATATATGAATCAAAAACACAATATATGAATCAAAACAAACATAGCTAAAAGGAAAAATGAAGAATATGAATCTAATACCCCACTCTCAAGAATAGCTAGATCATCCAGATGGAAAGTCAATAAGCAACCAGCAGATTGGAACAGAATCGTAGACCAAATGGGCATAACAGATATATCTAGAACATTCTGTTCAACAATAACAAAATTCTTCTCAAAGGCACATGGAACAGAAGGGAATGTGACAGAGGAGCAGACAATTGAATCCAGAAGGACTCTCTGGTTGCCTACAAAGATTTTATCTCCTTTAGTAGGTAGACAAAAAAAGAAGAGAGCTAAGATTGAGGCTTACTATCAATGACATAAAAAACTCAAGCAGGACATATTTCATATGCCATACAGTAGGCCGTGGTTAGGAAAAATCTGTTTCTGACACACTGGAAGGGGACAAATGGGTAGATGATCCCTAAAATCTTGATCTTTTGAACACTTTGAGTCTACAGAAATAGCATTCCCATTCTTTTTAAAACTCTCATTCTCCCTTTTATGCAAGACAATACAGAGATCTCTTTCCCATAAGACAACTTGAGTTCCACTCCTACCTCCCCTGCTGGCCACTAGCTTTAGAACTAAAGTAAGATGATCAGGACAGCAGTCAGAATAAAGTTCAGGATCAGGGTCAAGTCATTCCTCCAAAGCTCTGGCACCAATGGACCAGGGTATTTTCACTCACAGGCAGCCTTGGGAAAACCGTGCTCTTCCCTCTGTAACCAGGTTGCTCTAGAGAATTCTACAAAAGTAGTTAGGCATGTTGAACCTAAGTCCCCAGCGGGGAACCTGCAGAACCTAATACGGAGCTACAAGTTTGAGTGGGCAAGTCCTGTCATGAACCAAAGGAATTGAACTAAACTAGGTGTTCAAGACATGCAAATGCCTAGGACTCAAAATTTTAAGTCACCTGAGAGAGTAGAATAATAAATTAAGGGCTATATTACATCAAGGCACAGTTGTCCCCAAGCACTTTTTATATGATAGTTATAGATATATTTTGACTAAAATATATATGTGTGTGTGTATATATATATATTTCATCTATACATATATATATGAAGTATATACATATATATTTCAGTCAAAATATGAAGTTTCTACTGTTCTCTACTGACCGAAAGTCCAATAACAATGCTAAGTGTCTTGAGGCACAAAATTAAATCTTAAGTGACACATGGTTTATCTGTGAGAGTCACTAACTGAGGGGTAACTCTAGCTTCTGTCCAGCACCTAAACTGCATCTAGGCAATGTGGTGCCTGGTGAATATGGACTCCACCAATTGTTCATATTAAAAAAAAAAAAACAAAACTGATTCCAGAATGACACCAGAATGGATACAGAATGAATTCTGGTCATAGCTGGTGTAGAGACAGCAGGGTTGCAGCAAGCGTGCCAATCCCATCTATTCACCATATTTCCCTAGGACCTCATTTTGAAACAGATTCTGAGGCCGTGTCTTATCTCAGTGTCAAAGATTAATGTTGGGTAAAGAGAGTATAGTTTCAGCACAGGAATTCTGCAGTCATTGTCACTAGCAAAGTGTAATAGGGATATTATATTTTCTTGGTTATCACCATAAGGAAAATATCAATCAAAGGCTTTCATTCATGCCATTAATTTAGGCATATGATCCTAGAAAAAGGATGGCAAGGAAGATAAAGAAAGAAAGTCAATAGAAAAGGCGTCACTGAGTTGCCTCCTGCCATGGGATACTTATCGATGACCCTAGGGAGCATTATGTGAAGACATCAGAAACACACCTCAGGAGTTGTCACCTGAAGAATGAAAAGGGAAAGTATCTGATAAATGTCTCCCATAGCCATTGGACAGAGATGATCCAGTTGTTGTGTGGGACATGAAATGAGGCTCTGGCAGTTTTTACCCAGACAAAGCAAGTTCAAGATTATAAGGAATGACTTACTACAGTTAGTTGTATAAAATGTGGGGCTAGGAGGATATGAAATTGTACAGAAGAGGTGATGCAGACTTCAATCAGCTTTTTTTTAAGAGTTTATCTCCATTATAGGCAGCACTGACTCTTTCTACAAAAACAAACAGTATACAACTACTGTAAATTACTCAGAAATTGCATTCCTTGGATTCATAGTCTAATCATTTAGTTCAAATTCAAATTTAATTTCTGGACACAGTATAACATACCATTCAAACTTAAGACACAGCTACAACACAGGACACAATGTCAATGACATAAAATTAACAAAAGAACATGCTACTAAATTAGAATAAAACAGCACTCCCTATAAAAAGGAATTAACGTGATATATATACTTACTCTTTTCTGGAAAAATATGATTCCCACAAGATTTTGAAGAATTGTACAATGATAATAAAGAAGGCACATAATAAATGTTGAGATATGAAAGTACTCTACAATGGGTTATAAATTTGTACCTTTGTTGTCCATACATTTGCAATGAACTTGCAAAGTTCTAGAACTTTTTAATATAAGAGAGAATAGTTTTATTTTTTTCAACCATAATGGAGTAATTTTCTTATCTATTATCAGAACATTTTCATACTGTCGTTAATCCATGCATCATAAAGCAGGAAATGATTTTTATCCCTACTCTAATCTGTCATTTTCGGAGAAGGCAATGGCACCCAACTCCAGTACTCTTGCCTGGAAAATCCCATGGACAGAGGAGCCTGGAAGGCTACAGTCCATGGGGTCGCTGAGGGTCGGATACGACTGAGAGACTTCACTTTCACTTTTCACTTTCATGCCTTGGAGAAGGAAATGGCAACCCACTCCAGTGTTCTTGCCTGGAGAATCCCAGGGATGGGGGAGCCTGGTGGGCTGCCATCTTTGGGGTCACACAGAGTCAGACATGACTGAAGCAACTTAACAGCAGCAATCTGTCATTTTACTTCATCCAAGAGGCAAAATAGCTGTTTTCTGCTGATTTCAAAGGTGGAATTAAGACCAATGTGTTCACGAGCCATTGGAGTTACATGGCAGGATTTAAAGTTATAGTTGCTATTGATATCATCTCATCTTTGGCATGATTAAAATTGTTGCTACATAGTAAAGACTTTGACTTTGCAGAATAAAGAAACTTGAAATTGTGACCCATTGATGCAGTCAATAGGGCACAAAGATTTCCTCATCAGGCACATAGGGAACCTGTGGAGTTACTCATTTCACTTTTTGCTCCTTAATTCTCTGGAAAAAATTATCATTTGCTGAGCAGCTGGACTATGTTTGAAATTCACAGATCAAGATCAAGAACATTTCATATCCTGTTAAGTATAAAGTGCGTACATGCGTGCCCAGTCGTTTCTAACTCTTTTAGACTCCATAGACTATAGCCTACCAGGCTCCTCTGTTCATGGGATTCTCTGGGCAAGAATACTGGAGTAGGTTGCTATGCCCCACCTCCAGGGGATCTTCCCAACCCAGGAATCTAACCCATGTCTTCTGTGTCTCCTGCACTGGCAGGCAGACTTTTTACCACCTGAGGTATAATCCAGTATGTTTTATTTGTTCCCCTACAAAGACTACTTGGATGCTTATTCAAAATTTGTCTTCGAAAGGCAAAGGTTACTTAAAATGCTTTAGTAATAAATATACGAATTCCTACATGAAGTGGGTTTCTTTGAAGCTTCCTCATTTAAGGTTTTTTCCCCTAAGAATGTGATGGTATAAAAGAGAGAGTGCACAATAAATAACTCTGATGGCTGGAAAACTGGCCAGAATTTAAAACAATGAATTTCAGAAGACTAAACCATAGGGTGAAATGGAAAGTTTGAACACATGGTTCCATCCTCAGTTGAAAGTTTTGGGAATGTAGTGTCTCTGTTGCTATAAATACTGTGAGTCTCAACACTAAGGACCCAGGGTTGAAGACACAGGCAGGAGAAATGGGGAGAGAAAGATCAAAGGAAGTTATATTATGACATGGATGGAAAATACAGGAAACAAATGCCACCACACCAATTTCCTACACATGGCAGAAAACATCAATTTATCATAAAGACTTTACTTTCTGAATGCTAATAAAACCACAAAATTTGTGTGAAGAAAACTCTCCATGCAAGCACAACCAAAACTTCAAGGACAATCTTACTTGTCATCTCTGATGATTTATATCCATAATCAATGTTATCTCAAATACTCTAAATAAAACATACCCTAATCCACTGGGGCATTTTGAATAACTAGTAAAGGATTATTACAGAAACTACTGAGAAATGTCCCTACTCTTTAACCTTAGAATGCTTCTTGTCTAAACCCCCATTTATCACTTAGTCATGTATGTACTGTTGTTATTCACTCGGTCGTGTCCAACTCTTTTGAGACCCCATGGACTCTAGCCCACCAGGCTCTTCTGTCCACTGGATTTCCCAGGCAAGAACACTCAGGTGTGTTGCCATTTCCTTCTCTAGGGGATCTTCCCAGATCTTGAGGAGAAGCTGAGTCTCCTGCATTGGCAGGCAGATTCTTTACCACTGAGACCTGGAAAGGCCCATGAATGCACTACCTTGAGAACTGATCCCTTTCTCTAGTAAAAGTATTTAGCTGCATTTTGTTTGATGGTTTATAAAAAGACTTCCACATGAATTACTATTTCTGATGCTTATAACCGTGCTATAAGGAAAAATATTCCAGCATAATTCCTTTCCCATCCTAAGGAGAAAAACATGGTGATGAAAGAAGTTAAGAAACACCCCCCGATTCTTATTTGTAGTAACAAGAACAACTAAAATTAAAGTTAGAATTTCAATCAGAGTACTTGTTTTTCATTAATTTTGCACATTGGGAGATGTGGCTCAAAGTGCTGTCTAAAAAAAGTTAGCTAATACAATGACTTTGAAAACTATAAGAATAAATTATTTATAACACATCTTCCCAAAACAGCACCTATGGATTTTGTGGTTAAGCCTAGAAAGGTTTTCATAGCTTTCTTGAGGGTTTTAACCTGCTATTTAAGAACTGAAAACCACCTAGTTTAATCTATCACTTCTGTTGCCAGCATTAATAATACACCAAAACGCTAAGAGTAGAGCATCACAGAAATATACTATAACATACATCACAGAAAAGAGATTTCTTCCTCAAACTCCAGGCATTTGTTTTCGCATTTAAAAAAAAATTATTTTAGGTTGTCTTAAGTAGAATGGCTATAAATGCTATTATATACCAGAAAATTACCAAGCTTTATTAAATTTGCAGGAACAGTGTTCAGCTTAACTGTCTCCTCATATATTTTGTATCATTGGCTGTGACACTGTAAGCAAATAATCTTAGAAAAGACCTATTATCAAAATCAATAAATTGTCCTCTTTCTTCCAAGCCACAGTTTCTTCCAGAAACAATGATCCCAGAATTCTTAACATAATAAATCAGCTTAAAATATATTCCTTAAGTGAAGAATTCAATAAGTCATCCTCTTGGTGGTTGCTAGAAATGGCAGGTTGAACATGGGGAAAACAGGTGAAGAGAGTAAAAAATTACAAACTTCCAATTGTAAAACAAATGGATCGTGAGGATGTAGTGTACAGCATGATAACCACAATCTACACTATATATATATATATCAGATCAGATCAGTCGCTCAGTCGTGTCCGACTCTTTGCGACCCCATGAACCGCAGCACGCCAGGCCTCCCTGTCCATCACCAGCTCCCGGAGGTCACTCAGACTCGCATCCATCGAGTCAGTGATGCCATCCAGCCATCTCATCCTCTGTCGTCCCCTTCTCCTCCTGCCCTCAATCCCTCCCAGCATCAGAGTCCTCCAATGAGTCAACTCTTTGCATGAGGTGGCCAAAATACTGGAGTTTCAGCTTTAGCATCATTCCTTCTAAAGAAATTCCAGGATTGATCTCCTTCAGAATGGACTGGTTGGATCTTCTTGCAGTCCAAGGGACTCTCAAGAGTCTTCTCCAACACCACAGTTCAAAAGCATCAATTCTTCGGCGCTCAGCCTTCTTCACAGTCCAGCTCTCACATCCATACATGACCACAGGAAAGACCATAGCCTTGACTAGGCGAACCTTTGTTGGTAAAGTAATGTCTCTGCTTTTGAATATGCTATCTAGGTTGGTCATAACTTTCCTTCCAAGGAGTAAGCGTCTTTTAATTTCATGGCTGCAGTCACCATCTCCAGTGATTTTGGAGCCCAGAAAAACAAAGTCTGACACTGTTTCCACTGTTTCCCCATCTATTTCCCACGCAGTGATGGGACCAGATGCCATGATCTTCGTTTTCTGAATGTTGAGCTTTAAGCCAACCTTTTCACTCTCCACTTTCACTTTCATCAAGAGGCTTTTTAGCCCCTCTTCACTTTCTGCCATAAGGGTGGTGTCATCTGCATATCTGAGGTTATTGATATTTCTCCCGGCAATCTTGATTCCAGCTTGTGTTTCTTCCAGTCCAGCATTTCTCATGATGTACTCTGCATATAAGTTAAATAAACATGGTGACAATATACAGCCTTGACGTACTCCTTTTCCTATTTGGAACCAGTCTGTTGTTCCATGACCAGTTCTAACTGTTGCTTCCTGACCTGCATACAGATTTCTTAAGAGGCAGATCAGGTGGTCTGGTATTCCCATCTCTTTCAGAATTTTCCATAGTTTATTGTGATCCACACAGTCAAAGGCTTTGGCATAGTCAATAAAGCAGAAATAGATGTTTTTCTGGAACTCTCTTGCTTTTTCCATGATCCAGCGGATGTTGGCAATTTGATCTCTGGTTCCTCTGCCTTTTCTAAAACCAGCTTGAACGTCAGGAAGTTCACGGTTCACATATTGCTGAAGCCTGGCTTGGAGAATTTTGAGCATTACTTTACTAGCGTGTGAGATGAGTGCAATTGTTCGGTAGTTTGAGCATTCCTTGGCATTATATATATATATATATTATTTTTTTTTTTTCCTATCCCTGAGCATATACAATCCCAGGAATCTTGTCAAGCATTTCTGCCAAAATTTCCGTGCTCTTTCTAAGAGAAATTCCCATGTATACTAATATTTCTACATCACTACTCTTTATGCATATGTTTTTCTTTTTCTAACTATATTCTAAGACCTTTTAAAAATCATGTGGTAAAGTCTAATGGTGTCCAGCTTTACAATCATTCCAGATCAAGATACTGCCTCTACTGATTTTCATGTGCACAATCTTCATCAGATTACTTAACTTCTCTAACCTGGAGTCTTCACCTACTTAGGTAATAAAATTTATCTCAAAGATGGAATAATGCACATCAAATGTCCTGTACGTAATGGGACCTCAATATACCTAATTTTCCAAATCTGTCTGAATCATGCATCATATCTGCTATGTGCATTTAGCACTTAAAATATTGTTCAGCACAGCAGAATTTTTTAATGAAGAATTAACAGTGTAATGATTGTGGTGTTCTGAGATCCCAGCAAAATGGTGTACTTACTCTAGGAAAAAATTAAGAGCCTCCACACTGTGTTACTACCGTTGCCCCATGAAGGATATCTCTTCATGTATCCCCTGAAATGTCCAATGTCCTAAAACAAAATTATAATTCACAAATCTGAATGAGAGTATCACATTGAAAACTGAAATTTATTGTGTGTGTGGACAAATTGGAAGTAAATACAAAGAAAATTTCTTTATGAAAACAAATCTCCTTTTAAGAAATATTTAAAAAATACGTGATCTTTATAAGCATACTCAAAAATGACAACCTATATCATTCAATGAAATTCCTCTATAGTACCAAACATGTTATAATAATTAATACTAGTGCCCAGAGAAGCAGGTGGTCCATCTTTAATTCTTACTGTACCATAATGTAGGCCAAATGAAATCTTCTCCAAAAACTCACATCCTAATGATATTTATCTAATGGAAAGAGCATAATCACAGTTACAGGCAGAGCTGAAGTATCAAAGTGAAAAATTCAATGCAAGTTTAACAATATCAGTAGTATTGTTTCAGAAAACTGTAATCAATTAGTGCTTTGTTTTACTTCCATGAAAAGGATAACATTAAAGATCAGATTAAAAACAAGCACCAAAAAAGAACTACATATGACCTTGAGAACTAATGTTCCCATAAGAAAGAAAAAAATATTTCAATAAGTGACTCTGTCAGTTCAGTTCAGTTCAGTCACTCAGTCATGGCTGACTCTGCAACCCCATGAATCACATCACTCCAGGCCTCCCTGTCCATCACCAACTCCGGGAATTCACCCAGACTCACGTCCATCGAGTCAGTGATGCCATCCAGCCATCTCATCCTCTGTTGTCCCCTTCTCCTCCTGCCCCCAATCCCTCCCAGCATTAGAGTCTTTTCCAATGAGTCAACTCTTCACATGAGGAGGCCAAAGTACCTGAGTTTCAGCTTTAGCATCATTCCTTCCAAAGAAATCCCAGGGCTGATCTCCTTCAGAATGGACTGGTTGGATCTCCTTGCAGTCCAAGGGACTCTCAAGAGTCTTCTCCAACACCACAGTTCAAAAGCATCAATTCTTCGGCACTCAGCTTTCTTCACAGTCCAACTCTAACATCCATACATGACCACAGGAAAAACCATAGCCTTGACTAGATGAACCTTTGTTGGCAAAGTAATGTCTCTGCTTTTGAATATGCTATCTATGTTGGTCATAACTTTCCTTCCAAGGAGTAAGTAAAATTTTCTTTTAATTTCATGGCTGCAATCACCATCTGCAGTGATTTGGAGCCCCCAAAAATAAAGTCTGACACTGTTTCTGCTGTTTACCCATCTATTTGCCATGAAGTGATGGGACCAGATGCCATGATCTTCATTTTCTGAATGTTGAGCTTTAAGCCAACTTTTTCACTCTCCACTTTCACTTTCATCAAGAGGCTTTTTAGTTCCTCTTCACTTTCTGCCATAAGGGTGGTGTCATCTGCATATCTGAGGTTATTGATATTTCTCCCAGCAATCTTGATTCCAGCTTGTGTTTCTTCCAGCACAGCAGTTCTCATGATGTACTCTGCATAGAAGTTAAATTAGCAGGGTGACAATATACAACCTTGATTTACTCCTTTTCCTATTTGGAACCAGTCTGTTGTTCCATGTCCAATTCTAACTGTTGTTTCCTGACCTGCATATAGGTTTCTCAAGAGGCAGGTCAGGTGGTCTGGTATTCCCATCTCTTTCAGAATTTTCTACAGTTTATTGTGATCCACACAGATGAATATAATTAATTTGAGAAGGTGAAATTTTTCCTTGAAACACCAAATACAAAGCATATTTGTAAAAAAAAAAAATGCAAAAAGAAGTTTCTGCCTCTACTTCTCTATCTCCCTTTCTCTTTCTTCTCTCTCTCTCCTTGCCACCATACACATAAAAACAGACACAGAGAGGAAAGAAAGAAAGGAGGGGATGATGGAAGGGAGACAGAGTGATTACAGAGGAAGGGAGAGACATACCTAGCTGTTGTAGACTGATTATAAAAATTTTCAATTCTCTGTGTTTCTCTGTACACAGACTTTGCAGTCAGCTCAACAAAGATGCAAGAAGAAAAGAAGAAAAGGTAAGAGACACTCATCTGGGTTAGCCCAATATTCTGACCTACAGAATACTGAGCCAACTAAATAGTAGCTATTATAAGCAATCACACTGAATGAAGTTTATTAAGCAGTAGCATTATGGTGTCAATAGGTAACAGGTATGCAAGCTTTCATATGATGAATATGCTAAGGTCTTAGTCCATCCAAAATCACAGTGCCACCATGGTCAGTTGAGAGCCCTCTTCCTAGGTCCTTATATCCTTAAACATGGCAGAAGGGGCAAGGGAGGTCTCTGAAGCCTCTTTTAGCAGAGCACTAATCCTATTTGTGCTCTTACAGGCTCTGCCAAAACACCTCCTAAAGTTTCCACTTCCTAACACCATCACCTTTGGGGATTTGGGGTTCAAAATGCTAATTTGGGGGAGATACAAACACTCAGACCACAGCGGTCTATTTTTATGATTAATCATCAGGCCACAGTGAATGACAGAAAGTGAACATAGAACACAACATTAATCCCATGCTGCTGACAGTTTTGTTGGAAAGACAAGCCCCCAGGCACTGTCTACCATTGCTGCTGCTGTGCCCATGTCTACATGTATTCTACGACCTTCAAAGATGAGCTGAGCCCAGGGTAGTCTTTTTCACTTAAAGTACTTTTTCACTTATTCTATGCAAATATTCAAGTAAATGTAGCATTGTGCTTGCTGAGTTCAGCCATCTGATTATGTTTTGCATGATCTGAAATGACCTCATTTTCATTTGTGCATTCACTATTCAACCATCATTATTCCACAACTATTTGTGGGATCCCAATATGTGTGAATTGCTGTGGAAGATTTAAGATAAAAGTAAAAATGATATAAAGTGTTAGTTGCTCAGTCCTGTCCAACTCTCTGTGACCCCATGGACTGCAGCCTACCATGCTCCTCTGTACATAGAGTTATCCAGGCAAGAATACTGGTGTTGGTTGCTATTCCTTTCTCCAAAGGATCTGCCCAACCCAGGGATTGAATCTGCATACCTTGCATTGCAGGCAGATTCTTTATTGTCTGAGCCATCAGGGAAATCCAGAAGATTTAAGATACATAGCGATAAAATATAAACAAGAACCAACCTCAAGAGGCTTTTAGAACAGGAGTGATAGGCAACTACTATACACTGGTCAGTGCTGAGAGGGATTTACAGTGGATTCTTCATGTATAATATTCAGGAACCTAACCCAGTCTGTGAAAAAAGGTGGTCAGTGAGGTCCTCTAATAGTCAAGTGCTTTAAAGATTGATCTAAAGCCACTATTTCTGGGTGGGTAGGGGCAAGATTTAGGACATTTCATTTAAGAATATGAACACAAAATCCCAGGCCCCAGAATAGACCTAATGTATCTAAATCCCTGAAGCTAGGGCTGAGTAACTCACATTTAATCAATTATGCTAGAGCATTCATGTGCCCAGTGAGGTTGGAGAAACACTCCTCTAGAGTGACATGATTAATTGACATCTCTTGGAAGATGTCAATTAATTGGAGGGTCTTGATTAGGTTCAAGGCTTATTTGTTTGTCAATGTACATATAAATAAGCAGACATCAAGTTAGAAATGCAATTAGGTGGGAGAGATTTCTGAGAGAGCACTGATTCAAACGTAAATCATTAACACACCAAAAATTTTTAATAACGATAACAAATTAGCCTGTAGCACTCCACGAAAACACAGAAGGCTGTAGAGGTTATTCGTTAGGTGTCCAGCCTCTTGGGCCAGATATCCTGTGCCTAAACTTTAGCTCTGCTAATTACCATCTATGTAGCTTGAAGCAAATAACCTAATTTTCTGTGCCTCAACTACTTTCAAATGTGAAATAAGGATCACAATCAGATGCTTGCCTTATGAACAGCAGTGAGAACAAAAATTAACATATGTAAAGCACTTGATATATGTAGGCTAATACAGGTAAATCGCTCCACGTGTGGCAAGTACAGTAAAAAGTGTTAGATAGTATTTTAAACTCAGACTCTTAAGTCTTTGCTTCTCTAGGCCTGACTTAAACTCACTACTTTCTACTTTCTTAAACATCATTCTTTCATTGTCTTTTCTCATGGGACATATTCATGTGAGTCAGGAGAGGCCTATGAATCAGGCATGCCTGATCTTCATCTGAGAATTGCCATAAGGAGAGATTTGTTCCGCATAGAGTATTGGTTTCATTCTGGGTCATCAAGGTCATTTGGAAAAAGAATTTGTTCTTTGGGTTATAAAGATCTAGAAATCTGGTATTCCATTTTTATGCCTTACGACCAACAAATCATTCCTCTTTCACTTCAGCAGCATCCTCCCTAGTGCTTCAAATTGAAGTTACTGAAAGTGAGAAAATGCTGAAAATACAAAAATTAGGCAGTTGGCATTTACATGCCCGACTTGTATGTGATGAAATGTACCCCTTGGCTCTTCATTAGGGAACTACTTGAAGCCTCTGCTCTTGGAAACCCCCTCTTTGCTTCATGCATTCTTCTGTAAAAGTGCCAATAAAAGAGGTTTTGGAAAAAAATTAACCTCATTATATAACCACGACTCTACAATTTTGTAAAATTCCAGTGAAACTAAATGAACTTAAAAATAGTACACATTGAATATTTTAAACGCATGGAAAGGAAACCACTAACTGACAAGGCACTGAGGGAACTCCTTGGATTGAGGAAAATATTCTTTATCCTTATTGTGGCAACAGTTGCATAATTCTATAAATTTGTCTGTGGACTTATTGAAGTTTGTAAATTATGGTTTGAGAAGCTGATTTTAAAATATCTTTCAGTTGAAGAAGAGTGATTTACAAAATCTCATTTGTCCCCTCCCCAAAATAAGGGAATTAAGTGTTGTTTTATGTACATAAACATAGTTTATGGTATTTATAGTCTGCTGGAAGAATCATACCAAATCATACTTCTAGCCCAATGTAAACACTGACAGTTTTAATAGTTCATATCACTGCATCACAAATTGATTAAATCACTAAAAGCAAGTAAGAACTTAGCTATCTAATTTCAATCTTTAAAAGTATTTAAAACCATTCATCTTATCTTCTACTGAAAATTTTATATAACTTGCAATGGCAATCACAATATTTTTCTCTGAGAGTTTGAAGCAACTGAATTATTTATTCTTAAATGAAATGTCTGAAAATCAGTTAAAATAAAAATCCTCTGAGAAACATGAGATTTTTGTATTAAATTAATATATTAGAGAATTATGATCTTCATTAAGAATTATTGTCAGTAGTTCCTATGTTTCTTAAATCACTTAAAATCCCTTTGAAAACAAGACGAAAAATATGAGAGCAAAAAGAGACACTGAGGATTCTCCAAGTATAAAAAATGCTCTGTGGGACTATAAACAAGGAGTTCATAACTTAGAAATAAAAATTAAAAATAAATGAACAAATAAAAACTAAAAAAAACCCCTACAATATGGCCATATATACTCAAGACCCTGTAGTCTCTGAGCTGCCTTGAAAAAGGAAAGGGAAATTAATATATTTATATGACATGACTTATCACACAACCTGTAGTATTCAAATAAAAGAGCTTAGAAAGAGCAAGTTACAGAGAACTCAAAAAGTCAGAATGATAAACTTACAGTGCCTACTTTCCACTGCCATGGGTGTAACAAGTATCAAGCGTGAAAAACTTACCATACAATTTTAGGAAGTAGAGAGAGGGACAGTGATAGTCAGAGGCTTTCTTAGGGGCGTGGGACTTAAGATGGTCTTGTGGACTAATAGAATTTGGGACAAATTGAAGGAAAACCAGAGACAGGATTTGAAACAAGGCATGGGGAATGAACTGCTTGTACCATAGGGTAGAGAAAAGTCAAAGTGAATCTAGCAACCATTGTCATCATGCTGAGCAGTGTCGTTAAAGCACCAAGCCAAGAAGAAAGAGGGTGAATAAAAATATAAAGTTTCCAAAGTCTATAATTGGGATTTAAATAAACAAACAAATAAAACTACTATAAGCTGCTGATTGAAAATGATAGCTTGCAAAAAAAATACATCTATTAGCAAATTTTTCAGAACTGTGAAAGTGAAAGTTGCTCAGTTGTATCCAACTCTTTGTATCCCCATGGACTATACAGGCCATGGAATTCTCCAGGCCACAGTACTGGAGTGAGTAGCCTTTCCCTTCTTCAGGGGATCTTCCCAACCCAGGGACCGAACCCACTAAATGACATTCAAATTCAGAGTGAAAGAATCCAATGAGTGTTCAACAAAGTGAATAAAATGAATATCAAACAAGTCATGTATCTGAGGAACTTCAGAATGCCAGGAATAAATAAAAAAGTCTACAGGCTTTGAGACAGCTAGATCAATATGAAAACAGAGGGGCAATACCATTTTCTCTGTAACAGCTGGATTCTAAAGACAACAGAGCCACATCTTCAAATATTAGGCAGGAAAATTAATTTCAGATTAGAATTATATGCTCAGCCACACTTTCATTAAACGTGAAAACATAAAATATCACTTAGATGTCTTTTGGTTGTTTTTTTGTTAGCTTTAATTTGTTTTATTTTTGTTTTATGTTTCTGGGCACTCTTCTGAAGAAGCTACTGAGGAGAAACCGCACAAAAATAAGATCAGTTAACAAACTAAAAGAGACAGAGTCTCCAACATTCAGAAAATAACTCTAAAACTAACTGATAGAAATTTCAGTATTTGAATGGAGGATGGATAGAGCTCAAAGGAAATAAAACGAATTAATTTTCAGAAAAGTTTGAGCCATTTGAAAAAAGTACTATTAGTCATATGATGGCAATGGTAGACATAATTCAAATGGGTATATCAAAATTATGCAAATGATAAGAAAAAACATGATCTTAATGCATTATTTGACTCTTCAGGGTATAACACATATAGAGGCATAATAATATAAATGTTAGCATTGATTAAATATAATTTTATTAACTCTACTCAGAGAATAGGAGAATCTGTGAATGAATTACTATGATTATGATAGCACTTAATCTTCATCTATATTAAACAAATATTGACATTATTATAGTATATAAAATAAACAATAACATATAGGTATTGTATTATAAACCTATGAATGCCAAGATAATTGCTCATCAGTAATTAAAAACAGATTTATTTTGGGAGCCTAACTGAAGAATTTGAAATGGTGAAGCAGGATTCATACAATTCTTTTAGCATTTTATTTTTAAATTTATGATTAAATTTTTCTTTTTTTTTTTCTTGTGAAAAAAATCAAAGTACATAGAGTTCAAAAATACTGGAAATATTTACAAAAATATTAAGCAGCTTCCTGTCTAGGAGGACTGGATAAAATTAACTTCAAGTTTTCCTTCATTAGGGCTTTAGATTATCATAAAAGTGACTAAACTTGCTTGGTGGTACCTTTTGGTTTGTATCCTTGGGAGTTTTCCAGGTAAAATTCAAACCTGACCCAGCGCACGAAGGGCAAGAAGCCACCAAGAAAGTTTCAGCATACTCCCACTTGGTAGGTGGCAGTTTTAGTAAGCAAGGGTTCATAAAAGAATTTGTCTTTAAAGAAAGTAAGCTTGACATAGTTTGTCTATGGGCCGTTCTACTGTATGGGTATGCTTGCTAAATACTCCAGGTCTCCGGGGAAGGCGATGGCACCCCACCCCAGTACTTTTGCCTGGAAAATCCCATGGACGGAGGATCCTGGTAGGCTGCAGTCCGTGGGGTCGCTGAGGGTCGGACATGACTGAGCGACTTCACTTTCACTTTTCACTTTCATGCATTGGAGAAGGAAATGGCAACCCACTCCACTCTTCTTGCCTGGAGAATCCCAGGGACGGGGGAGCCTGGTGGGCTGCGGTCTATGGGGTGGCACAGAGTCAGACACGACTGAAATGACTTAGCAGGATTGTTATTAAAACAATGTAGATGTTATCACATGATCTTATTGTGAGAAGAAAATAATTTAAGGACACTAAGCTATTAAAGGACTTCCCAGATAGCTCAATGATAAATAATCCACCTGCCACTGCAGGAGACACAGGAGACACGAGTTCGAGCTCTGGGTTTGGATGATCCCCTAAAGAAGGAAATGGCAACCTACTCCAATATTCTTGCCTGGGAAATCCCATGGACAGAGGAGCCTGGTGGGCTATCGTCCAGTAGGTCACTAAAGAGTTGGACAGGACTAAGCAACTGAGCACGCAAGCTACTAAAAAGTCCTTTCAAATCTGTTAATGAGGAAAAAACAGTAATAGCCAGAGAAGAGAGGGAGGCACCGTAGGCTGACTATGGACCACGTGTGATCACAGTGAAGCAATGAGTTTTATGCAGAATAACATTGTTAGTGACTTGATGTGATATCAATTAATGCCCTAACGTGGTGATTATAAAGTAATTATAATTAAACCTACAATGAACTTCGTGTCAAACATGAGATGAAGGAAATAAGATATATAATCTAGTAATAAAAGTGCTATTTACTGAATCACAAATCCAAATCACAAAAAAATGATGGATATCTTTAAAAAATTCTCCACAGTAACACAGGAAGAAGGAAAGGACTCCACTATGCAGTCATTGCTGCTGCTGCTGCTGCTGCTAAGTCACTTCAGTCATGTCCGACTCACTCTGCGACCCCATAGATGGCAGTCCATCTTGCTCCTCTGTCCAAAGGATTCTCCAGGCAAGAATACTGGAGTGGGTTGCCATTTCCTTCTCCGATGCATTCATTAAGCAGATGATTTTCCCCCTCAGTGCAAAGTGAAAAGCAAGTAAACAGACATTAAAATCACACCTGTCCTTCTGTTCAAGTGTTTTTGTAATGTATCTGAATACTGAGCTTTCTCCGAGCATAGTCTGGAGATTGATGATTAGATAGGTAGTGAAAAAGATAGACAGATAGATAGAGACCTAGACAGATACAGAGATAGATTTATACCATGTAATCTACAACTCCAGATGCATTAATTAATCTTTCCAAATAAAATTACACAGTAGGTTTTATATTCTCCATTTTAGAGGTGGAAAACTGAGGTTTACAGACAGGTAGATCATTCAAGGTCTCACAGACAGAAGGTGCTGGAGTCAGGTTTTGATTATTGGTTATTCTGATGCCAGAGTTTTTGTTCTTTCACCATCTCTTGCTGCTTCTCTTACAGCCAGCTTCAATCTCTGATCATTGCAAGAACTTCCTAGGTTCTATATCCTCTAATGCAAACCCAGAGATTGTCTATGTTTTTAAGCTTCAAGTTAACTTTAATGTAGACTGATAAACAGGGCCTCCTAACACAATGTCTCCTGGGAGACAGATGAAGACTTGGAGAAAGGACATGCCTTGAATGTATAGCTGGAGACATGGTATTGAAAGTGTGGTAGTTGGAGAGACTGTACAGGAGCAAAAAGAACCAGCTGACTTTGTCTATACTGTGATTTACTGAATTAGCTTCAAGCTACAGGTATATCTGCCTCCTACTCCAGCTCTTAATCTCTGACCCTAACCATTAATATTGTTAAAATAACAACTACATCAAAAACAATGTTTTGATAACAGTATTTAGCTGTTAAAATCTTCACAAAGTTATCCCATGATTTTCATAAAGTTTGTATTGTCTCTCATGGATTTTAGTTTTGTCTTAAAATAGGAGAATTATTTCCCCTTTGTGTCTCAGACATAAAAGAAGTGTAAAGTACCAAAGGATCAAGCAAGAGGGGGAAAATACCCTTCTTGGTTCTCAGAACCATTATATTCTTATTAATATTTAAATTTAAGACAGTAGAATGGTAGAAATAAGAGTCCATTCTTCATTAAAGTAGAGAAACACCAGCAGAGAACATAGGAAGAGAAGCTGGAAAGAGGCAGGAGGCACGTAGTGAAAGAGGCCAACAAATAGAATTTAAAAGTAGCAAGGACAGCAGGCGTACCTTTCAATTGAGTCAAGGGCTGAACCCTCCCACTGCACCACCAGAGAAGCATGGCTGGTAACTACAAATGTCCTGCAGATTCAAAGTGGAGACAGAGATTTCTTTGGAAGACAACCTAATGAGCAGAAGTAAATTCCTGTCCTTGCATAATCCAGACTTTTCAATTTACGTCAGTGCACCAAAGGAGTGCATGCGCATGAATTTTCTAACCAGCTTGGACACACATAACTTAGGGACACGTATCTGAAAGTCAGTACGCAGAGAGAAGAGAGTCTACTAGATAAAGGGATACACCATATCATTGCAAACAATGAGTTGCAGACTTGTGATTTGGAACATAGAATCAACTTGAGAGCAAGAGACTCAGATTCTTTCACGTAAGCTAAGTCGTAAGTGAGAGATGGCATAGACTTTGACAAATAAATATCATTTTTTTTCAGAGGACTTGAGTTTGCTAAGAAAAATGTCCAAGTTATCTTAGAAGAATGGCCATAAGGAAAAACTCTGTCCCTAGGCATCACCAAGCAGTTGCATCAGCTTGATTCTAAGAGGTTCAAAATTTCTGAGGTCAGTAAGATTGACTCTTGTCCTTAAAAAATACTGTGTGCAAATGTATTTATATAAGAGCTTTGAATATTAATTTCTTTTATTTAAAAAATAAACCTTCCATTTTCCCCAAATACTGATAAGGAAGATTTCACTTTTCCTTGCTCTCCACTCTTTTCTTATGGATTGACTTGTGTTTTACTATTTACACATATAAAAGAAACAACAAAGTACCTTAATCTTGCCATCTCCCTCAGTATAATCAATCCTTCCTCCTTAAAAGCTGGTAAATGTAGAAGCATTTTTACAAGGTGTGGCTTAAGGAGTCACAGTGATTTCCCAAAGAAACATAGAGTTTTAGGGTCAGGAAACTGATTAAACTATCTACTCTTCTCCATACATTACTTATCTCTACTTAAGTTAGCAAAATAGGTGGGCTCCTTCCACAGTCAGTAAGAAAGCGTTGGATTGACTATTGTGTTGAATTATCTTAACATTAAACACAACTGCTGTCATTTTTCAGCCTGGTGATTCATTTTATATGGTCCCAATCTTTTTAAAGTCTTATTATTTATTCTCCAGAGTGGCTAGGATCTTAATAGATGAACGTACACCCATATATAATTTTCATTTTTTAAGGTTTAATTGGTCTTTCAAGAGCAATTATCCTTTCTTCTAATATAGTCTCATGCTCAATCACAATCAGAGGCCACAAAAATATGCTAATCTCATTTGAATTGTAACCTAAACTTGTGTGCAAGTGTACTGAAGAGACAAAAGTTAAGCTCTCAGGACTGAACAATAATTACTTGGAAGCCCAAGATGCTAAAATACAGTCGCAAGAGGAATTTCAAAAGTAAATAAATATGCAAAAGCAAGCAGTAGGGTAGTTACTTTGATAAACAATAGTTGGAATGAGTGCTCTTAACCGGAGACTGCAAGGACCCATACCCTATCACAAAGGACAAGTCAGTGTACTTCCCCAGAGCAGAAGTTAAAGAGTTTTCTCTCCACTTGGCTCTTAGGACTTTCTTGGCATTGCTATTTATCTTTTGTCACACAAATTCCTTTTTTTCTGAGTGGGTTCACTGCCCCTCAAGGGCAAGTTTTCCATGTATTTTCAATTACTAGCCTGCATGATGCTTACATGCCATTGAAAATCAATAAAGCTTTGCTGTTAAAATTTATGCAAATTAAATAGACTATATAGCTTCTGCAACTTATGTTGACTCACCTAAAATTTTTTGATTATTAGAGAATTATTAAAAATAGGAAAAGATGTTGAATCTCTAAAGTATTGAAGCTTAAGCTTCATTTAAATGAAAAGTTAAACTTATTTGCACTACAAGCAACATAAGCAAACAAATCATGTTCAGAGGCAAGGTAATTTCATTCTTCAGATGGGCTGCTGAATACAGAAATCAGCCTATGATTTCCCCTCTTTCTGCCACAGATATTAACAATTCAATAAAAATGAAGTAGTTTAATAATATAACAAATCTGAGTTGAATGTTTTCTTCCATTATTTTGCTAGCTAGGCAGTACTGCTGTCTTACTTTAGAATCAAATTTAACCCTGTTTTCTCCTGTGTACTTAGTGTTGTTTCAAAACAACACAAATTTATTTTCTGCAAGCCACTGAGCAGTTGTCATTAAAATACGATTGATTCTGAATCTCTCTAAAGCAAACATTCCTTGTATTTTTTTTTTTGTCAGTTAATGAAACCAGTGTCTTAGTAAAATTCAAATTAAGACATCTTTCTCCACATAGAATATTTGAGATACTTAACAAATCTCAGTCCTTTCTCAAATGTAAGAATTAGAAGAATCTTTTTAATACAATATTATTTAAAATTAATATTCAAAGAGAAACATATGGAAAGGGAAGAATTACTCTTTTCTCAAATAACTCCTCTCTGAAGAAATAGACAGCAATGAATCTTCTTAAGGCTTTCTGTTTATTTTTACTCAGAACAATAAAAAAATGAAACAGACTCACAATAATTTCAGTTATGTGCTAAAAACTAATATTTACTGATAGCTAAAATGTAAGATTCATTTGTTTTGCTTACAAACTAAAACAATCATTAGAAACCACATTTTGAAATAAGATCTCAGGAAATAGATATTTTGCCTGTGTACAATAAGATTTTAATCCTAGTAAATATTCTACTGGTTAAAGAACAGTAGCATAATTTATGCCATTGTCATTCATTCAAGCTTTTACCAGTAATTCACTAAACACCTACTAAATGCTAGAGGAAATTATAGGTTCTATTTAATTCTATATATACTTTTACAATTGTCTTTTCTTAAACAAAGAAAAAGGTTCTTATTCTCAAGGCTTGTGAGTGGACTGTGAAGAAGGCTGAGCGCCGAAGAATTGATGCTTTTGAACTGTGGTGTTGGAGAAGACTCTTAAGAGTCCCTTGGACTGCAAGGAGATCCAACCGGTCCATTCTGAAGGAGATCAGCCCTGGGATTTCTTTGGAAGGAATGATGCTAAAGCTGAAACTCCAGTATTTTGGCCACCTCATGTGAAGAGTTGACTCATTGGAGAAGACTCTGATGCTGGGAGGGATTGAGGGCAGGAGGAGAAGGGGACGACAGAGGATGAGATGGCTGGATGGCATTACTGACTCGATGGATGTGAGTCTGAGTGACCTCGGGAGTTGGTAATGGACAGGGAGGCCTGGAGTGCTGCAGTTCATGGGGTCGCAAAGAGTCGGACACGACTGAACGAATGATCTGATCTGATTTGATCTGTGAGTGGTACTTTAATCAATTTTTAAAGATTAAAGAGCTTACACTGTTTTAGATGATTCCTTAGGGCACAATACATATGAGGCATTAGTTGTTGTTCAGTCACTAAGTCATGACTGACTCTTTGCAACCCCATGACTGAAGCATGTCAAGTTTCCCTGTCCTTCACTATCTCCCAGAGTATGGTCAAATTCATGTCTCTTGAGTTGGTGATTCCATCCAACCATCTCATCCTCTGCTGCCCCCTTCTCCTCCTGCCCTCAATCTTTCCCAGCATTAGTAATAATTATTTTAAAATTTAAAATATAGCCCATGTTAATATAACACTATTGTTTACAGTTATTAATTAAATAAGAATTATTTAACCAAATATGAATGGAAATAATATTCTGGGTTTTTCCATATTAGAGTTTCTAGTTTGTTGGTTTTGAATTTATTTCCATCCAGTTACTGGACAATTAGCTAACATCATTATTTGCTTTAAAATATAGAACTCACACAACCCGAGACAAAATTGTCCTTAGCAAGAGTCAAAGAACACTTTCCAACATTTTATTGCAGAAGAATTTTAGAACTTAGAGGTCTGCTTTCATTATTATACATGATTTCATTTCTTCTATAAGTTAGCCATCATTGTCTTTACTCTGATAACTGCTAAAATCTCCATCTTAGAGTGTTTCTTTACATATGTGATTATGTGTGTGTGTGTGTGTGTGTGTGTGTGTGTGTAGCATGCTGCTCAAGCAGCTCAATATTAACAAGCAAACAATCCAGTCAAAAAATGAACATAAAACCTAATTAGACATTTTTCCCAAAGAATAAATAGAAGTGGTCAAAATCACCTGAAAATTTGTTCAACATTGCTGTTATTAGAGAAATGCAAATCAAAACTACAATGAGGTATCACTTCACACTAGTCAGAATGGCCATCAGCAAAAAGTCTACAATAATAAATGCTTTTGAACTGTGGAGTTGGAGAAGACTCCCGAGAGTCCCTTGGACTGCAAGGAAATCCAACCAGTTCATTCTAAAGGAGATGGGTCCTGGGTGTTCTGTGGAAGGAATGATGCTAAAGCTGAAACTCCAGTACTTTGGCCACCTCATGCAAAGAGTTGACTCATTGGAAAAGACCCTGATGTTGGGAGGGATTGGGGGCAGGAAGAGAAGGGGACGACAGAGGATAAGATGACTGGATGGTATCACTGACTCGATGGACATGAGTCTGAGTGAACTCCGGGAGTTGGTGATGGACAGGGAGGCCTGATGTGCTGAGATTCATGGGGTTGCAAAGAGTCGGACACAACTGAGCTACTGAACTGAACTTAGTAGTTAGTAGTTTTGATGAAGGAAATGGCAACCCACTCCAGTATTCTTACCTGGAGAATCCCAGGGACAGAGGAGTCTGGTCGGCTGCCATCTATGGGGTCGCAGAAAGTCAACATGACTAAAGCAACTTAGAGGCAGCAGCAACAGTTAGTAGTTTAGTCGCTAACTCATGTCTGAATCTTGAGACTCCATAAACTGTAGCCTGCCAGGCTTGTCTGTCCATGGGATTTCCCCAGACAAGAATACAGGAGTGGGTTAGCCATTTCCTTCTCCAGTGGATCTTCCCGACCCGGGAAATGAACCCAGGTCTCCTGCAATACAGGCAGATTCTGTACTGACTAAGCTATGAGGGATGCCCTAAATTAACTATAATAATATAAAATAAAATTTTAAACAAATCAACTAAAAGAAATGCAAGAGTTAATAAAAGAAAATGACAAAATAAAGCTTGTTACCAGTCAAGAAACACGTGGAATAACAGGCAAATTAGGCCTTGGAGTACGGAATGAAGCAGGGCAAAGGCTAATGGAGTTCTACCAAGAGAACACACTGGTCATAGCAAACAACCTCTTACAACAACACAAGAGAAGACTTTACAGATGGACATTATCAGATGGTTAACACCGAAATCAGATTGATTATACCCTTTGCAGCCAAAGATGGAGAAGCTCTATGCTGCTGCTGCTGCTGAGTCACTTCAGTCGTGTCCGACTCTCTGCGACCCCATAGACGGAAGCCCACCAGGATGCCCCATCCCTGGCAAAAACAAGACCAGGAGCTGATTGTGGCTCAGATCATGAAATCCTTATTGCCAAATTCAGACTTAAATTGAAGAAAGTGGGGAAAACTACTAGCCATTCAGGTATGATCTAAATCAAATCCCTTATGATTATACACTGGAAATGAGAAATAGATTTAAGGGACTAGATCTGATAGACGGAGTGCCTGATGAACTACGGACAGAGATTCATGATATTGTACAAGAGACAGGGAGCAGGACCGACCCCAAAAAAAGAAATGCATAGAAAGCAAAATGTCTGTCTGAGAAAGCCATACAAATAGCTGTGAAAAGAAGACAGGTGAAAAGCAAAGGAGAAAAGGAAAGTTATACCCATTTTGAATGTAGAGTTCCAAAGAATAGCAAGGAGAGATAAGAAAGCCTTCCTTAGCGATCAATGCAAAGAAACAGAGGAAAACAACAGAATGGGAAAGACTAGGGATCTCTTCAAGAAAATTAGAAATACCAAGGGAACATTTCATGCAAAGATGGGCTCCATAAAGGACAGAAATGGTATGGACCTAACAGAAGCAGAAGATATTAAGAAGAGGTGGCAAGAATACACAGAAGAACTATACAAAAAAGATCTTCACGACCCAGATAATCACGATGGTGTGATCACTGACCTAGAGCCAGACATCCTGGAATGTGAAGTCAAGTGGGCCTTAGAAAGCATCACTCTGAACAAAGCTAGTGGAGGTGATGGAATTCCAGTGGAGCTATTCCAAATCCTGAAAGATGATGCTGTGAAACTGCTGCACTCAATATGCCAGCAAATTTGGAAAACTCAACAGTGGCCAAAGGACTGGAAAAGGTCAGTTTTCATTCCAATCTCAAAGAAAGGCAATGCCAAAGAGTGCTCAAACTACTGCACAATTGTACTCATCTCACATGCTAGTAAAGTATTGCTCAAAATTCTCCAAGCCAGGCTTCAGCAATATGTGAACTGTGAACTTCCTGATGTTCAAGCTGATTTTAGAAGAGGCAGAGGAACCAGAGATCAAATTGCCAACATCCACTGGATCATGGAGAAAGCAAAAGAGTTCCAGAAAAACATCTATTTCTGCTTTCTTGACTATGCCAAAGCCTTTGACTGTGTGGATCACAATAAACTGTGGAGAATTCTGAAAGAGATGGGAATACCAGACCACCTGATCTGCCTCTTGAGAAATCTGTATGCAGGTCAGGAAGCAACAGTTAGAACTGGATGGAACAACAGACTGGTTCCAAATAGGAAAAGGAGTTTGTCAAGGCTGTATATTGTCATCCTGCTTATTTAACTTATATGCAAAGTACATCATGAGAAACACTGGGCTGGAGGAAGCACAAGTTGGAATCAAGATTGCTGAGAGAACTATCAATAACCTCAGATATGCAGATGACACCACCCGTATGGCAGAAAGTGAAGAACTAAAGAGCCTCTTGATGAAAGTGAAACAGTAGAGTGAAAATATTGGCTTAAAGCTCAGCATTCAGAAAACTAGGATCATGGCATCTGGTCCCATCACTTCATGGCAAATAGATGGGGAAACAGTGGAAACAATGTCTGACTTTATATTTCTGGGCTCCAAAATCATTGCAGATGGTGATTGCAGCCATGAAATTGAGAGATGCTTACTTCTTGGAAGGAAAGTTATTACCAACCTAGACAGCATATTAAAAAGCAGAGACATTATTTTGTCAACAAAGTTCCATCTAGTCAAGGCTATGGTTTTTCCAGTGGTCATGTATGGGTGTGAGAGTTGGATTATAATTAAAGCTGAGTGCAGAAGAATTGATGCAAAGAGCTGACTCATTGAAAAAACCCTGATGCTGAGAAAGATTGAGGGCAGGAGGAGAAGGACAACGGAAGATGAGATGTTTGGATGGCATCACCGACACAATGGATATGGGTTTGGGTGGATTCAGGGAGTTGGTGATGGAATGGGAGGCCTGGCTTGCTGCCATTCATGGGATGGCAAAGAGTCGGACACGATGAGTGAATACTCTGAACTGAACCCGATGATTAATTTTAATAGATTAAAGAATAGGTTAAAGAGAAGGTGCAAAATTATTCAACCCTAATGCCAAGAGCATTAAACACCCACCTCTTTCATGGGGATCCTAGAAAAATCTCCTAGTTTTATCTATTAAAAACTAAAGTCATTACTGTCCTTTTCATTTTTATTTCCCATTTAAGTGTTTACGTAATGTCCATTATAGCCTATTCATCACTTTGTGCTGGGGATGGGGTGGGGGTTCTCCCTGTTCTACAATGGCTAAGATACTGAATGGTCAGAAGTGCTTCTGGCTGGTTAACTGCATATGGCTAGTATCAGGCTTTGAAACAATGTGCTGTCAGCTGCATCAATCTGCCTTCGCTATAACGTCAATAAGGACCATATCCAGGTCACTTTTAACTGACAGTCATTTTCTTGCATATTTTAAATATTTCTTCACTGAAGTAAGCCACAGAATCTTTTCTGTCTAGACTTTATTAATGGTTGGCAAGAGACTGAGGAAACATGAACCTTCTTTGTCACCCATTATAATTGTTAAGAATAATTCTAGACAAACATATAAAAAAGAGGCACAAATATGTTCATTGTAGCACTTTCATAAAAAAGACTACATGAGACATCTATCAAAATAAATTATGATACATATAAAATTGAATATAGTACCATTATGTAATTTCATTTAGTATATAAAAAGATATTCACAGTAACTTTTTTGAGTGTAGATACTTTGGTAGACTTTATAAAATACGCAACATTTTTATGTGCATTTACAGCAACATAGATGGACATAGAAATTATAACACTAAGTGAGGCCAATCAGAAAATACAAATATCATATAATAGCACTTGTATGTTAAATCTAGCATATGATAGAATTGAATTCATTTATAAAACAGGAACAGACTCACAGACATAGAAAGCAAACTTGTTATTACCAAAGGGTAAATGAGGGGTAGGGATAATTTAGGGGTATAGGATTAGGAGATAGACACTTCTATACATAAAATAGGTAAACAACAAAGATTTACTGTATAGCATGGAAATATTTTCTACCTTTGTGAAAAAATTCATTGGGAATTTTGACAGGGATTGCACTGAATCTATTGATGGCTCTGGGGAGCATGATAGAAAGTGACCAACAGTTATGATTAAGTGTTACATATTTAAATTATTACAATTTTGTTAAAATTTTCACATTTATGTTTGTAATGTATATTCTCATACAGTTTTATTGTTATGTCTTCTCTTTTTTCTTTCTTTTTTTATATCAAGTGAATATTGGCTTCATAAAGTGGTTTTGGAAATATTTTTTCAGAAAAAATATTTTTCTGCATACCTGGTGTCATATTTTAAATAAAATTACCCAATAATTTAGTTTATGCCTATAGTTTTCTCTGTGAGAATGTTTTTAACCACAAAAAATTAAGAAAATAAAAATACAAAAAAATAATTCAAATTATGTATTCTTCAGTAGGCTTTAGTAGTGTCATTTTAGAAATTTTTCTACTTTATGTAAGTTTTTTTAATTTATTGGCATCAATTTATTTATTTTATTATTTTATAATATGAGGAGACTGTTCTTTCATCAGTTCTTGCATCCTTTTTTTTTTTTTTTTTTTTTTAATTTAATTTTATTTTTTAACTTTACAATATTGTATTGGTTTTGCCATATATCAACATGAATCTGCCACAGGTATACACTGTTCCCCATCTTGAACCCTCCTCCCTTGTTCATTATCAGTATGTTATTGTTTTTATTCTTAAATTTAAGAAAATATTAGTGCCTTTTTTCTATTTTCTTTCTCTTCTTTTTTCAACTTTTATTTTCTAATTTTATACCTTGTGATAAATTTAGGTTTAATTTACTTTTACTTTTCTAGTGTTTTACAATGGAAGGTTAGGTCATTATTTTGCATCTGTGCTTCTTTTCCAGTAGAAACAATTAAAGTTATAGATTTCCCATAAACATTGCTTTAGCTGCATCCCAAAATGTTGGCATATTTTGCCTCTATTCTCATTCAAACCAATGTATTCTTTCATTTGCTTATGATTTCGTCTTTGCCTCTTTAGCAACATGTTGTTTAATTTCCAAGAGTTGAGATTTTTCTAATATTTTTGCTGTTATTTAATTCTAACACAATTATAGTAAAAGAAGTTACTCTGTCTAATTTCTGCTGTTAAGTCACTTCAGTCGTGTCCGACTCTGTGAGACCCCATAGATGGTAGCCCACCAGGCTCCCCCGTCCCTGGGATTCTCCAGGCAAGAACACTGGAGTGTTTTGCCATTTCCTTCTCCAATGCATGAAAGTGAAAAGAGAAAGTGAAGTCGCTCAGTCATATCAGACTCTTAGCGACATCATGGACTGCAGCCTACCAGTCTCCTCCATCCATGGGATATTTCAGGCAAGAGTACTGGAGTGGGGTGCCATTGCTTCTCTGGTCTAATTTCAGTTCAATCCTTTTAAATCAGTTGAAAACATTTTATGACCCAGACTATGGTTTATCCAGGTAAATGTGCCCTGTACACTTAAAAAGAATGTGTATTCTGCTGCTGTTGGATGAAATATTGGATGTCAGTTTTGTCTTGTTAGCTGTTAGGGTTGTTCAAGTTTTATGCAGCATAACTAATTTTCTCACTACATTTACCACTATTTAGAAGTACCACACAGTTATGTCTCATTGTATGTTTGTGTGAAAGTGTTTATCCCCTCCTCCTTTGCCAGCAGACCCCTGGGAAGTTTCTGACTTGGATCCCAGGGGAGAACCAAACTCTACCACTTACAGCACTGCAAAAAAAGACAAATTCTTATCTTCTCTTGGCCTCAGTTTGGCCATCTGAAAAATTAGAATTATGTGTTTTATCTCAAATTGTCATTGTAAGACCTTTGTTTAATAAATGTACTTAGCAAAGCTCTTAGGCTTGGGGCATAATTTCTTACCTCTGGTTCCTATCTAACTCCTCAGTTCAGTTCAGTTCAGTCGCTCAGTCATGTCTGACTCTGCGACCCCATGAACCACAGCACACCAGGCCTCCCTGTCCATCACCAACTCCTGGAGTCCACCCAAATCCATGTCCACTGAGTCGGTGATGCCATTCAACCATCTCACCCTCTGTCATCCCCTTCTCCTCCTGCCCTCAATCTTTCCCAGCATCAGGGTCTTTTCCAATGAGTCAGCTCTTTGCATCAGGTGGCCAAAGTACTGGAGATTTCAGCTTCAACATCAGTCCTTCCAATGAACACCCAGGGCTGATCTCCTTTAGGGTGGACTGGTTGGAACTCCTTCTAGTCCAAGGGATGCTCAAGAGTCTTCTCCAACACCACAGTTCAAAAGCATCAATTCTTCAGTGCTCAGCTTTCTTTATAGTCCAACTCTCACATCCATACATGACCACTGGAAAAATCATAGCCTTAACTAGATGGAACTTTGTCTCTTCTTTTGAATATGCTGTCTAGGTTGGTCACAACTTTCCTTCCAAGGAGCAAGTGTCTTTTAACTTCATGGCTGCAATCACCATCTGCAGTAATTTTGGAGCCCAGAAAAATATAGTCAGCCATTGTTTCCACTGTTTCCCCATCTATTTGTCATGAATGGATGGGACCAGATGCCATGATCTTAGTTTTCTGAATGTTGAGCTTTAAGCCAATATTTTCACTCTACTGTTTCAATTTCATCAAGAGGCTCTTTAGTTCTTCCTTACTTTCTGCCGTACGGGTGGTGTCATCTGCATATCTGAGGTTATTGATAGTTCTCCCAGCAATCTTGATTCCAGCTTGTGCTTCCTCCAGCCCAGCATTTCTCATGATGTACTCTACATATAAGTTAAATAAGCAGTTTAACAATATACAGCCTTGACGTACTCCTTTTCCTATTTGCAATCAGTCTTTTGTTCCATGTTCGGTTCTAACTGTTGCCTCCTGAACTGCATACAGATTTCCCAGGAGGCAGGTCATTCCTGCCTGGTATTCCCGTCTCTTTCAGAATTTTCCACAGTTTATTGTGATCCACACAGTCAAAGGCTTTGACATAGTCAGTAAAGCAGAAATATATGTTTTTCTGGAACTCTCTTGCTTTTTGATGATCTAGCGGATGTTAGCAATTGATCTCTGGTTCTTCTGCTTTTTCTAAAAGCTTGATGTTCCAGCTTGAACATCTGGAGGTTCACGGTTCACATATTGCTGAAGCCTGCCTTGGAGAATTTTGAGCATTATTTTACTAGCGTGTGAGATGACTGCAATTGTGCGGTAGTTTAAATCCTCAGTCTCCTCTAATAAATTACTTTCCCACCAAGTCACTAAACTTAAGGCACAATAAGATTTTCATCATTCTCATAGCACATAGAAAATTTTTCAATTCTGTGGATTTTATCTCTGCTGTTCTTTCGGCAACAAATTTGAGCTATCTTTATTCATTCGGCAAGTCCTACTAATCCTTCAATTCCCAGAGAACTATAACATCTTTGGTAAAGCCCTAGTTAATTTTCTTGAGTGGGTGGCATGAGTGCTAACTTTAACTGTAATCCACACATCATTTTTAGGCCCTTTAATTACCCTTATATTTTAATATTAAAGGTTATCTACATGATTCTATCAGTCTGCAAAGATTTTGATGGCAGAAGAAACAGGTTGTTCCATCATTGTATCTACTGTAAGTAAAACTTATTTACTATGGCGCTTAACATACATATTTTTCATAATTCAATCACATGTATTTACTAGGTACCTGTATGAACCAATCTTTGTTCTTTATATAAATATGGCAATAAAATTATAAAACCCATTAAAGAAAAGTGTAAAGATTTAAATTCAGAATCTCTAAATTATCACTGGTTGAAGGCAATGGCACCCCACTCCAGTACTCTTGCCTGGAAAATCCCATGGATGGAGGAGCCTGGTAGGCTGCAGTCCATGGGGTCGCTAAGAGTCGGACACGACTGAGCGGCTTCACTTTCACTTTTCACTTTCATGCATTGGAGAAGGAAATGTCAACCCACTCCAGTGTTCTTTTTTTTTTTTTTTTTTTAGTTTGAACAATTAATACATTTCAGATATAATATTATACATATTTCAATGTTATTCTCCCAAATCATCCCACCCTCTCCCGATCCCAGAGTCCAAAAGTCTGGTCTATACATCAGTGTCTCTTTTGCTGTCTCGTAAATAGGGTTATTTTTACCATCTTTCTAAATTCCATATATATGTGTTAGTATACTGTATTTGTGTTTTTGTTTCTGGCTTACTTCACTCTGTATAATAGGCTCCAGTTCCATCCACCTCCTTAGAACTGATTCAAATGTATTCTTTTTAATGGCTGAGTAATACTCCATTGTGTATATGTACCACAGCTTGCTTATCCATTCATCTGTGGATGGACATCTAGGTTGCTTCCACGTTCTGGCTATTGCAAACAGTGCTGCTATGAACATTGGGGTACACGTGTCTCTTTCAATTCTGGTTTTCTCATATATACACTCCAGTGTTCTTGCCTGGAGAATCCCAGGGACCGGAAAGCCTGATGGGCTGCCATCTATGGGGTCGCACAGAGTCAGACATGAGTGAAGTGACTTAGCAGCAGCAGTACAACTGTGGGCCCCAGTCTCTTTATCTTTCATCTGGAATCATTAAGACATTCTTCCACACAGGGCTTTTTTAAAAAAACATACATGAAACTGTGCCTATGAAAGTCAGTTTGTATAGCTGTGTTTAAGTCATGTCTCTTTGACTTTATGGAATTCCTTAGACTTACACTGAACATAGTTAGGATTACTCATCCATAAACATACAGAAAAATTCAGTAAATTCCATAATATGATAGGAATATAAGATACTAATACTATGTGAGATATGTTAAAAATGGAGCCGTTAGTCTTTCTTTGGAGAAGGCAATGGCACCCCACTCCAGTACTTCTGCCTGGAAAATCCCATGGGTGGAGGAGCCTGGAAGGCTGCAGTCCATGGGGTTGCTGAGGGTCGGACACGACTGAGCGACTTCACTTTCACTTTTCACTTTCCTGCATTGGAGAAGGAAATGGCAACCCACTCCAGTGTTCTTGCCTGGAGAATCCCAGGGACGGGGGAGCCTGGTGGGCTGCCATCTATGGGGTCACACAGAGTCGGACATGACTGAAGTGACGCAGCAGCAGCAGTCTTTCTTTAAAAAAAAAAAATAAGGTATGAATGACAACTATGAGTTAGGCATTAGGAGAGTATATATAGAGAAGCAATAACTAGAATAAATAAGATTCAAACATCATGTCTGTGCTCAGTCGTGTCTGACTCTTTGCGACCCTGTGGACTGTAGCCCATCAGGGTCCTAGGTCCATGAGATTCTCCAGGCAAGAGTACTGGAGTGGGTTGCCATTTCCTTCCCCAGGGCATCTTCTCAACCCAGGGATCGAACCCAGGTCTCCCGCATTGCAGGCAGACGCTTTAACCTCTGAGCCATCAGGGAAGCCCAAGATTCAAACATAGGGAGGAATAACTAATTATATTTTCCTGAGGCTACAGGTCCTACAGTACAATGTGAGTTTGCAATGCATCCAATATACAGTTTCAAAAAAAGTGCATGCTGATTCAATATATATGAATGATGGGAAACAAAAGACAGATACAGATGCAAAATAAGAGCACTTTCTTCTTAGTAAGATGATAGTTACAAATGTCACTGTGCAACCTGATATGTAGCTTGAGAATAGCTTACATGAGGACTGGAGAACCTAAGAGGTGATGGCTGCAGAAATGGGGACTGGGGCTCCAGAACAGCCACAGGTTCCTAATATTTCACATAAACAACAAAGAGCCTTCCTTCCATTTACCCTTTCACTTAAAGGTAATTTCTGACTCTTGATTACATTGATTTTATAATTTTACACGGTGCAAGTCAGTGATTCTACTCTCCCCTTTCCTCTCAGGAGAGCTCCTACGCATTCTGAATAATGATGGATTTGATGAATATTTTAGCCAAATGTTTGAATGCACATAGCAAGTTAAGACTACATTCACAGAATGGTCAGAATTATAGTGAAGTTGTACACCAACAAACACAATCAAAATAGGGAGGGATCAGAGGCAAGCTCATAACCAGGAGTTGAGTACCCTTTTTGTAGTTGGTCTTAATGAAAATTAGGACTTCTGCTGACTTTCCCTCCTGGGCCACTGATTCATAAACAGCCTCCTTTCAAATCCCCGCAGTACCCTGTCCTCCAATACAGACTTGAACGTTGTCTTTCCACTTCTTTTTCACTGGTGTGACATCCCAATCCTTTGTGTAGATAACACACGACCTGTACACCGAACAAACAGGTTCAAAAATCGTTATGTTTTGCTTCAACTCACAGTGATGTAGCTTACTGCTTAGGCATTACACTTGGCAGTCATGCACACAGAGATCTTAACGAAATAAACAAATATGTACTTCAAAGGGACAAAAAATGTCCAAACAAAACTTTATTTGGAAATAATTCTGACAACTTATCACAATTTCATGTATTTATCTCCTTGACTCAGGTCAATTAAATTGGAATTTAGCCAACTTTGTTTTTCAAAGAGCAAAGAATATTTGAAATAGGTATTTAGAAATATCCCATTTCTTATACTAAATCACAGCTAACTGGTTCAGGCTCTTTCTGCAAAGAGTTGACTGGAAGGGCCCACCTTGCACTGGTGCCTGATGGTCTTCAAGAACTGATAAAATCCTGGCACAGAACTGTCCAGAACTACAGAAGTCTCACTGGGAATGCTCCCTTCCTCCTCTCTCTTAGCCTCAAACTACTCTTGCTTTTCCCTTCTTTAAACCAACTCATTTTTGTGGAAGGAAGATGAATTGCTATTTACAAGACTTTTGTGAATAGGTGTCATTTATTTATGTCCGTGATAGAAATAAGAGTGAATGAGGACAATCATTAGTCCAAATGTTCTTTACCAATGCAGTTATAGGCATTATTTCATCTCATGCTCCAGCAATCCTCACATCTCCAGCATTATTTCCATACTCCTCAGTTCTCACACTTCACACACACAGCGGCTTTCTCTAAGTTTCTACCAGCTACCCTGCTTTTCCTTACCACATGGCCTTTGTACACTCTTTTCGAAAACTAGAGTCCCCACTTTTTTCTTCTCCTCAGTCCTCATCACTAATACATTCCTTTATGGCCTTTGTGTCTTTGTTAAAACATTGTCTCATAGAAAGTTACATTCACCTATTACACGTGTATGTACAAATTCAGGGACTCCTCTGTGGAGCTTTTATCACACTTTTAGTTATTTTCAATGCTGTCTTCCCTGATATAGTGTAAACAATGTAAAGTTAACATCTTTGTCTTTATCAGAACTCTCTTTCTGAGCCTAAAATATTATGAAATAAGGTCTGTCTTACTAGCTTTAGTTATGTGTATCTATGTAAGTGCTTCTTCTTTTAAAATGGTTCTTAGAGAAGAATTATATATAGATCATGTGAAATTTTAATTAAAAAACTTAAGACCTAACAATCTTATATGTTAGGATGTCCAATTACCTTAAGAAAAACAGACACATATTTCTGTGAGTAAACCTGTCTGAACTTCCTTTTAAGTTCTTTGTAAAATATTGCATTTCACTTTTCTTTTGATTCTCAGGAGTTTCAGTTTATCTTTTTACTAGGTGAGAATACCTTCCCTAAGCTTTAATTTTCTGAGAGTATTTTTTCACTCTCTATCATCATACTTCAGTGTTCTGCTTTTCCTTCTGCTCCTTCTCTTCCCCTTCTTTCTGTTTCAACTCCAAGCTTCACATTATGATCTGCTCCAAGCTTCACGTTATGATCTGTCTGAATATTCTTTCCTTCCTTATCCTTGGTAGTGGAGTTATTTTGGTTGATTTGTTGTATGTTTTGTCTTCATATCTGGGCATTTATTAAATGGTATTTCAAATATTTTGAAGTGTTATTTAAGGAATAAGTAACATTTATAAATAAGTTATAAATTTATAGAAAATATACATAAAGTAAATGTACAAACAAAATTCTTGAAAGATGACATTAGGTGTAACTCACACTTATATCAAGCCCAACATCTATTATAGTGGCTTATACATTATAAGAGCTCAGTCACGGCTTGAAATTGAAAATGACACTCCTTTAGGCAAACAATTCATTGCCTTGGCATATGAGATGCAGGGAGGTACAGAATAGATTACTGATTTCTCAGATATGTCCCATGTTCTTCTTCACAGTATAACTGCATATATGAATCAGTATAGAATCACTAAAATTTGTCAAAAACTCAAGACAGATGGGCATATATCTGAAACTGGAGGTCTTAGTAATGCCTGGGTTTAGGTTCTATCTCCGTCACTTACTAGCTGTGAGATCGTTGAGTAATTCACCTCTATGAACTTAAATTTGCTTACCTTCAAAATGAATACAGTAATATAATCAAAATGAATTCAGGTTTCACTCAATCAGCATTTATTGAGTGTCTATCAGATACATCAACTGATGTAGTCTTCACATCAGCTGCATGGTTTGGTATCATACACTTTACAGAGAAGAGAAACTGAGGCTCAGAGAGCTGAAGCAATATGCCCAAAGTCACACAGTTTAACAAGGAACATGATTTCTCCTGCTCATTAAGGGTTCATTCAGACACCTCCTTTTTTTCTTTTTACAGGCTTAGGCACATTGTGCTCCCATAACAGCAACATGTTATCCTTATTTTAGCATTGATATCTCTTGTACTACAATTACATGTAATAACAATATGTAATACACATACTATATGCCAAGAACTTTATGAGGTCCTTTGTAGTTAGTATCTCATATGGTCTCACTATTCTATGAGACAGATACAATTTATATTTGTATAATTTGGATGAGGAAACTAAGGCACAAAAAATGTGAGTTCCCTGAGATAGTATATCTAACCTCTGGAAGAACTAGGATTTTAATCTATATCTCTATCTGACTCAAATATTTGAAATCCTTCATAGTTCTTAAAATTGCTTGCCAAGAATTTTAAAGGACAAAATTCATGAACAAGAGACCCAAGTGAACAATTAGTCATGGTTATAGCTACTGAGGAATATAATAAATACATGTAACATCCACATTGATGTGGGTTTGTATAATACAGCCAAACAACCAAGGAATATGCTTTCCAAATTGCACTGCTATCTCTATAAATTACTGTAAACACAGAATACAGGTAGATCAGATTAGACCTGAGTAGTAGCATTAGGAGAGAAATTTTAGGTGTTCAGTAAGTATGTGCTGTTTGACTGGTTAATCAAAGTTTTCCTGCCCTATTCTAAGAGGGAGTCTCTGAGAAAACAAAACAATCTAGCTCTTTGTCTGCAAATAAAGATCCCATTCTCCTAATGCAATGAATGCAGCTATGAAATATCAATTTGGTGTGTATACTTCCACTTGGCCTGTTAGATCTTGCTGGTTGTAGGGAGAACTTAAAATGGAGGTAATGACTTATCTAACTGGATGAAAGTTTGCAACATCACCTATTGCTAGGAAACATAGACACAGATTTTTAAATTTGGACATATTTTTCAACGGACTTGAGAAATTTAAATTCTTCCTAAGTTTTAATAACACTGTGTACAGTGAAAAATATTACCCTTCTCTATGACTGCATTTTGCTTTAACCACACAGAGACTTTATTCTTCCACTGGGGAAACATCCTCCCTTAAAGGAGTTCCATTTGGGGTCTTTATGTCCCAAGAGTGTATGAGGGTTTTGGTACAAAAAATTTCCATTGCTGCTCTAACAAGAGAAATATAATGTATTTATTTATTACAACAATAAACACAGCTGTAAAATGGACCATAAAAATAAATGACATGAAAATTTCTGTAACTAATGTGTCAGCTGTAATTTAGAAATAAATTAAAAGACCCATCTGCTTCCCACCATTGATTCTACTGTTTTCTTCAGTACTTAGGATATTTAAAATGAAGTCAGCATTACTCACACTGATTTTTCACTAACAAAAATGTCACATTGATATTGACTGAGTTAGTAATGTAATTTTTCCAATCTCTAACATAATGTTGTTGTTTCCAATACACTCAAATCTAATGAGTATATGAACTCGCTTGATCATTAACGGTATTTTCTCTTCAGCTTATACTATTAGGTTTTATCTGTGTCGGTAACTCACAGGCTTTTGAGTAATAAATGGAACAGTAATCTAATCTATTACTATGGTTATGACTTCAGAGAGTAGAAACAAATAAGGAAGTGAAAAACAAATAGATGTGTTTCATGTGTGCTAAATCATACAGTATAAACTTTGTGCTAATTTGGTTTAATGGTGACAGTCAAAATAGCTAGCAGTTACTGGACTGAAGTAACTACATCACACATTTCTCCTCATTATTAAGGATCCCACAATGAGATAGTATATATCAGCTAAGACAAAACAGCTAGGATTTATTTTTTCAATCAACTGAAAAATTAACCCTTTCTTTAATGCTGAAACCATTTTTCCCTTAAGCCCCCAGGCATATTCATGTCTCAGCCAGGCAAATTTTTTGCAACATTTTGGTAAGACAATGGAAATGAAATGCCGTATTTGCACATGCTTTTTATAGAAATAAATCATTTTATTGTAATTGTAACAGAAAATAGAGTTAAGAGAAACAGAATAGTCACCCAGATATAACAACCCCTAAGAGTTCCTTGTATGTATACTCCAATTATCATTGTTGTATAAATAATCACTATAAACCACAGTGACTTGAAACAATGACAATATTTATTTTGCTGCAACATTCAAAATTCTGCAATATGTGCCAGGCTGGTGGTGGGTTCAGCTCCTCCTTTTTCACTGCCATGGTTCGGAGTGTTTTGACTGCTGGGACTAGAACCATTTGCAGACCTCCTTGCTCAAATGTTGGATTCACTCTGTTTCTGGGACCTAAGCTGGAGCTGTGGCTGAACAAACTACATGTCCTTTCTGTGTAGCTGTTTGACTTCTTTGTGGCATAATAATTGTGTTCAGGGGAAACGTTAAACTTTATTCAGACTACACAAGTCTTTCTACTGTCTTATTCTCTTTTCCAGAATCCAATCCAAGATACCACATTATCTGTTCAGCCTTCTTAGTCTCTTAAAATCTTTAATAGGTTTTTTGGTTCTTGTCTGTATTTTGTGATGTTGATACTTTTGAAAAGCACTGGTCAGGTAATTTGTTGAATGCCCCTCAAACTGGGTTTTCTCTACCTTCTCTGGAAGGTTAAATTGAGGTTATTCATTATCAAAGGACGGGGAAGGCAATGGCACCCCACCCCAGTACTTTTGCCTGGAAAATCCCATGGACGGAGGAGCCTGGTAGGCTCCAGTCTATGGGGTCGCTAAGAGTTGGACACGACTGAGCGACTTCACTTTCCCTTTTCACTTTCATGCATTGGAGAAGGAAATGGCAACCCACTCCAGTGTTCTTGCCTGGAGAATCCCAGGGACGGGGGATCCTGGTGGGCTTCCGTCTATGGGGTCGCACAGAGTCGGACACGACTGAAGCGACTTAGCAGCAGCATTATCAAAGGATAACACAAGGCTGTTGTGCCTTTCTCAGTAACATATTATCAAAGAGCTGATCCTGTTCATACACTTGATAACATATATCAGGTGATGTTTACAAGGTTTCTGTTTTGTAAAGTCACTATTTTTCCCTTTGTAGTTAACAAGTGGTTTAGGAAAGATGCTTTGAAGCTATGGAAATATAGTATTTCTTCTTAAACTATGCCCTCTAAATTTGGCATTTATTGGTGGATCTTGCCTGCAGCAATTATTTCTGTGCTACCTTATGTACTGCCTTTACATTTTAGCCTTGGAAGTCACACTGTCAATTTAGTCACAGTTACAGCCCCTCTAGTGAGATAAGATGTATTGGCTGGCCGTCTCTAGAAATACAATCTACTGCAGGCACTTTCAATATTTTTTCCTTCTGCATTTACAGTTTCTTTTTCACACACACAAAAAAAGAAATGGAGAAGTGCTTTTGTATGACTTATTTTCTTAATAAGAGAGAATAAGGATATTTTCACGTCCGTGAATATAGATGGCTGTGATGATTTATTTATTTGTGATGATTTAAATATACACAATATAAAATTTATCATTTTAAGTGTGTAATTCAGTGCCATTAAGTACCTTTGCAATGCTCACAGTCATTTACAACCATCAACATTATCCATTTCCCAAACTCTTTCATCATCTGAAACAGAAACTTTGAATCTTTTAAACAATAACTCCTCATTCCCTTCAGCTTCTAGAAACCACTACATTGCATTCTGTCTCTATGAATTTGCCAGTTGTCAATACTTCATATAAGTGGAATCATACAGTATTTGTGCTTTTGTGTCTGGCTTATTTTACTTGGCATGATGTTTTCAGGGTTCATCCAGATTGTAACATGCATCAGTATTTCTCTTCTCTTTAAGGCTGAATGCTATTCCATTTTAAGCATATACAATATTTTGTTTTTCCATGCATTTGTTTATGGAAATTGGAGTTCTTTCCACCTTCTGGCTATTGTGAATAATGCTGCCATGAACATTGATACATATTTCTTTGAGTCTTTACTTTCAATTCTTTTGAAAATTACCCAGAAGTGTAATTGCTGTATCCTATAGTAATTTCTGTGTAACTTTCTGTGCTGTGCTAAGTTTTCAATCAGGTCCGACTCTTTGCTACACTATGGACTATAGCCTGCCAATCTCCTTTGTCGATGGGATACTCCAGGAAAGAATACTGGAGTGGGTTGCCATTTCCTCTGAGCTTGGAAGAGGATTCCCAGAGTGAAAGAGTCTTTCCTCTTCTGCAGCCCTCTCCCTTCAGGGGCAGAGGTACTATTCTAATTTTTTTTTCTTTTGTCCTACCTGGTTACTTGGTGATCCTTCTTGCAGATTTATGAGATGTGCCAGTGGTCAGTAGCTATTCTGTGAGAATTATTCCACATATAGATGTATTTCTTGGAGGAGCTGAGCTCCACTTCCTTCTATTATATCATCTTACCTCCACTCCAGGTTATATGTATTTGAAAACATTATTTTTTCATATTTCTCATGTGCCTGTTGGCCATCTATATGTATGTCTTCTTTGGAAAAAGATCTATTCTCATGCTCTGTCCATTTCTTACTCAGCATTTTTTTTTGACTGTAGAGTTTTGTGGGTCTTTTATACATTCTATATATTAGTTCCTTACTAGATATGATTAGATATATGATTTCCTGATATTTTGCAAATATGTGAAAGTCTATGAATGGAATAAAAAGTAAGAGATGAACTGCAGGCTAGATGCCCTCATCCCTTCTGCTATAACAGACATATCATCTGTATATCCTGACATTAAGGGTACAAAAAAAGAGAGAGAGAAAATTGGAGAGAACTTCAAAATGAGGTCAAAAATAGAGTTAAGGAGGATCTTACTGTGTTGCCTTGAAGAAAGCCAGAGAGAGAGAGAGATGCTATTAACAGAATTGCCCCAAAGTATAGCAAGTCCATGAGGAGAATCAGGGGTCAGGTGGTTAGATTTTCTTTGGGGGGGGCAATATGTGTAATGCACGGAGAAGGCAATGGCACCCCACTCCAGTACTCTTGCCTGGAAAATCCCACAGATGGAGGAACCTGGTAGGCTGCAGTCCATGGGGTTGCTAAGAGTCGGACATGACTGAGTGACTTCACTTTCTCTTTTCATTTTCATGCATTGGAGAAGGAAATGTCAACCCACTCCAGTGTTCTTGCCTGGAGAATCCCAGGGACGGGGGAGCCTGGTGGCCTGCCATCTATGGGGTCACACAGAGTCGGACACGACTAAAGTGACTTAGCATAGCATAGCATAGCATGTGTAATGCAATCCACACCCAACACCCTACAGCCCAAGTGTATCATCTCCTTCTCTATTGCACACTAATGCTTTGAAAGTGTGTTCTTCTGGATCCAATTTTCCAAGCGAACCTAGCCAAGGAGAGACTGTATCACAGATTTCATGAGCAGCAAAAAGTGTGAAGTTTTGAATGACTGGACATGAAGTTGTTAGGTGGGAATAAAAACTTCTCACTTGTGTTAATGTTAAAGCATTTGCTTCCTTAGCCCCATTTTACAGATGGAAAATAAAACTAACACTGCGTGTGTTTTGCCTTCTTAAGTAAGTTGCAGAACAAACATGTCTTGATTCCCAATCCAGCTCATCAACTGGTCTGCTTCTATTCATAGGTACATACATACAGTCCATTTCTTAGTTCAGGACTAGGGTGTGCACACTGACATCCACCTGGACTTGCAGGCTAAATCTTCAGAGCCCTGTGAACATCTAAACTTGCAGAGTCCTGTGACGGTCTAAGTCACAAGGACTGAGCTTTCAGGTAGTGGTACATGAGTACAGAGGTGTCACAATTGCCCAACTGACTATCCTATATGCTCATATCCACCATTGTCTCCTAGCTGAGGACAGTCCCTTCATAAGCAGTGATACGACCTGGAAACATTAAGCATTGATGAGACTCTTCTCAGTGATGCCATACTTTTCAAATTTAATGATGGAAGAGGGGGAGAAAAGCAAAAAGGAAGATGATTACATTTCCTTTGCTTTGCACTTTGATGATCAGAACTCATTTTTTATTTAAAGTTCTCTCTAGGGCATCAAATAATCTACATGAACACAATTAAATGATAAGTCATCCTGTCTTCTCTGTCTTTTAACAGACTCGTCCTTGGCAGCTTGTAACTTAACCATGCAGTTTTCTTCCATATCTATTTGAGCCTGATAGAAGCAGGAATTATACAATATGGTTATTGTAGCAACGTGAGGATGCCCAGGAACTGGGATTCAGAGTAAGCAAAGAATGTATCAGGTTTCAGGTGACAGAAGAGTCCCAGAATAAACTATGAGAAGCAGGCATGTCTGGAAGATATTTGTGAGTAATATCTTATTTATATCTCATTTGCAAGTTACATTTTGGAGTTACTCAGTTTTATTCTCTTTTGTATATATGGTTGAATGATTTTTTATTTACAAAACTAATGTAAGTCTATTCTATATTACAAAGACCTCAACTACAATTTTTTCATACATGGTTCTCTAGATTCTGTAGGTATCAGGCTTCTGTAAGATTTCATTTTCAATATTTCTAAAGCCCAACTGGATGTAGTTGTACAACTAAAGGGATCTATAAGATGCCACCTTAATACTTTCAGAGATATCAGAAAAAGTATGCTAGCCGCATCCTTGGTTTCTTGATGATTTCTTTGATCTTAACAGTAATGCTCTGGATTCTTTTTTCTTTTTTTGAAGTTCCTTCAAAAATCACACATTTATTATTCTACACTTTCTGAATATCTGGAGTCTGGGCATTGCATAACTGGATCCTCTGCTTTACAGTGTTGCAGTAAAGTTGGCAGCAAAGTCTGGGGTCTCATCTAAATGCTTGACTGAGGACAGATCTACTTTGAAACTCACTGAGTTGTTGGCAGGATTCAGAACCTCGAGGGTTGTTAGACTAAGGGCCTTAATTCGCATGGACTGTTGGTTGGAAGCTTCACAAAGTCTCTAGCTGTGTGAACTTCGGCAGTATGGAAACTTGCCTCATCAAAGTGTAAATGCCTGGTGGGCATTCTAATAGCATGGTAGAAGCCACAGTCTTCTGTACGCTAGTCATGGAAGTGGCACCCCGTCACCTTTGTCAAGTTCTATTGGTTATAAGCAAATCATTAGACTACACTGCAGGAAAGAAGATTACCCCAGAATGTGAATACCTGGAATGAGGGAATAATTAAGGTGGAGCATTCTAGGGTCTATTTGCCACAACAATTATGCAGTTATTATTTTAATTATGTGGTTAATATTGTACTGATTTAAAGGTATGGAAAGAGAACTGTTGGTATATAAATTGCCATGTACTTTGTAAAGACACGATAAAAAACACCTGCAAATTTCTTCACCGTCCAATTTCTTATTTTACTTTAAAGAAAAAGGAGTTAGAATTATACATGATTCGTTACATAATTTATGCAACAAAAACCATATAGAAATTCCCTCAGCAATACTCAAAAAGGTCATATAAATACATCAAAAACATGGGCAGCCCTAAACATTTTTAAGCAAGTTAGCTTTTGGTGTGGATATTAAAAAAAAAAAAAATCTATGGAATTCACATATTAAGTGTCAGGAGAAATTACATATCAAGATAAATGTTTCACAGATTTAAAGGCATCTGTCAGTAACACTGTATTAAAGGGCAACTTTACAAAATACGAGCCTGAATATATATTTTCTTGCAAAAATACAGTGTCATAAAAATCAAAACAAGCAGTATCTATATTCGGAAATATTGGATTTGGTTTTGGTCCTAAAGACCATATAATCTGATGTATAGACCAGACTTTTGGACTCTGGGACCAGGAGAGGGTGAGATGATTGGGGAGAATAGCATTGAAATATGTATAATATTATATCTGAAATGTATTAATTGTTCAAACTAAACACTATCATGTTACAATTTGTTCATACTAGATGTTTGTAATGTTTCTGATAATCAATAAAAGAGATTCTTGATCAAAAAAAAAAAAAATAAATGTTTAGAGATAGTATCATTTCATCATACTGCAACCACCATATTTCTGAGCTCTCTATATTTCATTTCAAATCTGTTTGTAAATAGAATTGTTCTGAGCTTATCTCTGCTTTGGTGAATCTTATCAAATTCAGCTAATAACAGCTTATCTTTTCAATATTCTGCCTTGAGACTCCCTCATACAATGCTTTATGTTCATATGGTACATTTCTGCCTTCACACTGTTATCTGTCATAACCAGTAATATGCCACTAAGGCAATGGCACCCCACTCTAGTACTCTTGCCTGGAAAATCCCATGGATGGAGGAGCCTGGTAGGCTGCAGTCCATGGGGTCGCTAAGAGTCAGAGATGACTGAGCGACTTCACTTTCACTTTTCATTTTCATGCATTGGAGAAGGAAATGGCAACCCACTCCAGTATTCTTGCCTGGAGAATCCCAGGGATGGGGGAGCCTGGTGGGCTGCCGTCTATGGGGTCACACAGAGTCGGACACGACTGAAGTGACTTAGCAGCAGCAGCAAACCAAAGCACATGGTGAAGCCCAAACTCAGTTGGGAGAGGGATTTACATTCTGCAAACCCTGTGGCTATGGCAGTGAGGAAAAAGTGTGGATCTGTAACATAGTAATAAAATGGAAAGTAAATAATTAACCTACCATTGTATTAGACTCAAGCTGGGTCAATCAAAGTCCTATCCTTGGGAACAGAGACTTGAAAACTTGCTTTTGTCAATATCATCTATACAGCAGAGCACAACTATTCCATATAAGATTTGGGCAAAGGAAGCCTGTCTAAAGATAAAACTGAAGCTGCTTTTATTTGTCTCTGAAACAACTATATCTTTACTATATATTATAATTTTTAATCTTTAACTAGTTCAAGTGATACAGTATAACTTGAAACCAAATGTGCTCAACTAATGTGGAAAGGCAGGGTGCTGCTGAAGCCAAGGTGGTGAATCAGTTCCCATAGAGACCAGCTTCCCAGCCCCAGGCAATCAAACTACTTGGTCTCTTTAATTTGCTTTACTTGAGAAACTCAATGGAGGGAGTCTCTGAGTGAGCCCATTGTCTTGGGGAATTGGTATCTTCCACACAATAGCATGTGAAGACCATTCAAAGGTGAATGAATAATTCAAGATACCACCACTCCATTATTAGAAAAACAATTCAGAATGCACACCCCTACAGGGAACATGAGCAACTTGTTAAGCATACATTGAGTCTATTCTTTCTGGGTCTAGATCTAGCATGCTAACTTCAAGATTATTCAATTTTTCTATGTATGAAAAAAAGCAAGAAAACTAAGAATAGTTTACTCAGTAAGTTCAAATGGGCTTTACAGGTAGCAAAGATTATATCTATAAAAACATTGCTGGCTGAGGTTGGGGTTGACTGAATCCTTTCATGATATACATCCTTACATGAAAGTTTCTGCAGTCCTTCCCAGGCCAATGGGTTAGGGAGTCACTCACCGGGTATTCATCACATTAAACCCAATAACTTAATGCAGTATAATGTAGTGGATAGAGTGGATCCTCAAGTTGTCCTACCTTAAGTGATAGTAGTTCTCTTTGGTCTTGGATTGAGCAGAGCACTTTGTGCACTTTCCAAAGACTCTAGCCCCAGTGCAAGAGCAATGAAGCCAGAGCCAGCTTAAGGGTACTTATTAATCAGCCTGTCATGTGTGTGTATAGGTACATGTGATGGGGTTGATGAAGTTTGCTATCTACAGAGAAACACTTCACTATTTACAGAAAATTTCTTTTTCTAGATCTAAATGTCAGAAAACTGATTCTATTATACTTGCCAAGCAATAGAGGCAGGAAATTCCATATAATAGCATCAGATCTGATCAGTCGCTCAGTCGTGTCCGACTCTTTGCGACCCCATGAACTGCAGCAAGCCAGGCCTCCCTATCCATCACCAGCTCTCGGAGGTCACTCAGACTCACATTCATCGAGTCAGTGATGCCATCCAGCCATCTCATCCTCTGTCGTCCCCTTCTCCTCCTGCCCCCAATCCCTCCCAGCATCAGAGTCTTCTCCAATGAGTCAACTCTTCGCATGAGGTGGCCAAAATACTGGAGTTTCAGCTTTAGCATCATTCCTTCCAAAGAAATCCCAGGGCTGATCTCCTTCAGAATGGACTGGTTGGATCTCCTTGTAGTCCAGGGGACTCTCAAGAGTCTTCTCCAACACCACAGTTCAAAAGCATCTATTCTTCGGCACTCAGCCTTCTTCACAGTCCAGCTCTCACATCCATACATGACCACAGGAAAGACCATAGCCTTGACTAGGCGAACCTTTGTTGGCAAAGTGATGTCTCTGCTTTTGAATATGCTATCTAGGTTGGTCATAACTTTCCTTCCAAGAAGTAAGCATCTTTTAATTTCATGGCTGCAGTCACCATCTGCAGTGATTTTGGAGCCCAGAAAAATAAAGTCTGACACTGTTTCCACTGTTTCTCCATCTATTTCCCATGTAGTGATGGGACCAGATGCCATGATCTTCGTTTTCTGAATGTTGAGCTTTAAGCCAACCTTTTCACTCTCCACTTTCACTTTCATCAAAAGGCTTTTTAGTTCCTCTTTACTTTCTGCCATAAGGGTGGTATCATCTGCATATCTGAGGTTATTGATATTTCTCCCGGCAATCTTGATTCCAGCTTGTGTTTCTTCCAGTCCAGCATTTCTCATGATGTACTCTGCATATAAGTTAAATAAACATGGTGACAATATACAGCCTTGACGTACTCCTTTTCCTATTTGGGACCAGTCTGTTGTTCCATGACCAGTTCTAACTGTTGCTTCCTGACCTGCATACAGATTTCTCAAGAGGCAGATCAGGTGGTCTGGTATTCCCATCTCTCTCAGAATTTTCCACAGTTTATTGTGATCTACACAGTCAAAGGCTTTGGCATAGTCAATAAAGCAGAAATAGATGTTTTTCTGGAACTCTCTTGCTTTTTCGATGATCCAGAGGATGTTGGCAATTTGATCTCTGGTTCCTCTGCCTTTTCTAAATCCAGCTTGAACATCGTTCACTCCATACCAAGTATAGGAATAGTGGCCTCAAAATTGGAAAAATATGAGTTTGAATATAACAGCATGACTTACTAGCCTTTTCACTTTAAGTCTGATTTTATTATCTGTTAATAGGAGATAATAAGCCTTTTTTTTTTAGAACTGTTTTAAGGAAAATAAGATACTAAGGGAATTTTTTTTAGCATAGTGTCTGGCTATAACAAATAACTTCTTTTGCAGTTACTACTTTATTATATTTTATTTAATGTGCAATTAACATTGCATATGACTAAACCCTTGTTGAAAATTAATTTTTATAGGTAGAAATTAAGTACATTACCCAATGGCATGTATCTTTCATTCATTCATACACCGATATTTACTAGACTAGGTCAGGTCTATTCCCAATCAGGCTCTGAGTTTTTCAGTCATGTGTTTATCGAATTCTAAGTTAGAAAGGGTCTTAGAATTAGTTGATGTACTATAAACTTTCACTTTATAAATGAAGAAACAAAGACCTCAAAAAACAGTGTGAATTGTTTTTCAAAGGAATGAAGCTGGGGAGTGACAGCCGTGAATAGAATCTCTGGCAGACTGTTGCAGTAATGACACTCATCTGTTGCTGCCTCCCTATGTCCATGCCCACGTCCTTCGGTAGTCTGGCACAGTGGCTCTGGGTTCAGACATGTGGCTTGCTTTGGGCAATTAGACAATAGAAATCTGGCACATAAAGAGGCTTCAAAAAGAATTGTGCATTGGAAGTTGAGGGCTTCCCCAATGGCTCAGCTGGTAAGGAATCTGTCTGCATTGCAGGAGACATGGGTTTGATCCCTGGATCAGGGAGATGCCCTAGAGGAAGAAAATGTCAGCCTACTCCAGGATTCTTGCCTGAAAAGTCCCACGGACAGAGGAGCCTGGCGGGCTACAGCCCGAAGTGTCAGACATGATTGAGTGACTAAGTTGGAAGCTCAGGTATGTGGAGTGATCCTTCCTGAAAAAAAAAAAAAATAATAATAATAAGGCAGAATCTCACTGTCTTATCCCATCAATTTGTATGTATCTTGGGATCTTCCAAAGTTGCTAAGTCGCTTCAGTCATGTCCGACTCTGTGTGACCCCATAGATGGCACCCCATCAATTTGTATATATCTTGGGATCTTCCAAAGTTGCTAAGTCGCTTCAGTCATGTCTGATTCTGCGTGACCCCATAGACGGCACCCCACCAGCCTCTCCCGTCCCTGGGATTCTCCAGGCAAGAACACTGGAGTGGGTTGCCATTTCCTTCTCCAATGCATGAAAGTGAAAAGTGAAAGTGAAGTCGCTCGGTGGTTGTGTCTGACTCTTAGCAACCCCACGGACTGCAGCCTACCAGGCTCCTCCATCCATGGGATTTTCCAGGCAAGAGTACTGGAGTGGGGTGCCACTGCCTTCTCCTACTAAGATATAAAGAAGTCCATCTACTGTAAATAAGAGACTATGAGGGGAGAGACACCAGTGATCCCAGGTATTGCAGACATTTCAGTCATCCCAGTTCTCACCCCAAAACAGCTGTCATAGCCCAGTAAGTAATGTGCAATTCACACCAATATAAGAAGGTGTTCTTGCTTTTATTGTTTTTTTTTTTTTTTTTAAGTCATTCTGCCATAGGGAAGTTTGTTTAAAAAAAAAAAAAAAAATCTAATGGCTATAGAATTAATTACAATTTACCTTGTGTTCTGCCATCTAACCTGGTGGTGTTTTTTTTCGCTAAGGCATGTCTAACTCTTATGACCTCATGGACTGTAGCTTGCTAGGCTGCTCTGTCCATGGGATTCTCCAGGCAAGAATACTGGAGTGGGTTGCCATTTCCTTCTCCAGGGGATCTTCCTAATCCAGAAATTGAACCTGGGTCTCCTACATTGCAGCCAGTTTCTTTACCAAATGAGCTGTGAGCAAAGCCATCTAACCTAGGGGCTGAAATTAGAGATAGGATTTTCTATGAGTTGACTTCCTAATAATTATTTCACACTAACATAAGTGGATTAAGGTTTTTCTCACTTTTAACTCCATTTTATGCACCTAAGCTTAACTTTCAAGTCTCGTAAACAGGAGGCAGGTACAGAGGTGATTATGAGTTTCTTTCAGATACTAGTACAAAGGAAAACAAATCCATTGCTTCCACAACTTCTAAAAAAGCAATTGTTTTGATGAGTTCACCACAGGTTCAAATGTGAAAATGAAAATATACTCTCAGAGTTCTCACACACCCTAGGGTCCAGTAATGCCTAGCAGAAAACCAAAGGTAAAACCTAGAAATAACACTACTTAAGTAAACACTAGTGAGCAAATCTAGACTACCTGCACTGTCAAGATCCAATTTTTCTTCAAAGTAGAGAGAAGAAAAAATCCAATTTTTCTTCAAAGTAGAGAGAAGAAAAAAGAAAAATAATTCATCTATTACAGTTCTATGAGAAACATGCTTTGACTGCTATGATATTCCACCAGAGAGTATCTGCATCACACAGCTAGATCTGAAAATAATGATTCGGCTGCATGTCCAGCACTAGGAAAAATACTATCGGGAATAGGATTCTAGACCTTGGGAATGACTGTTACTTGGATGTCTATATAACAAGGCTATTTTAAAACTTAATATTCCTTTATAAGCACTATGTTTTGGGTCATGTACCATGTTGGCCAGCAGAATAATGGGAGGTAAACCACAGTCTCATTGACCTGGGTCTACTTAACCTTATTGGATAGATGAGGCTGACTACAGTCTAAAGATAATCATCATCTGAAGCATGAAAATGTCATTACCATCTGATGAAAACAGACAGTCAATACAAGAGATATTCGACTGAAGGGATCTCTGTTTATTGGGGAAATTATGGAAGTACTCATAAACTGGTTCAGTTAGCCCATTCACACAGGAATCCACTTCTTGAACCCTTCAATTTAGTCTTGGTGATAATCAATTTTGGGTGTATGTGCTTTAACTACTGCTGAACTTCATATTTCATCTTTGGGCATTAGAAAAGTTGCAACTGTAAGCTCCTGTTTTTAGATCTACCATTTTGAGTGTTCAAATATTGGCCCTAGAAGCTCTTCCTCAACTCAGCCTTAGCATGGTGATAATTGTGCTCCCACTTGCGTACATGCTAAGCCCTATTGTCTTCCTCCTGGAGACTTGTCATTCTTTGTTCATTCTCACTTCTCCACATTTTAAGATGCCTTTATCTGAATAATGCCTCTTGAGCAGTTATTTTCCTCCCCATTCTAGGATTGCTTATTTTTATACAAACCAGTGGAAATTCTATTGATCTTATCCCTTTACTCATAATTTTTTTGGGGAAAGAGAGCTTCTAAAAGATACATATATGACTTTTAACTATCTATAAACTACCAGAGAATCTCTTAGTCTTATATTGCACTTGGCTGTTTGAATTTAAATATCAGAGCTATCTAACAGTTACAAAGATAAAAGTGTTCTGAGAGCCTCTTCATTTCCCAAGGTATATGTTGAATCTATTATCCTTAAATAGTTTTAGAAGCATTATTTAACAGTGCACTGACTCCTGCAGTACAGTCCTTTCTCAACATGTTTACATTTAATATTATAAAATGGATATATATTTTTATATATACATATGTATGTTATATTATATACATAGGTATGTGTGTATGTATATAATGAGGAAAGTACAGAGTAGAAATGGAATGATGAGGAGAACTTAAATGATTATGTAGGTTTGTTTTAGGTGTAGGGAAGAAAGTATGTGTATTTGTTTTTGGAACATGGGTTTGAAGATGCAAGCAGGTTCCCTGGTGGCTCAGAAGGTAAAGAATCTGCCTCCTTTGCAGGAGGCCAAGCTTTATCCCCTGGATACGAAGATTCCCTGGAGAAAGGAATGGTTACCCACTCCAATATTCTTGCCTGGAGAATTCCATGGACAGAAGAGCCTGGTGGGCTACAGACCATGGGATCACAAAGAGTTGGACATGACTGAGCGACTTTCACTTTCACCTTTTTTGATGACTCAAGCAGGCAGCACACTAATTTACCTATGGGAAAGGTTTTGTTTACTCATTTCAAAACAAATAGCTAGTAAAGGGTCTAGTCAGCTATCCCCAGATGTGTCACGTCTTATGCTAAATAGGCACTTTTTTTATTATAAGCTATAATATGCATATTTATTCAACAAAAGCATGCAGTAGGTGCTAAGATGGCATTAATGCTACAGTAATGAACAAAAGAGAGGCAGACTTTGGCTTCATGGAGCTTAAAGTATAATAAGGGATGTATTTATACATTTTCTACTGGGAGTATATTTTATTACACCTATTTTAGGTAAAGTTCTGTGTTATATGGGAACTCGCTCACAAAGTAAAGGGACCTGATGTGATGGTGATTTTCCTGAGAATATTAAAATTATAAATGCTCCACAGAGTAAGTAGAAAAGAAAGAGGATGAAGTAGGGAAGAGGAGGAGTCAGTAAAATCCAGAGAACTTATGAATGTGGGACTCCTGCAGCAGGAGAAGGCATGGCACATTTGATGAAGTCCACACTGGCCAGTATGGGCAGAAAGCAGATTAGACTGTTCAGAGATCAGTCCAGAGAGACAGACAAGAGCCAGATCATGCAGTGCTCCCTTTAACACATTGACAGATTTGAGTTTTATCCCCAAAGTGATGTAACCCTTTGCATTTGAACTTGCTGGAGTCTGGAAACTTCAACACACTGCGTATATAAAATACAGCAAGGCTTAGCTTTGAATTAGAGCATACCTCAAACTGGCTTGCATGAATAATGCTATGAATTTTCTCTCCTTTTTAGATGTCTTTCCCAAAGGTACTCTAAATTTTTATCTGATACTTTTATCTTTATAAAATTCATCAAGAGAAATTGTCCTTGACTGCCAGAATAGACAGGCAAAGAAAAAAGAAAAGAGAAAAAAAAATGGTTCCATAGAGCTATCTTGTCTTCTGTATGTCTGTTTTTAAGATGCTAGTTTTCCAAATGCACTGCTTTGAGGTTGAGTACTAAAAATTCAAAGATGATAATCACGGAAACATGATGAGGGTGGTTGAGATAAGTGGGTCTCAGTGAGAAAGTAATAGGTATTAAAACCCGGAGGAGAATTCAATTGTTTCCCCCACTCCCACTCCAAATGCTCCCATGGCTGATCCCAGCCATGTTATGCCTGTTAACCTGAATAGAAATGGATATTTAAATGCATTAAATATTAATTTGAGGTTAAAAATCTGAAAATTAAATGTACCTCAAGATGTTGCTAACGTCAGCACCTTGCAGATCATTTCAGCTAAGAAAGTGGCATCAATTAAGGATAGCATTCTCCACTGATTCCAATGATGGTGTTGCTTTTCAAAATTCAACTGGAACTATTTTTCTCTCCAGTCTTTTCTTTGGATGCAACCTGACTTAACCCACTTCCTTTATCCCCTGGCAGGTGTTCTATCAGTGCTGATTCCCCCCACAATGCCTCATCCTATCCACCTGCCAAGCGCTTTCTTTTCTTTTTCCTTTTGACTTCCATTGATTTCTTTATGGAGGTGAAATTGTGCAGAGGTAATTTTCTCAAAAATTGAGCTCAGGTATAACATGTTATATCAAGAAGAACTTCATAACCTTCAGTTCTATTACATGACAGAAGAAGTTCCCAGGAGCAACAGTAAGAGGCCAACAAAGTAAGTTATTTAAAACTCAACTGGACAAAGTTTGGATGGATGTGCTCTCAGGAATTTCCTAGTTTCAGTCATAAGAGAATTAAAAACACAAAAGATCATAAAAGGATTTTCTGCTCAGTTTTTCTCTAAGCTGAATTCTATAATTTCTGCTGATCAATTATATTAAGAGACAACAAGAGTCTCCACTTTTCTGATGACAAATTTATCTAGAACAGGAAGAAAAGATGGATGAGTGCACTGCTGCTGCTGCTAAGTCGCTTCAGTCGTGTCCGACTCTGTGCGACCCCATAGACGGAAGCTCACCAGGCTCCCCTGTCCCTGGGATTCTCCAGGCAAGAACACTGGAGTGGGTTGCCATTTCCTTCTCCAATGCATGAAAGTGAAAAGTGAAAGTGAAGTCGCTCAGTCGTGTCCGACTCTTAGCGACCGCACGGACTGAAGCCTACCAGGCTCCTCCGTCCATGGGATTTTCCAGGCAAAAGTACTGGGGTGGGGTACCATTGCCTTCCCCGTGAGTGCACTAAAAGTCATTAATTCACGAATGAATATCTGAACTCAGAGTTTGGAAACTTGAATCCTAATTTTAGCTCTCTTTCTGATTGTGTGATCAAAGAAAAAAGTTGTAAGGAAACAAGTACTTGAGTCCTGTTAACATCTTCTGATAAACAGGTTTGATTATTTATCATTTATGCAATGTCCATCCAAAAATTGTTCAGTTCAGTTCAGTCCCTCAGTCGTGTCTGACTCTTTGTGACCCCATGAACCGCAGCATGCCAGGCCTCCCTGTCCATCACCAACTCCTGGAGTCCACCTAAACCCATGTCCACTGAGTCAGTGATGCCATTAACCATCTTATCTTCTGTCGTCCCCTTCTCTTCCTGCCCTCAATTTTTCGCAGCATCAGCGTCTTTTCAAATGAGTCAGCTCTTCACATCAGGTGGCTAAAGTATTGGAGTTTCAGCTTCAACATCTGTCCTTCCAATGAATACCCAGGACTGATCTCTTTTAGGATGGACTGGAAGGCTCTCCTTGCAGTCCAAGGGACTCTCAAGAGTCTTCTCCAACACCAAAGTTCAAAAACATCAATTCTTCAGTGCTCAACTTTCTTTATAGTTCAACTCTCACATTCATACATGACTACTGGAAAAACCATAGCCTTGACTAGATGGACCTTTGTTGACAAAGTGATGTTTCTGCTTTTTAATATGCTATCTAGGTTGGTCATAACTTTCCTTCCAAGGAGTAAGTGTAAATGATCTTAAATTAGTATCTTTTTGCCATTAAAAGATAATGGCGATTTCTCTCCTATCCATTTACTAGTTCTAACTACTACTACTTACTAATACTATGACTAATACCACCACTATTACTAAGTCTATGATTATTATTATGGTACATACCAGCCTTGAAGAACATTCCAGAAAATCACCCTAACCTAAATTATGTGTAATATATATTCTTAATCTTTAATACATATCCCATTATGGTTTAATTGATCAATAGTGTAATTAAATGGAATTCCCCATTTATGGAGCATTTTAACAGGCATCCTTTCATTGAAACCTCAGGAAAACCCTGAGTAGTGAATACTAGTATCAATTTTATGGAAAATGAATAAAAGTAACTTCAGAAAGAGGAATGGTGTGTTCAGAGTGAGAGTAAGTCCAAACTCAAACCTGCTTGCATTCAAAGTTCTTCTATGTATATTCCCTTCTCAAACATTTTGGGGGTTTCCTTGTCTAAAAATATTCAGATGGCAAATTGTATATGTGAATTACACTTTCTTTCTGCTATTTCCTCGTCTATACATTCTGTTCAAAAGCAATACACTTAAATATATACAGTATTATAATAAATGGCTCAGAAAAAAGACTTATTTGCAAGTATTTATTTCTCATTTACAGAGAAATAATGTATATTCCTTTGAAGTGTATGCCTTTTGGTTGAAGTAAGTTCACCCTTCACCTTATTGGCCAAGAACTTAATCTCTTCTGTCTGATCACTCTGCAGGATGCTCTGATCTCTACTTTCCTTAAACAATTTCATTCACCCACTATAGCAGAGATAATCACATGTTTCACTGTGATTTGACAAAAAAAAAAAAAAAAGGCTGCAAGTGAAGAAACAATGAATATTTTTGGTTAGTTTCAACAGATAGAGATAGTAATATGTATTTTTACTAAGCATGAGCATGAGATATTTGCAGCTGTCTGGAATTCATTGCTTATGTCAGGGAATCATCAAAAGCTATCAATCCTGATCCTAAAAGTAAAACATATTAAATAAACTGGTGACAAAAGAAATGCTAGTGGATTCTTTACCAACTGAGCAATCAAGGAAGCCCAATGTGAATACAGCCAAAAATAAAAAGTTACCTCTACAGTAAGATGTTTTCTTCATTGTCAAGATGAACTAGTTTTACATACACAATAATTAAATGAATGTCATAGATATTATATTCAATAAAAGAGGAAAGATACATAGTGCATACTGTACAACTGTACAGATGATCTTCAAGAATAAGTAAGGCGATTAAAGTCAGAATAGAAGATACTTCTAGAGAAACACTGGCTGGGAAAGGGCCCAGGAGAGTTTTTTTGAATACTAACTACATGTAGCCTATATCTTGTAGGTGTTTACACAAGGTATATGCATGTGATAATTCATTGAACTTTATACCTAAGAATTACGCACCTTACTCAAAGTATTGTGTATTCCAAATATGAGAGAAGGAATAGATCATGAAAGGCCTTTTCATTTATGTGTAGGACTTTGTCCTACAGGAAATGGAAATCACCAATATGTATATCAATCAAGTAATGGTTACATTTGCATTTTGAAGACTCCTTGCTGAATGTCCAGATGATTGATTGAGCTGGAGTCAGATATGTGCTCCAGAAGCTATTTAAATAGGCTAAGTGAAAAGTGATGAAGGCAGAGAAATAGAGAAAGGAGGCAATGACTATTAATTTTAACTACTTGACTTTGGAATACTTGACTTTGGAAAACAGTAAAAGAAAAGTTAAGGGTTATTGTTGATCATCTTCACTAAGATAATTAAAACTAGATGATCCAATAATTCAAAACATTTAAAGATGAGCTAATTGTCTTCCTCCTATATATTTTGTGAAATGTGCAAGTATGAGTGTGATTCATCTGGAAGATGTCGTGGCTGGTGAGGCAAGCTTATGAGTCATCAGCATAAACATATTTTAAGTCATTGTCATGTTAAAGATTATCCAGAGATATTTAACTTAGAAAAAGAAGGCTAAGAATAAGAATTTGGAAGGATACAAACAATGAGCAAAGAAATAGAAAATGAGGAAGCAAAACAAAGAGAAACAATAAGAAAAATAGAGAATTTTCCAAGTAGTGCTAGTGGTAGAGAACCCACCTGCCAAAGCAGGAAATATAAGAAAAGCTTCTTCAATTTCTGAGTCGGGAAGATCCCCTGGAGGAGGGCGTGGCAACCCACTCCAGTATTCTTGCCTAGGGGATTCCATGGACAGAAGAGCCAGTCAGGCTACATCCCATAGAGTTGCAAAGAGTCAGACATGACTACAATGACCTTGCATACACACAGGGAAAATAGAACATCCAAATGGTAACGTCAAGGCAAAAGAGTTCTAAAGATTAAATGGTCAGTGATATTTGGTATTAAACTTGCAAAGTTCAAGTAAAATACAGATCTAACCTTTTCCATTGAAATTGAGTATTGGTGGTTGTCAGAGTTGCTTGTGAGTGAAGAGAAGCTAAATTGGTAATGTGGGTAGAAATGGTAAAAATGATTATAATGAACCATGGTGGGGACATGGAGATGAAACATAGAAACTGTGAAAACGAATGTTGAAATAAGTTTGAAAGTTAAAAAATCAAGGTTAAAAACTAGAATCATGAGGTTCTCAATGAATGCTACTTTTATAGACAGATTTGTGGAACTATCTCTGAGTTCAAAATATAATTGAAAGACAAAAATATAAAAAGAGAAGATAGAAGAACATGGGATTCAATGCCTTGTGGAATAATTAGTTTTGGACAGAAATGTAGCCTTCTATTCCTTTGACAATGTAGACAGGGATAGACTGTAAACAGACACAGAGGAGACAGCATGTTTAAAAATTATTCAAGAAAGAGGAGGTGAGGGGGTAAGTCAAAGATCTAGAAAAATTAGAGAAGGTTTAGAACAGACACTGAGCAGAATAAAGAGAAAGTATAAGCATGCTCTCTTCCTTTTATCCTTCTCAACATTTCAATATCTGGCTTGAAATATTGAAACATGGTAGTAGATAATCATTCAGATTTTAAAATAATTGTAATATAATGAGAATAAAATGCTACAATCCTCTTTTAAAAACATACTGACTGTTCACTGACTCTAACTCCAAGTAAAAGTAGAATCGGATGTTAACCAACCCCTCTCAGTCAGTGTCAGCCCTACTTCAGAATCCTTGCTTCAGACAAGACAGAACTAGGGTGAGGAGAGTGAGGCACTCAACTCAGACACAAAATTTAAGGAAGTGTCAAACAACACAGTAATCAAATAAAGGCATGCCTTCTCATACTGTGCTTTGCTTTACCACATGTTACCAATATTGTGTTTTGTTTGGTTTTGGTTTTTACAAATTGAAAGTTTATGGCAGCCCTGTATTGACTGCAATAGACTGATTAGTCTATTGGTCCCTTATTTATCAATAGCACTTACCCTCTTCATATCTCACTGCCACATTTTGGTAATTCTCACAATATTTCAAATTTATTATTATATTTTTAGGTGACTGAAGATTGATCATCTTTTATGTTATTACTGTAAAAAGATTACAACTCCCTGAAGACTCAGATTGTGATTCACATTTTTTAGTAATTGGTACTTTTTAACTAAGGGATGTGTGTTGATTTTAAGACAAGGTGATTGTACATTGAATTAACTACAAGATAGTGTAAATGTAACTTTTATAGCCGGAGGGAAGCCAAAACATCTGTGTGACCCACTTTATTGTGATATTTATTTTACTCTGGTGGTCTGGAACCAAATCCAGACTAGTATCTCTGGTGCTTGCCTGTATAATAAAGCAATATCTTTTAAAAATTCAAAATTGCTGCAAAAAAGCCACACTGAACAAAATACAATTTAATGACATAGACTCTAACCCTAGATCCTATGACCTTGTCTCACTCCCTTCACCTTAAATTCTACCCTGCTTATGAAAGTCAGCCAATCTCTAAACCAGCATTCCATCATTGTGCCTTTAAATCAGGCAATCTCTGAACCCATGCATCCCCAAAATACTGTATAAAATTGGTTCCCTAGTTTGTTCTAAATGACTGAGTTCTGCAACCAGAGTTTGCTTAGCAAATACGGCATAGAGCTTTAGAGCTTTTCTGCAGGTATATTTACTAGTTTCTTTCTTCAATTCAAGAATAATGGGGCATCTATATTTCTGTGTTAGATAAGGGTTCCTAACCTAATCTTGTCATTAATATACTCTGTGCTTTGCTAAAATTGAACTATTTTTTTGTTTTGCTCCCATTAAACATACTCTAGGATTTGTAATAAAAAAAATATTCTTTTGGATACCTTCAATGAGAAGGTTATTGCAAGGAGTCATAGAAATAAATTTGAGGTTGCTGTGGCCATGGCCTTTTAACTGTGAAGGATAATAGCAGGCCTTGGAGAAAGCCCAAAGAAATAGTTTGGCTTCTTTCATGATGAAGCCAAAGCACTGATTACTTTCTTTTCTTTCTTCTTTAATACTGAAGATATAAAAATTTAAAGATAGTAGTTTCTTTGATATCTCTCATAAAAATAGGAAGTTAATCTTTGAAGGCTTATAAATTACCTGCAATTTTGACACTCCTTCAGGTTTTTTTACTCATTTTTTTCTATTGAAATATACATCTACAATATTGTATTAGTTTCAGGCATACAAAAAAAGTGATTCAGATATGTATTCTTTTTCAGATTCCTTTCCCTTATAGGTTACTACAAAATATTGAATATAGCTCTAAATCAGGAGATTCAGATTAACATAGTCATACCACTATATATAAAATAGATAATCAATAAAGACCTACTATATAGCACACACTCAGTTATTTTAAACAAAACAAAACTAACAAGCAAATAATCTGGGGAAAGCACATTATTGTGAAATTGTGTCAATCATTGTTAGCTTGGGAAGCTAATAAAAATAGAAATCATCAAGTGCTAATAATGCTTAAGGTTGTGCTCCTTATTTAGATTTTCTTTTAGCTCTGTGAGGTAGATGCTATTAATATTATTACTTTATTTTGCAGATGAGGAAACTGAGGAGACAGCAGTGCAAGTTTCAACAGCTATGATCTAGAAAAATCGACATTTCAACATGGCCTATTTCTCTCTAGAGCCTACATCCCTAAACATTATGGCTTCTGGCTTATAAAATATGCCAAATCGTATTTTTAAATTAAAACAGTACTAGAAATTTAAACACATTTGGGTTTTGTTCTGAAGGATATGCCTCAGCAATTGCAAATCATGAGTATCATTGTAAAGACTGAATGACGGTACTATGAAACAACACAGTAAGTTACTGTTTTGAATTTAAGTCTTAGAGATCATAAATATACATGTCAAGGATGATTTAAAATATTGGTTTAAAATTAAGTAAATGATAGTTGTGGCTTCCCCCGGTGACTCAGCAGCAAAGAATCCGCTAATAAGGCAAGAGCTACAGAGATGTGGGTTTGATCCCTGAGTTGGGAAGATACCCTGGAAGAGAAAAATGGCAACACACTCCAATATTCTTTCCTGGAGAATCCCACTGACAGAGGAATGTGATGGGCTACAGTCCATGGGGTCACAAAGAGTCAGACATGACAGAGGTAACTTAGCACACACTTGTAGCTTAAGATTACAAGCTTTTAATATTTACATTGGATACTGATTTTAAAAGTGCTGTGTCTCAAACAACTTTAGGAAATATATCTCTCTCCTCTTTATAGTTTTTATGTCATTTAAGAGTGGTTCTAACTATGAATTTCCTAAGATTCTGTAAAGAGTGTAAATGTCCACCCATATTTGTCCCTCATTTGTAGTACTAAACTACTGTGTAGTAACAACTCCCTTGCTGTGGTAATGGTTCATATTGTCTTAAAATTGTTTAGTATGTATTTCCTCATTATGAATCAACACATCCCCTTATATTTAAGGAGGTCAAATATTTGAGCTTGGATGCTTTTTATGCCATCCACAAAGAAATTTTGACTGTGCCATATTGCTATTCAGCTATGGAGTATCTTTCTTTAGCAAAGATTGCAGCCAAGCCATCTAATAGACAGTTTACCTTGTTCTGTTCTGATAACATGTGGTTCTCTTTAGCCCATATGTCATCATCTGTGTTCATCTCAAAAGGCTTGGTTTCCCTTATGATGCATTGAGACCTATTCTTGTGGGCATGATAAGCACGTGAAACTTGATGAACATCTAAACAGACTGATTACAGGTCCTGACATCTACTAAACAAAAGTAAAATTAGCTGTTCCATTCCATTCCCAGAGAGGAGATAACTGAGTTTCTCATTTCTTCCACCTAACTATTAATATTAGAACATACTGTAGGAAGCATGCTGCTTCTTCACAGTACTTAATGGGATACCTGAATATATTTTCTAGCTTCAGTTCAGTTCAGTTCAGTCGCTCAGTTATGTCCAACTCTTTGCGACCCCGTGAATTGCAGCACACCAGGCCTCTCTGTCCATCACCAACTCCCGGAGTTCACTCAGACTCACGTCCATCGAGTCAGTGATGCCATCCAGCCATCTCATCCTCTGTTGAACCCTTCCCCTCCTGCCCCCAATTCTTCCCAGCATCAGAGTCTTTTCCAATGAGTCAACTCTTCGCATGAGATGGCCAAAGTACTGGAGTTTCAGCTTTAGCATCATTCCCTCCAAAGAAATTCCAGGACTGATCTCCTTCAGAATGGACTGGTTGGATCTTCTTGCAGTCCAAGGGACCCTCAAGAGTCTTCTCCAACACCACAGTTCAAAAGCATCAATTCTTCAGAGTTCAGCTTTCTTCACAGTCCAACTCTCACATCCATATATGACCACAGGAAAAACCATAGCCTTGACTAGAAGGACCTCTCTTGGCAAAGTAATGTCTCTGCTTTTCAATATGCTATCTAGGTTGGTCATAACTTTCCTTCCAAGGAGTAAGCATCTTTTAATTTCATGGCTGCAGTAACCATCTGCAGTGATTTTGGAGCCCAGAAAAATAAAGTCTGACACTGTTCCACTGTTTCCCCATCTATTTCCCATGAAGTGATGGGACCAGATGCCATGATCTTCATTTTCTGAATGTTGAGCTTTAAGCCAACCTTTTCACTCTCCACTTTCACTTTCATCAAGAGGCGTTTGAGTTCCTCTTCACTTTCTGCCATAAGGGTGGTGTCATCTTAAAAAGCCTTAAAGGCCAGCCCAATGTATGGAAGATGTTTGCCATACAGTCAGCAACCTCACCAGGCTGTCTGCTACTTCCCAATGTTATCAGAATCTAGCCTGATACTCATGATATATTCCACTCTTTACTGATGTCCTTCATAAATAAGGGTGAAGGGAAATCAACAATCTGTCCATCCAGTGTTCAGTGCTAATGTTATTTTACTTCTGGTTCCCCCACATCCTCTAAATCCAGGCTCTAGCTGCATGACTCTTAGCACCCTGATATTCTTTCCCTGAGTAAAGTAATGGAATTCAGAAAATGTCACTTGGAATTGATTCTCTATGTTCTGAAACTGGCTAGTTAATAGAAGAATTGTGAAATAGTCATAAGACAACCAGGATTATAATTAGGTATCTTGAGGTCTCAGTTTCCTACTTCCTTACTTTGGGCAAAGCATGCCACCTCCTGGATATCATCTTTCTCCTTTGTAAAAGGAATAATTTGATTAAAAGATCTCAAGAAGTATTCAAGATAAAAATGTCTAAATCTATGATTCCATACATGTCAATAAATTTCATTTTCCTCAAAATAGTTTTGCTAGTAGAAGCTCAGCACCTTTAATATGACTGGGCCATTCTTAAGGATGTGCTACTATTATTTTAGTTTCACTACTATTGTGACATGACAGCTACTTGCTAGTGCTAGTAGCTCAGTTGTGTCTGACCCTCTGTGACCCCATGGACTGTAACCCGCCAGGCTCCTCTGTCCATGGGATTCTCCAGGCAAGAACACTGGAGCTACTTAACATCCCTATTAATGGGTCACTGATTTATTTGTATATATAGAGTCAGCAAATCTTAGACACCAGGGGTTAAGGAAAGAATATGGCTTTATGTGTCAGAAAATAAAGGAGTCAAATGTAGGTTTGTCATATGTCATGTACTTATATCATTTACCTTCTCTTTGCCTCAATTTCCACATCCATAAAAATTAAGATGGTTATACCTATTCCCAAAATTATCATGAGGATCACATGATAATATGTGTGAAGAATTAAGCACACTGCTTGGACCATATCTGCACTCATGACAGTCTAGTTTTTTTCTTGATTTGTTTTATTTGCTTCTTTCCTTAACATTGAAGCTGGCCAAGTCTTATAAGATCAATAATTATCCATTTCTCAAATATAGTGCTTGTCAAAACTTACACTGAATGAATATCTCTTCCTTTCAAGTTCTCTGCCTCAGGATTCAAACATATAAAATCATTGGAAAACACTAATGGCATTCCTCCTGCAACATGCATAGACAGTAAAATAAATTACTTTTTATGTTTTTCAGGAAATACTATGCAACAAATTATGTTTGATAAGTATATGTTTTAGTTCAGTTCAGTTCACTCACTCAGTCGTGTCCGACTCTTTGCGACCCCATGAATTGCAGCACACCAGGCCTCCCTGTCCATCACCAACTCCCAGAGTTCACTCAAACTCACGTCCATCGAGTCAATGATGCCATCTAGCCATCTCATCCTCTGTCGTCCCCTTCTCTTCCTGCCCCCAAGCCCTGCCAGCATCAGCGTCTTTTCTAATGAGTCAACTCTTCACATGAGGTGGCCAAAGTACTGGAGTTTCAGCTTTAGCATCATTCCCTCCAAAAAACACCCAGGACTGATCAACTTTAGAATGGACTGTTTAAATATATGTTTAGGATGATAGAATTCTTAATTTTTGTTGCAACATGATTAATACTATCATTTGACAGTTAATAGCTTACTGGTTTTTTAAATTGTGGTTATTAGAACAACTTATCTCTTAAATATCATCCAGTGATTCTCTATTATGTCAACATTCGAATATACTTTGCATTTGGATACATACTTGTATTATCCTTTATTAATATGAACTTCCCTGGTGGCTCAGACAATAAAGTGTTTGCCTGCAATGCGGGATACCTGGTTTCAATCCTTGGGTCAGGAAGATCACCGAGAGAAGGAAATGGCAACCCACTCCAGTACTCTTGCCTGGAAAATCCATGCTCTGGACGAAGGAGCCTGGTAGGCTACAGTTCATGGGGTCGCAAAGAGTTGGACACGACTGAGTGACTTCACTTTCACTTCACTTTTATTAATACACATAAACCTTTAAAGAAAACTGAAAGATATGAGTCCCTACCTTAGACATTAAGCCTCTCAGTCACCATGTGTTATTTAATCTTGAAAGTGACAAAACCCAGGCTGTGTGACTAATACTCCTGATATTACAGCCTCCTGAGTTTCCTTTAAAAACCCACATTAACCTTGGCTCATGATGAGAAAGAATTTCCCTGTAGCCCTTCTTGTTAGACATCTATAATCTTGACCCTGGACATTAACCAATGAGTAGCTGATCTTTAACAGGTCAGGGGTGTCAAGTCCAGCAGAAGTATTTCCTCAAGGGCCCTATCACCACTTTCATATTTAATTTGAATTTCTTTGGGTCAAATGCTTAACTACTCTAGACATTCTCCAGAGCAGTTATATTCAATCTCAATTTGGATAATAGATTGTAGGGAGGGCAAGTCATTTTCCATCTCAGTTGAGTCAAGCTAGCAAAAATCTGTTGCTTTGATAACTATGATCAAGTAACTCCCCTACGTTTTAATTTTATATCATCAATAACACACAAGTATTAGACTAATTCCCTTTTGCCATTAATCATCTTTTGAGATTTTATGACGCAAGTATTTTTGAGTATCTAATATTACCAGGTTCCAGGGGTTTATATGGGGAAAAAAAAGGCCACTAGCCAAAGAAGTAATTAAGATTCTCCTATTCATTGACTACTGTGATAGAGGCACTGTGGTCATGGTTCAGTCAGCTAGGAGAGAATGGGAAGGCAGAAGTAATTGTAAGGGCCATGTATCTTCTTACCAGACTCTTGCCTTGAAAGCACAAATCAGGGAGTGCTTAGGTATGCCTGTGCTGTCCACACAAATGATACTTCTGTTTCTTTGTTGAAGGTATAGCAGGATAGTGAAGAAGCTGCTAACTTGAGTAGGAATTAGAGGGGGCCAAAATTTCCTCCCAAACCAAAATATCTTCACACCTACTGCCTACCTCTTTGACACGGGATTGGCCAAAAAGTTCATTCAGACAACCCAATACAATAAACATTTTATGACGAGCGATTTCGGCCAGATATTGTATCTGGTACACAACACTTGAGAACAAATGAGATACAACTACTGCTCTCCAAGATTTCAAAATCTGAGACAGTGACTATCCCTGTAGGAAGGAATACTGGCTCATGGAAAGGCTAATGTACTGCTTGTGGTTTGTTGAAAAGGCCTGAGTTCAAAAGAACCCTTTTATCTGTATGCTTTGAGAAAAATATGTATGCAGAAAGAGCAATCTCTCTGACCCTCAGTTTCCTTAACAGCACAAATGGCTACTAATCATGCATTCCTGTCAAATACTTTAAGGCAGAGCAGGGAAATGAGAAGAAAGAACATCAGAGAATTACATGATTAGACCAGCTGGAGGTAAGAGATTTCAAGGAACTCGGGCAGGAATGCAGTTTCAGTCAGTCAGTTCAGTCGCTTAGTCATGTCCGACGCTTTGCGATCCCACGAACCACAGCACGCCAGGCCTCCCTCTCCATCACCAACTCCTAGAGTCCACATAAACTCAAGTCCATTGAGTTGGTGATGCCATCCTGCCATCTCATCCTCTGTTGTCTCCTTCTCCTCCTGACCCCAATCCCTCTCAGCATCAGAGTCTTCTCAAATGAGTCAGCTCTTCGCATTAGGTAGCCAAAGTATAGGAGTTTCAGCTTCAGCATCAGTCCTTCCAATGAACACCCAGGAAAGATCTCCTTTAGGATGGACTGGTTGGATCTCCTTCCAGTCCAAGGGACTCAAGAGTCTTCTCCAACACCACAGTTCAAAAGCATTAATTCTTAAGTGCTCAGCTTTCTTTACAGTCCAACTATCACATCCATACATGACCAGTGGAAAAACCATAGCCTTGACTCGATGGACCTTTGTTGACAAAGTAATGTCTCTGCTTTTGAATATGCTGTCTAGGTTGGTCATAACTTTCCTTCCAAGGAGTAAGCATCTTTTAATGTCATGGCTGCAGTCACCATCTGCAGTGATTTTTGGAGCCCAGAAAAATAAAGTCAGCCACTGTTTCCACTGTTTCCCCATCTATTTGCCATGAATTGATGAGACTGGATGCCATGATCTTAGTTTTCTGAATGTTGAGCTTTAAGCCAACTTTTCCACTATCCTCTTTCACTTTCATCAAGAGGCTCTTTAATTCTTCTTCACTTTCTGCCATAAGGGTGTTGTCATCTGCATATCTGAGGTTATTGATATATCTCCCAGCAATCTCCAGCTTGTGCTTCTTCTAGCCCAGTGTTTCTCATGATGTATTCTGCATATAAGTTAAATAAGCAGGGTGGCAATATACAGTGTTGATATATTCCTTTTCCTATTTGGAACCAGTCTGTTGTTCCATGTCTAATTCTAACTGATGCTTCCTGAACTGCATACAGATGTCTCAAGAAGCAGGTCAAGTGGCCTGGTATTCCCATCTCTTTCAGGATTTTCCATAGTTTATTGTGATCCACACACTCAAAGGCTTTGGCATCATCAATAAAGCAGAAATATATGTTATTCTGGAACTCTCTTATTTTTGTGATGATCCAGTGGATTTTGGAAATTTGATCTCTGGTTCCTCTGCCTTTTCAAAAACCAGCTTGAATATTTGGAAATCCATGGTTCACATATTGCTGAAGCCTGGCTTGAAGAACTTTGAGCATTACTTTACTAGCGTGTGAGATGAGTGCAATTGTATGGTAGTTTGAGCTTTCTTTGGCATTGCCTTTCTTTGGGACTGGAATGAAAACTGACCTTTTCCAATCCTGTGGCCACTGCTGAGTTTTCCAAATTTGCTGACATATTGAGTGCAGCACTTTCACAGCATCATCTTTTAGGATTTGAAATAGCTCAACTGCAATTCCATCACCTCCACTAGCTTTGTTCATAGTGGTGCTTCCTAAGGTCCACCTGACTTCATTTTAAATATAAAATATTTATTACTCAGGACTGAGCAGAGATTTATTTACTCTGATCCAAAACATATCGAGTCATCAAGTGTGACTAAGGATGACCTAAGTTATCCCTGTCGGGTTCTCAGTAGGCTCTTCAGAACTGATCTCAACTTTAGAACTTCTGAGATACTGAGTTAAGAATGGATCTCTGCTACACAGTCAGAGCCTCAGGTTTTTAATCTTATTGTTTCATGTTGTTTTAATATGATATGGTACCTGGGAATGAGGCCAACGCAACAGAACAGGAGTTAATATCTTCATTTAAAATTTTGTGCAACTTGGGATACTTTTGGGAGGAGACAGAAGGCAAAGGGAACAGATCAACAGACTATAAAAGCCACTGTATTTCAAGAGAACATAGAAATCTTAGGGATTCATTCTGGGGCTAATATTTACAACCTGGGAATTTAAGGGAAAGAGAAAGCTCTCAAAAAGTCACCTGGAAGAAAGACAACATTTCATCATCTGATAACATGGTGGGGATGTAACTTCTTGAAAGAATATGAGACATGACTCTCTGCTTAACTTTGGATTTCTCCTCATTCTCTGGCTGTTTAGCTGCTGCACCATCTGGCCCTATGAGCCCACATACCTCATGCCCACATAGAGGATGAAGTGGAGATATAGGGATGAGTAAAGGGGCAAATTTGTTCAGCTTGAAATAGTTGACATCTATTTTTATTACTTAAATTCTTATTTTGAAGTCTGGCTGCCATGGATGCTCTTCAAGTTCCTATAGGGATAACTGGGCTGGAAGAAACTAGTGCTTGCTAACCAGAGAGAGTTCCAGAAAAACATCTATTTCTGCTTCATTGACTATGCCAAAGCCTTTGACTGTGTGGATTACAATAAACTGTGGAAAATTCTTCAAGATGCGGGAATACCAGACCACCTGCCCTGCCTCTTGAGAAATCTATATGCAGGTCAGGAAGCATCAATTAGAACTGGACATGGAACAACAGACTAGTTCCAAATAGAAAAAGGAGTATGTCAATGCTGTATATTGTCACCCTGTTTATTTAACTTATATGTAGAGTACATCATGAGAAACGCTTGGCTGGATGAAGCACAAGCTGGAATCAAGATTGCTGGGAGAAATATCAATAACCTCAGATATGCAGATGACACCACCCTTATGGCAGAAATTAAAGAAGAACTAAAGAGCCTCTTGATGAAAGTGAAAGAGGAGAGTGGAAAAGTTGGCTTAAAGCTCAACATTTAGAAAACTAAGATCATGGCATCTAGTCCCATCACTCATGGCAAATAGATGGGGAAATAGTGGAAACAGTGGCTGACTTTATTTTTCTTGGCTCCAAAATCACTGCAGATGGTGATTGCAGCCATGAAATTAAAAGACGCTTACTCCTTGGAAGGAAAGTTATGTCCAACCTAGATAGCATATTCAAAAGCAGAGACATTACTTTGTCAACAAAGGTTCATCTAGTCAAGGCTATGGTTTTTCCAGGGGTCATGTATGGATGTGATAGTTGAACTATAAAGAAAGCTGAGCACAGAAAAACTGATGCCTTTGAACTGTGGTGTTGGAGAAGACTCTTAAGAGTCCCTTGGACTGGAAGTAAATCCAACCAGTCCATCCTAAAGGAGATCTTTCCTGGGTGTTCATTGAAAGGACTGATGTTGAAGCTGAAACTGCTATACTTTGGCCACCTGATGCAAAGAGCTGATTCATTGGAAAAGACCCTGATACTGGGAAAATTAAAGGCCAGAGGAGAAGGGGATGGCAGAGGATGAGATGGTTGTATGGCATCACCAACTCAATGGACATAAGTTTGGGTAAACTCTGGGAGTTGGTGATGGACAGGGAGGCCTGGCGTGCTATGGTCCATGGGGTCACAAAGAGTTGGACACGACTGAGCGACTGATCTGAACTGAACTGAACTGAATAGATAACTGCTCTTTTACTTAGAGATAATCTTTACCTATAAAAGTATATTTTGCAAACTTATTTTACACAATTTTTTATCCGCTGAAACTAACCTTCTATCAGTAAATCATAGTGTCTAGATATTTTAAACAGAACTTTTTGTAATTTATATTTTAAGAATCATGCCTAATTTTATTATCTCACAAGGAAACAAAAGATTAAAGTAAAATTAACACTTTCTGGCTGTTGACTACTGGTCAATTGCTAGACCCTGGTTTGAACAGACAATTTCTAGTCAAATGATACTCCTCATTCACCAGAGTACAGAATTTGTTTTTTTCAGAATACAGAATTTTAAATACACAGGTATGATATTAAGATGCATATGAGTTGTTATACATAGTAACAAAAACTGGTTCTATAAACTATAGTCTCATCAGAAAATTCCTTCAGAAGTAGACAAACTTTCCTTGGTGAACCATACCTTCTTTAGAAGGGACCTAACTCAAAGCTTTAGGATAGTATATAACCTTCTTCTTGAAACATGCAGTGAGCCATATCATGATTATTACTTGGAAACCTATTAGAAATGCAGTAACATATATACGTGCAGTGGAAAATTACTCAGCTATAAATAAACAGTGAAATAATAGCTTTTGCAGCAATATGGATGGACCTAGAGATTATCATAGTAAGTGAAGTAAACTAAAGACAAACACCAAATGATATCATTTATATGTGGAATATAAAATATGATACAAATGAGCTTATTTAAAAAAAAAAACAGATATATACTTACAGACAGAAGAAGAAAAGAAGTGTCTTAACTTGTGGTGCCACGCAGCCTCAGCTCCAAAACAAAGGGTAAAGTGTTCGCAAAACACTTTTGGTTTTCAAAGTTCTAACCTGACTCTGGCCGATGGGCCCGACCTGCCATTCCAGGCGTCTGAGAGTCTTCAGGGTGGTCACCATGGTGTGAGTCTTCCTGGCCACCTTGGAAGCACCTTTAGTGGAAGATAGTCCCATGGCCACAAGTATGGGCTGACCAGGGACAAGGAGACTGTCCCTCAGTCGCTCAGGTGGGGGCTCCTCCCCTGACCTTAGCTCCTCCAGACCAGGAGCCCCCAGCCAGTGTGCTGGGCTCAGCATGGTCTGGCCCAGCTGCTCAGCACTCACCAGGACCTCCCTAGGCGCCTCTCCACGTGGACTCGCAGCCTGGACTGCGGGGGCTGCTTTGTGCATCCCTGTGCTTGGGATGGTCCATGCTGGTGCACAGCGGACATGGACGCTTCTTAAGTTGCCAAGGAAGCGCTTGACAAAGTGTGGCCCTCAGGCTGCAGGTGCTCTCCCGCCTCCCTGCCCAGCACTCGCCCCAGGTAATGTTCAGGCCTGGGTTACATGCTTTTGCTTGCGGCCTGACTCCCCAGGTGCCTGAGGCAGCTGATCCCCGTGGCCGGGTCCTCAGTGAACCCACCAAGACCTGGTGGGTCTGGTACCTGGAAGGCTGGCACCTTCCTTGAGGAATGAGTACCATTTACTGAGAAGTTGGCCTGAGCCAGCAGCTCCCTTTTTGCCCGGGTCCTCCCCAAGCCTCCACCTGAGGCCCCGGGCCCCTCCCTGAAAGATGCTCTCTGACCCTGAGGAAGCTCCTAAAATTCCTCTGCCCCACTTCAGTGTATGTTCAACTTTCATTTACAGCTTTTGTGTGTTTGGGGCACTGTGCTCCTTTGATTTGACCACTTTGGTTTTGTACTCCCTCTGCAGGGGCACTGAAGCATTTTTACCAGTGGTCCATGACAACTTTGGTAATTAGTACCAAAAAAGAATTTTATGATTATTCTTATTGGTCTTCTGCAAAATCTGAGTTCCTTTTGTAACCAAATGAACTGATTAATGGTGAACAGACTTCAAGGAAGGATATTCAGGACCACACCAGGCATGCTTGGTAAAGTGCTGGAATGTTCCACCCTTTTAAATTCCTAAGCAGTAAATATCACCGTGTGATTTTTATTTAAAATATTTAAGTTTTTTTTTTTCCTTTGAGAAGAGTGAGAAGTGATGCCAGGATTAAAAATGCATTTGAGTTAAATTATATAGTATCCTCTGCACATTACATTTGCTTTAGGAAAGTGGTTTATTTCTGTTGCTGGTTTACATATATATATATACATTATATACATATATACACATATATATATACACACACACAGATACATACATATACATATGTGATATTTTTGTGGCTTAACACTTATTCTTGGTGGCATCTGTCAGATATTAAGAGGGATTCAAAATAGGAATGGTTTCAAATGTCCTTTAATTAACCCAGTGATCTCACCAGGGATTTAATAAATCTGTTTTTAATATCTAGAAAACTACAATTTAAGCTCCAAAATGACCTACAGAAACGTAAACCTTCACTTGCTGAAGGCTCTGAGTAGCACTGTCTTCCCACTGTGGATGGTGCCATGTGTCTGAAGCCCAGGGTGGCCAGCCTTCCCTTGAGACAGGCAGGCAGGACGGCTGAACAGACAGATACCCAGGCCAGCCCAACGGTTTGTCCCTTGGAGCAGGACTGCCAAGCTCAAGGATGTACAAGCCTCGTTTGGCCCCATGTTCAGCCATCCACCCCTCTGTCTTCTGTCTGCATGAAGTTTAAAAATAAAGCTTCCAATGTCCAAAAAGAAAGAAAGAAAAAAGGAGGGAAGGGAGGGAGGGAGGAAGGGTCTTGGGCCCTGCATCACATCTACTAAATCAGAATCTGCCTTTTGAAATATTTCCCAGGTGAACTATGTAAACGTGAATCACTATAGCCCAAGTCTAAAGCAGTGGTTATTCTGGATAAACCCTGAAATCACTAGGGAGCTTTAAAATATGCTAATGCCTGATTCTTATTCACAGATGTACAGGCTTAATTAGTCTAAAGCTGGCCCCCAGCATAAGTAGTTTTTAAATCTCTGCAGGTGATTCTAATATACAAATGCTGATTTTTCAACCATTGGAGTGGTTAACTCCCTACCTAGAGTGATTGTTTCAGATGTAGGAATTCAATCTAATTCAACTTATGAAAGGGTAACCCTGAACATTTGTCTGGTCTGAGGAAAAGATAAACTTTCTTTCAAGCTGGAGGTGAAGCTATAGAATTTAGAGCAGCTGTACACCTCTGAGGAGAGTATCATACCTGCCTACATGGAAGAAACAGAGCTGAGAAGAGAGATGGAGTAAAACAGGTCTCGGTGACATTTTTCAAGCCCCATTTTAAGTCATTCCTTTAGCCATTGTAAGCTTTCTAAACCTATAATCATTTGGTTGATTTTTCTATTTTGTACAACAGAAAGTAGTTTATTTGATCAATTCTGACCCAAGAAACCTTTCGGTGGACTCAATCTTCACAGGAAAATACTATATCAATCCATAACAGTTATATAATGAAACCTATTGTATTCTGATTCAACGTGCATGCATGTGTGCTAAGTCTGTCAGACTCTGTTCGACTCTTTGTGACCATATTGACCGGAGTCTGCCAGGTTCCTCTGCCCTTGGGATTCTCTAGGCAAGAATACTGGAGTGAGTTGCAGTGGCCTCCTCCAGGGGGATCTTCCCCACTCAGGGATGGAACATGCTTCTCTTTTGTTTCCTGCATTGGCAGGTGGCTTCTTTACCACCAGCACCACCTCGGAAGCCCTCTCACTCAATATATTTACTTTATAAATGAGAAGACTAAGGACTACAATGGATTGGGGAAGAGCTTCCTGCAAGTGAGGATCAAGGATGGTCAACAGGACTGGACACAGAACAGCAAGAGTAGAACCCAGTGCATCTACAGAATACTTGCACTTGCCTATCTGAATTGTCTTCATCTCATTGATATTTCTTTTTTTCATTAAGTGCTTGGATTTTTAGGATATTTGTGTTCTGAAGTTCATAACCATTTACTAAGTTTGCAATCTAAGAACAAGTAACAACCTGGTAGATGAATAACAAACAAATGGAAATCTTTGATCAAATACATTTAAGTGCTTTTTAATAATGTCTGCCTCTTCTGGGAGCAGGCCAATTCACTTAAATGTCTAGTAAATGCTTGAGTGAAAACACCTGTTTCTTGAAAAATACCTGTTAACATAACAGCTCAGTGAATTGGAGTTTTAAAGTAGAGTTGATGTATATAATATGACTATAAAGGAGTTATAGTTCCTTTAAGAGTATAGTTCCTTTAAGAGGAACTATAACTTTAACTTAAAGTTCTTAAGAGAGGAGATGCCTGGGTTCAGTTTCTTCCAAAACAAACCCTGAACAAAAAAAAAAAAGCTTAAATAAAAGGAATTATTTAGGAGGTAATAATCTCATGGAGCAGAGTATCAGTGGGGGAGTAGATGAAGGAGGGGTGGGAGTAAAAGCCAGCAAATTATGTTGATTGATGAGTAAGTCACCACTGTCAGCAGCTGGAGTTCCATCCTGTTGGGATAGCTGAGAACTGGGGTTGAGGGATGTCCTTGAGTGTGTTAAATGTCCTCTAGTTCTGGTTTGCTTTGCACATTGCTGAGCAAACTCTCATTTCACTGCATGAAATTCTTATCCAGGGAAGCAGAAACACAGAGCTTGAAAGCTGTCAGTATTCCAGGAACTTTCCTCTGCAGATGGTGGATATTTACCAGTGAGGGAAATGGATAAGGAGGCCACACAGAAACATTGTGTGTTGTAGAATGAATCATAATACATTTCTTCCAACTAGGGTCTCAGGTAAATTTAACAAAAACAATTTGGGAATGATGAGAAGGTAGATACAATGTAAGTTTATGTATGTGTGTGTGTATATATATATACATATGCACGCACACATACACACACACACACACACATATAAACCATTCTTCATGAAAGAAGACTGAGAACTCTGTCCTTCCAGCTCATCAAAAATGAGAGGGTTTAGAAAATTAAGACAAAAAATTTGCAACCCTTCTACATGGTCAGTGGCATGCATGTGTGCTAAATCACTTCAGTCATGTCTGACTCTATGCTCCCCTATGGACTATAGCCCTCCAGGCTCATCTGTCCATGGGATTCTCCAGGCAAGAATACTGGAGTGGATTGCCATGCCCTCCTCCAGGGGATAGTTCCAAACCAGGAATCAGACCCCCATTTCTAATGTCTCCTGCATTGGCGGGCGAATTCTTTAGCATGTGGTCAGGGGCAGCAGGAACCAAATAACCCTGCAAATATTTAAACAGAAATGAGTTTGATATGCTTCCAGTGAGTGTTTCTCCTTTTGTCCAATATGTTATATTATAAGGACTCTACCTTTGACATGAAAACATGTCAGTATGAGAATGCCTGTCTCTCAATCTACAGGTTGTGTTTGTAATAAATTCTGCTGGAGGACTTGAGAATCAGTGATCACCTTCTTATCCCCAAGGTGAAACTCAGATTGATCAAATCAGTAAATTTCACATACCTAGGTAAGCAAATAATCATTTGTTTGCTGACTTCAATCTTTTCACCTTGGTGGATGTCATTCAGGGAAGAATGGTTCTGTTCTATGCTTCATGCTTAGCTTACTACAGTTTCAATAATTAGTAGGGGATAGTAATTTTTGACTAAATAGATTTAGTGGGGTTCAAAGTATTTATGTTAATTCCCACCAATACTGAAATGAGATATCAATTTAGAAAAAAATTAAGTACAAATTGAATAAAAATATAGTAAAATAACTAAGAGAAATCAGGTTAATAGTAGCATTTGACAACTTCCCTACAGGTTTGTTTTTTTTTCAAGGCCTATTTTAGTATACCACTTATGATTTTGTGTCTTGAATAACATAGATTTATAACATAATTATAAGGAGTCTATGCCAACATTTAAAATTAACCTAAGCAAACTACTAAAAAAATCCATGAAAGTTAAGATGTGTAAATAACTGTGGCATAGTCTTTCAGTGGAAAACTCTATAGCATTGAGGATGAACTGTCTAGAATAGCATGCAAAAAGAGCAGGATCTCATAGACAGTGTTAAGTGAAAGAAGCCAGACAGAATAGAAGGCATACTATAGCAACCCATTTACATTAAGGAAAAAAATTATACAGTTAATCTATAATGTCATGCATAATACCTTTCTGGGAATGGTGACTGGAAAAAAAAGGAAAGTTTCAGGTATGCTAATAACATTCTGTTAATTGGTCTGAATGCTGATTACATGGTATGTTCAGTTTCTTTTAATTTTCATTTTGGGCACTTGTGTATACTTTTGTGAACATACTTTATATATAAATAGTATCTGTATTTATACATAAACAGATAGAAAATATCATTTATAAAATAGAAAAAAATATTGCCTAAGCAATTATTTCACAGCATTTAAGGAACAACTACCCTAGAAAATTGGAGACCTGTCTTCTGATTTCTTTCTCAATGAAAGCGGAATAATTTCTCTCCAGGTTCTTGGTTCCTCTTCTTTTTTAACCTCTTAAATCACTATTAATTGTTAATTTAATTAACAAACTATTGAAGTACTTGTTATGAATTATTCTTTAATATACCTTGTCAGTAGCCATAACCCTCCCATTTTGATAACTTTATTATAAATCCCTTAATTCTGAATTACAGCCATGGATAAAATTAAAACCTCTACCTTGCAAAAGGTAAAGTTCCCAAATTGTTTCCCGGTCATATTTAAGGAGTGTTTGAAGCCTGAGCACCTGGAATAAGTAATGTAAATCTCTTATTTTCACTTGTTTCAGGTGGCTCAGAATGCATATAGTGTATTTTTTTAATTATACAATATACTGAAACCAAAAAATGTTTCAGTCTAGCAAGGCAGGTTCTACCTAAGTAGTTGAAAATACTGATCAGTAACAACCTATGAGTATATGTTATAGTTACATTTGATTCAAATTAGCTTTGGGGATGCATTTCAATGTGGATTATGATATGGCATGTTAAATATAAAATATATATATATATATATATTCTGTTGTAAAGGTAATGATGCATTTTTCCAATTCAGATTATTTGTATTGAATTGTTTCATCAAAGCAATTGATTATTTGATTATTATAGTGCTTAAAAATTCTTCTTGTGATATATATTGTCACATGTGGTAACTGAGAAACATATCTTGGGAGAGTTCTTCACAGTTGGACATGTGTCCTTGGTGCTAATAAATTTAACTTATAAGGAGGCAGTCCCTGGATTCCTATACCAAAGGTTAAATATATCCTTCTGTTTTAAAGACACTACTAATCCTTTGCTGGCATAACACAAGCATCCTCCCAAGGACTGCTGCCAGTAGAGTCTCTCTTTTGTGCTCCTAGCATTTAAGCAGACTTTACTCAATTTGAAAGTACATTGTGGGGAAAATCTGGTTTATTGTCCCCAGGAAAATCAGAGAGAGAACATACTCTTGCCAAATAATCTTGGAATTTCTCATTATCTATTCACCCTCAGCAACCCAGGCATTTTTCTTAAACACAAAATACAGCAGTTTGCCCCAAATGAAGCAGGTCTAAAAATTATAACCCTGAAAGGAAAACTGCTACAATAACAACAACAAAATTAAGGAAACAAATATGCTATCTGTAGGAATTTCAATCATGTCTGATCAAGAAGCAAGTGAGCTAACTGACATGAACACAAACAAAATATTATGACATTTATAACAAGCTTTTCAACAAGGGAGAAATTTTTTACTGGATATTTAATATATATCTTGATTCGATTTGTTGAGAAGGTGTAGAACCAATGATTCCTATCAATCAGCAAAGGATGCTTAAGTAATTTAAAGATTTACTAATGGTTCTCCTAGATTTAATGATCCCTAAATTTACTAATCAAAGGATAATTTTAGTTTCAAATATCATAGAGTAGAAGAAAAACTAAATTGTGTCAAGTATGGGGGGAAGGAGGGAGAGTAATCTTTTAAATTATTTTACAGTTAGATTTTTTAATGTAAAAGAGAAACTAAACATCATTTATCTTTGTGCTTTCACAACTGAAATGCAGTCCCCATGAGGGCATGAGGTGGTATGTTAGGGACTACTAGAAATCAAAGACTAAAGCTGCCTCAGCTCTCAAGATTTATCTTCACTTAGAAGATTTTATACATCAAATTGTATTTTACATGAGAATAAACATGGGTAGATTTTGAATTAAAGTGAGGGATGTGCTTAAATTTCAAAAAGTTAAAATTTGTGATTTCGTACAAGCACATCGATCATTGTAGAATCCATAGGCTGTGCCTGGTTTAGACTTTCACTGGTTTTTGGCATCAGGCTTATCTGAGAGGAATTGCTCTACAAGCACAGAGTGACCCGCCAGCCTCCTCACCATTTTTTAGATCAGGAAAAGTGGGGCCCAGAAAACCAAAATGCCTTGTCCAGGCTATGCCACTGGACCTGACCTGGATTCCCATGTATCTCTAGGGCTCTTTCGCTGCTGTGGCTTTGGGTGGGTGCTGAGCAGAAACGGTAGAGCTAAGTGCCTGTCCACACATCTGCCCCACTCTTGGATCCTGCAGTCTAAACACATTTTCTGGAATGTCCTTGCATAAGAATATTGATCTCTAGGATAATGTTGCCCTGTCTCAGATTTTAGACTCTGTTTATTCACCCTTGAAGTACACTCCTGTTGAATAGACCCAAGGTACACTTCTGTTTGATTGTGTCACTAGTAAGAGCATTCAGTTATTATTATTAAACAGATGTTTGTGAGTTACCCATAGTGTTTGGCTCTGTGCTAGACGAGAGGAGTTTCATAGCACTTATTATATTGTCTAGACTAACAGGGGAGAAGAATGAGCACAAATATTTTCAATTGACATTGTTTTACATTTCTGCTTCCCTATCCTGACCCCAGCAGGAGTTTTAATGGCAAGGAAATGGCAACCCACTCCAGTATTATTGCCTGGAAAATCCCATGGATGGTGGAACCTGGTAGGCTACAGTCCATGGGGTCACAAAGAGTCGGACACAACTGAGCTACTTCACTTCACTTCACTTTATGGATGGCCTAGCCAGTCTTGTTGTAGGGCCTTTTACCCCTCCTCAAGCCTTCCAAAGAAAGTAATCCCTAGTTTTTATGTTGTCCCCCTATCGACAAAATACATCCACAATAAATACAGAATTGAAGCTGTGGAAATGAGTTGTATTTGCAAACATGTAGCTATCAGTAATGGGAGAAGGCAATGGCAACCCACTCCAGTATTCTTGCCTGGAAAATCCCATGGACGGAGGAGCCTGGTGGACTGCAGTCCACGGGGTCACTAAGAGTTAGACATGACTCAGCGACTTCACTTTGACTTTTCACTTTCATGCATTGGAGAAGGAAATGCAACCCACTCCAGTGTTCTTGCCTGGAGAATCCCAGGGACGGGACGGGGGAGCCTGGTGGGCTGCCATCTATGGGATCGCATAGAGTCGGGCACGAATGAAGCTACTTAGCAGCAGCAGCAGCAGCTATCAGTAATAAGCCTTCTGAGTGTAGTATTGGTAGTCCAACCAAGATTCAGTGCCACTTTGTTTCTTTTTTTCCCTTGTTCCCATGGATCCCCTTGCACTTTGGCAGTGTGTTCTCTCCTCTTGCCTCCCAGCTGGGTCCATATGAGCACAGGACAGATATTAGCAACCAAAACCTGGATAAGTATCTAACAAGCCCCAGTAGAGGTGACCTATCTGGGTTGGGAAGATCCCCTGGAGAAGGAAATGGCAGCCCACTCCAGTATTCTTGCCTGGAAAATCCCATGGACCGCGGAGCCTGGTAGGTTACCGTCCATGGGGTAGCAAAAAGTCGGACACGACTGAATGACTTCACTTTCACTTTCACTATCGCTGTCCTAATCATTGAGATTTTTCTCCTTGGACTCCTTCTGTGAGTCAAACCCAACCCTATGGTCTTTCTAACGCTCCATGTGATCCTCTGTGATATTGAAGGGACATGTGCCTTGTTGAAATCAAAGTTATTCACCTAGAGCCTCTGGAGAAGGCAATGGCTCTAGATTTCTGAAGCAGGCTTAACATGTAAAGTAAAGCCTTCAGACAGAACAAGTGTTTGTAAATATTTTTAAATGGGGCTTTCGTTTCAAAATGTATCTCCATTTTGCTATGTATTACATTTCTCCATACTCAGTATCTTACTTGAAAACAACAAAAATAAATAAACCAATAAATATGGATAGCATGTTTTCACCTTTTCCTTTTGATTTATTTTATGATGTTTGTTTTTATCTCCTGATGAGTAGCTTGAGGTTATGCTAGATTACTATTCTGTTGATGAGCAGTTGTACAATTTCTCACAAAAAGTCTCTTTGTCTACTTGGGAGATTAGAATAACTTCTGACATATACATGATATGTTAAAAGTATTATTTGTATTTTTATTATCCATTAGTTACTTCACTGATCTAATATTCTGTGAAATGGAGAGCAGAGTCACCATTATCTCATGCTGCTGAGGGGAAGGCCATTATTCAACCATTTTGCTAAATGTTTAGGAGTAAATATATGATGGGTGATATGGATAGCATGAAATCAAAATTGGGCAAGGCAAACACTATGTTTTTAAGACACATATCTGATAGGGCCAGCAGGCGTGTAGACAAATCTCAAGAATGTGATTAGTGAAAACTATTGCGACCATAACATTTTATACATACAATATAAATATTAGAAGTTGTCATTCTTATTAAAAATATGTTATACAATCAAATCTAACTAAAAAAATCCAGAAAAGATGTACTGCCTGAATGAAGAAATAATATAGTGGATCTTATAGAAAAGGGAGGAATGCTTTTCCTGAAAAAGGAACAACTTGTATGAAGGCATGGCAACATTCAATAATTTGCATCATAGTGCCTTTCACACAAATTTGTGGTAAGAGAAGTATGATCTCTCTAGGATCATGCAATATTTTAATGCCATTGCTTATGGTCAATTTCACTGCTCTTTGCATAACATCTTTCTCCCCATTTCTAAGTGTCTGGGCTTTGCATAATACATTGAGCCTCTGAATTGTCTTCTCAAGAAAATAATATTTGATATTCTTGATTTCAAGCCACATTTCCTTGGGTGAATCATTCTGTAGTAGCAAAATGAAGCAATTTTGATCATAGTAATAATATTGTAAGAATAATCAAATGCAATTGACATTTCAAAGAAAAATACATCATTCCAGCCTGCATTTCTGCTATTGTACTTTTAATTTTAATGCCTTTTTTGGATAACCTAGAATTTATGAAAGATTGCCTCTGCGTATGATTTAGTTTAACAATTAGTGTTACCCTCACCCTACAAATTCAAAAAGAAGGCAGATTAGACCTTTTTTTTTTTTTTTTTGAAATCAGATTATATTCAAAGCAAGCTAGAGCTAAAGTAGTGAAAGCAGGTCATTCATAAATAAGTATATTAAAAATATTATCACTGTTGGGCTAAAGCTGAACTACCATAAAATTGTGTGTAAATAACTTTTATTAAACAAGAAGTTCAACAGTATAGTCATTTTCTCAATTTCCTGAAGCGAGGAAGATGGAATAGTCTCTTACCTGTTCATGGTTCAGTTCCAGCTCCTTTGGTATTTCACATTATTTTTATCCAGACAGCATCTACTAGGCTTGTCATTGAGGTTACAATTATTATTCTGAAAGTGTATTTGAATATCTGATACTATTTTTAATTATTCTTTGTTTGCTTTTTTAAAAATTTACAATGCTGTGTTTGTTTCTGCTGTACAACAATGTGAGTCAGTCATAACAATACTTGTATTCCCTCCCTCTTGAGCCTCCCTCCCTGTCCCCACCCTACCCACCTAGGTCATCACAGATCACAAGTCTGGGCTCCCTGTATTATATAGCAACTTCTCACAAGCTATCCATTTTACACATGATAGTGTGTGTATGTTGAGTGCTTACTTGAAATAGTTTGGGAGGTAACTAATGGTGCATGGAATGGTAGAACTAGAAAATCCACCAAGTCACTTATAGCAACACTGGTTAATTTTCCTTCTATCCACAGTGAATGTAGTGAGCCTTCCTGGCGGTTAATCATGTATTGTAATTGAGCATCTGTATATACATCCTCGTAGAAGGCAATGGCACCGCACTCCAGTACTCTTGCCTGGAAAAATCCCATGGATGAAGGAGCCTGGAAGGCTGCAGTCCATGGGGTCGCTGAGGTCAGACATGATTGAGGGACTTCACTTTACTTTTCACTTTCATACATTGGAGAAGGAAATGGCAACCCACTCCAGTGTTATTGCCTGGAGAATCCCAGGGATGGGGGAGCCTGGTGGGCTGCCATCTATGGGGTAGCACAGAGTCGGACAGGACTGAAGTGACTTAGCAGCATATACATCCTGCATGAAACCAAATTAGAGATGATACTCAGGCTTTGTGACAAATACACCAACAAGTTGGGATCTGATATCTCCCTCATGGCTTCACACCCTTCATGTACCTGTGGAAAACAAACAGAAGTTTGTTCCCCAAATTGGAAGCCTGCTGAAAAGACTGAGCATTTGGAACATACAAACAAAGATAGCCATTTCCCCAAAGTGTTTTGTTTTAGGTTAAAATGTGCTTTATTAAAATAAATGATATTAAGTGAGAAATCTAGCAGCCATTCATATTTTTAGGTGAGTAAGTTTAATCAGATTGAGTTCTTCTCACTTAGCAGTTCGAATATTTTATGATGCATTTCAATCATCCAGAGGGATCCTTAAACATGAATTGCAAAGATTTCCTTCCACCCTGAACTCTGTAAATCTGGTGTGTTGCTTGACAAGTTGTGTCCTTAGCAAAGTTTCCCAGTGATGCTAATGCTACTGGTTCAGAATGCACTTTGAGAACTGCTGATTTACCTGTTAGCTGATTAAACTGATCTCCACGGGTTGTTGAATGACTGCTGGCTTTTGCCCTTCCTGAAGGCAGGGATCAAATAGAAATGTCACTGTTATTAATAAGGAAAGGAGGAGTCATGGCTTAATAAGTAGCACAAAGTAGGATAAGATCTAAATATAGGCTGGGAGCTTGGAGTGATAAAAAGCAATGAAAGACTGCTGGGAGGCTGAATGAATGGACAGCAAATGTATGATAGAATCTAGAAATGTGCATGAGTGTCCCTCAAAGTCAAGCTCACCCATAAAGGGATTTAACCTAAAGCTAGACATGTACCGCATCAAGAAGGACAGTGGAGATCAGTGCCCACTGTTTCTCTATTGTCCTTCTTGCTTATTTTTTTGCGGGGGGGAGGGGGAGTTTCATTGATTACATAGTTGTGTGAGGTCCTGAATCTCCAAAGTCTCCATTTGATGGAGCTCAGACTTCTGAAATGACAGAAAGATAACACAATGCCACTTCCAATTAAGTCCTCAGTAGTGCAGGTTTGGGGTGATTACCAGGCTGGGGGAGTCATTGTACTGACAGTTTCATAGACGAGAGGATTTTTCCTCACTTGTTTGTTATAATCCTGGGACATAGTTCATAGGCCACTCTCCTCCTAGCTCAGCAACAATGAGGTCAGCTCTAGACCTGAAATAATTCTGAGCTTCCTAATTAGAGAATTTCAAGGCAGACAGGAAGAAAACTGCTTCCATCTCCCTCTGATGTGGTCAAACTTTATTTGTATTGATGATTTGGACTCCAGTATCTGGAGTCTTATCAGAAGCTAGAAATCTGAAAGAAAGGACTCTGATGCTACCAGGGTGATTTTAAATTCAAATAAGCTTGTTAAACAAAAATGGGACATGGTGGTACAGACATCAGGAGAAATGAAGACTGACAGTTTAATTTCTCTAAATACCATAAGCAAAATGATGTCAGCTCCATTGACTGGTAGGTTGCCTGGATTGAGTGTAATGGACTATGATGGAGAAATATAATATTAAAACATACCTTTATAAGATTTTACATGGAGAAACTGGGAGAGACACTTCTGGATAAGAATTCCAGGTTTTTTGTTTGTTTGTTTGTTTCCCAGGTCTGCTTACAGCCCGCTAAAATGGATTGCTTTGTTTACTACTGCCTAAAACCCCAAAATGACCCTTTCTGTTTATCAAAGTGGCTTTTGTGTCTTCTGTACATCACCGCTCATACAGTCTTTCAAAAGTGACAGGTACATATAAAGAATAATTGCCTCAAAGCTGGCAGGTGCATGTAAAGGGCTCATGCCTTCTCTATTTTGAGGTACCTCAGTTTACCAAACACTTGGGGTGCAAGAGATCTGACCTAATTGAAATGAACCAAAGGTTATTTACATGCATGTTTAAGTTTAATTTTCAAGACAAAATCTGAAATATTGGAATTAGTTTTATAGGCCAAATTTTCTTAAAGCAGAAAGTAAAATCAGTTCCTCAGACAGAACACTGGAATCTACTTCATGAGGGAGGAGGATAAAGTTAGGAAAGCCAGGCATTTTAAACTTGTATTTAACTAAATTTGAGGATAATTAGAAGAACTCCATGCTGTGAATGAAGTCATCTGTGGGGTGGCAGGCAGAATCATCTATAAAATTTTTTTCTAATTTCTTTTACTGCATATTGAGATAATAATAATTATAACAGGGATTAAGCTAAGGATTTCACCTAAGTTACCTCTAATATTTATATGGCAGATAATCTATCCTAATAGATAAGACCCTGATGCTGGGAAAGACTTAAGGCAGGAGGAGAAGGGGATGACAGAGGACAAGATGGTTGGATGGCATCATGAACTCAATGGACACGAGTCTGAGCAAGCTCCCGGAGATGGTGAATGACAGGGAAAGCTGGCATGCTGCAGTCTATGGGTTCTCAAAGAGTCAGACATGACTGAGAGACTGAACAATAACAACAGCAACAAATAAGCAGTGACGGAGAAAAAAAAATACTTTCTTATACAAGGGTAAACACGTGTTTAAACACTAATAATGGCATTAGTGTTGTTGAAATGAATTTCTAGGACCAAGATGGAAGTGCTTGTTCCCAGGATGCCATGGCAACAAATCAAAACTTAGGTAAGTCTTGTGCCCTGGTAAATGTTCCACACCGAGTCTCCTGCACATAAGTGATGCAGTAGGACCTACTCCAGGTTCTCTGTCTCCTGTCCCCTCCCTCCCTCCCTCTCTATCCCTCTGCTTCTCATTTTCTTTTGCTCTCTGTCAGTCTCTTGGTTTGGACCATTGGTCTCATCACAGAACAATAAAATTCCCCTAGTCCCTTCAAATGAAGAAGCTGAAAGAGTGAGAAAAAATAAACTTCCAAAGGGATGAATTATATTTCAGGTTATACAAGTTAAATTGGATTTTAACACTTCTAGTATAAGGAAAATACTTGCGGTTTTGCCATCTGGAATGGCAGAGGTGTGAAGCAATGAAAATAGATTGTGTGTGTAGGTGTGAGGGAAGTGACGCTGTTTGGGAGGGGCTATTTTCTGCCTGAGCTAGAATGAGAGAAAAGGTACAGTTGCCTTAACTTTTTTATTCTGCAGTCATATGCCATTTTTTATTTACTGTATCTCCCAAGCCCTGTGTGGCTGAAACCAGGACTCCACAGATGATTTCTGCTAGTAGTGCATGCTTGCTTAGTTGTGTCTGATTCTTTGCAACCGCATTAACTGTAGCCCCACCAGTCTTCTCTACCCATGGGATTTCCCAGGCAAGAATACTGGAGTGAGTTGCCATTTCCTTTGCCGAGGGTCTTCCTGAACCAGGGAGCGAACCTGCATCCCCTATATCTTCTGCATTGGCAGGTGGGTTCTTTACCACTTAGTCACCTTGGAAGCCCTGAGGCCAATTGAGTCAGGGACATTTGGGAGCAAAAAGGAAGTTTTTCCAAGGCTGACAGCTCAGAAAATTGAAACACTCTTTACTCTATAAATATATTTCTCATAAAAATATATTTTTCATAAAAGAATTTTTCTGGCTTGGACAGAAAAAAAGGAAAAAAAAAAAAGAGTTGTAACATGAAAGGATCATTTTCAATCCTGTGATAACCTGGACATCTTTGAAGTCTGAGTGTAAATTCTGGTTATCCCCTTTGTAATCTAAATCTACGTATTTATCCCTAACAAACAGATGACAATATTCTGAGGAGTTACAGCAGTTATTTCATTTTGAACGGGTGACTGAGTTCCTGATGAAAAATCTTTTCTCATTTGCATTGGGGTGATGCATGTAGTAGTTTCCCAGAAAATGCTTAAGTCACTAAATGGTTTGTTAGTATCCTATTGTTGTTTGGTCGCTAAATTGTCTCTGACTCTTTTATGACCCCACGGACTATAACCCACCAGGTTCCTCAGTCCATGGGATTTCCCAGGCAGGAATACTGGAATGAGTTTCCACTTCCTTCTCCAGGGAATCTTCCCAACCCAGAGATCCAACTCAAGTCTGCTGTATTGCAGGTGGATTATTTTACCACTGAGCCACCTGAGAAGCCTCTAGCATCCTATTGCTGTGTATCAAATAACTGCAAACTCACTGATTTAGAAAATAGCCTATTATTGTCTTAAAATTTCTTTGGATTAGGCATCCAGGTACACATTAGGTGGATACTCTGCTCAGGGAATCACCAGGTTGAAATCAAGATATTGGCCAAGGAATTAATTCTTATGTGTGGCTCAGGATCTTTTTCAAAGGTCACAAATTGTTGGTAAAGTGTACTGCCTTGCAGTTGTATTATTAAGATCACATTTTCTTTCTAGCTATTAACCAGAGATAGCTCTCTGCTCCTGGAAGTTGACCTCAGTTTCTTACCTTGTGGCTCCATAGGTAGCTCACAACAAGGCCATTTGCTTTCTTCCAGTTAGCAGGAGGGCATCTCTCTGAATTCTTAATTCCTCTCTAGTCTCCTAAGAGGAGGTAACATAACATAATGATGGGAGTGATTGTTCTATCTCCATTTGCCATATATAACATAACTGAATCAAGGCAGTAACTATCCATCATATTCATAGGTTCTGCCTTAGAAGGAAGAGGATTATACTCAGGGTTGCAGAACTTGGGGCCATCAAAGAATTCTGCCTACCACAGGTGGGGGATACTTTTTCTCTTTGTGATGAAAAATATGTATTTGATTGATGTATGAATTTCATGTGGCTTAAAACATGGTCAGGTTTGAATCAGCCATCATGGTTAAGCTACTTTTACATTTTCAAAATCTCTCTTTGCTATTAGTATGCCAATGATTACTAACAATATTGCTAGTAACTTGACTAATTTAGTAAAAATTATCACCTCATCCCATGGCACAGAAAATACTGGCCAAACTTACTCACATTTGCACAGGTGGTTTGGTTTCTGAAATAGTTATATTCTTGGTCATGGGGAAGATATCTTTATACTTATGTTCTTTTCTTAATTATCTGTGGAATGTTGGTAATCATTTGTTAGAAAAATAAACTCTTCACATGACACACACATACACTCACACACACAGCTTTGCCATTTACAAATGGCAAATTCCATTTACAGTTACAGTCTTCCTATGTGGCCCTAAACCTTTATAACTGTTCATTGGCTATTGATCATCAGAACTAAGATGAGACATTTTGAAATAGAACATAATAAGCATACTTTGTGGAAAGGTATCCATATGATCACTTATGTACCAGCCACCATGAGAAACACACACTTAGATATAAATAATCTTTTCTACAGAGGCAAGCATAAAATACTCTCATTTTCTGAGGTGAGCAAGCCTTCATTAGCAGTAAGATATAACTTGCCATTCTCAGAACTTTTTTTGGCATCAGTACCTAAGACTTTAAATTATTTTAGTTAACAATAATACCTCTCTCACTGCATCTGTCCCTCTGTAGCTTCTACTCAAGAGGACAGCAGTACATTTTATGTCTTACATCATCTCTCAGAAAGTTTTGATTGCTATCATTGTGTCTATCTTGAGAATGTCAGGTGATTGGAACTATGAACGAACATAAAGTGGTGACTTTGAAGGTTTCCAAATGATTCTCAAGTCAGGGTGAACAAACTGGAGGAGGAACATGGCCTGCCCTCAGCTCCTCCAAAAAAGCACACCTTCAGAAGACTGGGCAAATTGCTATGATGCCATATAGATTTTCTCTCCAGATGACTTTCTATATTTCCAGCAGCCCTTACTTTCAGTAACAAAGCAATAATTCCCTTGTTGTTATTCAGTGGCTAAGTCATGTCTGACTCCTTGCAACTCTGTGGGCTGCACTACGCCAGTCTCCGCTGTCCTCTACTGTCACACAGTTTGCTCAGATTCATGTCCATTGAGGCAGTGATGCTATTTAACTATCTCATCTTCTGCTGGCACCAGTCTCCTTTTACATAAATCTTCCCTGGCATCAGGGTCTTCTCCAATGAGTCAGCTCTTTGCATCACGTGGCCAAAGGATGGCTTCAGCTTCAGCAACAGTCCTTCCAATGAATATTCACGGCTGATATATTTTAGGATCGACTGGTTTGATCTCCTTTCAGTCCAAAGACTCTGAAGCACGACAGTTCAAAAGCATACAATGGAGAAAAGGCAATCTCTTTAACAAGTGGTACTGGGAAAACTGGTCAACCTCTTATAAAAGAATGAAACTAGAACACTTTCTAACATCATACACAAAAACAAACTCAAAATGGATTAAAGATCTAAACATAAGACCAGAAACTATAAAACTCCTAGAGGAAAACATAGGCAAAACACTCTCCGACATACATCACAGCAGGATCCTCTATGACCCACCTCCCAGAATATTGGAAATAAAATCAAAAGTAAACAAATGGGACCTAATTAAACATAAAAGCTTCTGCAAAACAAAGGAAACTATAAGCAAGGTGAAAAGACAGCCTTCAGAATGGGAGAAAATAATAGCAAGTGAAGCAACAGACAAACAGCTAATCTCAAAAAAATACACGCAACCCCTACAGCTCAATTCCAGAAAAATAAATGACCCAATCAAAAAATGGGCCAAAGAACTAAATAGACATTTCTCCAAAGAAGACATACAGATGGCTAACAAACACATGAAAAGATGCTCAACATCACTCATTATCAGAGAAATGCAAATCAAAACCACAATGAGGTACCATTTCATGCCAGTCAGAATGGCTGTGATCCAAAAGTCTACAAGCAATAAATGCTGGAGAGGATGTGGAGAAAAGGAACCCTCTTACACTGTTGGTGGGAATGCAAACTAGTACAGCCCCTATGGAGAACAGTGTGGAGATTCCTTAAAAAACTGGAAATAGAACTGCCTTATGATCCAGCAATCCCACTGCTGGGCATACATACTGAGGAAAAACTAGAATTGAAAGAGACACGTGTACCCCAATGTTTATCGCAGCACTATTTACAATAGCCAGGACATGGAAGCAACCTAGATGTCCATCAGCAGATGAATGGATAAGAAAGCAGTGGTACATATGCACAGTGGAGTATTACTCAGCCATTAAAAAGAATGCATTTGAATCAGTTCTAATGAGGTGGATGAAACTGGAGCCTATTATACAGAGTGAAGTAAGCCAGAAAGAAAAATACCAATACAGTATACTAACGCATATATATGGAATTTAGAAAGATGGTAACAATAACCCTGTATACAAGACAGCAAAAGAGACACTGATATATAGAACAGTCTTTTGGACTCTGGGAGAGGGTGGGATGATTTGGGAGAATGGCATTGAAATATGTATAATATCATATATTAAACAAGTCTCCAGTCCAGGTTCGATACACGATACTGGATGCTTAGGGCTGGTGCACTGGGACGACCCAGAGGGATGGTATGGGGAGGGAGGAGGGTTCAGGATGGGGAACACATGTATACCAGTGGCAGATTCATTTTGATATATGGCAAAACCAATACAATATTGTAAAGCTAAATAAAATAAAATAAAATAAAAAAAACACAAAAACATCAGTTCTTCAGTGCTCAGCCTTCTTTATGATCCAACTTTTACATCTGCATGTAACTACTAGAATAACCAGAGCTTTGAGTATACAGATCTTTGGGCAGAAAAGTAATGTCTCTGCTTTTTAACATGTTGTGTAGGGTTCTCAAAGCTTTCCTTCCAAGGAGCAAGCATCTTTTAATTTCATGGCCACAGTCACCCTCTGCAGTGTTTGTGGAGTCCAGGAAAATAAAATCTGCCTTTGTTTCTACTTTTCCCTTATACAGTGGAAATGACAAATACATTTAAGGGACTAGATCTGATAGAGTGCCTGAAGACCTATGGATGGAGGTTCGTGACATTGTAGAGGAGACAGGGAAAAGACCATCCCCAAGAAAAAGAAATGTAAAAAAGCAAAATAGCTGTCTGAGGAGGCCTTACAAATAGCTGTGAAAGAAAGAGAAGCAAAAAGCAAAGGAGAAAAGATATGCCCATTTGAATGCAGAGTTCCAAAGAATAGCAGGAAGAGCTAAGAAGCCTTCCTCAGTGATCAGTGCAAAGAAATAGAGGAAAACAATAAAATGGGAAAGACTAGAGATCTCAAGAAAATTAGAGATACCAAGGGAACAATTCATGTAAAGATGGGCTCAATAAAGGACAGAAATTGTACGGACCTAACAGAAGCAGAAGATATTAAGAAGTGGCAGGAATACACTGAAGACCTGTACAAAAAGATCTTCGTGACCCAGATAATCATGATAGTATGATCATTCACGTAGAGCCAGACATCCTGGAATGTGAAGTCAAGTGGGCCTTAGGAAGCATCACTATGAATAAAGTTAGTGGAGGTGATAGAATTCCAGTTGGGAACACGTGTAGACCCGTGGCAGATTCATGTTGATGTATGGAAGAACCAATACAATATTGTAAAGTAATTAATCGCCAATTAAAATAAATAAATTTATATTAAAAAAACCTAAAAGATAATGCTGTGAAAGTGCTACACTCAACATGCCAGCAAATTTGGAAAACTCAGCAGTGGCCACAGGACCAGAAAATGTCAGTTTTCATTCCAATCCCAAAGAATGTTCAAACTACCAAACAATTGCACTCATCTCACACACTAAAGTAAAGTAATGCTAAAGTCATGTGTCAACAATATGTGAACCGTGAACTTCCAGATAATCAAACAGGTTTTAGACAAAGCGGAGGAACCAGAGATCATACTGCCAGGATTTCTTGGATCATCGAAAAAGCAAGAGAGTTCAAGAAAAACATCTCCTTCTGCTTTATTGACTATGACAAAGCCTTTGACTGTGGACCACAATAAACTGTGGAAAATTCTGAGAGAGATGGGAATACAAGACCACATGACCTGCCTCTTGAGAAATTTGTATGCAGGTCAGGAAGCAACAGTTAGAACTGGACATGGAACAACAGACTGGTTCCAAATAAATAAAGGAGTATGTCAAGGCTGTATATTGCCACCCTGCTTATTTAACTTACATGCAGAGTACATCATGAGAAATGCTGGGCTGGATGAAGCACAAGCTGGAATCAAGATTGCCAGGAAAAATATCAATAACCTCAGATATGCAGATGACACCACCCTTATGGCAGAAAGTTAAAAAGAACTAAAGAGCCTCTTGATGAAAGTGAAAGAGGAGAGTGAAAAATTTGGCTTAAAGCTAAACATTCAGAAAATAAAGATCATGGCATCTGGTACCATCACTTCATGGGAAATAGATGGGGAACAGTGGAAGCAGTGGCAGACTTTATATTTTGGGGCTGCAAAATCACTGCAGATGGTGACTGCAGCCATGAAATTAAAAGACGCTTACTCCTTGGAAGAAAAGTTATAACCAACCTAGACAGCATATTCAAAAGCAGAGACATTACTTTGCCAACAAAGGTCTGTCTTGTGAGCTATGGTTTTTCCAGTAGTCATATATGGATGTGAGAGTTGGACTGTGAAGAAAGCTGAGTGCTGAAGAATTGATGCATTTGAACTGTGGTGTTGGAGAAGACTCTTGAGAGTCCCTTGGTCTATGAGGAGATCCAACCAGCTCATCCTAAAGGAAATCAGTTCTGAATATTAATTGGAAGGACTAATGCTGAAGCTGAAACTGCAGTACTTTGGACACCTGATGTACAGAGCTGATTCATTGGAAAAAAACCTGATGCTGGGAAAGATTGAAGTTGGGAGAAGGGGATGACAGGATTAGATGGTTGGATGGCATCACCAACTCAATGGACATGAGTTTGGGTAAACTCAGGGAATTGGTGATGGACAGGGAGGCCTGATGTGCTGCAGTCCATGGAGTTGCAAAGAGTCAGACGTGACTGAGTAACTGAACTGAATTGATTTGCCATGAAGTGATGGGACTGGATGCCATGAGCTTAGTTATTTGAAAGTTGAGTTTCAAACCATCTTTTTCACTCTCCTCTTTCCCCCTTATCAAGAGTCTCTTATACTCTGCCATTAAAGTGGTATCATCTGCATATCTGATTTTGCTGATATTTCTCCAGGTAATTTTGATTCCAGATTATGATTTATCCAGCATAGCATTTCACATGATGTACACTACATATAAAATAATAATCAGCCTTTTCATAATTCTTTCCCAGTTTTGAACCAGTCAGCTTGTTCCATGTCCCATTCTAATGTACAGATTTCCAAATTGACTGAGGCATGTACTGTATAAAAGCATCCAGACCTATATAAAAATATAAATGTGTTAGTTAAGCCATTATAGATATTCTGAACTTACAGTACATCAATTTTCAAGTGAAAAAATCATACCTGAACAAATGGAATTTTACTACAATAAATATTATCTTAAATGATGTATTTTTGTACTTGCAAGCTCAACATTCAGAAAATGAAGATCATGGCATCTGGTCCCATCACTTCATGGGAAATAGATGGGGAAACAGTGTCAGACTTTATTTTTCTGGGCTCCAAAATCACTGCAGATGGTGAGTACAGCCATGAAATTAAAAGACACTTACTCCTTGGAAGAAAAGTTATGACCAACCTAGATAGCATATTCAAAAGCAGAGACATTACTTTGCCAACAAAGATCTGTCTAGTCAAGGCTATGGTTTTTCCTGTGGTCATGTATGGATGTGGGAGCTGGACTGTGAAGAAGGCTGAGCGCCGAAGAATTGATCTTTTGAACTGTGGTGTTGGAGAAGACTCTTGAGAGTCCCTTGGACTGCAAGGAGATCCAACCAGTCCATTCTGAAGGAGATCAGCCCTGGGATTTCTTTGGAGGGAATGATGCTAAAGCTGAAACTCCAGTACTTTGGCCACCTCATGCGAAGAGTTGACTCAGTGGAAAAGACTCTGATGCTGGGAGGGATTGGGGGCAGGAGGAGAAGGGGATGACAGAGTATGAGATGGCTGGATGGCATCACTGACTCGATGGACTTGAGTCTGAGTGAACTCCAGGAGTTGGTGATGGAGAGGGAGGCCTGGTGTGCTGCGATTCATGGGGTAGCGAAGAGTCGGACAGGACTGAGTGACTGAACTGAACTGAACTGAATATGTTAGAAAACTGTAGGGGTTGTTTGAAGATGATCCATTTCAAGACAAATGTGTGAAATGACAAGACTAAAATAAAGTATGTTGAATGATTTCAAGACTATTTGATCTAATAATTTTAAGATTTTACCGTTATATAAATATATGCCACACTGTTAGACAAAGATGGGCACAATAAAGGACAGAAATTGTGTGGACTGAAGAGGTGGCAAGAACACACATAAAAAATATAAAAAAGTTCTTCATGACCCAGATAATCAAACTGGTGTGATCATCAACCTAGAGCCAGACATCTTGGATGCAAAGTCAAGTGAGCCTTAGGAGCATCACTATGAACAAAGCTAGTGGAGGTGATGGAATTCCACTTGAGCTATTTCAAATCCTAAAAGATGATTCTGTTAAAGTGCTATACTCAACACGCCAGCAAATTTGGAAAACTCAGCAGTGGCCACAGGATTGGAAAAGGTCAGTTTTCATTCCAATCCCAAAGAAAGGCAATGCCAAAGACTGCTCAAACTGCCACACAATTGCACTCATCTCACATACTAGTAAATTAATGCTCAAAATTCTCCAAACCAGGTGTCAATAGTACATGAACCGTGAACTTCCAGATGTTCAAGCTGGATTTAGAAAGACAGAGGAACCAGAGATCAAATTGCCAGCATTCCTTGGATCATTGAAAAAGCAAGAGAGTTCAAGAAAAACATCTTTCTGTTTTATTGACTACGCCAAAGCCTTTGACTGTGTGGTTCACAATATAAACTCCGGCAAATTCTGAAAGAGATGGAAATACCAGACCACCTGACCTGCCTCTTGAGAAATCTGTATGGGGTCAAGAAGCAAGAGTTAGAACTGGACATAGAACAACAGACTGGTTACAAATAGGGAAAGGAATACATCAAGGCTGTATATTGCCACCCTGCCTATTTAACTTACATGCAGAGTACATCATGAGAAATCCTGGGCTGGATAAAGCACAAGCTGGAATCAAGATTGGCAGGAAAAATATCAATAACCTCAGATATGCAGATGACATCACCCTTATGGTAGAAAGTTAAAAAGAACTAAAGAGCCTCATGGTGAAAGTGAAAGAGGAGAGTAAAAAAGTTGGCTTAAAGCTCTACATTAAGAAAAGTAGGTCTGTGACATCAGGTCCCATCACTTCTTGCCAAATAGATGGGGAAACAATGGAAATAGTGTCAGACTTCATTTATTTATTTATTTTTAACATAGACTTTATTTATTTATTTATTTATTTTTTTACTTTTTTTTGCTATTGATACACTTTATTTTTTTTAATTTTTTTTCAGATATAATATTATACATATTTCAATGCTATTCTCCCCAATCATCCCATCCTCTCTCGGTCCCAGAGTCCAAAAGTCTGTTCTATACATCAGTGTCTCTTTATTTTTGTGGGCTCCAAAATCACTGCAGAAGGTGACTGCAGCCATGAAATTAAAAGATGGTTACTCCTTGAAAGAAAAGTTATGACCAACCTAGACAGCATATTAAAAAGCAGAGAGATTACTTTGCCAACAAAGGTCCATCTAGTCAAAGCTATGATTTTTCCAGTAGTCATGTATGGATCTGAGACTTGGACTGTAAAGAAAGCTGAGTGTAGAAGAATTCATGCTTTTGAACTGTGGTGTTGGAGAAGACTGTTGAGAGTCCCTTGGACTGCAAGGAGATCCAACCAGTTCATCCTAAAAGAAATCAGTCCTGAATATTCATTGGAAGGACTGATGCTAAAGCTGAAGCTCCAATACTTTGGCAACCTGATGGGAAGAACTGACTCACTGGAAAAGACCCTGATGCTGGGAAAGATTGAAGGCAGGAGGAGAAGGGCACAACGGAGGATGAGATGACTGGATGGCATCACTGACTCAGTGGAGATGAGTCAGTGGAGATTAGTAAACTGTGAGTTGGTGATGGACAGGGAGGCCTGGTGTGTTGCAGTCCATGGGGTTGCAAAGAGTCGGACATGCCTGAGTGACTGAACTGAACTGTGAGATATGCAGGATCTCACTTCCCTGACAAGGGACGGAATTCATGAACTCTGCAGTGGAAGCATGGCATCTTAACCACTGCACTTCCAGGGAAGTCCCAGGAGAAGTATTTTGGAAAATCTAATACAGTTGAGTTTCCTGGATGTGTCAGTTTTCCGACAAACTTAGAAAGTTATCTGCCATTTGAATATTTCGTTTGCTCATTCTCTGACTCCTCTTTCTAGTTCTGTTTTATATATATGTCCAGAATTAATGTCCCACATTTTCTGAGGCTCTGTTCATTTTTTTCTTTCTTCTTTTTCTCTCTGTTGTTGGAATTGCATAATCTTCCTAGATCTATCTAAAGTTCTTTAATGCTTTCTTTTGTCCACTCAAATCTGCCTTTGTGCCCTTTGGTGAAATTTTATTTTAATTATATGTATTTTTTAACTCCAAAATCTCCATTTGGTTCTTTTTTATAATTTCTTTTTTTAATATTGACTATTTGATATAATATTATCATCATACAAGCTTTTTTTTACTTTAACTACAGTTTCCTTTCATCCTTTGAGTATATTTATAAAGACTACTTTTAAGTCTATTAAATCTGACATTGACTGCTCTCACAAAAAGTTTCCATAATTTTTTTTTTATAACTTGTTTGTTTTTATTTTTTTTGTCTGGTGCATGGATCACAATTTCCTGTTTCTTTGTCTTTCTTTTCTTATATGAATTATATAGTTTAACAATTCTATTTCGGAGAAGGCAATGGCACCCCAATCCAGTACTCTTGCCTGGAAAATCCCATGGATGGAGAAGTCTGATGGGCTGCAGTTCATGGGGTCTCTAAGAGTCGAACACGACTGAGCGACTTCCCTTTCACATTTCACTTTCAAGCACTGGAGAAGGAAATGGCAACCCACTCCAGTGTTCTTGCCTGGAGAATCCCAGGGACGGGGGAGCCTGGTGGGCTTCTGTCTCTGGGGTCACACAGAATCAGACACGACTGAAGGGACTTAGCAATAGCAGCAGCAACAATTCTATTTACTACTCATCTCTTTCCAGGACTGCTTATTATTGTTTCCTTGCTTGACTGTTCAGTGAGCGTCCAAATTACTTTAGTGAAATCTATCAGCAGCTGCCCCCAGTGGTAAACACACACACACAGACACAGACACACAGAGACACAGACACACACACACACACACACACACACACACAGTGTGAAGCCTCTGATTTAACTCCACACAAGACATAGACTTGAATGTGACCACTGTCTAGGATGACAGTGAGAATTGCAGGGCTCTCTTTGGCTCTCTTTTCTTGATCACACAGAGCTCTTAGCTCCAATAACTCTAGTCAGTTGCTCTGCTGTTTTCAACAATGTCTTGGGTCACAGAATCCTTTAGAGACTAGTCGATTCTAACTGAGACTCCTTTGAAGGGATAGTTCCTGAGGTCAGAGTTTGATATTTATCCCTACCAAGAGATATCTTCCCAGTTGGCACTGTCCTTGTTTCTCTCCATTGAAAAGAGGACAACCACAAACTCCCAAGCAGCTTTTATCATCAATGAATCCATTGATCTTTTTCAAATTGCCTTGCATCATAATTTGCTCTGTTTTCTTTAGGTGTCTTTAGGCATGAACTGCATTGGAGAAGGAAATGGCAACCCACTCCAGTTTTCTTGCCTGGAGAATCCCAGGAACAGGTGAGCCTGGTGGGCTGCTGTCTATGTGGTTGCACAGAGTTGGACACGACTGAAGCGACTTAGCAGCAGCAGCAGTTAGGCATGAACTTGTCAGTCAGATCAGATCAGATCAGATCAGATCAGTCACTCAGTCGTGTCCGACTCTTTGCGACCCCAGGAATCGCAGCACACCAGGCCTCCCTGTCCATCACCAACTCCCTGAGTTCACTGAGATTCACTTCCATCGAGTCAGTGATGCCATCCAGCCATCTTATCCTCTGTCATCCCCTTCTCCTGCCCCCAATCCCTCACAGCATCAGGGTCTTTTCCAATGAGTCAACTCATCACATGAGGTGGCCAAAGTACTGGAGTTTCAGCTTTAGCATCATTCCTTCCAAAGAAATCCCAGGGTTGATCTCCTTCAGAATGGACTGGTTGGATCTCCTTGCAGTACTTCATTGCAATTGAAATCAATTCCTTCAGGGTTGAAGATAGAATTGGAGATCTCTGTTCTCTGTACCTGCCTCTCCCTGTGAACAAGATATCTTAACCACTGGTCTGGTACTGGAGGTGGGGACAGTAGTTGGCTTTTCTAGAACTGAAATTACACCTTGAGTTGTTGAATGCTCAGTTGATGCAGGATGGGAAATAGCCCTAGGTTACCTCAGATCAACAACTTCACTGAAAACTTACAGCTTAAGAACCCATTCCTTGTAGTTATCTTCACAATAATTTTTGATTTTGTAAATCCAAACTACTTTAAAAATAGTTTAATTTTTCCATGTGTTGAAAAAAATTATGGGTGAAGTCCCATAAATAAATCACTTGGACCCCCTCTTTAATTAAATCATCTAAGAAAGTATATTTGAGAGTTTGCAAAAAGTAACATTTATATGGAAAAAAAAAATCCAAAGCATCTGTATTCTTACCAATTTCAGTCTGGATATCTAATCTTTAATGCTAGCAGGATGACAAATATCTAGGGGTAGAATATTAAGGACCCTACTTCAAAATCTACTTTATTCCTTACCCTTCAAAGTCATTTAGGCCCTCTTTTCTTTCTCCTTTGCTTTATCCAGTTCTCTGTATTTGTATAGGAATCTACTCACATTTTTATTTTTAATCTGGTTTTCCAACTATGGAATAATTTTCACAGACTTCAGTTCAGTTCAATTGCTCAGTCATATCTGACTCTTTGAGACCCCATGGTTTGCAGTATGCCAGGCTTCCATGTGCATCACCAACACCCAGAGCTTGCTCAAACTCATCTCTATTGGATCATTGATGCAATCCAACCATTTAATCCTCTGTTATCCCCTTTACCTCCTGGAATGAGGGTCTTTTCTAGTGAGTCAGGTTTTCGCATCAGATGGCCAAAGTATTGGAGCTTCAGCTTCAGCATCAGTCCTTCCAATGAATATTCAGGACTGATTTCCTTTAAATTGACAGGTTTGATCTCTTTGCTGTCCAAGGGACTCTCAAGAACCTTCTCCAACACCACAGTTCAAAAGCTTCGATTCTTCGGTGTTTATTGTCCAACTCTCACATCCACACATACTGCTGCTGCTGCTGCTGCTAAGTCGCTTCAGTCATGTCCGACTCTGTGTGACCCCATAGACGGCAGCACACCAGGCTCCCCTGTCCCTGGGATACTCCAGGCAAGAACATTGGAGTGGGTTGCTATTTCCTTCTCCACATCCATACATGAGTATTGGAAAAACCATAGCTTTGACTAGAGAGACCTTTGGAGGTAAAGTAATGTCTCTGCTTTTTAATATGCTATCTGGGTTTGTCACTAGTTTTCTTCCAAGGAGCAAGCATCTTTTAATTTCATGGCTGCAGTCACCATCTGCAGTGATTTCGGAGCCCAAGAAAATAAAGTCTCTCACTGTGTTTCCATTGTATGCCCACCTATTTGTCATGAAGTGATGGGACTGGATGCCATGATCTTCATTTTTTGAATGTTGAGTCTTAAACCACCTTTTTTCATTCTCCTCTTTCACTTTCATCAAGAGACTCTTTAGTTCTTCTTCACTTTCTGTGATAAAGGTGGTGTCATCTGCATATCTGGAACTATTGATATTTCTCCTGGCAAACTTGATTCCAGTTTGCGTATAATCCAATCATTTCTTATGATGTACTCTGCATATAAGTTAAATAAGCAGAGTGACAATATACAGCCTTGATGTACCCAATTTGGAACCAGTCCATTGTTCTATGTCTGGCTCTGTTTCTTCTTGACCTGCATACACATTTCTCAGGAGGCAGATAAAGTGGTCTGTTATTCTCATCTCTGGAAGAATTTTCCATAGTTTGTTGTGATCCACACAGTCGATGGCTCTAGCATAGTCAATGAAGCAGAAGTAGATGATTTTCTGGAATCCTCTTGCTGTTTCTGTGATCCAAGGAATGCTGGAAATTTGATCTCTGGTTCCTCTGCCTTTTCTAAATCCAGTTTGACTATCTGGAAGTTCTTGGTTCATGTACTGCTAAAACCTAGCTCAGTGAATTTTGAGCATTATTTGCTAGTGTGTGAGATGAGTGCAATTGTGTGGTAGTTTGAGCATTCTTTGGTATTGCCTTTCTTTGGCATTGGAATGAAAACTGACCTTTTCCAGTCCTGTGGCCACTGCTGAGTTTTCCAGATTTGCTGGCATATTGAGTGCAGCACTTTCACAGCATCATCTTTAAGGATTTGAAATAGCTCAACTGGAATTCCATCACCTCCTTTAGCTTTGTTCATAGTGATGGTTCCTAAGACCCACTTGACTTTGTTCTCTAGGATCTCTGGCTCTAGGTGAGTGATCACTCCATCGTGGTTATCTGCATCATTAAGATCTTTTTGTAGTGTTCTGTGTTTCCTTGCCACTTCTTAATAGCTTCTGTTTCTGTTAGATCCATACCATTTCTGTCCTTTTTGAACCTATTTTTGCATGACATGTTCACTTGGTATCTCTAATTTTCTTGAAGATATCTCTAGTCTTTCCTATTCCATTTCCCCCTCTATTTCTTTGCATTGATCACTTGCTGCTACTGCTAAGTCACTTCAGTCGTGTCCGACTCTGTGTGACCCCATAGACGGAAGCCCACCAGGCTCCCCTGTCCCTGGGACTCTCCAGGCAAGAACACTGGAGTGGGTTGCCATTGCCTTCTCCATTGCACGAAAGTGAAAAGTGAAAGTGAAGTCGCTCAGTCATGTCCGACTCTTAGCGACCCCATGGATTGGAGCCTACCAGGCTCCTCCATCCATGGGATTTTCCAGGCAAAAGTACTGGGGTGGGGTGCCATTGCCTTCCCCATTGATCACTTAGGAAGCCTTGTTTATCTCTCCTTGTTATTTTTTGGAACTCTGCATTCAAATGGGTATATCTTTCCTTTCCTCCTTTGCCTTTTGCTTTCCTTCTTTTCTCAATTATTTGTAAGGTCTCCTCAGACAACCATTTTGCCTTTTTGCATTTCTTCTTCTCGGAGATAGTTATGATAACCAGCTCCAGTACAATGTTATGAACCTCTGTCTATAGTTCTTCAGCCACTCTATCAGATCTAATCCTTTGAATCTATTTGTCACTTCCAGTGTACATTCGTAAGGGATTTGATTTAGGTCATACCTGAATGGCCTAGTGGTTTTCCCTACTTTCTTCAATTTAAGTCTGAATTTTGCAATAAGCAATTAATGATCTGAGCCAAAGTTAGCTCGCAGTCTTGTTTTTGCTCACTTCATAGAGTTTCTCCATCTTCAGCTGCAAAGAATGTAATCAATCTGACTTCCTTATAGACTATCTGGTGATGTGCATATGTGGTGTCATCTGTTGTGTTGTGGGAAGAGGGTATTTGCTATGACCAGTGTGTTCTCTTGGCAAAACACTGTTAGCCCTTGCCCTGCTTCATTTTGTACTCCAAAGCCAAACTTGCCTATTACTCCAGGTATCTCTTGACTTTCTACTCTTGCATTTCAGTGTCCTATGCTGAAAAAGACATCTCTTTTTGGTGTTGGTTCTAGAAGGTCTTGCAGGTCTTCATAAAATCATTCAACATCAGCATCTTCAGCATTAGTGGTTGGGCGTAGACTTGGATTACTGTGATATTGAATGGTTTGACTTGGAAACAAATAGAAATCATTCTTTTGTTTGTGAGGCTGCACCCAAGTACTGCATTTTTGACTCTTTTGTTGACTATGAGGGATTTCTTCTAAGGGATTCTTTCTTACAGTAGTAGATATAATGGTCATCCTAATTAAATTCGCCTATTCTGGTCCATTTTAGTTCACTGATTCCTAAAAAGGTTGATGTTCACTCTTGCCACCTCCTATTTGATCACTTCCAATTTACTTTGATTTATGGATCTAACATTCCAGATTCCTATGCAATATTGTTCTTTATAGCATTGGACTTTACTTCCATCACCAGTCACATTCACATATGGGTGTTGTTTTTGTTTTGGCTCTGCCTCTTCATTGTTTCTGGAGCTATTTCTCTATTCTTCTCCAGTAGCATATTGGGTACCTACCGATCTGTGTGGTTGATCGTTCAGTGTCATATCTTTTCACCTTTTCATACTATTCATGGGGTTCTCAAGGCAAGAATACTGAATTGTTTTGCCATTCCCTTCTCCAGTGGACCACGTTTTGTCAGAACTCTCCACCATGACCTGTCTGTCTTGGGTAGCTCTACATGGCATGGCTCATACTTTCATTGAGTTAGACAAGGCTGTGATCCAAGTGATCAGTATGGTTAGTTTTTTGTAATTGTGTTTTCCATTCTGCATGGAAAGAAAGGTTTAGGAAGGTTTGTAGAAAAGACATTAAACAAATATTTCTGCAAATTCTAAAATCATTTTGAGAGGAGAAAGAAACAGCTCCTGTGGGCTTTAACAAATAGCATTAGTGGTTTGGGGGAAGGAAGAGGACCACAGTTTCCTTTCTCCCATGTATAGACCACAACTGGTGGGCATGTTGCTGTATTAGCTGTGTAATTGCTTTTTCATGGATAAGCCCTTACTTATGGGTAATAAAGATATTTTTGGAAGAATATTCCAAGCTTCTTAAATGAATGAACTCAACTACTATTTAGAACACTATCTTATTCATGGAAACATTGAAATTTAATGGGTGAGATAACTGCTTTACTTGTTTTTGCTCTTATTTTAGATTGTTCTACAGAATAACTCAGAAGATTATTCTAAAAACACACCTTACAAAAGAATTTGTGTAAGAAAACATGTTAGAAAATGTTTAGTTATTAATGAATAAGAGTTACTTTGTTATTTTCAGAGTGGCACCATCACAGATCCAGATGTTGTATTTTTCAATGAAGTTACCATGGAAGAAACAAAATATTTATTTAGAAGAGGAACTTTTAAACTTTGTTATTATAGCTATTATCTTTCTGGAACTCATTTATTGAATATTGAGTACCTACATGTGCAATCAAGAGTGTTAACTAGTTTTATGAAAATTACAAAGGAATCTGAAGACATTTCACTCTTCTAGAAATAAACTGTCTTCTTGCAAAGATTTGGATTTTAAGAAATACTTTGCAATTTTCAAAGTTGTTTTTCTTCCCCCAAATCTCCACTGAATTTCATAACAGCAGCAGCAGAACTGTCTTGGTAGATATTATAGTCGCACAATCAGAGAATTCTAGGCACAAAAATGTTGTAAAGGTCATTAATTCCAAACCTTTTATTATATTTTTATCATACCATTTTTTAATTTCAAAATAGCACCAGACTACAAAATGATGCATAAATGAAATTCATATATACCTTTTGTCTAGCTTCCACAAATATTATATTCAGTTCAGTTCAGTCACTAAGTCATGTCTAACTTTTTGTAACCCCATGAATCACAGCATATCAGGCTTCCCTGTCCATCATCAACTCCTGGAGTTCACTCAAACTCACGTCCATCGAGTCAGTGATGCCATCCAGCCATCTCATCCTCTGTTGTCCCCTTCTCCTCCTGTCCCCAATCCCTCACAGCATCAGGGTCTTTTCCAATGAGTCAACTCTTCGCATGAGGTGGCCAAAGTATTGGAGTTTCAGCTTCAGCATCAGTCCTTCCAATGAACACCCAGGACTGATCTCCTTTAGGGTGGACTGGTTGGATCTCCCTGCAGTCCAAGGGACTCTCAAGAGTCTTCTCCAAAATCATGGTTCAAAAGCATCAATTCTTCAGCGCTCAGCTTTCTTCACAGTCCAACTCTCACATCCATACATGATCACTGGAAAAACCATAGCCTTGACTAGATGGACCTTTGTTGGCAAAGTAATATCTCTGCTTTTCAATATGCTATCTAGGTTGGTCATAACTTTCCTTCCAAGGAGTAAGCATCTCTAATTTCATGGATATAATCACCATCTGCAGTGATTATTACCACCGTGCAATTTCAAAACTGGGAAACGAAGTATGATATGATACTGTCCAAGTTTATAGACCTTATTTAAATTTTGCCAATCGATCTACTAATGTTCTTTTCCTATTCTAGTATCCAGTCCAAGATCACATGTTTTGTCTCCTTGTCTCTTTCTTTGCCTTTTGTGATAGTAGTATTTTTTTAACTGTACCAGTTACTTGTTTTGTAAAGTGTTCCTCATTTGCCACCCATTCGTTTTCAAGTTTAAGCAACCTAGCATGGCTCTTCCCTGAGATCTCAAAGAAGCTAGTGGCAGAGCACAAATAAAAGACTGCTATCTGTATGGAGAATTCATCCCAAGGTTTGAGAAAGCATTTCCCTCCTAGGAGAGTGATGGCTGATACAAGAAAATTGGTGAATTTATGCAACAGTTATTTAATAGATGTATATAACCTATATCTCTAATAGATTACTGGTTTCCTATGGAGTCTTGGGTTTGGTGCTAACTCCCTGGGTCTACAATAGTATGCAGAAATCAAAATAATCCCAAGCCCACAGTTTGAGCTCCTTTTGAGCTCAAAAAGGAGCTTCAATTTGATCTCCCCAGAGGGCTTTGTAGTGTTTTGGAGGACATGGACGTGTATGTCTATATAAACACATAAAATATGATTAGTAGCAAAGTACTCTTTCACATAGGACTATGCAAAAAGACTGGTTTTAGACAGAGTGAGTGGTATAGAAGGTGAGGGAAAGGGAGCAAAGCATGGCAACTTATGCAGAAACCCCTAAATACACATAGTATCACTACCATTAGAGAGACAGAGGCACAAATAGATAGGTAGATCGATAGGCAGGAAGAACTAATATATCTGTATTTATAGGTATATCCAAGGCTTCCCTGGTAGCTCATCTGGTAAAGAATCCTCCTGCAATGCACGAGACTCTGGTTCCATTCCTGGGTGGGGAAGTTCCCTGGAGCAGAGCATGTATCTAGGGCTTCCCAGGTGGTGCTAGTGGTAAAGAATCTGCCTGCCAATGCAGGGCAGATAAGAGATAGGAATTTAACCCTTGGGTTGGCAAGATCCCCTGGAGGAGGTCATGGCCACCCACTCTACTATTCATGCCTAGAGAATCCCATGGACAGATGACCCTGGCAGGCAATGGTCCATAGGGTCACAGAGTTGAATGCGACTGAAGTGACTTAGATCGCAAGCAACTAATAGGCATATCTAAGATACATCATAGCAGAGTACATCATGAGAAACACTGGGCTGGAAGAAGCACAATTTGGAATCAAGATTGCAGGGAGAAATATCAATAACCTCAGATATGCAGATGACACCACCCTTATAGCAGAAAGTGAAGAGGAACTAAAAAAGCATCTTGATGCAAGTGAAGGAGGAGAGTGCAAAAGTTGGCTTAAAGCTCAATATTCAGAAAACGAAGATCATGGTATCTGGTTCCATCATTTCATGGCAAATAGATGAGGAAACAATGGAAACAGTGGCTGACTTTTTTTTTTTTTTTTTTTGGTCTCCAAAATCACTGCTGATGGTGATTGCAGCCATGAAATTAAAAGACACTTACTCCTTGGAGGGAAAGTTATGACCAATCTAGATACCACATTGAGGAGCAGAAACATTACTTTGTCAATAAATGTCCATCTAGTCAAGGCTGTGGTTTTTCCAGTGGTCATGTATGGATGTGAGAGTTGGACTGTGAAGAAAGCTGAGCGCTGAAGAATTGATGCTTTTGAACTGTGGTGTTGATGAAGACTCTTGAGAGTCCCTTGGACTGCAAGGAGATCTAACCAGTTCATCCTAAAGGAGATCAGTCCTGGGTGTTTATTGGAAGGACTGATGCTGAAGCTGAAACTCCAATACTTTGGCCACCTCATGCAAAGGGTTGACTCGTTGGAAAAGACCCTGATGCTGGGAGGGATTAGGGGCAGGAGGAGAAGGGGACGACAGAGGATGAGATGGCTGGATGGCATCACTGACTCGATGGACATGAGTTTGGGTAAACTCCGGGACTTGGTGATGGACAGGGAGGCCTGGTGTGCTGTGATTCATGGGGTCGCAGTGTCGGACACAACTAAGCGACTGAACTGAAGACAGATCAATCTATTGTTCTGTCACACACATACAACCCACCCCATGACCGATAGTACCCTTCTGGCATCTCTCCTAGACCAAGATACATTGCCTGTGCTGCGGTTTAGAGGCTCTGTAAATGCCTCTTTACACAGTGAAAGGGGCAAAAATAGGAACCCCTCAACCCTTCTCTTCCCAAAGACAATGCTGAGTGTCCTGGCGGTAGAGGATGTCTGGGTTCTTGCAAAGAGAACAGAGGAAAATAAAGCGAGAAACAGCGAGAGGGGGTTGCGGTGAGCCCTAGAGAGTTGCCGCACTTGCAGCGGACGCACTCTCCTTGTGCCGGCCCCGCCTCTCCTTGCCTCACGCGGGGGCCCCGCGGCGGCCGCGCCCTGGTCGTATCGCGAGACTCCAGCCCTCGTGGCGGCGCTTCGTTCCTCGCCGGCCTCCATCTACCCGCGACGCCTCGACCCGCCCCGACAGCGGCCCAACTTGTCTGGAGTTGAAGTCCTGAGCGCCTGATTCCTGCAACCGGCCAGCGGAGAGCCCCGCGCCGCCGCCTCGCCTCCAGGATTCCCCGCTCCACTCCTCTCAGCTCCCGCGACGCGTTAAGTTGGCGAGGAGGCGGGTCCTCAGCCCAGTTAAGCGCGCTCCTAGCCGGTGCGGGGCTCTCTGCCATCCGCGCTCCGGGCGCCTGAGGCGGCGGCTCTGCTGGGTCCTGTGGTGCGAGAGTTCCTTCCCCGGGATCTTCTCTCCAGTCGCTGGGATTACGGGCTCCTGGCCCCGCCTCCCCGTCCCAGAGCGGTGCAAGGGGAGCAGGAGCAGACGGAGCGGGGGTAGAAGACCCGAGGACTTTGGGCGGCGGGAGCGGAGACTCTAGAGCGAGCGTGAGAAGAAGCCACAGGCTGCCCGGGTGGAGGAGCGAGGCTGACAGCGCGGTCGCGGCCCCAGGGACCCCGCCGCATAGAGGCAGCTCCGCTGTCAGGCCGCGAGCCAGGTGAGTAATGTGGTGGGGGGCGGATCACAGAGTGAAGGGTGCGGGGAGGTGGGCGTTAAAGCCGGCTGCAGGGGCAGACGAAGCCCGTAGGAGCCTTCTGATCTGGGACGTGTGCAACATAGAGCCTCAGCCTCCCTTCCCGAGGAGGTACATCCCTCCCTCAGGGACTTCCATCGCTTTCTCCAGGCACCGGCCCTGAGGGGAAATGCCAAGTTAGCTTGTGAATCCTACTTCCTGTCACAGTGGTCAGTGGAGTTGAAGACCAGGCAAAGAGTGGGTTATTATTAAGTATTTAGTATGCGGGGGTCATAGGGTTAACTTTTAGAGGAGTCTATGTTTCCTTGAAGTGATTTCCCCTTTACTTGCTCCAGGCTTACTGATGTCTCTAATAAGTTTAGTGGATGAGAACTGAGATGGGCAGTCATTGCCCTTTAGCGTCATTCTTATGACAGGGGATGCAAGTTACAGAGAGCCTGTATTACGTTCTAAAGGCCCTGTGTGTGTGTGTGTGTGTGTGTGTGTGTGTGTATGTATGCACGTGTAGAGCTGGAGCTTTGCAACTTATGACAGGGGATGCAAGTTACAGAGAGCCTGTATTACGTTCTAAAGGCCCCGTGTGTGTGTGTGAATGTGTGCACGTGTAGAGCTGGAGCTTTGCAATTTGTGAATTATTGTTTGTTGTTCAGTGTGATCTAGTCCTGGAAACATCAATATCCTCTGTGATAACAACCCTTGATCTCCCTCATTGCCTGACCTGCCATCGTGAAGAGCGCACACAGGGAAATATTGACCTTTCCTTATGAGGTGAAATAGATTGATAGATTGTAGGAGACTTAGGGGCAGAGGGTGTGTGGTGGGCTCTGCTGGACACAGAGGTCAGTAAGCGTGAAAGTTAGTGATATGGGGCCATGCCAGGAGAGGTTTTAGAGCTGGGGTAATAAATCTGAAGCTTTTCAATCTGTCTTTAATCTCTTAAATTTAACAGTGAACTGGGAAATTCTTGATGGCAGAAATAGTAAAACAACAGTTTTTCTGGTAATGATTAAAGACAGTTTTAAAAGTGTGTGAAAGTTCGCTAGGCCACCAGAAAGAAATTTGAAAAATTACAACCAAGAATAGATAAAAAGTGAATGCATATATAGATAAGAAGGGATTCAAGCAGGAGATTGAGAGTTTGCTCTGAAATATACACAGATTATCCAGCCCATCTACTTCTACCATATCTCCATACGTGATAGAATTTCCAGAAACCTCCAGAGACATGGCATAGACTTATACTCAGTTACCTTTGAAGTAAAAGTTCAAACAGTTTAAAATAAATACCTGCTCATTAGGAATTCTGTTGGTACATAGGTATAGATAGTATTGATGCAAATCACTATTTGCATCAATAAATACTGATGCAGATCAGTATTCACAGCACTGTCCCAAGCGCATTTACCTGCCCTAATGTCTAGCATTAAGGACACAGTTTCTGGTTTGTAGGTTGCTCATGTACAGTTTTGCCAAAATAATTGCGATAGAGATTCTCTTCATCAGTCGCCTGGAGACCTTTGCCCTCAACCCCTTCTTTAATAGTCACAGCTTTAACATCATTATCATTAAAATTATTCATTTCATTTAAATTTGAATTTTTAAAACTTCTGCACTTCTTCAGTTAGTTGATTCGGAATAAGAGAGTAAAAAACACATCTCTGGGAAACCAGATGCTTGTTCATTTAAGAAATGACTGAAATATATATTGTCCAGTTGTGTATGTGTGTGTCTGTTGCATACATGCCTATATGTTTATGCTTACTAGCCATATAATGACATGGTGGATGAAATCATGGATGGGTGACATATAGTAGTCTACTAAGGCTACTTATTGTAGTAAGTAATAGGGATGATGATTATTAATGTTGGAGCACCCATAATTTTCTAATTAGTGAGCTTTCTCTTATCTAAAGTCTTTATTTTCTTAACGCCAACTCCTTACACGCATCCCCCTACACACACACGTAAACACACACACACACACACACACACACCCACACACCTTCTTTAGTATGTGTATATGTGTCCTCAGTAACAGAGCTAATCAGTTTCATCTAGCCAAATATATCTGAGCATGATGGAGACAGTAACATTTAATGTTATTATTTTTATAAATTGGAATATGGAAAATCAAAGGAAACTTCTTGGATGGAGGTGACTTGACATGAAAATCAAGAATGGAGATTTGAGTTCTGGTTCTGTTTATCACACACGTTTGGCAACTCTGAATAATAATTTGTTGAGTTTGAATTTCTTCATCTGTAAAGTGAGATCAATGCCAATCAGGATTAGTTTACAGAATCATGTATCTTGAGACAGGTGAAAAGGACATTGTTACTGTAAAGTCATAAACACATGTGTGTCACTGCCATTCCTAACACACTGCTAAAAGAAACAGTTAAAGAAACAGTTCATCAACCCTAAATAGGAAGAGAAAGTCAAATTCAAAATTTGTCACTTACACTTCCTCCCCCAGAAAGAGGTGGGATGCAGGCACCACACATCTTTTGGACCTGACTGATCTTTAACTAAATGCCAAGGCTGAGATAGACTAATGGTTATAATAACACCTGTATTAAAGATATTAATTTATGGTAATTATAGGCTGCCCATTATAACTTGGCTAGAATTCAGAGTGACTTCTTTGGCTCCCTCCTTATTCTTCCTATCTCCTTCCTGTGCTTTTTGCTGATATTCTGGGGCAGCCTTTGGTAGATGTAGTTTTTGCTGTATACTCAATGAGACTTTTCCCTGTTATTTGAGTGTAATTTATGTGTGTTCAGAGTAATTCCCCAAATTTGAGAGTCATTTTTTAAATCCAGGCACTGATATTAATATCCTTGTCATACAGGACAGCCTTTCTTGATGGAAGTCTTTGCATGATCTGAACCAAATGAAGGAATCCTATGGCTTCAAGAATGCTAAGTGCAAATAGTTTATCAGGGGCAAGAAGATGTTGCTTATGTGCAACTTATTTTGTACATGATCTAATTTTTATGATGATATATGCTGCCTTGTGGTGTGTGTGTGTGTGTGTGTGTGTGTGTATGTTGTTTTTTCTTCCAAAAAGCTAACCAGCATTAGCTCATTAATCCTTGTGAAATTCTTATAAGGTAGTAGTAGCATTAATATTTCTTTCTCACAAGTTATGCTGAGTATGATTCAAATACTTTGGTTTCTCACCCTCCTGTCTCTTTCTTAATATCAGTGTCTCTCAAAAACAGTCATCTGCAGTATGCTATTAAACTTATATTATTACAATAGTGTTAATGCTGCATGTATCAAATGCTGCATGACTGTCTGGTTGTTTGACATTCATATCTTCTTCTTCAGATATTTTTAAACCTGAGATGTATCCACACAACCTTGGTAATTAAGCTGGGTCATTTTTTCTTTGGAGTGTTTTCTTTGATAAAATGCCTTATTGTCACTGTTAATTTTCTTACTAGTTTTGTGAGAGTCAAATTCTCACTCCCATTGCACAAATCAGCAAACAGGTTCAGAAAGGACAAGTGACTTGGCTAAGGTGTTATGGGGGTATGGAACAGAGCATACCTGTTTGAATCTGATTCCAGAATCTATTCCTGTCTTACAAAATTTAACCTACAGTAAAACTTGGAAATTAGAACCTTTTAAGATTATAAAATTACTCATCTTGAGTTGATTTCAGACAAGGTTGAGAAGCGGTAAATCCTGATTAAGAGAGCTCTCTATCTTTGAGAAAAAGGAATGTTGTTAACATGTGCTGGCACATTTCATTCTTTAGCTCCAATAGAGACTGCATTGTTTCCCAAATTTCATTTTCATCTTTAGAAGATCTTAAAATGAACACTTGGATGATTTATTGAGCATAAGGTCATTGGCAAATTTTGGTATCTGGTCTTGTTTAATACATTTTTGAGTTAACAGGATCTAGTTTTATTTTACATTGACTTTGAAAACTGGGTTTGGTTATCATCTCTGTAAGATCTTTTCGCCTGACCTTTTTAATTTTTATAGAGGTGACTGTCTTTAGCAAACTTATATTTTTACTTTTCCTATCAGGTCCTGATGAAGAATGCAAGTGTAATTTGGCCTGGAAGGCAAGATGCTACTGAATAAAACAAAGCATATGTGGAGGTAGATGGATTTTGGTTTTAATCTCAGATCTTATTAGCTATCTTTAAAGTAGGGAAATTGTCTGCTTTAGGCTTTTTCAGGACACAGTGTTGATTGTTTCTCTTACATTTCACTCAGATCTGACACAATGTTTTAGTGTCTTGAGCGTGTTGAACATTTTGTACTTGTGAGTCAAGTTCTGTGGAAATAAAGATGGCACATTGATCTATGCCCTTGACTTGAGAGTGAACAAATCTTATATTTCACGTGATTAGGTATGTCTCTGCTATTTTTATACATATTAGTTTATAAAAATTCAACAGATTTGAATGCCACTGTTTAAATCAGGTATTGGTATTTGCAGTAAGATATAAAGGTGTAGTAGTTCATTTTACATTATCTTTGTGTTGGTAAATATGAAATCTCTAGCTACATAACACATAATTTAAGAGTATAAATTAAAATGCCTTTTTGAAATTTGCTAGTACCATCTAGATTAAATTTTGTCAATTTAATTAAACTAAATATGGACTCTGAGAATGATTCACATTTTTAGAGTTATGAGTATAATAGAACTGGGCACAAAATATATGGCATGTCTTCTTTATCTATGGTGTTAATAATTGTTAACATTCAAGGAGTAAAATCTGTGTGCCAGGGACAAGCTAACAACCTTATATACATTATCTTATCAACTTTTAATTCTACAGATATTTGCTGAGCACCTAGTATGTTCCAGACTATGACTAGGAGGTGTATGTGAACTGGTACCAAAAGTTATGAACATTTGTGTAAGGTAATAGAAGATGCATGTCATCTGATGACAAAACTGCTCAAGAAGTAAAGGTGAGATAGAACCCTCTGGCTGGGATGGATATGAGGGCTTGGGGCAAAGGTGATGCTTGCATTGGACCATGAACAGCACTGAGAACTTTAAAAGGGGAGTTTTGAGATGACAATCCATACATGGTAGGCAAAAGAACTGCAAGAGCTACTGTGGAGAGGAAAGAGATTAAAATTTAATCTGTGACATCACTTTTGAATAATTACAGATATGATAAGTGAAGTGAAAGTCACTCAGTTGTGTCCAACTCTTTGCAACCCCATGGATACAGTCCATGGAATTCTCCCGGCCAGAATACTGGAGTGGGTAACCTTTCCCTTCTCCAGGGGATCTTCCCAACCCAGGGATTGAACTCAGGTTTCCCACATTGCAGGCGGATTCTTTACCAGCTGAGCCACAGGGAAGCCCAAGAATACTGGAGTGGGTAGTCTATCCCTTCTCCAGCAGGTCTTCCCAACCTAGGAATCAAACCGGGGTCTCTTGCATTGCAGGCGGATTCTTTATGAACTGAGCTATCAGAGAGGCCCTAATTATAGATATAAGGCATACAAAATGAGAAACTGAAAATCTATGCCAAGGAAAAGAAAAATATGCCATCCCTTAGAAATTTGATTGCCCTTATTTGCACATTTAAATCTCACCTTGGATGTTGTTGCTTTTTCTTATTATGACATTTCTCAAATGCAGTTTTCAAAAAATTAAAGACTGTCATTTATTTAGTAAACTGTATCAGAGATATCCTCAGCCAAGCTGCCCAAACTGCCACTTTATGTCTTTACATTTATATACAGATATGACCTACCTTTATGTGAATCTTAATTATTTTCCTACACCTCTAGAAAGTATGCAGACTGCATCTTTGTCTCCATCAGGGAAATTTGTCAAATAGTGTCCGAGCAGTAGCCAAAGATGATGGCTTGAATGAAGTGTGGCCAGTGTGAGGAGGACCCAGACTCCTCAAAATGTAATGGCTACTGTAGAGGGCAGGCTTGAGTCTGCAGGTCAGATAGAGGCAATAGTTAAAAGCTTGGCAAGAAACAAGGGTGAAATCCTACCATTTAAGGTGTATACTGAAAGAATAGAGCTTAGTGGGTAGGAATAAAAGGACCTGAATGATCTGGTGTGAACTTTTACATGTGCATAAATGGTCTCGTGTCTCTCTTTCTGCTGCGATCTGCTGAATGTTTTTATAGTACTACTTTTAGATCAGTAATGTACCTTTGTACTGTTCAAAGTGACTCACTTTTGAAGAATTTTGTCCCATCACTTCAGTTTTATTTTCATCATGGTCCTAAGAAATTAGAAGGACAGATATCTTTATATCTACATTTTGTGGGAGATAAAATAAGAACTTTGCTCTGTGATTTACACTTCAGTTATTGGAGGAAGAGGGGCTAAAACTTTGGACACAGCATTCCACTGATCCCTCAACTTGCTAAGGCTTTTTTTTTTTTTTTTTTTGCCACAGGTTGGATACAGAATTTTTGTTTTGGCTGCAGCCTGCACTGTCTGTCAGGGACCTCGGTGTTTGGAGAGAAGTATGGAGATTGGGCACCGAGCTCCTGGGTTTGAGAAGAACCTATACAAATTACACATGTTGGGTTTTAGATCAGTTTTCCTGGTCCAGGTTGATTTGTGGGTCATTGCTGCTGCTAAGTTACTTCAGTCTTGTCCGACTCTGTGTGACCCCATAGATGGCAGGCCACCAGGCTCCCTCGTCCCTGGGATTCTCCAGGCAGGAACACTGGAGTGGATTGCCATTGCCTTCTCCAATGCATGAAAATGAAAAGCCTTTGAAAAGTGTCCATGCCCATCATTGACAAGATTTACTGCAAATGAGGTGCCATTGCCTGTTGATGCAAGTGTTAAGTGCCCACCATTGTAAATGAGTCATCAATCCCTTCTTTTGCCCTCATGACTAATCAGGGCTGGGGTTTGGGAACAAGGCAGAGAGGGTTTGTGGAACACTGTGCTAGCTACATGATAACAGAAGCTGAATTTTAGCAACAGTGATATAAATCGCCACACCTTTTGAGCAATTCTCTGTAATAACACTGCAGAATATCACTGTGTTATTTAATTGAAACCTCACTACAATCCTGTGAAGTTGGTGTTGTCTTTGTTCTAACCCTGTGAAAACTAAGTCTCAGAGGAGTTAAAAAACCTGCCATAAGTTACTTATAGAGTGACAGATCAGGGATTTAAGTTTTGTTCTGACTTTGACTCTAAAGCTCTTTCTGCTGGATCATACCATTCCATAGATGGGTTTATTTGGGGGTTGCTTAGAGAATTTAAAAGTCAGTTTAGAGTGATGATAGGGAGGAGACCCCTTGGCATGAGAGGAAAAATCTTAAGTGTGCTCCTTTCCAAGTCACCATGTTTTCAGATTGCTGGCCTGTTTTGTTCCTTTCATGACCTCCATTTATCCCTGTGAATAATTCATGTAATATCACCAATGTGTTTTGTCTCTAGCTTGTTATCCAGGAACATGTATAGAAGCTGCCATTTGCTTTCACCTTGCTGGTTGCTGACCCTAAAGAAGTAGCCCAGATACCATGGATACTCACCTTAAGATGGTGCTACCGAGTTAAGTTATCAGGTAATTGGTGGATCATACTTTGCCCAGAGTCAAAGGTTTGAGGGTTCTTGTTACCTTCTCTGATGACAGAGAATGTGGAAACCCAAGCTCATGGTCCATTTAATCCAGGGCTTGCCTGTTTAGATAAAGTAAAACATCTTCCTCTGATTTAGTTCTTTACTTTCCACCACTTTCAGTTAGAATTATGAAAAGGGAATTTGTCACCCTGGTTTGGAAACACTGTCTCTAATCTCCACCTGACCTGTCCTGAATTTTGCCCAATGGATGGAGGGATTTTGAACTGGACAGCCATGGGCTTGCTCACTGACAAAAAAACTATCTTCAGGTATGATCCTCAGGTCCCCTCATTTAAGTGACCATCCTTTACCCTTTGAATTTATCTTTGTAACATTCTTGGTAAACAGTTGACCATATATGCGTGCATGCATGTGTGCTATGTCACTTCAGTCGTGTCTGACTCTTTGTGACCCTATATACTGTAGCCCATCAGGCTTCTCTGTCCATGGGGATTCTCTAGGCTAGAATACTGGACTGAGTTGCCATGCCCATATCTTCTCGACCCAGGGATTGAACCTGAGTCTCTAATGTCTCCTGCATTGGCAGGCAGGTTCCTTACCACTGGACCATCTGGGAAGCCCTGACCATATATATGTAGGTATATTTATGAATTTCCTATATTTTCAAAATTATTTATATTATTTTTCTTAGGGGGCAGCACACCATCTTGAGTCTTACTGCTTTATAGTAAGTCTTACTTTTGGATAATAAACTTATACTTTCATATAAGTTTTATTGGAAGAAAACCCCATTCATTCATTTTTACATATCATCTGTTTTTGTGATCTGTGATACAACAGCAGAGTTAAATAGTCATAACAGAGACAATATGTCCTGCAGCACCTAAAATACTTTCTGTCTGGACCCTTACAAGAAAAGTTTGCTGCCCACTGGTCTAGATCATGGGAGGAAAGTTTTAACCATTTCTTTTATTTTTGTCTGTACTATTTTGAATTTTTGCCACATGTAAGTATTGCTTTTGTAGTAAAGCTATTAGAACATCTAAAGTGATTATGCTGCATGCTAAGATGTAGCCTTTTCCCTTGAGGTTGCGCATACTAGTGGAATTAGATATTTGCACAAACTGAAAAATTACTATTTAGAGTTTTAAATATGTAATAAGTATAATAAGAATTTTTAAAAGTTCTAAGAGGATATGAATGGGTGGAGAGTCAACTCATCCTCCTGGCAGAGGGAAGAAGTGATTTTACAAGAAATTGAGGAGCTGGCCTTTATTTATATAGGATTAGGAATTTGCCAAGCCAGGGATGTTTGGGAGGAGGAGAGGCTGTCTGTACTCGTTTTCCTGTCTTTCTTATGAGAATTAGGTCCACCTTCATGTTTCTTAGTACATGTAACAGTATGTGATGTCATTCTTCCTTTCTAGTCTCCTCCATCTCTGTGCCATTTGGGACTCTGACTAACAGTCTTTAAATATCATGTTTGGTTTCCTTTTTCCTTTTATGCATCATGTCTCAGACGTGTCAGAGACATGATAACTAAACCAAAGAATCTGAGCTCCCAAAAGATTAAGACTTGCCTTAAATCTTAAACATTGCTCTCTCATCTCTTCAGAGTAGAATTCCACTAGCAAGTTATGACACTTTCCCTTCATATTTGTTGTGTTGCTTCTTCTGTACCAGATAGAAATGGGTGATGCTGTCATTTTCTTGGGCATGTGGCCTGAATCAGTGTGGTTGTTGAGGTGATTATGACAAGTCAGTAGTCATTTTCTGTTAGTGCAATATTGTTTCCCTAGGTAATGTGATACGTGAGAGAGGGAATGATATCACCATATGCACAGTTAACTTAGTATATACATGTAAATGTGAGGGATTGGGTACCTAAATTAGTTTAATGCATAGCTCATGATTTTCATCTTAATAGCTTTCTCAGTGGAGAAGGCAATGGCACCCCACTCCAGTACTCCTGTGTGAAAAATCCCATGAATGGAGGAGCCTGGTAGGCTGCAGTCCATGGGGTCGCTGAGGGTCAGACATGACTGAGCGACTTCACTTTCATGCATTGGAGAAGGAAATGGCAACCCACTCCAGTGTTCTTGCCTGGAGAATCCCAGGGACGGGGGAGCCTGGTGGGCTGCTGTCTATGGGGTCGCACAGAGTTGAACACGACTGAAGCGACTTAGCAGCAGTAGCTTTCTCAGAGTTGCTCTCAAAGAATAAAGTTAACTCATGTTAGACTTTATTTTTTTTTTCCAAAATGACTATACAGTTGACACGGGATTATTCATTAGCAAGATTATTCTTTTTCCACTCGTTTTCATAGTGATCTTTGTTACAAATTTGTGAACTGTAAATTTGTCAGGTGTCTTTCTGGACTCTATTCAGATCCATTTGTTTGTTTTCCTTGTATTAATATTATATTACTTTAATATATGGCTTCATCATATCCACATGTTTATCAATCTTCTGTTGTATGCCATTGTATGTTAGCTAGCATAGAAAAGAATCACAGAGAATACAAATAATACTGTTTTCTAAAAGAGAATTTATCTTTTTGTCTTTTAGGATCATAGGGTTGGGAGTTGACCACCTCAGTTTATGAGAGATTGATCTAGGTTTTATCTGGATTTCAGCTTTGGCAAAAGTCAGTCTTTTTTGGTTATCCCTTGCTACCATGATGTGATTATCTATAACTTTGGATTGATGTGTTGGTGTTTCTAGTGTCTTCAGCTTTGGAAAAGAGCTAGAAATTCATTTCTCATCACAGATGTTCAACTTAGCTTTGTACTACTCTCCTCTCCCTTTTGGGAGGGTATGGAAAATTGTAATGGTTTGGTGTCCACTAAACTTCCAACCTCGTCACTCAAGCAATGTGAAAAATAACTGCTAGTTTTTCGGTTAGCTAAGGAACTGTGCCAGCCATCCAGGCTGGTCCTCAGACTCTATCTCTGCCCAATATTAGGATGTGAAATATGATTTAAATTCTCCTTATCAATTCACCCTTCTTTGTAGGGCTTTAATCAGTTCCCTGTACTGGGTCCTTGCCTCCCCCTCTTCTGGATGGGTTTTGTTTTCTAAGCACCATGAGATGGCAGGATTGACTCTTTGTGTTCTTGTACATCCTCAGAATTCAGCAAATGTGTGGTGAAGCAAACTGGACATATAAATCTCTTAGAATGGAGGCAAGGAGAAAAGTTAGAAGGACAATCTAGGCAAGAAGTTATAGTGATCAGAATTAGCAGATTTACTTGTAAAGATGGGTGGGTATAGAAAGATTTGATACAAATTTTAGGCTATACAACCAGTAACTGGGGGCGATCTAGGAAGGCTGGTGGGAAGAGAGAGAGCCAAAGAAGGCAATGGCCATGTTTCCAGCTATGGCAATTGGGTGGCTATTGTCAGTGTGTGTGTGTAGTGTTTTATATATATATATATATAGTGTATAATGTGTGTGTGTGTGTATATACACACTGCACTACTCTGGTGTACTTTGCATTAGCTTTTACTTTGCAAGGCAGATAAAGCCCTGATACCACTGACTGTAAATGTGTGTGTGGTGGGGGGAAGGGGGGTGCTAAGATGGCGGACGAGTAGGACGGGGAGAATACTTTCTCATCCACAAATTCATTAAAAGAACATTTGAACACTGAGTAAATTCTACAAAACAACTTCTGAATGCCAGCAGAGGACATCAGGCACTTAGAAAGACAATTCATTGTCTTTGAAAGGAGATTATGAGCCCTGTGGTAACTCCTTTTGCGGAGAAGCGGTGGACACCAGCATTTGCTGTTAGCAAGCGGGGGCTGGGCTAGGAGGAGCGGCACGGCCTGCATCGATTTGAGTAAGGATTTGGCCTGGCTATCCCGAGCACTACCTGAGCGAAATAACCAGACTGTCGGATATCTACTACGTCAAAAGTCAGCCCTAACCTAAGGCACCACCAGGACTACATACAGAACAAAGGACTGCACAGAGATAGCCGGCTGCAGACCGTCCCACTCGGGTGACAGGCAGCCAGAGCCGGAAGCGGGCAATCACAGCCCTAGAGAGACATTATCTACAAAACTGTAAGCAGGTTTCTGTGTTGACTAACGCTTCTTGGGGCTCTGGACAGTCAACATCCGCCTGAGAAGGTGCCCCGGTTGTATACCCAGAAAACTGAGCGGCGGGGAGGCAATAAGTCGCAGCAGCTGTGCTCGCTAAACACTTCATCACCTGTGCTACTTGGACCTGGCAAGGGCACAAAATGCAGACTCAACTGAGTCTGTGCTTCTGAGGACTATCCGAGGGCCTGAACCTGGCCGGCTTAGATTTGGGTGTTCATCTCTGCCCCCTCTGTAACAGGGCGGAGATCAGATATTGAAAAGACCAGTAAACTGCCTCAATAAAGAGAATTCAACAAACTACCAGAATATAGTAAGGACACTCTAAACTTGGCAATTTTAACAAAATGAGGAGACAGAGGAACACCCAGCAGCTAAAGGAACAGGATAAATGCCCACCAAACCAAACCAAAGAGGAAGAGATAGGGAATCTACCTGATAAAGAATTCTGAATAATGATAGTGAAATTAATCCAAAATCTTGAAATCAAAATGGAATCACATTTAAATAGTCTGGAGACAAGGATTGAGAAGATGCAAGAAAGGTTTAACAAGGACCTAGAAGAAATAGAAAAGAGTCAACACATAATGAATAATGCAATAAATGAGATCCAAAACACTCTGGAGGCAACAAATAGAATACCAGAGGCAGAAGATAGGATTAGTGAATTAGAAGATAGAATCCTAGAAATAAATGAATCAGAGGAGAAAAAAGAAAAATGAATCAAAAGAAATGAGGACAATCTCAGAGACCTCCAGGATAACATTAAACGCTACAACATTCGAATCATAGGAGTCCCAGAAGAAGAAGACAAAAAGAAAGACCATGAGAAAATACTTGAGGAGATAATAGTTGAAAACTTCCCTAAAATGGAGAAGGAAATAACCACTCAAATTCAAGAAATCCAGAGAGTCCCTAACAGGATAAACCCAAGGCGAAACACCCCAAGACACATATTAATCAAATTAACAAAGATTAAATATAAAGAACAAATATTAAAAGCAGCAAGGGAAAAACAACAAATAACTCACAAAGGAATTCCCATAAGGATAACAGCTGATCTTTCAATAGAAACTCTCCAAGCCAGGAGGGAATGGCAAGGCATAATTAAAGTGATGAAAGAAAATAACTTACAGCCCAGATTATTGTACCCAGCAAGGATCTCATTCAAATATGAAGGAGAAATCAAAAGCTTCACAGATAAGCAAAAGTTGAGAGAATTTTGCACCACTAAACCATTTCTCCAACAAAAACTAGAGGACATTCTCTAGATAGGAATCACTAAAAGGGTGTATAAATTCGAACCCAAAACAATAAAGTAAATCTTACTTATCAATAATTACTTTAAACATTAATGGGCTGAATGCCCTAATCAACAGACAGAGACTGGCCGAATCGATACAAAAACAAGACCCCTTCATACCTTGTCTACAAGAGATAACCAAAAGATTAAAATGGGTCAAATGGATACAAAAACTAGGCCCCTATGTATGTTGTCTACAAGAGAACCGCCTTAAAATAGGGGATATATACTGACTGAAAATGAAGGGCTGGAAAAAGATTTTCTATGCAAATATGGACCAAAAGAAAACAGGAGTAGCAATACTCATATCTGATAAAATTGACTTTAAAATAAAGGTCCTGAAAAGGAGATAATGAAGGTTACACATAACGACTTAAAGGAACAATCTAAAAAAGAAGTTATAACAATTGTAAATATATATGCACCCAACATTGGAGCATTGATATATCTAAGACAATCACTAATTAGTATGATAGAAGAAATATACAACACAGTAATAGTGGGAGACTTTAATACCCCACTCATACAATCTGGCTGTAATAGACGAAGTAAAGAGGAAAACATATTCACTTATGAGCCTCAAAAAATTCAGTTCACTCAGGAGAGTTTTAAAAAAAAAATAAAAAAATATAGACTTATTTGTTCATTCTGTAAATGTTTATTGACTATTTTATGGGTCTGGTACCACTTTGGGTATTAGGGAGGAAGAAGTGACAAATGTGATCCTGTCCTAAATATATTGTTGTAAAGATAGACCTACCAATACAAAATACCAAGATGTGCCTAAGATGAGGACACCCAAACTGGACTTTTAGTTTCCTGAACTTTTCATTTCCAGATCAAACCTCCTAATATAAGATGAATTTAATATGATTTTTTTTAAATGTTCTTTGTGATTAAAAACAGAAAGCCATTAGTTAAGAAATTACATATACTCCTCCCCACCATCACTCCCCTTCTTCCTTCCCATTTCCCTCCCACCCTCATTGATCCTCTAAAAAAAATAAATAGATAAATAAAAAGAAAGATGGGGGTGTAAAAGGGTGTGGTGGACAGGCCAGGCACACACAGTCTACAAAAGGACCATCACTTTACTTGTAAAAAAAAAAAAAAGTAAGTATGTGTATGTGTGTGTGTGTGTGTGTGTGTGTGTGTGTGTGTGTGTGTGTGTATGCATGCACATAGGACTTGAGCTTGGCTATACTTGCTTACATGTTGCTCTAACCTCTGTCCTCCATGTAGGATTTTAGATCAATAGTGGCCATACAGAAGCTTCTTCTATGAAGAAATGTCTATTGCTTGGTTAAGCCTTCAGTCTTCTGTTGGTTAATTGAGTCCTGTGTGCTGAATATAAATACTATGTGTTTCCCTAAAAAGCCCATCTGGGCTACAAATACAAATCACATGTGGCTTCCTGCAAGTCCATTCTGAACAAAATTAAGGATCTTTCATAAGCAAAGCTGTTCCCAAGGTTGGTGACCCCACTGAGGTTTACTCTAAGCTCATCATCTTCTCATGTAGGCAGAGAGGTGAGATGCCACTCCTGATTCATTGTGTCACGTGACCATATCTTGGAAGCCTCCTGAATAAGGTGTACATTATTAATTCAGAAGGCCAGGGAAAGTATATGAGTCTAAGCTGCTGCAAACCTTAAATGAGTTAAGAGAACTGAGTTAGTGCAACCTAAGCACAGATTACTCAGCAGGCTATTTGCTGCTAATGGAATCATTTTTGTTGTTTATCCACCCTTTCTTGAAATATCCTAATATGACTAAGTTCTCATAAAGGCTGTAAGATGCACATGCTAATTCCAGTGCAAAGAGAGTTTTTATATAAAATATAAAATTGGGGAGCCATTCAAATCCCTTTGCCCCCTTGCAATAAGCTATCAGTTAGTCCTCTCCACCAACAAGTTTCCTAGGGATATTATGAAGTGAGAGGTGTATTTATAAATTTATAATGAATTGATAAATAAGTGAAGAATGAAACCTGCTGCTTCATAGTTACTTTCTTCTCTCACATCTTTCATCCTCAAAGTTATCCTTCATTTAAGCATGTCAGGAGAGAACCTGAGTTTGGAATGGGGTCTTGATGGAGAGATTGAGACTGTAAGAAATGGTGTATAAAGAGCATAGAGAATGTGTGGTTGTTCAGGATTTGACCAGTGCATCAGAGCAACAAATTCTACTGCTCCATTCCCTCTAGAAGTTAGGAAGTTGGTTAATGGAGTAACCTATTTAAGAGGCCAGCCTAACTGACTCTGTAGAAAACACAACTTTTGATTTAAGTTGGTGGATTTCTTTTAATTGCAATAGTCAACTAAAAGTATTTGGGCTATTTACGTAGTGGCAGGAACATTATTTCACTGATCTGGTGTAACAGAATCTAAGGAGGTATTTTCCATTTCCAAATGTATGATGAGGTTGCTTCGAGAGTTGGCACTTCTGTGTCCCTAGGGTCTCTTGTCTGGTGAACCCCTTGCACTTCTAGCATGTGTGTTTGTCTTCCTGCTCAAATTCAGTTCTGAAAACACTGCTGTCTCACATCTCTTGGTGTTATAGATCCTCATGTTGCTGACTTCAGAGCTTCACTGAAAGCATCTCTGTAAAATTTCTAATTCATAAGGGCCAGCAGAGTTCATTCCTACCATATTGGCTGCTTAGTGATACATATTCATTCTCTGTAAAAATATAGATATATCTCTTTCTCTATGCCCAAAGACTAATTTTGATTTAAAATGAATCTGTCCTCTTTTGTTTATTGACCCAGAGGGATGGTATGGGGAGGGAGGAGGGAGGAGGGTTCAGGATGGGGAACACGTGTATACCTGTGGTGGATTCATGTTGATATATGGCAAAACCAATACAATATTGTAAAGTTAAAAAAAGAATAAAAATAAAAAAATAAATGAATCGGTGTGTTTTTTGTTTTTGGGAAGATTTGCCTTTACCTCTTTTACCTGATCTCTGGGTTTTGGGTTCCTCGTTGTCTGTGAGAAGGTAGCATGTAGATCAAACTTTAGAGATGTCAGCTCTCTTCCTTGAGAAGGGCATTGCTTTTGTTGAAAATGATCACAGTTATCAGTAAAATTATATGAGGGAGAATAAAGAATCTCATTATAGTAAAGTCAGGATTACCCTGTTTATGAGCTCAATTTAATTAATTATTAAAGGTTAAGACATTTAGAGAAAATTTTAAAAGCATGCTATTAAGGTCAAAGTGGCTGAGATTCAAGTTTAAATGGTTTTAGCTGTTGTGTTGTTTCAAGAGCTCTCTTCCATTTGGGAAGTTAATCTGAGATGTAAAGTGGAGAGACCTGGGCTGAGGGTCCGAATACTTGCTTCACATTCCTTATTTGCTACGAACTGGCTCTGAGACCTCAAATATGGCACTTACATTCCATTAGTAAGGAGATAAAAATACCATTTCTCAAGTCAGCTATGAGAGCATCTGACGGAGTGAGGGTCTGACTCACTGTGCATGTCCAGGGAAATTTTGGTTTACTTATACATGTTGATATTTAAGAGAGTTTATTCAGGAAATTTGTATGAGCCAGGAAATTTCATAAGATACTCGTGGTTATGCCTTGTGAGCACTGGTCCAGGATATTTTTTTAGTCTAGGAGATCATCATACCTGATCCAGAAGATTGGAGTTTTAGTTCAGATTTGTCCTGCATTTGTTGTGAAATCTGGGCACAAGTGTCATAGCCTTCCTTAAGTATTCAGTTTCTGCACCTGGTCTATAAGAATAATACCTCAAACATGTTAGTGTCATTTCTCTGTATATTTCTATAGCTGTAAAGTAAACACAGTGAAACTAGCCGCTTCAGAAGATCTTCACAAGGCTAACATGATTCAATACATGGAAATGTTCTAGCAGAGGGCTTCTTTCATGGTATGTACTCAATAAACATTCATTGGGATGAGTTTCCCTCCTTCCTAGAACTCACTTGAGTAAAATTGCCAGTTATAGAAATCGGAATGCTGAGTACCATGTTAATGCCTTGACAATTTTCTGGAAAGAAGAAATAAAAACCTGTCTAATGCTCCCAGTTTTATTTTACTGGCATTCTCTCTCCTCTCTGTCTCTGTTTTTTTCCCTTGGATGATGTCTTTTTGTGGCAGAGCAGCAACACCAGCAACTACAATCAGGGGCCAAAGGGCAGAAGGCACTGATGAGAAAGACCAGCCCTCCTGCCCAGTCCTCTTCTGTGCTGCTGGGTTTTCTCTGACAGGAATGCATGTATTTCTTCAGGAGCCCCGTAGCCAAGAGCACAACAGTTTTCTTGGAACCAGAGGCAGAAGGCTCCTGCTCCCTTGTGGTTCATATTCTCAAGCAGCACCCAAGCATGTCTTTATTTGGTGAAGTTCACAGCCTTTCCCTTCCTGCCTCAGCAGCTACTGTCCCAGCCTCAGCCCCAGTCATGAAAAGTGTGGCTGCTATGTGGATCATGTCTCAGGCAATTCAGAGAAGAAAACTCTGGATTTGGCTATGACTTCAGCTACAACTCTCTCATTCTCCTAGAAAACTATTGTGTTGGATGAAGCAAGAAGGTGCAAGCTGTAATACTTTCATGAAGGCCAAAGGTTGAGGAAGAAGTTGCCATTTCTCCTTCCTGTTTGCCACTCAAGGATCTATCTCCTGAATCCTTTTTAGAGTTCCTGGTATCCTGGTTTTATACATATACCCTGGTATTTGAATACATATACTGGTGCTCACAGCATTGGCTTAAAGTTGGTGGTTCTACTAGTCTCTAGCTGTATGACTTGGGCATTCAGTTCTCTCTGAGCCTCAACTTCCTCATCTTTATGATAGGAATAGTCATGTCTGTCTGCTTGCCTGGTCAAATAAAATCTTCTTCATATATTTGATACCTTAGGGTCCTGTACTTGAGTAGGAAGCTTGCATGTTACTTAACACAGCTTTTGCTGCCGAAGATGACCATTCCTTCATCAGCATCCGGGACAGATGATCCTCTAGTGTCAGACTGAGCTCTGAAGTGTTGGAAGCTACCCTCCTCGAGCTCAGATAGTGAGTTGTTCTTTGTGCTGATCTGAAATCTGAACTCTCCAGTAACTTTTGCCTCCTTGTTTCTGTGTCATCTCTGGATAACAGGACATTTAACCTCAAAATCTGTATACTGAAGACTACTGTAAAAAGTACCATTATTTTTCAAGCTGGATATCAAGTCATCTTTTCAGCTCCTTTGCTTGTTCTGCCCTTGGGGTTCTGATCTGGATTGACTGCATGGAACAGAACATGGCATCACGTTCTCCTAAATATTCTCAATGGTCTTTGTAGCATTGGTAATAAAACATTGCCTGATGACCCTAGAAGCAAGTCTGATTATTACTAATGGTAACTGTCCCCACCCATAGCGAAGTCTGCTCAAATTCTAGAGCCATGATTGACAAACCATGTTTCTTAATATGCTTTAAGTTATTTTTAGCATGGAAGTAATTTTCCCCTCTTGCATTGCCATTTCCTTCTCCGGGGATCTTCCTTACCCAGGGATCAAACCCAGGTCTCCTGTACTTCATGTGGATTCTTCACTACTGAGCTACCAGGGAAACCACACCTTATTCTAAAAAATAATAAAGATGCATTAAATTTAATAATAGAAAAGACCTAGAAAAAAATCTAAAGAATACTATGGAACTTATTTGTAGCCCATTTACTTTAAAAAATATATATTTTTATACCTTACACCTTAGTCATGTTTCCACAGAAATGATTGTATATTTAAGTGTAATCAGTGAAATTATGTAATGTGGTTATGTACCTATACATTTTGTTCTCTTATTGATCATTGCGTTGTGTTTTTCCATGTCATTATCAGTTATTTATAAGTATCATCATAATGGTTGCATCATAATACTGAATGAATATATACTACAATTTACTTAATGAACCCTCTATGGTAATCCCTAATTTGTAGCCAGTTTCCAAGAGCTTCAGAGCTATTCTCGTTGAGAAATGGAATAAGAGAGAAGGCAATACCTCTGGATTCTCACAGGAGGATTTTATTTTCCAAATGCTGGGGTACTCCCATTGCTCTGCTCTTCTTTTCCTGTGGGCAGAGTTAACAGGACATGGAGATCAGATCAGGATGTGGAGATCAGTTGGAAATCTAAAAAAGCAGGTGTGCTTAAAAAAGATCTGCACATATGTATTTATGACTGAGCAACTGAGCACATTAGTGAATATGTATCCTCATCTCACAAATTCATGTTTAAAATGTTATACTGATGATTTCTGTGATGAACAAGATGTTTGGTTTTGTTTCATTTACTGATACAAATGCGCCCCTAGAAGGGCTTGAACTGCCTCTTTCTGTGATCAAGGATTTTCCCTTGATTAAGGAAATCAAAGAAATCCAAGGATCAGAGAATTACTCTCCTTCATTGTCAGGATTTAATGCATTTAAATCCAGAGCTAGAATCAAAGTATCACAGATTTGTCTTCTCTTAACATAATTTGGGACTCTCTTGTTTGTTAGAGCATAGCTCTGGCTGATGGAAGGCTCTGCTCTCATATAATCACATCAGTCATCTGGGGTCATCATTTAAGGGCAATACCATCACTTCTCTGCAGACTTGCAGAACCAGTCACCAAGATAGGGGTATAGGAGTCTTCTTGTTTACAAACTTTCCAAGTGAATTTTGTCAGGTAAATTTAAGAAATGGATTGTGACCCACGCACAGAAACAGGTATCTAGGCCATCAATTTAGCCTGAAAGAGAATTGCCCTGCCTCCACACCTGTATTTCTAACAAGTCATAACATCTAAGATATTGAGCTTTACTTTGGATTTCATCTGGGATTATCAAAATCACACGGTTGGGAAGAAGTAGTTTCATAAACCTGTAGTGAGGGTGATGAAAGTTTCCCCCCCCCCCCCAATTAAAACATCATTTCTGAAAGAGGCAGCCCACATCTCCCCAAAGGCACTGCCACTATAGAGAATCAACCACATCTCTTCATCTTGGGCCAATCCCACCCTTGTGGAATGGATAAAAACTATGTATTATCACCTATGGGGACTGGCTGGTTTGATGTAGTAGTATGTGGTTGACTGTTGAAACAAAAATAAAGCCAAACAGAAACTTGTGGTTATTTAGTCCTGGTAGAATTCTCAAAACTTATTATAAAAGGCTAATCTGAGATAGCTTCACTCCATCTGTGCCATTTCTCCAGCCCAGAGAAGCATTAATCTTATTGGGTCTGGTTGCTAGGGTGCTTCCAACATGCTGCTCAGAGTTTTATGATGTCACAGGTTTCTGATTATGCAACTGAGAAGCTGCAAGTTGTGTATCACATGTGCTTATTAGGAAGGGTGAGAAGTCTGATTACCAAGATGATGTCCTGTTGCTAGTAGTAAGGGTGCTAATACCTGGTGGGCAGGTCCTCATAGTAGTGGGCTGCAGTGAACATTTTGAAAGTTCTGTGTTCTTCCCCTTCCTGTGGCATAATTTCAACAGTCAGGAAAACCAGGTCTTGAAACCTCTAACTTGGGTCCTAACTCAGGAAAGGGAGTTTATAGAAAGCAGTAGTGGGCGAGAGAGACCGTCAGTCTCTTCTACTTTTCACGTTAAAAAAAAAGTGTTGAGTATCCTGAGTCTGAGAGTTCTGAGTTGCTTAAAAATAGGAATAGCTTCTCATTTCTTTGTTGGGCCACCTGCAAAGAGCATTCATGCTTCCTGTTCCCCAAGTATTGTGAGGCTGTTGGATTTTTTGGGTGGGAGATGTCAGTATCTGGTTCCAGGAGAGCAGAAGCCACAGTAAACTGGGAGCATCCCTCCATTGAACTTTTGCCTCCTACAGAAATGCAGATGAAATCAAGGCGATTTGTCCATTGTGTATCTTTCCTGGAACATTGAAGAAATGAGAAGGAAGCTTCTTAAGTGTGTGCTGAGTTCTCCTGTGGAGGAGGAAAGAGGTGAGAATGGCCCCTATGAGTTATCACTTAACTATGCTGAATCCATGAAAGCCTTTACAGAGCAGCTGGTCTCTCCCTGGGTTGGGTGCCAGTCAAACCCAGAGGGTTATAGGTCTCAAAGGCCCTTTAGGTAAAGAATGTATGTAGATGCTGAAAACATTGCAGGCCCATTGCTCTGGAGCAGGGCCTGAGGGAACAAGTACATGTTCTAAGTAGGACCAGAACCATGGGTACAAGCAATGTGGGCCCAGCTGGCAGACTGAAGGAGCCCACAGAGGAGGATATGAGTCAGAGGGACAAAAATTTCAGAGGCAGAGCAAAGTAGGTAATCCTAAATCTCATAGAAAGCCAATGACTGTCAGATGTAAAAAAGACAGGTCAAGAGCATGGTGAGGCCCAGAATAAGAGGTCTCTTTCAAACTGAGTAGCCACTTGTTTCATCCCAGGAGCTTTTGTTTACTTCATCAAGTGGGGGTATGGTTTGGAGTTCAGGGCACTTTGGGGCCTTATTTGTGGTATTAAATAAAAGCATCCATGAGGGATTAAGGAAACACAGCTTGGGGTTCCCCTCCTGGAAGCTCCACAGATGGTGGCAGAGCAACTGCTATCTCCCTTGAGTCTCTTCATGTTTGTGACCACAGTGTTCCAGTGTCCCTCACACATAGGTGTCTTTCCAAAAAGTTCTGCTCAGTGGATACCAGATCTGTCCCCCAGCCACTCTTAAGACATGCTCATAAAGGAATGTGAAGAACTACAGCAGCAGGAAGCTCTCAACAAGGACCAGACATACCTCCACAGAGCACTGGCATATTTCTACATTTTCAAAAACATGCTTAAAGGGGAAAAAGGTTAACATCTGAGTCTTGACATCCTCTTATTTTCCTTACCTTCCTTGACTCCTGAACTTTTTGGGGAGTTTCATACTCTGAAAATGGCACATTACATCTAAAATACTTATTTCATATTTTTCTGCAAACTTTTTGCTCCTATTTTTATTTTGTGATTGTTTAGTATGTTCCATGGAGAAGGCAATGGCACACCACTCCAGTACTCTTGCCTGGAAAATCCCATGGACGGAGGAGCCTGGGAGGCCATAGTTCATGGGGTCGCTAAGAGTCGGACACGACTGAGCGACTTCACCTTCACTTTTCACTTTCCTGCATTGGAGAAGGAAATGGCAACTCACTCCAGTGTTCTTGCCTGGAGAATCCCAGGGACGGGGGAGCCTGGTGGGCTGCCATTTATGGGATCGCACAAAGTCGGACACGACTGAAGTGAATTAGCAGCAGTATGTTCCAAGCATAAGATGACTCCACCAACTGAATGTTCACTCAGGGCTAACGTTTCGATGGGTACATCCCCTTGGAAGCCACGTAACTCTGGCCAGTGGTGGTAAAACAGTCAGTGTTCCCATGTAACAATGACTACTCTTTGATGGTCTGGACTTTATGACACCATTCATCTGATAAATAAACAGAATAGAACAGGTGTACTCCCTCTCAGGTGTCCTTTCTGCCACAGTGCTGGCTCCACCATTGTCGGATAAACTAGTTTTTATGCAGACTGTGCATGTTGGAGAATTTGCTATCAGTGGGGTCTTTCTGGAGAAGTTTTGCAGACAGAACACATCTCCCCAGCTTGTTGTAAGTTCAGGAGAGAACTCCAATATTATTTCCTCAATCTTCCTGGCTAAACTGACCATAAACTTTGTTTTCCTTTCTTATAGCACCTTTTTTGTTGCTGATTAGAAAGGCAATACATACTAAATATAATAAATATTAAGCAACATAAACTATAAAAATCATGTGACTGTCACCCATTATTCAGCTGACATTTGTGGATAATCACCATTAACTAGTATATATTTTTTTCAGTTATTGTTTGATGCTTTCATGGATATGGAGAATGTATGCTGCTGCTGCTAAGTCACTTCAGTCGTGTCCGGCAGCCCACCAGGCTCTCCCATCCCTGGGATTCTCCAGGCAAGAACACTGGAGTGGGTTGCTATTTCCTTCTCCAATACAGGAAAGTGAAAAGTGAAAGTGAAGTCACTCAGTCGTGTCCGACCCTCAGCGACCCCTTGGAAGGCAGCCTTTCAGGCTCCTCCATCCATGGGATTTTCCAGGCAAGAGTGTATATCTATTTATAAAATAATGTTTAAATACACAAACGCACACAGAGTTCAGTTCATGCAAAGCAGATTATACAGTTGGCCTCTCACTGCCAATAGATTTGAGTCATTTTTTCTTTATCAATCCATGCAGATATATATCATTTTTTTAGTAATAGATTTTATGTTTCAGGTTTACAGTCAGAAAAATTGTGCAGGAAGAACAGAGAATACCCAGAACAGAGAATAACCATTCTACTTATGTGCACAGCCTCTCCCTCGTTCATCATGCCACTGAGGGAGTCATTTCCTAGGCAGATTGATAAGGAGTCTAGGGGTCCCCAAGGAGAGAGGGGTCTGGAATTCTCAAGGAGGAAGAAAGGACAAACTTTTTTTCTTTCTCCACATTCCTTAGGATTATACAACAATGTATCTGGCCTGAGGACAGTGTTATCTTAAAATGTAAATTAGGGGGTAGACCTGGTCAAGGATGCATCCTGCCTGAGAAATCTTAAAATGTAAATTAGGTCTTTACAACCTCCAGACATTCTTTAGAGTATATAACTTCATTGCTAATGTTAGTAAGGGGGTACTCTTTCTGTCCCCTTCTGATGCCTATTTCAGAAGCTTTCTCTGTCTCCTTTATACTTTAATAAAACATTATTACACAAAAGCTCTGAGTGATCAAGCCTCATCTCTGGCCCTGGATTGAATTCTTCTCCTCCAGGGGCCAAGAATCCCGATATCTTCGCCTGACACAACAACCTTTCACAACTACACACTGGTACATTTGTTACATAAACAACCATTAACACACCATTATCAACCATAATTTACATTAGGAATTATTCTTTGTATTGTGCATTCTGTGGGTTTTGATAAATGTATGATGACATATTCCCACTATTATAGCATTAATAATATAGCATTAATAGTAATATAATATTAATATTATTCTCATTATCATAGCATTATAATCTATTATACAGAATAGTTTATGTATCCTAAGGATCCTTTGTGCGCCACCTCTTCATCCCTTCTTATCATAAACTCCTGACAACCACTGACCTTTTTATTGTCTTCATAATTTTACTCTTCATAATGTCATATAGTTGGAACCATAGAGCACATGGTCTTTCCAGTTGGCATGTATCACTTTGCAATATACATCTATGGCTCCTCCATGCCTTAATGTGACTTTATAGTTGATTTATTTTTGTATGTTGAGTAATATTCCATTGCATGGATATACCACAATTTATTTGTCCATTCACCTACTGAAGGATATCTCCCTTGCTTCCATATTTTGGAAATCATGGGTAAGGCTGCTCTAAACATTTGTGTTCAGGTTTTTGTGTGAATCTAATTTTTCAGCCTAGTTGGTTAAATACTGAAGAATGTGAAAGTTGAACTACATGATAAGGATACATATAGTTTTGTAAAATATGCCAAACTTTCTTTCAAAGTGAATTTAGCCTTTCTTGAATCCTTTCTTTGGTGATGTATTTAAAAAGTTATTTCCAAACTCAATCATTTAGACTTTCTCCTGTAGGAATTTTATAGCTTTTGTTTTACATTTAGTTCTGCAATTCATTTTGAGTTAATTTTTATGAAAGGTGTAAGTTCTGTGTCATGTGTATTTCTAGTTGTTCCAGCCTCACTTGTTGGGAGGCTCCTGTATTCGCTGACTTGTCTTTGCTCCTTTGTCAAAGATTGGTTGACTCTATGTATGTGCCAATTGTATTTTGCCAATACCACACTGCCTTGATTATAACAACTTTGCAGTAATCTTAAAGTCAAGAAGTGTCAGTCATCTTAACTTTTTTCTGTTCCTTCAATATTATGTCAGCTATTCTGGTCTTTTGCCTCCCCACATAAACTTTAGGATCAATGCACTCATATCCACAAAATAACTTTCTGGGGTTTTGATTGAAATTATACTGAATTTGTAAATTACAGCAGGAAGAACCAACCTCTTAACACTATTGAGTCCTATTCATGAATATGGATTATCACTTCAGTTTTCCTTTGAGTTTTTTCAACATAGTCTTATAATTTTCCATCAGTTTAGTTCAGTTCAGTCGTTTAGTGGTGTCTGACTCTTTGTGACCCCATGAATTGCAACACGCCAGGCCTCCCTGTCCATCACCATCTCCCGGAGTTCACTCAGACTCATGTCCATCGATTCAGTGTTGCCATCCAGCAATCTCATCCTCTGTCGTTCCTTTCTCCTCCTGCCCCCAATCCCTCCCAGCATCAGAGTCTTTTCCAATGAGTCAACTCTTCGCATGATGTGGCCAAAGTACTGGAGTTTCAGCTTCAGCATCATTCCTTCCAAAGAAATCCCAGGGCTGATCTCCTTCAGAATGGACTGGTTGGATCTCCTTGCAGTCCAAGGGACTTTCAAGAGTCTTCTCCAACACCACAGTTCAAAAGCATCAATTCTTCGGCACTCAGCTTTCTTCACAGTCCAACTCTCACATCCATACATGACCACTGGAAAAACTACAGCCTTGACTAGACAGATCTTTGTTGGCAACGTAATGTCTCTGCTTTTGAATATGCTATCTAGGTTGGTCATAACTTTCCTTCCAAGGAGTAAGCGTCTTTTAATTTCATGGCTGCAGTCACCATCTGCAGTGATTTTGGAGCCCCCCCCCCAAATAAAGTCTGACACTGTTTCCACTGTTTCCCCATCTATTTCCCATGAAGTGATGGGACCAGATGCCATGATCTTCGTTTTCTGAATGTTGAGCTTTAAGTCAACTTTTTCACTCTCCACTTAGACTTTCATCAGGAGGCTCTTCATTTCCTCTTTGCTATCTGCCATAAGGGTGGTGTCATCTGCATATCTGAGGTTATTGATATTTCTCCTGGCAGTCTTGATTCCTGCTTGTGCTTCTTCCAGCCCAGCGTTTCTCATGATGTACTCTGCATAGAAGTTAAATAAGCAGGGTGACAATATACAGCCTTGCTATGTTGCTAAGTCGCTTCAGTCGTGTCTGACTCTTTGCGACCCCAGAGACGGCAGCCCACCAGGCTCCACCGTCCCTGGGATTCTCCAGGCAAGAACACTGGAGTGGGTTGCCATTTCCTTCTCCAATACAGCCTTGAGGTCCTCCTTTTCCTATTTGTAAACATTCTGTTGTTCCATGTCCAGTTCTAACTGTTGCTTCGTGACCTGCATACAGATTTCTCAAGAGGCAGGTCAGGTGGTCTGGTATTCCCATCTCTTTCAGAATTTTCCACAGTTTATTGTGATCCACACAGTCAAAGGCTTTGGCATAGTCAATCAAGCAGAAATAGATGTTTTTCTGGAACTCTCTTGCTTTTTCGATGATCCAGCGGATGTTGGCAATTTGATCTCTGGTTCCTCTGCCTTTCCTAAAATCAGTTTGAACATCTGGAAGTTCACGGTTCACATATTGCTGAAGCCTGGCTTGGAGAATTTTGAGTATTACTTTACTAGTGTGTGAGATGAGTGCAATTGTGCAGTAGTTTGAGCATTCTTTGGCATTGTCTGTCTTTGGGATTGGAATGAAAACTGACTTTTTCCAGTCCTGTGGCCACTTCTGAGTTTTCCAAATTTGCTGGCATATTGAGTGCAGCACTTTCACAGCATCATCTTTCAGGATTTATAACTCTTAAACATTTTTTGTTTGGTTTATCCATCAGGTTTCTTTCTTTGTTTCTTTTTTTTTTTTTTTTGGATGCTAATGCTAATGTTACTCATCCTATTTAATGGCTGTAAGAGTCTATTCTATGGATGTGATTAAGAACCCTCATTAATTCTTAAGCTTATCTTTATTTTGGATTATTTTTAAAAGTGAACAAACAAAAGCACCCAGGTGGTGCTAGTGGTAAAGAATCCTCCAGCCAATACAGGAAATGCAAGAGGTGTGGGTTTAATCCATGGGTCAAGAAGATTCCCCTGGAGGAGGAAATGGCAACCTTCTCTAGTATTCTTGCCTGGAAAATTCCAGGGGCAGAGGAGCCTGGTGGTCTACAGTCCATGGTGCTGCAAAGAGTTGGACACAATTAAGTGTGTATGCATGCATGCACACACACACACACACACAGTTTATTCACCACCCAACACCAAATCAAAGATGGTGATATATTACTTGTTCAAGCTGAAGATCCAGAAAATAAAGGAAACCAATCTATATTTATCACTCAGGATGATAATGGTTAAATATACCAGCATAAATAGCAGCAAACTAGATTGCATGAATTGGATAAGCCCACTCTAAAATAAATACCTAAAACAACTTAGTCTGATAGATAGATAGGTGTGTGTGTCTATGTGTGTGTGTGTTTCTAAGAACCATTGATTCAAAATAGCATAGTGGAACCTTAACATTCTTCTAGTTCTCAGTTACATTTGTAACCAAGCCAGAGAAATGTAAAATGATGTTTCACAATAGAAGTCTAAATTTTGATTGATTACAGATCATTTCTGGATACCTTTGATTTGTACTTGCTCACATCTCTAATGTACTTTGTAAGATTAGACTTCAAAGGAGGGTTTTCCTTGAACATTTAGGAAGAGTTTTAATTTATTGTTTAATTTATTGTTTGTCTGGTGTATCATTTAAAAGCCTGGAAACCTCCTCTTTAGGATTTAGGCAGTTGTCTCCATGATATCCTGAAGCCTCTTCTGTTCCACCTGCTCAGGAAATGTAAACCCTGGTTGTAGCTGATTTGGAGTTTAAATGGACTGTAACTCAAGTGTGACGGCAACTCTACTGTTTGTTCAGCAGGCTGTTAAGCCTGTCATTTCCCAAGGCATCCCACAAAACAAAGTTTTATTTAATTGTTCAAGCAAAAAATAAAAATATTCAGGTGCTATACTTGTCTGAAGCTGTTTTCTTGGATCTTGACATCAGCTAGCATTTAAGTTAGAGAGAAATAAACTTGGTGAGATAGCTCCATGAAGATTGAAGACCACAATAAAATTGTTATACACAAGGTCTCAAAAGGATGGTTTGTAGATAAAAATGTGGCATGAAAGAAATGTTCTTTACTCTTATATAAATTATTCAAAAAATATTTAGAGAAAACAATAAATAGGCCACAGTTGCACAGTAAATCCAGATGAGCAGACCCTATATGTTTGGCTTACTACTTTGTCCTTAAACTCTTATTTATAACACCAGCAATTAATATGAATCTAGCAGTGATAGTACAGTCTACTAACAAGTGATAGTACAGTCATTCTCATCAGATTGATTCATAATGAGGAATTTAGACAGGTTGATTTAAAGCAAAGTAAGATAGTGATTGGAGAAGGCAATGGCACCCCACTCCAGTACTCTTGACTGGAAAAACCCCATGGATGGAGGAGCCTGGTGGGCTACAGTCCCTGGGGTTGCTGGGAGTAGGACATGACTGAGCGACTTCACTTTGACTTTTCACTTTCATGCATTGGAGAAGGAAACAGCAACCCACTCCAGTGTTCTTGCCTGGAAAATTCCAGGGACGGGAGAGCCTGGTGGACTGTCATCTATGGGGTCGCACAGAGTCGAACACGACTAAAGCGACTTAGCAGCAGCAGCAAGATAGTGATTACCAGTCTTAAACATGATTTGGCCTTGGTGTTCAACAATTGAGTTTCTAGCTCCTTGGGGTAGGGAGGATCTGAATGGATTTCGACAAGGATCCTATATGAGTCACTTTGTTTTGATACATTTTTTAGCAACAGTTATAGCACTTTGAACTTTGTGGATGACGGATGATGAGTTTGAGAGGGAGATATGTTTGGCTATTTTAAAAGTCCTATTGTAGTTTTTAATTACAATGATAGTTACAGGTGTAGATATTATGATATTACAGGTGTAGATATGCATCATCTCTAAGGCTGCAGATGTCAAGCAGATATGGCTCCTGTGTTAGACGGTGGTCGACTGAAAAGTGATCACCTAAAGGGGACAGCAGATGTCCGTCTTCAGCTGAATCTTAACACCATGCCAAAGAGAGTGCAAGAAAGAGCTGAACATCTTCAGGTTTGTTTTGAGCTTAGGCAAATGACTTGCTTTGGCCAATAGAATGTTTAAAAATTGTTTATCATTCATACAGAATCTTGAAAAAACTGCTTGCGTGAGTTCATCTCCTCTTTTGGAATCCTGCTAACATAAGTACAAGCTTAGGCTAACCTGCCTGAGGATGGAAGCCCACAAGAGGAAGGAAATGTATCCTAGACAACCAGCCTCGAGCTAGCTGATTTCTAAACATGAGGGAGCCCAACCAAGGTCAGCAGAAACACAGTACTGAAGCTTACTACAGACACATGGTAAGTACAGCTAGGCCTGGCCTAGATCAGCGGAATTGCTCAGTAACCTCACAAATTCATGAGAAATAATAAACATCATTGGTGCTTAACACTAAGGTTTCATGGTTGTTGGTTAGACAGCATTAATGAGGTGTCAGATAACTGGTACACCTTCCATGGAAAGTGGTCAGTATTTTAGCTATAGACAGTCATATTTCATTGATTCTAAGGTGCTTAGATGAGGTGCCTTCTTGAATTTTTTAGAAGCCATCTATAGAAAATTTTCACTCAGTACCACTATAATTGCCACCTGGCTGACATTGACTATTATATCCATCAATTCTAAGATGCATCCTGAATTTTAAAGATGCCAAAATGCAGAAAGTATGCTTATTGTAGAAAATGTTATCAAGAATCCTCAGGATAGTTGATGCCTTTGAGTGTAGCTAGAACCCAACTCTTTGGAGCCAGAATATATTGTAAAAATGGAGGTTGTCAGCATGATACAGTATAAAATAAGAATTTTAGGTTTCTAGAGAACAAAGGACCTGGAGAATGTGTGGCAAAAGGTAATCTTTGTTAAAGCAGGTCAACACTGTCCTCTTTGACCTTCTAGATGACCAAGGAGGAGCAAATTGGGTGACTTGGGAATATTCTCTGAGTTGCTTAAACAGTACAAGGGCAAAGGCTTAAGAAACAAAGCTTTCTTTCACACTTAGTTTGAGGTTATAAAATATGTCCCCTTGGGTCTCCTTGTGCTGAATTAGGATGGTGTTTAATTAAGCTGCCTATAAATGGTGTTGGAACAGACAGGGAGAGTTTAAATATTACAATTAAAGACACTCATTTATGTTTTGCTTTTTATGTTTCCTTAGGGTTTGTACATTACACAGAGACAAATTACTATTTTATTCTATTATCTCAATCTTTTATAATCTTTGGTAGATTGGGCTAAAAGGGTTAATATTGGGCAGTCAGATTTGTAATGGATATTTGCAAATATTACAAAAGTCAATACTTTCGTTTTATTATTTTATATTATTTTCGACCAAAAAAGGCCCTAGGTTGAATCCTACCCTTAATTCCAGAATTATCTTCTCCTGATGAAGATAAAGCATATACGCCTTCAAAAAAGAAACCCCAAATTCTATAAACACCATATGTAGACTCCAGCGGTTACTGCAACCATTTCCCCTAAACTGTTTGAAAAAATGGTGGCACTACAGGGATCCTGAATGTCCCTTCATAGCAAAATCCCAGAAGTAAGCAGTTATTAGTCAAGAGAAATTAGGATACTGTAGTTGGGTGCTGAGCTTATCCTGGATCCTCTTTCTGCCAAGGGATTCCTCTTCTTCCCTTGTGTCCATGTCTAAGATGGTACCTTGAATTATTGACCTTGGGAATCAGGCTACTGAATTATTCCCCTTACCTAAAATAGAGCTTTGATTTTCTGCCCATACCTCTTGTGGCTTCCAGGGGGAGCAAATTCTGGTTCTACTTTATACTAGGCCTGTGACCTTGACTAAGTTTTCTGGTTTTGAAATTCAGTTTTTTTCTTTGTTAAAGATTTGCTGGTAGTAGTAATACTGCCTTATAATGTATGGTGAAACTTAGGAACAGCAACTCTGCATAAAGACAAGACATAAAGAGGTCACTTCCCATTCGTCTATCTTTATTGTTTCTTTTCTGTTCTTTTCTTTAGGGGGGTGTGTTTTTTTAAATCCTGAGTTTTTCTCTCTGGGCCTGGGTACAGCTACCACACCTTTACTCCCTCTCAAATGGCAAGGGTCTGTGTTACCTAGTGATGGGGCATTCTCCTTTGTGATGAATTTCCCTGAAGGGACCACCAACCTAGAGTACCACTGCTCATCTTACACTATGACACAGTTTCTCTAACTGAATGTGTTCCTGACCATCCATGAGCATGCTGTGATCTCTTTCCTTTCCCAAGAAAGTCCTGAAACACACTGCCTCTCCTTTGTGGCTCTGGAATCAGTAGCAACCAGGTAAGGGACAATGTAGATGAATCAGTGCAACCCATTACTATTTTACATATGTGTAAATTGAGGTTTAAAGAAGCTAAGTAAATCACAGATTCTATAGCTACTAAGAAACTAAGTGGCAAAGTCAGTATATAACCTCAGGTAGTGAGACACCACAGTTCTTTGTTTCTCTCCAAAAACCACAGTTCTCTGTTTCCCTCCAATTGAAGCCATCCTCAGGTGGGCATTAGGCATTTTCAGACTCAAACAGACTCTCAGGCAAACTGGATGTGTTGGAGAAGTCCTGAGGAACTAAGGAGAAAAGGTCATCATGGTTCTGTTAAGAAAGGAGCTATTAATACACTTGTGCTCACAAATGATCAAATTTGGGACCTTGTTAGGGTTTTCTCAGGTGTCAAAAATCAGTAGAGTTTAGGTGCACTGTGGCAAATGACAAAGAGGGAACTAGATTCCCATGGTCGAGTCTACGAGCACCAAAGAATGAAACACCTTCTGGGTATAAAGGGAAAGACAGGGCCACATGCCCTTCCCTCTCTTGGACTCTACCCTGTGTCCTGTGGCATATGAAGCTAGAGGATATTTGTATGAGAGCCAGATTTATTGCTAACCAGCAGAAACGTCCCTCCTAATTATTTGAAATAATGCTGTTGATTAAAAATAAGTCCTTTCAGTGACTGTAAATTAAATAAGGGCATCAGGAATAGTATTTCATGAAGCAAAACATAGTGTATGTATTTCTGTGCTTGTACTTCAATATCAAAACTTCATGATTTAAAAACATAAACATTCAAGATTTTAAGATGCTTCTATTTGCCTCTCTTCAGGAAACTTCATCTTTAGCTTTAAATTCTTGGGATATGAGATCATCTAATAATTTCGTCTGCCTTTTGGCAATTTCAGGGTATGAAAACTATTTTTTGCAACACATGCTTTATTACATATAAAATAAATGCTTTTTTTTTACCTTTCAAAAATTAAAATTTATTAGGATGCATGTATGGTCACCAGCTCTTGCTTCAGAAACTGTTCTTGTTTGAAAGTCACATAAATGAACTCTACTTAAAATGTAGGAGAGACATTTATTGGGGAGAAGGCAGCAGGAACCTCAACAGAGTTTCTACCAAAGCAACAGTTTGGTTCATGAACTTCTGAGCTTCAGACATTCCCTTACTCTTAGTATCATTAATCAAGATTCAAAGTCCTGAAAAATAAGATCCAGTTGACCAAGATTGGGACACCAACTCACATCTTGGCTTTTCCAGGAGATGGAAGAGAGGCAATATGTCCTCCTTGACTCTCATCAGGGAGAGGTGGCAGAGGGAGGTTGGGCTTAGGTTCTGCCAAGAACTTTGGCAAATTACCCAAATTACACTTTGGAAAATTACCCACATAAGAGATGGGCAGGTTGAATGTTAACAAGTCAAGAGCAAAAAAAAATTTTTTTCTTCTAAAAAAAAATATATAAGGACTATATATAATGTGTATGTGTGTATCTTGCCTTATATAATGCATATATTTCTGGAAAGCTTTCTTATTTCAGCTATAAAAGGGTAGCCATTTATTTGTAATAATTTGGGTGCTGCATCTCTTCACAGCTAGTAATCAAAAGCAGAGCCACAGATTGATTTTGTTTAAAAGTTGAATTGTTCTGTAATGGCTTTTTCCAAGGGAAAGAGGCTGAATATGTAATTGAGATCCCTTGGGGAAGAGGATTCTGAATTCTGCCAGCAGGAAACTCCTCTCTTGAATAGACCCTGATGGAAGATTTCATCACAGATCCCATCACTTCAACCAGACAATTATCCTTTAGGGACTGAATGTTCTGGCATCCCGTTTTTTTTTTTTTTTTTTCTTTTTTGTGTGTGTCTGTGAGCATGTGTGTGATTTTTCTTTGTAAGATGCATGTGATTTCAACTCTGGCTAAAATGATTGATTTTATCCTCTTTTTCAAGGAATCATGTTTGTTAGCTGAGTGCCTGCTAAGAGCCTCTTTATTTTTCTTTAAAGTTTACTTATGGTGATAAGGATTTCCTTGAGGGACACCAACTGAGGACACATTTTCTCTTTTCCAGAAAACTGGGACGCAGAAATCACATGCTTGATATCTTGGTTTTCTTGTCCTTTCCTATTGATGAACCCCCTGCTAGCCCCTGCTAGCTAGAATTTCAGGCAATTCTAGTGGCCTTCTGATAAGACATAATCTGACCTGGTACTTAGGAAAATTGATGCTGTTATTTGTTTTGTCTGCACAAAGATTACAAGGAAGGAAAAAGCTTCCTTTATCTCTTTCAAGAAAAATCAATAATTGGAGTTTTTGTGGCCATCTCTGAGAATCTGTGCTTAAGAGTTGGCCGTTAAATGTGGCTATAACCAAAACCCAATGCCTCCAAGTGGTCGGTAATCAGAGCCTAGAGACTAAGGGAGCTTCTAGCCCTAGGGACCCTGCATACTTAGGGATTTCAAGTCCCATTCAAATTTTATTTAATATAGAATGATAAAAATTAAGGCTGAATTTGCCAAGTTAGTACATTAAAATGAAAACAAAACAAAAAATAAAACACCACAACCAAACTTCCAGCAGTTAACAATGGAATTCAAAAAGATGTTTTTATTGCCAAAAGGACAAACGCACATAATCTCAAATTAAAGGATGATCATTTATCTTGAATAAATTTAGTTTTATGAAAAACACATACTTTATTTTCTTATTTTTTCTTATATTTAAAACATGCCTCATTAAAACCATCAGCATTACCCTCTATAATGAAGATAAATCTCCCAAATTAAACAGTGAGTGAAAGAAGCTAGACACAAAATTGATCATGTTGCATAGTTCCATTTATAGAAGTGATATAAACAGGAGAAACTGATCTCTGATGCTCTGGGTTAAGGCAATGGGTTTTCATCAAGGGGTAGATGGAATTATCTGGAAAGTAATGAGGGTTGAGAGTGGGCACATTTCTAGGATATCAGTGATGTTTTGTTTCTTGATCCAAGTAATGCTACATGCATTAATTCACTTTGTGAAAAATTCAGCAAGATTTACACTATTTTCATTCAGAAAACGAAGATCATGGCATCTGGTCCCATCGCTACATGGGGAATAGATGGGGAAACAGTGGAAACAGTGTCAGACTTTGTTTTTCTGGGCTCCAAAATCACTGCAGATGGTGACTGCAGCCATGAAATTAAAAGACGCTTACTCCTTGGAAGGAAAGTTATGAGCAACCTAGATAGCATATTCAAAAGCAGAGACATTACTTTACCAACAAAGGTTCGCCTAATCAAGGCTATGGTCTTTCCTGTGGTCATGTATGGATGTGAGAGCTGGACTGTGAGGAAGGCTGAATGCCGAAGAATTGATGCTTTTGAACTGTGGTGTTGGAGAAGACTCTTGAGAGTCCCTTGGACTGCAAGAAGATCCAACCAGTCCATTCTGAAGGAGATCAATCCTGGAATTTCTTTGGAAGGAATGATGCTAAAGCTGAAACTCCAGTATTTTGGCCACCTCATGCGAAGAGTTGACTCATTGGAGAAGACTCTGATGCTGGGAGGGATTGAGGGCAGGAGGAGAAGGGGACGACAGAAGATGAGATGGCTGGATGGCATCACTGACTCGATGGATGCGAGTCTGAGTGACCTCCGGGAGCTGGTGATGGACAGGGAGGCCTGGCGTGCTGCGGTTCATGGGGTCGCAAAGAGTCGGACACGACTGAGCGACTGATCTGATCTGATATGTATTTTGTCGTGCATTCTGCTTCAGTTAAAATAAATAAAAAATAAAGGCTATGAAATTAAAGCCCTGTATAGACCCACTTGGCATTTGGAAAGCACTAATCTGGTTTGGTTTCCCTTTTGACAAATGAAGAAACTGAGAACCTGAGAGGGAAACTAGTTCAAAGTCATGAAGCAAATCAGTGATTCAGCTGAGCATGGAGTCCAGGCTTCCTCAGCTGAGTCCAGGGTCCTTGCCGTGCTGTAGGCCCCTTCATCCTGAGATAGTCATTGTGCTGAAGGCATCTCTACCAGGCAAGGCCCAACTTCCAGGAAGGTGCATGTTCAGGTGCTTGTACCTGGCAGACATTCATTCCGTACTTACTGAGTAAGACCTCAAATTCGTATTGTTGTTACCAATCTTCAGCCAGGGAACTGGATACCTCTTGATAGTTAGCTTACCTCTGTCATACTTATAAATTGATTGGTAATTTTATTATCTCTTTAAGAAAATATATTTTCCCTTCTTTTTTCAAGAAAAACTTGTCTCCTTGAACTCTTGAAGCTCTCCAGCCATTCTTTTTCTTTCTAGTGGGTCTCCTGCCCTTCTTACAGATATGCTCAATATCCCCTTGTCTTAGCAAATACAATTTTAAAAAAAGCAAAAAAAAAAAAAAAATCAAAAGTAGCCTCTTTCTTTGTTTCTAATAGTGAGTAATATGTACTGGGTGTCCATCATGTGTGCACCTGCCAGCCCAGCCCACGACCAGGCAAGTCCAGATTCCCTTTTGAGTTATTTCTTTACATCTTCAAATTGTTTAAGGAAGACAGGTAGTCATTCATTAATTCTTCTCCTCACGTCCAGTTTTCCCCCCACAATCCATGGTAGCCCATGGTTATTTGCACTGGTCTCTGGACACTGTTTTATTGAAGGATGTCAAAGTTTTCTTAGTTGTATGTCCCTAGATCCTAATTTTAATGGGATAGAGTATCTGTGATCCTGAAGCTCATATTAATGGACCCCTGTTTTAATTTTTCTTTTAGTTATTTATTTTAATTGGAGGCTAATTACTTTGCAGTATTGTGGTGATTTTTGCCATACATTTACATGAATCAGCCATGGATGTACATGTGTCCCCCATCCTGAAACACCCTCCTACCTCCCCTCCCCATACCATCTCTTAGAGTTGTCCCAGTGTACCAGCTTTGAGTGCCCTGTTTCATACATTGAACTTGAACTGGTGATCTGTTTCACATATGGTAATATACATGTTTCAATGCTATTCTCTCAAATCATCTCACCCTCGCCTTCTCCCACAGAGTCCAAAAGTCTGTTCTTTATATCTGTGTCTCTTTTGCTATCTCACATATAGGGTCATCATTACCATCTTTCTAAATTCCATATATATATATATATATATATATATATATATGCATTAACATACTGTATTGGTGTTTTTCTTTCTGACTTTTTCCACTCTGTATAATAGGCTCTAGTTTCATCCACCTCATTAGAAATGATTCAAATGTGTTCTTTTTAATAGCTGAGTAATATTCCATTGTGTACATATATCACAAATTTCTTATGCATTCGTCTCCTGATGGCCATCTAGGTTGCTTCCATGTCCTAGCTATTGTAAACAGTGCCGTGATCAACATGGGGGTACATGTGTCTCTTTCGATTCTGGTTTCTTCAGTGTGTATGCCCAGCAGTGGGATTGCTGGGTCATATGGCAGTTCTATTTCCAGTTTTTTTAAGGAATCTTCACACTGTTCTCCATAGTGGCTGTACTAGTTTGCATTCCCACCAACAGTGTAAGAGGATTCCCTTTTCTTTGCACCCTCTCTAGTATTTATTGTTTGTAGACTTTTGGATAGCAGCCATTCTGACCCGTGTGAGATGGTACTCATTGTAGTTTTGATTTGCATTTCTCTAATAATGAGTGATGTTGAACATCTTTTTATGTGTTTGTTAGCATCTGTATGTCTTATTTGGAGAACTGTTTGTTTAGTTCTTTGGCCTATTTTTGATTGGGTTGTTTATTTTTCTGGTATTGAGCTGCATTAGCTCTTGTACATTTTTGAGATTAATTATTTGTCAGTTGCTTCACATACTATTATTTTCTCCCATTCTGAAGGCTTTTTCACCTTGCTTATAGTTTCCTTCACTGTGCAAAAGCTTTTTAATTAGGTCCTATTTGTTTATTTTTGCTTTTATTTCCATTACTCAGGGAAGTGGGTCATAGAGGATCCTGCTGTGGTTTATATCAGAGAGTGCTTTGCCTATGTTTTCTTCTAGGAGTTTTATAGTTTCTGGTCTTACATTTAGATCTTTAATCCATTTTGAGTTTATTTTTGTGTATGGTGTTAGAAAGTGTTCTAATGTCATTCTTTTACATACGGGTGACCAGTTTTCCCAGCACCACTTGTTAAAGAGATTGCCTTTTCTCCACTGTATATTGTTGCCTCCTTGTCACAGATAAAGTGTCCATAGGTGCGTTGATATATCTCTGGGCTTTCTATTTTGTTCCATTGATCTACATTTCTGGCTTTGTGCCAGTACCATACTGTCTTGATGACTGTAGTGTTGTAGTATAGCTTGAAGTCAGGCAGGTTGGTGCTTCCAGTTCCATTCTTCTTTCTCAAGATTGCTTTGGCTATTTGAGGTTTTTTGTATTTCCATACAAATTGTGAAATTATTAGTTCTAGTTCTTTTGAAAATACTGTCGATAGCTTGATAGGGATTGCATTGAATCTATAGATTGCTTTGGGTCGTATACTCATTTTCACTATATTGATTCTCCCAATCCATGAACATGGTTTATTTCTCCATCTATCTGTGTCACCTTTGATTACTTTCATCAGTGTTTTATAGTTTTCTATACATAGGTCTTTTGTTTCTTTAGGTAGACTTATTCCTAAGTATTTTATTCTTTTCATTGAAATGGTGAATGGAATTGTTTCCTTAATTTCTCTTTCTGTTTTCTCATTGTTAGTGTATAGAAATGCAAGGTATTTCTATGTATTAATTTTATATCCTGCAACTTTACTATACTTGTTGATTCAATTCAGTTCAGTCGCTCAGTTGTGTCCGACTCTTTGCAACCCCATGAACCACAGCATGCCAGGCCTCCATGTCCATCACTAACTCCTGGAGTACACCCAAACCCATGTCCATTGAGTTGATGATGCCATCCAATCATCTCATCCTCTCTTGTCCCCTGCTCCTCCTGCCCTCAATCTTTCCTAGCATCAGGGTCTTTTCCAATGAGTCAGCTCTATGCATCAGGTGGCCAAAGTATTGTATTTTCAGCTTCAACATCAGTCCTTCCAATGAACACCCAGGACTGATATTTGTTGATTAGCTCTAGTAATTTTCTGGTGGTTTATTTAGGGTTTTCTATGTAGAGGATCATGTCATCTGCAAACACCGAGAGTTTTACTTCTTCTTTTCCAATCTGGATTCCTTTTATTTCTTTTTCTTCTCTGATTGCTATGGCCAAAACTTCTAAAAGTATTTTGAATAGTAGTGGTGAGAGTGGGCACCCTTGTCTTGTTCCTGACTTTAGGGGAAATGCATTCAATTTTTCACCATTGAGGATATCCTTATGGCAGAAAATGAAGAAGAACTAAATAAAGTCTCTTAATGAAAGTGAAAGAGGAGAGTGAAAAAGTTGGCTTAAAGTTCAACATTCAGAAAGCTAAGATCATGGCATCTGGTCCCATCACTTCATGGTAGATAGATGGGGAAACAGTGGAAACAATGGCTGACTTTATTCTTCTGGGCTCCAAAATCACTGCAGATGGTGACTGCAGCCATGAAATTAAAAGATGCTTACTCCTTGAAAGGAAAGTTATAACCAACCTAGACAGCATATTCAAAAGCAGAGATATTACTTTGCCAACAAAGTTCCGTCTAGTCAAGGCTATGGTTTTTCCTGTGGTCATGTATGGATGTGAGAGTTGGACTGTGAAGAAAGCTGAGGGTTGAAGAACTGATGCTTTTGAACTGTGGTGTTGGAAAAGACTCTTGAGAGTCCCTTGGACTGCAAGGAGATCCAACCAGTCCATCCTAATGGAGATCAGTCCTGAGTATTCATTGGAAGGACTGATGTTGAAGCCAAAACCCCAATACTTGGGCAACCTGATGCAAAGAGCTGACTCATTAGAAAAGACCCCGATGCTGGGAAAAATTGAGGGCAGGAGGAGAAGGGGATGACAGAGGATGAGATGGTTGGATGGCATCATTGACTCAATGGACATGGGTTTGGGTGGAATTTAGGAGTTGGTGATGGGCAGGGAGGCTTGGCGTTCTGTGGTTCATGGGGTCGCAAAGAGTCGGACGCGACTGAGTGACTGAACTGAGGATAATATTTGCTGTGGGTTTATCATATATGGCTTTTACTGTGTTGAAGTATGTTCCTTCTATATCTGCTTTCTGGAGGGTTTTTATCATAAATGGATGTTGGATTTTGTCAAGGCTTTCTCTGCATCTATTGAGATAATTATATGGTTTTTATCTTTCAATTTGTTAATGTAGTGTATCACATTGATTGATTTGCAAAAATTGAAGAATCCTGCATCCCTGGGATAAAGCCCACTTGGTCATGATATGTGATCTTTTTAATATGTTGTTGCAGCCTGTTTGCTAGAATTTGTTGAGGATTTTTATATATGTTAATCAGTGATATTGGCCTGTAGCTTGCTTTTTTTTATGGCATCTTTGTCTGGTTTTGGTATTAGGGTGATGGTGGCCTCATAGAATCATTTTGGCAGTTTACCTTCCTCTGCTATTTTATGGAAGAGTTTGAGTAGGATAGGTATTAGCTCCTCTCTAAATTTTTGGTAGAATTCACCTGTGAAGCCATCTGTGGACCCCTGTTTTTTAATTTACAAATATTGCACAGACTGGAGACTAAATTATATGATCAAGACTATCTCTTAGTCACAGTATAAATGGTCATTACTCAAGCCTTGTTCTCACTGATACTTGTCACATTGGGCATGTGTGTATAGCGATTTTGACCATAGGCTTTGACATAGTGCTCTGAATCAGTTCCTAGCTCTCTTGTGTAGGAGATGTCTGACCCTAAGCAACTTCGTTAATCATTCTGATTCTTAGTTTCTTCATCTGTAAAAAGAAACTAATAATAATGGAGTTGCATTGTATCAACCAGAAAATTACTGAAAGTTGTTGTTCAGGGCCTGGCACAGAGTTAGCAGGAGGTCAGACCAGTTCTTACTGTATTTTCCTTGTTGACTGTAACTCAGGATTCAATACAGTGTCTTCTTATCTAGGATAAAATTTCTTGAGATTCATCTGTTCTGTCAGTGTTTACTGACAGCACACTCACTGTGGTTGCCATGTTTAGGGTTTCTGTATTTGACACTACAATATAGTGCCTTATTATTAAGCTGTGGGCTGAGCAGCCTGACCTCATGTATCCATAATCTCAGCTCTATCACCTAATAGCTGGGTTTACTTGGAGCAGTCATTTTACTTATTGTTGTTTTGACTACTATAATTATAAAATGAGGTTTATAATCATAAGTAACTTCAAAGGTGTGACCTACTTCAAAGCAGTTATTGTAAAGATTCAGTGAGTTAGGCATATACCAGGTGCTTAGGATAGTACTTAGAACAGAGCAAGGAACCATAGAATGTTGGCTATTATTATCCTCAGGCACTAGATTAGATATTTTGGCCCTGCTTTCATTCCTCCCTCTATCCTTCACATATATAAGAATTTATTCTTAGTCCTTTGCATTTGTCCTTTCTGGAATCATTGCAAATCCTCCCCTTACCTTCACATCAGCCTTACCCTAGTTCAGACTTTTATTCCTTTTTGTCCCCCCCAAATGAAAAAGTAACAATTCTGTCATTTTAAATATAGATACTATGTAGGAGACTTGTTTTAATTTACTTATAATGGAAATTATGCCACGTACAAAGTCTACACAGAGAAACAAGAAATAGAAATAGGTAAGTGCAGCTCCACAAGCCCAGCAGCTCTTTCTGTCAGGGTTACTAGTGGCCTATGGGTGTCTGTATGTTTGTCATCCCAACACATGGAAATGGAGGAGGACTAAATTCATTGGGTAACTGCTCTAACATGGAAAATTTGCAGATGTCAAGTAGCTCCATCTGACTTAAACAGGACAGACAAAAGTAAATCATTCCATAGGCTGAAAACATATTCCTTCTTTCTTATCTAGTAGAATAACTTCATTATTAGTTTTCCTGCCCACAACTTGCCCTCCTTCCATCTACTGTCTTTAGTAAACGAGTTGAATTTTCCTGAATCACATTTCTGATCATGTGATTCTTTGATAGTAAGAAATCCTCTGATGATTCCCCCATTGTCTATTGGTTAAATTCCAAACTCTTAATTCCTGCTACTCAAGCTCTTCCTCTCTTATCTTTCAAACATTATTTCTCTTTTGTACATATTTCTGTACCCAGGGGCCCAGCCAAAAGGACTAATTCCCTCCTCCTCATGTCTGACTGAACTACCTCATTGTAGACATTGTTTTAATTGTTCCATCCATCTCAGTATTCTCCCTTCTTTAAATGTCCAATTAATACCCTCCTTTGGAGTTCAACTCAGATGTCATCTTCACTTTGACTGCCCTCTACCCCTAAAATGGAAGGATTTGCTCCATCCCATGTATTCCTCTGAGATACCGTCTTCCTCTTTTCAGTAGGAGCAACACGTTCTACCTTGTTTTCTGTCTGAATACAGTTATTTTCCCCACAAGATCAACATTTACAAATGCTTAGTCTTCTTGTCTCTTTGTCCTTTATCACAAGTATCATCATCCAGTATCTGTCATCCGTTATCGTCAGTTTGCATCAGCATGCCAGGTAGGGAAGTGGTGGGGGCGGCTTGATTTAATGAATCCCATTCTTTGCAGGAACTGAAACTTCTGTGGAGGTCACTGCAAAAACCATAAACAGCTCTAATCCTGCCTTGCAGAAATGTAGAACTGAATGGAGGAGAAAGAGTACACACACTTGAAAATGACTTAAGAACATTCTCAAAGCAGAACATAAACAGGTGCATTAATGAAATGTCCATGGAGTTGATCAGTGTTGAGAGGAAGTAGAAGAGGGATTTCTCATCAACCTTGCAGCAAAATGTGTGAAGGATGTGCAGAGAAGGGGCATTTTATAGAGAGAAAGGAAAGAGGAAAGGCAAAAGTATTGTCCAAAAAGAAAGGGACAGTTATTCTGGTGTGCAGGATGTCTATTTTCTCTAGTGTGTGAGGAGCAATCCTGGTTCTATTTTGGAAAAGTTTAGGCCCAAATTACCCATGTTCTCAGGCCCCAACTTAGAACACTGAGGAATTCAGTCTTTCATGTTTAGTAGTAAGAAGATACACTTTGGAGTCAGGTATGATGGGTTAAACCTTCTTTTACTTATCAAGCATATGATTCTGGGCCCATCACTTACCCTCTTTAAGCTTCAGTTTAAGCCCAGAAGTCTATGGTACATCTTGAGGTGCAGAACACAGGATCTAGCAGTAGATTAAAATCTACCTTTTGAGTACTGCCTGTGTGACCCTGGAAAATTCTCTTAACATCTCTGAGCTTCCTCAGCCTGATGGGATATCCATGAGGGTAACTGAAATAGTGTACATAAGAGTCTGCAATATCAGAAAAGATCAATGCAGTTTAGATGATATTATCAGCATTATTTGCTACATTCTTAGGTTCAGTATCCTTATCTTAAAATGGGAAAATTAATAATCATTTGCTCCCTAAGACTAACCAGAAAGATGTAGCATAACTGTATTTAATCAGTTGTATAATATTGTGGTTAACATTTATCTTCCATGCTAGAATGAAAGAATTCAGAGCTTTGTCTGTCTTATCAACCACTGGATGCCTGGTATTGAACACCATTTCTAACACAGTGTGAACTAATATACAGACGAACAGGAGGGACAGAGGAGAAAAAGTTTTAGTGGTAATTATGAGACATGCACAGCTGGTAGATGGTAAATGTCTATGGACTAATGAATTGTGCAAATTATTTCCAGAGTTGTTGGAATGAGGCCATTTGTATTAAATATGCAGAGTATTAGTAATTAAGCTGTAGATTTTTTCTCCAGTGTATGTTCTTCTATTTTATTTTTGCCTGATTTGCAATAAATTCATGCTCTTGCCCCCATATTCTCGAACTTTGTCCATTGATGCTTGTAATTTTCTCTTATGGATTTTATTATTATTGAAAGATTTATGAGCAAAGAATCATCTTGGTTTTAAGAAAGTACTTACTGTTAGAATCTAAGTCATGATGTGTCTTCTGACAATTATTATAATTATTGAATAACCTTAATTAGATTGGATAAGTTCCACAAATGTGGGGGGTGAAGGGAGGAGAGAAGGAGGAAAAGATACAAGGAAAGAAAGAAAAAAGCAAAGGGAAAGACAGTCATTAATCAGCTTAGTTAGACTTGACTTTTTCAACTTGTAATCTTGAAAGTGGCTAATAATTTCATTTGCTATGTTACTAAGTGTTTACTGTATGCAATGCTGTGAAGTGTAGTATTAGGTAGCGTGGATATCAGAGAGAAGAACAGGGCACAGTCTCTACTTTCATGTTCTTCTATCTTAGTTGTGGAGAGAAATATAAATCAGTAAAACTTGAGTAAGTCTCTGGAACACCTTGATTTTAGTTCAGAGATGTATTGAAGGAGTTTAGAAACAACTCATATGAAGAATGATGAAAAGACCTCAGAGATGCCATCTTAGAGAGGTTAAGTAGAAGCAGAGTAGAAGTTTCAATGACTAATGGAGTTACATAGAGGAATGCCAGATTAATTTCATGTGGCTCCAAGGGCAAGTGTTAAGATTGATCTATTTATCATTTCATTCATTCACTTATTTATTAAATAATATGCATGCCAAGTCACTTCAGTTGTGTCTGACTCTTTGCAACATTATGGACTGTAGCCTGTCAGGCTCCTCTGTTCATGGCATTCTTCAGGCAAGAATACTTGAGTGGATCATCATGTCCTTCTCCAGGGGATCTTCCCGGCCCAGGGATCAAACCCATATATATTATGTTTCTTACATTGGCAGGTGGCTTCTTTACCACTAGTGCCATCTGGGAAGCTCTATACTGCTACTGCTGAGTTGCTTCAGTCGTGTCCGACTCTGTGCTACCCCATAGACGGCAGCCCAACAGGCTCCCCCATCCCTGGGATTCTCCAGGCAAGAACACTGGAGTGGGTTGCCATTTCCTTCTCCAATGCATAAAAGTGAAAAGTGAAAGTGAAGTCGCTCTGTCGTGTCTGACTCTTTGCGACCCCACGGACTGCAGCCTACCAGGCTCCTCCGTCCATGGTATTTTCTAGGCAAGAGTACTGAAGTGGGGAAGCCCTATACAGAACACCAATTAAGTTCCAGACTATTTTGTAAATGCGACAGAGAAAAGAATGCACAAAAATCTACACCCTAATGGAGAGTAATGCCCTAAAGTAAGATACAGAAACGACCAGCATCAGGAGATGGAGTTCTTCAAGACTAGAGCTTTTAAAAAATGAATCATCTCTAGATAGGGTCAAAAATCTCTCATCAGATCAGATCAGTCACTCAGTCATGTCCGACTCTTTGCGACCCCATGAACTGCAGCACGCCAGGCCTCCCTGTCCATCACCAACTCCCGGAGGTCACTCAGACTCACATCCATCGAGTCAGTGATGCCATCCAGCCATCTCATCCCTCTGTCGTCCCCTTCTCCTCCTGCCCCCAATCCCTCCCAGCATCAGAGTCTTCTCCAATGAGTCAACTCTTTGCATGAGGTAGCCAAAATACTGGAGTTTCAGCTTGAGCATCATTCCTTCCAAAGAAATCCCAGGGCTGATCTCTTTCAGAATGGACTGGTTGGATCTCCTTGCAGTCCAAGGCACTCTCAAGAGTCTTCTCCAAATCTCTCATAGAACTTTCTAATTGTTAATACACAGAAAGCATTGACATATCCACTTAACCAATGTATTCAATAAATATTACTATTTACTACAACCTATTAAACATGCTACATACATGTGGCAAACACAAGGTTAAATAAAATGGACTAGATTTCTGTCTTCATGGAATTTATATTCTAGATAGGAGAAGCACAACAAGCAATTACTCAACTAAACAGGACAGTTTCAGGTAATGATATCATAAAAATATATAACGGTGATAAGGACAGTCTGAATGGGATTGTTTTAATTTATTTTTTTAATTGAAGGATAATTGCTTTACAGAATTTTGTGGTTTTCTGTCATACATCAACAAGAATTAGCCATAGGTACAACCATGTCCCTTCTCTCCCAAACCTCCCTCCCGTTTCCCTCCCCATCCTACCCTTCTAGATTGTCACAGAGAACTGTTTGAGTTTCCTGAGTCATACAGCAATTTCTGAATGGGATATTTTAAATTGTATAATCACCTAGCAGTTCAGTTTCCTCTTTAGTGATTGCCTTCAGGTAAAAAACTGCCTCACTCAAGGCCACGTTTCCTTCCAGGGGGCCATTGAGGGAGTTTACATGCCATGAATCATCAAGTAAGCACACAAAGACCTGGGTACCTCATCCTAATAAAAGACAGCCTTAATGGCCGTCCTAGCTCTAAAATTCCCCACACGTTGGCTGAGACTTTTACTAAAATTGCAACACACTTCTACTTCTCCTTCCCCAAAACTTCTTTCTTCACTCCCTCACAGAGTTGGATACAGAGAAGAACACTTGCCAATAAGCTTCTGGCACACATATCTCTGTTGTGAAGTCAGCTTGCGGGAATCTGCTTTCACGTGACCTGTCACAGACATCATTGATAAGAAGTTGACCGTGTAAAAATACATCACATCTACCCAGCTATTAGCATAAACTTATAAAATTGATGGCAGTATGGTACCATTATTGAAACAGGGCAGACCCAGCAGATATGATTCCTAAACAAATATGATCCAAACCAGCTGTCTTCTCATGGGTGTTCTCTCCTGACTAGATTACCTTAATATTCCCTTCAGCTTGATTAACGTTGAGACAAGTCTACTTTTGACCATAGTTCCCTGACTTCCAATTTTCTTAGGGCATTTATTAATACTTTAGAAAACTTGGAATTACAAATATTTCTTACCACATTGAGATATAAATATTCTCCTAGCCCTTGCCAGTTTTATAACCCAGGAGTGTCTTTCTTAAAGACAGAGGAGCTATTCCTTTAAATATCAAAAAAGCAGCCTAATTTCACAGTCCCTGTGGCAGCTACTACTACTAAGTCGCTTCAGTCGTGTCCGCCTCTGCGTGACCCCATAGGTGGCAGCCCAACAGGCTCCCCCATCCCTGGGATTCTCCAGGCAAGAATACTGGAGTGGGTTGCCATTTCCTTCTCCAATGCATGAAAGTGAAAAGTGAAAGTGAAGTCGCTCAGTCCTGTCTGACTCCTAGCAACCCCATGGACTACAGCCCACCAGGCTCCTCCATCCATGGGATTTTCCAGGCAAGAGTACTGGAGTTGGTTGCCATTGCCTTCTCCCCCTGTGGCAGAGTATGCTATGCCAAGTCACTTCAGTCGTGTCCGACTCTGTGTGACCCCATAGACAGCAGCCCACCAGGCTCCCCCGTCCCTGGGATTCTCCAGGCAAGAACACTGGAGTGGGTTGCCATTTCCTTCTCCAATGCATGAAAGTGAAAAGTGAAAGTGAAGTCACTCAGTCCTGTCTGACTCCTAGCAACCCCATGGACTGCAGCCCACCAGGCTCCTCCATCCATGGGATTTTCCAGGCAAGAGTACTGGAGTGGGTTGCCATTGCCTTCTCCCCCTGTGGCAGAGTAGGAGACTAATTTTGCTGAGCACCAATTAGCAAACAGAGCTGGTCTAATTACGTTGATCAGATTCCTCTCTAAAGCCATCCAGGAGCTCACCATGTCCTAAGAACTCTCTTGCCTTTTATTTTAGCACAGTTGAGCTCATTCTGCCTCTCCTTTTACAATAGTCTTGAATAAAATCTCTGTTGCCAGTTAAACTCTGTATAGTGCAATTTTTCTTTGACACCCCCTTTTTTCTATTAGACTCTTTGGCAAGCTGGGTGGCTGGCAGGGAAAACTAGAGTTTACCAGAGCTTAATTCTGCCAGCTCTAAACTCATGTTCTGCATTATTCTGCATTCCTCTTGGTTAGTACCCTAGGAGACTGTAAGAGTCCCCTCAGTTAGACCTCTGAAAGACAATAACAATATATCTGCTGATATCTCAGAAACACAATTTGATAATGAGATGGCAAAGAGCTGGTCTAGGAGAGCCAAGCATGGGAGCCAAGCCTGGGCTCTGGCTTGGCCTCAATGAGCAACTGAGATTTCACATGTTCAGATCTGCATTAGCAAGCTCTAAAATTGGTACTGAGTGTCTTAGAGTATGATTAATCTGGCTATTTCTAAAGACTCTCCCTGCTATGATTTCACATCAACTTCTCTGAGAATCTACATGAGCTTCAGAGTGTTTATTTGTTATGATTATATAATGCTCTGGGAGAAAGAAATGGCAACCCACTCCAGTATTCTTGCCTAGAGAATCCCATGGACAGAGGAGCCTGGTGGGCTGCTATCTACGGGGCCACACAGAGTCAGACACGACTGAAGCGACTTAACAGCAGCAGCAGGAGCAGTATATAATGGTCTATAGAGTTGACACATTGAAATTTACAAACTCCTATCGTTACCTAGTTTTGCTATCTTTGTTTGCTTCACTATTATTTTTTCATTAGGGTGAATTCCCAGCACTGAGGTATCTAGGTCAAAGTGCATACCATTTTTATGGCTCTTGTCACCTGTTCAGATTATTGCCCTTTTGAAAGGTGGAAGAGCTTATTTTGCTGCCAGCACTGGCTGAATGCATGGGTATTACACAGTCTTGACATTTTTTTTTTTTACTATTTTTTTTTGTTATTAGGTGATTATTTTTACATAATTGCATGTATTTAATTGTGATCTAGTTTATTTGTTCCTTCTAGGTAGCATGACAAAGATTCTGGAGATGTGTCTGTCCATGGCCCAATTTTCCCATTGAATCTTTTCATGGATTTATCACAACTCTCTCTAGGTTTATTTATTTATTTTTGTGAATATAAATTTATTTATTTTAATTGGAGGCTAATTACTTTACAATATTGAGATGATTTTGCCATACACTGACATGAATCTGTCACGGTGTACATGTGTTCCCCATCCTGAACCCTCCTCCCACCTCCCTCCCCATCCCATCCCTCTGGGTCCTCCCAGTGTACCAGCCCTGAGCACCTTATGCATTCTGCATGATTTAAATACCGTGGTGTGAAAAGCGGTAAAGATAACATCTCAGTGGGATAAGTGCCAAGCATGATGGTATCTAGAGCAGGACTCATTCCTAGACTGTGACAAAGGGTTCCTTTAGGCTTGGAGAGATGCATGTTGAGCCCACTTTCAGAATTCATTACATCATAACCCAAGCAACTATGAGGTATTATATAAAACCAACTAAGAATAGCTCTAAAAGGTAAGAAACTTCCTAGGGGTTGCTTTAGTATAAGGCAACCAGAAAGACAGAAAGTGTCTTGATTGGTGGTTCACAGATTAGCTGGATATGGAAATGGCAGCCCATTCCAGTATTCTTGCCTGGAAAATTCCATGGACAGCGGAGCCTAGTAGGCTACTGTCCATGGGGTCGCAAAGAGTTGGACATGACTGAGTGACTTCACTACTTCTTATGAGATTTATGTAATTATATACACACTGTAATGAGTTCAATATTTTGCCAAAAGGTTACACTTACTTTGAAACAACTTTAAACAATATACAAAAGTATAAATTTGTAAATGATGGTTATTTTTCATTTCCAATTTTGAGAAGCACATTGTGTTAAGGTTTTAGGTATTTATATAGATGAATGTGAGTCTGAGTGACCTCCGGGAGTTGGTGATTGACAGGGAGGCCTGGCGTGCTGCGGTTCATGGGGTCTCAAGGAGTCGGACACGACTGAGCGACTGGTCTGATCTGATCTGATCTGATAGATTTTAAAATATTATTTGAAATAGTGTCATGAGATATTACGAGCGTACAAGAAACTAGTGAATACTGTACTGAACATCTCTTTACCTAATACTAGCCATCTTTATCAAATTTATCAAATACCCATTTTTCAGATTTTTAACAAATCTGTTATTTCTATGCCTGTATGCTTTACTAGATTGGCAATTGTTTCATTCTTTCCTTCTTTTTAATCAGTCTGGGTACAGTTCTTCTCCTTGCACTGACATTTTCTGAAGTCAGTAATTCTAGGATAGCAGTTTGTAAAATATTATAATCATGTGGAGAACTTTTAAAGAATATCCCTATTATCTATGTCAAGATGTTTGAAAAAGTCATTTAGGACTATTATGTCCTTGCTGGGTATCTCATAGTCTCAAAATACGTTCTCTGAATTACTTAGTTATAACAAAGAAGAAAAGAATGTATTCATAGTGAAGAAAACTAGACTCCACCTTAATCCTGTTATCAAAGCTAACATAACCAATATTGGGAAAAAATTTATCAGTATGCACTGAAAGCAAATAACACCCCACTTCTGGCATTCTTACAAAAAAAGGCATAAACTGGATTTAATTATGAGGACAGCTAAGACAAACCTAGCTGTTGAAGGACATTTTATAAAAGTAAAATGAAAGAAACACAAACCTTTCTTCCCATTTAGAGCTCTCATACAGTGAGAGCTCTCTCATACAGTGAATTGAAGCTGGTTCAGTAAGGTTGAAACTGGTCTCCAGTTGGTCTATGTTGTTGTTATTAAGTTGCAGAATTATGTCTGACTCTTTGAGACCCCTGATAGACAAAGTACCTGAAGAACTATGGACAGAGGTTTGTGACATTGTACTGGAGACAGGGATCAAGAACATCCCCAAGAAAAGGAAATGCAAAAAAAGCAAAAAGGCTGTCTAAGGAGGTCTTACAAATAGCTGTGAAAAGAAAAGTGAAAAGCAAAATAAAAAATGGAAAGATATACCCTTTTGAATGTAGAGTTCCAAATAATAGCAAGGAGAGATAAGAAAGCCTCACTCAGTCATCAGTGCAAAGAAATAGAGGAAAACAATAGAATGGAAAAGACTGGAGAACACTTCAAGAAAATTAAAGACACCAAGGGAACATTTATGCAAAGATGGGCACAATAAAGGACAGAAATGGTAAGGATGTAACAGAAGTAGAAGATATTAAGAAGAGGTGGCAAGAATACACAGAAGAACTGTACAAAAAAGATCTTCATGACCCAGATAATCATGATGGTATGGTCACTCACCTAGAGCCAGACAGCCTGGACTGTGAAGTCAAGTGGGCCTTAGGAAATATCACAATAAGCAAAGCTAGTGGAAGTGATGGAATTCCAGTTGAGCTATTTCAAATCCTAAAAGATAATGCTGTGAAAGTTCTACACTCAATATGCCAGCAAATCTAGAAAACTGAGCAGTGGCCACAGGACTGTAAAAGGTCAGTTTTCATTCCAATCGCAAAGGCAATGCCAAATAATGCTCAAACTACTGCACAACTGCACTCATCTCACAGGCTAGTAAAGTAATGCTCAAAATTCTCCAAGTTAGGCTTAAACATTTTGTGAACTGTGAACTTCCAGATGTTCAAGCTGTGTTTAGAAAAGACAGAAGAACCAGATATCAATTTGCTAGCACCTGCTGGATCATTGAAAAAGCAAGAGAGATCCAGAAAAATATCTACTTTTGCTTTACTGATTATGCCAAATCCTTTGACTGTGTGGATCACAACAAACTGTTGGAAAATTCTTCAAGATATGGGAATACCAGACCACCTGACCTGCCTCTCGAGAAACCTGTATGCAGGTCAGGAAGCAACAGTTAGAACTGGACATGAAACAACAGACTGCGTCCAAATAGGGAAAGGAGTATGTCAAGGCTGTATATTGTCACCTTCTTATTTAACTTATATGCAAACTGCCATGACAAATACCATATCCTGGGTGGCTCAAATAGAATAAATTTATTTTTCACAGTTTTATAACCTGAGGAATCCAAGATCAGTATGCCATCATGGTTGATTCTGGTGAGGGCTCTTTCTGGCTTACAGACAGTTGTCTTCTCACTGTGTGCTCAGAGAGCAGAGAAAGAGAATGGAGTGGGGGGAAAGAGAGAGAGCAGCTCTGTGGTTTATCTTCCTATAAGGAACTAATTCTTTCAAGAACTTTTCACTCTCATAATCTCATCTAAGCCTAATTTTCTCTCAAATGCCTCATATCAAATATCATCACATTGGGAGTTGGGGCTTCAACATATGAATTTTGGGGAGATATACTTCAACCAATAGCATTTATAAAGTGAAATATTTAATCTCCAAAATGGGCATACAAAGCTTTTCTGTGCACAATACAAAGAATTATTGTAAAACAAAATTTCACTCAAAGATTTTCAGGTTAACCTACATAGGTCAAGGTGTCATGAAACTTTAAAGTATTGTCATTAACTCTCATTTATGTACCTGCTTTATTTGAACAAATGGAGTGCTTTCCCCCAAGAACATTAAAGCCTCCTTGAACACCAGGGTAATTCTTTCTCCATAGTATCCTTCACAACACATAACACAATGAAGGGACCTGTTTCTAGAAAATGCAGAAAGGAGGAGGGGAGAAAGCCTTCCAAGGTCCTTAATCAGTGGGTCTCACTGTGCTGGTAGAGTCCAGCACTGTTCATCTTCTTATCATTCATTATTATGATTTAATTTTTCTGAAGAATTAATGCCAACATTTTTAGAATCCCAAAGTTCAAAAATACCACCAAGATAGAGCACACTCTTACTTCAAAAACATAATAAACAGAAGATAAGCAAACTAAATTTTAAACAATTTGATAGTTAGATACACTCAATATCTAATACTAATCACTTTAAATGCACATTTCAAACGTGTCCCATGGCAAAATGGCTAAATTATTCATATTCTAAAGCTTCAAAAGTCATTCTCTAGTGGTCAAGGTTAAATGAGTGTAAGACTGCCGCTACCTGTTAAGTTGTGTTAACCAACGGCTATGAAATGCCTAGTTTCCTTTTCTGAGTTTCCATGATTACTGGTGAGAACTATTTGTAATGTGGCACCACCTAGGTCAGTCTCTTACCTGAGGGAGGATCTTCTGCTATATTCTCTAATGATGATTTAGCCTCCAGTTTGAAACTTCCTGCTTTATAAAGTACTGCACTCCTTTGTTGGATGTTTCTATACTTAGAAAACCCTTTATTTTATTAAGACAGAATTTGCTTACCTCACATCTTTGCCCTTTCATCTTAGTTCAGCCACACATATGACCATTTATATTCAGTGATAAAGCTTTTATTTCCAAACCAAGAGAAGTCTTTTAAAAGTCTTTAAAAACTTTATAAGCACACATTATAAACAAATGTAAAAGGAATATAGTGGAATATATTGGGCATAATTTCACTCTTCAAACATAATTACTTTTAACTTTTCAGTATATGTTCTTGCACGTTTAAGAAGTAATTTGGCCTTTAAAAATGTTATTATACTATAATACTCTTCTGTGGTACCCCTCCCACATATGCACATCAGTACAGTATCATGATTTGGGGTATGAGTACATTTTATTCTAAATGCGGTTAGCAAATGTTTCATTGTATGGTTGTATCATAATTATCTGAAATAACTCACATAGTGCTTATTAAATAATAAAAAATATTTTATGAAATGTTATTCTATTTTGGGTATCTTATATTGCAATGACATTTGTTTAATTTTTGTTTTAGGATAAAATACTAGAATTGGAATTACTCATCTAAAATAATTTTTTTCTTGATCATTTTTCAATAGTTAGGGCATGTCACCTAAAGTGAAATTGAAGTCACTCAGTTGTGTCTGGCTCTTTACAACCCCATGGACTATAGCCTACCAGGCTTGTCTGTCCATGGGATTTCCCAGGCAAGAGTACCGGAGTGGGTTGCCATTTCCTTCTGCAGGAGATCTTCCTGACTCAGGGATCGAACCTGGGTCTCCTGCATTGCAGGCAGATGCTTTACCCTCATTTTGTATTATCTCTAAACAAGATAAATGATTCTTTTGTGCAGTTATCTAAGTCTGTAAAAAATGAACTAAATGGACCCAAGTAAAAATATCTGGCAGAATTCTAGATATGAATTTCTGGATTGACCCGTTGAACAACTAAGAACATCCACCAAGTGTGTATATATAAAATAGTGTCCTTAACTGTTATTTATATTCTTTCAAGGAGACTATTTTTTTATGAAGAGTTTCTATTAGATTCAACAACTAATAATTTCTGTAGTGGATTTTTTTTCCTATGTTCTAAAATTATTACAACAGCAACATATTTTGAAATGCTAATACAAGAATACATAGTTCATTTCCCTACTTGACTCTTCTTCATTCCCTGTTGAGTGCATTTCACAATCATGTGGTTGCACAATATTGGGTGACAAACAAAGAGAAGGATAACTTTTCATTTTACTGGTATAATTCATGCTGGCTCCTAAAGATCATATCTCATTTTTCTCCTTCCCTCCTTGAACTTCCCTAGTTCCTTCCTTCTTTCCTTTCTTCCTCTTTCTTTTCTCCTTTCCTCTTATCCTTCTCTCCTCCTTTCCTTCATTCCAGGGACTTGCAAACTATCATCTTAATAATTAGCTGTGGAATTTTGAGAACTGTTTTTGAAATGTACGAGGTGAAATAAGTCCATGTTTTATTATTAGAATTAGCTGATAATTGTGTGTATTCATTTGCATTCTTGACTTGTATTTGTTTTGGTTCATGTTTAATAAAACATGGATATCCATACTCTTTCATAGGAGTAGAACCAAAATCACAGACCATCAATTTGAAAGATGTTATAAAGCATCACATTAAATATTTGAGTTTTTATTTACTGTGGAGCCCAAGATTGGACTGTGGTTTGAGTAATGTCACAGGTCAGCAAGTGGTAGAGCCTGGAGCAGATTCCAGGTCATTTTGATGCTGAGCTTAATGCTCTTTCTCCACCCTCCCCCCCCACCTTAATTTTTTTCTTAATTACTCTTGATTAAGTCAAAATTATTAATCTTTTATTTCATCTTCTAAGGAGTCTTTCTATTTCCTTTGTTTTTTTTTTTTTTTTAATTTCTCCTTTTGTCTTTACTTCACTGCAAAAACTTAGAAGGATCCAAAGAAGGCCTCAGATTCTTCCATAACAAAACCTGTCTTAATTCTGTTCCCTTAAGATTATATACATACTACTGTATATAATAACCAAGAAGCCCTTGTGGTCTTGTGTGCATGCTTAATCGTGTCCAACTCTGCAACTACGTACACTGTACCCTGCCAGGTTCCTCTGTCCATGGGATTTCCCAGACAAGAATATTGGAGTGAGTTGCCATTTCCTTCTCCAGGGGATCTTCCCAACCGGGATCGGACCCAGGTTGCCTGCATTGCAGGTGGATTCTTTACCATCTGAGCTACCAAAGAAGCCCCAAACAAGAAGAACTAATTTGTGTCCTAGGAATGTACATCCTTGTGTCCAAGGAATGTACATCCTCTCCAAAGCATTTTCTCAGTGCTCACTGCATGTCAGACCCTGTACTCAGTTACATATCCTTTAATGCAATTTTTATAATGAACCTATTAAAGAGATGGTGCATGTGTGTATGCTAAGTCACTTCAGTCATGTCCAACTCTTTGTGACCCTATGAGCTGTAGCCTGTCAGGCACCTCTGTCCATGGGATTCTCCAGGCAAGATCCCCTCCTCCAGGGGCTCTTCCTGACCCAGGGATGGAACATGCATGTCTTACGTTTCTGGCATTGGCGTGTGGGTTCTTTACCACTAGCACTACATGAGAAGCCCTAAAGAGATGGTGTTATACCTATTTTATAAATGTGGAAAACTGAATCTCAGAGAGGAAAAAACAGTTAAATTTTACAGATAATGCATGATGGACCTAAAATCTGAGGAGCAACCTATCAGACTCTGTCAGCTTGATTTCTTCTCTCTGGAGTTTGATGTGTGTGTGTGTGTGTGTGTGTGTGTGTGTGTGTGTGTGTGTGTGTTTATGCATGTATGCCTGAATATGTGGGTGAATATGTGTCTGGGTTCACATATATGTAATGTTTATGTCTAGGATGCTTTCATGTGTGCATCCATATACACACCTAAATAGCGTTAGGATGAGGGAAAGGTGATCTTGTCATTCCAAGGGATGTGGCTACTGATAAAAAAGAAAATGCTTTTAAATAGTCTGAGCACCTCTCAACGCAAGTAGAGTAATGCCCATTTTCAGTCTTTTCCAGAGGAGGAATGGCCTCTCATTTCATTTTTTATAGGAACATCTATCCCTAGCCTGCAGTTTATGAGAAACGTTCTGTCAATGGGCAGCAGTGTGGGCTCACTGTAATTAATCTCTTTCTTACCCTACACTTCTGAGAATGAGAAATGAAAGGGCATTAAAGGGAGTGTAGTTACAACCCAAGAAGGGACCACATAAAATGTTACCTTTTAACTCAACACATTACTCCCTTCATGAGTCCTCCTTCTGAGTTCCCATCTCAGCAGAGCAGGCAGGGTGTGTTGCTGGCTGAGACTCACTCTTCATGATTAGTAGGGCTATTAGCTAAAACTTTGTGCAAAGTTAAGATTTTGTTCCAAATGTTTTTACTTACCCAATATGTGTTACAGGTAAGATGAATAAAGGCAAAGAAAAGAGATAGATTATTGGTGGAATTTAAAGGTATCAGAGAGTTATTGCCATGTAATAACTTAGAGTAACGTTAAGTCACTTAACCTTTCTGGGCTCAGTTCCCCCATTTGTGGCATAAGCATCATGACACGTGTTTCCTGAGTTTGGGGAAAGTGAACAAGTTAGATATATGTGCTGCTTAACATAGTACTTGTCACATAGGTGAGGTAGGGACATTAAATCCTTATCAATTATGAAGGATCAGTCCCATGAAGGGTGATATGAGATCAAATCAGAGACAACTAACCTCATCTGGAGCAACAAAGATAAGTTCTCAGAATAAGGACCATTTAAGTTGAGATGAGATGAGTAAGTAGTGGGTTGGCAAGGTGATGGATCTCAGAGTAAGCACTGGGAAACTTTGAGGGTTTGCAGGTTCCACAGACAGAAAGATTTAAAGTTTAACTTTTTAATAAATGTATAGGTTTCACTGTATCAAACATGCTATGCTGTGCTATGCTAAGTCACTTCAGTTGTGTCCGACTCCGTGCTACCCCATAGACGGCAGCCCACCAGGCTCCCCTGTCCCTGGGATTCTCCAGGCAAGAACACTGGAGTGGGTTGCCATTTCCTTCTCCAATGCATGAAAGTGAAAAGTGAAAGTGAAGTCGCTCAGTCATGTCCGACTCTTAGCGACCGCATGAACTGCAGCCTACCAGGCTCCTCCATCCATGGGATTTTCCAGGCAAGAGTACTGGAGTGGGGTGCCATTGCCTTCTCGTATCAAACATGAAACAAGAAAAATATTAATAAAACCTATCACAAGGGTTCTTTTCAAAGCTGTTTGCAGTGGTTCCCTAGTGAGAAACCGAGGTCCTTAGTCCCACAGCATGGGAGGAACTCAGTGCTCATAAAGACCATGCAAGTGAGACTGGAAGGGGATCTGCCCCCAGTGAACCTTGAGGTGACTGTAGCCCCAGCCTGAAGCTAGATTGAAGACCTAGGAAAGGTCTTGAACCAAAGGATCCCCAATAAACCACATCCATATTCTTGTTCCATAGAAACTTTGGGAAAATTACTTACTACTCTTTTATGTTGCTGGCTGGAGGGGATATTTGTTATGTAACAGTAGATACTTAATAACTGCTCAGATCAAATGAACCTATTTACAAAACAGAAAGAGATTCAAAGACTTAGAGAGCAAGCTTCTGGCCAGACTCATTTTTAAATGTCTTCTCTTGAAGTTTTTGTACAAAGCCCTGAAAAGAGGGTCATGAAATTTCACCTCATAATTTTTCTTAGCAAAGATGGATTTAAAAAAAAATTAACGATACAACTTGAGACTTTGGGGATTTTTAATATTCATAGATATCTGAATGGATTGATTGGCAAGGAAGCATCCAGTTATTACGAAATAATGCCTTAACGGTGGTAGTGGCTCATGTTCAAACAAGGCCCTCGAGGGTTCTCAGGCATGTGATATGCTGCATTTTAAGCTAAAGAAAATGAGCAGGAGATCAGAAGCTACTTCCAGGAGGAGAGCAGAAGATGCTGTCATATTAATCTCAACACAGCCTTTTCTACCACTGTGACTCCAGAAAGTGTCTTTGGATATGACACACTATTCCCAGTGAGTCTGTTTTCCTGACTTCCTTTTGTTCTAGGGTTCCAAAAGAACACAGAGGAAACTTGTAGTCTGTTGGAAGCCTGTTGCAACTTTTATGTTAATAACTAATGAGACCCTCATTCCCTTGGGGATTTCTACTACTTCTCATGCCCTCTGCCTCCCAGTTTTCTAAGGGGAAAACATTACTGCCCTTAGGTTCTACAGGTTTTCTTTAAACAGCAACAAAAAGATTTATTTGCCACAAATAACCCAGTCCCTATCACTTCACTACTGCATAGGAGTAGAAAAGAGTGGCATGCGGAGGGTGGGAGTGAGTAGAGAGTATCAGGTCAGGTCAGTCGCTCAGTCGTGTCCAACTCTTTGCGACACTATGAATCACAGCACGCCAGGCCTCCCTGTCCATCACCAACTCCCGGAGCTCACTCAGACTCACATCCATCGAGTCAGTGATGCCATCCAGCCATCTCATCCTCTGTCGTCCCCTTCTCTTGCCCCCAATCCCTGTCAGCATCAGAGTCTTCTCCAATGAGTCAACTCTTCGCATGAGGTGGCCAAAGTACTGGAGTTTCAGCTTTAGCATCATTCCTTCCAAAGAACACCCAGGGCTGATTTCCTTCAGAATGGACTGGTTGGATCTCCTTGCAGTCCAAGGGACTCTCAGGAGTCTTCTCCAACACCACAGTTGAAAAGCATCAATTCTTCGGCGCTCAGCCTTCTTCACAGTCCAACTCTCACATCCATACATGACCACAGGAAAAACCATAGCCTTGACTAGATGAACCTTTGTTGGCAAAGTAATGTCTCTGCTTTTGAATATGCTATCTAGGTTGGTCATAACTTTCCTAGCTGATCATTGTTAAGGATGAGTTAAGGTACAGGAGAAATATCAATAACCTCAGATATGCAGATGACACCACCCTTATGGCAGAAAGTGAAGAGGAACTAAAAAGCCTCTTGATGAAAGTGAAAAAGGAGAGTGAAAAAGTTGGCTTAAAACTCAACATTCAGAAAACTAAAATCATTGCATCCGGTCCCATCACTTCATGGCAGATAGATGGGGAAGCAGTGGAAACAATGGCTGACTTTACTTTTCTGGGCTCCAAAAATGACTGCAGATGGTGACTGCAGCCATGAAATTAAAAGACGCTTACTCCTTGGAAGGAAAGTTATGACCAACCTAGATAGCATATGCAAAAGCAGAGACATTACTTTGCCATCAAAGTTCTGCCTAGTCAAGACTATGGTTTTTCCAGTAGTTATGTGTGGATGTGAGAGTTGGACTGTGAAGAAAGCTAAGTGCCAAAGAATTGATGCTTTTCAAGTGTGGTGCTGGAGAAGACTCTTGAGAGTCCCTTGGACTGCAAGGAGATCCAACCAGTCCATTCTAAAGGAGACCAGTCCTGGGTATTCTTTGGAAGGAATGACACTAAAGCTGAAACTCCAGTACTTTGGCCACCTCATGCGAAGAGTTGACTCATTGGAAAAGACTGATGCTGGGAGGGATAGGGGGCAGGAGGAGAAGAGGACGACAGAGGATGAGATGGCTGGATGGCATCACTGACTCGATGGACGTGAGTGAACTCCGGGAGTTGGTGATGGACAGGGAGGCCTGGTGTGCTGGAATTCATGGGGTCACAAAGAGTCCGACACCCACTAAAAGACTGAACTGAAATGAACTGAACTGAAGGTACACAGAAGTAAGTTCATGATTACTCTCTTCTTTTCTGAATAACTTTGAAGTAACCCATAGTTAAAATATTACAAAGAAAGCAAAACTCTTGTTATGTAGGCCTTAATGGACTGTGGGAGAAGCAGGAAATTTGCATAGGCTTGATTTTTTTCTCTCAACATACATTTCATATGCTTTTGTGTAGAAATAGCCTATCCTCATTGCCTTCATTTCTCCCAGGACATGTTGCTGGATATGTATTTTTAAAATCAGCTCTAAGAATATGCTTGGCGATAATATTTTCCCCTTAGAGATTACTTCCTATTAGAGTCAACAGTGGATGTGCACTGTGGATTATTTTTTTCAATTTCCAGGTATACATATGTGTGTGTGTGCATGCACGCATGTGTGTATGTGTAAACACACACATATAGTATATTCTTTTGCTATCTTTTCTAATAGCATGATCTGAGCTGAGTCCATAGGCACTAAGTTAATATGACTTTGCCTAGATATTCTGCTTGTTTATATCGCCTTACTGAAACTTCACAATAATGCTCTGAAGACAGTACTATTGTTAACTCCATTTTATAAATGTAGGAACTGGTATGGTGAAATGAAGTCACTTGCCCATGATTTAAAAGTCAATCTATCAAAAAAGTGGTCTGTACAGTTTAACAAATAATTGTGCCATTTCCTCAAAAGGGATGAGTTGTCCTAAAATAAGTTTGTTGTTTGTTTTCCATGCATAAGAAAGTAGGATGAGCTCTCCTTTTTTAACTCCTTTCTGAAATAGGAAAGTGAAATGCCCGAGGGCATGACAGTGATCAGTTCAGCACATCCATCTGAAACAATGGGGAATAAATATACGGAAAAACAGTTTATTTCAGTTCCAGTCAGAATAAGAGCAACTGGATCAGTGTTTACCAAAGGAAACTTGTCTAGAATAGCACTTATTTCCTAAGCCCCATAGGTATTACAAACTAAAACAGGAAATGAAAATCTATTAAAATAAATGATCCAATAGTGTTCTTTAAACAACTATCAGCACTTTGGCAAAAAGGAAACTTATACCCTCCCTTTCTTTTATATTCCCTAAGTTTAAATTCATGTGTCTAATTTGATAGATCAGCACTAAATTTGGGTAATGCCTGCTAAGTCCTAGACATTACTACTTAAAAGAGAGTAGAAGTTAAAAAGAAAAAGAATTTTCACAGTATGTTAAGCTTATAGGTAACCTGCTATTGGACCTAAAGGCAGTTGAAAATGTGGCTTTTGAAAAATATGGGTCAAGTATTACATTTTAATTATATGTGCTGGATAGAAATGATTAAGTCAAATTTCCAGAATTCCTCTTTCCCATTTCCCTGTGAACTTTAAAGGAGATATTGCACTTCTCAATCTTTTTTTTCTTTCTCATGCTTCATGAAAGTATCTGTACAAAGGGCAAGGGGAGGAGGACAGTAGTGAAGTAGAAAAAAAAAAAAAAAAAGGAGTGCTTTCTTTTTCCAAAATTATTTGTCACTGGTACATAGAGTTAAAATTTCTGTTTAAGTTTTATAGGACTGGGGGCTTTTTAAATGGGTTTTAAGAAGACAAAGCAAAGGTTACAGTAGTAAGTGTTTTAAAAGTATGTGAATACACACTTGCATTTGTATCACATTTTATTTATTCATCTGTTGATAGATGGATGCTTAGGTTGTTTCCAGGTCTTGACTTTTGTGAATAGTGCTGTGTGAATACTGTGTTGCTAATATCTCTTTATGACCGTGATTTCAGTTCTTCTGGATAAATACTCATAAGTGGATTGGTGGATCATAAGGTAATTCTATTTCTAATTTTTAAAAACCTCCATATTTTTTCCCATAGTGGGTATACCAATTTGTATTTTCACCAACAGTGTATAAGGGTTCTGATTTCTCCACATCTTTACCAGCACTTAATATCTTTTGTTTGTTTTTGATGATAAACATTCTGACAGGTATAACATGAAATCTCATTGTGGTTTTGATTTACATTTTCTGAAAATGAGTTATTAACCCATAGGCATAAAGTTTCCCTTATATAAGATTACTAAATTCTAGACAACTGCTGTATAACATTGTACCTACAGCTAGCAGTATTGTATGGTACAGATGAAAATTGATTAAGAAGATTAAAACTGATCTCATGATAAATGTTCTCAACACAGTAAAAAAAAAAAAAGAAAAATACATGAATAGATCTGAATCATTTGGTAATTACTTTTATATGTCTGGAGTATGCATCTTTAGTTAAGGGTTGCATTAAAGTGTTCCAGGCCTGAATCGCGTGTGTCACAACTTTTACAAGCAATACATCCGGTCTGTAGGAAGAGGTAGGCTACATTTTCCCTCTGCATCCTTTCTTTCTCTGCTGGCAGTAGGAAAGGTTGATTTAAATGCTTGCTTGCTGCAACAGAGAAGTCCTGAATATACTAAAAGTAAAATTTGGTAAATTAAATAAATGTAAAGAGGGACTAACAATTTTGAAGTACTGGCTTCAGTTTCAAAGTTGTGATTGTCTTTTCCACGATTAAGTTCTCAGATTAAGGTCTTCTTTCATCCTCTCAATTTTCTATCTCTCTCTGGGGGCTCGAAGCAGATTATTTCCTCAAATATCTTGTCTGATTTACTCTCAGATAGACTTATTCACAAGCACCAGGACTTATTCAAGAAGTATTCAGTATATCTGCAGATTATTCGACATTCAAGCTTTTATTTTTGACTAAGCTCTAAGTGGTTGTGGAAGAGTTCAGCAGAAGTGGTTGTGGCCCAGGAAGGAGGCAGGCATTGCACTTTAGCGATACTGATTGAGAACAGAAAGTGCTGCTTTCTAACATATCACTTCTATTAATTAACATCAACACACATGTGTAGTTTTCATACCAGACTAAATGTTATTCTCATCATGAATTTCCCACTCACATGTGCTTTTAAGAATGTGGTTGGCTTAAGAATTCACATGTTGACTGCGAAGCAGGATCCATTTACGCAAATGCGATCACAATGTAGTATAGAACCAGATATAACAGTCAGGGACAGGAAAGGCTGTTTAAAAATTAAAAAAAAAAAAAATTGTTTCCCAGAACTTTAACTGATGTGAAACTTCTCATTTAGGGACTTCTCTCTAAATAATTATTGGTAATTATATTATTCTCTTGATTATACAGTGGAAGTGAGAAATAGATTTAAGGGCCTGGATCTGATAGAGTGCCTGATGAACTATGAAATGAGGTTTGTGACATTGTACAGGAGACAGGGATCAAGACCATCCCCATGGAAAAGAAATGCAAAAAAGCAAAATGGCTGTCTGGGGAGGCCTTACAAATAGCTGTGAAAAGAAGAGAAGCAAAAAGCAAAGGAGAAAAGGAAATATATAAATATCTGAAAGCAGAGTTCCAAAGAATAGCAAGAAGAGATAAGAAAGCCTTCTTCAGTGATCAATGCAAAGAAATAGAGGAAAACAACAGAATGGGAAAGACTAGGGATCTCTTGAAGAAAATCAGAAATACCAAAGGAACATTTCATGCAAAGATGGGCTTGATAAAGGACAGAAATGGTACGGACCTAACGGAAGCATAAGATATTAAGAAGAGATGTCAAGAATACACAGAAAAACGATACAAAAAAGATCTTCACGACGCAAATAATCACGATGGTGTGATCACTCATCTAGAGCCAGACATCCTGGAATGTGAAGTCAAGTGGGCCTTAGAAAGCATCACTATGAACAAAGCTGGTGGAGGTCATGGAATTCCAGTTGAGCTATTCCAGATCCTGAAAGAGGATGCTGTGAAAGTGCTGCACTCAATATGCCAGCAAATTTGGAAAACTCAGCAGTGGCCACAGGACTGGAAAAGGTCAGTTTTGATTCCAATCCCAAAGAAAGGCAATGCCAAAGAATGCTCAAACTACTGCACAATTGCACTCATCTCACACGCTAGTAAAGTAATGCTCAAAACTCTCCAAGCCAGGCTTCAGCAATATGTGAACCGTGAACTTCCTGATGTTCAAGCTGGATTTAGAAAAGGCAGAGGAACCAGAGATCAAATTGCCAACATCCACTGGATCATCAAAAAAGCAAGAGAGTTCCAGAAAAACATCTATTTCTGCTTTCTTGACTATGCCAAAGCCTTTGACTGTGTAGATCACAATAAACTGTGGAAAATTCTGAAAGAGATGGGAATACCAGACCACCTGATCTGCCTCTTGAGAAATCTGTATGCAGGTCAGGAAGCAACAGTTAGAACTGGACATGGAACAACAGACTGGTTCCAAATAGGAAAAGTAGTTCGTCAAGGCTGTATATTGTCACTCTGCTTATTTAACTTATATGCAGAGTACATCATGAGAAACACTGGACTGCAAGAAACAAAAGCTGGAATCAAGATTGCCGGGAGAAATATCAATAACCTCAGATATGCAGATGACACCACCCTTATGGCAGAAAGTGAAGAGGAGCTAAAAAGCCTTTTGATGAAAGTGAAAGTGGAGAGTGAAAAAGTTGGCTTAAAGCTCAACATTCAGAAAACGAAGATCATGGCATCCGGTCCCAGCACTTCATGGGAAATAGATGGGGAAACAGTGTCAGACTTTAGTTTTCTGGGCTCCGAAATCACTACAGATGGTGGCTGCAGCCATGAAATTAAAAGACGCTTACTCCTTGGAAGGAAAGTTATGACCAACCTAGATAGCATATTGAAAAGCAGAGACATTACTTTGCCAACAAAGGTCTGTCTAGTCAAGGCTATGTATGGTTTTTCCTGTGGTTATGTATGGATGTGAGAGTTGGACTGTGAAGAAGGCTGAGGGCCTAAGAATTGATGCTTTTGAACTGTAGTGTTGGAGAAGACTCTTGAGAGTCCCATGGACTGCAAGGAGATCCAACCAGTCCATTCTGAAGGAGATCAGCCCTGGGTGTTCTTTGGAAGGAATGATGCTAAAGCTGAAACTCCAGTACTTTGGCCACCTCATGCGAAGAGTTGACACATTGGAGAAGACTCTGATGCTGGGAGGGATTGAGGGCAGGAGGAGAAGGGGACGACAGAGGATGAGATGGCTGAATGGCATCACTGACTCGATGGACGTGAGTCTGAGTGAACTCTGGGAGTTGGTGATGGAGAGAGAGGCCTGCCGTGCTGCGATTCACGGGGTTGCAAAGAGTTGGACACGACTGAGCGACTGATCTGATCTGATCTGATATTATTCTCTATTATCTTGCAAAATTTGCTATAGTCCTAAATGAGCTGAAACTGAATACCCTTACTTACTATGCATACGTGTGTGTGTGTGTTTGTGTGTATGTGTATGATTATGTTTGTGTCTGTGTGTGTATCCAAATAGGTTGATTTTAGATCTATCAAGTATATGTCAGTGTGGGAATTGTTACTGCTACTAGAAGACCCAACTGTAAATCATTATAATCACACTGTATATTGTTAGCCTCTCTTTGTAAGAGAATTTCTATTTGCTAAAGCTCAATTTCTGTAAGTAGCTTTCTTAAGAATATGCTAGATTGTGAAATGCCTTAGGCACTTTACAATGCATCAAGCAGAAACTTTGTTGAAATAGTACATAGATCATCTCTAAGCCTTAAGCTGCCTTGGTGTTAAAAAAAAATAAAAGGTCATCTGTTTTTCTCAAGACAAGACAGTTTACTTTTCTTTGGCAGAATAAATTGATTTGTTAAATAAAAATAGACATAATGATGCAGGCTGTGTGAATAATTCTTCATAAATATACAAATACCTGATGTTGGTGACATGTTGGTACCTTTTAGATTGTTAATGTTCTACAGTGCACAGCTTGCACAGTGTATACAGTCATTCAGTGATTTGGTGAGTGGTTGTGGAGAACTCACGAGAAGATCTTTCTGTTTCTACTGTCTTTAGTTCTGCACTTGATATTTGGGAGTTGTTGAATATTTGAGGTAGCATGGGTGACATGGGTGATGTTCAGATATCGTCACCAGGTGGAGGTAGAGTTCCTGGAGGTTACAGAAGCCTCTACAGAATGTACTGGAATATTGCTACAAGTATAAAACATTTCAGGCTACATCAGATATCATCTTATATTGGATCCAAATTTAGCAAGTTCAATCAAGCTTCAAGAATTAAATACTTGTGAAAGAAAGGTTTAACCTTGAGAAAAACTAATTAACCCAATAATTTAGTTCCCTTATGACAGTTGGGTTAAAATGTTCCTTTTTAGGGCATCCCAGGTGGCACCAATGGTAAGGAACTCCTTAAATTGGGAAAGGGGTATGTCAAGAGTGTATATTGTCACCCTGCTTATTTAACTTGTATGCAGAGTTTATCATGTGAAATGCCAGGCTACATGAAGCACAAGCTGGAATCAAGATTGCTGGGGGAAATATCAATAACCTCAGATATGCAGATGACACCACCCTAATGACAGAACGTGAAGAACTAAAGAGCTTCATGATGAAAGTGAAAGAGAAGAGTGAAAAAGTTGGCTTAAAACTCAACATTCAAAAACTAAGATTATAGCATCTGGTTCTATCACTTCATGGCAAATAGATGGGGAAACAATGGAAACAGTGACAGACTTTATTATTCTGGGCTCCAGAACCACTGCAGATGGTAACTGCAGCCATGAAATTAAAAGACACTTGCTCCTTGGAAGAAAAGCTATGACCAACCTAGACAGCATATTAAAAATCAGAGATATTACTTTGTCAAAAAAGGTACATGTAGTCAAAGCTATGGTTTTTCCAGTAGTCATGTATGGATCTGAAACTTGGACTACAAACAAAGCTGAGCATCGAAGAATTGATGCTTTTGAACTGAAATGTTGGACAAGACTCTTGAGAGTCCCTTGGATTGCAAGGAGATCCAGCCAGTCCATCCTAAAGGAAATCAGTCCTGAATATTCATTGGAAGGACTGATACTGAAGCTGAAGCTCCAGTACTATGGCCATTTGATTCAAAGAACTGACTCATTGGAGAAGACCCTGATGCTGGGAAAGATTGAAGGTGGGAGGAGAAGGGGATGACAGAGGCTGAGATGGTTGGATGGCATCATGGACTCGATGGACATGAGTTTGAGTAAGCTCCAGGATGGACATGGAAGCCTGCCATGCTGCAGTCCATGGGTTCACAAAGTGTCGGACACAGCTAAGCAGCTGAACTGAACAATACAGGAGAGGAGATGCAAGAGATGCAGTTCTGATCTCTGGGTCGGAAAGATTCCTAGAAGCAGGAAATGACAACCCACTCCAATATTCTTGCCTGGAAAATTCCATGGGCAGAGAAGCCTGGTGGGCTACAGTCCATAGGGCTGCAAAGAGTCAGACATGACTGAACAACTGAGCACACACAGCCCCTTTTTAAATGCTATCAGCAAAATATCTGTCAAGTTTCCACATGAATGGAGGTTGATAACCTCCTCTCTCCTCTGAGGCAAGGTCAAAATATTGGCATTTGACTTAGCCAGGAGCTCCAGTCCCACCACAGGAAGAAACCAAAAAGCTAAAATTAACTGTAATTGTCCCCTGGGGCTGTCCAGATAAAATATTTTTCTTCTTTTAGGGGAGATGTTGTAGGATTGTACTAGAAATCAGGTGTAGGCATTCAACTTATTTGCCCAGTGAAATGGAAATAGAAGTAATGTGTGCTGGAGAAAGCCCTGCATCTTAGGCCTCCCTTGAGGTTGACCTGAAGCAGAACTTCCAGATAATGCATAGATGGTGAAAGATGAATGAGTGTTTTAAGCCACTGAGATCTGAGTGGCTTCTCAAATGTCAGTTTTCTTCAGAATCACCCAGAGGGCTTTTTGAGCAGATTGCTGAACCCTCCTCCAGAGTTTCTGATTCACCTGGTTGGTATGGGATCTGAGGATCTCTGATAAGCTACAAGGTGATGCCTATGCTGTGAGTCCAGCATCTATATCTTGAAAATCACTGTTTTCCTGACCTAGACAGAGAGGGAGAGATTCAGGGAGATGGGGGTGGGGGAAGGAGTAAGGGCAGAGAGCATGTACTGATTTACTTAACCAAACATCAGTAATGAACATGGATTGGTCTTTAGTAGATGTTCTATTTTTTAATAACAACCCTAAGAACTATGTTGCACTAATGTCATCCATTTTACAGATAGAAAACCCCAGACTTGTAAAACCTAAACTGTTTCCCATGTTCTTTTTGATAGTAATTGTCAGAATTGTGGAATCTAAGTCTAAGGCTGTGTGATATTAAAGATTGTGATGTGATTATTCTATTTTCTATGGTTCAGACTATTAAGGTGATGTTTAATCACTGAAATGATGCTAGTTATCACAGTATGTACTTTGAACATAGTCTCATTTAGTAAGATTATATTGAATTAATTCTATTTCAAAATAATTATATTTCAATATAATTAGACTCTTTCTAGAGGCCATGAAGATGAATATACTTAAAGATGTTTTTGTGGAATTTATAGTGTGTTAGAGTCTAAAGGAAGGCAGATTATAAATGTTATAAAACAAGAATAAGCAAAGGCGGGGCTTCCCTGGTGTCTCAGATGATAAAGAATCTGCCTGCAATGTGAGAGACTGGGTTCGATTCCTGAGTTGTGAAGATCGCCTGAAAAAGGAACTGACAACCCACTCCAGTATTCTTTCCTGGAGAATCCCATGGAAGAGCCTGGCGGACCATGGTGTCAGAAGGAGTCAGACACAACTGAATGACTACATGATGACTGGGAGTCTAGAGGAGGGAGGGAGTCCTTTTAGAGAGTGGAAGAGATCTTGTGAGCTGGACTATACCTTGTGGATTCTGCAGAAAATTAAAAAGGAAACAGTATGCTTTGAATTGTATTGTTGTTGTGCTCAGTTGCTCGGTCGTGTCTGACTCTTTGTGACCCATGAACTGGAGCCTTCCAGGCTCTTCTGTCCATGGGACTGTTCGGGCAAGCATACTGGAGTGGGTTGCAGTTTCCTACTCCAGGGGATCTTTGCTACCCAGGGATCAAACCAGAGTCTCCTGCATTTCAGGTGAATTCTTTACCACTGTGCCACCTGGGAAGCGCATACTTGGAATACTGAGCTATAATTCACCACTGAGAAAATCAGTTTGATTCATACCTTTTTTAATTTAAAAGTATCCCTCAGTTCAGTTCAGTTCAGTCACTCAGTCGTGTCCGACTCTTTGCGACCCCATGAATTGTAGCACGCCAGGCCTCCATGTCCATGACCATCTCCTGGAGTTCACTCAAACTCACGTCCATTGAGTCGGTGATGCCATCCAGCCATCTCATCCTCCGTCATCCCCTTCTCCTTCTGCCCCCAATCTCTCCCAGCATCAGAGTCTTTTCCAATGAGTTAACTCTTCGCATGAGGTGGCCAAGGTACTGGAGTTTCAGCTTTAGCATCATTTCTTCCAAAGAACACCCAGGGCTGATCTCCTTCAGAATGGACTGGTTGGATCTCCTTGCAGTCCAAGGGACTCTCAAGAGTCTTCTCCAACACTACAGTTCAAAAGCATCAATTCTTTGGCGCTCAGCTTTCTTCACCGTCCAACTCTCACATCCATACATGACCACTGGAAAAACCATAGCCATATCCTTGGGATACTTTAAATGTTTCTAAAGGTTAATTAACTGATGCATTTAATATTATGATAAGGATTAATTGAGGTGATGCTAGAGGAATGATGAGGAATTAAAAGTATTATGTAAATTGTTTGCTACGTCACTTTCCCATGAGACAACTAAATTCAGTGGCAGTAACAGTACCAAATTCCAAATGATATTTCTAAGTAAATTATTTAAATCCTATTCTAATTTTTTTTTTAATCTGAAAATGTGATAGGTAATGATTCTAGAGAGTGCATATAGATGAAACGATCTGTATAGTCTGTGATTTAAAATATGTTTGACCCCTAGTTGGCCTGACTAGAGCAGCACCCTCATTTTACTGGATAAGACAATTAGGTTCAATGAGGGAAAGGAATTTGCTATTTGTTAAAGGCTAGTGGCCCAGCCAGTCTGACTCCAGGTTCAGTGTTCTTTAAACTTAGTCACTCTAAGCAGGAAACAAATAGAGATTTCTCTTCAAGAAGGATTTCCTAGCATCTTGTGCCTTCCATAAAATAGCTAGTCTTTGTTAAAAACTAACATTTTCCAGAAATAAATGAAGCTGTTTTTGTGATCCTTTATTCATGCAAATATGTCACAGTGATGTCAGTGTGTAAACTGCCTCATAAATTTGATTGGATTTTGAATCTCTCTTTATAGTGATCACTTGCTTGGGAAATGTCCAAAGTGTTGATTTGAAACTGCCAGTAAAGCCACTAGTTGACATCTATAAAGACATTACTGTGAGGTGCCTGGATTATTGGCTTTTTCTTTTCCTCATATCTTCTCCACAATATCCCTCCCTTTGGTTCACCAACACTGCAGTGATTCTAGGCTATATGAAAGCAGGTGGATTTCACTAAACAGTCTGACCCCAACCCCAGAGTGCTCTCTGCAGGCCCCAGGAACAACGTGTGGACTCTGCGTTGTTCTGCTTGGACCAGCATCTGCAACTCCACCTCCTACTAGGGGAGCAGCATCTGAGAATTATTTCCGTTTGAGGAAATTAAGAACAAGGGGGACCTTGGAGTCACACAGTCAGAGGAACCTTTCTTTAAAAATGATCCTTTCTACTTAATAGCAGGGGGGCATCCTTGAATGAGTCTCTTAATTGTCCTGTTGCAGTGGAGGACTAGGGGAGATGGGGATGGTAGAGACAGATGCAGAGGACCTGGAATATGGCAGGGATTCCAAGAAGATTTGATGCTCCAAGGTTGCATTTGATAACATAAGATTAGAAGGAATGATAGAATTGATGTGGATATTCTGGTGCAGTAGAAGTGAATAAGAAAGTTGGCCATTTCCAGATGAGCATTCCATTAATGGGACTTCTGAGGTGGCTCAGTGGTAAAAGAATCTGCCTGTCAATGCAGGAGATGTAGGAGACGCTGGTTCAATCCCTGGGTTGCTGGGAAGATCCCCTGGTGGAGGAAATGGAAACCCACTCTAATATTCTTGCCTGGAGAATCCCATGGGCAGAGGAGCCTGGTGGGCTACAGTCCCTAGGGTCGCAAAGAGTCAGATATGCTTGAGCAAATTAATACACAGCACGTATTCCATTAAAGTCTCTGCAGAAATTCTCTTTCTGAACTGTGTTCACTGGATCTCTCCCAGTCACCAAGGTTTCCACCTCTGTGTGTGCTCTCCATTATCCTATAGCATCCAGGGTGAGGTTTGAGAGTAATACCCAACAGAGGGAAAGAGCAACCTTCCAAAGCAAGAAAAGCACTTGTGTGTATATTAATATAGAAACATTAACTGTGAAACTTAGCTCTGTGTGTCTTTTATTGCAGTCAGAATTTATAGTAAAATGCAGCTAGGTCTTAAGTTTTTGACTTTCCTAACAGGCAGTTGGTTTGTGTGTAATATTTGTGGAAAGAAGTTTACCAGTCATGGTAAAGAATTCTGGTTACTTTGGTGTGTATTATTAAAACCTATCATTTATAGATTATTCATCAGGTATCAAAGTCATATCTTCTAAAGAGTCTTTGAAGTACAAGGGGATTTTTTTAGTGGTGTGTTAATTCTTAACGTTTTCTAATTTTCACTTCTGAGCTAAGCATTTGTTTAACTGAACTGGCTTGATTGTGATTGTTCCTGTGTCAGCAAAAGACTGTATTACCCCTCTCCCATGCCTTGCATTGTTGTGTTAGAATATTCAGAAGAGTACACATATAATGTCCACTATCACACACGTTATGAGAATTGGGGTCAATATTACTGAGCCCTAAGGCATAGCTCATCTTAGTTTTCAGACTCTGATTTATCTGGGGTTTGCCTATTGTAGGACACTGAACAGTAAGATTTAGAGAGGAAGGGAAGTGGGGGAAAGGCATGAAATTAAATACCGTGGTAGATCCTCAGAGTCTAGGCTTTCCTCTTTTCTTAAAACAGAGCTAGAGTATATAAAAAAGTCATGTATAAAGTGAGTTAAATGCAATTTTTATTTTAATAATCACAGCCTATAATTGTCCATTTATACTTTTTCATAATCTCTTAAATGTCATCACATAGTGTTTATTTTCCCATATTGTAATTCAAGATGTCATATTTTAACATATTTGGTTGACTTGCTAAAACCTATCTGGTTCTGTCATAGACTTGTTAACTGAAGAAGAATAAGACTTACTCAATCCAACTTGATCCAACTGCTTGAACTGAAAAAATAAAGAAAAACACAAATAATTTTGACAAACAGCACTGTTAGCAATGAGCTGAAATATCAGTGGATTTTTTGAAATATCCTTGGTAGAGAAATTTTGTCTATAGAAAATAAGGATTAGGTTTCCAATCTTAAGAGAGAAAGCTTATCAATATTGTCCAAATTAACTCTAAATGATGGTTGTATTTATTGCAAAAGTATTTTTGTGATTTGAGAAACATTGTTATTCAGCATATTTAATGTTAGCATATTTTACATAAATATTCTTATCAGAATATTTTACATAAAACTGTACATTAATGTATATTATCATATGGGAAGTGGATCACTGGTCCAGGTTTGATACATGAGACAGGGTGCTCAGGGCTTGTGCACTGGGATGACCCTGGGGGATGAGATGGGGAGGGAGATGGGAGTGGGGGTTCTGGATGGGGAATACATGTGCACCCGTGGTTGACTCATGTCGATGTTTGACAAAAACCACTGCAATATTGTAAAGTAATTAGCCTCCAATTAAAATAAATAAATTAATTAATTAAAAAAAACTGTATGTTAAGAATTTCCAGTGTATTTGACTGCCCTGGCATTTCTGTGCTTGTGGTCACATCTTTGCCTCTATGTTCATATCACCCTCTCCTTCACCCATCCTCTCTTCTACGTGTCTATCTTATAAGAATATATGTTATTGCATTTAGGGCCCACCTAAACAATCCAAGGTAAATTTCTCTCTCAAAATCCTTAATCACATCTTTGCAATAGAAGGTAGTCCTCAGAGGGACTAGATATCAGAGCACGGACATATATTTGGGGTAGAGGTGCACAAGATGAGGAGTTTCCTAGTGAAATTGTGTGCCTCACTAGCAGTAGTTGCTATTTTCTCTCCCAGATATCTTTGTGCCACAAGGGACCTTTTCTTAGGACTCTACAACCTTAATGTGAGCAGCTGTTGAGATTACTACAGAGAAACTCAAAGAGCATGTTGACTCTTCCAATTTCACTCATCCTCAGGGGCTTTCTCATCCATGCACATTTGTTCTCCACCAGTTTTCCAATTAAACTCTCATTACTAGCATCCACTTGTGTTTGTACCACATAAGCCAGTGTTTGCATCTTGTCTTTCCTTGAAGATATCTTGTATATGTATAATATATGTTATATCTCATATTATAAATATGTAGATATATATGTATTTATTTTACCAGTTTGTTACCTTGAAATCCCAGCTTTTTGATAGAATCAAGAAAGTTGTGAGGTTATCATCATTGAGAAACATGTTCTGCTAATGTATCCTTTATAAAATGACATCTCTCTGCTTTAATTTGCAAATCTCTGATTACTAGTGACAATGACATTGTTTCATGTTTATTTAAATAGCTGGGGATCCCACTCAAATGTTTCTGCAGAAGAAGCATCATAAGGACATTTAAAGTAGGAATGAACTATTGAACAAGGCCATACATGTAACACTTCAGCAGTTATTTAAACACAGGATAAACAACTACCTGGTGGAATATGTCAAAGACAAAAAGTAATTTTTTCCCATTTATTTATTTATTTATTTATTTTTGGTCACACCATGCAACTTACCAGATCTCAGTCCCCTGGTCAGGGATTGAACCTGGGCTTCAGCAGTGAAAGCACAGAATTCTGACCACTAGGTAACCAAGGGACTCCCAAAAGAGTAATATTCAGAATAAAGAGCATTCAAGTCTCTTTGAATCCTGACAGTGTAGTTGTGAATAAAAGACTACATGGAAATGAACTATATCTCAAAGTGCTAAGTTCAGAGTAGACATGTTTTTGAGGAATTTTTCCTCTCTTTTTATATTTCCTGTTCCCTCATTTTCACTCTATTAGTTTCTTTATCTTTCCTCTCAGGAGCAAGACATTTGTATCATTTATCTAATAGACTCTTTCATATTAGTACCTACTACAACATGCTGTTTTAGCCTAAAATTTTCAGTCTCTCATCTCCATTATCTTAAGACCCTATCTTTTTATTTCCAAAGGACATTTCTCATCAATAAGTTGAAACTCATTATGTTTTAAAGTGAAGTACCTAAAAGTAGTGTCAAGGAGAAAGGAACTGTTGTGTATAAGAGGTAACAGAATACTTGTGAGAAAAACAAAATAAAACAAAACAAAACAAAAAACTGGGTCTAATTGAAAATAGAATCAATTTAGCAAATTCTGATTTAAAAGACTGCATTATATTGCATAAAAATTCTCAGGTTTTGGTTGTTTCTGGGAAGTTTTGGGGAAACTACAAAGAGAAAAACCTTTTTGTTTGCTATTTTGTTTTGATTTTTGTTGAAGACTATGATTCAGAGACTTGATGTTGTTAACATAAGGGTAAATACCCCTGCCAATATTCCAGGAGTCTGTCACTCTGTCAGAAGCCAAAATAATGGTAGGTGCCATCCCTAAGGATTCATTTTAGGAAAATAATTGCATAATACTTGTAACTATTTCCCCTGAATTATAAATGCCAGGGTCTGGAGAAGAGGAGAGTCTTTCTTGACTTTCATTTTGAGGAAAAAATTGATCTTTCTGTTAAGAATTTATTTTGGAAATCTCTTGGGGCTGTTTTAGTCTAGTCAGAGATCAGTAAGGCTTATAAATCTGTCTTCCTACCTCTGAAATGTTTTAAGATTAAACATCTAAAATCATCAAAAGATATGCAGTTAGGGGGTTGACCAGGCTGAATTCTGACCCTAGTTTTATCACTCTTCCAGTTTTTGTACTGGAAAAACTTCTCCATGTCTATGGGCATCAGGTCCCTCAACCACAAAATGACAGAAACAGAACTGAACAGTCACAAGGATAACTATGAGGATAACTATGCAATTCTATGGGACAGCCATCTTTCCTGCCTTTAAAATTGTCAAATAAAACAATATCATCCTTTGCACAAGAAGATATTTCTAAACTTGTGGGGACAATATATGCCTGTGCTATGCCTAAACGTCTTCAGTTCAGTTCAGTTAAGTCACTCAGTCGTGTCTGACTCTTTGTGACCCCATGAATTGCAGCACACCAGGCCTCCATGTCCATCACCAACTCCCGGAGTTTGCTCAAAATCATGTCCATCGAGTCGGTGATGCCATCCAGCCATCTCATCCTCTGTCATCCCCTTCTCCTCCTGCCCTCAATCCCTCATAGCATCAGGGTCTTTTCCAATGAGTCAACTCTCCTCATGAGGTGGCCAAAGTATTGGAATTTCAGCTTTAGCATCAGTCCTTCCAATGAACACCCAGGGCTGATCTCCTTTAGAATGGACTGGTTGGATTTCCTTGCAGTCCAAGGGACTCTCAAGAGTCTTCTCCAACACCACAGTTCAAAAGCATCAATTCTTCAGCTCTCAGCTTTCTTCACAGTTCAACTCTAACATCCATACATGACCACTGGAAAAACCATAGCCTTGACTAGACAGACTTTTGTTGGCAAATAATGTCTCTGATTTTGAATATGCTATCTAGGTTGGTCATAACTTTCCTTCCAAGGAGTAAGTGTCTTTTAATTTCATGGCTGCAGTCACCATCTGCAGTGATTTTGGAGCCCAAAAATTAAAGTCTGACACTGTTTCCACTGTTTCCCCATCTATATCCAATGAAGTGATGGGACCAGATGCCATGATTTTAGTTTTCTGAAAGTTGAGCTTTAAGCCCACTTTTTCACTCTCCTCTTTCACTTTCATCAAGAGGCTTTTTAGTTCCTCTTCACTTTCTTCCATAAGAGTGGTATCATCTGCATATCTGAGATTATAGATATTTCTCCCAGCAATCTTGATTCCAGCCTGTTCTTCTTCCAGCCCAGCATTTCTCATGATGTACTCTGCATATAAGTTAAATAAGCAGGGTGACAATATACAGCCTTGACATACTCCTTTCTTATTTGGAACCATTCTGTTTGTTGTCCCATGTCCATTTCTAACTGTTGCTTCCTGACCTGCATATAAGTTTCTCAAGAGGCAGGTCAGGTGGTGTGATATTCCCATCTCTTTCAGAATTTTCCACAGTTTATTGTGATCCACACAGTCAAAGGCTTTGGCATAATCAAGAAAGCAGAAATAGATGTTTTTCTGGAACTCTCTTGCTTCTTTGATGATCCAGCAGATGTTGGCAATTTGATCTCTGATTCCTATGCATTTTCTAAAACCAGCTTTAACATTTGTGTGTTGGATATAGTATTTAAGGAATGTGAATTATATACCTTCAAAGTAGCCCCAATTCAAGCTCCTTTACCATTTTCAATAATTGTATTGTTAGTCAAGATTTCAGTGGATGTGAGAATGGTTGATAGCTGGTTGATATCAATGGTTGATAGCTGTGATCAAGAAATGGCAAATCAAATAGGATAGTAGTTAATCATACGGGTTCTATAGGCAATGATCTGATTTAGAAGTCTAGATTCTCTCCTACTAGTCACGTGAACTTTGGCAACTTATTAACCTATTGAGACTTACATTTCTCACCTGTGACTTTTTGACTATACTAAACTGACCTACTGAAGTAAATGAGAATATGAAATGAGACCTTCTCTGTAATTTATGATGCTGGTACATAATTTTTGCTATTGTTTTAACCCATCCAAATACTTTTAACTCAGTTATGATCTATAAAGTAGTGTATTAAGGTATTTTTCCTACTTGATTTTCCTTTTAAGAGTAAAATGACTCCAGTTCTATACTTTTATCTTTGTCCTATTAGGTTTTGTTTTTTAGAAATACTTTACTTCACATAATATTTCTCCTGTGAGAAATTTAGAGACCTAGGAGAGTATTCTTACTGATTATTTGTTTTCCATTCTATTGAAAAGGGGACCTCGGTAAACTACTAAGATCTATTAGGTTGTCAAACCCAGACCTCTCATTTATTTATTCTTGAGATGGTTATTGAGCACTTACAGTGTGTTATAAACTTCTTGTTGCAGTAGCGAATAGTGAGAATATTAGGGAATCTAACTTACCTCTAGCCTTGATGAATGAAAGTCTGCTGCCTACCTGAATTCATCACTATGAGTACCAGAATTCAGGTTCTCAGGATCTTAAAAACTCTCCTGGAGCTTTTCACTTTTCCCTCTTTTTAGATCCTCCCTCTCTTTTAAGTTTAGTTCACTAATCTGCATCACTCTTTGCATTTTCTTTTACCTCTTTCCATGAAATAAATGTTGCAAAACATGAATTAAAAAAAATGATACTGTTTACTATACTAATAAATTCTCCTTGGGTTTGCCAGATACTCTCAGCGGGTCTGGAAAATTTATATGGAAATTAGGCAACATAAAGACTGCAGGTGGAAGGAGAAAGGGATGACAGAGGATGAAATAGTTGTATGGCATCACTGACTCAATGGACTTGAGTCTGAGTAAGCTCTGGGAGTTGGTGATGGACATGGAAGCCTGGCATGCTGCAGTCCACGGGATCACAAAGGGTCGGACACGACTGAGCGATAGATAGATGTACTCATACAAGGAGACCGATGTCTGCTGGGATGCGAGCAGGACTAAGCAGGAGGGAAACCCCTCCTCAGCTGTTTTCCTAGGTTAATTTAGGGGCTGTATTGTACAAACTCCAAACTCTCTTGGGGCACTTCCTTGCTCCAAGGGAGAGGGGAGGATATCTTCTTTTTCACATTCAGTAAAGTACTCGTTAATCCCCCTCCCCACTGTGACATAATTAATGTCAAATTTAAGAAAAACAGGTTTCAGATTTTCTGAAGAATGGCAGGGACCTACCTACTTTACTGTGTAGAGGTTCTATACCTTGGTTGCATGCTAGAATCACCTGGGGAACTTCTACAAGTTCTTATGACTAGGGCCAAGCCAAAGACCAATCACCAGGCATTCAACATCCTTTCAAAATCAATTTAAAGAGTAGGGTATTGATCTCAGTGTGATAAATATTAGAATTTAATGCTATTAGCATATGTTTGCTACCATGCCTGTTTGAATAATTTAGTAATGTTAATGGACCAAATTGAAGTTGTTCCACTTTCCGTTTTGTAACATAAATGCTCATACAACTGCTTAGATCTGATATAGACTCACAACACACAACATAGACCAGGAACAAAGACAAATCCTAACATGTGTAGAAATGGCATGACATTGACACGCACTCAGGCATCCAGACTCATTTCTATAACCTCACAAACAGGCTCATAGACATATACACTCGGGTATAAGCAGGCTCAGAGATCCCACAGGAAAGTGATCCACCGCACATGTTCACAAAGATGTAGGTAGTGGTACACAGAGACAGAAAAAGATACAAACACATAAATATTTGGGATGCATGCAGAAGGATTTGGGTATAAAATTAGCATCATATGCACAGGAAGACCATCAGAGATTCTCAAAAGGACATCAAGAAAAATCACAGGATTAAACTCATAGTTTGTAAATTTTGTCTCGATAAAGCTATTGAAAGATTAAGAGAATCCACTGAGATGTGCATAGACATCCAGCAGGCAAAGATATAAGAGGAGACACTCATGCAGAAATTCTCCTTTAGTAGTGTTTTGGTCTATCTTACTTGTGTGTTTTTGTTCTGGTTCTTGGAGTGCTGTTGTGATGTTACTTGCTGTCTCTTGGAAGATGTGCTTTTGCTGGGCTCACTAGCAAGCTCCCTTGCCCTTTGTCTCGGTGGGTCTTCTGGAAAGGATGGTTGAAATTATAAACTCAAAAGAGAGAAGTATACACATTTTGCTGTAAAAGGAGATGTTACTGAATACATTGCTCTCGTGGGAACCTGAAAATTGGAGAAGCAAGTAAACTCAGGTTTGGATGCTGACAGAGACCCAGAGAGTGGAACAAATAGCCTGTAATTATGATAACTAAAATAATATCTCCATGGCCTTTTATAATATAGTATGTTCTTTTGGTTTTATAGTATAGTATGTTCTTTTGAACATACTATATTATATGTATGTTCTCCCTCCTGCAGAGGCACAGATCAGCAGTGGCCTGCCACAGGCACAGGGACTCTGGCTGCAGCAGACCTGGGAGGCACTGTGTGAGCCCCACCATAGCAGACAACCCACAAACTGGGGAACAGTTATACAAAAGAAGTTCTCTCACTTTTGCAAAAGTTCTAGATTTACCAACCTGGGGATCCAGCAAAGCGACTGAGAACTGAAAGGGAATTTGATTTTGAAGGCCAGTAGGATTTGATTACAGAACTTATACAGGACTGGGGAAACAGACTCTTGGAGGGCACAAACAAAACCTTGTGCACACTACGACCAAGGAGAAAGGAGCAGTGACCCCACAAAAGACTGAGCTAGACTTGCCTGTGAGTTTCCAGGAGTCTCCAGGGGAGGTGTGGATCAACAGTAGCCTGTAGTGTGGTAAGGAGCACTGAATACAAGAGTCCTGGCATAAGCCCTTTTGAAGGAGGTCATCATTACTGCCATTACCCTTACCATAGTTTGGCCTCAGGCCAAACTACAGGGATGGAACACAGCCCCACACATCAACAAAAAATTGCATTAAAAATTTACTGAACATGTCCCAGCTTGTCAGAGCAAAACCCAGATTCCTCCACAGCCAGTGCCTCCCATGAAGAAGCTTCCACAAGCCGTTTATCCTTATCCATTAGAGGGCAGACAAGATGGAAACCACAATTACAGAAAATTAACCGAACATATCGAGGAGGCCTTACAAATAGCTGTGAAAAGAAGAGAAGCAAAAAGCAAAGGAGAAAAGGAAACATATAAGCATCTGAATGCAGAGTTCCAAAGAATAGCAAGAAGAGATAAGAAAGCCTTCTTCAGTGATCAATGCAAAGAAATAGAGGAAAACAACAGAATGGGAAAGACTAGAGATCTCTTCAAGAAAATTAGAGATACCAAGGGAAAATTTCATGCAAAGATGGGCTTGATAAAGGACAGAAATGGTATGGACCTAAAAGAAGCAGAAGATATTAAGAAGAGATGGCAAGAATACACAGAAGAACTGTACAAAAAAGATCTTCACAATGCAAATAATCACGATAGTCTGATCACTGACCTAGAGCCAGACATCCTGGAATGTGAAGTCAAGTGGGCCTTAGAAAGCATCACTATGAACAAAGCTAGTGGAGGTGATGGAATTCCAGTTGAGCTATTCCAAATCCTGAAAGATGATGCTGTGAAAGTGCTGCACTCAATATGCCAGCAAATTTGGAAAACTCAGCAATGGCCGCAGGACTGGAAAAGTTAAGTTTTCATTCCAATCCCAAAGAAAGGTAGTGCCAAAGAATGCTCAAACTACCGCACAATTGCACTCATCTTACAGGCTAGTAAAGTAATGCTCAAAACTCTCCAAGCCATGCTTCAGCAATACTTGAACTGTGAACTTCCTGATGTTCAAGCTGGTTTTAGTAAAGGCAGAGGAACCAGAGATCAAATTGCCAACATGCGCTGGATCATGGAAAAAGCAAGAGAGTTCCAGAAAAGCATCTATTTCTGCTTTATTGACTATGCCAAAGCCTTTGACTGTGTGGATCACAATAAACTGTGGAAAATTCTGAAAGAGATGGGAATACCAGACCACCTGATCTGCCTCTTGAGAAATCTGTATGCAGGTCAGGAAGCAACAGTGAGAACTGGTCATGGAACAACAGACTGGTTCCAAATAGGAAAAGGAGTACATCAAGGCTGTATATTGTCACCTTGCTTATTGAACTTATATGCAGAGTACATCATGAGAAACGCTGGACTGGAAGAAACACAAGCTGGAATCAAGATTGCTGGGAGAAATATCAATAACCTCAGATATGCAGATGACAACACCTTATGGCAGAAAGTGAAAAAGAACTAAAAAGCCTCTTGATGAAAGTGAAAGTGGAGAGTGAAAAAGTTGGCTTAAAGCTCAACATTCAGAAAATGAAGATCATGGCTTCCGGTCACGTCACTTCATGGGAAATAGATGGAGAAGCAGTAGAAACAATGTCAGACTTTATATTTTGGGGCTCCAAAATCACTGCAGATGGTGACTGCAGCCATGAAATTAAGAGACACTTACTCCTTGGAAAAAAAGTTATGACCAACCTAGATAGCATATTCAAAAGCAGAGACATTACTTTGCCAACAAAGGTCTGTCTAGTCAAGGCTATGTATGGTTTTTCCTGTGATCATGTATGGATGTGAGAGTTGGACTGTGAAGAAGGCTGAGCGCCAAAGAATTGATGCTTTTGAATTGTGGTGTTGGAGAAGACTCTTGAGGGTCCCTTGGACTGCAAGGAGATCCAACCAGTCCATTCTGAAGGAGATCAGCCCTGGAATTTCTTTGGAAGGAATGATGCTAAAGCTGAAACTCCAGTACTTTGGCCACCTCATGTGAAGAGTTGAGTCATTCGAAAAGACTCTGATGCTGGGAGGGATTGGGGGCAGGAGTAGAAGGGGATGGCAGAGGATGAGATGGCTTTATGGCATCACTGACTCGATGGACGTGAGTCTGAGTGAACTCTGGGAGTTGGTGATGGACAGAGAGGCCCAGCATGCTCTGATTCATGGGGTTGCAAAGAGTTGGACACGACTGAGCGACTGAACTGACTGAACTGAACCGAACATATCACTTGGATCAGAACCTTGTCTAACTCAGTGAAACTATGATCCGTGCCATGTAGTGCCACCCAAGATGGACAGGTCATGGTGGAGAGTTATGACAAAATGTGGTCCACTGGGGAAGGGAAGGTCCACCACTTCAGTATTTTTGCCTTGAGAACCCCATGAACAGTATGAAAAGGCAAAAAGATATGACACTGAAAGATGAACTCTCCAGGTCAGTAGGTGCCCAATATGCTACTGGAGAAGAGTAGAGAACTGACTCTAAGAAGAATGAAGAGACACCGCCAAAGCAAAAACAATGCCCAATTGTGGATGTGACTGGTAATGGAAGTAAAGTCTGATGATATAAAGAACAATATTGCTTCGGAACTTGGAATGTTAGGTCCATGAATCAAGGTAAATTGGAAGTGATCAAACAGGAGATGGCAAGAGTGAACATCAACATTTTAGGAATCAGTGAAATAAAATGGACTGTAATGGGCGAATTTAATTCAGATGACCATTATATCTGCTACTGTGGGCAAGAATTCCTTAGAAGAAATGGAGTAGCCGTCATATTCAATAAAAGTAGTTGACTGCAAATGAAGTAGTTGGGTGCAATCTCAAAAATGATAGAATGATCTCTGTTGATTTCCAAACCATAGTATCACAGTAATCCAAGTCTATGCCCCAACCACTAATGCCAAAGAAGCTGAAGTTGAATGATGCTATGAAGATCTATAGGACCTTGTAGAACTAACACCAAAAAAAGATGTGCTTTCCATTATATGGTACTGGAATGCAAATGTAGGAAGTCAAGAGATACCTGGAGTAAAGGCAAGTTTGGCCTTGGAATACAAAATGAAGCAGAGCAAAGGCTAACAGAGAGCAGAGCTTTGCCAAGAGAATGCACTGCTCATAGCAAACACTCCCTTCCAACAACACAAAAGAAGACTTCACACGTGAACGTCACCAGATGGTCAATACTGAAATAAGATTGATTATATTCTCTGCGGCTGAAGATGGAGAAGCTCTATACAGTTAAAAAAAAAAAAAAGACTTGGAGCTGACTGTGTCTCAGATCATGAACAGCTTATTTCCAAAATCAGACTTAAATTGAAGGAAGAAGGAAAAAGCAATGGACCATTTATGTATGACCTTATGATTATACAGTGGAAGTGACAAATAGATTCAAGGGTTTAGATCTGATAGATAGAATGCCTGAAGAACTATGGGCAGAGGTTGGTGACATTGTATAGAGGCAGTGATCAAGACCATTACCAAGAGAAATAAATGCCAAAAGGCAAAATGGTTATCTGAGGCAGCCTTACGAATAGCTGAGAAAAGAAAAGAAGCTAAAGGCAAAGGAGAAAGGAAAAAAATATACCCATCTAAATGCAGAGTTCCAAAGAATAGCAGGGAGAGATAAAAAGCCTTCCTAAGTGATCAATGCAAAGAAATAGAGGAAAGCAATTGAATGGGAAAGACTAGAGATCTCTTAAAAAAAAATTAGAGATAGCAAGGGATTTCATGCAAAGATGGGCACAATAAAGGATAGAAACAGTGTGGACCTAATAGAAGCAGAAGATATTAAAAAAAAGGTTGCAAGAATGCACAGAAGAACAATACAAAAAAAAGATCTTAATGACCCAGATAACCACAATGGTATGGTCACTGACCTAGAGCCAGACATCCCAGAATGTGAACTAAGGTGGGCCTTAGGCAGCATCACTACAAACAATGCTAGTGGAAGTACTGGAATTCCAGCTGGTGTTGTTTTAAATCCTAAAAATTCATGCTTAGAAAGTGCTGCACTCAATATTCCTGCAAAATTGGAAAACTCAGCAGTGATTACAGGGCTGGAAAAGGTCAGTATTCATTCTAATCATTTCATTCATTCATTCCAATTCATTTCCAAAGAAAGACAATGCCAAAGAATGTTAAAACTACTGCACAATTGCACACATCTCACACACTAACAACGTAATACTCAAAATTCTCCAAGTGAGGCTTCAACAGTATGTGAACCAAGAACTTCCAGATGTTCAAGTTGGATTTTAAAAAGGCAGGGCAATCAGAGATCAAATCGACAACATCCATCGGATCCATAGAAAAAGCAAGAGAATTCCAGAAAAACATCTATTTCTGCTTTATCGAATTGACTACACCAAAGCCTTTGATGCATGTATCACAACAAACTGTGGAAAATTCTTCAAGAGTTGGAAATACCAGACCACCGTCCCTGCCTCCTTAGAAATCTGTATGCAGATCAAGAAGCAACAATTAAAACCAGTCATGGAACACTGGACTGGTTCCAAATTGGGGAAGGAATATGTCAAGGCTGTATATTATCACCCTGCTAATTTAACTTATATGCAGAGTACATTATGCAAAATGCCGGCTGGATGAAGCACAAGCTGGAATCAAGATTGCCAGGAGAAATATCAATAACATCAGATATGCAGATGACAACATCCTTGTGGCAGAAAATGAAGAGGAATGGAAGAGCCTCTTGATGAAAGTGAAAGAGGAGAGTGAAAAAGCTGGCTTAAAACTCAACATTCAGAAAACTAAGATCATGGCAACTGATCCCATCACTTCATGGCAAATAGATGGGGAAACAGTGACAGACTTTGTTTTCTTGGGCTCCAAAATCACTGAAGATGGTGACTGAAGCCATGAAATTAAAAGATGCCTGCTTCTTGGAAGAAAAGCTATGACCAACCTAGACAGCATATTAAAAAGCAGAGACATTACTGACAAATGTCCATCTTGTCAAAGCTATGGTTTTTTCAGTAGTCATGTATCATTGTGAGAGTTGGACTATAAAGAAAGTTGAGCACCAAAGAATTGATGCTTTTGAACCGTGGTGTTGAAGAAGACCCTCAAGAGTCCTTTGGATGGCAAGAAGATCAAACCAGTCAATCCTAAACGAAGTCAGTCTTGATAGTCATTGGAAGGATTGAGGCTGAGGCTGAAGCTCCAATCCTTTGGCCACCTGATGTGAAGAATGACTCATTGCAAAAGACCCTGATGTTGGAAAAAATTGAAGACTGGAGGAGAAGGGGATGGCAGAGGATGAGATGGTTGGATGGCATCACCAACTCGATGGGTGATTTGAGCAAGTTCCAGGAGTTGGTGATGGATAACGAAGCCTGGCTTGCTGCCGTCCATGGGTTGCAAAAAGTTGGACATGGCTGACCAACTGAACTGAACTGAAGTGACATTTCATGCAAAGATGGGTACAATAAAGGACAGAAATGGTATGGACATAACCTAAACATAAGATATTAAGAAGAGGTGGCAAGAATACACAGAAGAACTACACAAAAAGGATCGTTGATGACCTAGATAAGAAAGATGGTGTGATCACTCACCTAGAGCCAGCCATCCTGGAGTGTGGAGTCAAGTGGGCCCTAGGAAGCATCATTACAAACAAAGCTAGTGGAGGTGACGGAATTCCACCTGAACTCTTTCAAATCTGAAAAGATGATGCTGTGAAAGTGCTGCACTCAATATGCTAGAAAATTTGGAAAATTCAGCAGTGGCCACAGGACTGGAAAAGGTCAGTTTTCATTCCATTCCCAAGGAAAGGCAATGCCAAAGAATGTTCAAATTACCACATCATTGCACTCAGCTCATACACTCTAGTAAAGTACTGCTCAGAATTCTCCAAGCTAGGCTTCAACAGTACATGAACTGAGAATGTCCAGATGTTTAAGCTGGATTTAGAAAAGGCAGAGGAACCAGAGATCAAATTGTCAGTATCTTCTTTATGGATCATAGAAAAACAAGAGAATTCCAGAGAAACATCTACTTCTGCTTCATTGACTAGGCTAAACCTTTGACTGTGTGCATCACAACAAACTGGAAAATTCTTCAAGAGATGGGAATACCAGACCACCTTCCCTGCCTTCTGAGAAATCTGTATGCATGTCAAGAAGCAACAGTTAGAACGAGAAATGAAACAATGGACTGGTTCCAAATTGGGAAAGGAGTATGTCAAGGCTGTCTATTGTCACCCTGCTTATTTAAATTATATGTACTTATATAAATTATAGAATACATCATAAGAAATGCCATACTTGATGAAACCCAAGCTGGAATCATGATTGCCAGGAGAAATATCAATAACCTCAGATATGCAGATGACACCAACCTTATGGCAGATAGCAAAGAGGAAATGAAGAGCCTCCTGATGAAAGTGAAAGAGGAGAGTGAGAAAGCTGGCTTAAAACTCAGCATTCAAAAAACTAAGATCATGGCATCTGGTTCCATCACTTCATGGCAAATAGATGTGGAAACAATGGAAACAGTAATAGACTTTGTTTTCTTTGACTCCAGAATTACTACAGGTGGTGAGTACAACCACCAAGTTAAGATTCTGGCTCTTTGGAAGAAAAGCTCTGACATGCCTAGGCAGCATATTAAAAATCAGAGACATTATTTACCGACAGTGGTCCTTATAGTCAAAGCTGTGGTTTTTCCAGTAGTCATATATGGATGTGAAAGTTAAATCATAAAGAAAGCTGAGCACCAAAGAATCGATGCTTTTGAGTATTGGAGAAGACTCTTGAGAGTCACTTGGACAGGAAAGAGATCAAACCAGTCAATCTTAAAGGAAATCAGTCCTGAATATTCATTGTAAGGACTGATGCTGAAGCTCCAATACTTTGGCCACCTGATGTGAAGCACTGACTCATTAGAAAAGACCCTGATGCTTGGACAGACTCAAGGCAGGAGAAGCAGGGGACAATACAGGATGAGATGGTTGGATAGCATCACCAACTCTATGGACATGATTGGAGCAAGCTCTGGGAGTTTGTGATGGACAATGAAAGTGTGTTGCAGTTCATGGGGTCACAAAGAGTTGAATATGGACCAACTGAACTGATGTTCTTTTGAACCTACTAAATCAGTTATTCATGGCACAAAGCTGCTGCTGCTGCTGCTGCTAAGTCGCTTCAGTCATGTCCGATTCTGTGTGACCCCATAGACGGCAGTCCACCAGGCTCCCCTGTTCCTGGGATTCTCCAGGCAAGAACGCTGGAATGGGCTGCCATTTCCTTCTCCAATGCATGAAAGTGAAAAGTGAAAGTGAAGTTGCTCAGTCGTGTCCGACTCTTAGCGGCCACATGAACTGCAGCCTACCAGGCTCCTCCGTCCATGGGATTTTCCAGGCAAGAGTACTGGAGTGGGGTGCCATTGCCTTCTCCGTGGCACAAAGCTATTTAGTGTAATTTCATTTGATTTTCCTGAAAGCTCAGTTGGTAATGAATCTGCCTGCAATGCAGGAGACCCTGGTTCAATCCCTGGTAAGGAAGATCTGCTGAAGAAGGGGTAGGCTACCCACTCTAGTACTCTTGGGCTTCCCTTGTGGCTCAGCTGGTAAAGAATCTGCCTGCAATGCAGGAGACCTGGGTTCAGTCTCTGGCTTGGGAAGATCCCCTGGAGAAGGGAAGACTATCCACTCCTGTATTCCTCTCTGGAGAATACCATGGACTCTGTAGTCCATAAGGTCACAAAGAGTCGGACACGAGTGAGCCACTTTCACTTTCATTTGACTTCAGAGAAACCAAGTGAATAAGAATCATTATTATAAGAATTCTTGTGGAAATTAATGCCAAGAAAGTCTGTGTAACATTTTTGAGGGTGGTGTCACTAAGTTTCTTGCTTGGAATTCAAATCATGTCTAATGGACTGAGACACAGTACTCTTGGCAACCTGGTGGCATAGCCTCTGCATATATTGAGCTTGGAGTCTATAATATGCTTTTATGTCTTTGCATATTAGAAAACTGAAGAGGTTAAGTTCTTTACATCAAACTTCCGGGGGCACACACATACTAGACTTGAATCTAGTATTCTGATGCCTATTCCAGGGCTGATTTCAACAGAAGAAAGAGCCTTTGGACTGTTGTATGAACTATATGTGAGCTAGATGAGGTGAAGATACTGAAGCTTAAGAAATGTGACTGAACTGAAAGGGCAATGACTGTGCCTTGTACATCCTTCAAAGGAGCCTGGATCCCCCTAGAAGACATTGTGTACGTGTTTGTGCTCTGCTGCTGCTGCTGCTGCTAAGTCGCTTCAGTCATGTCCGACTCTGTGTGACCCCATAGACAGAAGCTCACCAGGCTCCCCCATCCCTGGGATTCTCCAGGCAAGAATACTGGAGTGGGTTGCCATTTCCTTCTCCAATGAATGAAAGTGAAAAGTGAAAGTGAAGTCGCTCAGTCGGGTCCGACTCTTAGTGACCCCATGGACTTGTGTCCAGTTCTTTGTAACCCCCTGGACTGTAGCCTGCAGTCTTCTCTGTTCATGGGATTATCCCAGCCACAATACTAGAATGGATTGCCATTTCCTACTCCAGGTACACGCATCTATTGTGTCTCCTTCATTGGCAGGCAGATTCTTTGATACTGTACCAAGAAGACAATGAGGACTTTCCAGTTCTTTCTGTGCACCTTTGTTGCTGCTTTGAGGACTGTGAAATTGCTCTCCCTGATGTTCAGACCAGTGACATCTCAAAAATCTCGAGGAGATTGCATCCTAGCCACAAGAATGGAGGTATGGCCTTGACTTCAGAAAAAAGCTTTGTCTTTTTGCCATTTTCTCACAGTCTGGGTCTGGCTGTAATGAAATGGGAAGCAATCTTGACCATATTTTAGAATTTCCTCTTAAATTCTCTCCTCAAAATCTGAATGTGATTATAAAATTCCCTGTTATTCCACAGTTATTGAGGATATATCAGGTTCTTCGCCCTGCATTATATTCTGTATACGAACCAAGAGTTCATGTTCCCAATGAGCATATGATTAGTTGAGGGGAAAATAATGATTAACTGAAGGAAAAGTGATTAAATGATATAAAATGATGAGAAATAATTACACTATTCTTAACAAGGCAAAAGTTGGCTCTTGGGCATAAAATTCTTAGATATTACAATGATTTGTGATCCTTTAGATCTCAACCTTATCTGATAAAATCATATCCCTTATTATTTAATTTCATGGGTAAGTGATTAGGAGAAACAAAATGCTTAAGACTCCTTAGGGAGGTGATAATGACACAAAAGTTGAGGAATATAGCATTAGAACATACATCACAGATCAGCATATTATTCATTTAAACATTTAAAATTGTTATGGACTTTAAAGATCATGAGACCTTACATAGAAATCTAAGTTTCTGGTTTCTTTTAGAAACAAAAATCAAAAGATCTGGCAACTCTGAGCCCATGGTTCCTATAGCAATAATTGGTGCATCCTGTGTAGCCCCTTCATCCATAGGTAGGCCACATCCACCACAGTCTCCAGCATTCCTCTATTAATTATATTTATTGTTATACATTTCATGTATTTGTGTTGACTTTCTGGATATTGTTGGCATCTGTTTACATTCCCAGGATTCAGAGAAAACTAGTTACAGTATCAGAGACAGCTATTTAGCAGTCTAGGGAAAGAGAAGTTAGCAAAGGTTTGAGTGTTCATAGATGGCTTCATAAGGAAAGTGGGAAATAAGTGTTTTATACCAAATTAGGATTGAGTTAGTAATGTTCAAAATCTCCAATCCAGGCTTCAGCAATATGTGAACTGTGAACTTCCTGATGTTCAAGCTGGCTTTAGAAAAGGCAGAGGAACCAGAGATCAAATTGCCAACGTTTGCTGGATCATGGAAAAAGCAAGAGAGTTCCAGAAAAGCATCTATTTCTGCTTTATTGACTATGCCAAAGCCTTTGACTGTGTGGATCACAATAAACTGTGGAAAATTCTGAAAGAGATAGGAATACCAGACCACCTGATCTGCCTCTTGAGAAATTTGTGTGCAGGTCGGGAAGCAAGAGTTAAAACTGGACATGGAACAACAGACTGGTTCCAAATAGGAAAAGGAGTTCATCAAGGCTGTATATTATCACCCTGTTTATTTAACTTATATGCAGAGTACATCATATGCAGAGAAAGTTTATTTAACTTATATGCAGAGAAATGCTGGACTGGAAGAAACACAAGCTGGAATCAAGATTGCTGAGAGAAATATCAATAACCTCAGATATGCAGATGACACCACCCTATGGCAGAAAGTGAAGAGGAACTAAAAAGCCTCTTGATGAAAGTGAAAGTGGAGAGTGAAAAAGTTGGCTTAAAGCTCAACGTTCAGAAAACGAAGATCATGGCATCTGGCCCCATCACATGGGAAATAGATGGGGAAACAGTGGAAACAGTGTCAGACTTTATTTTGGGGGGCTCAAAAATCACTGCAGATGGTGACTGCAGCCATGAAATTAAAAGACGCTTACTCCTTGAAAGGAAAGTTATGACCAACCTAGATAGCATATTGAAAAGCAGAAACATTACTTTGCCAACAAAGGTTTGTCTAGTCAAGGCTATGTTTTTTCCTGTGGTCATGTATGGATGTGAGAGTTGGACTGTGAAGAAGGCTGAGCCTGAAGAATTGATGCTTTTGAAGTGTGGTGTTGGAGAAGACTCTTGAGAGTCCCTTGGACTGCAAGGAGATCCAACCAGTCCATTCTGAAGGAGATCAGCCCTGGGATTTCTTTGGAAGGAATGATGCTGAAGCTGAAACTCCAGTACTTTGGCCACCTCATGTGACGAGTTGACTCATTGGAAAAGACTCTGATGCTGGGAGGAGTTGGGGGCAAGACTAGAAGGGGACAACAGAGGATGAGATGGCTGGATGGCATCACTGACTCAATGGACGTGAGTCTGGGTGAACTCCGGGAGTTGGTGATGGACAGGGAGGCCTGGCGTGCTGCGATTCATGGGGTTGCAAAGAGTTGGACATGACTGAGCGACTGATCTGATCTGATCTGAGGGGAATAAAGGTGGGAAGGCACTTCAACTATCTGTGTAAAATAATAATTTTTCTGGATATGGATCCTTTTAAATTCGTAGTTTGTTACCATACTGTTTCTGTTTTTTGTTTTGATTTTTGGCCAGGAGACATGTGGGATCTAATTCCACAGCTAGGGATCTAACCCACATCTCCTGCACTGGAAAGCAAATTCTTAACCACTGCATCACCAGGGAAGTTCCACAAAGTAATATTTTAAACATTTTAAATGTTGGGAATAAAGTGTAAAACGTTGTGTTTATTATCTTATGTTTGCAGTGAATTTCCTTTTAAAATGACATACAAACGACACACCATAAAAGTGGGTAAGTTTGAATCAGTTCAATGAAAAACATCTGTTCACCTAAAGGTATAATGAGGTTAAAAAAAAAGTAAGCAGCATATTTTAAGAAGCTATTTATGCATAAAACTGAAAAAAGTTAAGTATGCAGAATTTACAGAGAGCTTCTACAAATTGAAATGAAAAAATATAACCCACTAAAATTGAGAAAAATATGTGAAATATATTTTGAAAATATATGAAAATATCATTCATAAAAATAAAAGATAAATGGCTAGTACTTATATGACAATGTGCTCAATCTGACAAGTTGTCAGGGAAATGCAAATTAAAACAAAAAGTATTATCCCATACCAATGATACTCATATAAATCTGAAGTCAAGTAACTCCAAAAGGCTCGGTAAAGATGTAGCAAATTTAGATATTTCATATAGTGTGGGAGTGGGAGTTGATGCATTCTTTTGGAGGGCAATTGATAATATTTAATAAATTGTATTTTTATAGAATTTTTTTCCATTTCCTTTTTTTAATAACAGGAGTATTTTATTTATTTATTTTTACTTTACAATATTCTATTGATTTTGCCATATATCGCCTGACCCTCCCTCCCACCTCCTTCCTTGTACCATCCCTCTGGGTTATCCCAGTACACCAGCCCCAAGCATCCTGTATCCTGCATTGAACCTGGACCTGCGATTCATTTCTTATATGATATTATACATGTATCAATGCCATTCTCCCAAATCATCCCACCCTCTCCCTCTCCCACAGAGTCCAAAAGACTGTTCTATACATCAGTGTCTCTTTTGCTGTCTCGTATACAGGGTTATCATTACCATCTTTCTAAATTCCATATATATATGCGTTAGTATACTGTATTGGTGTTTTTCTTTCTGGCTTACTTCACTCTGTATAATAGGCTCCAGTTTCATCCACCTCATTAGAACTGATTCAAATGTATTATTTTTAATGGCTGAGTAGTACTCCATTACTTGTGTATATGTACCACAGCTTTCTTATCCATTCATCTGCTGATGGACATCTAGGTTGCTTCCATGTCCTGGCCATTATAAACAGTGCTGCAATGAACATTGGGGTACACGTGTCTCTTTTAATTCTGGTTTTCTCAGTGTGTATGCCCAGCAGTGGGATTTCTGGGTTGTATGGCAGTTCTATTTCCAGTTTTTAAAGGAATCTCCACACTGTTCTCCATAGTGGCTGTACTAGTTTGCATTCCCACCAACAGTGTAAGAGGGTTCCCTTTTCTTCACACCCTCTCCAGCATTTATTGCTTGTAAACTTTTGGATTGCCGCCATTCTGACTGGTGTGAAATGGTACCTCCTTGTGGTTTTGATTTGCATTTCTCTGATAATGAATGACGGAGAAGGCGATGGCACCCCATTCCAGTACTCTTGCCTGGAAAATCCCATGGATGGAGGAGCCTGGTGGGCTGCAGTCCATGGGGTCGCGAAGAGTTGAACACGACTGGGCGACTTCACTTTCACTTTTCACTTTCATGCATTGGAGAAGGACATGGCAACCCACTCCAGTGTTCTTGCCTGGAGAATCCCAGGGACCGGGGAGCCTGGTGGGCTGCCGTCTATGGGGTTGCACAGAGTCAGACACGAAAGAAGTGACTTAGCAGCAGCAGCAGCAGATAATGAATGATATTGAGCATCTTTTCATGTGTTTGTTAGCCATCTGTATGTCTTCTTTGGAGAAATGTCTATTTAGTTCTTTGGCCCATTTTTTGATTGGGTCATTTATTTTTCTGGAATTGAGCTGTAGGAGTTGCTTGTATATTTTTGAGATTAGTTGTTTATCAGTTGCTTTATTTGCTATTATTTTCTCCCATTCTGAAGGCTGTCTCTTCACCTTGCTTATAGTTTCCTTTGTTGTGCAGAAGCTTTTAATTTTAATTAAGTCCCATATGTTTATTTTTGATTTTATTTCCAATATTCTGGAAGGTGGATCACAGAGGATCCTGCTGTAATGTATGTCGGAGAGTGTTTTGCCTATGTTCTCCTCTAGGAGTTTTATAGTTTCTGGTCTTACATTTAGATCTTTAATCCATTTTGAGTTTATTTTTGTGTATGGTGTTAGAAAGTGTTCTAGTTTCATTCTTTTACAAGTGGTTGACCAGTTTTCCCAGCACCACTTGTTAAAGAGATTGTCTTTAATCCATTGTATATTCTTGCCTTCTTTGTCAAAGATAAGGTGTTCAAAGGTGTGTGGATTTATCTCTGGGCTTTCTATTTTGTTCCATTGATCTATATTTCTGTCTTTGTGCCAGTACCATACTGTCTTGATGACTGTACAGGGCTTTGTAATAGAGCCTGAAGTCAGGCAGGTTGATGCCTCCAGTTCCATTCTTCTGTCTCAAGATAGCTTTGGCTATTCAAGGTTTTTTTGTATTTCCATACAAATTGTGAAATTATTTGTTCTAGTTCTGTGAAAAATACTGTCGGTAACTTGATAGGGATTGCATTGAATCTATAGATTGCTTTGGGTAGTATACTCATTTTCACTATATTGATTCTTCCGATCCATGAACATGGTATATTTCTCCATCTATTAGTGTCCTCTTTGATTTCTTTCACCAGTGTTTTATAGTTTTCTATATATAGGTCTTTAGTTTCTTTAGGTAGATATATTCCTAAGTATTTTATTCTTTTTGTTAGAATGGTGAATGGAATTGTTTCCTTAATTTCTCTATTTTATCATTATTAGTGTATGGAAATGCAAGGGATTTCTGTGTGTTGACTTTATATCCTGCAACTTCACTATATTCATTGATTAGCTCTAGTAATTTTCTGGTGGAGTCTTTAGGGTTTTCTATGTAGAGGATCATGTCATCTGCAAACAGTGAGAGTTTTACTTCTTCTTTTCCAAATTGGATTCCTTTTATTTATTTTTCTGCTCTGATTGCTGTGGCCAAAAACTTCCCAAACTATGTTGAATAGTAGTGGTGAGAGTGGGCACCCTTGTCTTGTTCCTGAGTTTAGGGGAAATGCTTTCAGTTTTTCACCATTGAGGATAATGTTTGCTGTGGGTTTGTCATATATAGCTTTTATTATGTTGAGGTATGTTCCTTCTATTCCTACTTTCTGGAGAGTTTTTATCATAAATGGATGTTGAATTTTGTCAAAGGCTTTTGCTGTATCTATTGAGATAATCATATGGCTTTTATTTTTCAATTTGTTAATATGTATTACATTAATTTTCAGATATTGAAGAATCCTTGCATCCCTGGGATAAAGCCCGGTTGGTCATGGTGTATGATCTTTTTAATGTGTTGTTGGATTCTGATTGCTAGAATTTTGTTAAGGATTTTTGCATCTATGTTCATCAGTGATATCGTTTTCTTTTTTTGTGGCATCTTTGTCAGGTTTTGCTATTAGGGTGATGGTGGCCTCATAGAATGAGTTTGGAAGTTTACCTTCCTCTGCAATTTTCTGGAAGCGTTTGAGTAGGATAGGTGTTAGCTCTTCTCTAAATTTTTGGTAGAATTCAGCTGTGAAGCAGTCTGGACCTGGGCTTTTGTTTGCTGGAAGATTTCTGATTACAGTTTCAATTTCTGTGCTTGTAATGTGTCTGTTAAGATTTTCTATTTCTTTCTGGTTCAGTTTTGGCAAGTTGTACTTTTCTAAGAATTTGTCCATTTCCTCCAAGTTGTCCATTTTATTGGCATATAATTGCTGATCTTAGTCTCTTATGAGCCTTTGTATTTCTGTGTTGTTTGTTGTAATCTCTCCATTTTCATTTCTAATTTTATTGATTTTTCTCCTTTTTTTCTTGATAAGTCTGGCTAATGGTTTGTCAATTTTATTTATCCTTTCAAAGAACCAGCTTTTGGCTTTGTTGATTTTTGCTATGGTCTCTTTTGTTTCTTTGCATTTATTTCTTCCCTAATTTTTAAGATTTCTTTCCTTCTACTAACCCTGGGGTTCTTCATTTCTTCCTTTTCTAGTTGCTTTAGGTGTAGAGTTAGGTTATTTATTTGACTTTTTTCTTGTTTCTTGATATATGCCTGTATTGCTATGAACTTTCTCCTTAGCACTGCTTTTACAGTGTCCCATAGGTTTTAGGTTGTTGTGTTTTCATTTTCATTCATGTCTATGCAAATTTTGATTTCTTTTTTGATTTCTTCTGTGATATGTTGGTTATTCTGCAGCGTGTTGTTCTGCCTCCGTATGTTGGAACTTTTAATAGTTTTTCTCCGGTAATTGAGATACTTGGAATGATTTCAGTTTTTTTTTAATTTACCAAGGCTAGATTTATGGCCCAGGATGTGATCTATCCTGGAGAAGGTTCCATGTGCGCTTGAGAAAAAGGTGGAATTCATTGTTTTGGGGTGAAATGTCCTATAGATATCAATTAGGTCTAACTGGTCTATTGTATCATTTAAAGTTTGTGTTTCCTTGTTATTTTTCTGTTTAGTTGATCTATCCATAGGTGTGAGTGGGGTATTAAAGTCTCCCACTATTATTGTGTTATTGTTAATTTCTCCTTTCATACTTGTTAGAATTTGTCTTACATATTGTGGTGCTTCTATGTTGGGTGCATATATATTCATAATTGTTATGTCTTCTTGGATCGATCCTTTGATTATTATGTAGTGACCTTCTTTGTCTCTTTTCACAGCCCTTGTTTTAAAGTCTATTTTCTCTGATATGGGTATTGCTACTCCTGCTTTCTTTTGGTCTCTATTTGTGTGGAATATCTTTTTCCAGCCCTTCACTTTCAGTCTGTATGTGTCCCCTGTTTTGAGGTTGGTCTCTTGTAGACAACATATATAGGGGTCTTGTTTTTGTATCCATTCAACCAGTCTTTGTCTTTTGGTTGGGGCATTCAACCCATTTATGTTTAAGGTAATTATTGATAAGTATGATCCCATTGCCATTTACTTTATTGTTTTGGGTTCAAGTTTATACACCCTTTTGTGTTTCCTTTCTAGAGAAGATCCTTTACCATTTGCTGAAGAGCTGGTTTGGTGGTATTGAATTCTCTCAGCTTTTGCTTGTCTGTAAAGCTTTTGATTTCTTTTTATAGACTTTTTAACCCAGCAATTATTTGCTAGGTACAAAGCTTGAAGAAATTTTCACACATGTGAAAAAGAAGATGTATACTTAAATGCCCTTTATATTATTGTATGTGATTGGGAAAAAATTAAAAACATCTAAAAATTAAAAACACCTTTCCAGCATCAAAGGTAATAAACTATGATAGTTACAAAATAAAAAGCTATATGATTATTAATGTAACTGTACTAATACAACACATATCAAATTAGCTAAGTCTCCAAAACCTTCTAAAATCAAAATGCAGACAAGTACACACAGCATGATAACTTTTACCAAATACAAAAATGTAGAAGATAAGAGTGAGTAACATGATTGGTGAGGAACCTGTAGGGAAAAAATATGTTTATGTGAAGGGAGAAACGTTGTCAACGTGCTCCAAAGTACACTGAGGCCTAGAGTAGGGAAGTCTGTATGTGAAAGGGAAAATATGTTGGAGAAGCTTTAAATGTTGCTGTTTTCATTGTCTGATCAGGTGACTATTGGCAAGGTTTCTTTTCAAGGCTACTGCCTGAGAGAAAATATCCATCATTAATTCACATGGAAGAAGTAGTTTCTTGTTTCAGAAAATTTACCTGAAGAAAGAAGAGTCTTTGCAGTCTGTCCTGAGGAACAGAAACATCAGTTAATGTTCTCTTTGGTACAGACATCCTGTAAAGGGAAAGATGTGGGTGCCCCTTCTAATTTTGGAACATGCCTTCTGAGAGCAGAAGTTTACTCTCTCTGGCACAGTCTTTCACTGTCTTAGGTGCTTATAAAATGTATGCTGAATAAATGTTTCTATTTCATTAATCATTGTTTTTATTACCTAACATTTATGCAAAACTTATGATATATCATGCTCTATGTTAAGAATTGCTTATGCATGGTCTTGTTTAGTTCTGTGTGTAGCTTGTCAATTAAGGAGTATGATTATTTCCACTTTATAGAGATGTTTTCAGCAAAAATATTAACTAAAACAACAAGACAAGTTATCATTCTTCAGATTAGAGCTGTTTGGAGAAGCTCTTCCATTTTGAAAACTATAAACTAACCTGCTATTTCTGTTGATCTAATGAAACAAATCAATAGTGGCCAGGGCTGACATGTTGAGCTATATCAGTTGGGCCTTCCCAAGTCATTGCAGCCCATCTGTTATGTTATCTGTTATCATTTTATTGGCCTCTATTCTTTGTCCCTTACTTGATATTTTTTTCCTTCTCTCTTTCCTCTCCTTTCCATTTTTGTATTGCATATTTCCAAAAAGTGAGAAGTGTATTTTTCATGTCTGTTTGCCTTTGTTCTTGATATTGTGACCTGTTTTGGCCTATGGAGCATGGGAAGAGTTGAAAGAATTACATTTCTAAGTCTAGACCTTAAAAGACCAGTTAAAATAAATAAATTTATATTAAACATTTTAAAAAAAGACCTAGTGTATTTCTCTCTTCTATTCCTGTCATTTCCTTGAGAATAGTTTTCCCTGGATATCTCTTACCCCCTCAGTCTGTGCCCAGAATGAATGCATGTGAATCAGGACTGCCTCAAGTGACTACTCACCAAAGGTTGCAGTAGAGTGGCTACAATGTAGAGTGGCTACAACCCAAAAAACTTAAAGCTGAGCCATACCATGAGAAATAATGTGTGCTGTTGTATTTTACTATTGGTGCTTGTTGCCTATGCAGCAATAAAGTTCAAATGCCTACATTTTTTTTTTTTTTTTTAAATTAAGAGTGGAGGTAGAAGTGTTTGAGGAGCATGGTCACATCAGGATTCACATTTTCTGTCATTACAGCCTGTTAATACCAAGGCACAGTGTTATTTTCTCCTTTCATTAGGTTTCCTTTCTCTAGCCTTTTTCTTTTGCCTAAATCAGGTTTAATAGGGTTGTTAATGCGAGCCAGCTTGGTAAAGCTTTTTTGCAATAAAGCATGTCACATTGTGCTGAAGTAAGCACCAGAAAGAACAACCAAAGCAACAAAACAAAAAGATAGAGCTGAGAGGAAGCCAGTGTGGATTAGAAAGGTTTGATTTGATATCAGAGAATAGATAAGGTGCAGAGAGATTACTTTCATTCATTCCCCACATCAGGGGCTCTCCTACTGGTTTCAAGTTTAGAGCATAAGAAAGTATTTGTAACAAAGAAAGAGACATTCTAAGGAGCTTGTATGTATAATGCCTAGAGCATGTCAAGATCTTACCAAATCTTGGTCAAGTAAATGAACAAGAGAATAAATGCTTCATGAACAAATGAAAGAGCTGATCAATGAATCAATGAATGGGTAGGAAAAAAAATTGTCCAGAGAAAAGGTTATCAGTGGTAACAACAACAATACCACTAGCAACATGATTTCTTAAACATTTTCAGTGTGGCAGGACCCAAATTCAGTGTTTTTCTTCCTTTTCCCCATCAAATCCTCAGAATGCCCTGATGATATAAGTGAAATTGAGCCAAAAAATGAGAGCATTGAGGGTTAAGCAATTAGCTCGAAATGAAATAGGTAATAAATTCTAGGTTTGAGATGCTATTCTCAGTTTCTCTATTCCAAGTAAGTTTCAAATTTACAGACACCCACTCTTTGAATTGCTTTTATTTTTGTTGACTACTTCCTATTTTATTGGTGAGACAGGTTATGCTTAAAAAGATATGGATATGCTTAAAAAGATATTCAAGGGTCTTACATAAGCCCCTTGAATAAGTGACATTGGAGAGTATGGAGATAGAGAGTACCTAGGATTTGCACTATGGAAATAGCAAACTGGGGGAGAAGAGATGTGATTCCAAGGCCAGGGATGCCAGCATTGAAAACAACACCATTGCTGCAATCTGAAATCAGATTTTGATAGCCACAGGAGGCTCAGACACTGGCGATCTTTGCTCTGCCATGCTGACTCTTCCTTCTGAAGGCAAGGATCTATCTGTGTTCTGCTGCTTACTTAGACAGCCTCTCTAGGAGAATGCCATTGTCTTTATACACTGTGATTCTTGTGAAGAAGAGCTTTAATTTCTTCTCAACAAGTATTCTTTCTTAATTCTCCTCACTGCCAATTATGTTGAGAATTATACTGCTTAGTGTTTTATTCCCCTGGTCTGGAATTTCTCAACCCCATCAACCTCATCATTACTTACATTTGCACTCATATAATTCTTCTCTTTCCTTGTCCTCTTCCTTCCTTCTCCCCACCCCTCCCATCCTTCTTCTTTGGGGAGGTGGTTGCCTTGTAAATTGTAGGATGTTTAACAGATTCACTGGCCACTCCTCAGTGTTGCAAGAACATCCTACCCACCAATCCCTGTTTGTGACAACAAAAACTGTCTAGCTCAATTAAAATTTTAATTATTAAGATTCTAGGGTGCTCATTAAGTTAACTTATTAATTATAGTCTTCGGCACAGGGGTATCAGATTCCATCTTGAGAACAAATATTAATGGAATGGTAATTAGAGAAAAAGAAATAATGAAAGAACCCTAGGCAGTAAGGGGCAGCGAGGTTTCAGGCATAAAGATATTGACAGCAAAGACTTGAAGTGACAGAGGCTAATTTTCTTTCTTTACATTTTCCCTCTGCTTTTCTCTTTATATTCAAATATTCCCTGTTGATCTACATATATGTTTCTATCATGTAATTCAGAGATAGGAATACTAAAATAACCCTCACATTTAATGTCTTTTGAGGAAATATTTAAATAAGACATAGTCCTGCATCTTTGGAACTTACATGCATGTTAAGAGACTCAGGTTCCTGTGATCCTTTCATAACCCAAATCTTTTCTTGCTGATGTTGACTTGTCTTGTCCTGAATCAGACATAAACATATGAAACACTTCTCTTCAAGTATTTCAATACTCAGCCATTCAAGGTCACAATTTAGGTAAAAGGCTAACAACTTTTAACCTAAAAGTGAACTGTCAACAATTTTCTTTCCTTAAAAGAAAGAGTATTCAGCTACTGAAACTCCATTAAGGACTTAATTGTAGGTGCTAATAGATTTGGGAAAGGGAAGGCTTGCTTGCATTTGTTTAATTTGAAAATGAGGATTAAAGTCCTGATTTGTTATGCTACATCAGGCTATAAGCACCATGCTCATTTATATAAAAGAAGAAGGTTCACTGGCTCTCAGACTATCATGGGCCACTAGGGTTTTTTACTTTTACCTTTTTGTTTTATATTGGAGTATAGCTGATTATACTCTGAGGTTGATAGAAAAGAGCATTGAAATACAGTTTTTGAGTGAAAACACCCAAAAGCATCTCCCATCAACCAATTCAGGGTTGAACTGAATTTTTAAGAAAATTATTGTTTTATATGCTAATTATGCTAAAACTATTTGAATTTAAAAACTAAGTCTTAAGTTTCAGAAGTTTCACTTTTGGAGGATACTCTTATAAGGGGCATATTAAAGAAAGATGAGAAAGTATAAAATATTTCTGAAGGAATTATTCAGTATTATTCAACTTTTAATTTCATGTTTGTTATTATACCACAAAGATAGTGTCATTTTTGGATTAAAATGTTAGATTTTTGTTAATATACTTAAATCTGTAACCAGTGGTAACACTATTAGTATTTTTTATTATAGACTATATTTTATTTCAATAAACTTTGATATTTAGACCCAAAAGTATTTCTGTTATGTATATTCATCTCATTAAGCTACTTCTTATAAACTTAAAATAAAGTGGGAAAATGGGGAATTAACATTAATTCACATTTACCTAGGATTGGCTCTTAACATACTTGGACCAACTCTTTTTTTTTTAACTTTTTTTTAAAAATCTTTTCGAATGTGTCTGTTTTTGTGCCAGTACAATACTGTGTTGCGGGGAAGGCAGTGGCACCCCACCCCAGTACTTTTGCCTGGATAATCCTATGGACGGAGGATCCTGGTAGGCTCCAGTCCATGGGGTCGCTGGGAGTCGGACACGACTGAGCGACTTCACTTTCATTTTTCCCTTTCATGCATTGGAGAAGGAAATGGCAACCCACTCCAGTATTCTTGCCTGGAGAATCCCAGGGACAGGGGAGCCTGGTGGGCTTCGGTCTGTGGGGTCGCACAGAGTCGGACACGACTGAAGCGACTTAGCAGTAGCAGCAGTAGCATAGCTGATAAACAATGTTGTGATAGTTTCAGGTGAATAGCGAAGGAACTCAGCCTTATATATGCATGTATCCATTCTTCCCCACATGTCCCTCCCATCCAGGCTGCTGTGTAACATTGAGCTGAGTCCCCTGTGCCCACAGGGTTTCTTAAGGATCTTGTCTCCCTGGGGCAGTTTCCTTCATCCATCAGTCCCCTCAATCATATGTGTCCATTCAAGAGCAGGATGACTGGTTGCTCCCACTTTCACTGCCAGTTATTTTTCAGGACAGACTTTTTCACATTTCATGGGCTCTGCTGGAGAAAAATGCATTTTGACCATAGAGATATCATTCTTTATCCGTATCACATTTCACTGATGGTCTGTTAGCCACTGGAAATGAAATTCTCTTTAGGAAAAGGAGAAGCTTTCTTGTGATGAATATTCTAAGACATCCCAATGAATAAAATAACTCCTATGCATTTACCCTATGTGCTTTACTCTTTGTGTTCCTTTATATTTATCATCACATCCTTTTACACATTTTTATATTTTCTCTTTCATGTAGAATCATGATTTTTGGTTATCTAGTGTCATTTCCATGTTACAAGTGAGGAAACTGGAGCTCAGAAGGGTTGAGTAACCTGCCCTACTCTAGTCACTCACTTCTTCCACTCATCCCCCTAACAATGGCCTGCTAAGTCACTTCAGTCGTGTCCGACTCTGTGCGACCCCATAGACAGCAGGCCAACAGGCTCCCCTGTCCCTGGGATTCTCTAGGCAAGAATACTGGAGTGGGTTGCCATTTCCTTCTCCATAACAATGGCCAGAAGGTTTATATTAGTTTCCTAATTAGCAGGGATGTCCTGACATAGTACCAAAGTGCCACGAATTGCACAACTTATAAAAACTGAAGTATACTGTAAGTCTTTTCCTTCTCTTGTGTTTCCTGCCTAGAGAAGTTCCTTTAGCATTTGTTGTAAAGCTGGTTTGGTGGTGCTGAATATAGAAAATAAACCCAAAACAACTAAGAAAACCTTAATAGGATCATATATATTGATCATTATCTTAAATGCAAATGGATTAAACACACCAACCAAAAGACATAGACTGGCTGGGTGGATGAAAACATGTGCATATGTGCACTTCTACTTACCACATCACACTGTTTGACCCCCCATATTTTATGTAATTATTCTATATTGTTAGGTGAATCATGTTCCTGTTATGGCTTGCAATTGTAATTATCTTTTATATTTTGTCTGGTTATTGATTGTGAAAACTGATAAACATCTTTTACTATTGTACAAAAAAACCCTGAAATTTATTGTCTTACAGTTTTAGAGGCTAGAGTCTGAAACCCAACTTTGGCAGAGTTGTTTCCATCTGAGGACTGTTGGGGAAGACCTGTTCTAGATCTTTTTCCTTGGGCTGTCGACGGCTTTATTCATGTTCACATGATGTATACACATAATATAATAATCCCTGTATGTAAGTCTGTCTCTTAATATCCTCTTTCTATAAGGACATTAGTCACATCAGATTTCAGCACACCCTGATAACCTTATTTATAACATTAACTGTGAAGACACTATCTCCAAAATAGGTCTCATTCTGAAGGTACTAGGGATTAATGAAGAGTCCAACATATGAATTTGGGGGAAAACAATTCAGACCATAACAGAGAAATTCATTAAAATATATCTGATTAAACCACTCCTCATTGGCTATGGAAAAATACAAGTTTCTTACAATAAGCCACAAGCCACTTCTTGACATGACCCTTGTCTACAGCCTCAGCCTTATCTCTCTCTTTTTTTTCCTATGTGTAGATTTTTAAAAAATTGAAGTATGATTGATTCACAATGTTGTGCTAGTTTCAGGTATATAGCAAAGTGATTCAGTTATACATATGTATCTTTTTTTTCAGATTCTTTTCCCTTATAGGCTATTACAAAATATTGAGTATAGTTTCCTATGCTATACAGTAGGTCCTTGGTGATTATCTGTTGTGTATGTGTATATATATATATATATATATATGCTGCTAAGTCGCTTCAGTCATGTCCAACTCTGTGTGACCCCATAGACGGCAGCCCACCAGGCTCCTCCATCCCTGGGATTCTCCAGGCAAGAATACTGGAGTGGGTTGCCATTTCCTTCTCCAATGCATGAAAAGGAAAAGTGTAAGTGAAGTTGCTCAGTCATGCCCGACTCTTAGCGACCCCATGGACTGCAGCCTACCAGGGTCCTTTGTCCATGGGATTTTCCAGGCAAGAGTACTGGAGTGGGGTGCCATTGCCTTCTCCATATGTATATATATATACATGTATATATATGTATATATATATACTCTATATAGAGAGTATATATATATTCTACTTGTTGGTTGATATACATATATATACATATATGTGTGTGTATATATATATACACATAGAAAATAAGAAAACATATATGTGTGTGTATATATATATATATATATATATAGTGTGTGTATATATATATATACACATATAGAAAAGAAGACCCAGAAAACAAGCTTATGGTTACCAAAAGGGAAAGCAGGGGAGGGATAAATTAGTTTAAGATGAGTATATATATACTCTATTTGTTGGTTGATGTACATATATATATATACACACATATACATACATATCAACATATGTATATATATATACATATCAACATATGTATATATACATATACATATCAACTATGTATATATATGCATGTATATATGTATATACATACATACATGTGTGTATATATGTATATACATATGTATGTGTATGTATATGTATGCATATACACACATGTGCACACACATACACATATACACATATGTGTATATGTGTGCACATATATGTGTACATATATATGCATGTGTATATACATACACATATATACACATATATATGTATGTGTGTATAGACATATACACATATATGTATATGCATGTGTATGCATGCGTATGTATACATGTATACACATACATATGTATACATGCATGTATATGTGTGTATATGCATGCACACATATGTATATATGTATATTTGTACGTAGATACATGTATATGTATGTATGTACATATACATATATATGCATATATGTACATCTATATATGTGTATGTATATACACACACATACGTATATGTGTGTATATGCATACACATACATACACACATATGTGTCCATATATATGTATGTGTATATGCATACACACATACACATATATATGTATGTGTATATATACATATACATATATGTATATGTATGTATATGTATATGTATGTATACGTACATATGTATGTGTATGTATGTGTATATATACATAGTTGATATGTATATATATATATACATATGTATGTATATGTACATCAACCAACAAGTAGAGTATATATATACTCATCTTAAACTAATTTATCCCTCCCCTGCTTTCCCTTTTGGTAACCATAAGCTTGTTTTCTGTGTCTGTTTATATTTTGTATATAAGTTCATTTGTATCATTTTTTTCATTTCCACATATAATGGAAAGCATATAATATTTGTCTTTCTTTGTCTGGCTTACTACACTTAGTATGGTAATCTCTAGGTCCATCCATGTTGCTGTTGCTGTTGCTTGTTGTTGTTCAGTTGATCAGTCATGTCTGTCTCTTTGAGACCCCATGGACTGCAGGACACCAGGCTTTCCTATCCTCTGCCATCTCCAAGAGCTTGCTCAAACTCAGGTCCATTGAGTCGATGATGCCATCCAACCATCTTGTCATCTGCTGTCCCCTTCTCCTCCTGCCTTCTACCTTTCCCAACATCAGGGTCTTTTCCACTGAGTCATCTCTTCACATCAGGTGGACAAAGTATGGGAGCTTCAAATTTAGCATCAGTCCTTCCAATGAATATTCAGGACTGATTTCCTTTAGGATTGACTGGTTTGCTCTCCTTGCAGTCAAGGGACTTTCAAGGGTCTTTTTTCCTACATCACAGTTTGAAAGCATCAATTCTTGGGTACTCAGCCTTCTTTATGGTCCAGCTCTCACACCCATACATGACTGCTGGAAAAAACCATAGCTTTGACTGTACAGATCTTTGTTGGCAAAGTAATGGCTCTGCTTTTTATTATGCTGTCTAGCTTTGTCATAGCTTTTCTTCCAAGGAGCAAGTGTCTTTTATTTTCATGCCTGCAGTCACCATCTGCAGTGCTTTTGGAGCCCAAGAAAATAGTCTTTCACTGTTTCCATTTTTTCCCCATCTATATGCCATGAAGTGATGGGACTAGATGCAATGATCTTAGTTTTCTGAATGTTGAGTATTAAGCCAGCTTTTTCCCTCTCCTCTTTCACCTTCATCAAGAGGCTGTTTAGTTCCTTCTAGCTTTCTGCCATAAGGGTGGTGTCATCTGCATATCTGAGGTTATTGATATTTCTCCCGGCAGTCTTGTTTCCAGCTTGTGATTCATCCAGCCCAGCATTTCACATAATGTACTCTGCATATAAATTAAGTAAACAGGGTGAAAAATATAGCCTTGACATACTCCTTTCCCAAATTTGAACCAGTCTATTGCTGTACATTCAGGCTAATCTCTTACTACTGCCCAGCAGGAACTCTAGCCACACTGAACTACTTGGTGAAAATAATTTATTTTTATCAAGTGCTTATAAGTACTCTGCTAAGTGCTTCATATGTATGCATAATGTAAATATGGTATGCTCATCCTGTTATTACTACCCTATCATAAATTCATCTTATTCATCCATTCATTTATTCAAAATAGTTTTGTGATGTCTGTTATATAATGAAGCAATATTCAAGGTGCTAGAGGTACCATTGCCAATAAAATGGGAAAAAAAAAATCCTTAGCCTCACAAACTTATATTCTAGTGAAAGAAAATGGATAATAATAAATTAAAGCTTTAACTATTAAACAGCAGGAAGAAAATGGGACAGAGATGACTGTGCTTCAGAGACAAGATGCAGTTTTCTAAAACTGTAAAGTGAAAGTGGCTCAGACGTGTCCGACTGATTTGCAACCCCGTGGATTATACAGACCATGGAATTCTCCAGGCCAGAGTACTGGAGTAGAGATCTTCTCCATGGGATCTTCCCAAGCCAGAGATCTAACCCAGGTCTCCCACATTGCAGGCAGATTCTTTACCAGCTGAGCCACAAGGGAAGCCCAAGAATACTGGGGTGGGTAGCCTATCCCTTCTCCAGCGGATGTTTCTGTCCAGGGAATCAAACCAAGATCTCCTGCATTGGAGATAGATTCTTTACAAACTGAGGTATCATGGAAGTCGTTTAAAATGGCATGAAATAATTTTATACTTATGAGAAGGTTGATAAAAACTCTGCATTCAGAATCCACAAATGTTACTCTGAAATAATTTCAAATGTGTAAAGAAGTTGCAGAAAAAAATAGCAAAAATATCATATAACTCCTTAATCCAGTGCTCGCTATTGTTCATTTGTCAGCATTTGCCAGGTTTTTCCTTCTCTCTTTTTCTATCTCTAGTTCTGTACTTCAGAAACATATGCTACTATAAGTAATATATATTTGTTACTTCAACAAATTAACATTCTTAAGAGGTTTTATTAAGGTAATATTAATCTTATCTCAGCAAGAACTTGGCTATGCTTTTTACCTTATACAGCAATATAAAATTCAATTATTTTTCAAATTATTGAGCACCACACTCTGCTCTTACAAATTGAATGCTAATTACTACTCCTTAAGTTGTTCATTTTTTTAGAATCTTTTTTTTTTATTCCTGTCAGGGCCAGTGAAAGTATGTAAATTCCATTAATTGTTTTTACTAACTCACTAAATAGATTGTAGAACAAAGTAGTAATTTAGAAAATTATAGCTATCCAATACCACACTTGAAAAATTGCAGTATTCTAAAGGATATTGTTAAATAGACAGTAATTAAAAATTGCAAGGAGAATGCTTCACAGAAAGATTTGTGATAATTGTAATGAATTTCTGAAATAAAATAAACACATCTTTAAAGGATATGTCTAATCTTGAAATTCTATGAAATTACAACCATTGAAATGGTGGAAAGGAAGGGCTATATTATTTAACATGTTTTCTTATGAATATTAGAGAATATCTAAAATGTTTGAGCATATTTCAGAAATTTATTACAATCAAAAGGTGTTCAATTCTAATATAATTTTAAATTCAACTCTAAAGTTGTTATATTCCCATTTCATAGATGAGACAACTGAGCCCTGGGGTTATTCTGTAATTTATTGCCCCTCTAATGGGAACATTCCAGACAAAGGGACACTTGTGAAAATGTGAAGTTAAATGTGGTGGGAGTGGCACATAACAAACACCTGCCTGGTGTATAAGGATGGAGGGAAAACGGTTTGAGCTGAGGCCATGAGGTAGAAAGGATGGTGCATGTGGGGTTTTCCGGGAAATGTTAAGGATCTGGGGCATCAGCCATTGTGGTTTGAAAAGATCACTCTTGTCACACAGAATAATTGCTTGGAGGAAATGAGTGAGTAAAAAGATGCTAGGACCCTGCAGATGTTTCAGGAGATGATAATGATGGTGATGATGAGGAGGAGGAGGATCATGACATAGATACTGATGATAATCATGATGACGGGAATGCTCTGGACCCCACAGAGGGAGAGTTCATTTGTGGGTGATTTAATAGGGAGAGTGACAGAGATCAGTTATCGATTGCCAAGAAGGCTGATGATGAGGGAACGAGAGGTATCAGGATGATTGCCAGGTTTTCAGAACTGCTCAACTGTGTGGAAGTTGGCAGAGGGCACTAGAGAAAGAGAAATGAGCAGCTAATTTACTGAATTTGTTCTAGGATCTCAAGGGCTGGACTGAGACATATAGAAAAGGTATTTGAATATACAGATAAGAAGCTAAGAAGAGATGCTGGACTGTGAGTTTGAAAGCAAAAGGAAGGAACATTTTAAAAATCAAGTGTTTCGTAAAGAGTCCTTCACACTACTCATATCAGAAACCCTTGCATATCTGTCTCATAACTCAGTAGTATTTCAGGCTTTAAGATGCGTCAGAGTCACCTAGGTACAGTGTAGTAAGGAAGATGGAAGCTCTGAAATTCCCACTGTCTTACTTTGAATCAACTTGGACACTTTCTAGAATAAACTTGAGCAGCTTAGCATCTGTGCTGCACTTATTTTTTTCTCTGTAAAATGGAGATAATGGTTACTGTATTGAATTTCTTGAAGATTACATGAGAAAATGTTGATAAGTTGGTTTATATAAAGTCTTCAGAGAACTTAATGGCACTTAGCAAAGGGTAAAAAAAAAGTGTAAGTTAGTCATTATTAGAGGAAGGCATGGCAACCTACTCCAGTTGGTGATTGTTGCCTGGAGAATCCCATGGACAGAGGAGACTGGAGGCTACAATCCAAAGTGTTGCAGAGTCAGACACGACTGAAGCATCTTAACATGCACACACACAGCCATTACTATCATCCAGATAATCATTAAAATGCAGATGCATGGATCATGAACTCAGAATTTTGATGTAAATGTCATGTTACTGGCTAGTGTGGTTATTTCAGTGTGGATATGGTTGTGTTTTGAATTGGAGGTAGAGGGTGAATTGGAACTCAGTGGTTCTGGCTAGGATACTTCTGGACCCTACCATGTTTATTAGATTACAGTGTCTTTGTTCACAGGCCAGAAAATCTATATTTTAAAATCGACACACAGTGTCTTGGTAATGTTGATCTACAGGCATGCTTGAGAGGGATTATATTAGGCAGGAGTTTGTGATTCTCATTATTTCAGGGCTGGATATCTGCCACAATATTCAGTCTCCCTTTTATAGCAGAGATTATTTTGTTGGGAAGCGACTGGTCAGCCAGTGAGCACATTGCATGCCAGGTATAAATATATAACTAGTACTGACTAATGGATTGTAAATGGAAGTGAGGTTGTCAGAACTGGACTGCTTATAAGAAGAAGTCAAATCTTTTCACTTTGGCTCACCTAGGCAGATAACAATAAGCCCTAGGTGATGCTAGAGCCATATAAGAAAGGAATCTAGGGCACTGAGTTGATAAGAATTTGGTTTGTCATTATATGAACAAGAAAATAAAAACATTATGCAAATGAGAAAAAAGTTTCTAATATTTTATGTTGGAGAATATTTGGCAATTACTTCTTACAGTAGTTGGTGTTACTCTACTTATTGCTCTAGAAGGTGAGATTTCTCCACAAAGCCAGCATTTATCAAAAGCTCCTTGGTGAACAGTATCATTCCTTCACAATCAGTATGCTAGACTCTTGAGATACAAACATTAAAGAGATCTCTTATTTGGTTCTTGAAACATAAGTCTGTATGTGAACAACCTTAATGTTTCTGTTATCACTGGTTGCTTTTATTTTTGTTGTTGATTTAGAGTATATTGTTATTAGGAAAATAAGTGTGCATTCAGAGGAAACTTTTACATTTCCTTAGTAGAATTTGAACATAAATTACTAACAGTTGGTAACTTTGTGTTTAGTATCACATTCTTCTATGTGAGCTTGGGGAAACTTCCATGCTTTTGGTTTTTGCCTAAAAGTAGGAGATGGGTTTGCATTTCTTTAGACAATCAATGTTTATTTTTATAAAATAAAACAATGTTGTTTGAATATGGATCATTACTCAAAGCAGTTAAAAAAAAACATTGCCAAGCAGAGTAAACATCAATACTTGTGAGTTATTCTTTTAAGAATGTTGGCTAAATTTACATATAGATTAAACTTAGAATTTATGAAATGTGGTTTTCTTTCAATGTGATGGCATAATGCCACTGGTGTTTTATGGACAGTGTTCTTGTACAGAATGCACTTATGTTTTTCCATGGGACTGAGGACATGGAAGACCACATCACTGGCAGAACCCATGGCATTAAATTGCAAATTAAATTTGAGATGGCATAAAAAAGGCTTGGAGAGTGACTGAAAGCTGGAAATTAGAACTACATAGAGCTAACACATGTTCCTAAGAAACTGATAATGAAGCTACTTCTTCATTAAAGGGAATTTACAGAGAGCAGGTTTCATTTTTGATGTTATATGTCTGGTAGCCGCTTTTGATAAGTACTAAACTTGTTTTGTGTAGATGATGTCAGTCTCCTTTCCTAGGGGTTTATTAAACCAAACACACACACGCACACACACACACACACTTGGGTTGGGTCCTCTCTCCCACATAGCCTGATTGTGGATAGAAATGAAATCAGACCCTCATGCTTCATCTTGATTGTTAGTGCTTCACACATTTAATGACTTTTACCTGCAGCTTTGGTGACAGAATCTAACTTCTTTGGCAGATCCTACAAAATTAAATTGCAAATTGATTTTGAGATGCAACAAGAAGATGTGGCAGTTACTGAGGACTGGAAATTAGAATGACATGTAGTTAATACATGTGACCCGAGAAACTGCTCTCTAATGCAGATTTATGAACAGTAGGTTTAATTATGGAGGTCATATGTTGGTCATCAACCTTTGATCAACACTGACTCAGCTTGTTCTCTGCATAGAGAATTCACTAATCTCCTTCCCTGATCATTTATTGCACATGCACTTATGTGCACGTGCACACACACACACACATACACACGCACCTCCCACATAGCCTGTGGTAAAGAGAAACAAAATCTTTATGTTTTCACCTTGATTCTTTCATCCTTTACATCTCAATGGCTTTCCCATTGTGACTTTGGTGACAAAACCTATCTTTTCTGTTTCTTTCTTTCTTATTTTCCAATGACATGTGATTTAACACAGTTTCTGAATAATCATTTTCTCTTGTAACAACCATTGTCACAGAACCCACACATTTTGTGTTCTTCCTACTTCTCCCACTCTGACATTGGCTTTGTCCATTTTTCTTTCCAAACAGTTTCCTCAGCTGTTAAAAGGGCATCTGCAGTAAATTGGAATGTAGATCTCCTTGAATCATTCAAACAATGAAACAATATCATTAATGTCTCTTTTTCTAGGTCTGTGTCTGTTACTTTCACCACTGTCATTTAATTGCTGAGAGAGGCCGGGATGGATTTTTTTGTCTTATGGGGGTCTTTCCCAGTAAACAGCTTAACCTCCTTAAATAAACAGTGCAGATAGGAGTTAGGCTTTGTGGGAGAAAGGAACAGGAATTAACTAGCAGGTAATGCACAGAATATTAACAAATCAATCAGCAAGTTTTGATTACTATGTGATTTCTCAAAATACAGTTCCCAGCTCAGCAGACTTACCTTGTTAAATATTAAGACTCTTAGACTTGACTCCAGACTCATAGCAAAAGGTCTGGAGGTGGTTCTTGGTAAGCCAGTTTAGAAACACGATTCCCACATGATCCTAGCAGTCATGTAAGTATGAGAAGCACTGACCTAGTGTATAACTATTGCAGTGGTAGTTTTAAATGGGAATGAAAAAAATCAAATTTTCAAAATAAATGTGTTTTCTTTTCATTTTGATATAGTAATGAAAATCCCTTTCCTTTTCCCCTAACCATATCCAGATTTCTCTTTTGCTGGAACTCAACAGAAGTAACTCTCACTCCTCCCCCATTCAGAACCAAGAGTATGGTAAAACATCTCTGCAAGGTATAAAAACAAGTGTGCTTTCAAACATTGAAGATGCCTCTTGTAAGTAGAAAGATATAAATTATTAATAAGTAAATTAGGAAATCAGTGACAACTCAGTAAGCTCTAAATGGAGTGTTGAGCCTCTATTCTTTAGATCCAAGAGTAGCCATGAAATTGGCAAAGTGAGTCACAGTCATTGAAAACTGCCACAGAATTATCACCAGCTCCACAGAGTAGGCGTGAAATGAAAGTCTTTCCTGTGGGAGAGTGTTCTTTTTTTATCAGTCCCAAGCCAAAAGCTACAGTTAAAACACCTTATTTATTATCTCCACCTTTATATGTGTTTTAACACCTGCATGATGTGATTTTCTTGTACCCCAGGATTCATGTTCATCAAGACTGTATTGATTTTTGTTTTTCACTTAATTGGAAACAAGCACTAGTATAATCTATAACTTTAGTTTCAATATCCAAGAGTAAAGTTTGTAGGGGGGTGAATGAAAAAATCCCTTCACATGTCTTAATTTTTCTGATGATTCTAGACCTCTAGATGGACTGTAAGTGAACCAGAGATTAGCTAGTGTACTTCTTGACTAGTATACTCACCTGAGTCCTGTTGCTTTTATTTACTCTACATGCATCATATCTATGCTGTGTGTTTTGATGTGTATGTTTTTTTACACACACAGCACACACAAACACATATGCACACCTTACTCACTCCCGAGAATGTAGAAACTGGTAGATAATTGTGAGAAAACACAATTTATGTCTGAACTGTCTAATACTTGGTTCTATGAAATAAAAGTCTAAATTCTAATTGTGAAGAGCATCAACCTGTCTCATTATTTCAGTATCTTATCCTGAGAGTCAGTCTAAGATTTGTGTTTTGGTTTTGTTTTGTTTTGCTTCCTTTTGTTTATCTAAAACAAAGAAGGAATGCTTATTAAAATAGAAATAATGAATGGGTAGTTTTGTTTTATCTTTCTATATTTAGTCTCCTGTATCTTTTTTGTGATACTTATCTACCTTTCTCTAAATTCTATAAGCTAATGCTTTTTGGACACTTAGTATATTCCATTATATTCCCTAAACTATGTAGCTTTATGCACATAGTACTTGATGCACATGACTACACAGAAGAGGTACCTGAATTTAGGAAAGAAAATAATTTATTTAAGGTAATAAAGCTAGTAAGCTAGTAAATGAACACCTTCATTCATTAATTTAACCAATATTTCAGTTCATTTCAGTTCAGTCGCTCAGTCGTGTCCGACTCTTTGCTACCCCATGAATTGCAGCATGCCAGGCCTCCCTGTCCATCACCAACTCCCGGAGGTCACTGAGACTCACATCCATCGAGTCAATGATGCCATCCAGCCATCTCATCCTCTGTCATCCCCTTCTCCTCCTGCCCCCAATCCCTCCCAGCATCAGAGTCTTCTCCAATGAGTCAGCTCTTCGCATGAGGTGGCCAAAGTACTAGAGTTTCAGCTTTAGCATCATTCCTTCCAAAGAAATCCCAGGGCTGATCTCCTTCAGAATGGACTGGTCCTTGGAGTCCAAGGGACTCTCAAGAGTCTTCTCCAACACCACAGTTCAAAAGCATCAATTCTTCAGCCCTCAGCCTTCTTCACAGTCCAGCTCTCACATCCATACATGACCACAGGAAAAACCATAGCCTTGACTAGACGAACCTTTGTTGGCAAAGTAATGTCTCTGCTTTTCAATATGTTATCTAGGTTGGTCATAACTTTTCTTCCAAGGAGTAAGCATCTTTTAATTTCATGGCTGCAGTCACCATTTGCAGTGATTTGGGAGCCCCCCAAAATAAAGTCTGACACTGTTTCTACTGTTTCCCCATCTATTTCCCACCAATATTTATGGCTCACTTATTATGTGTTGCTGTCCTTAGTCCTGAGATGTGTCAGTGAAATAAAGGTCACAGTCTCTGTCCTTCATTCTAAGGGGGAGAAACACAAATGCCTATATAAGGACTATAAACACTATGAAGAAAAAATAAAACAACATAAAAATTAGAAGCTAGTGAGAGTGACATGTTTGTGAGAATGTGACTGTGACATTTGAATTAAGGGAACTGAATGATGTGAAGTAATAACTTGTGGGTATTTGGAAGATTTGAACATCTTAATGAGGCCAATAAGTGAGTAGGATTACTTCCTTGCCCTTCCCTGTAATCTCATTTTGCCTCTATTCTATCCTTTATTCTAGATGTTTCATAATTTCTCTTTGTTTTCAAATGCATTACACATATGCACTCTAGACTTTTTACCTGTGCCATACCTTTTATTCCTCCTGTAATTCTGGATGCCCAAGTTTTGTGTGGCTACTTTGTGCTTTCTGTCACAGGATGTATGTCCTGGTGACAATATTTAACAATTGTCTTTTTTTAAAACAGTTTTATCTGCTTTCTTTTTCATTGTTGTTGTTAAAGAATATTATGACCCATAAAGGAAACAGATATGTAATCAAAAGGATGGAAAGCAGAATTTCAAACAGATGTTTGTACACCAGTGATCATAGTAGCATTATCACAATAAGCAAAAGATGAAAACAACCTGTAACCTTCCTCCTTCCTTCTTCTTTTTTTGATAACAAGAACAAAAAACTTGAAACTCTGAGCCTCCTATGGGCAGCAACTTAGCTGGGATGTCATCGTATAGTTTGTAGTGTTGTTACTCTAGTTGTTAATTTTTTTCTTTTATTTATTTATTTATTACTTTACAATATTGTATTGGTTTTGCCATACATTGACATGAATCCGCCATGAGTGTACATGTGTTCCCCATCCTGAACCCACGTCCCACCTCCCTCCCCATTCCATCCCTCTGGGTCTTTTAAAAGTGATACTGACTTCTCTTAGGTGGTCCTACTAAAATGTTACTTAAAAAGTATTTAAATAATTTGATTTAAAGAAAATATCAAGAACAGTAATAAAACAGATGAATCAAGGATATTTCAAACACCAAGAAGGTGTGATAAGAATGACTGAGGTGAATTAAATGTCACCCCTAACTCTGGGGCCTCTGAACATCCCTGAGTTTGGGTCTGCTTTTGTCTGCAGTAGTGTGGTTGATAGCTGTCTCTCCCTCTCTATATCCATATCTACCTCTCCTTATGTTTTCTATGCCTTCCTCTCTTTCTGGCCTATGTTTTCTGCTGGTGGCCCCATCTTGCACCTCTGCACATTCCTACATCTCAAACTCTGTCTTTGCATAACTGTCAACCCCATGATGCCAGGAGATAGGAGAAAAGTGGTGCTTTTTCCTGTTCCAGATAGATCTCCTGTGAAAAGTTCATAGTCTCTTGCTTTATTTTTCACCTCTGACTTTGCCCTTGAAAACTCTGGGACTTTCTCCCCTCCTTCTTTAATTTCCAGTGTGGATCTCAAGACAGTGGATGCTGACAGAGGTTATGAAAATACAAAGGGTTGATGACCTGCATCAGAGAGGAATGATACTTCAAACTGAAGTGCATAGTGCATTTACTAATTTTTTCACCCCCACTGCTCCCAGCACGTACACATGCACACATGCACACACACACACACACACACACACACACACACACACACAGACACAGGCACTCCGTTTTATATTTTAGAATTAGACCACACCACAGTTATAGATACCATATCAGGGGAGATGGGCTATTGTAATCTGCTGAATGAATAACTGAGTCCTCCATGGAAAAGAAATGTCAGATCACTTCACTTAGGGTGGGGACCTTAGAAATGGGACATGAGGGGTGTGTATGTGTGTGTGTGTTTCTGTGTACCATTCTGGTAATCAAAATTATTTTTTCTTCCCTTTTTTAACTGTGGAATCATATTTCCACAACAGGTCCCCAACTTCCCCCTCCCCTGTATTCAGCAACAGGGTAACAAAGTAGATTGCAGGGAAATGGCTTATCTAAACTCTTATTTCTACTTCCATGTTACTTTTCATCCAAAAAAATCATTCATCATTGTATTTATTTTTAAAAATAAAATTATTTTTAAAAGCATAAGCTGCACAGAGGTTTACAAACCCAGGGCAGAAATGCACAGAGACAAGATGGAGGTCGGACAAAGAGCACAAGAGATCTAAACTCTGACTTCCCCACTAAAGACTCATTTCCATTGAGGGAGAGGGAAGGAGGAAGGGAGGGTGAGAGAGAGAAAATAACTAATGCACAGTCATATTCTGAATTAATCTCCAAGGAGAGGCTATTCAAGCATCACCACAGACAGCTCGATGCAACAGGCTTTACATTTCACAGAAATAATGACCGTCAGAAAAGCTCTGAATCAATGGATGCCCCTTTTCTCCAGTAAGAAAGCTGTGATGAATGATAGGAGAGTGGCCTGGGCTGCCAGGTCTGCCGTGCTGTTTATCTGTCCATGTTCTGGTCTGCATCCTTCTTAATCCTTTCCTCTGGTCCCACTTTAGTAAGAGACATATATTCCTTGGCTCTGCTGTTCCCTAAATCTTGGCATTACTGCACACCTGACTATGGTTCACTAATTCCAGTATTCTCCTTCTGTCAGAGATGATAAATGGAATGGCACCCTTACAGTATTAGGACTGTGTCCCACTCACATCTGATGTCTTATCATGTTGTGGCTCAATGGCTCACTTACTCATTATTTTTGAAAAATCTTAGAAAAGTTTCTGATTTTCTTAAAGTGTAGAAAAATAATATTTATAATAAAGTATGCATATACATAAAAAAACTTAGAATAATATTCAATCAGTTTGTATTTTCAATCTGTTTTAAATCTGAGGTCAGTGTTTCTATGGGTAAAAATAGCTTTCTTTTCCTGTTGTTTGCTTTAGAGTCATTTGCCTCTCCTACTGGTCTTTGTGAATATCCCTTTTGTTGGGGTGAGCAGTAGATGGGAAGAATGCCGACCTCTGAGTCAGGAATCTGGGTTTTCTCCTCATCACCATGTCCTTGACTTATGAGTAATCTTGGAGAATTTTCTCACTGGCTTTGAATCTCATTTTTTTTACTTGACAAATGGAGCAATAAACTTTGACATTCCTATATTATTATTTTTTTTCTCAGTTAGAAAATAAGCATGAATATTTATTATATCAATTAATTAACCTAGTTCACATTCTATCTAAAATCATTTTTATTTTATAGCCATATTTTATAGTGTCTTTAATAATTATACTTGTCAGAGTAAGGCATGACACAGTAAAAAGAAATCTGTGTATTTTTTATCAGAAGCAGCAATTTCTCACCCCATTGCTGCTTGTCTGTATCCCTACTCTCTGAAAATATTTAATAATTTATAGATTTTAATTTTAAATATTTAAGTGTTTTTGATCATTAACTCATAGGTCTTCATAAAGATTATTATATTTATGTTAATAATATATGTATGTTAATTATGTAATCTTTAAGTTAATTTGTTAAATTTAGACATATATTTATTTTGTAATAGTTTTCTTTGCAGCACTATTTACTTCTTTTTCATCATAGTTTCTCATCTCATCTTTGCAGAACACTCTTAATTATTTTTCTATCCTAAACTTGTGCCCAAGAGAGTCAAAGACAAAGATAACCTTTGCTTGTTCCTTTCCTACATCTCTAGGCTCTAGAAAATTTTTTCCCTGGCTGGAGGGAGTCCTGACCTGAAAACAAAGGTCAGCCTGGAGGAATCACAGATGGGTATCAATGGAAACATGTTGTCTGTGTATAACAGTTGTTAGTGGATTATTTATTTATTTGATGGTCATACATGGAAAATCATTCAGTATTCCCTTCCTAGTCATTAATTTGCCAAGAACACAGAAAGTAGTTTGGTGCTCTACTCAGGCAAAATTTAATGGTCCTTCAGCTGCAATGAGAGTTGCTTTGACAGTAACATGTCTTTTCCTTTTTGCCGGCTCTGCTTTTGTTTTTATTTCCCCCCCATTTTATTTTTATTTCCCCCACTCTCAAAATATATGAGAGAGAACATATTTTTTTTTTTTTTTCTTCTTCTTTTTTTTTTTTTTTTTTTTTATTTTTTTTTTTCAAAAAATTCTTTTTTTTTTTTTTTCCCCGGGGTGTGTATATATTAATAATATAATATCTTATTCTATAATAAAATAAAATAGAAAAAAAGACAGTGAGGTTGGTGGGGGTGTTTGGGGGGGAGAGAGAAAAAAAAAAAAGTATATTTTTTTCTAGGGTTGTTGTGGTGTAGTAATAAAAATAGGAGAAAAAAAAAAGAAAAAAAAAAAAAAAAAAAGAGAAAGAAAAAAAAAAGTATATATGTTTGTTTGGTTAAGATGGCGGAGGATTAGGACGGGGAATACGCTTTCTCCTCCACAAATTCATCAATGGGACATCTGGGCGCCGAGTAAATACCACAAACAGCTTCGGAGTGCTGGCGGAGGACGTCGGACACCCAGAAAAGCAACTCACTGCCTTCTAAAGGAGGTAGGAAAGAATATAGAAGCCAGAGAGAGACAAAGAGGGAGGGGCGGACCTCTGTCCGGGGAAGGGAGTCTTAAAAAGAGAAGTTTCCAAACACCAGGAAACACTCTCCCTGCGGCATCTGCGCCGAACCTGGGAAACACGGAGACTATCATAACAGGGAGAAGAACAGTTGAGCAATTAGAACCCACAGACTGCGGGCCCTGCGGTAAATTCCGCAGCAGAAAAGCACCGCTGCAAACGCCCGCATCTGCCATTGGGGAGCCGGGGCTGGGCAGGGAGACGCCTTGGCCGTTCCCACGCGGGACGCTCCCCTGCCGGCGCTCCCCAGAGGGACGCTCCCCCGTGGGACTCTCCCCTACTGGACGCTCCCCCGCCGGCCACTCCCGCGCAGGCGTGCCCCCGCCCGCTGTGCCCGCGGCTCCCACGAGGGCCACCCCATCCCCCTCCCCCACCCGCCCGCCCGCCATTCCCGTCGCCGGCCCTTCCCCCTCTGCGGGCCTCAGCCCAGACTTCGTTCGCCTGATTGTCTGGAGTGCTGCCTAACTGGAGTAGTTTGGGCCGGCAATCCAGATTGTGCAGCGCCAACCACACGAGTGGTGGGCCTTGGCCCAGAACACCGCCGAACCGTGCACAGAACAAAGAACTATACAGACCAACCACAGAGAAAGGGGCCTATAGATCTTGAGAAATTTAAGCCGGAACAAGGAACTAGCTGAAAATGAACTGAACCCACAACAATAATAGAGAAACTCTTATATATATTGTTACTATTTTTACCATCAGTATTTCCTTTTTTTTTCTTTTCTTTTTTTAATATATATATATTTTTTTAATTTTTATTATTTTTTAATTGGAAAAAGGAAAACAAAAATTTTTTTTTCCTTTTTTTTTTTTTGTTGTTGTTGTTTGTTTTGTTTCTTTTATTTTTATTTTTTTTTTTATCCTCTAGTACTTCTTTAATCTCCACGTTTAGATATAACTTTTGCGACCCTGTTTTGTTTTTTTTTTTTTTTTCTTTTTTCCTTTTTGTCCTTTGCTTTTTTCCTTTCCTTTTTTCTTTTCTTTACTGATTACTGACTAGATCTGTCTCTCTCCTTCACACTCCCTCCTTTTATCCTCCTGACCACCTCTGTCTCCTTCCTCCCTTTTTCCTTCTCTGTATAATTCCGTGAACATCTCTGAATGGTCCAGTTGTGGAATGCATTATAGAAGAAGAAGTTTTTGAGACTACTGTAAAAATAAGACCAATAACTGGAACCAGGAGGCTTAAGTCCATACCCTGATCCCACGAAACACTAATTGACAGGAGCTCATTAAAAGCCTCCATACCTACTCTGAAACCAAGCATCACACAAAGACCAGCAAGTTCCACAACAAGACATACCAAGCAAATTCTCCAGAAAAACAAGAACACAGCCTGAGCTCCAATACACAGGCTACACAAAGCGACCCCAAAAGCATAGACATCTCATAACTCACTACTAGATACTCCACTGCACCCCAGAGAAAAGAAATCCAGCTCCACCCACCAGAACACCGATACAAGCTTCCATAAACAAGAAACCTCGACAAGCCACCGGTACAAACCCACATATAGTGCAGAAATGCCACAATAAAGAGAACTCCACAGACTACCAGAATACAGTAAAGACGCCCCAAACTTAGCAATTTAAACAAGATGAAAAGACAGAAGAATTCCCAGCAGGTAAAGGAACAGGATAATTACCCACCAAACCAAACAAAAGAGGAAGAAATAGCGAACCTACCTGATAAAGAATTCCGAATTATGATAGTGAAATTAATCCAAAATCTGGAAAGCAAAATGGAATCATGGATAAATAGCCTGGAGAAAAGCATTGAGAAGATGCAAGAAAGATTTAACAAGGACCTAGAAGAAATAAAAAAGAGTCAATATATAATGAATAATGCAATAAATGAGATCCAAAACACTCTGGAGGCAACAAATAGTAGAATAACAGAGGCAGAAGATAGAATTAGCAAATTAGAAGATAGAATGGCAGAATTAAAGGAATCAGAGGAGAAAAAAGAAAAACGAATTAAAAGAAATGAGGACAATCTCAGAGACCTCCAGGACAATATTAAACGTTACAATATTCGAATCATAGGAGTCCCAGAAGAAGAAGACAAAAAGAAAGACCATGAGAAGATACTAGAGGAGATAATAGTTGAAAACTTCCCTAAAATGGGGAAGGAAATAATCACTCAAGTCCAAGAAACCCAGAGAGTCCCAAATAGGATAAACCCAAGACGAAACACCCCAAGACACATATTAATCAAATTAACAAAGATCAAACACAAAGAACAAATATTAAAAGCAGCAAGGGAAAAACAACAAATAACACACAAGGGAATTCCCATAAGGATAACAGCTGATCTTTCAATAGAAACTCTCCAAGCCAGGAGGGAATGGCAAGACATACTTAAAGTGATGAAAGAAAAGAACCTACAGCCCAGATTATTGTACCCAGCAAGGATCTCATTCAAATATGAAGGAGAAATCAAAACCTTTACAGACAAGCAAAAGCTGAGAGAATTCAGCACCACCAAACCAGCTCTCCAACAAATACTAAAGGACATTCTCTAGACAGGAAACACAAAAAGGATATATAAATTCAAACCCAAAACAACAAAGTAAATGGCAACGGGATCATATTTATCATTAATTACCTTAAATGTAAATGGGTTGAATGCCCCAACCAAAAGACAGAGACTGGCTGAATGGATACAAAAACAAGACCCCTCCATATGCTGTCTACAAGAAACCCACCTCAAAACAGGGGACACATACAGACTGAAAGTCAAGGGCTGGAAAAAGATTTTCCACGCAAATAGAGACCAAAAGAAAGCAGGAGTAGCAATACTCATATCAGATAAAATAGACTTTAAAACAAAGGATGTGAAAAGAGACAAAGAAGGTCACTACCTAATGATCAAAGGATCAATCCAAGAAGAAGATATAACAATTATAAATATATATGCACCCAACTTAGGAGCACCACAATATATAAGACAAATACTAACAAGAATGAAAGGAGAAATCAACAATAACACAATAATAGTGGGAGACTTTAATACCCCACTCACACCAATGGATAGATCAACTAAACAGAAAATTAACAAGGAAACACAAACTTTAAACGATACAATAGACCAGTTAGAACTAATTGATATCTATAGGACATTTCATCCCAAAACAATGAATTTCACCTTTTTCTCAAGTGCACACGGAACCTTCTCCAGGATAGACCACATCCTGGGCCATAAATCCAGCCTTGGTAAGTTCAGAAAAATTGAAATCATTCCAAGCATTTTTTCTGACCACAATGCAGTAAGAGTAAATCTCAATAACAGGAGAAAATCTATTAAAAAGACCAACATATGGAGGCTGAACAACACACTCCTGAATAACCAACAAATCACAGAAGAAATCAAAAAAGAAATCAAATTCTGCATAGAAACGAATGAAAATGAAAACACTACAACCCAAAACCTGTGGGACACTGTAAAAGCAGTCCTAAGGGGAAAGTTCATAGCAATACAGGCATACCTCAAGAAACAAGAAAAAAGCCAAATGAATAACCTAACTCTACACCTAAAGCAACTAGAAAAGGAAGAAATGAAGCACCCCAAGGTTAGTAGAAGGAAAGAAATCCTAAAAATTAGGGCAGAAATAAATGCAAAAGAAACAAAAGAAACCATAGCAAAAATCAACAAAGCCAAAAGCTGGTTCTTTGAAAGGGTAAATAAAATTGACAAACCACTAGCCAGACTCATCAAGAAACAAAGGGAGAAAAATCAAATCAATAAAATTAGAAATGAAAATGGAGAGATCACAACAGACAGCACAGAAATACAAAGGATCATAAGAGACTACTATCAGCAATTATATGGCAATAAAATGGACAATGTGGAAGAAATGGACAAATTCTTAGAAAAGTACAACTTCCCAAAACTGGATCAGGAAGAAATAGAAAATCTTAACAGACCCATCACAAGCACAGAAATTGAAACTGTAATCAGAAATCTTCCAGCAAACAAAAGCCCAGGTCCAGACGGCTTCACAGCTGAATTCTACCAAAAATTTAGAGAAGAGCTAACACCTATCCTACTCAAACTGTTCCAGAAAATTGCAGAAGAAGGCAAACTTCCAAACTCATTCTATGAGGCCACCATCACCCTAATACCAAAACCTGACAAAGATCCCACAAAAAAAGAAAACTACAGGCCAATATCACTGATGAACATAGATGCAAAAATCCTTAACAAAATTCTAGCAATCAGAATCCAACAACACATTAAAAAGATCATACATCATGACCAAGTGGGCTTTATCCCAGGAATGCAAGGATTCTTCAATATCCGCAAATCAATCAACGTAATACACCACATTAACAAACTGAAGAATAAAAACCATATGATTATCTCAATAGATGCAGAGAAAGCCTTTGACAAAGTTCAACATCCATTTATGATAAAAACTCTCCAGAAAGCAGGAATAGAAGGAACATACCTCAACATAATAAAAGCTATATATGACAAGCCCACAGCAAACATTATCCTCAATGGTGAAAAATTGAAAGCATTTCCTCTAAAGTCAGGAACAAGACAAGGATGCCCACTTTCACCATTACTATTCAACATAGTTTTGGAAGTTTTGGCCACAGCAATCAGAGCAGAAAAAGAAATAAAAGGAATCCAAATTGGAAAAGAAGAAGTAAAACTCTCACTATTTGCAGATGACATGATCCTCTACGTAGAAAACCCTAAAGATTCCACCAGAAAATTACTAGAACTGATCAATGAATATGGTAAAGTTGCAGGATATAAAATTAACACACAGAAATCCCTTGCATTCCTGTACACTAATAACGAGAAAATAGAAAGAGAAATTAAGGAAACAATTCCATTCACCATTGCAATGAAAACAATAAAATACTTAGGAATGTATCTTCCTAAAGAATCTAAAGACCTATATATAGAAAACTATAAAACACTGGTGAAAGAAATCAAAGAGGACACTAATAGATGGAGAAATATACCATGTTCATGGATTGGTAGAATCAATATAGTGAAAATGAATATACTACCCAAAGCAATTTATAGATTCAATGCAATCCCCATCAAGCTACCAACGGTATTCTTCACAGAGCTAGAACAAATAATTTCTCAATTTGTATGGAAATACAAAAAACCTCGAATAGCCAAAGCTATCTTGAGAAAGAAGAACGGAACTGGAGGAATTAACCTGCCTGACTTCAGGCTCTACTACAAAGCCACAGTCATCAAGACAGTATGGTACTGGCACAAGGACAGAAATATAGATCAATGGAACAAAATAGAAAGCCCAGAGATAAATCCACGCACATATGGTCACCTTATCTTTGACAAAGGAGGCAAGAATATACAATGGATTAAAGACAATCTCTTTAACAAGTGGTGCTGGGAAAACTGGTCAAACACTTGTAAAAGAATGAAACTAGAACACTTTCTAACACCATACACAAAAATAAACTCAAAATGGATTAAAGAGCTAAATGTAAGACCAGAAACCATAAAACTCCTAGAGGAAAACATAGGCAAAACACTCTCTGACTTACATCACAGCAGGATCCTCTATGACCCACCTCCCAGAATATTGGAAATAAAATCAACAATAAACAAATGGGACCTAATCAAACTTAAAAAGCTTCTGCACAACAAAGGAAACTATAAGCAAGGTGAAAAGACAGCCTTCAGAATGGGAGAAAATAATAGCAAATGAAGCAACTGACAAACAACTAATCTCAAAAATATACAAGCAACTTCTACAGCTCAATTCCAGAAAAATAAATGACCCAATCAAAAAATGGGCCAAAGAACTCAATAGACATTTCTCCAAAGAAGACATACAGATGGCTAACAAACACATGAAAAGATGCTCAACATCACTCATTATCAGAGAAATGCAAATCAAAACCACTATGAGATACCATTTCACGCCAATCAGAATGGCTGCTATCCAAAAGTCTACAAGCAATAAATGCTGGAGAGGGTGCGGAGAGAAAGGGAACCCTCTTGCACTGTTGGTGGGAATGCAAACTAGTACAGCCACTTTGGAGAACAGTATGGAGATTCCTCAAAAAACTGCGAATAGAACTGCCTTATGATCCAGCAATCCCACTGCTGGGCATATACACTGAGAAAACCAGAATTGAAAGAGACACCTGTACCCCAATGTTCATAGCAGCACTGTTTGCAATAGCCAGAACGTGGAAGCAACCTAGATGTCCATCCACAGATGAATGGATAAGCAAGCTGTGGTACATATACACAATGGAGTATTACTCAGCCATTAAAAAGAATACATTTGAATCAGTTCTAAGGAGGTGGATGGAACTGGAGCCTATTATACAGAGTGAAGTAAGCCAGAAACAAAAACACAAATACAGTATACTAACGCATATATATGGAATTTAGAAAGATGGTAAAAAATAACCCTACTTACGAGACAACAAAAGAGACACTGATGTATAGACCAGACTTTTGGACTCTGGGACCGGGAGAGGGTGAGATGATTGGGGAGAATAGCATTGAAATATGTATAATATTATATCTGAAATGTATTAATTGTTCAAACTAAACACTATCATGTTACAATTTGTTCATACTAGATGTTTGTAATGTTTCTGATAATCAATAAAAGAGATTCTTGATCAAAAAAAAAAAAAAAATTTTTTTCCTTTTTTTTTTATAAATAATAATTAAAAATAATTTTTTTTTTATAAATAATATATTTTTTTGGGCATAATAATTTTTTCTTTATAATTTTTTTCCATTTTTTTATTTTTTAAATTTATTTTTAACAAAATAAATATAATAATAATAATAAAAAAAAAAAGAAAAGAAATTGAAAGGTAAATTAGTTGTTTCAAAATGCTCCTCTTCACTTATGAAGTTATAATACTACTATAATGATAAAGACTCACTTTCTTACTGATTTTAGAAACTATATCAGCAGGCAATAGTATATAACAGGACTATAAGGAAGCAAGTATAAAATAATAATGCCATCTAAGTTGTGCTTTTAGATTTTTAATACACTTTGAAATTTTCTCCCCAGTATAAATCTCCAGAGACTCTGAAATAGTATGGCAGGATAGTGCTCTTCTAGTTATTTATTGGGCTGTGCTGGGTCTGGTTGAGGCATGCAGATTTGACCTTCAAATTGGGATATGGCATTTGGGATCTTTACGTGTGGTGTGTGAGACCTTTAGTTGCAGCATGTGAGGTCTAGTTTCTGACAAAAGAATGAACCTGGCTTCCCTGCAGTGGGGGCAATGGAGTCTTAGTCACTGGAGCACCAGGGAAGTCCCAGTAGTATTCTTACCTTACAGATGAGGGGGCAGCCTGAGGCACACAGGGTGTATATGCCTTGTTCAAAATCATATGTGGGGTCAGCAGCTGAGCCTAGACTTGAACCTGCTTCTCTTTAACTCTTAGCCTTCTAATTTAACTATAAGAGAAGCAAACCAATTTCTCTTTAATTTTAAGTTCCATAAAATTTCATTTAGTGTTAAAACTTTGAAAAAATATTTTTTAATTTATTTATTTTAATTGGAGACTAATTACTTTACAATACTGTAGTGGTTTTTGCCATACATTGACATGAATCAGCCATGGGTGTACATGTGTTCCTCATCCTGAACCCCCCACCCACCTCCCTCCCCATCCCATCCCTTAGGGTCATCCCGGTGCACCATCCCTGAGCACCCTGTCTAATGCATTGAACCTGGACTGGCGATCTGTTTCACATATGATAATATACATGTTTCAGTGTTATTCTCTCAAATCATCCCACCCTCGCCTTATCCCACAGAGTCCAAAATACTGTTTTATACATCTGTGTCTCTTTTGCTATCTCGCATATAGGGTCATCATTACCATCTTTCTAAATTCCATATATATGTGTTAGTATACTGTATTGGTGTTTTTCTTTCTGGCTTACTTCACTCTATATAAGAGGCTCTAGTTTCATCCACCTCATTAGAACTGATTCAAATGTATTCTTTTTAATGGCTGAGTAATATTCACTGTGTATATGTACAGCTTTCTTATCCATTCGTCTGCCGATGGACATCTAGCTTGCTTCCATGTCCTGGCTGTTATAAACAGTGCTGTGACGAACAAGGGGCTACATGTGTCTCTTTCAGTTCTGGTTTCCTCAGTGTATATGCCCAGCAGTGGGATTGCTAGGTCATCAGATCAGATCAGATCAGATCAGTCGCTCAGTCGTGTCCGACTCTTTGCGACCCCATGAATCGCAGCACGCCAGGCCTCTCTGTCCATCACCAACTCCCGGTCATACAGCAGTTCTATTTCCAGTTTTTCAAGGAATCTCCAAGCTGTTCTCCATAGTGGCTGTGCTAAGTTGCTTCAGTCGTGTCCGACTCTGTGCGACCCCATAGACGGAAGCTCACCAGGCTCCCCCGTCCCTGGGATTCTCCAGGCAAGAACACTGGAGTGGGTTGCCATTTCTTTCTCCAATGCATGAAAGTGAAAAGTGAAAGTGAAGTCGCTCAGTCGTGTCCGACTCTTAGCGACCCCATGGACTGGAGCCTACCAGGCTCCTCCATCCATGGGATTTTCCAGGCAAAAGTACTGGGGTGGGGTGCCATGGCCTTCCCCTATAGTGGAGGAACCCTCTTACACTGTTGGTGGGAATGCAAAATAGTGGCTGTACTAGTTTGCATTTCCACCAACAGTGTAAGAGGGTTCCCTCTTTTCGTACACTCTTTAGCATTTATTGTTATGTAGATTTTTTGATAGCAGTCATTCTGACTGGTGGCATTTTTCTGATAATGAGTGATTTGAACATCTGTTCATGTTTTTGTTAGCCATCTGTATGTCTTTTTTGGAGAAATGTCTGTTTAGTTCTTTGGCCCACTTTTTGATTGGGTTGTTTATTTTTCTGGGATTGAGCTGCAGAAGTTGCTTGTATACTTTTGAGATTAATTCTTTGTCAGTTGCTTCATTTGCTATTATTTTCTCCCATTCTGAAGGATGTCTTTTCCAGCCTTGCTTATAGTTTCCTTCGTTGTGCAAAAGCTTTTAAGTTTAATTAGGCCCCATTTTTATTTTTGCTTTTATTTCCATTATTCTGGGAGGTGGGTCATAGAGGATCTTGTTGTGATTTGTGTCAGAGAGTGTTTTCCCTATGTTTTCCTCTAGGAGTTTTATAGTTTCTGATCTTACATTTAGATGTTTAGTCCATTTTGAGTTTATTTTTGTGTATGGCGTTAGAACATGTTCTAGTTTCATTCTTTTACAAGTGGTTGACCAGTTTTTCCAGCACCACTTGTTAAATAGATTGTCTTTAATCCATTGTATATTCTTGCCTCCTTTGTCAAAGATAAGGTGCCCATAGGTGTGTGAATTTATCTCTGGGCTTTCTATTTTGTTCCATTGACTATATGTTTGTCTTTGTGCCAGTACTATACTGTCTTGATGACTGTAGCTTTATAGTAGAGTCTGAAGTCAGGCAGGTTGATGCCTCCAGGTCCATTCTTCTTTCTCAAGATTGCTTTGGCTAATTGAGGTTTTTTTGTATTTCCACACAAATTGTGAAATTATTTGTTCTAGTTCTGTGAAAAATACTATTGGTAGCTTGATAGGGATTGCATTGAATCTATAGATTGCTTTGGGTAGTATACTCATTTTCACTATATTGATTCTTCTAATCCATGAACATGGTACATTTCTCCATTTATTTGTGTCCTCTTTGATTTCTTTCATTAGTTTTTTATACTTTTCTCTATATAGGTCTTTAGTTTCTTTAGGTAGATATATTCCTAAGTATTTTATTCTTTTCATTACAATGGTGAATGGAATTGTTTCCTTAATTTCTCTTTCTGTTTTCTCATTGTTAGTGTAGAGAATTGCAAGGTATTTCTGTGTGTTAATTTTATATCCTGCAACTTTACTATATTCATTGATTAGCTCTAGTAATTTTCTGGTAGAGTCTTTAGGGTTTTCTATGTAGAGGATCATGTCATCTGCACACAATGTGTTTTACTTCTTCTTTTCCAATCTGGATTCTTTTTATTTCTTTTTCTTCTATGATTGCTGTGGCTAAAACTTCCCAAGCTGTTGAACAGTAGTGGTGAGAGTGGGCACTTTTGTCTTGTTCCTGACTTTAGAGGAAATGCTTTCAATTTTTCACCATTGAGGATAATGTATTTTAGTTAAACCTAGAATACACAGAAGAACTGTACAAAAAAGATCTTCATGACCCAGATAATTACGATGGTGTGATCACTGACCTAGAGCCAGACATCCTGGAATGTGAAGTCAAGTGGGCCTTAGAAAGCATCACTATGAACAAAGCTAGTGGAGGTGATGGAATTCCAGTGGAGCTATTCCAAATCCTGAAAGATGATGCTGTGAAAGTGCTGCACTCAATATGCCAGCAAATCTGGAAAACTCAGCAGTGGCCACAGGACTGGAAAAGGTCAGTTTTGATTCCAATCCCAAAGAAAGGCAATGCCAAAGAATGCTCAAACTACTGCACAATTGCACTCATCTCACACACTAGTAAAGTAATGCTCAAAACTCTCCTAGCCAGGCTTCAGCAATATGTGAACCGTGAACTTTCTGATATTCAAGCTGGTTTTAGAAAAGGCAGAGGAACCAGAGATCAAATTGCCAACATCTGCTGGATCATGGAAAAAGCAGGAGAGTTCCAGAAAAACATCTATTTCTGCTTTATTGACTATGCCAAAGCCTTGACTGTGTGGTTCACAATAAACTGTGGAAAATTTTGAAAGAGATGGGAATACAAGACCACCTGATCTACCTCTTGAGAAATTTGTATGCAGGTCAGGAAGCAACAGTTAGAACTGAACATGGAACAACAGACTGGTTCCAAAAAGGAAAAGGAGTACATCAAGGCTGTATATTGTCACCATGTTTATTGAACTTATATGCAGAGTACATCATGAGAAATGCTGGACTGGAAGAAACACAAGCTGGAATCAAGATTGCTGGGAGAAATATCAATAACCTCAGATATGCAGATGACACTACCCTTATGGCAGAAAGTGAAGAGGAACTCAAAAGCCTCTTGATGAAAGTGAAAGTGGAGAGTGAAACAGTTGGCTTAAAACTCAACATTCAGAAAACGAAGATCATGGCATCTGGTCCCAGCACTTCATGGGAAATAGATGGGGAAACAGTGGAAACAGTGTCAGACTTTATTTTTCTGCGCTCCAAAATCACTGCAGATGGTGACTGCAGCCATGAAATTAAAAGATGCTTACTCCTTGGAAGGAAAGTTATGACCAACCTAGATAGCATATTGAAAAGTAGAGACATTACTTTGCCAACAAAGGTTCGCCTAGTCAAGGCTATGGTTTTTCCTGTGGTCATGTATGGATGTGAGAGTTGGACTGTGAAGAAGACTGAGCGCCGAAGAATTGATGCTTTTGAACTGTGGTGTTGGAGAAGATTCTTGAGAGTCCCATGGACTGCAAGGAGATCCAACCAGTCCATTCTGAAGGAGATCAGCCCTGGGATTTCTTTGGAAGGAATGATGCTAAAGCTGAAACTCCAGTATTTTGGCCACCTCATGCAAAGAGTTGACTCATTGGAGAAGACTCTGATGCTGGAAGGGATTGGGGGCAGGAGGAGAAGGGGACGACAGAGGATGAGATGGCTGGATGGCATCACTGACTCAATGGACATGAGTCTGTGTGAACTTCGGGAGTTGGTGATGGACAGGGAGGCCTGGCGTGCTGCGATCCATGGGGTTGCAAAGAGTCAGATACAACTGAGTGACTGAACTGAACTGACTGAAGTAGCATTCCTCTGCCATTCTATTTAACCATGTACAGTAACTTTCTTCCAAGAAGTCTTTTATCATTCTTATTCTACTCAAATTCTCTATATATTTCACTTCTAGTGTTGATGGGAAGATTTTGGTTGTCCTGAATAAAGCATGCACCATATTAAAAATAGCCCTCTCAGTGGATTGTAAACATACCCCTACCTCACATCAAATCTTGCTCTCTAATTTATACATGGATAATCTTCCACTATTTACCAAATTGCCTTAACTTCAGTTTCCTTATCTATAAAATAGTTAACTAAATATACTTCCCTGATGTAGTTATTGGACTTTTTGCAGGGGGTCTGTCTCGTTCATCAATCAGATCTATTATAGTAAACCTGCTAATCAAAAGATCCTACTTTGGATGTGATAAGCTGATATATGACCTAGGACAAGCCAACCAGACATGCAACCTCTTGGTTGTGGTAATTGGTACAAGGATGGATATGTGATGCTCTTCCTTAGGCCTTCTTTGGTGGTATAATTATATAAAGCTGTCCCTTGCAGCTGCATTTGTTTGTATTCTTTATCCTATTGAAGAAATATGTTTATGGGATAGAAAGATAAAGCTAAAGCCAAAAATGTGAGTAAGGGAGAAAGAATGTACAAGAAGTGGATTTAATAATGCCTCATCCATCCATTTTGGCACAATTTTACCTGTTAATACTCTTCATTTATTTTAATATCATTATTATATTTCATTTTAGTTTGATGTATCTTGAGTTGTTAGACTTTTCTCATAATTTGAAGAGCTCTAATTAAAGGCAACTTGACAGGGTTCTCTGGAGAACCCTGAAACATATTAAAGACATTATTAACATTCTTTGCCTTTCCTTTTATCCCTTTTATATAGAGAAACAAAGTTCTAAGACTCCCATGCAGTTAGATTTGTACATGTGACACAGTTTTTTCCAATATGTTTTAAGTGGAACTCTTTAGATAAAGTTTCTAAGAAACTGTTTAAGATAAATAGAGTAGGTGATATAATTTTTCAACTTTTTGCCCATCTGTCTCCTGCCTGGGACACTGATGCAGTGCTTGGAGGTGCAGCATTCACAATGCAACCATGAACAAGAAAGTCATACACTAAAAATAACAGTAGAAACATGGAAAGTACTTGAGTCCTTGGCAGCATACTGGATTGCCATATAAACCTGGAATTACCTTCCTTGGGGCTTCCTTTTACAAAATATTTAAGCCAGTATTAGTGTTATTTTCCAGTTTTGAAGCCAAATATATACTTGACTTATACAAAGTGAAAGTTTGATAATGTATTCAAAAGTTTAACAGGTAGTTATGACTTAATAAATCTAGAATATTAAGCAGATTACTATTACCATAAATTGTTTTATCCTCCAACACATAGGGAGAAGCAACTCTAAACCAGATCGAAGACCTGTGTAGTGATGTCTACTAAGGAGAAGCTACGACTGTTGTACATAGACGTTCTTTGTCCTAGATTTTACTCTCATTTGGGGCAAGAAGTGGTTTCTAATTTATAAAGCCGTGGTCCTGATGCCCTAGAGCCTTCTGCCCTGGTAGTGCAAATGCAAATCAGCCTCCAGCAAGGAGTGGGCCAGGGGACACTGTCATAATGGCATATTTCCATTTTGTTTTGATCTTTTCCTAGATAGCTTCTATCTGCTTCCTCATCTGTTGGTTTCTTTGGAAGAGCCTCTGGGAACCCACGCTTGAGCAGAGGCTGCAAGGAGTCCTTCAAAAAGGAAAGAGAAACCACCTGCCTATTCTCAGAGTATCTGTCTCACAGAAATCGCAAACTTGCAGAGCATAAATGTAACTCAGGTCAAAGCTGTATTTTGTTTTACTGACAAAGTATCTAAAGCTTTTAAAAATAGTTTGTACACATTTTACACTCAAGATATTTTAGTTACTAACTCAAACTCTAGCTTCCTTCAAAATTAGAAAAACCGGGCATCTGTGAGCTTCTGATCCTGTAGAATGTCATATACTCTTTGGTTTTCCATAGTCTTCCTGTTTGATTATACTCAAGCTGCCTCATTCTTTCTTGTTACCTCTAAGTGCTTGAAGTCACAACACCTTGTCTTACCTTGTTGGTTTGGATGACTTCAGGGAGGTGGTATTAACCAGAGGAAAAGAACTGACAAGGACTCTAGTCAACTTGTGTTATATCAAGTCAGAAATCTGCTAATGACCCTTTTAAATCTCTTGGTTTTTGCACTTAGTCATTGTGTGGAAATAATAGGCTTTTCAGCACCAGTAACAAGTCATCATAGTGGAAAAGAGAAAGGATAAAAATCTTAAAGTACTACAAAAATGGTGGTTTTTAAATTGAGTCATCTGTGGCTTTCTTATTTGTTTGATCTCAAATTTCCCTGACTTGGTTGGTATCTACTATTGAAATGATAGAAATAGAAATTCTAAGGGTGAAAGAATAAAAGATCCCCTCAAAGGCATATACCAGGCAGTCATGAAAATTAGCATTAGGTTTTCACCTGCATCCTCAGATTACTACTTTGAAAGAACGCATGGTCAGTGTGGAAATTCTTTTTTTCTTTCCCACATTGAAATAAGTAAAGCTGATTTATGATACACAGGAGGGACAAGATCAGTGAGCTTCTCTCGTTGTATCTCATTGTCTTCTCTCTCTACCTTGAGTGGAGGAAGGGAGTGACTATTACACATTTCTTCGTATTTTACAGAAGACTAAAACCATCTTTGGGTTGGTATGGTTGGACGCAATTGAGATCACAAATAATGCAGACTTAAAATCATATAACCTTCTAGCATTATACATATTTCCTGATCACTTTTGATAATTACCAAATGCTCACTGTGGTCATGTCATAACTGGTTTTTGTGTGTGTGTGTGTGGTGTGTGTGTGTGTTTGTATGTTTTATTTGTTTGTTTGTTTCTTAACATGAGCTTATCTGGCTTCTAAAAGTTTCCCAAGCAGAACCTAGTGCACCTTTAACTCCTTGAGGGATGAGTTGTTTTTTTTTTTTTTTTTTGGCTCTAATTTTCTGCACAAATGTGGGAGGAAGGAAATTGGTTGGCATTTTGGTCACAGTAAAAAGTAAATATTAGTAAAAAGAGTGGAGGAAGGTAATTGGAAATAATTTTTAAAAGAGATACATAGTATCCCTGAAGGATAGTTCTCCTGGAGAGAAACCTGATCATCTATAGAGGAAAAAAAAAATTGGTGCTCTGAAAGTGAGCATGCATCCCCAGCTGCAGTAGACCTTTTACCACTTCTTGTTATGTGGACCTAAGGTAGCTTGACTCATAAAAGAAGCTTCATCTCAACACATTCAGCTTAGAAAGAGGTTCAGAATGTTGGTCTCTCCTCCACATAAACATTGCTGTGATCTCCAACAGGAATTGCAACATCTAATGACAGAGTTTCAGAGAAAAATTCCCGTTTTTATTGCTGAGGTCCTTGGAAATGTCTTCATTCTGATGCTTTCCAAGAATTTATTATCATTATTTTTTTTTCATGGAAAGACACTATATTTTAAATATAGCAGTATATACATGTCAATCTCAAGCTACAAGTCTATCCTTCCCCCCATACTTCCCTCCCATAACCATAAATTTTTACTCTTGAGTCAGTGAGTCTGCTTCTGTTGTGTAAATAAATTCATTTGTATCATTGTCTAGATTCCACTGATAAGTGATATCATATATTTGTCTTTGTCTTAGTTCACTTAGTACGATAATTTTCAGGCCCATCCACATTGTTGCAGTGGCATTATTTCCTTCCTTTCAGTGATTTAGGAATATTCCACTGTATGTATGTACCACATCTCTATCCATCCTCTATCGATGGACATTCAGTTTGCTTCCGTGTCTTGGCAATTGTAAACAGTGCCTCAGTGAACACTGGGGTGAATATATCCTTTTGATCCAATTATTTATTAGACCCAAATACCCTTCCCTATTTGTTTAGGATGGTTTCTTTTGTGACCAAAGGAACCTAATGTGTATTCTACAGTCTCCACAGCTTTTGAGCAGCTGCTAGATATTTAAATCCATATCTAATAGACTCCAAGATTTGGAACTATTTCTTTTCACATCCCAAACAGTTTTAATGATACATAATTCCTTAGTTGAAAATAATATTTTGTTAAATACTTGGTTTGAAAAATAACATTGATGCTTTGTTAATTTATTCTTTATTGGTTTCTGTTGCTTTAAATCAAGTATATTCAATTCATTTTTAACTTAAGTTTTAAATGGAAATACATTCTAATCACTTAAGAATTTTTTGTTTCATTTTCTCCACTGTCTGGTTATCCATAAGCACATAACTAAGCTTAAAACAGTTTCTTGAGAGTTTGAAGACTGTATGCTTTTCTTTTCTGAGATTTTCTAGAAAATGTAAAATTATTCACACAGCACAACTGAGCAAATGTTGTGGTCCCTGTCTTCCATATCATTCAGAATGCAGCTAGTTCTCACACACGATTGGTTACAGTGTACAGGGACTTCACTAAAGTGACTGATAACACAGGACTTTTTTCTTTTTAAAGATCATTTTACTTTTGGAATTAAAGTCACTGATCCCAGCTCACCAGCACATACCTGCTATTCATTGATAGCAGCATCAGGCATGCCTAACTCAGCTGTGAAAGCTGCTGTGTAGTTTCCTCCTAAAAAATGTTTATTCTGAAATGACATGCTGAAAGTAGAGTCCCAATAGTCTAGGTTTGCTGAAACGAACAAACTTATTTGTCTTCTCCCTATTCTTGAATGGACTGTTCTGATGCCTTCACCTGTTTGTGGTTGACTTTATTTGTTTATTATATTTGAGAAAATACATATTAATGGGCTTGATGAGCAGTTTGAGAATAAATGTGCTTATCAGCATTTTACCTAAAGCTAATGGGCATGTAGTTTATAATCTGAATAATTTATTTAGAAGGATGATTATGACAAGGTGGGTTGAGCTGCAGCTATCACATGACCTTTGAGGGTGCCTCTTAGAGAAGCAGTACCTCTTAATGTATCCAAAAATGTTGCCCATTCAATTAGTAGCTCCTTGAATTATTGATCAAACACTTAAACTTACTGAAGTGTCTTGATGTCTCAGTCATGTTGAAGGAGCCAAATTAGAGTGGTAGGATAATTAACTATCTATGTGACCTTCAATAAGTCACTTGACCACACCACACTGAGCCTCACTTTCTTCATTGTTAAATAAAATACCTTCCCCATCCTGTTTCTAGATTACTGTTTTTGTATTTAATATCAACAAATATGCAGATATTTGTAAATATTGAACATTTTATGGAAAAATTACCTCATTCCAAGTTATTCTTAGTAAATTACCACCTAAAGAGTAATGTCTTCTAAAGCTTTAAACCCTGTATAATATGAGCCACATAAATGCTCAAAGTGTTTCTTGGAAAGAACACCATTATTTCAGTGCTGTTGGTCTTGAGTCCCATACCAGTTTATCATCTCAAGGGTAGAAATTATGGTATGCTTTCCTTCTGCACCCCAAGAAAAGAAATATAACCATTTATATGGAAGCATGGCACATATTGTTTTATAATCAGGGAAAAAAAGAAAAAAGCATCTTTAGTTTTGTTGAATGTATTTTAAACTACCAAAATTGCAGTCATAAACTCAAAGCTGGTTTATATAGATACCAAGAACATTGATCATTCGCTTTAAGACTACACAAATTAAAAAATAAAATATTTGATGTGCTTGTGGAGCCAAACAACTTAACAACTCATTTAAAGGATAAGCATATTTAAGCTGAGGTATTCCATTTGATTCAACACTCTAATGAATAAAGCTGTGTCTAGAAATCTGACTGTGCCTGGGTCTCCTTTCTGAAAGGATCTGTGAAGAAGCTCAGAACTAGAAACGGGGTTTCTTTAGAATGTGGGGGTGGAGATATAGCTGAAGAGTTTGAGTGAGTGGATCTGAGGATCACAATAGAGAAGTCACAGAAGAATACCTTGTGAGGAATCAGAGGCCATTCATCTCTGGGTCAAGGCAGCAGTGAAGAGTGAGTCTCAGGAGAACAGAAGTACAAAGTTCACCCTGAGACCACCGTATACATGATCAGTTTCACAGGAAGATAACCTTAATTACAATGCACTGAATTAGGTGAGGGTGGTAGGTGGGAAACTGGATTATATATTTATTTTAAAATGTATTTTATTGATGTACAGTTGATTTGCAATGTTTTGTTAAGTTCTGTGTGTGTTAGTCACTCAGTCATGTCCAACTCTTTGCGAGTCCATGGACTGTAGCCCTCCAGGCTCCTCTGTCCATGAAATTCTCCAGGCAAGAATATTGGAGTGGGTCGCCATGCGCTTCTCCAGGGGATCTTTCCAACCCAGGGATCGAACCCAGGTTTCCCACATTGCAGGAAGATTCTTTACTGTTTGAGCTACCCAGGAAGCTCAGTTAAACTTGTGTCTCCTACATCACCTGCACTGCAGGCAGATTCTTTACCCACTGAGTCACCTGGGAATCCCCCCATTACTGCCAAGTTATAGTAACAGGGAGATGTTAAATATAGGGCTAAGTTAAATGCTTTGGTGTCTCAAATATCCTGTTTTATTGGGAAAGTGGCTTCCCTGATAGCTCAGTTGGTAAAGAATCTGCCTGCAATGCAGGAGACCCCAGTTTGATTCCTGGGTAGGAAAGATCCACTGGAGAAGGGATAGACTACCCAATCCAATATTCTTGAGCTTCTCTTGTGGCTCAGCTGGTAAAATATCCGTCTGCAAGGCAGGAGACCTGGGTTCGATCCCTGGGTTGGGAAGATCCTCTAGAGAAGGGAAAGGCTACCCACTCCAGTATTCTGGCCTGAAGAATTCCATGGACTACACAGTCCGTGGGGTTGCAGAGAATCAGACATGACTGAACAACTTTCACTTTCACTTTATTTTCTTCCATACAGCAAAATTATATATATATACTGCTAAGTAGATTCAGTTGTGTCCGACTCTGTGTGACCCCAGAGATGGCAGCCCACCAGGTTCCCCTGTCCCTGGAATTCTCCAGGCAAGAACACTGGAGTAGGTTGCCATTTCCTTCTCCAATGCATGAAAGTGAAAAGTGAAAGTGAAGTTGCTCAGTCGTGTCCGACTTTTAAGGACCGCATAGACTGCAGCCTACCAGGCTCCTCCGTCCATGGGATTTTCCAGGCAAGAGTACTGGAGTGGGTTACACACACATATATGTGCAATGCATATATATATTCTTTTTTATATTCTTATATTGAATATAGCTCCTTGTGCTATATAGTAGGACCTTGTTGTTTATCCATCTATATATAATAGTTTGCATTTGCTTATCCCAAACTCCCAATCCATCCCTCCCCAACTCTTCTCCCCTTTGATACCCACAAGTCTGTTCTCTACATCTATGAATCTGTTTTTATTTCATATATCAATTCATTTGTGTCATATTTTAGCTTCCACATATAAATAATATTATATGATATTTCTCTTTCTGACTTAGTTCATTTAGTATGATAATTTCTGGTTGCATCCAAGTTGCTGTAAATGGCATTATTTTATTATAGTATTCCATTGTATAGAAGTACTACATCTTCTTTATCCATTTATCTGTCACAATTTCTTGACTATTGTGAATAGTGCTGCTATGAAAATAGGGGTGCATGTATTTTTTTGAATTAGAGTTTTATCTAGATATATAGCCAGGAATGGGATTGCTGAATCATATGGCAACTCTATTTTTAGTTTTTTGATGAACCTCCATATTGTTTTCCATAGTGTCTGCACCAATTTACATTCCCACCAATAGTGTAGAAGGATTACCTTTTCTCCACACCATCTACAACATTGGTTATTTGTAAAATTTTTAATGATGGCCAATCTAATTACCTTTTTGTAATTTTGATTTGCTTTTCTCCAATAGTTAGTGATGTTGAGTATCATTTCATGTGCCTATTGCCTGTTTGTATGTCTTTTTGAAGAAATGTTTATTCAGGTCTTCACATTTTTTGGTTGGGTTGTTTATTTTTTTGTTGTTCAGTTATAGGAGGTTTTTGGATATTAAACCCTTGTTGATTATATCATTTGCAAATATTTTCTTCCATTCCGTAAATTGTCTTTTCATTTTGTCTATAGCTTACGTTGCTTGTAAGCTTGATTAGGTCCCATTTGTTTATTTTTGAAAAGATGGATTATTTAAAAATTTTCTTCTTTAACTGAGTTTTGATACTGAAATGGAGGTGGGGCTAAATAGACGTGGAGGATAGTAGACCTAAAATTGGTAAATGGAAGGAAAACAAGTAAAGGGAAGTAAAGGGAGAAGGATGGCTTTGTTGCCCAGCTGAACCTCCCATTTATTGAGGGAGCCTCCACAGTGAGATAAGGGGCAGGTATGATTTAGAGCAGATGCTATTGCACAAAATAGAAGCAGAGAGAGAGATTACTGAGCAGCTGGTGTACTCTGAGAAAAATGATAGAGAAGAGAAAGTATTGTGGAATGAGGAACAGAAAGTAGTACCATGATTCCTTGGAAGGGCTTGCACTGGAGATGAGCTACAGATGTGCAGGCAGGGCATTGTGAGGCTTAGCAGGGACCTGATTCTGTGTGACCAAGACTTGAGAAAATTTCCAGAGACTGAGCAGTGTTGGAAGACATTGAAACTGTAGTCAAACTAAATCCCTGAGCACTTCAGACATTTAACTAATTCTCCAGAAAGACCAAATGAGGGGAAGACTATATTCAGAATAAGTGGGAAAGTTTGGGACTAAGCAAAAAAAAAACAAAAAACACCCAAGTGGCAATATACAAGAAAAAAAAGCCAATGAATGACAATATAATTGCTATTAATTGAACTATTTGATAAAAAAATTAAAACCCCATAAAGGAAGGCATATTTCTGATTTTCTACATTATATAATATACAACAAGTGATATGCAAAAAAAAAAAAAAAAATTATTAACCCAGAAAGAAGCAAAGGTATATGACCCTGACTCAGGGCGAAAATTTGATAATTAGAAAAAGTATCCAAGATAAACCCACATTGGAATTAGAAAACAAAGTCTTTAAAGCAGCCATTAAAAGTAATGTTCAAAGACTCAGAGAAAATGTGACAATAATAAATGAAGTGACAGGAAATCTCATCAAAAAAGAATAAAAGCTCTAATTCTCTTCTGAAAAAAAAAAAGCCAATTTCTTAAAGGGGGAAAATAATTTCATGAACTTAACAATATATTTTAGACTGCAGTGGAAAGGGTCCGTTAATAGGGAGATAAATAGAAATTATATACTGCAAATCAGAGAAAAAATATTTTTAAAATTAGAGATTTAGTAAACTGTCCTGCAGTAATAGGGGTTACCCAGGTGGAGAAGGCAATGGCACCCCAACTCCAGTACTTTTGCCTGGAAAATCCCATGGACAGAGGAGCCTGGTAGGCTGTAGTCCATGGGGTCGCTAAGAGTTGGACACGACTGAGCGACTTTACTTTGACTTTTCACTTTCATGCATTGGAGAAGGAAATGGCAACCCACTCCGGTGTTCTTGCCTGGAGAATCCCATGGACAGAGGAGCCTGGTGGGCTGCTGTCTATGGGGTAGCACAGTCAGACACGACTGAAGCGACTTAGCAGCAGCAGCAGGTGGTGCTAAGTGGTAAAGGAGCCAACTGCCAATGCAGGAGACATAAGAGACATGAGTTAAATCTCTGGGCTCGGAAGAGCCCCTGTAGAAGGGCATGGAAGAACAATAGGAATGGAAATATATTGTCACCCTGTTTATTTAACTTATATGCAGAGTACATCATGAGAAACACTAGACTGGAAGAAACACAAGTTGGAATCAAGATTGCTGGGAGAAATATCAATAACCTCAGATATGCAGATGACACCACCCTTATGGCAGAAAGTGAAGAGGAACTCAAAAGCCTCTTGATGAAAGTGAAAGTGGAGAGTGAAAAGGTTGGCTTAAAGCTCAACATTCAGAAAACGAAGATCATGGCATCTGGTCCCATCACTACATCACTACATGGGAAATAGATGGGGAAACAGTGGAAACAGTGTCAGACTTTATTTTTGGGGGCTCCAAAATCACTGCAGATGGTGACTGCAGCCATGAAATTAAAAGACGCTTACTCCTTGGAAGGAAAGTTATGACCAACCTAGATAGCATATTCAAAAACAGAGACATTACTTTGCCAACAAAGGTTCGCCTAGTCAAGGCTATGGTCTTTCCTGTGGTCATGTATGGATGTGAGAGCTGGACTGTGAAGAAGGCTGAGCACCGAAGAATTGATGCTTTTGAACTGTGGTGTTGGAGAAGACTCTTGAGAGTCCCATGGACTGCAAGGAGATCCAACCGGTCCATTCTGAAGGAGTTCAGCCCAGGGATTTCTTTGGAAGGAATGATGCTAATGCTGAAACTCCAATATTTTGGCCACCTCATGCGAAGAGTTGACTCATTGGAGAAGACTCTGATGCTGGGAGGGATTGGGGTCAGGAGGAGAAGGGGATGACAGAGGATGAGATGGCTGGATGGCATCACTGACTCAATGGACATGAGTCTGAGTTACCTCAGGGAGTTGGTGATGGACAGGGAGGCCTGGTGTGCTGCGATTCATGGGGTCTTGAAGAGTCGGACACGACTGAGTGATTGATCTGATCTGAAGATATATGAAGTGATTTCTGAGTTACATCATTGAATTCTAACTAAAATCATATAATGTGTTCATCACAAGACTTGAGAAGAGGCCTAAAGAAGTACTATAGTGAAAGTGAAAAAAGAGAAAGTTGCTCAGTTGTGTCTGACTCTTTGTGTCCCATTGGACTATATAGTCCATGGAATTCTCCAGGCCAGAATACTGAAGTGAGTAGTCTTTCCCTTCTCCAGGGGATCTTCCCAACCCAGGAACTCCTGCATTGTAGGCAGATTCTTTACCAGCTGAGCCACAATGGAAGCCCAAGAATACTGGAGTGGGTAGCCTATCCCTTCTTCAGCGGATCTCCCCAACCCAGGAATTGAACCAGGGTCTCTTGCATTGCAGGCAGATTCTTTACCAACTGAGCTATCAGGGAAGCCAATTTCCCAATAAAAGAGGATATTTGAGACACCAAACAAAGCATTTAACTTAGCCCCATATTTAACAGGACTTCCCTTGTAGCTCAGCTGGTAAAGAACCTGCCTGCAAGGTGGGAGATCTGGGTTCGATCCCTTGGTTGGGAAGATCCCCTGGAGAAGGGAAAGGCTACCTATTCCAGTGTCTGGCCTGAAGAATCCCATGGACAGAGGGCCCTGGCAGACTACAGTCCATAGGTTTACACAGAGTCAGTCATGACTGAAGTGACGGAGATGAGAATGAGCAGTAGTGGATTAACAAATTCAAGGATTATTAGTAACATGGTCTGAATTGTGGGTTTAGTTTTTTCCCTTTGTTTTTTGAACTACATGTGAATAATGAAGTTCAATGTTATGACAATAGCAATGTCATTTTTCCTTGTAATCCATCTAAGTCCATAGGATGGGTTAATGGCAAGATTTTTAAATTTTAATATGGATTCTAGTGCCCTGAACGCTTGGATAACTTGCCCAAGACCTCTAAATGTGGCCACATTCATGCAGGCAGCTGAGCTCTGCTGCTGCTGCTGCTGCTGCTAAATCACTTCAGTGGTGTCTGACTCTGTGCGACCCCATAGACGCCATCCCACCAGGCTTCCCCTGGTTCTGTGATAAATGGGCTAAGAGTCCTATGCATGTGGATAGGTAAACAATAGGCAAAGCTGCTCAGACTTTCAGGAGTATATTACCATGGAACTTTACCATGACTGACAATAAGCAATCAGTATTTCATTTATGTAAAACTGTTCTCTCTCCTTTACTGATAGTGGAGTTTGTATCATCACTGTGTGTGACATACCATCTGACACGTGACATACCATGTGACATTATAGTATCAGTTATTTTGAGTAGGATTTTTTTTTCTATTTCTTCTATTTCCAGATGGCTTTCCTAGTTGGTTTATTAATTTTGCAGATATTGTAGGAAAATTTTAGGGTATAAACCAATAATGGAACACAGCAGCTAATGAAAGAAAGCTTCTAAACATTTTATTTACTGTGAGAAAACAACTGTATTACATATGTTAATGCAGGCAACATGGATCTTGAGCCCAGATTACCTAATATTTTAAGAACAAATTTATTACCAAGATAGTAAAAGAACTATTATCTTTTGGAAGAGTAGGTCTTATAAGTAGTGAGTTTACTGGCTGAGAATCAGATCTTCCTCTTAACAACCTTATAGAAAAATTTTATAACTATAATCTTTTGCATTTTTATACCATGTTTCCTTTTATAAATGTTTTGGTGACATCCCTAAAGAAAATAAAGAAAAGTAATATTATCCCCATATTTCTGAAGAGTAAACTGAGGTGGTTTTATTTTCTTGGGCTCCAGAATCACTGCAGATGGTGACTGCAGCCATGAATTTAAAAGACACTCCTTGGAAGAAAAGCTATGACAGACCTGCATAGCATATTAAAAAATATAGACATTACTTTGCCAACAAAGGTCCATATAGTCAAAGCTGTGGTTTTTCTAGTAGTCATGTATGGGTGTGAGAGTTGGACCATAAAGAAGGCTGAGAGCTGAAGGACTGATGCTTTTAACTGTGGTGTTGGAGAAGACTTGAGAGTCCATTGGACTGCAAGGAGATCAAACCAGTCAATCCTAAAGAAAATCAATCCTAGATATTCATTGGAAGGACTGATGCTGAAGCTGAAACTCCAATATTTTGGCCATGTGATGTGAAGTAAGGACTCATTAGTAAAGACCCTGATGCTGGGAAAGACTGAAGGCAGGAGGAGAAGGGGACGACAAAGGACAAGATGGTTGGAAGGCATCACTGACTTAATGGATATGAGTTTGAGCAAGCTCTGGGAGATGATGAAGGACAGGGAAGTCTGGCATGCTGCAGTCCATGGGGTAGCAAAGAGTTAGACATTACTGAGTGAACAACAACAACAACAAAGCTGAGGTGATATAACAACCCCAAATCACACAACTCTCTTGTGAAGGAAGAACCAAGGTCTGATAACCTTAAATTTATACATTTTTATAATATAGCATTCAGTTCAGTTCAGTTCAGTCACTCAGTCATGTCCGACCATTTGCGACCCCATGAATCGCAGCACGCCAGGCCTCCCTGTCCATCACCAACTCCCGGAGGTCACTCAGACTCATGTCCATCGAGTCAGTGATGCCATCCAGTGATCTCATCCTCTGCCGTCCCCTTCTCCTCCTGCCCCCAATCCCTCCCAACATCAGAGTCTTTTCCAATGAGTCAGCTCTTTGCATGAGGTGGCCAAAATACTGGAGTTTCAGCTTCAGCATCATTCCTTCCAAAGAAATCCCAGGACTGATCTCCTTCAGAATGGACTGGTTGGATCTCCTTGCAGACCAAGGGACTTTCAAGAGTCTTAATATAGCATTAAATTTCTTTAAAACAGAACCTCTGAATGATGTGCAAGAGATAGGTGTGTCTCTTCCCTTATAGGGTTGTTTCTAACACAAGGTTTAACGGAAGATCAAAAGTGTTTATTTTCATAGACTTCTTTTCCTCCCTCTATATCACTTGTAGAGGGAGGATATTAAGTGGGGAAGAATGGAATCTTGTAAGTTAGGAGAAGGAACTATGGGAAGACACTGATGCAGCTGGGAACACTGAGACCTGAAATTCTGAAAAGTCTTTGCTAGTGGAAGACTTACCTCTCCCTTAAGGAAGGAAGCAGCTTCCCCATCACCAGCAGAAATAGTTTCCATACTTCAGATGGTATCAGCCTCTTCATGAGCAGTAGTATTGGCCTTTCCATGGCCATCTGAGGAAATTAACCCTGAAATTCCCAAGGAAACTGTAATCACTACTGAGACAATGATGGTTCTCCTCAGGATCTACCCTAGACTCCTCTTTGCCTCTAGACCTATAACTATACTCAAGTCCCAGAAGGCCCCTAAAGGTAAGGTATGATGTGAGATAACATGTGTGCAACACTCCAATAGAGCCACTTAAGTGGGTCTTATTTAAAGAGACAAATCTGGGACCTGTAGGAACAAATACTGATAGTATTGTGGGGTAATGATGGTAGTTACATAAAGTTGTATCAGGCCTAATTTATTGATTTGAGCTCACTCAACAGAAGTCCTGCATTTAACATTGTTACTCAGGTAGTTAGAAAAATTTTCAATAGTCTAGTGGTTTGGCTAAAGCATGGACCAAAAAGTGGTCCCTGATGAGCAAACTGAAAATGCTGAACATGTGTTGGTTTAATGAAGAGTATGGAATTCAAAGATGCCAGAAGATGGGAATGTGGAAGAACTCAGAAGATGAGGTCCAGAAGATGTATCTTTTACTAATACTGTGAGAAATACATTTGTGAGGGGAGCCCCATTGTCCTTGTTTGTGATCACTGTAGCCTTGGTAATGTTAGTATAATATAAAAGTCCACTTATCCATGGAAATTACTTATAAAAAGTAATTAGGAATGATGCAATATGAAGTTTGCCTTGATCTAGAGGAAAGAGCTTGGGAAGAATTTGGACAAAATTCCCCAAAGTAAAGAAAAAACACCAAGTAATAAAAAAATTATATGCATATGTATGCTAAGAAACTGCTTAATTTTTTTACACATGCTAAATTTCCCAGTGATTTGAGTTATACTCAGGTTGTGAACTAAATGTTTTGTTCCTAAGTATTTCTTCACATCGTCTGACAGATGCCATTTCTGCCTGAAAGGAAGCATTAGAGAAAAGAATTTTATTAAGTTAAAGTCCACGGTTACAGCCATATCCAAGAAACATGTGTTCTTTTTTCATGACTCAGTTTTGAGAACACTTATGTTGAAATTTAGTGCAGAGCAGGTGGTGACTAATAATTCTCATCCCCTCTTACTCCCTATTGCCTGTCAATGGTGTTCAGAAAATAAGAGTATCAAATAATAAAGTAAAATGTTCTCATAATTCATGCCCTAGATTGAAAACATGACATTTTCTTGTTTATTCATCCAATCATTTTTATGTATACTTTACAAAATTGAGTCATACAACATCTGTTATTTAACCTACTTTCTTCCTCAGTGATTTGTGACTGTTTTATCTTATAATTAATTATTCCTATGAAACTTGATTTTTATTGGCCCAATATTTTTTTTTCCATCATTCGTAATTACTGATGTTTAGTTGGCCAACACCCTCTTGTTGAAATTTTAATTTTTTCAAGTTTTTCATAACTCATAATGTTTATAAATATTTATGTATTTGTAATTACATATATAAGATAATAAATATCTATATGGAGAATTGTCAGGCTAAAATACATGAGTAAATTTAGCTTTTGATATATTGACAAATGCAAAGCCTTCTCTATGGGAAAGAGCAGTTATTAGCAAGCACAACATACAGTCATCTACATGTTAAAATTTGAATACACTAAAAGTGACATTTGATCCTGTTTCTTGTGACTACTAGTAATCATAATATTTTAAGTTGACATATGGTTGATTTATACTATCATGTTACTTTTAGGTGTACAGCTCAGTGATTCAGTTATGCACATATATGTATATACATATATATATTATTTTCAGATACTTTTTCCTTATAGGTTATAACAAAATATTGAGTATAGTTTGGTGTGTTCTTCAGTAGGTCCTTGGTTGGTATCTATTTTATATATAGTGTGTATATGCTAATCCTGTCCTCCTAACTTATCCCTACCCCTCCTTCCCTTTTGGTAACCATAAGTTTGTTTTCTTGTCTGTGGCTCTATTTCTGTTTTGTAAATAAGTTCATTTGTGTCTTTTTAAAAAATTCCACATATAAGTGATATCATAGGTTATTTGATTTTGTCTGGCTAACTTCACTTAGTATGATGATCTCTAGGTCCTCCCATGTTGCTTCAGATGGTATTATTTCACTCTTTTTGTGGCTAAGAAAGTCAAGGCTATGGTTTTTCCTGTGGTCATGTATGGATGTGAGAGTTGGACTATGAAGAAGGCTGAGCACTGAAGAATTGATGCTTTTGAACTGTGGTGTTGGAGAAGACTCTTGAGAGTCCCTTGGACTGCAAGGAGATCCAACCAGTCCATTCTGAAGGAGATCAGCCCTGGGATTTCTCTGGAAGGAATGATGCTAAAGCTGAAACTCCAGTACTTTGGCCACCTCATGCGAAGAGTTGACTCACTGGAAAAGACTCTGATGCTGGGAGGGATTGGGTGCAGGAGGAAAAGGGGACGACAGAGGATGAGATGGCTGGATGGCATCACTGACTCAATGGACGTGAGTCTGAGTGACCTCCGGGAGTTGGTGATGGACAGGGAGGCCTGGCGTGCTACGATTCATGGGGTAGCAAAGAGTTGGACGCTACTGAGCTACTGAACTGAACTGAATATTCCATTGTATATATGTACCACACTTCTTTATCTGTTCATCAACTGATGGACATTTAGTTTGTTTTTGTGTCTTCAGTTCAGTTTTATCATTCAGTCTTTGTGACCCCATGTACTGCAGTACACCAGGCTTCTCTGTCCATCACCAACTCCCAGAGCTTCTCAAACTCATGCCATCCAACCATGTGTCCCTCTGTTGTCCCCTTGTCTTCCTGCCATCAATCTTTCCCTGCATGGAAAAAATTTTGTGTCTTGGTTATTGTAAATAGTGTTGCAATAAACATTGGGGTGCCTGCATCTTTTGTCACTTAGATCCCTTTATTTAAGAAATATATATTTATCCTTAGCAAAAGAGTGAAAAATTGTGACTGTGCTGCACACTTATGAATGGCTAACTCAGGATTCATCTTTAATCAATGATAATTTCAGCTGGTACACCTCTGACCAGAGACTAGATTCAATATTGACACAAATTATATAATTGTTACATAACTTAGGCCAAGTTTTGCTTTTATCTTTGTGCCTTAATTTTGCCATTTGGGGAAAAATAGGGACAAGACTCCATTGTATGCTTTGAATTTCTTTAAGATGTAATGGAATAAATCAGATGCTACTCATGACTTTTGGTACTTGTGAAAAGTTAATTTGCACTTTTAATTTTCATGATCTACATAATAGTGATATGAGGACATTTTATTTTATATATAAGACCCTCACAGTCTTCAGCTACATTTCCTTAGCTTCCAAGTTATCAGGAAGGAAGTTGTTTAGAAGTAATTAAACACTTATATGTTTAATATAAGGCAATATTCTAAAAGGGGCTTCACAGGTGGCACAGTGGTAAAGAATCTGCCTATCACATGTATACCTGAGGCGGATTCATTTTGATGTATGGCAAAACCAATACAATATTGTAAAGTTAAATAAAATAAAAATATATATAAAAACAAGAATCTGCCTATCAGTGCAGGAGATGCAAGAGATGCAGGTTTGATTCCTGGGTCAGGAAGATGCCCTGATTTAGGAAATGGGAAACCACCCCAGTATTCTTGCCTGGAAAATCCCATGGACAGAGGAGCCTGGTGGGCTACAGTCCATGGATTTGCAGAGTCTACACAACTGAACACTGAGCAGAGCATAGTATGCTAAAGACTTCACATGCATTTCCTCAATTAATCTTGACAAAAGTCTTGCATCAGATCAGTCGCTCAGTCGTGTCCGACTCTTTGCGACCCCATGAACCGCAGCACGCCAGGCCTCCGTGTCCATCACCAGCTCCCGGAGGTCACTCAGACTCATACCCATCGAGTCAGTGATGCCATCCAGCCATCTCATCCTCTGTCGTCCCCTTCTCCTCCTGCCCTCAATCCCTCCCAGCATCAGAGTCTTTTCCAATGAGTCAACTCTTCGCATGAGGTGGCCAAAATACTGGAGTTTCAGCTTTAGCATCATTCCTTCTAAAGAAATTCCAGGATTGATCTCCTTCAGAATGGACTGGTTGGATCTCCTTGCAGTCCAAGGGACTCTCAAGAGTCTTCTCCAACACCACAGTTCAAAAGCATCAATTCTTCGGCGCTCAGCCTTCTTCACAGTCCAGCTCTCACATCCATAAATGACCGCAGGAAAGACCATAGCCTGAACCTTTGTTGGTAAAGTAATGTCTCTGCTTTTGAATATGCTATCTAGGTTGGTCATAACTTTCCTAAGTACTATATTGTCCTATATGTTAGATAAGGAACTGATGCTAATGTAATTTAAATAATCTGCTGAAGAATATGCAGTAAATAAGTATTTATTTACTTGAGATTGAGTTCCTGGAAATTTGAATAAAACTACTGTGTGATCTTTACTTGTGAGTCTTAGAACAAAAGCATGATTTGAATTCAATATATTATTAACTCTCAAATACACAGAGTAAAATTAATGACAGGTTAAACTGTTTCCGTCTAACATAAAGGTCATTTCCACTCTCAGTGAGTTCTCAGAACACATAAAGTACATGTAATTTTAATTACTGTAAACCAATGATTGAATCCCTGTAAATGCATTATAATGACCAGATGTCAACAAGATTGTGGACCAGGTAGTTACAGCCCCTCTGTCCTCAACAGAAACACAGAGCTAACAATATATAGAAAAGAATACCTCTTTGAGAACTCTAGAGAATGGTTTAAAAGCCACAGCACCCAAGCCATTGTAAAACCAAAAAGGGATTCCAGTGTAAGAGGTAGAAAAGTGTGCAGTATTTGGCATGCCAATCCATGCCTCTCAGGTTCTGTAGCCCAAGGCAGAGCAATTGGGCGGACCCGACACCCCCAACTAGAGTGCATGCTTCAAGATAGAAACAAAAGTGTGAACTGGACAGTGAATCCAAAGTTCTGGCTTGACTGGGCAATGCACTTGTAACTCTCAGGTTTCACTGAAATCAGAGCATTGACTGGACTGACCCCACAGTTCAGAAGCTGCTGAAAATAGAAATGAGCATAGTAGAAATGCAGGTGTGCAGACAGACTCCAAGGGGAGCAAGGGATCAGATCAGGTTAAGTACCGTGCTAGAAGGTGAAGGTGGTTTCCTGCTGCAAAGCCACATCTGGAACTGGTCTTCATAAGGGTTAAGCATGAAACAGATTTCGTGCTGAGCTTCCTGTCTCCAAACCCTCTGTTGTGCCTCTTTTTTCTCTCCATGTTGCCTCTCATCTTCCCTTTAGGCTCTCAGGGTCCTGCTTCTCTCTTACAAGAATTATTTCCTATGTATGCCATCACTTTTGCCAGGTGCAGTAAAAACCCAAACAAATAAACAACAAATAAAAAAGCAATTTTTCACTTTTATAAAATTTTTTCCAGAAATGTTTAATACTAGTAACGGTGACATTACTTGGATAGACCAAGCTTCCTGTGAGCACTATTACAAAACCTTGAGGTGGTGAAAAAGGAATTTTTGGAGAACAAATTAGGGAAGAAGTGGAGATATCAACCCATGATAAACACAGTGTGATGGGTGCAGTTTGCAAATTTGAGGCTTTTTCCTGTGAGCTTTACTTGGAAATAAGTATATAGGTATGCAATTACCTTACCCATGACTGCACTTCTCTGTACTCCTCTATAATTCAAAAGGACCCAAAGAAAGCATGGTGCTCCAGTACATTCCAGGAAGAGATTTAGCTAATAAAGAGACTGCATAAAGGAGAAAATGACTCCATTTCTGTTCATTATAATCAGATTCATCTGCTCTGAGAGACATTTTCACATAATCTTAAGCCTAATATGATTTGCCTTAATGTAGTAGAGTGTGTGGTAGGTGGAGTTGATAGTCAAAAATAAAATGAAAACAAAGCTGAATTGCATACTTAAATGGATCTTGATAACCCAGAAAGACATGATATATTTTTTAACAGGACATAGCTAAAGCCATATGTCCATAAAGAGCAAAGTGGATTAAAAAATAATAACACACTGTTAAAGAGAAAACCACAGCCCCCAATAGTGTTACTGTCCTAAAGTCCATTATACCAAAATTACACTTAGTTCTAACCTTGTTGCGATTGCAATTTCAACCTTCCCCAGAAATGTAACCTTTGTTTTTTAGTCTCTAAGTCTTGGCCAACTATTTGCAGCCCCATGAATTGGAGCATGCCAGGCTTCCCTGTACTTTACTATCTCACTCAGTTTGCTTAAACTCATGTCCATTGAATCGATGATGCTATCCAATCCATCTCATCCTCTGTCACCCCCATTTCCTCTTGCCCTCAGTCTTTCCCAGCATCAAGGTCTTTTCCAATGAGTTGGCTCTTCCCATCAGGTGGCCAAAGTATTGGAACTTCAGCTTCAGCATCAGTCCTTCCAAAGAATATTCAGGGTTGATCTCCTTTAGCATTGACTGGTTTAATCTCCTTGCTGTCCAAGGGGAATCTCAAGAGTCTTCTCCAGCACCACAGTTTGAAAGCATCAAATTTTCAGCTCAGTCTTCTTTATGGTCCAATTTTCACATCCATATATGACTACTGGAAAAAGCATAGCTTTGACTTTCTGGACCTTTGTTGGCAAAGTGATGTCTCTGCTTTTTAATACGGTGTCTAGGTTTTTCATAACTTTTCTTCCAGGGAGAAAGTGCCTAAATTTTGTGGCTGCAGTTACGATCTGCATTGATTTAGGTGCCCAAGAAAATGAAATTTGATACTGTTTCCAGTTTTTCCCCATCTATTTGCCATGAACTGATAGGCCTGGATGCCATGATCTTTGTTTTCTGAATGTTGAGTTTTAAGCCAGCTTTTTCACTGTCCTGTTTCACCTTCATCAAAAGGCTCTTTAGTTCCTATTCACTTTTTGCCAATGAAGTGTTATCTGCATATCTGAGGATGTTGATATTTCTCCAGGCAGTCTTGATTCCAGCTTGTAAGTCTTCCAGCTCAGCATTTCATATGATGTATTCTGCATATAAGTTAAATAAGCATGGTGACAATTGCAGCCTTGATATACTGCTTTCCCAAATTTGAACCAGTCCATTTTTCCCTTGCCAAGTCTTTAGCTTCTTGTCTTGCATACAGGTTTCTCAAGAGGCATGTAATGTTGTCTGGTATTCCCATCTCTTTAAGAATATTCCACAATTTCTTGTGATCCACACAAGTCTTTAGCAGAGTCAATGAAGCAGAAGTAGCTGTTTTATTTCGTTTTGCTGGAATTCCCTTGCATTTTATATGATCCAGCATATGTTGGCAATTTGATCTCTGGTTCCTCTGCCTTTTCTAAACTCAGCTTGTGAATCTTGAAGTTCTCGGTCCACATACTACTGAAGATTAGCATGAATGATAACATGTGAAATCAGTGCAATTGTACAGTAATTTGGACATTCTTTGGCATTGACTTTTTTGGGGATTGAAAAGAATACTAATCTTTTCCCGTCCTATGGCCACTGCTGAGTTTTCTAAATTTGCAGGCATAATGAGTGCAGCACTTTCACAGCATCATCTTTTAGGATTTTAAATAGTTCAGCTGGAATTCGATCACCTCCACTAGCTTTTTCATAGTAATTATTTCTAATGCCCACTTGATTTTATCCTCCAGGATGTCTGGCTCTATGTGAGTGATCACACCATCGTGGCTATCTAGGTCAGTAAGAGCTTTTTTGTACTGTTCTATGTATTCTTCACACCTTTTCTTAATTTCTTCTACTTCTGTTACATCCTTGCTGTTTTTGTCCTTTATTATTCCTATCTTTGCATGAAATGTTCCCTTGGTATCTCCAATTTTCTTAAAGAGTTCTATAGTTTTTCCCACTCTATTGTTTTCCTCTATTTCTTTGCATTGATCACTTAAGAAGGTTTTCTTATCTCTCTTTGCTATTCTCTGAAATTCTGCATTCAGTTGGGTATATCTTTCCCTTTCTCCTTTGCCTTTCACTTCTTTTCTCTTCTTAGCTATTTGTAAGGCCTCCTCAGACAACCACTTTGCCTTCTTGCGTTTCTTTTTTCTTGGAAATGGTTTTGGTCACCACCTCCTGCACAATGTTATGAACCTCCGTCCACAGTTCTTCAGGCACTCTCTGTACTAGATCTAATCCCTTGAATATATTTGTCAACTCCACTGTGTAGTCAAAAGGGATTTGATTTAGGTCATACCTGAATGGCCTACTTGTTTTCACTACTTTCTTCAGTTTGAGCCTGAGTTTTGCAATAAGGAGCTGAGGATCTGAGCCACACTAAGCTCCAGGTCTTATTTTACTGACTATATAGAGCTTCTCCATTTTATCACTGTTTTCCTGTTTCATATTATCACTGTTTTCAGCTGTAAAGAATATAAACAGTCTGATTTCAGTACTGACCATGTGGGGATGTCCGTGGTAGAGTTGTCTCTTGTGTTGTTGGAAGTAAGTGTTATGACCAGTGTGTTCTCTTGGCAAAACTCTGTTAGCCTTTGCCCTGTTTCATTTTGTACTCCTAGGAGAAACTTGTCTGTTACTCCAGGTATCTCTTCATTTCCTGTTTTTGTATTCCAGTCCCCTATGATGAGGACTTTTTTTTTTTAAGTTAGTTCTAGGAGATCTTGTAATCTTAGTCAAACATTTAGAATTTTCTGGTCGATACCAGAGGCTTCACAGGTAGTGCTAGTGGTAAAAACTGCCTACCAATGCAGCAGATGTAAGAGATGTGGGTTTGATCTCTGGGTGGGGAAGATTCCCTGGAGAGAGGCATGGCAACTCACTCCAGTATTCTTGCCTGGAGAACCCCGTGGAGAGAGGAGCCTGGTGGGCTACAGTTTATGGGGTCACAAAGAGTCAGACATGACTGAAGTAACTTAGCAGCAGCTGCAGGTCGATCCCAACAAGGTAACCATCACACCCCCTAGTGGAAGACAAGAACATCTGTGTGATAAAGACCCATGCCATTCTCTTGCACTGCAAAAGACTTCTAGGTCCCAAATATTCCCTTTGTTTCTTTGCTAATGACTTCCTGGCTCCACCCTCCTTTCAGTAGAACCCTTTCATTGTATATAGTCCCAGGGAGGACCCTTCCAATTACTAGATAAGATGCTTCCTGCTTCCTGAATCTTTGAATAAAAAATATTAGATCTTCACATTTAATATGTTGATTTTTTTTTTTTTTTTTCAATATTAATCCTCTGCTTTTCAGTTTGGTAAGTGAGGCCTCTCGTCTAAAACATTAGCACGCTCAATATCTTCTCAGTGCACTGCCCCTTTTAGAGGATACAGATACTATTTTGACAAGAAAACAGTGATAACAAAAAGTGGCTTTCCTAGAGGTGAGCAGAGTAGGTTAAAAGCATAGGCTTTGAGATAATGCAGATCTGGTTATAGAATTAAACAGCAAGGGGACCATGACCCCATTACTTAATACTTTGTAACTCAATTTCTTCATCTTTATAATGAGGATAGTAATTCTCTGATAGGATTGTTATGAGGATTAGGTGGTAGAAATCCTGCATAAAGTGCTAAATAGTGTCTGATGTATAATAAAAACTCATAAACAGAAGGTACCACTTCAGACACATGCTGAGGCCTTCAATCATTCTGTCTTGTTTCTTCTTCAGTTATATTTCTGGGATAACATGCATCCAGTCAACCTTCAAAAGTTATTTGTCTGTTGTGTATAACTCCAAAGTATCCTTATCACTTTTGAAAGGAATCCATGTTTACACTGTGTAGCAGGACAGATTCTGCATTTTTATTCACTTGAAACTTCTTTTGACAGATCAGCAGAGATGGGCACTTTACTCCAGCAGTGTTTTAACTCCCCTCTGCCCCTAGAAGTTATTATTCAAACTTGTTATGTGTGTACAGACAAACAAGACAGAATTTCTACATTCCCCCAGATCTCAAATTTATCTATTCTTACACTTCTTTTCCAGGAAAATGCTTCAGGTTTCTTGTTTACTCTCCTTTGTGTGGTTTTCATGCAGGCTTGCAAATGTGATCCTTACTATAACAATAGCACTAGACAGTTTTCTAAAGTCTTCGTTTCCTATTTAAGTTTGTTCTATATTTGCTTACTGTATGACCAACCTAGACAGCATATTAAAAAGCAGAGACATTACTTTGCCAACAAAGGTCCGTCTAGTCAAAGCTATGGTTTTTCCTGTAGTCATGTATGGATGTAAGAGCTGGACTATAAAGAAAGCTGAGTGTCAAAGAATTGATGCTTTTGAACTGTGGTGTTGGAGAAGACTCTTGAGAGTCCCTTGGATAGCAAGGAGATTCAACCAATCCATCCTAAAGGAAATTAATCCTGAATATTCATTGGAAGGACTGATGCTGAAGCTGAAACTAATACTTTGGCCACTTGATGCAAAGAACTGACTCATTTGAAAAGACCCTGATGCTGGGATAGATGGAAGGCAGGAGGAGAAGGAGATGACAGAGGATGAGATGGTTGGATGGCATCACAACTCTATGCACATGAGTTTGAGTAAACTCCAGGAGTCGGTGATGGACAGGGAGGCCTGGCGTGCTGCAGTCCATGGGATCACAAAGAGCTGGACATGACTGAATGACTGAACTGAACTGAGCTACATTTGGAAGCCAGGAGCTTCGTCACCTTATCTTGGGTGGAAATGGAGTGTACTTCATCTTCTCCTTAGAACAAACACTTGTCTTCATGAATCCCAGTGGATGGGAGGAAGGTGACTAATGGTCTTGTAACTGGGAGGAGTCAATTTTGACTCTTCCATGCTAGATCTGTATCTTTAACAGCTTTTGCTATTAAGTTGTTTAGTCACTCAGCCCTGTCCAACTCTTTGCGACCCCATGGACTGCAGCATGCTAGGCTTTCCTATCCTTCCCTGTTTCCTGGAGTTTGCTCAAACTCCTCCATTGAGTCTTTGATCCAAGGGGGCATCCCCTGTTTCCCCCTTCTTCTCATGCCCTCAATCTTTCCCAGCATCAGGCTCTTTTCCAATGAGTTGACTCTTGGCATCAGGTGGCCAAAGTATAGGAGCTTCAGCTTCAGCATCGGTCCTTCCCATGAATATTAAGGATTGATTTCCTTCAGGATTGGCTGGTTTGATCTCCTTGCAGTCCAAGGGACTCTCAAGAGTCTTCTCCAACACCACAGCTTGAAAGCATCCATTCTTCAGCGCTCCTTCTTTATGGTCCAATTCTCACATCCATTCACAACTACTGGAAAGATCATAGCTTTGACTCTCTGAACCTTTGTCAGCAAAGTGATGTCTCTACTTTTTAATACACTGTGTAGGTTTGTCATAGCTTTTCTTCCAAGGAGCAAGCATCTTCTAATTTCATGGCTACAGTCACCATCCACAGTGATTTTGGAGCCCAAGAAAGTAAAGTCTGCCACTTTCCCAATCTATTTGCTATGACATAATGGGACCGAATGCCACAATCTTCATTTTTTGAATATTGAGTGTTAACCCAGCTTTTTCACTCTCCTCTTTCAATGTCATCAGTAGGCTCAAAGGTTCCTCTTTTGCTTTCTGCTACTATGGTGTTGTCATCTGCATATCTGAGGTTATTGATGCTTTTCCCAGCAATCTTGATTCCAGCTTATGCTTCATTCAGACTGGCATTTCACATGATGTACTTTGCATGTGAGTTAAATAAACAGGATGACAATATACAGCCTTGATGTACTCCTTTCCCAATTTTCCCCAGTCCTTTGTTCCATGTTTGTTTTCATAAAATGGCCTTCCTCAGAGAACCCTCCCCCTCTGCCTGACCCCTAAACTTAAGTGCCTTTGTTTAGCTCACAAGGAGATAATGTGACCCTACCCACTTGTGAAAGAAAAAGAAACTAACACCTTCCCCTGCATGAGGCTTACCTTTCTAGGATATGCTTCCAAGAATTAAATGGTCTTTTTACTTTATTTCTACACCTCCCCCCACCTCTGATACATTTAGACCCCAACAAGAGTCCCATCAGGTTCTCAGTGTGAAAATGTGAAAAAAAAAAAAAAAAGTCTCCTGCTCCGGGCATGAGATGGGGGAGAGTAGCCTTTCTCTCTCTACAAAATTAGGGAAAATACTACTATTATATAGACTTGTATTGAGGGATAAAGGAGATGCTACATATGAAAAACATCATAATATTTGAAATACATAAATTGTTCAAATGAGTTTAGCTAATATTCATGTTTTGAGGGCCTATTCTATCATAGACACTGGGCTAGGCCTGTTCATACATTATTGGCTCAGATGTCATAGTTTTCTTATCCCTATATTACAGCTAAGAAAACTGAATATGCAGAGAATTAAACAACTTTGTCAACTCATGTACTTAAATAAGGGAAGAACTTGGATTAAGTTTCAGATCTGTCTTATTTCAGCATGTGTTCATCCTCTCCCTCCACTCCACCAATATATGTAATTTTGCATGCAATTTAAAATAAAACTAAATAAATAAAAAATAAAATAAAGCTATTTAGGTTATACATACAGTTACTCAAATTTGCCTATTTCCAAATTAAAAATAAACAGAAACAGGAGGAACAAGGCAGGGATGTTAGGACTTAATTATTTAAATACGACCATTTTCAAGTGCTATATGTGGAATACTAATTTCAGAATGTGTAAACTCTCAAAAAGATTTGATTGGTAAAATGTCTCATATTTATTTCACTCTTTTGCAATCGTGTTTCCTCTTAAGAAATAATGAAATCAGAGGGATCCTGAGCCTTCTCTGGTTAGTTTTTACTTTGAGATAAATTCTCATCTAAGTCTCATAGAACAGTTGCCCCATCCTTTGCTTAGGACTGCATGTATCCAAATTCTAGACCTCTTGTCTTTTAAAGCAATATTAGAGTCTGAACTGTAATTCTTTGAGACCATGTATAGTGATTTAAATTTTGCATCTCATAATTTAGCAGTTTCTAGCATATATAAGATTACATTATGAATTTGGTGAATGTGTACTAGGAAAAAAAAATGTGTGTTTGAACATTTCTATAGTCCCTCAATTTTTTTCTGTCAGTTTTGTGATCAAGATGATTCTCTCCCTCCTCCTCTCTCTCTTTCTGTCTTTCTCTCTCCATCCCTTCTTTCCTCTCCTTCTGTCTTTCCCTCCTCTAATTTCTAAGAGGCCACTCGTAAGTTCAGTTCAGTTCAGTTACTTAGTCATGTCCGACTCTTTGCGACCCCATGGACTGCAGCACACCAGGCTTCCCTGTCCATCACCAACTCCCAGAACCTGCTCAAACTCATATCCATTGAGTCGGTGATGCCATCCAGCCATCTCATCCTCTGTTGTCCCCTATATGTTGATGTTAAAAATGGTTCACTAATTCATTCCTGATACTTCTTTGCTCTAATGTTAACATCTGATAACTTGTTTGGTGGCTTTAAAAAACTTCCTTGGAAAATTGTTTCAGTATCTGTTTACTCCGTTTGTTGGTGTTTGTTATCCCTCATCTTATCTTATCTTTTTTTTTAAAGTTTTTAAAATATAAATTTATTTATTTTAATTGAAGGCTAATTACAAAATTGTTTTGGTTTTGTTTCACAGCTCAGCTACATTTTTTTGGTTCTCTGTGGTTCTCTTGTAATTTATATATGTTTTATGATAATTTGTCTTATAAGAGAATGTCATTTCTTCCCTCTCCCTTCCCAAATTTGAAGGTTAATGCAGCATCTTCCTTCCCAAGGCTTCTGTTCTTTAGATCTGCACCATCATAGAAATATTCATCAAAGATTAGGGAAGGAAAACTATCTTGGCCTCAAAACAAGTTGAAATATATAAAAGTGGTTCATTATCATGGCCTTTTCCACACTAATGGAGTACTTTACTTATACATAAAATAATTTCTCTTTTTAATAAATAAGATATGCAATTGATCTCTATTTTGGAGAAGATATCACATGAGAAACTTACATCTGAGAATGGAAAGAATGGATAAAATTATGTTGGCAAAAATTCCCATTCTTTATTGAACTAGATAAGCTTTTCCAATATTCAATAAGATTTTTTAAGTATATTATGTAAGTTTTCCTTTTGTTTTCATTCATTTCTATTGCTCATTGTAGTTCCTTATAGAAGATTGCTGTATTTTGGTTCGTTTTTTGGCCCTTTTCTCCAAGTTGGCCCTTTTCTCCTAGTGAACATTTGTTGTCACTTTTCTCCAAGTTGCCATCTCCAAGTGGATGTGAATGAAAATCTTGACAGCAACATGGAATTGACTTTGAGAACCTGTTTTGATGTAAAGGAATACACAACAGTTCATCTGAATTGTAAAGATCTGCAAAAACTCATATATTTCTGTTATGATTTCTGACCATCTTTTAAAAGATCAGAATATTTTAAGCTGAGTAGAATGACGCAAATATAAAGATCTTGAAAAGTCATGAAGTTGATCAACCTTGGAAGGAAATGACAAATTCATTTTGAGGTAATACTCAGGGGCAAGTACATTAATAATATTTGAAGGTAACCCTTAATTTCACTGAAAGCTAGACTTTTGATGGTAGAATGTTAAAAAAAAATACAGGTCTTGATTTATAATGAAAACTGCCATTAAAAGATTAGAGTTAGCAGATTGATATTGATCCATTTAATGGGTAGTAGCAAACATTTCTTTTCATCAGGTTTGCATTTGCACATTTATCTGTTTCAGAGGCCAATCCAATAAAGTTTCTTATTTGACATTACCTTCCTGTGTCCTGCAGTGTTTGCTTTAGTTGAATTAAACCCTGATTGGTGCTAGTTTCCTGAGGGCATTGGTATACTTGTCATTGTAGAATGATTTCTTTCACAAGACCTTTTTCTTTGTACCTTTTGAGGTTGATATCCTTTCCACTGTGAAATGACCTGGGTTTCTAAGCAGGAAGATAACCATGGTATCTGATTGTACCACCACCTGATAACACCTGCTATGCTTAAATAACTCTCCAATTATGTGGCCCTATTCAATATTATGATGAGAACTGAATGACATTTTCTCAGTTATATTATCCACTTACAGGTAGAAGTTCTAATTTTTGAATGAATAGCAAAATGAAATTTTTGGTAACAAACACTGAAACCCCTAATTTTGATAAATTTGATACTGATCTTTGGAAAGAAGAACAAAGACTCCTAATTTCCAATTATGTGTTATAAATCATTAAAATGAAAGCATTATGTTTATGAATATGTATTTATAATTGCCCAAGCTTTGGTGACTTTGCAGCCATAAATTTGCTTATTTTCTAAAATAAATGTTTGAAAACCTTTTCCATAGCAGAATGAAATGGAATGATTAAATATCTTAATGCATCCATATCTTTGCTTTTCTTTGTTCCATTCTGCCTTGTCTACTTCAGCATCATTGAACATATAGTATACATTAGAGAAACAGCATAGCATAAAAGTTCAAGATACTTGAGATAGATAATCTGTATTAAAAACCACAAAAGATGAAAGTGAAAGTGGCTCAGTTGTGTCCAGCTTTTTGCCAGCCCTGGGCTCCTCTCTTCATGGAATTCTCCAAGCAAGAATACTAGAGTGGGTTGCCATATGCCCTCCTCTAGGGGATCTTCCCGACCCAGGGACCTGACCCGGGTCTCCTGCATTGCAGGCAAATTCTTTAGTGGCTGAGCCACCAGTGAAGTCCATTCAAATATGAAATCCCAAATATGCCTTTAAATGTTCTCTGGCCTTGCATGTAAAATATGAATAATGGTAGCACTTGCTCATAAGATTATTGTTAAAGTTAAATTAAATAAAAATATGTCAAATATTAGTGTCATTTATTATTAATGCCCTGCCATTACCATACTTGGTACCCACCACAACATCCCATGTCCTTCCTCAGTGATAATTCTTTTAATTTCCTTGGCAAAATCCTCCTTAATGTGATTTTGTAAAATTTGTGCTTGAGGTGCTCTGTCTTGCCCAAGCCAGAGGGTGAGCATGAGACTCCCCTAGCCAATCGGCACATCATTCTAAGTAGTTTAAAAACAAACAAACATGTTTATTGATGAGTTATTAGTAAGCAGTAGACTACACAACTATTAAGAGTCCAGACTGGTGAATTTTTATACCCTTATAAACCCATGGAACCACTCAAAGATAAATATTTCCTATACTACGGAAAACATTCTGTATTTATCTTTCAGTGGTTCCATGGGTTTATAAGGGTATAAGGGTATAAAAATTCACCAGTCTGGACTCTTAATAGTTGTGTAGTCTACTGCTTACTAATAACTCATCAATAAACATGTTTGTTTGTTTTTAAACTACTTGGAATAATGTGCCGATTGGCTAGGGAAACGAAGATCATGGCATCCGGTCCCATCACTACATGGGAAATAGATGGAGAAACAGTGGAAACAGTGTCAGACTTTATTTTTCTCGGCTCCAAAATCACTGCAGATGGTGACTGCAGCCATGAAATTAAAAGACGCTTACTCCTTGGAAGGAAAGTTATGACCAACCTAGATAGCATATTGAAAAGCAGAGACATTACTTTGCCAACAAAGATTCGTCTAGTCAAGGCTGTGGTCTTTCCTGTGGTCATGTATGGATGTGAGAGCTGCACTGTGAAGAAGGCTGAGCGCCGAAGAATTGATGCTTTTGAACTGTGGTGTTGGAGAAGACTCTTGAGAGTGCCTTGGACTGCAAGGAGATCCAACCAGTCCATTCTGAAGGAGATCAGCCCTGGGATTTCTTTGGAAGGAATGATGCTAAAGCTGAAACTCCAGTATTTTGGCCACCTCATGCGAAGAGTTGACTCATTGGAGAAGACTCTGATGCTGGGAGGGATTGAGGGCAGGAGGAGAAGGGGACGACAGAGGATGAGATGGCTGGATGGCATCACTGACTCGATGGATATGAGTCTGAGTGACCTCCGGGAGTTGGTGATGGACAGGGAGGCCTGGCGTGCTGCAGTTCATGGGGTCGCAAAGAGTCGGACACGACTGAGCGACTGATCTGATCTGATCTGATCTGATACTACAGAAACATGCTTAATGCCATTCCTAGTCACTACTGATAAGGTAATCTGTATTGTGACTTCTATCCACATAGGATAGTTTTGTATATTTTTGAAGTTACTGTAATTATAATATATATCATTTGGTTTTTGGTGTTTAGGTCTTTTTTTGGTGACTATGTCTGAAGTACATCCATATTGTATATGTCTTGTTTTTCATTGCTGTGAATTAACCTGATTTTAGGAAGATATCATATTTGATCCATCCTACTATTGGTAAACATACTGATTTGCTCATTTTAAATAAAGTTGCATGAATGCTGTGGTACATATCTTTTGATGAGTCAATGCATTCAGTTCCATTAGTATATAAGTAGGAGTTGAGTCACTAGGTCATAGACCATTGTGTGCAGAAAATTAACTTTTTAATAAATTATTCCAAAGAATTTTCCCAGGAAGTTATATTTCTACTATCTATTAATGAGAATTATCATCATTCCAAATCCCTGGCAATACTGGGTTTGTTAGGCTTTTTATTGCTGCACGTGAGTATAAATTAATGATACCTCATGACTTTACTTTGTTAGTTTTCCTGAATACTTTTTATGTAGAGCTACTTTTAATGATTTTTTGCCATTTGGAATCTTCTTTTATGAAGTATCTGTTCAAGAATTTCCTGCAATTTTTGTTTTTTGTTTTTTTCAACCATTGTCTTAATAATTTCTAAGAAGTCTTTATATACTCTAGAAATGAGTCTGTTACTGAAATATTTATTGCAGTTATTCTTCCCAGATCATGATTTCATTTTTACTCTTTCATTGTTGGGTGTTTTTTTTTTAATTTAATTTTGTTTTTTAACTTTACAATATTGTATTGGTTTTTCCATATATCGAAATGAATCCGCCACAGGTATACATGGGTTGAGGAACAGGAATTCTCAGTTTTAATAACATCCATTTTATCTTTTATCTAATTTTTTCACTAATATTTATGTTCTGTTTAAGAAATACCTACTCCCAAAGTCATGATAGTAATTTCTTATGCTGATTTCTCGATTTATTTTTTTACTTCTCACATTTAAATCTAGGCGTGCTAAGTCATGTCAGTTGTGTTTGACTCTTTGCGATTCTATGGACCATAGCCCACGAGGCTCCTCTGCCAATGTGATTCTCCAGGCAAGTATACTTGAGTGGGTTGCCATGCCATTCTTCAGAGGATCTTCCTGACCCAGGGATCAAACCCATGTCTCAAATTAAAAATTTTTGTAAACTGTGTAAACCAGTATCTCTTATTTAAAAAATTCCTGTTCCTTATTAAATTAAAATGGCACCTCTGTCACAAATCAAGTGATGTCATATATTGCTTCTGTATATTGACTTGTGAAAATTATATTAAATTGGACTACTTTGCTCTCCTTCGTCCAACATTTATATCATCTTAATTACTAAAACTATATAATGTATTTTGTTATTCAGTAGTTTAAGCCCATAGTGTTGATTTCTTTATAGAAATGTCTTGGCTATTCTAGTTTGTTCATATTTTCATATAGAATTTAGTATCAATCTCTCAACTTACATAAAAATAAATAACTGAGACCTTGGAACATTTTTTTAAAATTCTATAAATTAATAAAGAGAAATTGACGTAATGAAATATTGAGTCTTGCACACTACAGATATGGTATATCCCTCTTTTTATTTACCTCTCCTTTATTTTCATTCTATATTTTGTAGTTTTCCGTAGTCTTGCATATATTTTTCTGAATTTATTAATGGTTACATGGTAGTATTTTAAATTACATTTTATCCTTAACTTTCTATTGTTTTTTGCTGCTATATAAAATACTATTGATTTTATATAATGAGTTTGTAGCAAATAAATCTTTAGCTTTTCTGTATGCATATTTCTAAAAATTTACAATCCTTATACTGTTTTCCCTTATATCACATTATAGTGGGTGACATATTTAAGAAAATATCAATTAAAACTAGTGTGAGTAAATATGCTTGCAGTGTTACTAACCTCAAGGAGAAAGTAAAAAATTATTTTGTACTTCTAATTTGATGAAATTTTTTGTCATGAAATATTAACCTTTAGGAAGTGTTTTTTGGCAGCTATTCAGATTGTCATATGTTTTCCTCTTTATTTATTTAATGTGTTTTCAGTTAATTTCTCTGGTTCACCTAAACTCCCAAAATGATTAGAATAAAATTTTATTAATACATCTTCACTGTATATTTTGATGTTTACAGGTTTGAGGTATATCCTCTTTAGTAATAATTTGTATTTTCCCCCTTTTTATTATTCTAACTAAAGGTTTAATAAGTAGAAGAACAAGAACCAATTTTATCTTGTTGATTTTCCTTATTTCATGTTTTTTTTCAATTTCAATAATATTTTAATCCTTTTATTTTTAGTTAATCCTTTTATTCCCTTTTTAAATTTTTTATATCATTTTGAGATGGAATATTAGATACTTAACTTTCAGGCTAATATAATTCTAAACATGTCCCTCTAAACACATTTTTTAACTGTCTTCAGTGGATTTAGATGTCATACTTTTAATTTTGTTGTGAATACTTTCTAATTTTCATAGTGATATCCTTTTTGACCCATGCATTGTTTAGAAGCATGTTTCTTAATTTGCAAGCAGTTTTTTGAGGAATTTTAATCTTGAGAAGACTACCACAGGAAAATGGTCAAAGGTCACACAAATGAAGCTGTTTTTGAGTCTGCCACCAAGATCTTCTTACCTGCCTTCCCCAATCAGTGCTCTCTTGATTTCATGAATTACTCCATATCCACCCAATTAATTTATTCATATTTCATGAATTACTCCATATCCATCCAATTAATTTATCATTTTTTTTGCTTATGCTATTCATAGTTGATTTCTGTTTCTTTAATTAAGAACTTACCTGACACTATTTACAAAATACTCTGTTCTACAATTCTTTGTATCCTTCTGTTCAAATTTTGTCCAACAGCCAAGATCCAATTTAAGTTATACTTCATTGGACATACACCTACAATCTCTTTTGCAAACTAAAAACACTGTTTTTCCCAATTTATTCATTATCAGCCAAAATTGAACTCAAAACAGAACATTACAGGTGATTAAGAGGAGGATGTATCAAAAATGATAAAATGTTGATGTCAACATAATTATCTTAAATGGGTATTCACCTAACAACAAAACTTCAAAATGTATAAAACAAAAGTAGATAAAAAACTGGAAAGGAAAAAGAGAGATACAAAATTATATTTGAAATCTTTAATCTTTGACACCATTCAGTCCTACATGTCCAGTAATTAATAGACCCAGTAAATAGAAAATTAGTAGACTATAGAAGATTTAAATGTCACTGTCAGTGCATGTGAACTAATTGACATTTATAAAACACTTCATTCAATAACAGAAAACTACTCATTTTTTTTTAAATGCCCATCAAACACTCACCAAGCTGCACCACATTCTGAGCTAACAGTCAGTTATCTTTTTATATAAACAGCAAAATAATAAATGTTTTAGGCTTTATGATCCATATAATCTCTCTCAGCACAATTCATCTTTGCTGTTGTCATGCAAAAGCACCTCTAAACAATACAGAAACAGCTTCACAATTTTTTTGTGAAGTCAAGTATCCACTTGCCATTCATTGCAATAATCTCCTTCCTGTCTAGATTTTTACCCATGTGAAATAAAAATGTATGTTCACACAAAAAATCTGTACTCAAATGATTTATTTGCTTTATCTATAATCACCAAAACCTGGAAATAATACAGATGTCCTGCAACTAGGGAACAGATTAACAAACTGGTGCATCCACGCAATGGAAAACTCAGTTCTACAAAGAAATAAATGGCTGTTACATGCAACTGCATCATGGATGCATCTCAAATGCCCTATGCTAAAATGAAAGATGCTAGTTTAAAACATATAAACTATAAACTGTATGATTCAATTTATATAACATCTGGGAAAGACAACACTCTAAGGACTGATGACATATCAATGACAGTTAAAGGATTTAACAGGAGTTTAGGGTAAGGATTAACTGCAAAGTTCTAAGGAGAACATTTTGGGCAGTAGTGGAACTGTTCCATATCTTTATTGACAGTGATTGTGTTGATTGGTGTGTTTTTTAAAAAACTTATAAAATTGCACACTGTTTATCGGTAAACTTTAATTACTATATGCCAGTGGCCTTCCCTGGTAGCTCTGTTGGTAAAGAATCTGCCTACAATGCAAGAGACCCCAGTTTGATTCCTGAATTGGAAAGATCTGCTGGAAAAGGGATAGGCTACTCACTCCAGTATTATTGGGCTTCCCTTGTGGCTCAGCTGGTAAAGAATCTGCCTGCAATGCAGGAGACCTGGGTTCAATCCCTGGGTTGGGAAGATCCCCTAAAGAAGGGAAAGGCTACCCACTCCAGTATTCTGGCCTGGAGAATTCCATGGACTGTATAGACCATGGAGTCCTGAAGAGTCGGACAGAACTGAGCCACTTTCACTTTAACACGTATTCTTGAAAGTCCCTGAAAATGACATAGGAGTTGACACAGTGAGTGAGGAAACTGTGAAGGGTCTCTTTATCCACTTAAGTACATCTTAATTCAACCTCAGTTTCAAAGAGAAACTCCCTTTGGCTCTATTTTATGAATTAAACTTCTTAAAAGATGTTTAACTTGAATGGCAGAGTATACTTTGTTATGTACTAGGTTCTGGTTTATAAGAAAGAAAACATCTCACCATATAGTTCCTGGACTTTGTTACCCTTAAGAATCCAGAGAATTTTCTTAAAGAAGCTACTCCTACTGGGTCTTTGTCATTTCTTGCATAGACTATTACATGACCTCCTCCTTCCCTGCATTTGCCAATGTTACTTGTGGGCACAGTCAGGGAGGGAGAGAATGGGATGAATGGAGAACGTAGCATCAATATATATGCACTATCAGGTGTAAGATGGATAGCTGGTGAGAAGTTGCTGTGTGGCACAGGAAGCCCAATCTTGTTCTTCCTTAAATTCATTTCACGTAAATGATAGTATATGAGAAGGTAAATTGATACAGTAAATATGGAGAACAGAGAATTTAAAAAAATGGGAATAAATCTACCATATGACCCAGCAATCCCACTATTGGGCATATACCCTTAGAAAACCATAATCAAAAAAGACAAATGTATCCCAATGTTCATAGCAGCACTAATTACAATAGTCAGGACATGGAAGCAACCTAGATGTCCACTGACAGATGAATGAATAAAGCAGATATGGTACATATATACAGTGGGATATTACTCAGTCATAAAAAAGAATGAATGAGTCAGTTCTAGTGAGGTGGATGAACCTAGAGCCTGTTATACAGGGTGAAGTAAATCAGAGAAAAGAGAATATATTAATACATATGTACGGAATCTAAAAAAAATGATATTGAAATAATTTGCAGGGAAGGAATGGAGATGCAGATATATAGAATGGTCTTGTGGACACAATGGGGGAGGGAAAGAATGGAGAAAGTAGCATCAACATATATACACTATCAATGTTAGATGGATAGGTGGTGAGAAGTTGATGTGTAGCACAATATGCTGTGAAGCCCAATCTGGTGCTCTGTGGAAGAAGGGGCACTCAGCTTTCTTCACAGTCCAACTCTCACATCCATACATGACCACAGGAAAAACCATAGCCTTGACTAGATGGACCTTTGTTGGCAAAGTAATGTCTCTGCTTTTGAATATGCTATCTAGGTTGGTATAACTTTCCTTCCAAGGAGTAAGTGTCTTTTTTATAATTTCATGGCTGCAGTCACCATCTGCAGTGATTTTGGATTGAAAGCCCCTTAACTGACTCCCTCCATGTATGTCACAGTATGCATTTAAAGATTTTTTCAAAGTGTCTTAGAGCCTGCCACTTGGAGTGAGCATAATGTGAAGAATGGCCCCTTCCTTTTTCTAGATACACTAATTTCAACAGAGAATTTTTATTAATCAAAATTCTTCTTTGGGTTATTCAAATGAAATAATATATATTCAGAAATAGTTAAAAACAATAAACTGTTATGATAAAGGATGTTTTCTTTACATGACAAATAAGTCTGTGGTGATGTATTCTATTCTTTCCTCTCCAACACATTTACTACTGCTGCCCTACTATTTTCTTAGTGCTACTGAATTTGCTCACTGTGGTTTTATTGCCTGGAATGCCCTTAATCCTTTCCTTTCCTTGGTTAACTTTTACTAATATATTTAGACTCCTTTAAAGAAATATCTGTATGGAACCCAAACTGGGTTAATTATTTCTTTTCATTATTCCATTTTATATGTTACTTTGAGCATGTTTTCACATTTTATCAATGGCTTAAGTGAGTCAGACCTCATCCTTTGGATCTCTTTTGGCCTGTTCTGTTTCAATCTACACCCACTTCCTTGGTGATCTCATTCACTTCCATGCCTTTTTATATCATCTATATACTGATGATTCACAGAATTATCTTTTTTGACATAGCCATTGAAATAAAGACTTGTATAATGAACTTCTTAAATTTTTCATGTGTATGTGTAGTAAGTAGCTCAACCTTGTTCAAACTGAACTTCTTTACACCCCCAGTATAAATCTTTTCTTTATAAAATATTTCATTTTTTAGCTAATAGCAATAGTGTTAACCTAGTTGTCAGGCCAAAATCCACACATATGTGCCTGACTCCTTTCTCTTTAACAATCAATATCTGATACATGATAAAATCCCTTTATTATCAACATATACTAATATGTTTCCAGTTATAATATTTCAGTGTATTCCCCTTAAAGGCCACTTTTTCAGCTAATTCACAAATATACCTCTGGACAAAATTTAAAAGGAATTAAATGATATTTTGTACAAGGTCGGGGTTTTATTATAACACTCTATGTTGCGGAGAAGGCAATGGCACCCCACTCCAGTACTCTTGCCTGGAAAATCCCATGGACGGAGGAGCCTTGTGGTCTGCAGTCCATGGGGTCGCGAAGAGTTAGACACGACTGAGCGACTTCACTTTCACTTTTCACTTTCATGCATTGGAGAAGGGAATGGCAACCCACTCCAGTGTTCTTGCCTGGAGAATCCCAGGGACAGGGGAGCCTGGTGGGCTGCCGTTGATAGAGTCGCACAGAGTCGGACATGACTGAAGCGATTTAGCAGCAGCAGCAGCAGAGGATGTTGATGTTTTTGTCTTAGAAAACAAATTAGCTATGTTCAGACTGGGCAGTTTTTCCATCACAAAGTCATTTCTGACTCTTTGCAACCCCATGGACAGTAGCCAACCAGGCACCTCTGTCTATGATTTTTCCAGGCAAGAATACTGGAGTATGTTGCCATTCTCTTCTCCAGGGGATCTTCCCCACCCAGAGACTGAACCTAGGTCTCCTGCATTGCAGGCAGCTTGTATACCAATTGTGTCACCAATGAAGTCTTCAGACTAGGTAGAGAGGTACAAATCTCACTTTAGTCTTTAAAACCTTGATTCTATGGGTTTGCAGCTATCTTTGTTTGCCAGTTTCAGTAATCAGACTGAACTTGGGGCTTCCCTGGTGGCTCAGAGGATAAAGTGTCTGCCTGCAATGAAGGAGACCTGGGTTCGATCCCTGGATTGGGAAGATACCCTGGAGAAGGAAATGTCAACCCACTCCAGTATTCTTGCCTGGAGAATCCCGTGGACAGAGGAGCCTGGCAGACTACAGTCCATGGGGTCGCAAGAGTCAGACACGACTGAGCGACTTCACTATACATAGAGTTGGGCTTCCCAGGTGGCACTAGTGGTAAAGAATCTACCTGCCAATACAAGAGATGTGTGTTCAATCCCTGCATTCAGGAGATCCCCCAGACTAGGAAATGGCACTCTACTCCAATATTCTTGCCTGGAAAATTGCATGGGCAGAGGAACTTGATGGACTGAAGTCCAGGGGGCCCCAAAGAGTCGGACAAGCAATACATAGAATTAGGTGCCATTTTCTCTGACTCCCCCCACCTGTGGTTTCTCTTCATCCAGTGGGTAACATTATCTGCTTTGTATGCTTCTTTTGGCTATAAAGTTGGCTTGGTTGCTAATGGAGATGTACCTATACTCTGCTCTCCTCTATTACTGGAGAATACACTTGTGATGAAACTATAAGCAGATGGAAATAATAAACTCAATTTGGCACTATGCTGATTACTTCCCTGCAGTTTAAATTCCCACCAACACTGCCTGTTTTTAATATTGTTGATTTTGTCTTCTCTGATTTTTTTCCTTTGTTAGTCTTCCTAGATATTTGTCAGTTTTTTTGAATTTTTCCAAAAAGAAGCTTATTGTTTCATGGATTATCTTTTTTATTATTTGCAATTTAATTGATTTCTGATTTTATCCTTATTATTTCTTTCATTCTACTTATTTGGGACTTACTTTACTCTTCTAAATCTTAAGATTGACGCTTAGATTATTGACTCTAGACTTTACCCTTTTCTAATAATGTATGCATTTAGTGTTTTAAATTAATTTCCCAACACATTTTGCTATGTCTTACAGATTTGGATATGTTCTATTTCTGTTCATCTCATTGTGTTTTTAATATGCACTTTCCCTTGAAACATCCTCATTAATATATGAAATATTCTAAGTATTACTTAGTTTCCAAAGTTTTAGAGATTTTTCTAACTTTTGGTTATTGATCTCTGGTTTAATTCCACTCTGGCCAGAGAACACACTTGATTTCAATTCTTCTGCTGACTTTACTGAAGAATGTTTTATGGCCCAAATATGACCTCTCCTGATATATTTCAATAGCACCTGAAGAAAACATATACTCTGCTATTTGGTGGAGTATTCTGTAAAAGTCAATTAGATTTTTTAAGTGGATGTTGTGTTATTCTGTTTTTGTATGATTTTCTATGTAGTTTTTCTATCAGTTGGTGAAATGGGACATGCATGTCTCCCAATATGATTATGAATTTTTCTTTTTTCCTTTTAGTTGTATCAGTTTTTGCCTCTCATATATTCTATAGTGCATGCATATTTAAGATTATGTCTCTTTGGTATATTTGTCTTTTTATAAATATGTCCTTTTGTCTCTAGGTATAAATACAGATATAGCTCTGGATTCCAATTTATCAGATATTAATATTGCTATTACTGTGTTCTTTGATTAAAGTTTACATGATATACCCATTTTCTTATACATTCAGTATACTTATATTTCTGCATTTGAATTTCATTTCTTATAGGTAGCCTATAGCTAGGTCATATCTTTAAAGCCTATAGTTGGGTCCATTAAGCGTATATACTTGTTAAGACCTAAGTTGGATATTTCACTTTTTATGTGTTTTTTTTTTCTCCTTTTGTTATTTTATTAATTCTTCCCCAGGCTTCTTTTGATTTTCTTGTACTTGCAGTATTTCATTTTAATTTACCTATAGTGTTTTTCTATTTGTTAGTATATCTTTCTTTTCTTTTTTTAAAATTGGTTGTTGTAAGTATCAAATGGACATAACATCAAGTCTACTCATGTCACCATTTTTCCAGTGTAGGTGAAGTTTATGATTCTCCACAACTCTTATTTATAATATAAATGTCTTAACTATTCTCTCTATGAAAATCCAGGAGAACATTAGGAGGTGTAATTTTTGCTTCCAGCACCAAACATTATTTGAAAGTGAAATGTTTGTCGCTCAATTGTCTCTGACTCTTTGCAACCCCGTGAACTACAATCCAAGCTCCTTTGTTCAAGGGATTATCCAGGCCAGAATACTACAGTGGATTGCCATTTCTTTCTCCAGGGGACCTTCCCAACCCAGGGATCAAATCTGGATGTCCTGTATTGCAGGCAGATTCTTTACCAACTAAGCCACTAGGGAAGATCCAAACATTATTTATAAAATTCAAAAGCAGAAGGAAAATATGTTATTTGTACCAATATTCTTTACTTTGCATTTTTTTTTCTTCATTCTTAATAATGCAAAATTTCTTCTTTTGTTGTTTCTTTATGTTTAGAGAATTTCCCATATTTTAAGGGCAGATTTGCTGGTGACAAGTCCTCTTAGTCTTTTGAGAGTGTCATCACTTGCTCTTCCTTTCTGAAATATTTTCACTGGATATAAAATTCTAGATTGATAGCACTGTTTTTCAGCACTTGAAAAATGTTGTGTCTCTCTTTTTCACCATCACAATATTCTATAAGAAATATTTCATTTGATTTGTTTTTTCACTACAGATATGGTGTCATTCCACTCATAGCTTTTTAAGTGTTCTTATTGTCCTGAGTTCTCAGAAATCTGACTACAGTGTGTTGTGGTGTAGAGTTCTTGAGTTTTCTATTTGGCATTTGCTTACCTTCTTGACGGAGAAGGCAATGGCACCCCACTCCAGTACTCTTGCCTGGAAAATCCCATGGATGGAGGAGCCTGGTAGGCTGCAGTCCATGGGGTCGCTAAGAGTCGGACACGACTGAGCGACTTCACTTTCACTTTTCACTTTCATGCATTGGAGAAGGAAATGGCAACCCATTCCAGTGTTCTTGCCTGGAGAATCCCAGGGACGGGAGAGCCTGGTGGGCTGCCATCTATGGGATCGCACAGAGTCGGACACGAATGAAGTGATACATCATCATCATCATCATCATACCTTCTTGAATCTGTTGGTTCATCTCTTCTACCAAATTTTGGATACTTTTAACCATTATTTTTTTGGAAGGAATGATGCTAAAGCTGAAACTCCAGTACTTTGGCCACCTCATGCGAAGAGTTGACTCATTGGAAAAGACTGATGCTGGGAGGGATTGGGGGCAGGAGGAGAAAAGGATGACAGAGGATGAGATGGCTGGATGGCATCATTGACTCAATGGATGTGAGTCTGAGTGAACTCCAGGAGTTGGTGATGGACAGGGAGGCCTGGCATGCTGCGATTCATGGGGTTGCAAAGAGTCGGACATGACTGAGTGACTGAACTGAACTGAACTGAACCATTATTTCTTAGAATAAATTTTCAGTCTCACCCTGATTCTTGTTTCTTGCAACTTCAATAAAGAAATGTAGATCTTATAGGTAAGATCTCACCAGTCTGAGACACCATTCTTTTTTTTAAGCTGTTTTTCTTTCTCCTTTTTTCAGATTGTGTGATTTATATTGTTCTCTCTTCACAGTCACTGATCTTTTTCTCTCTTTAAGTCTTGTCTTGAGATCACCTATTCTACTTTTTTATTTTTGCTTTGAAGAGGAATTCTTTAATTTAATTTTCTTTTTTATTAAGATAATCTTTCTTAAAAAGTTTTGGGTTCACTGCAAAGCTGAACAAGAAGTATAGAGATGCCCCATATATTCCCTGCCCCAGCACATGTATGGCCTCCCCCACTATCAATATTCCCCTCCAGAGTGGATATTTTTTTTTCTTTTATTTTTTAACTTTACAATATTGTATTGGTTTTGCCATATATCAAAATGAATCCACCACAGGTATACATGTGTTCCCCATCCTGAACCCTCCTCCCTCCTCCCTCCCCATGCCATCCCTCTGGGTCTTCCCAGTGCACCAGCAACCTAACTCTACACCTAAAGCAACTAGAAAAGGAAGAAATGAAGAACCCCAGGGTTAGAATAAGGAAAGAAATCTTAAAAATTAGGGCAGAAATAAATGCAAAAGAAACAAAAGAGACCATAGCAAAAATCAACAAAGCCAAAAGCTGGTTCTTTGAAAGGATAAATAAAATTGACAAACCATTAGCCAGACTCATCAAGAAACAAAGGGAGAAAAATCAAATCAATAAAATTAGAAATGAAAATGGAGAGATCACCACAGACAACACAGAAATACAAAGGATCATAAGAGACCACTATCAGCAATTATATGCCAATAAAATGGACAATGTGGAAGAAATGGACAAATTCTTAGAAAAGTACAACTTTCCAAAACTGGACCAGGAAGAAATAGAAAATCTTAACAGACCCATCACAAGCACGGAAATTGCAACTGTAACCAGAAATCTTCCAGCAAACAAAAGCCTAGGTCCAGACGGCTTCACAGCTGAATTCTACCAAAAATTTAAAGAAGAGCTAACACCTATCCTGCTCAAACTCTTCCAGAAAATTGCAGAGGAAGATAAACTTCCAAACTCACCTATTATACTTTGATTTCAGTTATTATATGTTTATGTTGCAAAATTTTCATTTGCTTTGTCTCTGTAACTTGTACTTCTTTGCTGACATTTCTATTGTTGAGAACTTAGATTTTTGAAAATTTGTTTCTAGTATGTTTGTACCTACTTGGGTATTTCCCTCCAGCTTTATTGAGATATTGTTGACATATACCATTGTATAAGATTAAGATGTACAATGTGATGATTTGATCCTCATATATATTGTGAAATGTTCACCACAGGAACTTTAGTTATTATAAAATATTTTTATCCCTCAGTTGGGAAGATCCCCTGGAGTAGGTAATGGCAACCCACTCCTGTATTCTTGTCTGGAAAATCCCATGGACAAAGGAGGAACCTAGCAATCTACAATCCATGGGGCTACAAAGAGTTGGACATGACTGAGCACAAAGTATCTCACATAATTACCATTTTTGTTGCTGTTATGGGGAGAACATTAAAGCTCCATTCTCACAGTGATTTTCAAGTATACAGTACTTGATACAGTACATATACAGTACTTAATACAGTGTTATTACTATAGTCACCATACTATATATCAGCTCTCCAAAACTTATTCATCTTTTAACTGCAAGTTTGTACCCTTTGACCAACATATCTCAATTTCCTCACCTCTTAGCCCCTGAAAAGCACTATTATACTATCTTTTTCTATGAGTTTTAAATTTCACAAAAAGTGAATTTACATGGCATTTCTATTTCTTTGTCTGATTTATTTCATCTAGCATACTCCTCTCAAGATCTATCCTTGTCATTGTGAATGACAGAATTACATCCTTTTTTTATGGCTGAATATATGTATGTGTGTATATATATACACACACATATGTTCATATAAAATGCACATGGGAGTACAGATATCCCCTTGAGAAAGAGATTTCATCTTCACCTCACTTCACCTTCACTTCATTCAGAAGTGGGATTGCAGGATATATAGTAATTCTGTTTTTAATTTTTTTAAGGAATCTCCATTCTGTTTACCAAAGTGGCCACACTAATTTACATTCCCACCAAAATGCACCAGGGATCCCTTTTATTCACATCATCACTTTTTTTTTTTTTTTTGTCTTTTGAAACAATTTTATGAGAGATGGTTTAAAATCATTGTTAGATAATCCTATCATGTCCATCACTTCACTTTTGATGTTTATTGATTTTTTTTTAATTAAGTTTAGATTTCCTTGGTTCCTGTTAACATGAATGACTATTAATTCTGGAGATTTTGAGTATTATGTTAGGAGAAATTGGATTTTACTTTAACCTTGTATTTAAATTGTCATGCTTAGACATGGTTGTTGCAGGCAGAGAAAGGAATTCCTTATGTTTTGAATGTTTGGAAGTCTAGACTTTAACTTTTGAAAATATCTTTATTTTTGATTCTCTACTAACATACTATTTTTACTGGATATAAAATAGAAAGTTATTTTTTAAATTTTATTTTCAGCTACTTTTTTTTTGCATTGTTTTCACTGCAAGGTTTAAAGTTACGTTATGCCTCTTTTTACCATTATAGACAGATTGACTTTTATTTTTCTATAGCTGCTTTAAATTTTTCATTTTATTATCACTTGGTTATGGTATAGCCTTTTGATTTGTTGAACTTCTCAGATATTTGAATGACCTGGTATTTGTATAAATATTTTTCTACTCTTCCAATTAGACATATGTTAGACCCTTTGAAATTATGTCATAAGTTCTTGGTCATCATTGAGCACTTCATTCTCCTGTGGTTTTAGTTTGGACATTTTCTCTTTCTTTGTCTTTAGGTTACTAATCTGTTCTTACAAAAGTGTTTAATCTGTTTTAAAATCCATGCTGTATCTGTTGGTATTTTTCAACCTTAAAAATTTCATTTATATATCTTCCGTTTCTTTCTTCATTTTAATCATGTTTTCTTTTAATTTTTTGCACATATTTATAATGACTCCTTTAAAATCTTTATTTGCTAATGCAAATACTTCTGTCCTTTGTGTTTCTTTTAATAATTTTTTTTTCCTAGAGTCATTTTTTTTTCCTCTCTCTTTGCATGTCTAGCATGCTTTTATTGCATGCTGGGTATTGTGAATACTGGTTTTAAATGAATTTTATTTTCTTTCTTTAAAGAATGCTAGTTTTTCTTTTGGCTAGGAGTTAAATTTCATACTAAACACTGTGATTTTTAAAAGCTTTTGAAAGCTTTTTATCTCGACTAACCTTAACTCTGAGGCTAATTTATCTATGCTAAAAAAATATCTGAAGCTTCTAAAGTCTCTTCTGAAACCCATTGATGTTTTATGAGTTGTTCAAGGTCCTGGCAGCTAGGACCTTGAAGTTCTCCCTGATCCATGTTAGTTCTTTTTAAATGCACAGGTCCCTTGTTCTTTCTCCAGAAAGTGTCCTATATGCAGTAAGGAAAAGTAATCTGTAGAATAATGTGAGGTATAATTGCAGGATTTAGCTCATTTGCCCTTATTTATTACTCTCAGGGATCACTGTCCTGAGGTTTCTGTTGTGTGATATCTATGGGTTGTCTTGCATATGTTGTCCTGTTTATACTTATTTATGACAAGACTACAAGTTCAAATTCAGTTATTCTGACACCTCTGTAAATGGAATATATGTACATTCATCATTCATTCATTCAATAAACTACATATTTTTCTTATTTTATTATCTTTCTTTTCTATTACCATTTGAGCTCTATGAGGGCAGTGAGTGTGGTGTTTTTGTTTGTTTTTCATTTTGTTTTCTCCTGCTAGAAGAGTTCCTAGTACAGAAGAATAATAAAGTGAAATATTTGTTGTTGTCTAAGCTGCTTACTCTTTTGCAGTACAGCACTGTCCTAAATCTTAGTTGATAACCTAAAGATCCCCTATGATTACACTCAAGCCTTATGGGCTGGTATCCTTTTTGAGTGAGTGATGTCCAAACCCTTCACCTGTTAAATACATTGATTCTCATTCCTGATTATTTTCTCAGAAATGGGAAAAATAAGCTTTTCATGGTCCTAAAAATAAATCACAAATCTTAATTACCATTTGGTACCTTTTTCTTATGTTTTACACTCATGTTTCTTTTTTTTTTTTTTTAAATGCTGCTGCTACCTCATCACCAGAATGACTCATTTTCCTGGGCAATGCTTTAAATATAAGTGAAACCCTCATCACTTGGTAAAATCATGTGCAACCTTTCAACTTCTAACAGCTATTTTCAATTATACCTAACTGCCACCTCCATCCTCGATATACATACAAAGTTCTCTGCTGGAAAACTTCATCTGTCACCCTCAGCTATGAAGCAGCAGCTTTTAACAGCCTATGTCCCTAAGCTGATTCTATCCATAGATACGTTAACAAAAGGTAACTAATGAATGTGTTTCTATATTTATCGTTATTCTTTTCTGGATTGTCCTAGAAACAAAAGCAGAGAATACCAAAACTTATTTTGATGTAGGAAGTTTTGTTGAAGAAAGAAGGAGGAGACAATGAAGCAGGCCTGAGCTGAAGGGGTATCGGGGAGCTTCAGTTTTGCTAACTGTGCTTCACATTAGAACCATATAACCCAAATTAGAACCATATAACCCAGTTACCCCGGGTCAGGGGCAGTGGCCAGGAGGAGATACCCCATGCCCTTAAGCCCGAGGCCAGGGGCGGAGGCTGGGAGGACCAACCCCACACCCTGGCTGCTCGGGCACAGGAGGGCCTAGAAGAAATATCCCACGCTGAACGTCAGGAAGGGCGACGGTGAGGAGATACCCCTCGTCCAACGTAAAGAGCATTGGCTGTGCTTTGGTGGAGCAGCCGTGAAGATATACCCCACGCCCAAGGTAAGCGAAACCCAAGTAAGACGGTAGGTGTTGCAAGAGGGCATCAGAGGGCAGACACACTGAAACCATACTCACAGAAAACTAGTCAATCTAATCAAACTAGGACCACAGCCTTGTCTAACTCAATGAAACTGAGATGGGTGGGTCATGGTGGAAAGATCTGACAGAATGTGGTCCATTGGAGAAGAGAATGGCAAACCACTTCAGTATTCTTGCCTTGAGAACCCCATGAACAGTATGAAAAAGCAAAATGATAGGATACTGAAAGAGGAATTCCCCAGGTCAGTAGGTGCCCAATATGCTACTGGAGATCAGTGGAGAAATAACTCCAGAAAGAATGAAGGGATGGAGACAAAGCAAAAAGAATACCCAGTGGTGGATGTGACTATTGATAGAAAAAAGATTTGATGCTGTAAAGAGCAATATTGCATAGGAACCTGGAATGTCAGGTCCATGAATCAAGGCAAATTGGAAGTGGTCAAACAAGAGATGGCCAGAGGGAATGTCGACATTATAGGAATCAGCGAGCTCAAATGGACTGGAATGGGTGAATTTAACTCAGATGACCACTATATCTACTACTGCAGGCAGGAATCCCTCAGAAGAAATGGAGTAGCCATCGTGGTCAACAAAAGAGTCTGAAATGCAGTACTTGGATGCAAATCTCAAAAACAACAGAATGATCTCTGTTCGTTTCCAAGGCAAACCATTCAATGTCACAGTAATCCAAGTCTATGCCCGAACCAGTAATGCTGAAGAAGCTGAAGTTGAATGGTCCTATGAAGACCTACAAGACCTTTTAGAACTAACACCCAAAAAAGATGTCCTTTTCATTATAGGGGACTGGAATGCAAATGTAGGAAGTAAAGGAACACATGGAGTAACAGGCAAATTTGGCCTTGGAATACGGAATGAAGTAGGGCGAAAACTAATAGAATTTTGCCAAGAAAATGCACTGGTCATAACAAACACCGTCTTCCAACAACACAAGAGAAGACTCTATACATGGACATCACCAGATGGTCAACACCGAAATCAGATTGATTATACTCTTTGTAGCCAAAGATGGAGAAGCTCTATACAGTCAGCAAAAACAAGACCAGGAGCTGACTGTGGCTCAGACCATGAACTCCTTATTGCCAAATTCAGACTGAAATTGAAGAAAGTAGGGAAAACCACTAGACCATTCAGGTATGATCTAAATCAAATCCCTTATGATTATACAGTGGAAGTGAGAAATAGATTTAAGGGCCTAGATCTGATAGATAGAGTGCCTGATGAGCTATGGAATGAGATTCGTGACATTGTACAGGAGACAGGAATCAAGACCATCCCCATGGAAAAGAAATCCAAAAAAGCAAAGTAGCTGTCTGGGGAGGTCTTACAAATAGCTGTGAAAAGAAGAGAAGCAAAAAGCAAAGGAGAAAAGGAAAGATATAAGCATCTGAAAGCAAAGTTCCAAAGAATAGCAAGAAGAGATAAGAAAGCCTTCTTCAGTGATCAATGCAAAGAAATAGAGGAAAACAACAGAATGTGAAAGACCAGAGATCTCTTCAAGAAAATCAGAGATATCAAAGGAACATTTCATGCAAAGATGGGCTCAATAAAGGACAGAAATGGTATGGACCTAAGAGAAGCAGAAGATATTAAGAAGAGATGGAAAGAATACACAGAAGAACTGTACAAAAAAGATCTTCACGACCCAGATAATCACAATGGTGATCACTAACCTAGAGCCAGGCATCCTGGAATGTGAAGTCAAGTGGGCCTTAGAAAGCATCACTACGAACAAAGCTAGTGGAGGTGACGAAATTCCAGTTGAGCTATGTCAAATCCTGAAAGATGATGCTGTGAAAGTGCTGCACTCAATATGCCAGCAAATTTGGAAAACTCAGCAGTGGCCACAGGACTGGAAAAGGTCAGTTTTCATCCCAATCCCAAAGAAAGGCAATGCCAAAGAATGCTCAAACTAACACATAATTGCACTCATCTCACACGCTAGTAAAGTAATGCTCAAAGTTCTTCAAGCCAGGCTTCAGCAATATGTGAACCGTGAACTTCCTGATGTTCAAGCTGGTTTTAGAAAAGGCAGAGGAACCAGAGATCAAATTGCCAACATCCACTGGATCATGGAAAAAGCAGGAGAGTTCCAGAAAAACATCTATTTGTGCTTTATTGACTATGCCAAAGCCTTTGACTGTGTAGATCACAATAAACTGTGGAAAATTCTTAAAGAGATGGGAATATAAAGAGCACCTGATCTGCCTCTTGAGAAATTTGTATGCAGGTCAGGAAGCAACAGTTAAAACTGGACGTGGAACAATAGACTGGTTCCAAATACGAAAAGGAGTTCGTCAAGGCTGTATATTGTCCCCCTGTTTATTTAACTTCTATGCAGAGTACATCATGAGAAACGCTGGAGGAAACACAAGTTGGAGTCAAGATTGCCGGGAGAAATATCAATAAGCTCAGATATGCAGATGATACCACCCTTATGGCAGAAAGTGAAGAGGAACTCAAAAGCCTCTTGATGAAGGTGAATGTGGAGAGTGAAAAAGTTGGCTTAAAGCTCAACATTCAGAAAACGAAGATCATGGCATCTGGTCCCATCACTTCATGGGAAATAGATGGGGAAACAGTGGAAACAGTGTCAGACTTTCTTTTTCTGGGCTCCAAATTCACTGCAGATGGTGACTGCAGCCATGAAATTAAAAGACACTTACTCCTTGGAAGGAAAGTTATGACCAACCTAGATAGCATATTGAAAAGCAGAGACATTACTTTGCCAACAAAGGTCCGTCTAGTCAAGGCTACGTTTTTTCCTGTGGTCATGTATGGATGTGAGAGTTGGACTGTGAAGAAGGCTGAGCGCCGAAGAATTGATGCTTTTGAACTGTGGTGTTGGAGAAGACTCTTTAGAGTTCCTTGGACTGCAAAGAGATCCAACCAGTCCATTCTAAAGGAGATAAGCCCTGGGATTTCTTTGGAAGGAATGATGCTAAAGCTGAAACTCCAGTATTTTGGCCACCTCATGCGAAGAGTTGACTCATTGGAAAAGACTCTGATGCTGGGAGGGATTGGGGGCAGGAGGAGAAGGGGACGACAGAGGATGAGATGGCTGGATGGCATCACTGACTCGATGGACATGAGTCTGAGTGAACTCAGGGAGTTGGTGATGAACAGGGAGGCCTGGCGTGCTGTGATTCATGGGGTTGCAAAGAGTCGGACACAACTGAGCGACTGATCTGATCTGAACCCAAGTCTCCCTTGATTACTTTTTTTATTCTGTGAGTGGATCAAAATTTGAGACCAGTGGCCATCAATTCATTCAGCCTCAGTCACCTAGGTAACCTAGATAGCGTATTAAAAAGCAGAGATATTAGTTTGCCGACAAAGGTCCGTCTAATCAAGGCTATGGTTTTTCCAGTGGTCATGTATGGATGTGAGGGTTGGACTGTGAAGAAAGCTGAGTGCAGAAGAATTGATGCTTTTGAACTGTGGTGTGGGAGAAGACTCTTGCAATTCCCTTGGATTACAAGGAGATCCAACCAGTCCATCCTAAAGGTGACCAGTTGGGTGTTCATTGGAAGGACTGATGCTGAGGCTGAAACTCCTATACTTTGGCTACGTCATGCGAAGAGTTGACTCATTGGAAAAGACTCTGATGCTGGGAGGGATTAGGGGCAGGAGGAGAAGGGGACGACAGAGAATAAGATGGCTGGATGGCATCACCAACTCAGTGCACATGAGTTTGTGTGAACTCTGGAAGTTGGTGATGGGGAGGCCTGGCATGCTGCGATTCTTGGGGGTCACAAAGAGTCAGACCTGACTGAGCTACTGAACTGAATTGATACAAAGTAGAATTCAAGTGTATGGATTAGCAATTTTTTCTCATATTTTTCATATGTCTGTTCAACTGTGTTATGGAGAGAGATGGAGTGTTGTGTGGGCAAGCATGTGAAACGAGGGCATAACCTAAGGATCGTCCATCCCTCTCCATTATTCTGACCAGTGCACCTCTTTCCCAAATGTGCATTCCTTTCTCAGTAAGAGAAAAACAAAACAAACAAAAAAACCAGTCCTGCACATATACCCTCTGTAGATGACAGTTAAACTGCTCTCTATTATTACATGAGTAGGCATCCTGGGAATCTCAGGCCCCTCTTGACAATTTTTTAAAAATTTAATTAAATGTCTGTACATTTATTCTTTTAAACTAGTCTCTGTCCTCTCCTTGAGCTTTTTTCTTAAAACAAACAACAAACCCTCAGTTTTGAGTGTTTATGTAGTTTCTTTTAACCATATTACCTTTTAATGATATTTTTAACACCCAGATAATAAAATACCTTAATTAGAGATACTTTGGAAAACTACCTGGCTTTGTTTTTAGAACTGACTTCAAACTTGATATTTTTATTGATGACAAATCATATTTATTGAATTATTTTTTATTCTTCTTTCCTTTAATTTAAGGAGTTTCATTTCTTTTGTTATTTTGCATGTGTGATTTTAGCCTGAATCTCATAAACTTTACTAAGTTGGTGATGTTTACTCAAATAACTGTTAGTAAATGGGAACAATTACTCTATTTAATTCCTATGGTTGAATCTCATTGTAGTAATGTGTACAAATTTGGTATACATTTAGCATTTAACCTCATTCATCCATTAATACCTAACATAGAACTCTGACTCTGCACTAATTATTATGGTTGATAGAGAGCTACTAAAAAGGGGGCAGGAGCTTTGCTTTCAAAGAGCTTACTCTCTACTAACAGTAATCAGAGATATATATTTATTATGTATTTTTAAATATAACTTGCCGGGGTCCAGCCTGGTGGATCCAGGGAATTCGAACCGGGGACAGAGTCAGCGAGAATCAGGAAACAATTGCTTAATTAAACGTTAATTAAGGATATAAAGAGTGGTTAAATAAGGATAGCACAGTGAGGAAATTCAGTGGAGAAAAGAGGCTGAATAATTCAGCCAGAAGGTGAGAGAAAGAACAACATGGGGAGACCAAGTTTCGGTGAAGAAGGCCTGCACTTTATTTTCCAAAGTAGTTTTTATACCTTAAGTTATGCATAGAGGATAATGAGGGAAGGGGTAGAGTCATGCAGTAAGCCAGGCTTTCTTTCTGCAAACTTATCATATGCAAAAGTTTAGGTGATTTACATCATCTTCTGGCCCGGAGGCCTGTCAACATTTTAAGATCCTTTTTTCAGAAAACTTATTTTTCTCTAAAGGTGATTATTCTAAAGTCAGGCACCACCCTCCGAAAGCATTAGATAAAGTTGCATTCCTATAGGGCAAAGGTGTGGTGGACTATAACAAGAAAAAGAATTAACTCAAGGGTCCAAGGTTACAAACATTAAAGCTACTACTTACATTCCTATACATCAATTATATTAATCAATACACTGCCAGGGACACAGTAGGTAAGGGATATGGAAACTTAGCAGCAACATTGGCCCAACAAGTGAAAAACCCTTCAATACAATTTCTAATCAATCTTTTAACTGCTCAATCAGATCAGATCAGATCAATCACTCAGTCGTGTCCGACTCTTTGCGACCCCATGAACTGCAGCACGCCAGGCCTCCCTGTCCATCACCAGCTCCCGGAGGTCACTCAGACTCACATCCATCGAGTCAGTGATGCCATCCAGCCATCTCATCCTCTCGTCCCCTTCTCCTCCTGCCCCCAATCCCTCCCAGCATCAGAGTCTTCTCCAATGAGTCAACTCTTCGCATGAGGTGGCCAAAGTACTGGAGTTTCAGCTTTAGCATCATTCCTTCCAAAGAAATCCCAGGGTTGATCTCCTTCAGAATGGACCGGTTGGATCTCCTTGCAGTCCAAGGGACTCTCAAGAGTCTTCTCCAACACCACAGTTCAAAAGCATCAATTCTTCGGCGCTCAGCCTTCTTCACAGTCCAGCTCGCACATCCATACATGACCACAGGAAAGACCATAGCCTTAACTAGGCGAACCTTTTTTGGCAAAGTAATGTCTCTGCTTTTCAATATGCTATCTAGGTTGGTCATAACTTTCCTTCCAAGGAGTAAGTGTCTTTTAATTTCATGGCTGCAGTCACCATCTGCAGTGAATTTGGAGCCCAGAAAAAGAAAGTCTGACACTGTTTCCACTGTTTCCCCATCTATTTCCCATGAAGTGATGGGACCAGATGCTGTGATCTTCGTTTTCTGAATGTTGAGCTTTAAGCCAACCTTTTCACTCTCCACTTTCACTTTCATCAAGAGGCTTTTGAGTTCCTCTTCACTTTCTGCCATAAGGGTGGTGTCATCTGCATATCTGAGGTTATTGATATTTCTCCCAGCAATCTTGATTCCAACTTGTGTTTCCTCCAGCGTTTCTCATGATGTACTCTGCATAGAAGTTAAATAAACAGGGTGACAATATACAGCCTTGACGAACTCCTTTTTCTATTTGGAACCTGTCTGTTGTTCCATGACCAGTTCTAACTGTTGCTTCCTGACCTGCATACAGATTTCTCAAGAGGCAGATCAGGTGGTCTGGTATTCCCATCTCTTTCAGAATTTTCCACAGTTTGTGATCTACACAGTCAAAGGCTTTGGCATAGTCAATAAAGCAGAAATAGATGTTTTTCTGGAACTCTCTTGCTTTTTCCATGATCCAGTGGATGTTGGCAATTTGATCTCTGGTTCCTCTGCCTTTTCTAAAACCAGCTTGAACATCAGGAAGTTCACGATTCACATATTGCTGAAGCCTGGCTTGGAGAATTTTGAGCATTACTTTACTAGCGTGTGAGATGAGTGCAATTGTGCTGTAGTTTGAGCATTCTTTGGCATTGCCTTTCTTTGGGATTGGGATGAAAACTGACCTTTTCCAATCTTGTGGCCACTGCTGAGTTTTCCAAATTTGCTGGCATATTGAGTGCAGCACTTTCACAGCATCATCTTTCAGGACTTGGAATAGCTCCACTGGAATTCCATCAACTCCACTAGCTTTGTTCGTAGTGATGCTTTCTAAGGCCCACTTGACTTCACATTCCAAGATGTCTGGCTCTAAGTCAGTGATCACGCGATCGTGATTATCTGGGTCGTGAAGATCTTTTTTGTACAGTTCTTCTGTGTATTCTTGCCACCTCTTCTGCTTAATATCTTCTGCTTCTGTTATTCTGTTATTCTTTATATATGAAAAAGAATTTATATTCTTTTTCAATTCTTTTCCATTATCATTTATCACACACTATTGAGTACAGTTCCCTGTGCTATATAGTAGGATCTTGTTGTTTATCCATTCTGGTTTTAAAATTTTTATTAGAGTGCAGCTGATTTACAATGTTGTGTTAGTTTCACTTGTACAGCAAATGAATCAGTTATACAGGTACCTTATATCCATTCTTTTTTTTTTATTCTTTTTCAATAGGCCATTACAGAGTACTGAGTAGAGTTCCCTGTGCTACAACAGGTTCTTATTAATTATCTCTTTTATATATAGTAGTTCATATTTCTAATATGATAGACTTCAAATACAAAAATATCATATTAATATTTTATCTTGAAATTAGATAGCCAACCCCCACCAACTTTCTAGCCATACTAGAAGCTCTCACTTAAAAATCACTCTGGTTAATTTTAGAAGCCCTTGTATGTATTTATTACATGTGTCATGAAAATATTTCTATATATACTTGCCACTGGATTCTAGAACAAGGCAAATAATTTAAAGGATGTATTTAAAAGACTTTAAACTCAGAATTCCAAGATGAAACTATTGCAAATGGTGATTCCTACTTATAATGAATGCTATCTACATTGCATGTACAAGAAGATCAGTGATTCTTGATGCCTGTACACAGATCTCTCTTATCCCATCTCTTCCCCTCTTCCTCTGTGTTCTCTTTAGCACAATGGAGGTCAGAGATCACTCAGATTATATGAGATGTTCATTAGGGTTGTGAGCAAGTGGGAGTTTAAAATCAGCTGAAGTTTATGAAAGCAGTTGAACTAAGTTATTCTGTTCTGGAAGTAGCAAGAGAAAGTACTACATGTGAACTGGTATTTAAAAGTCTTGCCAGAATACATCGTATTAAGCTCTCATATTTTCCCATAGTAGTTTCTGGGTTTTTATTTTCCCAATAATTTAACTTCCAAGGCAAAATTATTATGACTAACTTATGGCAGTGAATCTAAGTCACAATATGTGGAAGCCATGGTAGAAATAGCAATTCCATTTCTTTCTCAAAAGAGAAATGGTCTTTTCCACTGGTTACCCATATGGGACAGGTACACATCATTTTAATTCCAGGGACCTTTTCACACAGACCATACAAGCTACTTCTTCCTCAGGTTTCTCCTTATTGTCTCACCCTTTTTTTTTTTTTTTAATGCCTGTTCCAGCAAACAGCACTTATTTGGAATAACAAAAAACATTTGTGCTATCTCAGATATTTCCCTATTATGGTTAGGATCTGCGCACCCTTTTCCCTTCATCTTACACTCCAAAAGTAGTGCTTTCCTTTCACTTTTTAGTCAGAGAGAAGGGTTTGGTAGAAGAGTCATTACTACAGTTGTTGCCCCTAACCCACAGTTTTGTTTTCCACAGTTTCAGTTACCACAGTCAACTGTGGTCCAAAATATTAAATACAAAATTCCAGAAGCAAGCAAATAATACATTTTAAATTGCATGCCATTCTGAGTAGCTTGGTGAACTCTCTCTGACCTGCTCTCTCCTGCCCTCACAGTGGTGAAAATGGTAGTTATCAATGTGCTGTCCTGGTGTCAGAGTCCCTACATACAAATAACTCTGTTTTACACAATAATGGCCCCACAGGGCATGAGTGGTTACCTGGAGAAGTTTGTCAAAGAGAAGTCATAGAGTGTTTCCTTTAAGCATAAAGGTGAAAGTTTTCTACTTAATAAGAAAAAAAAAATATTCTGAGGTTGCCAAGATCTATGTTTAAGAACAAATCATTTATCCATAAAGTTGTAAAGAAGGAAAAATAAATTTGTGCTAGTTTTGCTATCCCTCAAACTGCAAAAGTTATGGCCACAGTGCATGCCAAGTGCTTAGTTAGGACTGAAAAGGCATTACATTTGTACAATAGGACAGTTAGAGAGAGAAAGAACATTCCTATAAAATTTATTACAGTGTATTGTAATTTTTCTATTTGATTATGAGTCATTGTCATTAATCTCTTCCTTTGTTGATTTGTAACTTAATCTTTATCATAGATGTGTACTTATGTAGGTCAGTATAGGAAAAAACATAGTATATGTAAAGTTCAATACTATTGACATTTTCAGGCACCCGCTGGATGTCTGAGAACATATGAATAAGATGTAGGTGAGAGGCTATGGTACTATTAGGGAACAGGTTTTCAAATTAAAAATAATAAGGTCATAATTTATGGGAGTCTTTCCAGTCTGGACTAAACCTTACAGATACTACTGAAGAAAACAGTTCCACATTGTATCAAGGGCTTAACCAGAACTTTTTCCCCTCTGCTCACTTCTAAGATCCTATTATGATGGAAAGGGGCTGTGAATGAGCTCCAATTGCATCCAAACTTTAGAAGCTTTATCACAGCTTCTTTTAAACCGACTATTTAAAAGTATAACCTCTAGAGAAGATTCTCAATCTATCTCCCTTATAGAAATAGAAATTAATAAGGGAAAATAGTTATTCTCAAATTCCTCTTATCATATGGATATATGAAATTATGCTTTTTTTTTTTTTTGGTGTTTAAGATAGAGAGTGCATGGTACAATAATTAAATCATACCCCTACCTCACTTATTCATGCTGAAAAAAATCAATCCAGAAATTTCTTACTGATGGCTTACAATTAAATGGGCAAATAATATGCTTAGAGAACATTAAAGCAGGTCTAATAGAGTAGTAATTCATTTCTTTTTCAATATATATGAAAAGAAATTTTAATACTGACTGCCTTTAATGTATTTGCCACGAAGAATGAAAGTCCACAGTAATGTAATTTTAAAATCTAGTGTTGCCTGCAAGTTTCAGAGGAAGGATTAAAAAGAGCAAAGCTTAAGAGACCACAGCAGTGCAACTTCCACTTTCACTCTTTAAAATATAACTCGAATACCTCACTGGCTTTGTTTTTTCTTTTGTTTAAGTCTTGTTGCATTGTGGAATGTAAGTGCTATAATTGAAAACTAAATTGTTATTTATTTTAAATATGTTTCCATGTTTTTAATACTTGTTATTTTTAAAATTGCTAAATAAAAACTGTATGTATGGAGGTGTACAATACGGTGTTTCGATACGCATACATGTGAAATTATTGCTATAGTCAAGCTAATTAACATATACATCTCATTACATACTTTTTATGTGGGCTAATGAACTTTTAAAATGAAAAAATGCTAAATTAGGAAATCATCCTACCTTTCATTAAAAAATCATCAAGGCTTAGGCACCTTCCCTAGTAATTAAAGACTAATATGGAATATTCATGACAGTTATAATTCCTTCATTTCTTTTGCGAGTAAGTCTGTGAGTGGCTATTGATATCCAAGATTGGCTTCCACTTAATTACTATGATCTTGCCATTAATACTACTTTTTATCCCCAAAACCTTCACCCTATGACTATTCATAAGTCATTTCCCTGTATATAAGATGTAACCCAAGATGGATTACCTTCATTTTAATGAAAGGTTTAATTTTAATGATCACCTGCTGCACAAATAAGGAAAGCAGTGAAGCTCTCATTATTGATAAAAGTCTCATGTGTTTTGATACATGCTATATTTAGCCACTTTCCTTGAAGTTTTCTGTAAATTTTGGATGAGCTACCTAGAATGGGGTAGGACAAAATCACAAAGAATGCATAAAGACATAATTAAGAGCACATTGATATATTTGAATTGTAGTGTCTTGTTTTAAATTGTTTACAGTGGTTTATTATTGCCCTTCTGTTATTTAATATTCATGTGCCATGTTGAATAACTGGGTAGTTGTATTCTCAAAGGCATTTTGAGGATGTCTCAGTATTTTGAATTTCTTTGAGTGTTCAAAACCAAGTATGAACTCAAAACCAACTTCTTCCTAACAGAAAATTTAGGAAATGAGCCAATAAAATGAGTTAAGACAGGTAGGCTGAGACACAGATGTTGCGCACGCACACACACACACACACACACACACACACACACACACACACACACACACACACACAAAGAGTGTTCAGGAATATTTAAAGGATTAGACAGGAAATAAACATGAGGACCTATTGGAACATCCAGTCTTAAACATTTTGGATTTCTGGTTAAATATAAAAGGACATAAAGGATCACATAATGTGTGCTGCTAAGCTGCTAAGTCGCTTCAGTCGTGTCCAACCCTGTGCGACCCCATAGACGGCAGCCCACGAGGCTCCCCAGTCCCTGGGATTCTCCAGGCAAGAACACTGGAGTGGGTTGCCATTTCCTTCTCGTGTAGCTCTGAGTAAATAATTTGTTTCAAATTTGAGTATGCATTTTTAAAAAATCTTACTTTATTGGCTGCCTCACGTTCCAAAATCTGTAGTAGTACTGGTAAGCATAATAAATGATGTTTACAGATTAAATTTCACACGTTAGTTGGTAGCAAAATGGGGAGATTTACCATTGCATCCAAAATAATGTTGCTTTAAAAAATAATAAAGGAAGCGATGAATCTTATGGAATGATATACAATTATACTAGCAATAATAAAGTAAAGTTCTTTGGGGACCAAGCTCACTATGCATGAGCAAGTGAACAAAAGTGAGGTTTAAAGATTTTCATTCTGAAGACAAGATGGTAGAGGAATAGGTGGATGTGGAGTACATCTCTCTCCACGGATGTGTCAGGAATATATCTTCAGATGCAGAAAATCTCGAAGAACATCAGCTGAAAGTGAGCAGAAGTCCCTAACCACCAGAAAGAAATATATAGATCCACACAAAACTTGGTAGGATGAAGGAAGAAGGAAGGAGAAAAGAAGAGAATGAGCAGGACTGGACCTGCACCTGGGGGTTGGGAGAACTGAAGCAGGGGTCAAATCCCAACATTGGAGAAATTGTTTGGGACAGAGGGGAAGCATTTCATGCTGTTTTAGAGTGCAACAGCTGATCTGTGACAGTATGAATGAAGTGAAAACCACACAGACAATCCTTGCTGTAGCCCTACATACCCTGGACAGTGATGCAAGTCCCCTGGAACATGTGACAGCTAGGAGCTGAAACATAGGGATTATAAAGCAATCCCAGGGTGAAATCTGCTATTGACTGAGGGGAGATGGCCTGAGGGGATGTGAGGGAGGAAATTGCAGTGGGGAATGCCATTGGAGGAAAGACAGGCAGCTGTAGAGGCAAGGCGATACTGCTGAGTCATGCAGGGGGTGGAGCCATCACTGTAGCCTCTCTCACCCTATACACCAACACCAGCAGCTGACCAATAGAGAAGGACTCCAGAGAGTGTGGCCCTTTAAGTGCCTGCTGTGCCAAGCAACAGAGAAGAATCAGCCAGGGAGGCCCTTTGAATGCCAGCTGCCAGAGGCTAGAAGAAGACACTATAAGTGCCATAGTTCCTATGCCTGAGGCCACCATCACACTTGGTATTGCCAAGTCCCTGCAGTCCAAGCAGCTGTGTCACCTCCATGCTTGATTACCACTGGGGCAGAGCTGCCAAAAGCTAGGGAAAAACCTAAGAACACCATGTCTCCTGCTTCTGTGGCCACCAGCTCCCCTGCATACCTGGCACTTGCAGGGTCCCTGAAATTCAAACAACTGTGTTACCTTCACAGCCTTTCCTCATTGGGTCAGACACAAGTCCTCCAGGGCAGCCTCAGGAGCAAATTTCTGTGGATGACCCACATGCAAAGATGGGGATAAAACCACAATTGAACCCTAGGGGCAGTGGGGCTAAGGAAGAGGATCTAAAACCTTCCCAGTACTTGTACAAGCTGCAAATTAAATCTCCATGATCAACTAGGCAGACTCTGTGTCTATGGAATATACAAATGGACAAGTGAGAGTTCCCAGAAAAGAAAACAAATTAGCTCTTTAGCTATGGACATTGGAGGCAAGAACATGCAGGAGGAGGGCCAGATTAGAGTCTGAGCTATCTCCACAGCAGGTCCAGAGACCAGCCCAGTATTGGAGGGGATCCAAGGGAGGCAGAGGCAGACTGTGACTTACAGTGATGGAAAGGATGCAGACAACTGAGATCTGAGAAAAATTTTATTATTATTCTTGCATTTTGATTTGTTCTGTAGTTGGTTTTTGTGTATGTGTTTTAATCACCTTGAATGCTATAACAAATGGCTTGTTGAATCTCAGTTCCTTGGCCAGAGATTGGTCCTAAGCCTTTGGAGAGGAAGTGCTGAGTCTAGGACACTAAATTGCCAGAGAACTCCTGACCTCAGGAAGTATTAATTAGTGAGAACTCCAATGAAGGCCTCCACCTGTATCCAAGAGCTGGCATCACTCAACTGCCTCTAGTGCAGGATGCCTCACCCAAACAACAAGCAAGACAAAAACAAACCCAATCATTAGCAGACACACTTCCCACAGACACCTGAAAACATACCATCTGACATAGCCCTGCCCACCAGAGAGAAGGATAAAAACAAAACAAAACCTCATTTCTTCCCACCAGAACACAGGCACAAGTCCCTCCCAATATGAAGCCTACGCAAACCATTAGACCAACTTCACCTATCAAGGGCAGAAAAGGAAGGAGGAATACAATCCTAAAGTCTGAGAAAAGGAGACCTCAAAAACAGTAAGATATTAAAAAATGAAAAGACAGATAAATATTACACAAATGAAGGAACAAGGTAAAAACTCATAAGTGAAGACCAAATAAATAAAGAAGTAGGCAAGCTACCTGAAAAAGAATTCAGAGTAATGATAGTAAAGATGATCCAAAACCTTGAAAACTGAATGGAGAAAGTGTAAGAATCAATTAGCACATTTAATAAAGACCTAGAGGAAATGAAGAATAAACAAACAGGGATGAACAACACAATTACTGAAATTAAAAATACTCTAGAAGAAATGAATGGCAGAATAACTGAAGCAGAAGAATGTGTGAGCTGGAAGATAGAATGGTGGAAATAACTGCTTAAGAGCAGAATAAAAGGAAAAAGAATGAAAAGAATTGAGGATTATCTCAGAGACCTCTGGAACAATATTAAATGCACAAATATTTGAAGTATATAGTTCTCAGAAGAAGAAGAGTAAAAGAAAGAGTCTGAGAAAATTTTTGAAGAGATTATAGTCTAAAGTTTCCCTAACATGGGAAAGGAAATAGTCAATCAAATCCAAGAAGTGCAGAAAGTCCCATACAGGATAAATCTAAACAGAAACATGCCATGATACATACTAATCAAACAAAGATTAAACACAAAAAGAAATATTAAAAACAGCAAGGTAAAAGCAACAAGTAACATAGAAGGGAAGCCCCATATAATTAAGAGCTGATCTTTCAGAAAAAAACTTCTGCAGGCCAGAAGGGAATGACAGAATATATGTAAGTACTGAAAGGGAAAAATGTACAATAAAGATTACCCAGCAAGTATCTCATTCAAAAACAATGGAGAAATCAAAAGCTTTACAGACAAGCAGGAGTTAAGAGAATTTAGCACCACCAAACGAGCTTTACAATATTGTTAAAGGGATTTTTATAGGCATGAAACACAAGAGAAGCAAAAGACCAACAAAACAAACCCAAAACAATTAAGAAAATGCCAATAGGAACATACATAAATAATTAACGTAAATGTAAATGAATTAAATGGAGGGAAGGAGGGTTCAGGATGGGGAACACATGTATACCTATGGCGGATTCATTTTGATGTATGGCAAAACCAATACAATATTGTAAAGTTAAATAAAATAAAATTTTTAAAAAATAAAATAAATGCTCCAACCAAAAGACACAGACTGGCTGAATGGATACAAATACAAGATCCATATATGTGCAGTCTACAAGGGACCCACTTCAAACCAAGAGACACATACAGATTTAAAGTGTATGTAGGATGGAAAAAGATATCTCATGCAAATGGAAATCAGAAGAAATTCAGAGTTGTAATTCTCATATCAGTCAAAATAGACCTTAAATAATATTACAAGAAATAAGGAAGGACACTACATAATAATTAAGGGGTCAATCCAAGAAGAAGATATAACAATTATAAATATTTATGCACCCAACATAGGAGCACCTCAGTACATAAGGCAAACACTAACAGACACAGAAGGGGAAATTGGCAGTAACTCAATAAATATTAGGGGATTTTAACACCCCACTTACACCAATGGACAGATCATCAAAACAAAATTAATAAGAAAACATAAGCCTTTAACAGACCAAATGAACCTAATTGAAATCTTAACATTTCATCCAAATGCAGAAGAATACACTTTCTTCTCAAGGGCACATGGAATATTCTCCAGGATAGACCACATCTTCAGTCACAAATCAAGCCTCAGTAAACTTAAGAAAATTGGAATCAAATCAAGCATCTTTTCTGACTACAATGTTGTGAGACTAGATGTATTTACAGGAGAAAAAACTGTTAAAAAAAACACACACAAACACATGGAGATTAAACAATATGTTTTAAATAATGAACAGGTTACTGAAGAAATAATAAGGGAAATCAAAATATATCTAGGAACAAATGTCAACAAAAATATGATAACCCAAAACCTATGGGAGACAGCAAAAACAGTTCTAAGAGGGAATTTTATAGCAATACAATCCTACCTCAAGAAACAAGAAAAACATCAAATAGACAACCTAGTTTTACACTTAAAACAACTGGAAAAAAGAAAGAAAAAAGCAAAGTTATTTAAAGGAAAGAAATCATAAGGAGCAGAGCAGAAATAAATGAATAAGAAATAAAGGAAACAATAGTAAAACTCAATAAAACTAAAAGCTGGTTCTTTGAGAAGATAAAATTTACAAATGCTTAACCAGACTCATCAAGAAAAAAAGGGAGAAAAATCAATAAAATTAGAAATGAAAAAGGAGCGGTTACAACAAACAATGCAATAAATATCAAGGATCATAAGAGACTATTAAGAGCAACTATATGCCAATAAAATGGAAAACCTGGAAGAATAGAAAGATTCCTAGAAAAGTTCAGCCTTCTAAGACTGAACCAGGAAGAAATAGAAATTATGAATAAGCCAATCACAAGGACTGAAATTGAAACTGTGATCAGAAGTACCCCCATCCCCCCCCAAAAAAAAAAACAAAACCAGGGCCAGAGATGGCTTCACTGGTGAATTCTATCAAACATTTAGAGAAGAGTTAATGCCTGCCCTCAAACTCTGCCAAAAATTTGCAGAGGAAGGAACACTTCCAAACTCATTGTCTGAGGCCACCATCACCCTGATACCAAAACCAGATAAGAATATCACAAAAAATTAAAATTACAGGCCTGTATCACTGATGAACATAGATGCAAAAATCTTTAGCAAAATTCAACAACACATTAAAAAGATCATACACTATTATCAAGTTGGATTTATCCCAGGGATGTAAAGATCAGTCATCCAGTCCTGTCACTTCATGTCAAATACATGGGGAAATAATGGAAACAGTGACAGACTTTATTTTCTTGGGCTCCAAAATCACTACAGATGGTGATTGCAACCATGAAATTAAAAAACACTTGCTGCCTAGAAGACAAACTATGACAAACCCAGACAGTGTATTAAAAAGCAGAGATATCACTTTACTTGGACAACAACCCATCACTCCCTTGGACAACAAGGAGATCAAACTAGTCAATCCTAGAGGAAATCCTCCCTAAATATTCATTGGAAGGATTGATGCTAAAGCTCCAATAGTTTGGCCACCTCATGCGAAGAGCCCACTCATTGGAAAAGACTCTGATGTGGGGATAGACTGAAGGCAAAAGAGAAGAGGACAGCATAGCATGAGATGGTTGGCTGGCAACACTGACTCAGTGGACATGAATCTGAGCAAAATCCAGGAGATAGGGGAGGACAGAGGAGCTTTGGTGAGCTACAGTCCTTGAGTTTGCAAAGAGCTGGACACAAGTTAGTAACTGAACAACAGTGAAATTATTTACCCTCCTTGTGACTCAACTGTGATATAGTATTAAGGAATAGAGTTATGCAATCCATTTATTTTCTTAGATCCCTGCTCTGTCATTTATAAGTGGTTCGATGTTGGTAATTTACTAGTCTTAATATAGGTTTCCTCATCAACACAATGATGATGATCACAGCACCTCCGCCTAAGGTTATTGTGAGGTGATGTAGGAGAAGGCAATGGCACCCCACTCCAGTACTGTTGCCTGGAAAATCCCATGGATGGAGGAGCCTGGTGCGCTGCAGTCTATGGGGTCGTGAAGAGTCTCACAGGACTGAGCGACTTCACTTTCACTTTTCACTTTCATGCATTGGAGAAGGAAATGGCAACCCACTCCAGTGTTCTTGCCTGGAGAATCCCAGGGACGGGGGAGCCTGGTGAGCTGCCTTCTCAGGGGTCTCGCACAGAGTCGGACATGACTGAAGCGACTTAGCAGCAGCAGCAGCAGAGGTGATGTAACATATCTAGTATCTAGCACAGTGATGACATATAATAGGCTCTCATAAAATGGAAGCAATTAGAACACAAAATGAATAGGTTAGGGGACTTTTAACAGTGTTTTAACCCTTTCCAAAGTGAAGGTTAAAATCCACCTAGCATATATTCCAGGTATTTGTAGGATGATTCTCATTAAGTATCTAGATTTTTCCCTATTTTACAAATTTCATGAAGCAACTACTTCTATGAGAGTCCATCAGGCTTTTACAACTCAAATCTGTTTTCTTTCTTTCATTTTATGTTGAGTCTTTAATTGAAACAAATTCTAAAGATGAGGACTTTTTTTTTTCAATGATTTTTAACTATTCCTGTCATTTACAGTGCCATCTTAAGTGAAACAAACATTAAGGAAATAATAAATATATAGGTAGATGGTAGATAGATGTGATCATATAGTGGGAGGCTGTTGAATTTTCCATGTTTCATGCCACCCTTATCATGTGGTAAAACAGTAAGAGCGCAAAATGGAATTAGTAATAAGTGAAACACTACCAAAATTGTTTTAATCTCAGAATGGCATATAGTGGCATATATATTCAAAAGAAATCCATATTCATAAAAGAGACAATAAATGAAAAAAAAAAAAGCTTGTTTCTCCACAGAAAGTCTCTTATGGTTGTTGAAATGTTAAATTCTCTCAAGCCTTAGGAAGTAGTTACTTCTATGATAAAGAAGCCAAGGATACAGGAGGCTAATTATATTGTTCGTTTCAGCCCAACAATGACTTATTCTTGCAAGTTATTAGGGTGTTTAAAGCCTGCTAAATTAAGAATTTATTAAAATAATCTGTGTTTTCCTTGATTTTGCTGAAGCATCAGGGTTATAGAGGAGAATACATAAGATTATATAATGTTAACTAAAAGATCATAAGCTTAAGTTTCTAACTGAAGTCAAACTAATTTGATTTAAAATTAGAAGAGCTTTATTTCACACTTGGTATTCTTAGCAGGCTCATGCACTTTATGCAGGAAGTTCACATTTTGATAAGAAATTTTATCTTAAACTGGGGTGAAAATGGGAAATTTAGGAAAATCTTTACTGTCAAAATGGAATAGAAAGAGTTGAGTTTCTTTTTTATATTCCTGGCTTCTAAATGGCAGGTAGTTTTCCCATCATTTGCTTGAGAACTGTTCTCTTTTTCCCATTTAAAGCTACTTTTTATATTACATGAAATTTATCACTGATGGTGAGATCCCACCAGTAGAATTAAGATCAATGAAAAGTATTTGTAATATGAAAGTGTCATTTCTTCACTCAGAACAGCTACCTCTCCCTCCAAGCAATCTATTATTAATATTTTAAGAGTCAGCTCTGTAGCTTACTATCTGTGATTTTTTTCATGGCTATTATCATTCCCAGTGAATTTCTATGGTAGACTCTGTTACAACAAATTAAGTGTTTGGTTTTGTGTTAACCACAATTCTTGCTTGAAATCTCATAGGTAACAAAATATCATTGCAAGAAAACTGAAAACTACTGAGTAGTAGAGAAAGCCATGTCACATGATGAGTAAAATTGGATTCATTTAAAGATCAAGCATCCTTGGAACTGTCTAGAGAACACTCTATTTTCTATAAATGCTATCTGAATAAGAAATGTCACCTAATCTGAGGGTTATAGTCAGAGAAGCAGCTCAAGTAAACATGTTTGTTTCATTGGTACTCCACATAGTAGCCTAGTTGACTAGCCTTAGATTTAAAATAGGAAAGTTAGGGTTTACATGGGGAATGACGATGATAAAAGAATTAAGTGTTTAGTGATTAAGTAGTGAAGAAACAAGAGTACTGTAGGTGAGGAGAGGGGAGCAATTAGAGGGAAGAGCAGGTGAGAATTACCTCTGATTTAGAATCATATGTGCCTCCCCTGCCAGGGACTGTAACGTCTCTTTCCATGAAGGTTTCAGAGCTTCCACAGAGAGAACCTGTTCTATGGGAGAAGAGGGATGCTCCTCTGGAGAGGCACAGTGTCCATCACTTGGTTGTGTTCCTGGTCTATCTCTTGCACAGCTCATCTCTAAACTGAATGTGAAGCAAAGGTTTTCAAGTTGAAAACAAGAGCAAAACCAAAATGAAGCAGAAGGAATTATTGTATTGCAATCTCTGAAACACTTCAGGACACAAGCAGCATTTCTTGAGTGCTCCTCTCACAAAATATGACCCCAAAGAGGAAGAAATATTACCTTTCTCAGGATAGTACACCCTACAGTTTCAACTGTGCAAGAGATAGATCTGGGTGTTCTTAGAGGAAACAGCAGCACCTGGTGGGCAAGTGATAATCCACCAGGGTTGTATAAGGCACTGAAGAATTCAACGGCGTGGTCGCAGTGGGAGCCAACAGAAAATCTGGTTTGTTTGTGAGAGTAAGTTTTTAACCTCTTTGAAGATCCCAGATATGTTTGACTGGGGAAGAGAAAGGATTTTCTAGAGGATTAGAAATCAAAGTCAATAAAAGTTGCTTTATTATTATCACTGTAATTCCACTTGTGCCACAGTGTGTTAAAGCATAAATAATTTTCAGTACTTGCCTTTCAATGAGGCAAGTCTTAGAAAAAAATCTTTCAAACTTTAGAAAGAGAATCAGAGTAAAGGACATACAAATCTGCTCTGATGTAGTTATTTGTAACTTTTGAGTATGAAGTCCGTAATAAGTTGGTTAACTCAGGCCCTTATTATAGAGATTAACAATTTTTCCAGATATGCCAGAAATCATTAAAGCAATATAATCAATGAACAATTATTTTATTTCATTTTTAATCTTTATTGGACTATAGTTATAAGGCTTCTCTGATAGCTCAGTTGATAAAGAATCCTCCTGCAATGCAGAAGACCCTGGTTCCATTCCTGGATTGGGAAGATAATGTTGGAGAAGGGATAGACTAACCACTCCAGTATTCTTGGACTTCCCTGTGGCTCAGCTGGTAAAGAATCCACCTGCAATGCTGGAGACCTGGATTCGATCCCTGGGTTGGGAAGATCCCCTGGAGAAGTGAATAGCTACCCACTCCAGTGGAAGGCAATGGCACCCCACCCCAGTACTTTTGCCTGGAAAATCCCATGGACGGAGGAGCCTGGTAGGCTCCAGTCTGTGGGGTCGCTAAGAATCGGACACGACTGAGCGACTTCACTTTGACTTTTCACTTTCATGCATTGGAGAAGGAAATGGCAACCCACTCCAGTGTTCTTGCCTGGAGAATCCCAGGGACAGGGGAGCCTGGTGAGCTTCCGTCTATGGGGTCGCACAGAGTCGGACACGACTGAAGCGACTTAGCAGCAGCAGCAGCCAGTTGATTTACAATGTTGTGTTAGTTTCTCCCATACAAAAAAGGCAATCGTACTTTAGATATATAACATTTTTAGATTTTTTTCCTATATAGGTCATTACAGAGTATTGAGAAGAGTTCCCTGTGCTATACAGCAGGTCCTTATTAGTTATATATTTTACACACAGTAGTGTGTATGTCAATTCCAATTATTTTGAACATTTATAGTATTTAGACAATTATTTTGGAGGTCATTGATAAATATGGTGGGACTTTTTTTTTTTACATTTAGTAAGGCAAGCATCTTTTGAACAAAGAAGGAGAGTGAAACTAGAGAGTGTAGGTATTTATGAAAAATTATCTTGCTCTTTAAGTGTGAAATTTTAGACCAGATACAGAGGTATTTTGGTAAATTTCCAATTAAACTCAGATATTGAACTTTTAAGACTTTTAGGAGGAACAAAATCTTATAATTTATTTTGAGCAATCACTGAAAAGGGAAGAAAAGAGATAGATATGAGTGAGCTCTCATGGATGCTCCTAGGAAGCCTGCATGATCTTGACTTTTAAAAGGCCACCATTCTTTCCTTAAGTTCCTGTGGACAGGAAACAGAGACTGAGAGATCTAGAGGTTTGGCTTCTATTTAGCCAACCAGGTGGCTTGAGGCTTCACTGGTGGCTCATGGTAAAGAATCTGCCTGCAATTCAGGAGACTTGGCTTCAGTCCCTGGGTTGAGAAGATTGCCTGGAGAAGGGAATGGCTACCCACTCCAGTATTCTTGCCTGGAGAATCCTGTGGACAGAGGAACCTGGTGGCCTATATTCCATGGGGCCACCAGAGTTGGACACAACTGAATGACTAACACTGTGTTTTCCAATCGTAATATTTATTGCATTTTCACGTTATTAGTTTCATGAGTACTTAGCATATGTCAGGCACTATCATAAATGATCTACTTATTCATCTGAGTCTCCTAACAATCCATGAATAAAATGTTTTTAATCCTACTTTTCAGATGAGAAAATTACACATAAGTAATGTACAAGTTCACAGATTTAAGTGGCAGAGCAAGGATCTGATCCCAAATAATCTGACTTCAGAAATTGCCTTATTAATGCTGGAATTCATCCTTCATGTTTTGTATTTGCCTAGATAAGAGGTTCTGCTGTTGTCTGTTAGAGAGAATTGTAGCCAAGCTGTTTGTGGACTTGCTTCAAGTAAGAGAAAAAAAGCCATTGGTCAAAAACAATTTGTCTCAGCTTGAAAAATGATTAAACATGTACTTCCATATAACAGCAAGGCTAGGATGCTTTGTATTGGGGGCAGGATATTAACACCTTTTATCCTGAGAATGAAGATCAGTATCCTGTTTTTTAAAAATGGTCTTTCCCGTCTTGTTATTCATCAATTTGAGGGAAAATCTCTGACTTCCTCAATGACTATCATATTCTCTTCCTACCCTCGTATTACCAGCCATCATTGTTTTTGAGAATCTAGCATCCATATTAGTTTGGTCAGTTAAACTCACAATTCTACCTTAGGACAACTTACTTTTTTTTTTTTTCCATCATAGTCTCAAGTGTAGAATTACCCAACGCAATTTCCTTCTTTTTCTGCCTCATTCTCTCTCTACATCCTTCCTTTCATCCTTTCTTACCACCTTCCTGCTGAAAGGAAAACATGTGTCAGGCACTTGAATAGAAACTGGAGTTTTGATAAAAAGGAATAGACATTTTTTGCATTTGAAAATATAATAGAAAAAGATCAATGTGGAAACCCATTATTGTAGTACGGAACAAAAAGTATGCAATGGAAGCTCAAAAAAGTTAGAAGCAGTGGAATCTTGGTGAACCAGATCTCAGAGGAGAAAAAAAAAAAAAAAAAAAAACCTACGTGACATTTACCAATTTCCAGGTTATGAATTCCCTCTCCGGAAGACAGCAAGCTACCAAAAATCACATCACTAAATGTGGAGTAGGAAAGAAATAGGTATGTTTTTCTCCCATAAGATGGTATAAGCCACCTAGAGCGCTGTTTTTGCTGTAAGTGATTAACCATACACAGGTTTGGAAGAAGCTGTCCAGTGAAGTTCACATTTGGTTTGTTTCTCGTGTCTCCTAAACTCTTAAGTCCCTGATATGTAGCTTTAATCCTTTTATTCCCACCCAACTCATGTCTATTATAAACATATGATGAGTTCACTAGTTCAATATAGATGGAAAGATAGAGAAATACATATCACTAGGCTAAACTACAAAACATAAATATAGGTGGAAAGATAGGTGTGATAGTTTATGGTGAATGGTGTCAGATTTGTGATCTCTGAAGAAGATTTAGCTTCGGGATCAGGCACCAGGCTTGATCACTCAAGAGCTTTTGTGTAGCAGAGTTTTATTACAATATAAAAGGAACAGAGAAAGCTTCTGACATAGACATCAGAAGGGGGACAGAGAGTGCCCCTACTTGCTAGTCTTAGCAAGGGAGTTATATAGTTTTTCAATTGGTTATTACAGTAAATCAAAAGAATGTCTCAAGATAGTGAAGATCTTACCAGACCCACCCCCATAATATATATTTTAAGATGACAGGATTAGTCAGAAGGTTCTTAAGAAAGAGAAACAAGCCCTCAAGCAGGGTACATTATTGTTACATTATCACTGGTACAGAGTTTAAGGAAAAAATCATCCTTGAGCAAGATGAGCTGTTTTGTTGTGTAATCATTAGCTCTGGGCTTAAAGAAAAAAAAAAGTTTTTCCTTTTCTTCTTCTTGAGAACCTCAGACCCCTATCTCCTCCTTGAGAGCCCCAGATCTCTTTCACTTCCTCAGGGACCCCAGACTTCTTATCAACATTAAGAATTGACTCTCTCAGGTATAGGGATATGGCTATAAATGTTCAGTTCCGTCGCTCTGCGACCCCGTAAACTGCAGCACATCAGGCTTCCCTGCCCATCACCAACTCTTGGAACTTACTCAAAGTCAAGTCCATCGAGTCAGTGATGCCGTAGATATGAATTAATACAAGTATCAATAAAAATTTATGATAATATTAATAATTAAATATTCTCAAGATGAAAAACAACTATAAGTATGCCTAAACTGCTATATTGCTACATGCAGTTGTCATGCGAGTGTATGTTCCTCGGTTCTTTGTCTCATCACAACAAAGTTTTGAAGCGATGGACATTAAAGCCCTCGGCGCATCACAGCTTTCGGGTCTTGGACAAATCGTGTTATAGCTCTTAGGCAAATCAGTGTTACAGCCCCATTTTATTTAGAAGATAGCAGGAGAGAGAGAGAGAGAGAGAAATACATGCGGGAGAGAGAGTCGGTGAGAAAGCGCTTGGCTCCTCTTTTTATATGTTTTTCCTCCCCCTGGGCCTGCCCTATGCAAATTGGGCTTAGCCAGGAGTGCTGTTTGTTCTGCCTGAAGTCTTCACTCTGGTCCTCGGACCTTCCTTGTCTTTTAGCCACCACTGTTTTGGACTCCTTTTCCCTCTTCTACCTACCTAACACAGTCATAAGCCTTTTCAATATCTACTTGTGAGTTCATATTAATTCACTTTATTTTGTCTATCACTACTGCTCTGTTATCCTTTTGTTCACCTTTTCTTAACTTTTCATTTCTTTATAATTACTATTACAAATGTTTCCTACTATTTTGAAATCATTATTTCCACTTTTGAGCTCTTTATTCTGACAAAATAACCTCAATTCCATCTCTTCTGGGATCAAGTTCAAACAATATGAAGCTCTTCTTCCTTTTTTTGTACCTCAAAATGCTGCTTCTGCTTCATTAACTCCCCATTAAACTTACTCATGTATGATTCTAGACTTGCTTATTCCTGACTTCTTTGGAAGTTTTTCCCAGCATTTGTCAGTATTATGTCCTATATCTTCATAACTCTATTTTATTGGCTGTTTCCCCACAACTATAAATAAATTTGACTTTTTTTACCAACACAAAATTTTTTTCTTCAGTTGCATATAAACCCAAGCTATAATTTTAGCTTTCTTTTTTTTTCTGTAATGTATACTTTTCAAGAGAGTTTTCTAAACTATTTTTCTCTTGTTGTCCATTTAACATTAATCTCTTACTTTCACTCCAGCTTTTCTCTCTAGTCCTCTATGATAATTGATATTTTGAAGGTCACACTACGTGCCCAAAGAGAAACTCCAGAGACTATTTTTATCAGAGTGCATACTAATTGGCCTCGTCGTACCTGGTTTTCTTGAGATGTATTCTATGCTGTCATTTTGGTGTCCTTCTCCATCTCTGACTGCTTTTCTGTCTCATAGTATGGCTTCTTTCCCAACCCCAACTCCATAAGCATATTCTCCTTTGGCTCCTTTTTTTGTGGCAATTGTATCTACTCAATACTTCCAGCTAATAAGATAGCTAGATGATTTGCATTCTTTTGAATATGTGGTATTAGACATGTAACTTTAATCAGGTGTGTGTGTGTGTGTATGCAGTGGAATCACAACGTGTTTCCACTGATGACTACTGGTGTTGAGTAGCTTTTCATGCACTTTTTTTTTTTTTTTTGCCAATTTTGTGTAGAAATATGTGGATATTTTGCTCTGATTTATCTTTTCAAGTTTTTTTCCATCTTCAATTCCGTGGTTTGCTTTTCTTCACTGATGTGTAGGAGTGCTTTACATATGTTCTGGATGACAGCTTTTTGACAGATGTTTATCTTCCTTTCTAGTGCCTTGTCTATGAATATTTACTGTTGTTTTTTTTTTTTTGAAAAGCTGATGTTTTAACTTTAAAGCCCAATTTAGTTTATTTAAATTTATGATAGTTCTGGCAGTGTCCTATTAAGTAAACATACATGTTTTCCTTTATAGTTTTCTGAATGTTGAAAATGTTAACATTTATATTTATGTATATGAAGTATCACATATTAATTTTGTATGAAACACGAAATAGTGGTTGAGGTTTACTCATTTATTCTGGAATCATATGTTAAAAAATACTTTCCTCTGAACTATCATTGGAGGAGATCAAAGTGACTACCAGTTGACACAAGAGCTTGACCCAGGAAATTGTAGGCTCCTTAACAACTCCCCTGTCCTTGGAATGTGCAATCTGCACACTCTTCCTGTGATAGAAGTCATTTTTACGGACCTAACCTTGAGAGAGTAAGGTATTGTTACAACCATCTGAATGAATATTTGACTGAACCCTAGTAAGGCCTCCATACAGTCAGCCCTCTGTGGATTCTGAATCCTGGGATTCAAAATGCTGATTGAGAAGCAAAACTTCAATTGCTGCATGCTGATAAATGTTTACCCAGTATTCACTTTGTATTTACTTTATATTGTATATTATAGATAATCTAGAGATGATTTAAAGTATACAGGAATGTATGCACAGGTTATAGGATGATACTACGTCATTTGTATAAAGGGCTTAAGCATCCTCGGATTTCTATGTACGCAAAAGGTCCTGGAACCAATCCCCTGTAGATACCAAGGGACAAATGTATAAACTTTTAAGATTCTCATGGGCAGGGGCAGTGATCTTTTTCCCTTGTGACCACCCAATACAAACCTTGCAAGTAAGTTCCCTTGCTCATAGCAATCTGGAGTAGCCCATCTCTCTGGCCTATGGTGTATGGGGGCCAGTTTGCCAACTGACAATTTGTTGGCACCTCTTTAAAAATCAAACGACAGTGGGTTGGGACTTCCCTGGTGGTCCAGTGGTTGAGACTCTGTGCTTCCAATGCAGGACATGTGGGTTCCATCCCTGGTCAGGGAAATGAAATCTTGCATGGTGCATTCTGCAGCCAAAAATAAAAAGAGAATCAATGACAGTGGGTTTAGTCTTGGTGTTCCAATGATCAGTTTTTCTATCCTTGTAATGCTAACAGATTATTTTGATTACTGTAGCATTATAGGAATCTTAAATTGGATAGTGTAAGTAAGTATTCCAACTTTATGCTTCTTTTTCAAGGTTAACTTGGGAATTTTAGTACCTTTATGTTACAATATATATTTTAGAATTAACTTGTCAGTTTCTGCAAAAAAAAAAAAAAACCTGCCTGCTGGGATCAAGATGGCAGAGTGGGAAGATTCTGAGCTCACCTCCTCCCACGGGTACATCAAAACTATTAATACAACTTCATGTAGAACAACAACTGTCTCTAAGGACAACCTGAAGATGAGCAGAACAGATTTTCTGCAACTAAGGATATAAAGAAAAGGTCACATTGAGGGGGACCAAGAGCAGAAATGCAGTCTAGTCAGAGCCACATCCCTGGGTGGGTGGCCTAAAATAAAAGTGATACCATAACCACAGAGGTCCCTGACTGAGGAGCAAGGAGTCTGAGCACTGGGGTCCCCTGCCCAGGATACCTGCACCAGAAAGATGAGTCCCCATAACATCTGGCTTTGAAAACCAACAAGGCTTATATCTGGAGAACTATAGGAATCAGAGACTCCACTCCAGAAAGACGCACATGCAAACTCAGTTGATTCCAGTTCCAGCACAGAGATAGCAGCTTGAAGAGCAACTGGGTCATAGTAGAAGGATAGTAGAAGGAGATTTACTGATGAATATTAGGGCATATTCCAGAGTAGCAGTGATCTGATGAAACTTTCCTCAGAGATGAAAGCAGCACTGGTGGGTGCCATTTGTTTTTTGCTCTCCTTCCATCCAACTAGCCTGGTACTCATGGACACTATTTCTTTCCCTCTAAACCAACCTAGCCAACACTATTTGAAGCCCTCTAAAGTGGTTCTCACACCACCCAAAACAGGAATCCATAATTGGTATCAGCGCCCTCTCAAAGTGGCTCTCGCTTTACGGGTCAGTCCTGTACACCATTATTCCCATAATAGTCATGACCACGACCATATCTGGCAGCCAGATGCACAAGGGGCCAGCCCTGCACATCAGTGTACCCACAGCAGTTGCAGTGAGGCCTCATAAACAGCCAACCAGGAACCAGCCCTGCCAATCAGGTTATCTGAAGTAGTTGAGACACAACCACAACAGGACATGCACACAGCACATACAGGGGATACTCCTGGAGCACCTGGCTTTGGTGACCAAGGGGGATTGTGCCACTGGACCCATCAGGAAACCTTTTATATAAGATCACTCCTCTAAGACCAGGAGATGTGGCTGATATACCTAATACATAGAAAAAAACACAGTGAGTTAGGCAAAATGAGATACTTTGACACAAAAGAACAAGACAAAACCTCAGAAAATGGACTCAAAAAATGGAGATCAGAAATTTACTAGAAAAAGACTTCAAAGTATTAATCATAAGAATGCTCAACAAAATCAGAAATGAATGAATGCAATGAGAACATCAATGAAGTTATAAAAATATCTTAAAAAATATATTTGAAGAATACAAAATTGAAATGAATCAACAGCAGATTAGAGGATACAAAATAATGGACCAGTGATCAGGAAGACAGAGTAGTGGAAATAATCAGAAGATCAAAAAGAAAACAATTTATTTTTAAAATGAAGATTTAGTTTAAGGAAACTCTGGGATAAAGTGAAGTGAAAGTGAAGTCGCTCAGTCGTGTCCGACTCCCAGCGACCCCATGGACTGCAGCCACCAGGCTCCTCCATCCATGGGATTTTCCAGGCTAGAGTACTGGAGTGGGGTGCCATTGCCTTCTCCAGTGGGATAAAGTTAATCATAATAACATTCACATTATAGGGGGTCCCAGAAGGAGAAGAGAAAGAGAAAGGGACAGAAAATGGATTGAAGAAATAATAGCTGAAAACTTCCCTAACCTGGTGAAGGAAACAGACATCCAAAGCACAGAATCTCAAACAAGATGAAATCAATGAAACCTACACCAAGAGACATTATAATTAAAATGTCAAAAATTAAAAGCGAGAATCTTAAAAATATCAAGAGACAAAGAGCTAGTTATGCTAATAGGTCTTAGGCAGCCCCCATAAATTATAATCTAATTTTCAGCAGAAACTTTAAAGGCTAAAAGGGACTGGCACCAAATATCAAAGTGCTGACAGGGAAACAAAAACAAAAAGACAAACCGAAACAAACTTAGATGACCCAGTTGCTTTGGAAAACAATCTAGCAATTCTTAAAAGGATTAAACAGAGGTGCTACCATATTACCTGGCAAGCCACTCCTTAATAAATTTCTGAGAGAAATGAAAACCTACATCAACCCAAAACTTACAGAAAAATGTTCATAGCAATGTTAGTTGTAGTAGCCAAAGTGGGAAATAACACAAATTTATTGATGGCCAGGGAGGCCTGGTGTGCTGCGATTCATGGGGTCGCAAAGAGTTGGACACGACTGAGCGACTGATCTATCTGATCTGATTTAATTATTCACCATTCCATCAAACGATGGATGGATAAATAAAGTATTATATAGTCCATACAATGGAATGTTATTTGGCAATAAAAAGGAATGATATACTGATCTGTACTACAACATGAATGACCTTTGAAACATGCTAAATGAAAGAAGTCACAGAAGACCACATATTATAAGATTCCATTTATATTAAATGTCAAAAATAGGCACGTCTATAGAGACAGGAAGCAGATTGGTAATTGCCCTGGGCTGGTGGTAGAGATTGAGGGAAAGGAAGAGTGTAAATTGTATACTTAATCTGTGAACAATTTCTTCTGTAATGGAGGTGATGAGAATCTTCTAAAATTGATTAAAGTAACAGCTTGCACTATTCAATGAATATACTAAAAACCACTAAATTGTGTGCTTTAAATGGGTGAATTTTATCTTATACTTCAATAAAGCTGTCATGTGTTTAAAAATAAAATTTTGAATATGTGTTGACATTGTCAAGTACTTTCTCTGCTTCTACTGAACTGATTATATTTTTATGTAGCCTTTATTCTATGAATATCATGAACTATATTCATCTAATTATAAATATTAACTCAACTTTGCATTCTTGGTATAAACTTTTCTTGTTTTATTTCTCATTATTATATAATGTTAATTTGCTAATATTTTGTCAAATTTATGCATTTAAATTCATGCTAAATGTTAGTCTGTAATTTTATTTTTTGTATTGTTCTTTGTTTTGGTTGTGGTATCAGAATTATTAGATTATTCTGGCCTCATAAATTGAGTTAGAATGCTGCCTCTAACTTCTGAAATAGTTTAATTGGCATTACTTCTTCTTAAAAATTTTAATACAAATTTCTGATGAAGACATCCAGGCAGGGAATTGTAACTGTGATAAGCCTTTGAATACAAACTCTATTTCTTTAGTAAGTATTAAGCTATTCCTTTGTGTATATTGTGTGTCAGTATCAAAATTAGAGTATAGAGAGTATACAACTGAGTTTCTCAAAACTTTAGAGTTAACCAAAAATACCCTCAATTTTAAGATGAACAAAATGTGTGCATTTTGCAAAGACAATTTTGAGATGTATTTAGTGAGTCTTTATTGTGCCAGATAGACATGAATACAGATAATGCCAAATTTCCCAAGGGGAGAGAAATATGTATAAAATGTAAAACTCCCCAGTGTTTCCAGAGGTAATCAATCACTGATGGGCTGCCTGCTTTGGACTGACTTTGATATGAATGTCAAGAAGCATCCAAGCTGTCTTTTGAGGCTTTCGCTGAGGCTGACAAATGCACACTAGGCTACTGTGCCAGTAAGCACATCCATATGGTTGAGACCCAGTAAAGTGTCAGCATACTTAAACAATAGAGGATGGAAAGAAAAACATGATGCACCTGCTGCTTCTTTCAAAAGCCAAATCATTGTCTGAAATCATTGTACCTTATTTATAACTATTCACCTCATTTAACCTGAAGTCACTCTCCAACCACTAAGATCATCTGAATGCAGCTTATAAATATTTTTAAAGTTTATATACACTTAAAAATTCAACTGTAATGTATATAGGATTATTGGAAATAATTTGGAAGATACAAAAAAGGAAAGCAAAAAAAAACACAAAAAAACCCTTAGGGTTTTTTTTAACTTACTCTCAGAGTTAGACTCAGAATATTTACTTAATAAAAGAATGTGTTTATAATTCATAATTAATATCATGCTCTATGTTTATCATTGGAGAAGCAAATGGCAACCCACTCCAATATTCTTGCCTGGAGAATCCCATGGACAGAGGAGCCTAGTAGGCTTTACAGTTCATGGGGTCCCAAAGAGTAGAGCTGGACACAACTGAGCAACTTCACATCATATGTTTATATGATAAACATGTTTATATAAACTATCATATAAATAGTTTATATAAATTTTATAAAACACCATTTTTAAGTTATTTATTTTTTATTAGTATAATTTTCCCATTTAAGGTATACTTTAAAAGTTTTCTTAATATAATGCCATTCTATAACTACACTAGAATTTCTTTAATCATTATTTGATTTATGTAATATATTTCTATATATTCCTTTGGTAGATTTTCTCATTCTTTGGATAGGTCCTATAAGACGAAATAATCAGTCAAATGGTATAGACTTATTCTTAAGGTTATTGATATTATAGTCCTACTTTGTCTCTTAAAGAGCAATGGGAATATTTAAATTCACACAGTGGATGAATAAAAGTATCATTTGCTTGCATGCTTGCAAACACTTGATTTTTAAAATATCTTTGAACATTTGCTGGATAAGTACTTTTTTGTTTTCTTAATTTTAATTTACTTAGATATTCAAATGATTAAACATTTTAAATAAATATTATTAATAAATACCTTTTTCTGTAAATCACATTATTCCCTTTCCCTACTTACCTGTTGGTATTTTAGTGTAATTTTTATTAATATATAAACTCTTCAATGGGCAAATATTCTCCTTGACCTTGTTTGCCTTTTAATAAAGTTTATTTTTGATATGAAAACAATTGCATCTGCATTTAAGTTTTTTAGTTCTTTTCTGATTTCTTTAATTGCATATATTTTTAGACTCTCTTTTCATATTTATGAAAACTATTCGCCTACATATTGGCAAGTGTCTTACAGTTTTCTTAATTTAATTTATCTGGAATTTATTTTGGAGTCCTTAGCCTTGCTGTAAAGGAATCTGCCTTTTGATTCTCATTGTTATATTTAAACTTACTAGGTAATTAAGCACACCTTAATAGGTAGTGAAGTTGGGTTTCACTTGTTGGTTAGTCATTAAGTCATATCTGACTCTTTTGTGACTCCATGGACTGTACCCTACCAGGCTCCTCTGTTCATGGGATTTCCCAGCAAGAATACTGGAGTAAGTTGCCATTTCCTTCTTCAGAGGATCTATCTGACCCAGGAATCAAGCTCACGTCTTCTGCATTGACAGGCAGGTTCTTTACCATTGAACCTGCAGGGAAGCCGTTGTACTTTAATTATTCCAAAAGTATTATTTGTATATTTCTGTATGTTAGAAGGGTCTTCAATAGTGCACTACAGTTAGTGACTATGAGTATTTCCATTGTACAAGAAAAGAAGACACCTTTTCCACAGGAAAGACTGAAGAATAATCATAGAAGAGGAAGAAAGAGAACGTGTTTGAGCTAATGAGAGAATAATAGAAGTCTGTTTTCAAGAAATAGGCTTTAGAAAATATGTTTCTAAAACAGAAAATCTATTTTCATGTAAAATAGTAGTATTGTGGTTCTGTAGGGGAATGTCTTTGTTACTGAGAGATGGATTCTCCAGTATTGTTGTTCTTGAGATGCACATGCAGAAGTATTGCTATTGGATGTACCCATTCTTCAAATGGTTTGGTCTATTACCTTGGGAGCCTATATATAGAGAGAGAAATGGAGCAGTTAGTGAATATAAGGTGTTTACTGCGATTATTTTCTAACTTTTTTATTAGTCTGAAAAATTTCTAAATATATATATGCATTAGGATAACAGCAGTTTCTACCTCATATGCTTCTTATGAGCACCAAACCTGCTTATCTATGTGAATTTATTAATATGTTTGATAAATTGTTACTATTTAATACATGTTCAGTTCAGTTCAGTCGCTCAGTCGTGTCCGATTCTTTGCGACCCCATTAATAGCAGCACGCCAGGCCTTCCTGTCTATCACCAACTCCCAGAGTTCACTCAGACTCACGTCCATCGAGTCAGTGATGCCATCCAACCATCTCATCCTCTGTCGTCCCCTTCTCTTCCTGTTCCCAACCCTTCCCAGCATCAGAGTCTTTTCCAATGAGTCAACACTGGTTCAGCTTTAGCATCATTCCTTCCAAAGAAATCCCAGGGCTGATCTCCTTCAGAATGGACTGGTTGGATCTCCTTGCAGTCCAAGGGACTCTCAAGAGTCTTCAACACCACAGTTCAAAAGCATCAATTCTTTGGCGCTCAGCCTTCTTCACAGTCCAAGTCTCACATCCATACATGACCACTGGAAAAATCATAGCCTTGACTAGATGGACCTTTGTTGGCAAAGTAATGTCTCTGCTTTTGAATATGCTATCTAGGTTGGTCATAACTTTTCTTCCAAGGAGTAAGTAATACATGTTGCTTATAGATTAAGTAATACATGCTATCTAATATTAAATCACAGAGAACTTTTATACAAGAATACTGAGAATACATTTTCCAATGATGATGATGATGAAGATGATGGTATGATAATGATATTAATGACGATTTAGCCCAATCCTCCATATTATGTCTATATCTTTCTAAAAAAAAACTTGCACACATTTTTTTCTCAATTCATACTTGAATGCCTTAAATAAGAGTACCTTATTATTTTAAAACTTTTGTTCTCGCACAAACTCATTCTTTGTGCCGTTTTAAATCCCTTTTCATTCATATGTACAAGAGTATACTTCTCAGTTGAGATTAGCATTTTTTCTTAGTTACGAATTAATTCATTGCTTATATTACTTTAGGCATTTAGATGTACAACTCTTTTTTTCCCTGCCTGATTACTCTAAATCCTTCAAAGAATGCAGTTATAGAACCACCTGGTAGTGTGAAGCCAAATATGGTTTTAGAGCATAAGGAAAAAAAGATAGCTTAAGAAGAGTAATCTATAAGGGTCAAAAACTGCTCTTTCAGATTGTGCCCAATTATAAAAGTAGTTTTCAAAAAAATCTGAAATTTAAGTGAGAAAAGTCATATTCCTTTAAAGATTCCTCTGATTGCATTATACAACTCACAGTACAAAGGAGGACTAGATTCTTCTGTGTACTCAGAATTCTAGCATTCCCTTTTATTTCCTAAGTGCACAGATATTATCTGTAGTAATAGTAATAAAAAAAACTGGTCCCAGCATAAGATTAATGTAGATGAGATTCCCTCAAGCACCGTACCAACTGTGATCCCTTCAGTTGAACATTCTGCTTCTTTGGGTTTTGCAAGAAAAGAAAATTAATTATTCTTGAAGACAAATGTATTAGTATTTAATAAAAATGAAGTCAGATGACAGTGTTAGCAAAAAATAAGAAATGTACATAAAGCTTATCTCTATCTGAATAAGATTACTGAATTAAGCAACTTTAACTCCTAGACATGAAATAAGATGTGAGTGAGAAGAAAATTTTCCAGTAGAAAAAAATTTTTGGTTATCAAGCTAAGAAGTTGAACAGATAATTTGTAGAACTAGACCACACAGCTTTATTCTCAGTAAGAATTCTTCAGATGTTGGTAGATACATATGTAATTACTAATGGTCTAGTTAATCAACAACTATGTTAACCATGAGTTACCTACCATAAGCTAAAGACTATAGAATGTATAGTGGACACAATTTTTTTCCCATCTCTGGTCCTTTGCATGCTGACTCCATCAACATTCTCTGTGTTTTACTTTTGGGTAGTTCCAAGTTTGTTGTTCAGTCGCACAGTCGCATCCAACAGTTTGTGACCCAATGGACTGTAGCATGCCAGGCATACCTCTTCTTCATCTCCTGGAACTTGTTCAAATTCATGTCCATGAGTCAGTGATGGCATCCAACCATCTCATCCTCTGTCGTCCCTTTCTCCTCCTGCCATCAATCATTCCCAGCATCACGGTTTTTTTCTAATGAGTTGGCTCTTCCCATCAGGTGGCCAAAGTATTAGAGCTTCAGCTTTAGCATAAGTCCTTCCAGTGAATATTCAGGATGAATTTCCTTTAGGATCGACTGGTTTCATCTCATTGCAGTCCAAGGGACTCTCAAGAGTCTTCTCCAAAACCACAGTTCAAAAGCATCAATTCTTCAGCCTCCTTTATGGTCCAACTCTCACATCCAACATGAGTACTGGAAAAACCATAACTTTGACTAGGCAGACCTTTGTCAGCAAAGTAATGTCTCTGCTTTTTAATACACTGTCTAGTATTTGTCTAGGTGTGTCATAGTTTTGCTTCCAAGGAGCAAATGTCTTAATTTCATGGCTGCAGTCATCATCTGCAGTGATTTTGGAGCCAAAGAAAATAAAGTCTGTAACTGTTTCCATTGTTTCCCCATCTATTTGCCATGAAGTGATAGAACAGGATGCCATGATCTTATTTTTTTTTAACTCAATATGAGTTTTAAGACAGCTTTTTCACTGTCCTCTTTCGCCTTCATCAATAAGCTCTTTAGTTCCTCTTCACTTTCTGGCATAAGGATGGTGTCATCTGAATATCTGAGGTCATTGATATTTCTCCTGGCAATCTTGATTCCAGTTTGTGCTTTATCCAGTCTGGCATTTCACATGATGTACTATGCATATAAGTTAAATAAGCAGTTCCAAATTAGACCATTTGGATTGTTCTGAACTTTTGCATGTTATGTAATTCAGAGATTAGCATGCAAGACAAATTAGTCCACCAAGGTTTATCTCTGAAACTCACATAAATCGGGTATTGTTTTAACCAGCATAAGCTAGGATATGCTACAGTAACAAATTAACCCTGAAATTTCAGCAACATAACAAAATAAAGATATATATATATATATATATCTTTATATTATATATATATATATATGTCAAGGAGAATCCACTTTGGTTTGGGCTATACTCTTTCTTGTGACTTCATCATATGAAATGTGGTTGTCAAGATCATGGCACCAGGGAAAGGTGATGGAAGACACAGAAAAGTGTCTAAGAGCCAAGCCTGAGTGAACTTAGATAATTTCCTCCCACAAGTCATTGGTAAGAGCTCAGTTATATGACTCCAATAAAATGGAAATGCTTCTAGACAGTGGGCCTTCCTGTGTGCCTAGGAGGAAGAATCGACACAGTGAAAATGTCTCCATCTCAGTACTTTTTCTGTAGAGATTAATAGTCCCATAAAATATAAGCCCTGAGTAAATGTTGTCTACTTTCCACCCCGCCCCCAAATATGGGGGGAAGCAGAGAGGCATTGTCCTGATTATATCATTTGAGCCTCTCATGTGACTTCATAAGTACTTCCCTCCTTTTTCCTAAGTACAGTTTAAGCTGGATTTCTCCTTCTTGCAATTAGGAGTCATTACCAATTAAGAGCTGTTACACTGTCTAGTCCAATGGTTCCTAAAATTAGCTTCATTAATCAATGAGAATCCACAGTAAATAATTTCTTAATTAAATTTCTTTGTATCCTTAACACTATAGTGCACTTGGCAAACTTCTACTCATCTGTCAAATTTCATTCTAGTGTTACCCTCTCACTGAAGTGCCTTCTTCATGTTCTTTACACAGCTCCTCCATCAAGTCACATAGTTCTCACTGGCAGTATGGCATGGAAAAATAAAAGCATGGGCACTGAAGCTAGACTTTTTAACTTAGATGTAATTGTTGGCCTTCCAATTATCAACTTTGTGACATCAGGCACTGCATTTCATCTATTTGTACCTTAGTTTTTACAACTGTCAACTGGTTGTGATATGTTGTTATTTTAAGGAGGCTTTGTTCAATAGATGCCAGATATTTTATTACTATAATTATTATTTTTAATAAACTGTGAACTTTTTAAGAACAAAGGCAGTATTTATTAACTTAATTTTTCTACAGTGCTTAGAACATGCTTATTCCCTAGTTAGTACTCATTGAATTTTAGTTGAAAGGATTACATTAGTAGAATATTAGTAGTAGTAATTATGATAGCAACTATCATTATTAAGCATTTACTATGTACCAAGCATGGTTCTAAGTGTCAAGCATGTATTAAATTATATAATAAATAAATAGAGGAAGCAGTATATCATTCAGGGTAGTTAACATCTTATTGTAATTTAAAAAATTAATTGTTTTAAAATATGAGGTTATTTTTCATTGACATAACATTTAGTTTTGATATTGCTTTTTGGATAAGTCTCCTATGCAGCACTTCTAAAGGTATTGACTCGGGGCTCCAGTCTTTGAACTTGATGCTAAATATTCTTTACAAGAGCTTCAGATGTTACCCTGGAATGGAAGAGATAGAAGAATCATAAATAGAGTTTTGTTGTATCTTTTAATTAGGACCCTATCTATAAATGTGTCTATTACTTTCATGTCCATTCTATGATTCTGTTGGCCAAACTTCCAACATGATTGCACAACAATGAAAAGAAACAAACAAAACAAGCTCAAGCTTCCTTTGTGATCATTAGTGCAATTGAAATATCTGATAAACTGGACATTTTTAAAATCTACTTGAAAGGAGACAAGATTAACCCTCAAACACTTGAAAAATAAAGATAACTACTATTGGAGAAAACTCCACTAAAGAAGAATTTGAATGTGCCCTGAAGGATGAGAAGTTGGATGGTTGGAAAAAATGGTTAAGCTATTCCAAGTGAGGTGACTAGGACCCTTAAAGGTGTGGATGAAGACTTAATAGGAACAGTTCCTTCTAGAGAGCTGACAGGTGTGAAAGCTCCAGAATCAATGAAATCTAGCAACAGATACAGCACATGGTAACTAAAATTATGTAGCAATTGATGCAGGCATCCTTCTTTCTAGAGAACCATTTTGACATAGACTAAGTATATTGTTGTCTGCAGTTTAGATTGACTTCATTGCTCTTGGTGGTCAGAAAAACAGATTCTTTAAATCTGAATCCACTCTTTTTCTAACCATGATATTCCGTATAAGATGATCTTAGAATGATGGCACAGTTTCAACCTGTTGCACCAGTACTGAATCACAATTATTTTTATAGTCTAGTCTTGTCACTTCAAGCTGAGTAGATTCTACTTGAAAATAGAAACTATTCCATGTTCCAAGCACAGCAAAAGCAAGCACAATAGTTGTTTTAAAAATATTTCTGTATCTTTGATTCAATAGATACTTTTTTATAGATAGCTGGTGCAGCAATTCTTTTCTACTTCTGTTGTTGTGTTCAGTCACTAAGTTGTGTCCAACTCTTTGCAACCATGTGGACTGCAGCATGCCAGGTTTCCCTATCCCCTACCATCTCCTGGAGTCTGTTCAAACTCATGTCCATTGAATCATGTCCATTGAATGGTGATGACATCAACCATCTCATCCTCTGTAATCTGTTTCTCTTCCTGTCCTTAATCTTTCCCAGGATCAGGATCTTTTCCAATGAATTGGCTCTTTGCATTAAGTGGTCAAACTTCTGAAGCTTCAGTTTCAACATCAGTCCTTCCAATGAATATTCAGGATTAATTTCCTTTAGGATTGACTGGTTTGATCTCCTTGCAGTCCAAAGGACTTCTCTTCCAGCATGACAGTTTGAAAGTATCAATTCTTCTGCATTCAGCTTTTTTTATGGTCCAGCTCTTACATCCATACCCATACATAGCTACTAGAAAAATCACAGCTTTGAATATACGGACCTTTGTCAGCAAACTAATGTCTCTGCTTTTTAATACCCTGTCTAGGTTTGCCATAGCTTTTCTTCCAAGGAGCAAGCGTCTTTTATTTTGATGGCTGCAATCACAGTCTGCAGTGATTTTGGAGCCCAAGAAAATAAAATCTGCCACTATTTCCATTTTTCCCTATATGTTTGCCATGAAGTGATGGAATTGGATGCCATGATTTTCATTTTTTGAGTGTTGAGTTTTAACCCAGCTTTTTCACTCCCCTCTTTCACTTTCATCAAGAGGCTCTTCAGTACCTCTTCTCTTTCTGACATTAGGGTAGTATCATATGCATTCTGAAGTTGTTGATATTTCTCCTTGCAATCTTGATTCCAACTTGTGATTTATCCAGTCCAGCGTTTTGCATGATGTACTCTGCATAAAAGTTAAATAAGCCAGGTGACAACATACAGCCTTGATGTACTCTTTCCCAACTTTGAACCAGTTCATGTTTCCTTGGTTGCTCAGATGGTAAAGAATCTTCCTGTAATGCAGAAGACCCAGGTTTGATCCCTGGATTGAAAAGATTCCCCTAGAGAAGGGAATGGCAACCCACTCCAGTATTCTTGCCTGGAGAATCCTATGGACAGAGGAGCCTGGCGGGCTATAGTCCAGGGGTTGCAAAGAGTCAGACACAGCTGGGCAACAAACACTACTATTGTTCTATATCTGATTCCAACTGTTGCTTCTTGACTTGCATACAGGTTTCTCAGGGAGCAGGTAAGATGGTCTGGTATTTCGATCACTTTAAAAATTTTCCACAATTTGTTGTGATCTCCATATTCAAAGGATTCAGAGTAGTCAATGAAGCAGGAGTAGATGTTTTTTTGGAATTCTCTTGCTTTATCTATGATGTAGCAGATGTTGGCAATTTAATCTCTGGTTCCTCTGTCTTTTCAAAATTCAGCTTGTACATCTGAAAGTTCTCTGTTCATATACTGTTGAAGCCTAGCTTGAAGGATTTTAGCATTACCTTGCTAGCATGTGAAATAAGCATGATGGTATGGTAATTTGAACATTCTTTGGCATTGCTCTTCTTCAGGATTGGAATGAAAACTGACTTTTTCCCGTCCTGTAGCCATTGCTGTTTTTCAAATCTGCTAGCATATTGACTGCAGCATTTTACAGGCAATAACATGATCCCCAAATTCTATTTTTTTTCTTTTTTTATAATTATTCCTACTGGCTAGTGAAAGAGTAAAAGCTAAGTTGTGACAATTCATGTCATGGGATCATCTTGATCTCTGCAATCCATCTTGAGAAACAGCACAGCTGACAACTCCTTGCCCGTTGATACAACCACCAGTAATCCATATGCTGTTGTATATGCTGTTCTCTGATATATTATGCTTTCACTCTTCTGCCACATTTGAAGGTTGGGTGCCATGTTAGCTTGTGTGGGTGTCCAAGTGTGTCTTAAAATTCTAGTGCTTTCTCTCGTTCAAGTTCTATGGCATTTAGGGGAAGTGTAAATGCTTCCTGAGAATGCATCTGCCAAGTGATGGATTAAATAAGTAAAGAAATAGAAATGACATATCATGTAAAGCTCAATTCAAGTCCAACTGGGGTGTCTCCAAGAAGCAATTTTTTAAAATAAGTTTTAATCCATATTAAATTTGTATCTTAAAGTAAATGGTTACAGAGATAAATGGCTCTCTGTATATGAGAAAATAATTTACATAAACTAACTCTTAATCTGAAACATGCTTTCTCTAAAGTTCAAAGTAGTTGGTTGACAATGTTCTACCCTTCAATAAATTGCATCTTTAGGCTTCTGGATAATACATGTGTGTGTGTGTGTGTGTGTGTGTGTGTGTGTGTGTATACACATACATATATGTTTTTTTCCTATGTTGAGCCAGTGAGGTCTGGTTGAAGGCATATGAATTAAATTTTGAGGCCAGGGGTTAAAAATTTGTGTTTAGACAATGAGTGTTGTCTTCACTATTATAGGGAAAAACAACAACAACAACAACAACAGCATTGTCCCAAGGAGGAGATAACTAAATCTCCTAAATCAGCTAAATAAGGCAACTTTGTTTTCCAAGAGATAATATTTGACAGCCTAAGTAGATCGGGCTAATGAGGAGCCTTTAAATGCAGGATCTCGTGTAGGAGCCAGGAGATATTATTGTAATAATTATTTTCATTATATCAGAGTTCAAGCTTGTAAATTTAGGCTAATGGATAAATCGGACAGTGGACAAGAAGAATTGCCAGGAAAAGAGGATTAGAATAAAGAGTTTTCAGAGAAAAAGGAAATGAGCTAGAGGGTTACTGAATCTGGGCTCCTCTCTTTCTCTGTATGTGTGTGTATCTGTTTCCATAATATATGATTCTTTTCAATCTTCACCTCATAAACATTTCCTAGTCCAACTGTGTGAATAGAGCAGCAGGATTAGTTCCATTCACTCAATACATGCAGAAATAATAAGGCTCTACCACCTAGTCAAGAAGAAATATATCAGGTATGCTTTCCTGAAGCAGTGAGTCTTCTACTTTTATATGTAAGTTATATAAAACTCAGAATTCAAGGTTAAGGGTAAGTGATGAATGCTGGGAAAACTTATGGTAATCAGCATTATGATGGTAATGGGAGTGGTCATTAATGTTCAGATTTTACTTTGTCTCTCAGGCTCTGTTTTAAGTAAATGTCATATAATATATTTAATCTTCACAGTAACACTTTGGAATAAATACTATTATTGCTCCATATTTTACAGAAAAAAATGAAGCCTAAAATAGTTAAATTTTTTTCCTAATTAACAGAGCTAAGAGATATCAGGGAAGATTTAGCAGTGATTAAACAAACAAAAAATAAAGCTTTAAACTGAAATAGCTGGGACTTTGTGGTGGGAGAAAATAGCACCAATAAGCCTTGTACATTTCTGTAGTTTCTTCCCTCCCCGCACAAAGCAATACAGATCTCCCCTGTCTCCCCAGTGAACCTCTTTTAAAAGACATCCCTATCAGAGGGATGGAGCTTTCTGGAATCTCAATATCTAAGGTGAGACTGTGAGAACCTAATTCTGATTTTTTTTCTTGATGTATTTTACCACTCAGTGTAGAACGTAATTTTCACTAATTACAAAAGGATATTGGTGGTTAGAAGATGGTTTTGTTCTTCTTCAACTAGATTAGATATGCATCTAAATCTCAGTTATCGTAGTGGGATAGCTTAGACACTCTGCCCAACTACCTTGTTCTATTTTTCCACATTCTCATTTGATAACCCTGCAGTAAAGACTGAATGCAGGCAGTCTCAGAAGTTATAAGTTTTATACTTTATTTGTGGTAACTGTTCCTCCAAGACCACAGAGAATACACTACCAAGTTGTATCACACCTCAGGTTACTGATTCCTCCAAAGAGGGAGGAATTTGTGAATAGAGCAGCAGGATTAGTATCATTCACTCAATACATATTTACATATTCAAAACTAATATGTAAATTTATGTTTTCAGCATGTATCCTTTTCTGCTATTGACATGTTAGAGATTAGGCTTTATCTGACAATTATAAAACCTTGACATTAATATAGATTACATGTCAATATAAAATCTGGTGAGAATAGTGCTATCCAATAAATTTGATGGGAAGAGTTAAATTTCTTTCCATGTACCAGCATTGGAAATTATGTTTGATTGAAAAATGAGCATTCTCACTTACATGAGAGGCAGCAGATCTCAAGTAGTCATATATCAATAAATAGCTAATAACAGGCATTGTATATGTAATTAAATAATCATAACAATTATTCTTCTTCAATAGGACTGGAGTACCCTGTGTTCTGCAGCTGAGTAAATTATCGCATTTGATGGTTTCCTGTTTTATTCTAAAAAGCAAAGACTGTAAATAATGTAAGCTGTGAACTGTCACACAACTCAAGTCATTAGTAGAAGCAATATTTATAGAACCTCAAGGAAACCTAATATGACAGAAAAAGGAAAAAAGAAGAGAGCAAAATTGTGAATAGAAATATTAGTAGAAGTAGCAAGTAATACAGTTGATAAAATATAACAAAATCCAAATTGATTTTACATAAGCATTCTTCCAATAAATATATGTTTTGATGCTAGGAAGTTCTTTTATATTAATACTGGGTGAGATATTTTGGTGGAAAAGTATGTACTTAGTTTTAATATTATCTTTTATTGGCTGATGTACAAAAGTGTGTTTATATAAGAATAACAGGTTTCAGTCAGTCAGTTCAGTCGCTCAGTCGTGTCCGACTCTTTGCTACCCCATGAATTGCAGCACGCCAGGCCTCCCTGTCCATCACCAACTCCCAGAGTTCACTCAAACTCATGTCCATAATGTCGGTGATGCCATCCAGCCATCTCATCCTCTGTCGTCCCCTTCTCCTCCTGCCCCGGATCCTTCCCAGCATCAGAGTCTTTTCCAATGAGTCAACTCTTTGCATGAGGTGGCCGAAGTACTGGAGTTTCAGCTTTAGCATCATTCCTTCCAAAGAATACCCAGGACCAATCTCCTTTAGAATGAACTGGTTGGATCTCCTTGCGGTCCAAGGGACTCTCAAGAGTCTTCTCCAACACCACAGTTCAAAAGCATCAATTCTTCGGCACTCAGCCTTCTTCACAGTCCAACTCTCACATCCATACATGACCACAGGAAAAACCATAGCCTTGACTAGATGGACCTTTGTTGGCACAATATAATGTCTCTGCTTTTGAATCTGCTATCTAGGTTGGTCATAACTTTTCTTCCAAGGAGTAAGCATCTTTTAATTTCATGGCTGCAGTCACCATCTGCAGTGATTTTGGAGCCCAAAAAGGAGTAGGGCACAGGGGCTGACTCAGTATGCTTTTAGGGGGTCACTATTCAACTTACTGCAATCATCAACCAGATTTGAGGGAAAAAAAATTTCACATGTTGCTTACAATATATTCATCTTATGTGTAAAGTTGAAAGAAAAGGAATTAAAAATGATAGTATCATATAACAGAGAAGGATATGGCACCCCACTCCAGTACTCTTGCCTAGAAAATCCCATGGATGGAGGAGCCTGGTAGGCTGCAGTCCATGGGGTCGCCAAGAGTCGGAACTGAATGAGCGACTTCACTTTCACGTTTCACTTTCATGCATTGGAGAAGGACCTTGCAACCCATTCCAGTGTTCTTGCATGGAGAATCCCAGGGACGGGAGAGCCTGTTGGGCTGCCGTCTATGGGGTTGCACAGAGTTGGGCACAACTGAAGCGACTTAGCAGCAGTATCATATAAACACTAGCAAAAAAAGCCATAGTAAATTTATATCAGAAAATTAAGATTTTAAGACGAGAATTATTATTAAAGGTTGTTGTTGTTCAGTTACTGTGTCATATCTGATGGTTTGTGAACCCATGGACTATAGCATGCCAGGCTTCCCTGTCCTTCACCATCCTCTGGAGTTTGCTCAAACTCTTGTCTATTGAATCAGGGATGCCATCCAACCATCTCACCCCCTTCTCCTCCTGCCCTCAATCTTTCTCAGCATCAGAGTGTTTTCCAATGAGTCGGTTCTTTGCATCAGGCGGCCAAAGTATTGGAGCTTTGGCTTCAACATCAGTCCTTCTAATGAATATTCAGGGTTGATTTAGGATTGACTGGTTTGATCCCAAAAAAAGTAGAAGAAAGGAAATAATACTAGTAGAAGCAGAGACTTAAAAACAAAATATCAATACTTATCAAAAATCCCAAAGTTTGTTTCTACCAAGGCTAATAATATGATGAATCCAAGGTGAAACTGAAAAGGAGACAGAGATTGAGGCTATCAGAGGAGCCTCTGAATCACCAGGTGATAGGCAACCAGGTGGGGCAACCAGTTCTGAGGTGCCCATTTCTGGACTCTTCCTTCCTCTCCAGGCTGATTGCTTGTATCTACCCATAATGATTTCCTTTTTGCTCTTGATGTACCTCTAAGAATCATACCAGTTTAATAATGCTGGCCCAAGCTTTAATTTTTAATGTTGAGATGCAAAAGCATCCAAAACAAATACCATCTGAGTGAAAATGATACTTCTTTTAGATTCCTTAGGTCACCATAATGGAGAAGGCAATGGCACCCCACTCCAGTATTCTTGTCTGGAAAATCCCATGGATGGAGGAGCCTAGTAGGCTGCAGTCCATGGGATCGCTAGGAGTCGGACACGACTGAGTGACTTCCCTTTCACTTTTCACTTTCATGCATTGGAGAAGGAAATGGCAACCCACTCCAGTGTTCTTGCCTGGAAAATCCCAGGGACAGGGGAGCCTAGTGGGCTTCCATCTATGGGGTCGCACAAAGTTGGATATGACTGAAGCGACTTAGCAGCAGCAGCAGCAGCAGGTCACCATAAATCAATTTCAGTAGCAGAGTCTGTGTTTCTGCTGCAGAAACTTAGGATGATTCTAGTTAGGAGGGGATATAAATAAGGTTTACTAAAATTTATACAACTGAGTAGTCTAAATACAGGAACAGAGGGGAAAAATAGAATGAAAGTGTTGGTATAGTAGACACTGGGACTCCTTCAGATCACATTTCTAGGTCAAACCTGTTAAACTACATACATCTAAAGCTTATACTTTTCATGTCTCAAAATTTTCCTAAATAATCCTAACTAGATCATGAGGACCTTGTAGAACATGGAGTAAAATTTTTGTTTTTTTTCTAAATGTCAGGGGGAATCATTGGGAGGGATTTTGTGTAAAAGGTCATTTTGGCTCTTGTTTGGAGAAGGGGTATCATCAGCGTGAATGGAAGCGAGGAGACCATTCATGTAGCTGTAGCTGTTGTTGTGTAGTCACTAAGTAGTAGCTACACTCACCCAGCCAATCTCTGGGAGATAAATGTTCATGAAACTAATGAGTCTAAATGACTCTGACCCATGGCTATGTCAGATATGGAGTTACTTCCTCAAGCAGTGTTAATTAACCATCCTCTTGCTTAATTATCTTGGGGGAATCATTTTTCGTTCTGAAAATCATTTTTGAGAGACTACCTCTTCTTTTCTTTTTTCTTAAGCAGAGAGGAAACTGAAAATCGAAAGTCTTCTGTTTATAGCAAAAGTAATATGAAAGATGTTAGAAATCTTTCAGCTAGAAAAATAATTACCCCAAATCAAAGGCATGAAAATGCCGACTGGCTCTTATAAATGTATTTTAGGTCATGTAAATGGTGTTAAAAGTTGCAATTAAAAGATGGATTTTTCCCTCTGGGAAAGCTACATGCAGTTTTCAGCTACAGAAATGTCCTTTCTCTTTGAATCTGAGGCATCAATCTTTGCAAACGGGTAATCTGTTTTATACTACATGTAAGAATTGTTGCCCAGGTCAATGTCTTAGTTATGTAATGTGGGAAGAATCACCTTTTGTGCCTGATATATATTTTGTGTTAGGAATATTAGACTGAAATTGTTGGATGGCAGATGTTATGGATCTAATTCTGTATTTCCTTTCTGATTTCTAGAAAATTAGTTAACTCTAATTCATCAAAAATTATTCTCTAACATAATTTTTTCTCCACTTCTGTTGTAGGGTTTTAAGATTATTTTAAGAAACATCTTTGCTTCTACACTCATTATACAATTTTAAAGGACTAAGTTTTAATCATTTTTTGCCTGGAGTTCTTGGTCATTCTTTATTATAGTAAGCCTTCAGGTTATATTTTATTTGTGAAGTAAACTCTAAAGCAACTTTGAATAACCTCTAAGAAACATTTGGCTTTAGGAACTAGAAAGACTTTTTCCATATTCTTATTTTACAGAGTTCTGATGTATCAATTATCAGTGCAATGCTTCATGAGCATGACTTTCATGCAGTCATTAATAAACACTGAACAGCATTTATGTAACAGGTACTGTGTTAAGTTCTCGGCATGCAGTAGCCAACAAAACTGATGGGATTCTTACTCCCAAGGAGCCTTCAATTTAGTGTGAGCCAAAGTCCATTCATCCAAGTTTCCTCACTCTGCTGAGCTCCAGTAAGATGTAGAGAAGCCACCAGGCACTGCATTTAAGAGTTTCTACTTTATTTTGAAGATGAAACTCTGATATTTCCTCTGTGGCCTTAGATTTGCACATGCATTGCCTTTGGGCCAGGTGTCAAGTTGTGACTATGAGACATTGGCTTTTAAATGGTTTTAAAATATTTTTTTAAAAATTAGACCCATAGATTTTGAGTTTCTGTTTTGCCTGTCAGGCATTTAAATGTGTGGGTACCTATGTACATGTGTGTGTATATATTTGCTTACCCGCTTTCTGCCTATTCAGTGACCCCTAAAAGAGATCAATGTGATCCATTTACAAATATGGTAGCTATTTTGAGTATAAAAGATGTAACCTCAGGAAGAATTTATTTTTTTCTTAGAGCAGAACTCTATACTCATTTCCCTTCTCTGGGGACACAGTGAATAATGTGTGAGAGTTAGGAAGTAATTAAGAGTAATGACAATGTCAACCCTAGGACAAGTGATAAATCTTAGTTTGTTTATGACTTAGAAACTTTATTAATGTTTAGTCAAAAGACTACTTCTGAGTAGTCAAAAGATATTACTACTTCTGAGTAGTCTAAAATATGCTAGAGTGATATTTAAGCTTCAGAAATGGAGAAATAGACTACCAAAATATATGTTCAAAAATTTCCTCCCAGGAAGCATAAAATAAACTTTGATAGTCCACAAATTATTTTAGAGCACATACAAATTCTAGACTTTTCTACAATATTTTACTTACCTTTAAATATGTGTATGTCCTTGGTGCCTACAGTGTATACTGAAGTTGTAGTTCCCACTCTCGGTGATCATGGGGAAGTGTGATGAAGACACTAAAACATAAATAACTACAAAAATGTGATTAGTACAAAAATAGCATTCTATACAAAGTGCTGTGGAGTTACAAAAGTTGTGATACTCAAATTGGTCCTAGGGAAGGAAATGCGACGTCAGCCCTAGAGCTTTCAATTTATTATCCTGTTGTGGGATCCAGCTTAGGCATTTGCTTTGAAGTTTCAATGATATGTCTATATGGAGCCACAGATTGGGAACCACAGATCCATCTTGCTGAGTTTCCTTGCTCTTGGCAGTAGCAGTTTTATGATTATCCCAGAGAATAGGGCTTGTTATAATGCATATTTCTGGTAACCATCCCTAAGAACTTTGACTCGGTATGTCTGTGGAGGGATATAGACATGTATATTCTTAATAAGCTATTTCTGTGATTTTTCTGTAGGGGAATCTAAGAACGTACTTTGAAAAACAATTGCACTGGGGCTTGAGGAATCTCAAGTGGTGCCAACTAAAGGGTTTCCTGGATTTTAGAAATTTATAACATTAAGAGGAGATTCGACAGTAAAAGATGTTTTTAGGAATAATAGAAGAGAGATTTCATACATGTGCCAAAGTACACACTGGTTTTAAAACAGTGCTTTCATGTTGGAAGGGACTTCTAAGGTGATTTGATCCAATAAAAGGTATTGATATCACGACATCACAAATGAATGGCCATGTAAAATTGGCTGAAATTCTCTTGGGGAGTTTCTTACATCGCTGTCCATTTGTACATAACTCCAGCTGTCCACCTAAACTGACAATGCAAGTGAAGTGTTAGTGACTCAACCATATCTAACACTTTGTGACCCCATGGACTGTAACCCACCAGGTTTCTCTGTAAATAAAATTTTCTAGGCAAGAATACTGGAGTGGGTAGCCATTTCCTTCTTTAGGAGATATTCCCGAGCCAGGGATCAAATCTGGATCTCTTGCATTGCTGACAGATCCTTTACTGTCTGAGCCACCAGGGAAGCCCAAGCTGACCATCAGTTCAGTCGCTCAGTCATATCTGACTCTTTGTGACCCCATGGACTGCAGCATGCCAGGCCTCCCTATCCATCAACCACTCCCAGAGCTTGCTCAATCTCATGTCCATTGAGACAGTGATGCCATCCAACCATCTCATCCTCTGTCATCCCCTTCTCCTTCTGCCTTCAATCTTTTCCAGCATCAGGGTCTTTTCAGATGAGTCAGTTTTTCACATCAGGTGGCCAAAGTATTGGAGCTTCAGCTTCACCATCAGTCCTTCCAATGAATATTCAGGGCTGATCTCTTTTAGGATGGACTGGTTGGATCTCCTTGCAGTCCAAGGGACTCTCAAGAGTCTTCTCTGACACCACAGTTCAAAAGCATCAATTCTTTTGCAGTCAGCTTTCTGTATAGTCCAACTCTCACATCCATACATGACTACTGGAAAAAACATAGCTTTGACTAGACTGAGCTTTGTCAGCAAAGTAATGTCTTTTAATATGCTGTCTAGATTGGTCATAGCTTTTCTTCCAAGGAGCAAGCATCTTTTAATTTCATGGCTGCAGTCACCATTTGCAGTGATTTTGAAACCCAAGAAAATGAAGTCCATCATTGTTTCCATTGTTTCCCCATTTATGTACCATGAAGTGATGGGACCAGATGCCATGATCTTAGTTTTCTGAATGTTGAGTTTTAAGCCAGCTTTTTCACTCTTCTCTTTCACTTTCATCAACAGGCTCCTCAGTTCTTCTTCACTTTCTGCCATAAAGGGGGATGTCACCTGTGTATCTGAGGTTATTGATACTTCTCCCGGCAATCTTGATTTCAGCTTGTGCTTCATCCAGCCGGGCATTTTGCATGATATACTTACTCTGTGTATAAGTTAAATAAGCAAGGTGACAATATACACCCTTGATGTACTCCTTTCCCAATTTGAAACTAGCCTGTTGTTCCATGTCTGGTTCTTAATCTTGCTTCTTGACCTGCATACAGATTTCTCAGGAAGCAGGTAAGGTGGTGTGGTATTCCCATCTCTTGAGGAATTTTCCACAGTTTTTTTGTGATCTACACAGTCAAAGGTGATGATATCTACCAATAAATACCTTTTGTACTATGGCTCTTGACAATAGTAAACAAGCCAACTTCTTCCTCCCTATGGCCCTCTGTATGTTAAATATATTTATTGACCATCTTTTTCATGATACTTTGAAATATGTCATTCTCAGAAAGTGTCTTCTTAAATGCTCCTAGGAGAGCAGGGTTACTGATGGTTTTTATGCCCATATCCACTGCTACCTTCTGTAAGTACACTTCCTGAGAACACTTAGTTTAGTACATTTACAAAATAGTAGGAAATCAACCTGAATTAGAACTCGAAGAAATGAGTGGTTTTCTGTGGATTCCTTCAAATCATTGCCTGACATGAGGAGGAAACTCATTCATTCCATCAGAAACTGAGTGATCCAGAATCATATAACCAAGTCTAATCTGCCTGAAATCCCTCTCAGAATTGGTTTTCAAGTATACTTGAATGAGATATGTCATAATTCTGAAAGATGGTCAGTGGTAGGAGGGGGAAGAAAAATTACAAAAGTTGAGTTGCTTCCGTGTATTAAGGCTTTACCTCTAGGGCTTTCCTAGTGGCTTGGACAGTAAAGAATCTGCCTACAATGCAGGAGACTCAGGTTTGATCCCTACATCAGGAAGATCCCCTGGAGGAGGAAATTGCAACCCCCTCCAGTATTCTTGCCTGGAGAATTCCATGGACAGAGGAGTCTGGTGGGCTATAGTCCATGGGGTTGCAAGAGTCAAACACGACTGAGTAACTAACGTACACATGCACAAGGCTTTACCTCTACTCCACACCCAAAGCCATGTGTCTGGATTGTCATATTCTGATTCCAGAGAATTTCACTTAGCCCCAGAGGTGATAAATTGATCATTTCATGGTATATAGTCTCTATTGGTTTAGCAAAGCAGAAAGCATAATCTACTTGGTGAATCTTTGATTTGCAAAGTTGTTTTTCTAAAAGCTGTGGCAGGTATATAGATAGATAGATAGATAGATCTATCAGACATTCTCTCTTCCTTTCCTCCATGTCCCCCTAGTCTTTTTAAATAAGTCTTCATCCTTGTTCGTACATAATATATATAGATACATTATGTACATTGTATCATGTATCAAGTCTTCATCCTTGTTCGTACATAATATATATAGATACATTATGTACGAACAAGGATGAACAAGGATGAAGACTTATTTAAAAAGACTAGGGGGACATGGAGGAAAGGAAGAGAGAATGTCTGTTCTATGATTTGTGCAGTAAGAAAAGGTGTTGCAAAAGAAGAACTGGGAACTAGGGTTAAAACAAAAAAAAAAAAGAAGATCTAAAATCTAAGGAAAAAATTTCCTATTCCTGATGAAAATTTTTTTGCTGATCAGTCTGCCAAGGTGGCTAGCAGTGAAGTGGGAAGTGGGAGATGTGGGCAGACAACTGTAGAACTAAAGATCTGGATGATCCTTCTTTCTATACCATGCATTATATATATATGTCTGAACTTGCTTGGTAAGATGGTCAACTAATCACTGCTGCACATTATCCATAATGATGTTTAATCCACTCAGGACACACCTCCAATTTATTTTATGAATTACTACTTTCTCATGGCACCCAAATCCTTCTGTGATGATGCTACAAAAACACCTTCCTCCAAAACTGTGCTGTACTAGATATCTCAGGGCACCAGAGCCAGAGATTTTTGTCTTTGCTGTGCCATGAACATGGTGCTGCTACTGCTAAGTCGCTTCAGTTGTGTCCGACTCTGTGCGACCCCATAGACAGCAGCCCACCAGGCTCCCCTGTCCCTGAGATTCTCCAGGCAAGAACACTGGAGTGGGTTGCCATGGTAGTCTCATTCATACCTCCAGCCATTGTTCTTGCTGATCTTTTACCAGGCAGATTACTGAGTCTATTAATAATATCCTATTGAAGATCTACTTATTTTTCATGATACAGTGTTACAATGATACATCATACAATGTCCATGATACAATGTCCATGAAACCCTTCTTGAATTTTTAATAATTGCTGAATTTATAAAACTTTTATTAGATAACAGGCTTTGTACCGTGTGTTGAATATATTATTATATATCCTAATTTTGAATATATTATTATCTTAATCTTTATATCCATTCCATAAAATAAAGCATTATTTTTCTTATTATAGGACAGGGACTGGAAATTAAGACAAGTTTTGTTTCTCCTTATTGTCACCAAGTTTATAGGGGTTGACTTGGAATTTGGGCTTAAATCTGCAGATACAAGAGTCAACACTCATCTTCATTGTCCTTTATCACCTTTTATTATTACTCCTCCCTCTGTTTATCTTTACCCAAATGTACTTTTGCCTCTATTTAGTACACATTCCAACTTTGAATACAAAGAGTTGGTTGCAGGTCCTTATCCTTTCTCTGCTATTAGCAGTTCTTTCTCATTTCCCCATCATCTTTCTCAGTGAGAGAAAGAGCTGTACCCAATAAATATTTATTGAACTCAAGATGAGGGACCCACTCTGGGAAATAGTGAAGGACAGGGAAATCTGGCATGCTATAGTCCATGGGATCGCAAAGAGATGGACACAACTTAATGAATGAACAACAACAATAATATAGGACCAATGGCTAAGACTTTTGCTTCTGGCTATGATGTAGAAGCCTGTGTCAGAATAACTCACAGTAACAGAAATACAAAAGGAAGTCATTTAGCTAGAAGGAAAATAATCTCAGATGAAAGAGGAAGCAAATTAAATGTAAAGTGGGGGTGGGGGGAATGTAAGTAAATCTAAATAAATACAGGTTGTCTAAAACTATAAGGATAATGATTGTGAGTTTTAAGATATGTTGTAAGAATTGTAAAAATATTTTTATTGTTGGAAAATTGTAAAAGTAATCATATATTATATTCTTCAATAAGACAATGCAGGAGCTGACCATCTCTTCAAACACAAACTACTCAACTGATGCTCTGGATCCCAACTCCCTTTCAGCTTTTATGGACCTCCTCCATGTATCTTCCACTATTGCCTCATTATTCCCCACATTTCACCAGCAATAGGACATGCAAAATCTTTTCCATAGTTTATTAAAAGTATACTTGTGGCGGATTCATCTTGATGTATGGCAAAAGCAATACAATATTGTAAAGTTAAACAAAATAAAATTAAAATTAAAAAAAAGAAAAAAAAAAAAAAGTAAACCAGTCAAAACTAAAACCACAGTAACTACTTTCAAGCCCATACTTCCTTCTAGCTACTTCCTTTTCATTTCTTATTCTCAGGTGAATCTCTCAAATGACGTGTCCTCACTCTTATTCTTCTTTTTCACCACCCATTCCCTACTCAACCCACTTGAATATTTATATAACCCTTTCTACTCCAGTAGAACTGCCCTCACAAAGGTCAACAGTGGCTTTCCCTTTTGTAAAGACAAAATACATTTCTGGATCCTCACTTTAATATCTCAAGAACATTTGATTCATTTGAGAACATCATCCTTTTAAAATCATGTTTCCTTTGGATGTACTAATTCACAAACTCTTGGTTTTCCTATTTTGAACCTGTTTCATTTCGGTCTCAATTTTTTTTCCTACTCACCTTTAAATTTTCTACTTTAATTTACATGTTTTTGTTACTTATTGATGTATAAATTACATATAGTTCTGGGCTTAATTTTAACCCTTCAAAATCCATATGTTGAAGTACTAACTCCCTGTACTTTGAATGTGACAATATGGTAAAATGTGGTCCTATGGGTTGGTCCTAATGCAATATGACTGATGTTCTTTTATTAGAAGATAAATATAGGTACAGATACATGTAGGTATCAGATAAGGACGCAGCAAGAAGGCTGCTGCTGCTGCTGCTGCTGCTAAGTCACTTCAGTTGTGTCTGACTCTGTGTAACCCCATAGACGGCAGCCCACCAGACTCCCCGTCCCTAGGATTCTCCAGGCAAGAACACTGGAGTGGGTTGCCATTTCCTTCTCCAATGCATGAAAGTAAAAAGTGAAAGTGAAGTCACTCAGTCATGTCTGACTCTTAGCGACCCCATGGACTGCAACCTACCAGGCTCCTCCATCCATGGATTTTCCAGGCAAGAGTACTGGAGTGGGGTGCAATTGCCTTCTCTGAGCAAGAAGGCAGTCATCTTTAAAACAGGGAGAGAGGCATCAGAAGAAATCAGCCCTGCTAACATCTTGATCTTAAACTTTTAAGACTCTGGAGGAATTATGTTTGATGTTTTAGTAAGGGTCAGGCCACTTCTGGTTTGTCCCTCTTTCTCATACAGAGAATTCCCTGACTTGTTATTTGAATCCTGGAGCATCTCTGTTTCATTATCTCCAAAAAGAATAAATGATATTCAGCTCCACCCTTCAGACATTTTGAACTTTGCTCTGTAGCCTCTTTCTTTGAAACTTCAGTAAGCAAATCTGAGGGAGATCCAAAAATGTTCTTGAAGTAGGTCTCTCTCTCTGGCAAGATTTTGCCTATGAAGCACTAAAAGATTATAGAAGGTTTTCTTCTTCTTCTGCATTTTGGAAGATGCTTTCTAGTCCTCAAACCTCCTGATCATTCCCCGGCTGCTCTTTCAAGGCTCTCTGAGTTTTCAGTCTGTTTCCAAGGGTTTTATTTCTCTGCCCAGAGTTTGCTGATCTTTTCAACTATTTTATTAAATGTGTGTGAACCAAAATTGATACTAAGTCCATGACCAATTTCCAAGGTGGTGCTAGTGGTAAAGAACTCCCCAGCCAATTTAGGAGATGCAGGTTAGATCCCTGGGTTGGGAAGATCCCCTGGAAAAGAGCATGGCAACCCACTCCAGTATTCTTGCCTGGAGAATCCCATGGACAGAGAGCCTGGTGGGCTATAGTCCGTGGGATCACAAAGAGTTGGACACGGCAGCAGAAGCTTAGTACTCATGCATGCCGTGACCAAACTGTACAAAGCCCTCAGTCTTGAACACGGCCAGTGATAGCCAACCCGATTTGGATGGGCCCCCTTGCCTCTGAGATTTCAATTCATTTGTGCCTATGGCTCACATGGTGCTCTAATCACAAATATGATTTGTGTGCTCTATACAGATTTTTCTATTCGTTGTAGTGGGTATATTAGGTGGCTTATTCAACTTTCTACATCTACATGGAAGCAAAGGGCATCTGCTAGGATACTAAAGTTTGGAGCCTCTTGGGATTTAAGTATTGATGCTCTTTTGCTTATACATTTTTCCTTATTGATCACATCTTTACAAGATTTTACATTTATTTTGCCAGATAAGATCCATCATCTGAGCTCAATATTGTTTCATAAAATGGCATCTATAGCCCGATCTCTGTTATGTTACAAAGCTCCTTAAACTTTTCAAATCCAAAATTAAACACATGTTATTTCCCCGTAGGGGGCTCTTGCATGTTTTGGTGAATAGTGGCATCATGCAGCCTGTAGCATTTACATTCACTGCCCAGAAGCCTGGGAGTGTTCTTTGACTTCTCCCTCACTTATACTCCCCTGGGGCATCACAAGTCATTATCATTTTACCATATTTCTTCACTGCATCCAGTTCTCTGTGTGTATACTATCTTCCTCCTGGTCCTTGCTTCCATCATTGCTCACTTCAACTTTTGCGATAGCCATATAGCTCTTCTTGCCTCTGTTCTTGATTTTCACAATTGTGACAAGTGTTTGTTTCCTCTGTCCAGGCTGCTATAATAGTACTACAGACTGGGTGACTTATAAACATCAGAAATTTATTTCTTAGAGTTCTAGAAGCTGGAAAACCTAAGATCAAGTTGCACTGGTAACTTTGGTGTCTAATGAAACTACTTCCTGGTTTTCACTGTGTTCTCACAGGCTGAGTGAGTGAAGGACCTTTCTGGGGTCAGATTTATAAGGGCACTAATCTCATTGCCTTCATGATCTAAACATTTCCCAAAGTCTCCATCTCCTAAGACCATTAGACTAGGGATTATATTTCAATACGTGAATTTTGGAAGGGGACACAAATATTCAGTCTATAATACTTTAGTGTCTTATAAGTAATGTTTTTACTTGACCCAATTTACTTATGGCTCGCAATTTTTCATTATAATATGTATATAATATTTTAAAAAGGCATTAAATCTCTGTGTGATTCAACAAACAGGTTGATTAGCAGCACTCTTTGCTTTACCTTGCTTTATTCAGCTTCAGTTTGAGTGTTTGGGGAGTTTTTTGCTATTGATAATTCACTTAAGTAATCTCCACTTCAAAGATTTTCATATATGTTGTTACCCTGAATTAAACACTTTTCTCTACTTTATATCAAGAGGATCAGATCAGATCAGATCAGATCAGTCGCTCAGTCATGTCCGACTCTTTGCGACCCCATGAACCGCAGCACGCCAGGCCTCCCTGTCCATCACCAACTCCCGGAGGTCACTCAGACTCGCATCCATCGAGTCAGTGATGCCATCCAGCCATCATTCTCTGTCGTCTCCTTCTCCTCCTGCCCTCAATCCCTCCCAGCATCAGAGTCTTCTCCAATGAGTCAACTCTTCGCATGAGGTGGCCAAAATACTGGAGTTTCAGCTTTAGCATCATTCCTTCTAAAGAAATTCCAGGATTGATCTCCTTCAGAATGGACTGGTTGGATCTTCTTGCAGTCCAAGGGACTCTCAAGAGTCTTCTCCAACACCACAGTTCAAAAGCATCAATTCTTCGGCACTCAGCCTTCTTCACAGTCCAGCTCTCACATCCATACATGACCACAGGAAAGACCATAGCCTTGACTAGGCGAACCTTTGTTGGTAAAGTAATGTCTCTGCTTTTGAATATGCTATCTAGGTTGGTCATAACTTTCCTTCCAAGGAGCAAGCGTCTTTTAATTTCATGGCTGCAGTCACCATCTGCAGTGATTTTGGAGCCCAGAAAAACAAAGTCTGACACTGTTTCCACTGTTTCCCCATCTATTTCCCATGCAGTGATGGGACCAGATGCCATGATCTTCGTTTTCTGAATGTTGAGCTTTAAGCCAACCTTTTCAAGAGGATAGCTCCTACCTATTTTTTAGTTCTAAAGTAAGTGTCACCTTCTTGGAAGAGCCTTTCATGAGTCTGTGTCCTAAGGCTGATATTTCTCTCTCATACATGTTATACTCCCCTTTACTCCTCTATGACATTATCGAGAAAGGGTTTCTTTTTTATAGAGAAAATGTCCAACATAAACAAAAGAGAAAATAATACGATAAGCCACCATACACTCATTATCCAGATTCAAAAATGGCCAATTTTATTTCATCTGCTATGCCAAAGCCTTTGACTGTGTGGACCACAATAAACTGTTGAAAACTCTTCAAGAGATGGGAATACCAGACCACTTGACCTACCTCTTGAAAAACCTGTATGCAGGTCAGGAAGCAACAGTTAGAACTGGACATGGAACAAGACTGGTTTCAAATAGGAAAAGGAGTACGTCAAGGCTATATATTGTCACCCTGCTTATTTAACTTATATGCAGAGTACATCATGAGAAAAGCTGGGCTGGATGAAGCACAAGCTGAAATCAAGATTGCCGGGAGAAATATCAATAACCTCAGATATGCAGATGACACCACCCTTATGGCAGAAAGTGATGAAGAACTGAAGAACCTCTTGATGAAAGCAAAAGAGGAGAGTGAAAAAAGTTGGCTTGAAGTTCAACATTCAGAAAACTAAGATCATGGCATCCGGTCCCATCACTTCATGGAAAATAGATGGGGAAACAGTGGAAACAGTGGCTGACTTTATTTTTCTGGGCTCCAAAATCACTGTAGATGGTGACTCCAGCCTTGAAATTAAAAGATGCTTACTCTTTGGAAGGAAAGTTATGACCAACCGAGACATCATATTAAAAAGCAGAGACTTTACTTTGCCAAAAAAAGTCTGTCTAGTCAAGGCTATGTTTTTTCCAGTGGTCATATATGGATGTGAGAATTGGACTATAAAGAAAGTTGAGCACTGAAGAATTGATGCTTTTGAACTGTGGTGTTGGAGAAGACTCTTGAGAGTCCCTTGGACTACAAGGAGATCCAACCAGTCCATCCTACAGGAGATCAGCCCTGGGTGTTTACTGGAAGGACTGATAGTGAAGCTGAAACTCCAATACTTTAACCACCTGATGCAAAGAGATAACACATTGAAAAAGACCCTGCTGCTGGGAAAGATTGAGGGCAGGAGGAGAAGGGGACGACAGAGGATGAGATGGTTGGATGGCAACACTGACTCAATGGACATGGGTTTGGGTGGACTCCGGGAGTTGGTGATGGACCAGGAGCCCTGGTGTGCTGCAATTTGTGGGGTCACAAAGAGTTGGACACGACTGAGCGACTGAACTGAACTGATACCTAATATCCCCTTTCCTCACTTTTACTATTTTGACATAAATTCTATAAACATTGCAATATGTATATTGAAAGATCCTTATCTTATGCCATTAATCACATATAAAAATCTACAGTATTTTCAATATTTTCATAGTATTATAAAATACCTAGTCATTATTTCTTTGTCTGTGACCCCCTTTTTCTCTCTCATCCCAGTTTATTTGAATCAGGATTCTAAGCATGAACCAGAAAACAAGAACACTTTACATTGGATTGGCATCTTTTTAAAATGTTTTTATACGTGATTCTTTTATTTTGTTGTTGGCTTTGCCATTTATTTTTTGAAGAATCATGAGTTATTTGCCATGTTAACTTCTCCAATTCTTTCACTGCACTCTATAATGACATTTAACATATTCCTTTCTCTTTGGTTTTGATATTTTGGGAAAACTGTGACCCAGGTAGTCTCATGTGCTTTCATCAGGAGGTACATTATTCTATTGCAACCTTTCTTTGTGAGCTCAATTTTCACTGATTTGTGTGATCATTATCCTAGGCTATTTTTCCATGTATTGTATATTCCACAAGGGCAGAAACTATTCCAGTCCTATGTCTGATAGAATACCTGTCATTAATAATGTGTTCAGTGTATCCTTAATTGACTGAGTGAATGAGAATATATAGCCTGATCTTTTAATTTATTGCATTGCCATACAGCATTTGCCTCCATGTGGATTTTTGGGTTGCTACTGTGACAAACTCTCATAAGTTACTTCCTGGGCTGGACTGAAACTGTTGTCACATTGTATATCAATGGACTTTTTAACAGATGCTTTCAATCAATCATGCACTTTTCCCACACTACAGAGAACTATCAGCTGATGAAGGATTTCAAAGCATGTTAACCTCCAGAATTTAATAACTCTAAATCTGAAAATGGTGATCAAGAAAGTAAGTCAATGCACTTTTCAGCTGTAGTGCTTTTCGTCCAAACTGCTCCTAGTTAATCCATGCCAGTGTTGTTGTGGCCTTTAAACCTGAACTGACTGGAACTGCTTGAAACTAAGTTTACAACATGATGCAAGCTTTGTGGCTTACAGTTTAATATACTCCACACTAGTGGTGCTTTTTTTTACGTCAGTTAGACATAAAGAATTTCCATGATTGAAGGTAAAAGTAAACATTGTGTGCCTTTATTGCTTCTGTTGTTTGATCTATATGCTGTCAACTAAACACAAACATAATATTTTTTCAACCTTTTCTTAGATATGTTTTATTTTTTGCTTTTTTCCTCTTTGTCTACAAAGACAGGACAAAGTAAAAAAGAAGCCCACTACCCTGCTGTTGTAGGCCCATTTCATATGTTGATATAAATAATGTGAACAGAAGTCATTTGTCAAAAATACATTTATTGGAACTAGAATTACTTTATGTGCAGAGACTGCTGGATTGGTTTGCCAGCTCTTACTAAATAATTAATCAAATCTTGATTTGCTAGAAATATAATACAAAAGGAACACATAATAAAATTAAGCAATGTTCTTCTATCTTGTAATAGTATTTTGAAGAAAATGTAATTATACCTCATTGCTATACTATTATGTAGAATTCAGTAATCAAATATGCACAGCCATAATTCAAACTAGACATAATAATCAGTGGTTATATTTTATGAATACTCTTAATTTCAAAACTGTTTCCAGTCAAACCCATCACCCCTTCCCAGGTTTCTCTCCTTCTTATGAAAACAAATAATAAAAAATAATCCTCTTTGATAAAGATAGAACCTTTGGTTTCCTCCTAATATAGCTCCAGGTACTGAGGAACCATATTTTACTTACCTGTGAAATGCTACATTAAGTTATATTTTATCCTGTATTTCTGTAAAAACCACTGGAATCTCCCTCTAACCCAGCCATTGAAATTAAAATTCATTAGTCTTCCTGAAAATTAAAGAAAAAATGTAAAGCATTTTTAAAAATTATTATAATTCCTGCCACCGAGGAACAAAACAAACTTTTCTATTAATAGATTTATTATATTAATTTAAGAAATGGTGATGAATACATCCCCTTTGTAAAAACTCATTGGGAAATTTTCTTGCAACTTTGTTTCTGAGACCTACTTTTAAATCTCTGAAATGTTCAACTTTAAATCTTGTGAACTCTATAATTCACAAGCTAACCATATTTTCTCTTTTCTTTAGTTATTGGGCAAATTTGAAGTCAAGCTGTGGCCCATCTAGAATTTGAGCATGATCTTTCACCCATCTTTTGAATATTCACCACCCTTAACTTGGGAGTGGATAGTTTCCTATCTTTATGTTTTTGTTTGTTTTAAATTCTAGTATTCTTTCATATTACTTATGAAAATTAGAAATGTAAATCCCAAGGTATGTTATCTTACTTTACACAGTTACTGTCTTTGAACTAGTTGTAAGAGTCTTATATTTTTTATTCTATGTCCCATTTCAATTTATTCTATCAAGTCTCTTTAGGGAAATTTATTTTTTGCTTATTGAGTTTGATGTTTCCATTCCATGATTTGTATTTTCCTGATTCCTTGATAATTCTTAGTGCTTTTTGTTTGTTTGCTCATTTGTTTTGCTTTAAAAATCATTTTCAGTGTAGTCTCTTGCATAATTTCTTTAGTTGTTTTTCTGCAGATCTCATTTTTTATGCCGTCTTACTTTCAGAATCACTTTAATTTTTTGTATCTTTTGACAGCTATGATTTTCATTGTCTAGCATGTTTTCTATAATTGAATGAATTTTTGTAATTTCATGGATAAGAAGGATGTATCAGCTCAGTTTGCTGTCTTAATTCAGTCTCCCTCAATCATTACTTTTTATTCTGCTGAAGGAGGGGTCTTTCATTTGAGGATATTTGTATACCCATTGCTAGACTGTCTATTCTGTTTGTGTTTATTGTCTCAAAATACCAGGCTCTATGATCACCTTCGAAGAAGGCGATGGCACCCCACTCCAGTACTCTTGTCTGGAAAATCCAATGGACGGAGGAGCCTGGTAGGCTGCAGTCCATGGGGTCGCTAAGAGTCAGACACAACTGAACGACTTCACTTTCACTTTTCCCTTTCATGCATTGGAGAAGGAAATGGCAACCCACTCCAGTGTTCTTGCCTGGAGAATCCCAGGGACGGTGGAGCCTGGTGGGCTGCCGTCTATGGGATCGCACAGAATCGAACACGACTGAAACGACTTAGAAGCAGCAGCAGCCGCATGATCACCTGAGATTTATAGTAAGTCTTGAAATTGAGTAGTTTGCCCTCCATCCTTGTTATTCTTCTTCCAGGTGTTTTGTTTGTTAGTTTGCTTCGTTTTCTGCCTTTCCGTACAAATTTTAATAACAGTTTGTTGACATCTACAAAAGAGCTTGATGGGATGTTGATTGTGATTGAATTGAAGCCATAGACCAAGATGGGGTTAATTAACATTCATTTTAACAACATTGAGTGTTAGAATTTAATGACTATAGAATATCTCTCCACTTATTTAGCTATTATTTGATTTCTTTACCAGAGTTTTATGGCTTCATAAATACTGATCCTAAAAATAGTGTTAAATTTATACTAAATATTTCATTATGGATGCTAATATAAATGATATTGTGTGTTTTAATTTCAGGTTACAATTAGTTTTTGCTGATTTAAAAGCAATAGACTTTTTAATAGTATTCATCTGTCCCGTAGCCTTGCTATAAAATTTCCTTAGTTGCAGGAATTATTCCTTGATTTTCAGGGATTTTCAACAGTCATATCATCTGCAGACAAGACCAACTGGATTTTCTCATGTGCGATTTGCATATTGTTTATTTCCTTTTCTTGTTTCATTGAATTAGTTAGGTCTTCCACCTACAATGTTCATCACAGGCAAAGAAGAGTACATCCTTACCTTGTCCCCAGTCAAGCATTCAGCCTGTAATCATTAATACAGTATTAGCTGAATGTTTCTATAAATGTTACTTACAAGTTGAGGAAATTTCCCTCTATTGCTACCTTGTTGAGTGTTTTTATCATGGATGGATAAACTTTGTCAAACAGTTTTATGCATCACATAATATCATTATATTTTTCTTCTCCAGCCAGTTGAATTGATGATTAAATTGTGTTTGAAGTTTGAATAAGTCTTGTATACCTGGAATAAAGCACAATTGATCATAATGCATAATTATTTTAATGCACTATTAGATGCAATTTGACAGTATTTTATTGAGATTTTGGCATATATGCTTAAGAGATACTGGTATGTAATTTTTTATGATGAGTAGCCATCATGGTCAACAAAAGAGTCCGAAATGCAGTACTTGGATGCAATCTCAAAAATGAGAGAATGATCTTTGTTCGTTTACAAGGGAAACCACTCAATATCACAGTAATCCAAGACTATTCCCCAACCAGTAATGCTGAAGAAGCTGAAGTTGAATGGTTCTATGAAGACCTACAAGACCTTTTAGAACTAACAAACACCCAAAAAAGATGTCCTTTTCATTATAGGGGACTGGAATGCAAAAGTAGGAAGTCAAGAAACACTTGGAGTAACACGCAAATTTGGCCTTGGAATACGGAATGAAGCAGGGCAAAGACTAATAGAGTTTTGACAAGAGAACGCACTGATCATAGCAAACACCCTCTTCCAACACCACAAGAGAAGACTCTACACATGGACATCACCAGATGGTCAACACCAAAATCAGATTGATTATATTTTTTATGGCCAAAGATAGAGAAGCTCTATACAGTCAGCAAAAACAAGACAGGAGCTGACTGTGGGCACAGATCATGAGCTCCTAATTGCCAAATTCAGACTTAAATTGAAGAAAGTAGAGAAAACCACTAGACCTTTCAGATATGACCTAAATCAAATCCCTTATTATTATACAGTGGAGGTAAGAAATAAATTGAAAGGACTAGATCTTATAGAGTACGTGATGAACTATTGAATGAGGTTCGTGACATTGTACAGGAGACTGGGATCAAAACCATCCCTATGGAAAAGAAATGCAAAAAATCAAAATGGTTGTCTGGGGAGGCCTTACAAAGCGCTGTGAAAAGAAGTGAAGTGAAAAGCAAAGGAGAAAAGGAAAGATATAAGCATCTGAATGCAGAGTTCCAAAGAATAGCAAGAAGAGATAAGAAAGCCTTCATCAGCGATCAATGCAAAGAAATAGAGGAAAGCAACAGAATGGGAAAGACTAGAGATCTCTTCAAGAAAATTAGAGATACCAAGGGAACATTTCATGCAAAGATGGGCTCAATAAAGGACAGAAATGGTATGGACCTAACAGAAGCAGAAGATATTAAGAAGAGGTGGCAAGAATACACAGAAGAACTGTACAAAAAAGATCTTCACGACCCAGATAATCACGATGGTGTGATCACTGACCTAGAGATAGACATCCTGGAATGTGAAGTCAAGTGGGCCTTAGAAAGTATCACTACGAACAAAGCTAGTGGAGGTGATGGAATTCCAGTGGAGCTATTCCAAATCCTGAAAGATGATGCTGTGAAAGTGCTGCACTCAATATACCAGCAAATTTGGAAAACTCAGCAGGGGCCACAGGACTGGAAAAGGTCAGTTTTCATCCCAATCCCAAAGAAAGGCAATGCCAAAGAATGATCAAACTACCGCACAATTGCAGTCATCTCACATGCTAGTAAAGTAATGCTCAAAATTCTCCAAGCCAGGCTTCAGCAATATGTGAACCGTGAACTTCCTGATGTTCAAGCTGGTTTTAGAAAAGGCAGAGGAACCAGAGATCAAATTGCCAACATCCGCTGGATCATCGAAAAAACACGAGAGTTCCGGATAAACATCTATTTCTGCTTTCTGGACTATGCGAAAGCCTTTGACTGTGTGGATCAAATAAACTGTGGAAAATTCTGAAAGAGATGGGAATACCAGACCACCTGACCTGCATCTTGAGAAACCTATATGCAGGTCAGGAGGCAACAGTTAGAACTGGACATGGAACAACGACTGATTCCAAATAGGAAAAGGAGTATATCAAGGCTGTATATTGTCACCCTGCTTAGTTAGCTTATATGCTGAGTACATCATGAGAAACACTGGACTAGCAGAAGTACAAGCTGGAATCAAGATTGGCAGGAGAAATATCAATAACCTCAGATATGCAGATGACACCACCTTATGGAAGAAAGTGAAGAGGATAAAAGCCTCTTGATGAAAGTGAAAGAAGAGAATGAAAAAGTTGGCTTAAAGCTCAACATTCAGAAAACGAAGATCATGGCATCCGCTCCCATCACTACATGGGAAATAGATGGGGAAACAGTGGAAACAGTGTCAGACTTTATATTTTGGGGCTCCAAAATCACTGCAGATGGTGACTGCAGCCATGAAATTAAAAGACGCTGACTTCTTGGAAAGAAAGTTATGACCAACCTAGATAGCATATTCAAAAGCAGAGACATTACTTTGCCAACAAAGGTCCATCTAGCCAAGGCTATGGTTTTTCCAGTGGTCATGTATGGATGTGACAGTTGGACTGTGAAGAAGGCTGATCGCCAAAGAATTGATGCTTTTGAAATGTGGTGTTGGAGAAGACTCTTGAGAGTCCTTTGGACTGCAAGGAGATCCAACCAGTCCATTCTGAAGGAGATCAGCCCTGGGATTTCTTTGGAAGGAATGATGCTAAAGCTGAAACTCCAGTACTTTGGCCACCTCATGCAAAGAGTTGACTCATTGGAAAAGACTCTGATGCTGGGAGGGCTTGGGGGCAGGAGGAGAAGGGGATGACAGAGGATGAGATGGCTGGATGGCATCACCAACTCAATGGACTTGAGCTTGATTGAACTCCGGGAGTTGGTGATGGACAGAGAGGCCTGGCGTGCTGCGATTCATGGGGTCGCAAAGAGTCGGACATGACTGAGCGACAGAACTGAACTGAATTTTTCATTAATGTAATGTCTTTATGTGTTTTCTTATTAGAATAATGCTGGCATCATAGGATGTGTTAGAAAATATTCCTTTCTACTTGTATTTTTTGAAAGAGTCTGTAGAGAATTTCTTAAATGTTTCTTATTGAATGTTTGGTATAATTCACCAGTGAAATCATTTGTGCCTGTTACTTTCTTTTAGTGAGAGATTATTATTTATTGATTGAAAGTATTTAAGTTATAGACTTATTTAGAGTATCCATATTTCCTTTTGTGAGTTTTTTAATTCTTTCAAGGTATAAATTTATTTCATCTGTTATCAAATTTGTAGGCACTGAGTTGTTCACAATGTTTCATTATTATTCTTTTAATGGCCGTTGGGTATATATTTTTATTTAGCATCCTATTAAAAGAACATACTATCCTTTTTCCATTATTTATTTTTTGTTTATTTTTGAATTTCTGTTTCCTACTCTTGACCTTTCAACAGCCAGTTTCCTTCCCAGAGGCAACTACTTTTATCAGTTTATTTGTATCTTTTCAGACACATTTTGTAAATAAACCAAAACTAGATGTATATCATTTTCTCTTATGTTGCACAAATAAACATTTCATTTAACAGTAAATCTTTTAAATCATTCCATATCAATTCATGGACTGATTACTCATTCTTATTATGCATATTCTATTTTTAAATGTAATATTTGTTTACTTAGTTCACTATGAGTTGACATTTGTTTTTATTCAGTCTTTTTTGTTACTTTTTTACAAATGGCAAAACAGTAAATAGCTTTCCATTGATATCATTTAGAAGGAATCTTTAGGCTAAACTCATAAAAGTGAATTTTCTACAAAATAATACATGCATTTTAATTCTGATGCATGTTTGATTATATAACATGCTAGATAGAATTGTACAGTTGTATACTTCTCCAGCAATGTAAAAGATTATTCATTTAATCTGTGCCTTGACAATACATGCTTTTTTAAGTTTACAGTCTTAGAAATGATAGTTTGGAAAAAAAAAAAGAAATGATAGTTTGAGTATAATTTTATATTGCATGTATTTTATCATGTGTAAAATATTTTAACATGTTGAATGCCATTCCAAGTCCTATTTTGTTAAATTTTAATTGTTATATTTAATTAAAATTTAAATATTTTTAATATTTTTTATTTTTAAAAATATTTGGTATTTTTCTTATAAATGTCAGTCCATATCAGGAAAATTGGCTCTTTGAAATATAAGTTTTAATTTTGTTTCCAAGTTGCTATTCATTCGTCTTTGTCTATGGCAGTTTCTGATATTTAACCTTACTATTATTTTCGTTATAATTAAGCAGACTTTTCTAAATATGACAGAAAATTCAGAAGTTCAAACTTTTTTATAAAACTGAGATTAAAAAATAATTATAAATACCTTCTCATGTTTTGTTACTAGTAATATCTAGGCTTCCTTGTTTACATTTAAACCTTGGATCATTTGTGGATACATTCTGGTATGACATATACATCCAAATTTATTTGATTTTAAATACGTATACCGTTACTTCAACCACAATTCACAATTTTTAAAAAAATCCTCCCTGTCAACTAAAAAAGATGTACAACGTGAGCATGTACAATGAGGACTGCAGCCTGGGAGATAGCACTTCCAATAGCTCTAAGAGACTACTCCAAAGATGTCGTGGGGGAAGGTCAACATATAAGATTTTGATGAAGGGAAAGTTTAATGCAATCAAGCATTTATTATGCAGAAGATTTTCTGCTAGTCACAAGGAACTGATGTCACCATGAAGGAATTTGGTGCTTTTCTAGATATGAGGAAATGCAATGATTGGGATCATGAAATCAGTTCCTAAAAATAACCATCCAAAGACCTACTCCACCAGTTTCCCTGAAGCACAGAGTGCCTCACTCTCCACTCTGAATTCCCCTCAGTGGGTGTTGAAATTTAGCAGCTGCAGCAGCATAGAGCTCAGTCTCCACAGAGGTAGATGGCAATTGCCCTGGTTGTTGTTCAGTCACTGGCAAATGCTCTTGGCAAGTGCCAATTTGGAGTTATACACCCTGTGCTACAGATCACTCTTTGCTTAACTGTTTTTATTGACTTAGATATTTATAGAATTCTTCTTTTTGAATTTATAGCTTCTATTCTTTCCTAATTTATAATTCCCCCTAGAATCAAGGAATCTAGAGCAAACTGGATGTATCTAGAAGCCAGCTGAACTTTTGTTACTCAGGCTTGTCATATTAAATTTAAACCACCATTTAATACAGTTTAGCATTTTGGGGGCACTGGAACATATTGGATATTATTGTACTTCAGTAATTTCCATATTCATTAAATTATTTTGGAATCTCAGCTATGTATTCCTACTTTTAAATTCAGTTAGTTCTACAAGATATATACTCCATATCCATTGTGAGCAAGGCATAGCACTCTGCTTGGCATTGTATGACAAAAAAGATATTTAAGATGAACCCCAACTTTCAAGAAACTTATAGACAATCATAGAATTAAAATAGTAGGTCAGTATTATAATAAATATTCAGTTCACTTCAGTCACTCAATTGTGTCTGACTCTTTGCAACCCAATGGACTAGAGCACACCAGGCTTCTCTGTCCATCACCAACTCCCAGAGCTTGCTCAAACCCATGTCCATTGAGTAGGTGATGCCATCCAACCATCTCATCCTCTGTCCCCGCTTACAATCTTTCCTAGCATCAGGGTCTTTTCTAAGAAGACAGGTCTTCACATCAGGTGGCCAAAGTATTGGAGCTTCAGCTTCAGCATCAGTCCTTTTAAGGAATTTTAGGGACTGATTTCTTTAGGATTGACTGATTGGATCTCCTTGCTGTCCAAGGAACTCGAGATTCTTCTCCAACACCACAGTTCAAAAGCATCAATTCCTCAGTGCTCAGCTGTCTTCATAGTCCAACTCTCACATCCGCACATAACTACTGCAAAAACCATAGCCTTGACTAGATGGACCTTTGTTGGCAAAGTAATGTCTCTGCTTTTTAATATGCTGTTTAGGTTGGTCATGGCTGTTCTTCCAAGGAGTAACCATCTTTTAATTTCATGGCTGCAATAACCATCTGCAGTGATTTTGGAGCCCAAGATGTATAGTCTGTCACTGTTCCATTGTTTCCCCATCTATTTTCCATGAAGTAATGGGACCGGATGCCATGATCTTAGTTTTTTGCATGTTGAGTTTTAACCAAACTTGTTCACTCTCCTCTTTCACTTCATCAAGAGGCTTTTTAGTTCCTCTTCATTTTCTGACATAAGGATGGTGTCATTTGCATATCTGAGGTTATTGATATTTCTACCAGCAATCTTGATTCTAGCTTGTGCTTCATCCAGCCCAACGTTTCACATGATGTAGTCTGCATATAAGTTAAATAAGCAGGGTGACAATATACAGACTTGATGTACTACTTCCCCAATTTGGAGACAGCCCATTGTTCCACGTCTGGTTCTAACTGTTGCTTCTTGATTTGCATACAGATTTCTCAGGAGGCAGGTCAGGTGGTCTGGTATTTCCATCTCTTGAAGAAATTTCCACAGTTTGCTATGATCCACACAGTCAAAGGCCTTGGCGCAGTCAATAAAGAAGTAGACGATTTTCTGAAACTCATGTTTTTTCTATGATCCAGTGGATGTTGCCAGTTTGATCTCTGGTTCTTCTGCCTTTTCTAAAACCAGCTTGAACATCTATATGTTCTCTTTTTTTTTTTTTTTTTTTTAGTATTTTTCTCTTTTATTTTTATTGAAGTATAGTCGACATACAATATTATATTAGTTTCAGGTGTATAACATAGTGATTCAAAATATTTATATATTATAAATTGATCACTGTAATAAGTCTAGTATCTCCATGTGCCGCGGCCAGCGCTTGTAAGGCGAAACCCCCAGGAACCCTGCTGTCGAGGAGCTTAGAAGAAAAGAGTGAAAGCAAGATGGGGTTGAGAGGATCGGACAACACTGGACCGATCCCAGTCTTTATTGATGCTCATATTTATACCATGTAGTACGTGACATTTGACATACAAGACTCTTGCTTATCTCTAGGCCTGGTTTTACATTAGCAATACAAAAGGTTTTTGCTCCTTGAAGTGTAGCCACAAGCCAGACTCGCTGGAGTCATAAGGTTGTAAAAAACATTCTTGAGGAAGGCGGGACAGAGAGCTGAAGAGGGCCTCAAGCCGAGATCACACAGCGAGGCAGCTCCCAGGACTTAACCCTTATCAGGTCAGTCCCCCGCATCCATGCAATGTTATTACAATATTATTGACTGTATTTCTTATGCTGTACATTACATTCCTATGACCTACTTATTTTATAACTGGAAGTTTATGCCTCCTTGTTCATTCATTTTTTAGATTCTACATGTAAGTGAAATCATATGGTATTTGTCTTTTTCTGTCTGACTTATCTCACTTAACATATCCTCTAGATCCACCCATGTTGCAGCAATTTGCAAGAGTTCATTTTTTTTATGACTGAAAAATATTCCTTTGATATGTCACATCTTTATCTATTCATCTACCAATAGACATTTAAGATGCTTCCATATCTTAGCTATTGTAAATAATTCTGCAGTGCATATATCTTTTAAAATTAATATTTTTGTTTTCTTCTGATAAATACCTAGGAGTGAAATTGCTGGATGGTCATTTTACTCAATTTTTTGATGAACCTCCATATTCTTTTCCATGGTAGCTGAACAAATTTATTTTCCCACCAGTGAGGAAAGAGGGCTCCCTTTTCTGTATTGCTGAAACCTGGCTTGGAGAATTTTGAGCATTACTTTGCTAGTGTGTGAGATGAGTGCAATTGTGCGGTAGTTTGAGCATTCTTTGGCATTGCCTTTCTTGGGATTGGAATGAAAACTAACGTTTTCCAGTCCTGTGGCCGCTGCTCAGTTTTCCAAATTTGCTGGCATATCTAGGGCAGCACTTTAACAGCATACATCATATTTTAAAATTTGAAATACCTCACCTGGAATTCCATCAGCTCCACTAGCTTTGTTCCTAATGATGCTTCCTAAGACCCATTTGATTTCGCATTCCCAGATGTCTGGCTCTAGGTGACACCATTGTGCTCTAGATCACACCATTGTGCTTATCTGGGTCATGAAGATCTTTTATGTATAGTCCTTCTGTGTATTCTTGCCACCTCTTCTTAATATCTTATGCTTCTGTTAGGTCCATGCCATTTCTGTCCTTTATTGAGCCCATCTTTTCATGAAATGTTCCCTTGGTATCTCTAATTTTCTTGAAGAGATCTCTAGTCTTTCCCATTCTACTGTTTTCCTCTTTTTTTTTTTTTTTTTTTTGCACTGATCAGTTAGGAAGGCTTTCATCTCTCTTCTTGCTATTCTTTTGTATTCTGCATTCAGATGGATATATCTTTCCTTTTTTCCTTTGCCTTTGTTTCTCTTCTTTTTTCAGCTCTTTGTAAGGCCTTCTCAGACAACCATTTGCCTTTTCTCCTAATAATAAATTTTAGGAAAAAATAGTTTTCTCAAAATATACAGAGTGATAATGTTATGAAGTACAAAACAAGGAAAAATTTCATATATTTGTGAAAGATTTAGGCAGAAAGCATTCATGGAAAAGGAAGTCTTTGAGATGGTCACTAGTAGTTGGGATATCCTCTTTAAATGTCATCCTTGGATAGGAAAATCTGGAAAAAAAAAAAAAAAGTGGAGGGGGTCAGAAAACTTCCGACACAGGTAGAAGCCTTGTTTATCTGGATATAGGATACTTACTGAGGAGCAAGGAGAACTAAATTTGGGAAGGTAAATTGGCATCAGGTCAAGAATGGCATTTGCTTAGAATTATCAGGTAACAAGGAACCATTAAATGTTTGAAAAGGTGGAGACTCGCATAATCTCTATTAAAAAATAATAAACCAGGTAGTCAGATAAGGTCATTAACACAGTTTTACTTATGAAGCATTTAAGAAGTAATCATTATTCCTGCTTTGGGAAATCAATTCCCCTGCCCTTAGGAGTTTCTACTTTGTATTTTATCAGCATGTGGTGCACTGAGGTGGATGTAATACTGAATATGGCTCTCTCCTAAAACCTGGTAGATGATAGGAGTAAAATAATAAGTAAACGTTGACTTTAGAGTTTTGATTTTGTGCCTTACATAGCAGGAAAAGACTTTGGTGTTTCTGTTATTCTGTGGGGGCAGTTTTGGCAAGTGAAGTTACTTGAGGTGAAAGTCTTTCATCTGTGTTGTCCCCCTGAATGTGCTTTGAGGATTTGTAGAAAATCACATAATGTCTTCAGGCAAAAACAAGAAGACTATGCTGGGATCCTTTGTATGACTGTCTAGCTTTTCCCCAAAACTTCCTGGAAGATTTCTAGCAATAATGCATTAAAAAAAAATCTGTCATGTAAATTTAATTTGCTAAAAAGCTTACGAATAAATAACCAAAACCACAGTCTAATCAGTATTTTAAACTCGCATAATCATGTGATGCTAGCTCGAAGAAGAGGATGGAGAGCTGACTGAATGCCTCTGACCTCTTGCCCTTCACTATCCACACACCTTCCTCCCTTCCTTGAGGCTTTAATTTATAAAAAATGTTTACTTCACCTTTGAAGGCAGAGAGACCTTTGAAGTCTCAGATCCCCAAAGGTTAGGGTTGACATGTTGATTTAGCACCTAGATGTCCATATTCCTTTTTTTTTTTTCATCTAACACTGCCAGAAAGGCTTTCCTAGGGAAGAATTTCTAATAGCTAAGCCCTTTGAGTAACAGATGACATCTAGGGTTCTTTTAGAGTTATGTAGCTGGACTTCTATTTCTACCCTGGTTCATGAGGGAGAAAGCCATATTTCATATTTTACCTTGCTGGAGATTAGAATAGACGAGAGATACTGAGAGAGAGGGACAGAGTTTACTGACTAATAATCAGTGTGGAGGAAGGGGAGTGTGAAACTGCATGCAGGAGTTGTAGGAAGTTAAGAGATTCTTGGAATATAAGAAATCAAGCTGACAAGGAAGTTAGGGAGGGTATCCAAGATAGTAGCCCCGATCATATCTCAAACTGCAGAATTTCCTCTGTGATTGATCTGGTTACTGCCTTCAGCCCAAAACTGAAGGCTTCCTTGCCCCCTCAAGAGTAACAGATACAACAAGTACATATCCATCACTATTGTTTACTAAGTACATGTTACATACTAAGATCTCAGGATCTCTATTATCTCAATGATGCTATTATCAATCATGCTGAAAGAAAGGGAAACTGAGCCTCGGTGTTTGACTCCAGATATATATTAACAGAAATGTCTCAATTCTTGGTGAGATAGTGTGAGATATAATTATTGGGTTACTTTTGAAAGAATTGGAAACTTAGAAGCACTTTCTTATCTTTGTAGAGTGCTTTCTGTGGAAGAAAGAGAGGACAGGCATTCCAGGGCTATATTTTATCCTGTCAAAGAGAGCCTTTGGCTTCCCATCAAATGTGAGTACCTATACAATTAACCGAGGCATTATTGAGGTGAACTCTGGCTTGGAAACTTAGAAATATGCTTTTGAAAGCAATTGTTGGAAAGGAAGGGCTAAAAAAGTCAGCATTTTTGAAGCAAAAAGAAAAAGATTTACAAAGAGAACTCTATTAAAGTCATCAGCTTTCCCTTGCTTAAGGTCAAAAATGTACAGCATGCTGGAATACTATTATATCTCAAATGAGTTCCAACAATCATCTGTTTCCTTGCTCTTGTCAGGTCTCTGCCTGAGGTCTTTCTATTTGATCACTGTTGTGTTAATGACCGAAAACCAGAGAATAGTCTATGATATCTTCAAATAGTGAGGGGGGAGCAGTAATATGTGGTTGGATATTATTTTACATCATTGAAGTCAGTCTGCTATAGAAAATATTGACTTGTAGTTGAAGGCAAAGAAATTTGTCAGGAAAGTAAACTCAAGCCCAAAAGAAGCGCAAAAGTCTTAGTTAAAGTAGTATATGGAGTACTTTCTCCAGTGTGTGTTTGGCAACATCATTGAGATCAAAGTTCTGATTTCCAGACGATTACTCTTCAAGGCAAATTAGTCTCTGTCATTTCCATAATGCATCAAGGTCGGAAAATAGCTTTTTAAACCACTTAATGAAATGAACACATGGATAGCATTTGAATCTTATCAAAGATAGAGACTTCAGTCAAAATATGCATGCCTAGTTCTAGACAGGTGTATAATCTATTTTTAAACTTCCTTAGGACAAGTACATAGGGCTTTCTTGGTGATTCAGATGGTAAAGAATATGACTGCAATGCAGCATACAGAACAAGCATTTAATAACTAAATACACGAAAGAACGGAAATAAGGGAAGGAGGGAGGTAATGAATAGTCAAGTGTCAGGATTTATAAGCATATTCTGTAACTCTAGAGCAACCATTGTGCATCAGAATTTTGATCAATGAAATATAGTAGTTTGGCGATGTATCATCCTTGGGTCTATGAGGTTAGTTCTATAAGGGATTTCAGTAATCACCTACTCTGTGTAATATTTATAGTAAGAAATTTGAGGGTCAGAGAAATGTAATAATTAACTAAAGTTGTAACTCTGGTCAGTGTCAAGGCTAGGATGAAAATTCAGATTTTCTGATATTCTCTTTGGTGAACATTTGAACTCTATTTAAAATCCAGTATCAAGGTCAATAAACTTTTAATTTTATTTGTGTTTCTTTCTGCTTTACTCACATTATGCATTATCTAATAGTGTTCACTTTTGCAAATATGTATCGAGTCCCTGTTGAATGCCAAATACTGCTCAGGACTAGGATTCAGCAATGAATGAAGCAAGTGTAGTCTGATTTCCTGTCTAATAGAAGCCAGATAATTAAACAAATATTTATAAGTGTATAAATCCAAGTGTTAGAAATCTGGAGCCTGGTAGGATCCTTGTCAAAGAAGTCTTTATTATTTCTACTTTGCAAGTAGGAAAGTATTGATAACAATCCTCCAGGCTCTAATACACAGCTCAATACAAAAGAAGACAAGATATACCAGCTGAGGACAATGAACTTTCATACATACTGGAGTCCACTTAAGGACACAGTCCTTTGAATTGCCTTCAGGAGAATCCATCTGTTTCCTACTTGGTGCTACCAGGCAGAGACAATTGTTCTCCAGTAGCAACCCCAGGCCTCCAATTAGGCTCTGACAGCAGTGAGCCAGGAGAACTCAAGACTAAGATGTCATTATGTTGATGGACTGTTCCCCATGCCCAACACTCCTTGTGGAAAGGAGATGATTCAGTACTACCTAGCTCCAAGAGTTTAATGGTCACTTGCCTGCAACCTCAAAAAACTCCCCTTTAATTACATTTTAACAAGATGTGTATCCTCTGATACAAAATAATCGGCACAGTATTGGGTAACACATTCAATATGTTTGGTTCAGGTGCAGTAAAGTGAGACAGTTCATAGGAATGTCTTCCATTTGCTTGAGAGAGTCTACCTAAAACCATGTGATAACTCCTTTATCTATTTCCAGATATTATTCCAATTCTTTTAAGGTATTTTGCCAATCTTCTTAATTGCTTATTTGACAAGTTACCTGTGATTGGAAGTCCCATACATGAATTGAAGGCTTTATTTTTCCAGATACCTAAAATGTATTCAGTCCTTAAAAGAGGTAGTGTAATAAATAGATTTTTAATATCCTTACACTTAATATCGGAGAAGGCGATGGCACCCCACTCCAATACTCTCCCCTGAAAAATCCCATGGATGGATGAGCCTGGTGGGCTGTAGTCCATGGGGTCGCTAAGAGTCGGACACGACTGAGCGACTTCACTTTCACTTTTCACTTTCATGCATTGGAGAAGGAAATGGCAACCCACTCCAGTGTTCTTGCCTGGAGAATCCCAGGGACGGGGGAGCCTGGTGGGCTGCTGTCTATGGGGTTGTACAGAGTCGAACACAACTGAAGCGACTTAACAGCACACTTAATATTCCCAGAAACTCCATGATAGAAGTACTATTATTATCCCTATTTTAGAGAAGAGGAAATTGAGGCTCAGAAAATGAGATGCTTGTCCTAGAGCCACACGGAATAATTAGGAACATTGGGATTCAGCCCTGGGCAGTATCCTTCCAGAGCCTGTTCTTAGCTACTGAGTCCTTGATGCCTCTATGAAAGTTCTAGGCACCCAGGGACTTGTATTAGTTTATTTTTATTGCTGCTGTAAAAAAAAAAAAAAATACCCTAATATTATGGCTTTAAGCAACACAGATTTATAACCTAATAATTTTAAAGATCAGAATCCAGAACTAGTCTTATTGGGCTAAAGTTGGCAGGACTATGTTCCCTATGGAAGTTTTGACGGGAGTCTATTTCTCAAAGCTTTTAGAGGCTGCCCATGTCCCCTGGCTTCTGGCCCCTTTGATTTTCAAAGCTAACAATGGGCAACCCAGTCTTTCTCATGTAACATCACTCTAACACTTTTGCCTCCCTTTCCCACATTTTTTTTTCACTTTAATTGGCAGAACTGGGAAATAGAAGTAGTATATTTTTATGATATACAAAGTGGCATTTTTATACATGTATATGTTATGAAATGATTACCACAATCAAGTAGATTAACATATCTATCAACCCATATAGTTATACTATGCCTACACATGTGAAGGATGAGAATATTTAACAGACTAAATGGGATGTTTACTTTTAAAAGGAGTTCTGAGGCTCTAACTCAGACCAGTCTTGGGTAGGAGAAACAGAGCAAGAATTATCATTGAAAATAATTCTCCAAGTGGTTTTTATGCTGACGGTTCACAGGCTACACTTTGAGAAACACTCTCAACCTTCTCCGTATTTAGGGACCCTCATGATTACATGAAGTCCACCTGGATACTCCAGGATAATGTCCCCATCTCAAATCCATAGCTCAGATGGTAAAGTGTCTGCCTGCAATGTGGGAAACCTGTGTTTGATCCCCAAGTTGGGAAGATTCCCTGGAGAAGGAAATGGCAACCCACTCCAGTACTCTTGACTTGAAAATTACATGGATGGAGGAGCCTGGTAGGCTATAGTCCATGGGATTGCAAAGAGTTGAACACAACTGAGCAACTTCACGGGAACTAGTGACCTTAATCCATTGGCAACCTTAATTTCTCTTTGCCAGGAAGTTGAACACATTCACAGGTTCAAGGGACTCTGACATGAACACCTTGGTTGTTATTCTGCCCACTTCTAGGTTCAAGACCTAGAAATACTTTAGTGATCAGTTTGCACCTCCTGGGAAACCCCTGGTTCTGAAGACATAGAACATAGAAAAACTTTTTCTGGGGCAAATGTTGGTGTTCCTTGAGTTCTTTATTTAAAGTAACTGGCCCCTAAAATACAATGAAGCAGTACTCCTTTTTCCCTAAAGTAACGCTAAGTCAGGGATGAGAGAAGCCAGCATAATATAAAAATGAATAATTAAAAAAAAAATGTAGACGGTGGCAGAGGGGATTTATCCCTCTCCTCTTCAATTCTACGATCTTCCTTGGTGGCTAAGATGGTAAAGTGTCCACCTGTAATGCAGGATACCTGGGTTGAATCCCTGGGTCAGGAAGATTCTCTGCAGAAGGAAATAACAACCCTCACTAGTATTCTTGCCTGGGAAATCCCATGGACAGAGGAACCTTGTGGGGCTACAGTCCATGGGGTTGTGAAAGAGTCGGACACAACTGAACGACCGAGCACATGGCCATGTGTACAGCACCAGTACCCTTCACACAGCAGATTTCTTGCCCTGGGAACTATTTGCTGCAAATTCATGGAGGTTAAGCAAGTCCCCAGGGTTACAGTTTTCTGCAAACTCTGTTAGTCATATTTACTTGGAGGAGAATGACAAACAAATATCCCCTGGAGAACCCAACCTTCTTGCCATTTAGAGAGACAGATGTTTCTGGATAGTAGTTTCACACTCAGACCTTTTTGATCTGAGGCAGTAAAAAGCTTGGAAAGTGCCAGAGCATCCTGCACCACAAACTCCTCCAGAGTTGCTAACCCTACAAGACAATAAGAGCTGTGAGGATCAGAACCCCCATTTCCCTGCAAGATTGACATAATCCCATCTTAGGGATGCCCTGTCCATTTAACCCTGTTCATTCCAGAAAGTGCCCCAGTGCTTTCCATGACTTCCTCTAATCTTGAAAATGTATGATTTTGTGTTTTTATTCATATATATATATATAATACTGACTCGATGGATGTGAGTCTGAGTGACCTCTGGGAGTTGGTGATGGACAGGGAGGCCTGGCGTGCTGCAGTTCATGGGGTTGCAAAGAGTCAGACACGACTGAGCGACTGATATGATGTGATCTGATCTGATCTGATATATATGACTATAGAGAGAAAGAGACAAAGACACAAAGAGACTGAAAGAGACAGAGAGTTCTTAAGATAGGTCAGATCCTGTGCTACAATCTTTTTATAGGGAGTTTCACTTAATATTCATTATAATTCTATGAGAAATGTTTACTTGTATCCTCCATTTTAAAGACATAAGAACTGAGGCTCCCAAAATATAAATAACTTGGCCAATGTCACAGAGATATGATGCATACAACTATGTCTATACATTTGCTTTTTTTAAACTGCTGCCTAATTTGGGCAAGATTTCTCAATACAGACAATGACTTAATGGTACATTTGAAAGTTAAATAGGTACCTTTGGTTAATTATGCCTGGACAAGAGGAATACACTGGAACTGTCCCAGGCAAAACAGGACATGTCATTGTACTCAGATATGACTCTTTTAACCATACTCTGCATTAATGTCAGGCTTTACGAGCTATGAAACTTTTCTTATATAGTCTCTCCTCTGACTTTCTCAACAACCTTCAGAGGAAGATGAAACACTAGGTTCAAAATGGTTAAGAGATATTCAGGTTGTTGTAGGCCCAGAGAAAGACTGAATCCCTTGCTCTGAGTGGAGTGCTTTGCTGACTGCATCAAACTACCTGTCTGAAACAACCTGCTTGGAGGGACATTTCCCCATAGGTGACCAAAGGTAGAAATTCCAGATCTTGCAGTAAGTTTGTGCAGAACAGGGGGCATCTTTGGTACTCTTTCACTGACAATACCAAGGTAGAAATTCCAGATCTTGCAGTAGGTTTGTTTGGGGCAGGGGGCAACTTTGGTACTCTTTCAGTGGCAACACCAAGGCTACCTGCCTCCTTCTAGCTAAAAGCAGACCTCTCTTTAAGTCATCCTGACACTCAGAGTCATGACAAAGTGGGCTTGCTTCTCCAGCTTTGCCATACCCAAGAGATTTGGAGAAGAGGAATTCATCTTCCTATGAAAAATACTCTATTTGAAATTTGCAATTTTCTTAATTTCACATTACAAGTAAAGCTTTATATGTTTATATATATATAATGTGTATAATATGTTTATATATATCATATATATAATTATATCTATTGTATCAATTATATATTATTAATATATAGTACATAATTATATATGTTTATATATATTATTCTATATAAACATACACCATTATATATATAAACATATATATATAAACATATAAAGCTTTACTTGTAATGTGAAATGAAAGGAAATTGCAAATTTCAAATGGAGGTTTCTTCATAGGAAGATGTATTATCAGATCAGATCAGATCAGTCGCTCAGTCGTGTCCAACTCTTTGCGACCCCATGAATCCCAGCACGCCAGGCCTCCCTGTCCAATACCAACTCCCAGAGTTTATTGAGACTCACGTCCATCGAGTCAGTGATGCCATCCAGCCATCTCATCCTCTGTCATCCCCTTCTCCTCCTGCCCCCAATCCCTCCCAGCATCAGAGTCTTTTCCAATGAGTCAACTCTTCGCATGAGGTGGCCCAAGTACTGGAGTTTCAGCTTTAGCATCATTCCTTCCAAAGAAATCCCAGGGCTGATCTCCTTCAGAATGGACTGGTTGGATCTCCTTGCAGTCCAAAGGACTCTCAAGAGTCTTCTCCAACAAGAAGGTTTATCAAGAGGCAGTTCAGGTGGTCTGGTATTCCCATCTCTTTCAGAATTTTCCACAGTTTATTGTGATCCACACAGTCAAAGGCTTTGGCATAGTCAATAAAGCAGAAATAGATGCTTTTCTGGAACTCTCTTGCTTTTCCGTGATCCAGCGGATGCTGGCAATTTGATCTCTGGTTCCTCTGCCTTTTCTAAAACCAGCTTGAACATCAGGAAGTTCACGGTTCACATATTGCTGAAGCCTGGCTTGGAGAATTTTGAGCATTACTTTACTAGTGTGTGAGATGAGTGCAATTGTGTGGTAGTTTGAGCATTCTTTGGCATTGCCTTTCTTTGGGACTGGAATGAGAGCTGACCTTTTCCAGTCCTGTGGCCCCTGCTGAGTTTTCCAAATGTGCTGGCATATTGAGTGCAGCACTTTCACAGCATCATCTTTCAGGATTTGGAATAGCTCCACTGGAATTCCATCACCTCCACTAGCTTTGTTCGTAGTGATGCTTTCTAAGGCCCACTTGACTTCACATTCCAGGCTGTCTGGCTCTAGGTCAGTGATCACACCATCATGATTATCTGGGTCATGAAGATCTTTTTTGTACAGTTCTTCTGTGTATTCTTGCCATCTCTTCTTAATATCTTCTGCTTCTGTTAGGTCCATACCATTTCTGTCCTTTATTGAGCCCATCTTTGCATGAAATGTTCCTTTGGTATCTCTGATTTTCTTGAAGAGATCCCTAGTCTTTCCCATTCTGTTGTTTTCCTCTATTTCTTTGCATTGATCGTTGAAGAAGGCTTTCTTATTCTCTTCTTGCTATTCCCATGGACGGAAGAGCCAGGTAAGGCTACAGTCCATGGGGTCGCAAAGAGTCTGAGACTACTGAGTGACTTCACTTTCACTTCACTTTATGTGTATATATATATATATATATATATATATATATATATATATATATATATATTATGTGTACATATATTATACATAATAATAATATATTAGACCTCTCTTTAAGTCATAATAATATATTAGACCTCTCTTTAAATCATCCTGACACCCAGAGTCATGACAAAGTGGGCTTGAGTCTCTCCAGCTTTACCATACTCAGGAGATTTGGGGAAGAGGAATTCATCTTCCTATGAAGAAGCGTCTATTTGAAATTTCCTTTAATTTCACATTACAGGTAAAGCTTTATATGTTCTTCATATGTTTATATATATATAATGTGTATAATGTTTATATATATATATATCTCACATGTATAATATATATCATATATAATGATATTATATTATATTATATTGTTAATATATTATCTATACTTATATGTATTATATATTATTTATATATTATATATATGTTCATATATATAATTATATATATAAACATTATACACCATATATATATATAAACTATATATATATAAACATATAAAGCGTTTCTTGTAATGCAAAATTAAAGGAACTTGCAAATTTCAAATAGATACTTCTTCATAGGAAAATGAATTATACACATACATATATTATGTGTATAAGGAGAAGGAAATGGCAACTCACTCCAGTATTCTTGCCTGGAAAATCCCATGGACGGAGGAGCCTGGCACCGCTACAGTCCCTGGGGTCACAAAGAGTCTGCCATGACTGAGTGATTTCATTTTCACTTTCACTTCACTTTATGTGTATAATATATGTATGACATGTTTATATATATATTATATGTATATATATTATATATAATATAATATATATAATATACGGTATGTATGTATGTATATATATACATAATATATATATACCAGGGCTACCTGCCTTCACACCTTCATGTGTAATTAGTTATATATAATTCAAAAAGCTGTATTATATGTCCTATTGTTATAAAATTTTTCAATCTATGTACACATGTATTCATTCATCTATCCATTTATTCCTTCTGAACATAGCTAGAATAATTTTCATCAAACCAAAATAATGATATTTTCCTCTTGGTTGGGAAAGGCTATTTTGAGTACTTTCTTCTGCTTAAATTTTTACTCTTCTGCATAGCTTAAAATTTTCACAGTGAACATATTAACTTTTTTAAAGATGTAAAATTTTTAAAAGGCAAGACATAAGATTGGTTTCAAAGGCAAAAATTAATTAATGAAGAATTTCTATTATGCTCCCTATGTGGGTTTCTACAGTATGAAACCCTAACTAAATTTATTTCCTGCTTCAGGTATGATAACTTGGTGTTGGGCTTTCTGGGTCACTCAGTGAAGGAATCTGCCTGACAGTGCAGGAAATACGAGTTCAATCCCTGGGCCAGAGAGATCCCTTGGATAGAAATGGCAACCCACTCCAGTATTCTTGCCTGGAAAAACCCCATAGACAGAAGACCTTGGTGTGCTACAGTCCATGGGGTCACAAAGAATTGGAAACTACTTAGCAACTGAACAATAACAACTTGGGGTTACTATAAAAATTTTCTCTTTGCCAAGATTGATATTAGTTGAAGTCCATTGTCCCATCAAAATTGTTAGCAACAAGTTTCTCTCTAAATTGTTCTTATTTGACAAACAAATATATGGTCCCTGTAGTAGGTTTGGTTCTTCTGGAGATGGACTCTGATAAAAGGTTTGATGTGCAAGATATTTACATGGAAGTTCATTTGTAATTACCACCTTTGGAAAGAAGAGGAAGACACAGAAATAGGCAGAAACCAAGCTGAAGTAGCCTGGCTAAACCCATGGGGAACACTGGAGTTAGTGGTCCTTCAGAGTCATCCAAGGCACTGAGATGCACTGACAAGTTCTTGGATGTAGGCCGCCTTGAAAGGGGCATGACTTGAGTGGAGCAAGTATCTCCTGTTGAAGGAATTACTGAAGAGTCCCTCTGCTGATAGCAGTTGGACAACACAGTCTTCATTAAGGGGAGACCTGGGTGGCACTTTAGCATTGTTCTGCTCTTACTGAAGTATAGCTTTATGGGGTCCAGGCACTCCTCTGGGCACCAAATTAGTTGTCCCATTTCATTTCTATGGAGAGAAGAGTTGCCTCTAAAACTAGCTACCTAATGAGAAGGGATCCCCACAGACCCAAGTAGAAGTGAGATACTTTTCCTAATGGTTCTCAGGATATGTGTGGTGATAGTGGTGAATAAAAGTCAATTAAGTTGTATTAGGCTCCTTTGTTGTAAATTTCTCAGTAACTATGCCTTCTAATTGCACGAAAAGGATAAAGACTTTCTCTGGAGTCCTCCCAACCTAAGACTTTCTCTGCTTGGAAAGAACAGTCAAGGTTCCATGTCTTCAGTCCTTTCTCTGGGGAGGCTAATGTTTTTTAACACACACACACACAACAAATACCATCAGCACCAATAAATATATCAACATCAATTAAAGAGTAGATTAATGTTACCCTGGTTGCCTTTGAGGTTCAGGACTCTAGTAGGTGGTTTCTATCTCTTTCAAATTCACAGTTTCCTTGTTTGAGAAATTTTCAGTTAGATTCAAGAAGATCTCAGATTATGGGAAGGATTCTTTCAAACTATCCTATTTTAGGTCTTTTATTAAAAGATGTGCCTGGATTTTTTTCTTTCTTTACATTTTACTTTTTTCCCCCTCTCTTTCTGAATTTATTCATTTGTTAATAAAAATAAATACTCTGGCCAATAACCCTAAAAGTAGATAGTAGTATTACATCCACTTTAAATATGAAGACTCTTAGACTCAAATATGTTAAGTAACCTGCCCAAAGGCTTTTCACCCTGAGATGGAGCTGAAGTTCAAAGCAGGCCTGTCTGGGTCCAGAGCTCATTCCTTTCACCATGAAGACTCTGTCCTGTGATGAAAGAGTCACTATGTAAAAATGGGTAACCTTGCAGAGTGGAAGCTCTCCCTGTCTATCCTGTTTCACTGACACTTGGAAAATCGCTGGTTCAACTTGTAGAGAAAGAGTGATTGAAGTGTGAATGTGTTAAAGGAGGTTTTTGAAGGACCCAGGTTCATTCTGGGTAGTGGCAATGTGTGGGGCATCCAACTCAAAAATAATTAATATTGTGGTAATAATCAGTTCTTTTCAGGGTGTATTGTGCAGTGGTTAAAACAGGGTTCAGGGAAATATGTGTTATTTAGCAAGAAATCATTAGAGCTTTAGAGAAAAATGAACCATTATTTGTCTTTCATTTCAGTTTTTTTTCCTCGGGCTCCTAATTTGGACCCAGGATTTCCTCATTAATGATATAAATGGGATTAATGACTTCATCCCAGCAGAGAACATAAAGTACTTAAGAACTCCAGCCACATGACACATTATTGTAGTAGCAAATGGTGAGGTATTTAGCATTTATATTGTACTTTATTTGCAATGTGCCTATTCTGATCCCATACTCACACACACATTATAACCCTAATGATTACTTTGTGCTTTTCTATTTGTTATGCTTGTATGTATTTGCAGCCATTTAAATGTATAATATTAAGCAAAATTAATGCTCATGAAAGCCTGCAGCTGCCTGCCCTGTGTGGTCTGATGATTCATTTATTCATAGAGCCTTTGTTTCCCCTGCTGAGGATTTTAACCCAAGACTTCAGACCATCTGGGTGGGCTGTTTGGGGTCAGGGACTCTAGATCAGTCATCTTCTGTTGGTGGAGACTTGAATGATGCCCTAGGGTTATTTAGGGCAGCTTCTCCATTGAGAGTTCTCTGGCTGCAAATTCTATAGCCTCTTATCCCTTTAAATAGCCCCAGACCTTTCTTGGATGCCCAAGTTTTAATTGACCAACTCCTAGATGATAGCGATCTAGGGAAATGCAGAGTAGATTATGGTGCTTTTCCATACCTTTCCATTGAAAACCTTTCATGACTCCTCCAGTTTCTGTGTTTAAGTGGTGATGATGATGATGATGATAATGATGATGATGATATAATAATATTGACAGCAGTAATAGTAATAGAATAATAAATATGACTCAGTAGGTTATGTAAATACTCTATATATATACTATCTTCTTTGCTCCTCAAAAAACCTTTTGGGTTAATTGTTAATATTATTTCAATTTTATTTATTTTTTTTTCAAGAAAAACATTTATTATTCTTATTTTTTGATTTGTTCTGTAGAATCATCTGGATTTTTTTTTCCTTTTTTTCCCCTATGTTGTAGTTGTTGATTTTATTGGCACTATGAAATCCAATTAAGCTTTTGAGCTTTTCTTTTTCCCCCTCAGTCACATTTTTTATTACTGTTATAAACCTGATGAACAAAGGAAATGAAAAATTATCTTTACCAGTTAAAAACAAAACTAAAGCACAAGCTGGAAAACAAAACTAAAGCAAGGTGCCAACTGGGGACTAAAGCAATGAAAATAAAACTAACAAATATTTCAATTTTAGAGAGGTGGAGGATGAAATTTGGAAAGTTCAGTTGACTTGTCTGTTGTCCCATGTCTGCTAAGTCACTTCAGTCGTGTCCGACTCTGTGCGACCCCATAGACGGCAGCCCACCAGGCTTCCCCGTCCCTGGGACTCTCCAGGCAAGAACACTGGAGTGGGTTGCCATTTCCTTCTCCAATGCATGCGAGTGGAAAGTGAAAGGGAAGTCGTTCAGGCGGGTCTGACCCTCAGCAACCCCATGGACTGCAGCCTACCAGGCTCCTCTGTCCATGGGATTTTCCAGGCAAGAGTACTGGAGTGGGGTGCCATTGCCTTCTCCGTGTCTAGGAATCTTTATTCTAGTGTTCTGACCCAAGCAAAATGGACTCCAAAGCAACTAACTATGGACTTTAATTCCACCTCAAATCACTTGAGTCTTATAATCAAAAAGAAGATTTTATGTTGGTCGTTGAAAATAGGCAGTGCCATCTATGATACAGTTTGTGCACTCAAATTGTACTGATACTTATGATTAAAAGTCAAGACATTATCCTTAGGGAAACATTTCTCTTGTCTTTCCATTTCATTTCTCCCTCCTCATTTTTTTTTCCTTTTAAGAGTAATTGCCACTTTCTCATTATTGTGCTTTTCCTGTTCAGTTTAGAATTCAGAGTTTATAATTCATCTCTTTATGCCCCGTATTTTAATAGGATGTAAGGGTCTTGGGAGTGTTGCTATCTGATTACCAACTTATGAAATAAGACACTGTCAAGTGGCAAGTGGTCTCATATTTTTGTATAAAGAATGTGAATTTCATTGACATTTGGAAAATTGCAACCTCTTGTTTATTTGTCTTTCCTCTAGCCTCTTACCTCTGGCTGCTCTAGGTCTTCTAAACAACTGCCTGTTGTCGGGAGGTGACCTGGGGTATAGTTTTATACCTGGTTAATAACTTAGTAGGTTAACTCTGTCAGGGGAGTTGATATTAATATGACTGCATGTCATACAATGATGTAAGAAGGGTGGTGTTTTAATTAAATAAATGTTTCTCTAGTGGTAAAATTTTAAGTAAATTGAAGTGACAATATTTTTTTTATGTACATGCTGGTTTTCAGACAAGGTAATAAACTCTCTCCACAGTATCTCAAATTCTGATCTGTTTGCTTCTACATACTGCACCTAGGATCTAACCACTGAGGTCTCCCTGCATGGAAAGCCATGCTGACAGGAAAGTCTCCCATGTGATGATTAGCCAGAAGTACCACACCTTCTGCCTACAGCCAAAGGTGTCTCTGAGAGAGAACTAGCCCTCACTCTCAAGGGTAGCATTTTCCTCCCATTAGGTGAGAATTTACCTGGCTTCTAGAGATGAGGTGGCAAAGGTGAGGCTATTGCTGAGGGAGCAGTTTTCTGTCTCAGAATCTGCAGGTGCATCTCCTCTGTAGGCAGAGTTAACTTTTCCCTTCAATTCTAGTAGAAGACCAGTGTGTCCTTTGTGAGGGAGGACCTCTTTTTGACCACTTACTGTGTACTAGACACTTTTAGACTTATGGAAAATTCATCACTTTTTAACCTGTGTAGTGGTTGCTGAAACACAGCTTTATAAGGTGGACAGATGGAAAGACACATGAAAAAAACTGACTTTGCAGAAACTGCCCTTCTTGGCTTTCCTGTTGCTTTCATTGCCCAAGGGCAGGATTTAGATAGAAGACTCCTGAACCTCTCCACTCTAGAATGCTTCTACACACACAGGTTGGAGTTGCCAACTTTAGAATAAATGTTTTGCCCCTACATTTTCTCTCAAAGGATACTCCTAAATTCTCAGCATGGACTTGGAGGTCCCTTTTTATTATTAATTACTGTCCTTTTTAATCTGGAAATGAGAGTATCTCATGGCTCTGGGTTCTATTTACTATCACACCTACCCCATGAAAAAAAATAAACTCAAAAGAGAATGTGGTATGGTTGAGTAGTGTCCTTGCTGTCTGAGATTTTGTGTCACAAGCCTGTTTTATAGTGTTGACCCCTGTAAATGCCAATTGGAAAAGTCCTTGTCACTTTCAGAGCTGCTGCAACTCAGGATCTCACACAGCTACCATTTGTAGCATCAAATCAGCATGAATAAGTTGCTCAGATATAAAGTCTGTTGAGACCCAGGGAAAGATCATCCAAAGAGCCTGAAGATTAACCAGACTTCCTGTCTCAATAGGAAGTGAATAAAAAATGTCTGTGAGTGAAAGTGTCAGCATGTTGAATTTCATAAATCTGTTAGCAACTTAACATTGCATGTACATGACAGACAGCAAATCATTTTTTCATCTAATTTTAATTTGAATTGTTTACTCTGTGTTATAGATAAACTACTTCCTAGCTGGTAGTCACACTTATAGGGGACATGGATGCATTTTATTTTCATTTTAACCCGCTTCTGATTCAGTGGTTCAGATGACAAGTGACCAAGCAACCGATTAAGAAAATAATCTGTAATAGGTGAGTGTGAATCACTTTTGACTGTGTCCAATGAGACATAATTGGTAATATTGACAACATTTTGAATTACATTGATTTTCCAATCCAGCTGAAAACCTTTTTATTTTCACCTGTGTTGCTCCTCTTTCTTATAAAACAATTTGTACAGTGGAAAAAAAACAAAAACAGGTGCAATTCCACACACTTGTCTATGCTGTCTTCCTGAAGGAAATGTATTTGGATATATGCCCTCTGCAAAGACATCAGAATAGTGATGAGCTAAGGATTACTGACTTTGCAAGTCCTCCATATCCTGTTGTGCAGGTTGTTCATTACACACGTGCACCCAGTTAGGGAGAAAACTAGCATCTTGAGTCCTGACTATACTTTATTTGCCAACTTAGCCACCCAAAAGAAAGGGCTCCTTTTTCTAATTTATTCAAAAATACCAACATATGAGCAAACAGAAGTGCTAGGAACAGACTCGACATTGTATAGACTGTGTACAAAGCTCATACAAAGTATTTATTCATTTACTCACACCAGCAATACGGGAAGTGAAACTCAGAGAAATGACACAACTACCTGGAATCGCATGGCTGGTAGGTGGACGTGTTGGATTCTGGTTCCTTGTCTATGCCGTTGTAGAGCTCCGGGCTTATTCCAGTGGGTCCTAAGTCTTATACTGACCTCAGAAATGGTTTCCTAGGGGAAAGTCCTGTGTCATGCCTGAGATAAAATCGATAAAAGGTAACATCTTTGTGACTGCCCCAGCCAGTTATAGAATCTTTTATTTTTCTTATTTTCCCAAATCACTCTCACAGCATCAACTGCTATGCTGCTGCTGCTGCTGTGTCGCTCCAGTCGTGCCTGACTCTTTGTGACCCCAGAGATGGCAGCCCACCAGGATCTTCTGTCCCTGGGATTCTTCAGGCAAGAACACTTGAGTGGGTTGCCATTTCCTTCTCCAATTCATGAAAGTAAAAAGTGAAAGGGAAGTCACTCAGTCGTGTCCGACTCTTAGTTACCCCATGCACGGCCGCCTACCAGGCTCCTCTGTCCATGGGATTTTCCAGGCAAAAGTACTGGAGTGGGTTGCCATTGCCTTCTCCATAACCGCTATGCTTTGACTCTTAAAAAAAATAAAGTTTACCCCTCAAACTTTCAGAAGGAACACAGGGCTCTCTTCTAGTCAAGAGTCATTTTGTGGCAAGAAAGACTAAAATGTTCAAATGCAGAGAGAGAAAGGACCACGATGATGTCTCGAGGGAATAGAAGAAAAGCTGAATGCTAATGACCTGAATTTATCTCCTTGTGGCTTCTATGAATCTCTTCCCTCACATATTCCATTTTGTTTCCCTCATCTGCTTCCTTTGGTCACTAATTCTTTATGTGCATATCTTCTAATACTGTGAGCCTGATCTTGACTTTGCAGCTACTCCCACATCCACAGCTTGAAATTTAATTGAGTACCCTGATTCAAATTTCCAACCTTGAGCATCCCATTGGCTTCATTTGTTTCCACTTTTTCCATCCTACTCAGGCATCTTCTCCTATTATGTTTGGTGGACCTGGTTTCTGTAGAGATTTTATTGGGAGAAAGGATTTAAGATTGGGTTTCGTGTGCTTCAAGGTGCCAAGTTGGGAGCCCGTGTCAATGGGCATAGATTGGTAGTTACCTGCAATAAATTTTATGTCCTTTCTAGATGCTTGAACTGATCTTACGCTTAGGAAGGGTCTTTAACAGATCCAATTCATGGCAAAGGCTATAATAGTTAAAGTATTATTTCAAGTATAATGTTTGATGTGATAAAAGAATAAATATTGATGAGTCTTAGAGTAAGAATGAAGAGAATAGAGGGGCTGTTAGATTTAGGGAGATTATGGTCATTTGTCTTTTAATTTTAGTGCCCATACTGATTGTTTTTTTAGTGGCTAAGTCATGTCCAACTCTTTGGGACCCCCTGAAATGTATCACGCCAGGCTCCTGTATCTTCCACTATCTCCCAGAGTTTGCTCAAATTTATGTCCATTGAGTTGTACTACCCCTTTAAATATTCTAGTCCCATTTATGACTGGTGGCTTGGAACCAATAGTGCCCTCAGTCATCTACATATCACATCTAATATGATGCTAAGCTCTGCTTCTGACCCTCTGCTTAAACCTCCCTGAATATCTGGTTCCCTTAGTTAAGATATCTCCAGCTACACTGGAGTAACCTGTTTAAATTTCAGTTCTTGACTAGCCTCCTTGGACCAGCCATCAATATTCAGATGACTTTCTTGGCACACCCTTAAGACGCAGCTTCTCATCGTGATGCTTGAACTCCATCTGCTCATACCTAGGCTTATAGTTTTACCTTTCTTTGTCTTACGTGTTATCCCACATTTACCTAAGTCAGGCACTATGACTAGTTCTTCTCTAGCACTGGCTCATTTAATCTTCAAAAATACCCTCTGTGGTGGCTAATATCATTATCTCTATTTTACGAAGAGTCAAATAAGTTTTGGAGAGATATAATATCCAAAATAACCCAGAAACTAGAAAGCTCATGAGATTTAAATCCAAACTCTGCAGCCTATACTCTGATGCACCACACTACCCTCCCTGATCTGTGACAGAATAAAAGATGAAGACCCCTCACACTGAATCGGCTGTGGGTGAGCAGCAACGCATTTATTCCTCTGGTTGTTAACATGCCTAAGAGTTGCCTAAGAGCCAGACATCCTGGAATGCGAAGTCAAGTGGGCCGTAGGAAGCATCACAACAAATAAAGCTAGTGGAGGTGATGGAATTCCAGTTGAGCTATTTCAGATTCTAAAAGATGATGGATGCTGTTAAAGTACTGCCCTCAATATGCCAGCAAATTTGGAAAACTGAGTAGTGGCCACAGGACTGGAAAAAGTCCGTTTTCTTCCAACACCAAAGAAAGGCAATGCCAAAGAATACTCAAATTGCACTCATCTCACACACTAGCAAAGTAATGCTCAAAGTTTTACAAGCCAAGCTTCAACAGTATGTGAACAGTGAACTTTCAGATATTCAAGCTGGATTTAGAAAAGGCAGAGGAACCAGAGTTCAAATTGCCAACATCCGTTGGCTCATCGAAAAAACAAGAGAGTTCTAGAAAAACATCTCCTTCTCCTTTATTGACTATGTCAAAGCCTTTGTCTATGTGGATTATAATAAACTGTGGAAAATTCTTAAAGAGATGGGAATACCAGACCACCTGACCTGCCTCCTGAGAAATCTGTATGCAGGTCAAGAAGCAACAGTTAGAACTGTACATGAAGCAACAGATTGGTTCCAAATCGGGAAAGGAATACATAAATGCTGTACTGTCATCCTGCTTATTTAACTTATATGAAGAGAACATCATGTAAAATGCCAGGCTGGAAGAAGCACAAGCTGGAATCAAGATTGCTAGGAGAAATATCAATAACTTCAGATATGCAGATGACACCACCCTTATGGCAGAAAGCAAAAAAAAAAAAAAAAAAAAAAAAAACTAAGGAGCCTACTGATGAAAGTGAAAGAGGAGAGTGAAAAAGTTGGCTTAAAACTCAACATTCAGGAAACTAAGATCATTGCATCTGGTCCCATTACTTCGTTGCAAATAGATGGGGAAACAGTGGAAACAATGAGAGACTTTACTTTCTTGGACTCCAGAATTACTGCTGATGGTGACTGCAGCCATGAAATTTAAAGACACTTGCCTTTGGAAGAAAAGCTATGATCAACCTAGACAGCATATTAAAAACAGAGACATTACTTTGCCATCAAAAGTACATCTAGTCAAAGCTATGTTTTTACCAGTAGTCATGTACAGTTGTAAGAGTTGGACTATAAAGAAAGCTCAGCACAGAAGAATTGATGCTTTTGAACTGTGGTGTTAGAGAAGACTCTTGAGAGTTCCTTGGACAGCAAGGAGATTAAGCCAGTCAATCCTAAAGGAAATCAGTCCTGAATATTCATTGGAAGGACTGATGCTGAAGCTGAAACTCCAATACTTTAACCACCTGATATGAAGTACTGACTTATTGGAAAAGACCCTGATGCTGAGAAAGATTGAAGGTGGGAGAAGGTATGACAGAGGATGAGGTGGTTGGATAGCATCACTGACGCGATGGACATGAGCTTGAGTAAGCTGCGGGATTTGGTGATCGATCTTGGCATGCTGCAGTCCATGGGGTTGCAAAGAGTTGGACCCAACTGAGGGACTGAACTGAAATGAAGAGTTGTCTACCTTCTTAGACTTAATGTCCTGTGGTCTTAGGCTACTTGGATGCACAAATCAAGTTTTCAAAATCTTATCTGATGGGAGTTGTTCTATACATCTGCTTTCCTCACCATTGAAGGAAGCTCTTACTATAATAAGTGTGAGTGTGTATGTATGTGCGTGTGTGTATGTGCATATGTGTGTGTGTGGTGGTGAATGTACATGTTCGTGTATGTGTTTTCTACTCAGCTTCCTCTCTTTTCCTAGAAGAAGAAGACTTGTAGTTGTTTCTCTGAGCCTTAGACTAATTGTCAATGATTGGACTTCCCAAGAGCATAGGTTTTATTTTGAAGCAATTAGCACTTTTACAATTAAGTATGATTACATTGCTCATTGATTTCTTCTGATGATTGATTTACTTAAGGCATTTGATGTTGATGATCATGATGATGACAATTTGGTGTTGATAATAATAATAATAATATATTATTTTTATTATTTGGCCCTGGGAAAAATCTCTGAATTCCTTCTCCCATGTAAATAGAACTCTACATAGTGAAAAGCCTGACATCTGTCACTTCCATAATGAAATATTGATCATTTTAAACCATCTGATTTAAAGGCAGATGTTAATAACACGCTTTTATCACTAACAGATGATTTAAAACAAACAAAAAAGCAAGGCAAACTGCTTTGAATCCTGTCCAATCTCCTCATCTTCAGTCAAGTGGTCAAAAACTGCTCAGGTCATTCTGGACTGTATTGACCAAGATGGATGAGAAAAGGAATCCAAGGATAGCTCTGAGACACATTCTAAAAACAAAATAATGTCATATCCCCAGCTCCTTTAAGCCAATTTCTGCCACTGAGATGAAAGCGTCACAATTATCTATACCTCTATATCCCAACGTGCCTTATCATGATCCCTCCCCACACGTGTTGTTTCAGGCATCTATTGCTGCTACTCAGAAATTTAGTAGTTGAAATAACAACCACAAAATTATAACTCACACTTCTGTAGACCCAGAAATCAGGCAGCCATTGTGTAAGTGATTCTTCCATACTGTGTGGCATCAGTGGAAGTCACTTCAGGTAAACAACTTTCAGACAGTCTGGTTTAGAGGATTCATAATTGTTTAGTCACATGTCTGGTACTTCAGGCAGGAATACTGAGCTTGGTGGGATTGCAGACTGAGGAGCCCACTGATGGTCCTTCCAGCATGACAGTGTCAAGTTATTTAGATTTATGTGGTATCTCAGGGCTCTGAGAGGAAGTTTTTCATAAACAATAGAGATATTTTATCATCTAGGTCTTATGTGACCTAGACATGAAAGTCATATTAATGTCACTTCTGCCCACTCAGTTGGTTGAAGCAGTTACACGTCTATCTAGATTTCAGGACAAGGACTTCACATCCTAATGGGAGGAATATCAAAGAATCTGTGGCTATGTTTTGAAATTATCACAGTTGTGTAGACACATTGTCTTATTCCCCCAAATTACAAGATCTAAGTATAAACAGGAACTCTGTCCCAAACTTAAATGTGCAAAGTTCGTACCTTTCTCCAACTTTTTGCCTTCAGAGGTGACTTCAATCTACTCCAGTTTCTTGGGCTAAATTTTTCAAAAAAGAATTATTTGTAGCTAAATGTCCGGTTTGGAACGGACTCTAATAATTTTGGACCAGGCAACAATAGATGAGACATTCACCATGCTAACCTCAACATCCTCATTCTCAGAAAGAAAATGAAAATACCCACTCTTATTTTTCTTACATATTTTTCTAGGAACAAAATGGGATGACATATGCCAAAATGTTCAACATCTGCACAGATACTACTTTGTCTATTATTGTTGTATTTGTTCGACATAAATTTATATAAACTATATGAATAGTATGCCTGGACCTTAAGAGCAATTTAAGGTGGGAGAGAGGTGGATTTACTTTTAATCAACTAAGACAAATCTTGACTTTCTGCAAACTCAAGAAGTAACAAACCTGCCCTTCTCACATTTGCATTTTACTTAATGCTCTGAGATCTACATTTTCTTTCTCTCCATGTTGTTTTGTCTTATTTCAAACTTGTCAGGTAGTATGTGATGTCAGGGAAAAGTCCAAAGAAGCAGTTCACCTCTGTGGATGGTTAAGTGAGTTTGTTCTCTCCTTTTCTCACTATTTTTTCATGTCCACACTCACCACAGGCTGAATTTGAACACAGTCTTCCATGGTAACTCAAAGGGATCTTGGGCCCATATTAAGCATGTAGGGTAGATTTGAGACCAAGTAAAATGTAGATACTTCTCCAAATTGTTAGTAACTAGCTGCTGATTAGTTTGTGCATGGAGCAGGGTCCCAAACAGCAAAGAAATGGGCTCATCTGAACAGGGTTCAACTATATTCCATTCATGTGGGTTAGTAGATCATGAAACTATTGATAGCAGGGTTTCATATAATGTTAAGATTGTATGAAAATTTAGAATAAGGAAAACCTGGGCTTAAATTGTTTGCACCAATTGCTAGTCATATTATCCTGTGTGGTCACTAATTTTCTAAGTTTCAATTTTGTTATCCAAACAAATGTTGATTGGAATAATACCATGCTTACAACACTGTTGTGGGAAAAGGAAATGGCAACCCACTCCAGTATTCTTGCCTGAAGAATCCTATGGACAGAGGAGCCTGGTGGGCTGCTGTCCATGGGGTGACACAGAGTCGGACATGACTGAAGCAACTTAGCATGCATGCATGCGTTGGAAAAGGAAATGGCAACCCATTCCAGTGTTCTTGTCTGGAGAATCCCAGGGATGGAAGAGCCTGGTGGGCTGCCATCTGTGAGGTTGCACAGAGTCTGACACGACTGAATTGACTTAGCAGCTGCAGCAGCACAACACTGTTGTAGGATTAACAGTGCCTGGCTCAGAAGACATACCCTTCAAATTATGGCTAATACAATAACATTACTGTCCTTCGTAGATATAATTAGTGATATTGTTTATATTACTTGACGAAGTTGAAATAAAGACAGTGGTAACCTAGAAACGTCGGAGAAGGCAATGGCACCCCACTCCAGTACTCTTGTCTGGAAAATCCCATTGATGGAGGGGCCTGGTAGGCTACAGTCCATGGGGTCTCTAAAAGTCGGATAGGACTGAGCGACTTCACTTTCACTTTCACTTTGTGTATAATAAGATATTTCTTTGTGCCAGACATCCAACTAGCTCCCATCATTGTCCTGTTTAGTTTTTCTCACCCAGTTTCCCCAGAGACTTCCAGAAGGTCAGGGTTGGACTTGTAGGGGGCAGTCCTCCCCAGTGAGTCAGGTTGAGCCCAGGATATTGTGACTGCATTAGATTGGCATCTGGATCAGCAGAGTCAAATCTGATCGACGGCTAACTCAAAAAGCCTGTCCATCCAGATGCAGAACCTGGCTGACCTCTGCTGCCACAGGACCTGCCAACCCCTGCCCCCTTTTTTTTTTTTTCCAAACAGCTTATTCATAATTGATAAGATTCAAGGACATCTCCATCATCTACTGTCCTTATTTAATGAAATATATTGTTAACCAAAACAGTAGTGCTTAAAATGGTTATTGATTCCTACTTTCATCTGAGGACAAACTAATTTCCTTTGAATGGGGATTTTACTGACAAAATGAGATGAACATCTAAGCATTTCTCTTCCTGGTTCATCTGCAGCATGATATCACAATTGCTTAAAGCAACCAGATATTGATAACTTAAACACCAGCCAATCAAGAAAATATTCCTTATGAGACTTCTACAAAGGGGAAAATGGGCAGATACCCAGTCCTGTGGCTCCTAGTTGGAACAAAATTCTTTTTATTTAATGTGTTGCTGAGTAAGAAAGGAGAGGGGCTACACTTATCTAATTGCTTCTCAAGTATTATTAGAAAAAAGTTGATAGGCCTGGGGAGAAGAAAATGTTATAATTCAAGTGTACACTTGGCCAAGAAATTAGGGTGTTAGTCTGCTGTTGTTTAAAAAATTACTAAAAATTTAGCAATTTAAAACAAGACTCATTTATTAGCTCACAGTTCTGAAGGTCAGAAATTCAGACACAGTGCAACTAGTTTTTTTGTTCAGGCTGAAGTCAAGGTGTCAGGATGCATTCTGATCTGGAGGCACTTCCTTTTCACATAGGTTGTTGGCAGAATTCAGTTCTTAGCAGCTGTAGGACCAAGGTGCTTGCTTCGTTATTGGTTGTCAGCAGGGATCCACTCTTAGCTCCTAGAGGTCAGCCATATTCCTTGATACAGAACACTCTCCATCTTCAATACCAGCAGAAGAATTCTCTTGTGTTTAAATCCTCTTACAATTGTAATTTCTGACTTTTTGTCTTTGACGTCTAGACTTAGAATTAAGGGACTCATGTTAGTTTTGTTGGGCTAACCTAGATGATTTTCATGTCTTAATGTCAATTGATTGAAGGTCATAATTACATCTATCAAATATCATTATATTAGTATCTATATTCGTGTTTGACTGGGTATCTGGGAAAAGATGTCTATATATCAGTTATTAGGAATCTTAGAATCCTGCCTGCCACACCAGAGCTAAGGGTTATATGAATGCCACGGTTGGAAAGCCTCTTCTGTCATTTTAGCTAGGGCAAGGAGCCTTTGAAGGTTAGCAGACATTTGGTCTTGTTAAAAATATTCATAAGACATCTGGTTCATGAGACATAAGACATTTAATCCATTCCAAATGTCCTTGATATTTGAACCTGTCCAAAAGCATTCATCATGGACCAAACATATTCATGGATGTTTTAAACATGACAGGATTTCAAGAACCTTTTGGTGTGTCTCAGTGGATGTTTCAGACATGACCAAATGGCCTATGAGACTTGGGGGAGTAACAGCTGCAGACTTTTGGCAAATGTTTCCAGTAACCACTACTGCAGAGGTTAAATAAATACATTTCAGTTCATTTGAATGGTCATGAAGTACTTTGTATATTGGATATATGACTTAAACATCCTTTGAAGCAAATGGAGGTAAGAAAATATCCTTCAAAAGCATAATTACTTTGAACTAGAATGTAAGCAACATCACAATTCAATGAACTAATAATAACAGTAGCTATAATAAATATGCAAATACATATTTCAGTTTTCATTATTATATTAGGCCTTCCTTCAAAAAAAAAAAAAACTTGAAATCAGCAACATGAGGTGGTTTATAGTCTCTAAACTATGGTGCAAGAGCCAATGATAATAAATGACTGAGTTACTGAGGGAGGTGAATGTTAAAAATACAAATCCATGAGCTATATCCTAGAATCTACTGAATGAGAATCACTTGGGGGTTTGGCTTATGAATCTGCCTTTTAAACAAGCCTTGAAAGTAATTTGTTTGCATTGAAGATGGATAATATTCCTTTCACTATGATAAGAGTTCAGTAGTATAAATTTTTGAACTCGTTTTCCTGCCCCTTTACTCCATCTCAAGTGATACAGAATAATAGGTGTTTTGACTGGCAAAGAATACACTAGGCATGCTTGGCTTACCTCATTTTCTTGTTTTTGGGAGAACCTGACTGTCCTCCTGGGGCAGGTTCTTTCTCCATGCCCTATATAAGTGACTGGATTATAAATACGCATAAATTTTCCTTATATTTATGTAGTGCATTTTGTTAGGTTCCTATATCAAGCTATATTCTCCTATTCAGCCTATTTTATAATGAGGATGATATTTTGAGCTCTTATTTGCCTTTCTATTTTCCTTCATTACTTATTTCTTTCAGAACCCAAGTAGAGCAGAGGATGGTTTTTTGTTTGTTTGTTTGTTTTTAATTATTGGGCCTCCCAAAATCCTAACACCTTTTATTGACTATTCCTCCTATCATCAAATTCACTCATCATAAAAGAGCATTTCTATAAAACTTTGTCTTATTTGATGTCTCTACCTTCACCCATTCACTCTGTTTGGATAAACACCTACTTTATTAGGTACTGACAACTTTCTTTTTCCCTTAGAGAAAGAGTAAACTGGCATCTCTCCTCGTAAATCATAAACTCTTTCCTCTGCTGAATCTCCCTTTTCAATCTGCTGCTGCTGCTGCTGCTGCTAAATCGCTTCAGTCGTGTCCGACTCTGTGCGACCCCAGAGACGGCAGCCCACCAGGCTCCCCCGTTCCTGAGATTCTCCAGGCAAGAACATTGGAGTGGGTTGCCATTTTCTTCCCCAATGCATGAAAGTGAAAAGTGAAAGTGAAGTCACTTAGTCATGTCCGACTCCTAGCGACCCCATGGACTGAAGCCCACCAGGCTCCTCCATCCATGGGATTTGCCAGGCTAGAGTACTGGAGTGGGGTGCCATTGCCTTCTCTGCTTCTCAGACTACTCTCATTAAAATTCAAATTCTTTAAAAAAAAAGAATATATATATATATATATATGTATATATATTCCCTTCATGCAAGAGATGATTTGCTTTTCCTTCAATCTTACTTGAAATCAGGAATCCTTTCATTTATTTAGTCAGAGGAGGAGCCCTCAGAGCTCCCCAGCTGAAGACCCTACCATAAAGGACAGGGCAGCAAGGAGTTCTTCCTTTAAGGCCCTGAAAACATAGAGCTACTTCTTTCACTCTTTCTTTAACCAGTCAACTCCTTCCACTCACTTCTGAGACATGCTACATAAAAACTTTTGAAAATTATGATTTTGTCTTTAGCCATCAAATTGTTAGTTCCTTAAAGGCAACAAACATATTTTTTCCCTTTAATCTTTTGAGAATCTAGCAGAATGCCAGGGAAAAAAATCATTGTGTAATAGATGTATACGTGTATGTGTGTGTGTGTTCAGTTGCTCAGTCACTTTCAACTCTTTGCAACCCTATGGACTGTAGCCTCCCAGGATCTTCTATCCATTGGATTTCCTGGGCATGAATACTAGAGTGGGTTCAATTTCTTACTCCAAGGAATCTTCCCAATTCAGGGATCAAACCTGCATCTCCCATGTCTCCTGCATTGGCGGGCAGATTCTTTAACATTGAGCCACCTGGGAAGCCTGATAATAAATGTATATTTACCATGAAATCCCTTGGTATCTCTTACTATTATTTGCAATAATACAAGCAACACATACAAATGTAGAAAATATGAATATATAAGAATAATATGATACCATATTTGCTGTTGTGTTTTAACACATTTAAAACTAAGTTAAAAACACTACTATATATAAAATAGATAACCAAAAAGGACCTACCACTTTAAAGCACAGAGTGCTACACTCAATATTTTGTAATAACCTATAAGGGAAAAGAATCTGAAGAAGAAAATGTAAAGAAACACACACACACACCCCTACATACATGTATGTATGTATATGTGTATGTGTTAATACATACATATATATATACACAGGCACACACACATATATGTATATATGTGTGTATGTGTGTATATATATATATATATATATATGTATACATATCTGAGCATTTCCCAGGTGGTGCTAGTGGTACAAGAGACATAAGAGCCGTGGGTTCAATCCCTGGATGGGAAGATTCCCTGGAGGAGGGCATGGCAACCCACTCTAGTACTCTTGCCTGGAGAATCTCATGGACAGAGGAGCCTGGTGGGATACAGTCCATAGCATCACGAAGAGTGGGGACATGACAGAAGTGACTGAGCACATGCATATATATCTGAATCACTTCGCTGTGCAGCTGAAAGTAGCACAACATTGTAAATCAGCTATACATCAGTTTTTAAAGTTAAAATGGCAACCCTCTCCAGTATTCTTGCCTGGAGAATCCCAGGGACGGGGGAGCCTGGTGGGCTGCCCTCTGTGGGGTCGCACAGAGTCGGACACGACTGAAGTGACTTAGCAGCAGCAGCAGTAAAGTATCATAATATGGACATTTCTTAATGTTATTACAAACAAAAAGTAAAATTGTTAATATTTGAATATTCCAGTGGATTTACTAATAAATAGTTTATCACTTCCAATCTTTCTATAGACTACCCTGAATATCTTTATGTATAACAGCTTTTTGAAGTTTAGAGAAAATATTTCCTTAGTATTTACTCCCATACTAGAGATACAGGGTTAAAATTAGTACTAACTGTAATTAGTAATTTTTAAAAACTTTTATCACAATGTTTGCAGCCACTTCCTTTCCTTGTTATTTGATGAGGCTTTCATCAAATTTGAGTAAGGATGTGTGCATGCATGTGTGAAGGCTAAGTCACTCAGTTGTATCCAACTCCTTGCAACCCCATGGACTGTAGCCTTCCAAGCTCCTCTGTCCATAAGATTCTCCAGGCAAGAATACGAGAGTGGGTTGTCATGCCCTCCTTCAGGGAATCTTCCTGACAGGCAATTGAACCCATGTCTCTTATGTCTGCTGCATTGGCAGGTGGATTCTTTACCACTAGCACCACCTAAGAAGCCCTAAGTGTGGATATCCATCAGTTACTGATAATTTATAAATTTAAATTTATTACTGATAATTTATAAAAATTATTTTTATAAATAAAAAATCATATAAATCTCAATTTTACAGGACAGCTTTTACAAAGCTTTTCTTTGTGCTATTCTGCACAGTTTTATAGTTTGTACACTACTCAAAGTCTCCTGGGTGAGGGAGTAAGTAGGATTTATAGTCTTAACTAATGTTGGACTCACCAAACTCTTCATTTTGGGCTGTCTCTGCTCAGTGGTGTTCCTGTTTCTAATTTGTAAAGGGGCATCCCATTCTCACCAAGCCATTAGCCCATCTGCAGATGGTACTGTTTCTAATTAGCACAAACACTTCTTGTAGGGCAGAGGAGTCCTGACCAAAATTTTAAAGGCAAGTGGATCCCACCTGTATATTAGGTTTCCCTGGTAATACTAATTCCTAAAAGAAAGGGTGATCAACCTGTGGAGAGTAGCTTTGGGTGAGGGACACATGCAAACACCATGAAGAGCTTGGAATATCTAAGTTTTGTTTTGTTCTTATAGCATGGCAGTTGAAGTTTTCCCCAGGAGATCTGCCCAGCTTGTTTTTTCATGTTTATTATGATCTTTTATGCTGCTTTTTCTCATACTACCTCTTCATTACTTTCCCTTTGTTTTTATAAATCTGTCTCATCTTTTAAAGGAGAAGGCAATGGCAACCCACTCCAGTACTCTTGCCTGGAAAATCCCATGGATGGAGGAGCCTGGTAGGCTGCAGCCCCTGGGGTCACTAAGAGTGGAACACAACTAAGCAACTTCACTTTCACTTTTCACTTTCATGCATTAGAAAGGAAATGGCAACCCACTCCAGTGTTCTTGCCTGGAGAATCCCAGGGACGGGGAACCCTGGTGGGCTGCCATCTATAGGGTCGCAGAGTCAGACACGACTGAAGTGACTTAGCAGCAGCAGCAGCATCTTTTAAAATTCAGCTGACTCTCAGTTCAGTTCAGTTCAGTTCAGCTGCTCAGTCGTGTCTGACTCTTTGGAACCCCATGAACCGCAGCACACCAGGCCTCCCTGCCTATCACCAATTTCCAGAGTCCACCCAAATCCATGTCCATTGAGTCGGTGATGCCATCCAACCATCTCATCCTCTGTCTTCCCTCTTCTCCTTCTGCCCTCAATCTTTCCCAGCATCAGAATCTTTTCCAATGAGTCAGCTCTTCACATCAGGGGCCAAAGTATTGGAGTTTCAGTTTCAACATCAGTCCTTCCAATGAACACTCAGGACTAATATCCTTTAGGATGGACTAGTTGGATCTCCTTGCAATCCAAGGGACTCTCAAGAGTCTTCTCCAACACCACAGTTCAAAAGCATCAATTCTTCTGCACTCAGCTTTCTTTACAGTTCAACTCTCACATCCATACCTGCCCACTGGAAAAACCATAGCCTTGACTAGACAGACGTTTGTTAGCAAAGTAATGTATCTACTTTTTAATATGCTGTCTAGGTTGGTCATAACTTTCTTTCCAAGGAGTAAACGTCTTTTAATGTCGTGGCTGCAATCACCATCTGCAATGATTTTGGAGCCCCAAAAATAAATCTGACTCTCAGCTACTGCTAAGTCACTTTAGTCATGTCCGACTCTGTGCGACCCCATAGATGGCAGCCCACCAGGCTCCCCTGTCCCTGGGATTCTGCAGGTAAGAACACTGGAGTGGGTTGCCATTTCCTTCTCCAATGCATGAAAGTGAAAAATGAAAGTGAAATCATTCAGTCGTGTCCGACTCTTAGTGATGCCATGGACTGCAGCCTACCAGGCTCCTCCATCCATGGGATTTTCCAAGGCAAGAGTACTGGAGTGGCGGTGCTATAAATCTGACTCTATACTTAGCTTCGGAGAAGGCAATGGCTACTGGAAAAACTATAGCTTTGACAAGATGGATCTTTGTTGTCAAAGCAATCTCTGCTTTTTAATATGCTGTCTAAGTTGGTCATAGCTTTTCTTCCAAGGAGCAAGTGTCTTTTAATGTCATGGCTGCAGTCACCATCTGCAGTGATTTTGGAGCTCCCAAAAATAAAGTCAGCCACTGTTTCCACTGTTTCCCCATCTATTTGCCATGAAGTGATGGGACCAGATGCAATGATCTTAGTTTCCTGAATGTTGAGTTTTAAGCCAGCTTTTTCACTCTCCTCTTTCACTTTCATGAAGAGGCTCCTTAGTTCTTTGCTTTCTGCCATAAGGGTGGTGTCATCTGCATATCTGAGGTTATTGATATTTCTCCTAGCAATCTTGATTCCAGGTTTTGCTTCATCCAGCCCAGCATTTCTCATGATGTCCTCTGCATATAAGTTAAATAAGCAGGATGACAATATATAGCTTTGACATACTTCTTTCCCAATTTGTAACCAATCTTTTGTTTCATAAACAGTTCTAACTTTTGCTTCTTCATCTGCATACAGATGTCTCAACAGGCAGGTCAAGTGGTCTGGTATTCCCATCTCTTTATGAATTTTCCACAGTTTATTGTGATCCACACAGTCAAAGGCTTTGGCATAGTCAATAAAGCAGAAGGAGATGTTCTTCTGGAACTCTCTTGCTTTTTCAATGATCCAACGGGCGTTGGCAATTTGATTTCTGGTTCCTCTGCCTTTTGTAAACCCAGCTTGACCATTTGAAAGTTCAGTGTTCATGTACTATTGAAGCCTGGCTTGAAGAATTTTGAGCAATACTTTAGTAAAGTGTGAGATGAGTGCAATTGTGTGGTAGTTTGAGCATTCTTTAGCATTGCCTTTCTTTGGGATTGGAATAAAAATGGACTTTTTCCAGTCTTGTGGCCACTGCTGAGTTTTCTAAATTTGCTGGCATATTGAGGGCAGCACTTTCACAGCATCATCTTTTAGGATTTGAAATAGCTCAACTGAAATTCCATCACCTCCAACTAGCTTTATTTGTAGTGATGCTTCCTAAGGCCCACTTGACTTCACATTCCAGGATTTCCAGTTCTAGGTGAGTGATCACACCATTGTGATTTTCTGGGTCATGAAGATCTTTTTTTGTGTACTTAGTCTGTGTATTCTTGCCACTTCTTAAAATCTTCTGCTTCTGTTAGGTCCATACCATTTCTGTCCTTTACTGTATCCATCTTTGCATGAAGTTTTCCCTAGGCATCTCTAATTTTCTTGAAGAGCTCTCTAGTCTTTCCCATTCAATTGTTTTCCTCTATTTCTTTGCACTGAGCACTGAGGAAGGCTTTCTTTCTTTTTTTTTTTTTTAATTTTATTTTGCTTAGCTTTACAATATTGTATTGCTTTTGCCATTCATCAAAATGAATCCGCCACAAGTATACATGTGTTCCCCATCCTGAACCCTCCTCCCTCCTCCCTCCCCATACCATCCTTCTGGGTCATCCCAGTGCACCAGCCCCAGGCATCCGTTATCAGGCATCGTACCTGGACTAGCAACACGTTTCAGAAATGATATTATACATATTTCAATGCTATTCTCCCAAATCATCCCACCCTCTCCCTTTCCAGAGTCCATAAGACTGTTCTATACATCAGTGTCTCTTTTGCTGTCTCATATACAGGGTTATTGTTACCTTCTTTCTAAATTCCATATATATGTGTTAGTATACTGTATTTGTGTTTTTCTTTCTGGCTTACTTCACTCTGTATAATAGGCTCCAGTTCCATCCACCTCATTAGAACTGATTCAAATGTATTCTTTTTAATGGCTGAGTAATACTCCATTGTGTATATGTACCACTGCTTTCTTATCCATTCATCTGCAGATGGACATCTAGGTTGCTTCCAAGTCCTGGCTATTGTAAACAGTGCTGCTATGAACATTGGGGTACACGTGTCTCTTTCAATTCTGGTTTTCTCAGTGTGTATGCCCAGCAGTGGGATTGCTGGATCATAAGGCAGTTCTATTCCCAGTTTTTTGAGGAATCTCCATACTGTTCTCCATAGTGGCTGTACTAGTTTGCATTCCCACCAACAGTGTAAGAGAGTTCCCTTTTCTCCACACCCTCTCCAGCATTTATTGCTTGTAGACTTGGATCACAGCCATTCTGACTGGCGTGTAATGGTACCTCATAGTGGTTTTGATTTGCATTTCTCTGATAATGAGTGATGTTGAGCATCTTTTCATGTGTTTGTTAGCCATCTGTATGTCTTCTTTGGAGAAATGTCTATTTAGTTCTTTAGCCCATTTTTTGATTGGGTCATTTATTTTCCCAGAGATAAATCCACGCACCTATGGACACCTTATCTTTGACAAAGGAGGCAAGAATATACAATGGATTAAAGACAATCTCTTTAACAAGTGGTGCTGGGAAAACTGGTCAAACACTTGTAAAAGAAGGAAACTAGAACACTTTCTAACACCATACACAAAAATAAACTCAAAATGGATTAAAGATCTAAATGTAAGACCAGAAACCATAAAACTCCTAGAGGAAAACATAGGCAAAACAGTCTCTGACATACATCACAGCAGGATCCTCTATGACCCACCTCCCAGAATATTGGAAATAAAATCAAAAATAAACAAATTCTGCACAACAAAGGAAACTATAAGCAAGGTGAAAAGACAGCCTTCAGAATGGGAGAAAATAATAGCAAATGAAGCAACAGACAAACAACTAATCTCAAAAATATACAAGGAACTCCTACAGCTCAATTCCAGAGGAAGGCTTTCTTATCTCTCCGTGCTATTCTGTGGAGCTCTGCATTCCAATGGCTATATCTTTCCTTTGCCTTTACCTTTTCTTCTTTTCTCAGCTATTTGTAAAGCCTCCTCAGACAATCATTTTGCCCTTTTGCATTTCATTTTCTTGGGAATGGTCTTGATCACTGTCTCCTGTACAATGTCATTGCTGCTGCTGCTAAGTCGCTTCAGTCGGGTCTGACTCTGTGCGACCCCATAGATGTCAGCCCACCAGGCTCCCCCGTCCCTGGGATTCTCCAGGCAATAACACTGGAGTGCGTTGCCATTTCCTTCTCTAATGCATGGAAGTGAAAAGTGAAAGTGAAGTTGCTCAGTCGTGTCCGACTCTTTGCGACCCCATGGACTGCAGCCTACCAGGCTCCTCCATCCATGGGATTTTCCAGGCAAGAGTACTGGAGTGGGGTGCCATTGCCTTCTCCCACAATGTTATGAACCTCCATCAAATAGTTCTTCAGGCACTCTTTCTGTCAGATCTAATCCCTTGAATTGATTCCAGGTTATTAGGAGGCAGTTCTCTGAAGATCTCTTGTGTTTCTGCCTGTCTTATGAATTGAGCTCTTGACTGCCTTTTCTTCTGAACTATATTTTCAAAGATTCTTCATAATGAACAGTTATGAAATATACAAATAGCAAAGGGAGGTTTAGTTACAGCTTCAGAAGAGAAGAATACTGTCTCCCAGTGAAGCAAACTTGCTGGTTTTCTTATGGCCTATTATAAAAGATTTACATTCCCCAAACTCAAAGCTCCCCTTCTTACTGTGTTTCTGTACTCCTATAAATATTGGAGATTGAAGAACCAAGGTAAGTGCTGTTTGCTCTAATAAACTTCTCTTTGTTTCTGACCCTGGAATTTCATAATCCCTGCTGCTGCTGCTGCTAAGTCACTTCAGTCGTGTCCAACTCTGTGCGACCCCATAGAGGGCAGCCTACCAGGCTCCTCTGTCCCTGGGATTCTCCAGGCAAGAACATTGGAGTGGGTTGCCATTTCCTTCTCCAATGGATGAAAGTGAAAAGTGAAAGTGAAGTCACTCAATCGGATCTGACTCTTAGTGACCCCATAGACTCCAGCCCACGAGGCTTCTCCGTCCATGGGATTTTCCAGGCAAGAGTTCTGGAGTGGGGTGTCATTGCCATAGTCTGTACCAGTGTCCATTAAACTCTGGCTGGATAACTCATTAACTGAAAGCAGGGTAAAACCTCAAACCTTAACATTTTTTAACATTTTTGTGACAATTTTTTTAAGTCACTACAATTCTTAAAAAGCAATGACCTTTTCCTCCTTTGAATGCCAAACATCCATATTTTTGACAATTATATTATGTTGCACTTGGTGTATAGGCTCTGGAACCAGATTACCTTGTTTAGAAAGTAGACTCCATTGCTTATACTTTGAGAGGCCCTGGGGAAATTTATTAAATTTTTTGTACCTCAGCTTCATTATCTATAAAATGGTAATGACAATAGTACCTATTGCCTGGACTTAGAGTGAGAAGAAACACATGAATATGATTATCACTGCAGTGATTAGCATGTCATCTTGCTGTTTGCTTTATGTGTATAAATCTTGTTTGTCAAATGAACTCTGAAGTTATCAAGGGCAGAATTTCCTTTACCTCTCTTTCTCTGTGTGTGTGTGTATTTAACTCTATCTTTTAATTCTTATAGCTATCTGCACAAGCCAGACCCTGTTTTCTTAAAAACAATGCAAATGGACAAGCAGCAATCTGACCAAACTATAGGTTATATTTCCTTACTTTCTTTCTTCCTCCCTCCCTCCTTCCATTTCTCTTTGCTTCCCTTCCTTCTCTCCTTCCTTCCATGAATTAATGTTTATTGAACACCAAGTGTATTCCAACATTAGGGGATGAAAGAGAATAGAGAATTATGACTCAGACCATAGAAGCCCACATAAGCAGACATGTGAACAGATGATTGGGATGTGGTAAGAACAGTGTATAAAGCTAAACACAATACAATTTTTAGGGTACAGAAGGGGAACAACTGACTTGGATGAAACCAGGAGAGGTTTATGTATAGCTCGAACTATGGGGACAGTTGTTATGTGATTCTTAACTATAGAGTGACACTTATATAGTGTTAAGAAATAGATGATAGATGAAATTGAACGACTGGGAATCCATCACCTTTTGGAGAGATTGCTCAGTCAGCACTGGCAGTGTGTCTTTCATGAAAGAGGGCCCAGTATGGGTTTACCTTCTTGTTATAATAATGCTTTCTCTTTGTTGTTCAATTTCTCAGTAGTGTCCAACTCCTTGTGACCCCATGGACCAGAGCATGCCAGGCTTCTCTGTCCTTCACTATCTCCCAGAGTTTGTGCAGACTCATGTCCATTGAGTCCATGATGCCATCCAAGCATCTCATTCTCTGTTGCCCACTCTCCTCTTGCACTCAATCTTTTCCTGCGTTAGGGTCTTTTACAATGAGTTGGCTCTTCACATCAGGTAGCCAAAGTATTGGAGCTTCAGCATCCGTCCTTCCAATGAATATTCAGGGTTGATTTCCTTTAGGATTGATTGGTGCTTTCTCTATGCAGATGCATATCCTAAAGGGGGAAAAAATGAACAAGGTAATCCTTTTAGCAAATAATTAATATTCCTATCAATTTCCACCCTAATGAAAGAAAAAGTTTGGAGATATATTCACAAACATTTTAGCTGAGTCAAATACTTTTGTTTGGTTCATTTTCAGGCAAGAACCAGGCAGCAAATCACTTGTGGCTTAATTAGTATATCATATTAAAACAAGGTAATTTAATTGCAATTAGTGTTAGAATAATTTATTCATAAAATGCCAGTATATATATTTATTTCCTATAATCCATTACTTCCAGCCTGCCACTATGTGTGCTCCATTAAATTATCAAGTGCAAGGTCATTAACCTACAATTCTGCTTGCCATCATGTTTTTAGATTGCATTCTGTTTGCTCTTTAGTTGGGATTAAATTGTTAACCCTCCTAGGTCATTTATCTTTAGCTATTTAATTTCTCTGTGATCATCTAAAGGCTCTGATTATTGCTAATTAAACAGGTGTGACCTACTCAGAAAACAGTTGGCTTTCCTGGAACACCTGGTAGGGATCCAAAACTGAGTCAGCTCTCTTTTTCGTGCATTGTTCCTCATAATTTTCTCACCAGTGATTTTTTTTTTCCTCACTAATTTTCTCATAAGTGATTCTAAAATTGTAATACATGTCTGCATGTTCTGGACTATTAAAGTTTTGGTGACCTTAACAAAGATCATTTGGGTGATCAGCTGATCATCCAGATAGTGAATCTGCAGTTGTAGAGGGAGTTTTCCCAGGCCAATACCTTTACATAGGGGGATAAAAAAAGAAAAACTTATTTTACCAGGACAGACTTCTTGCATTTCTAGTCAAAGCAAGAGTTTATTTATATTCTTTCTGAGTATACTTGTTTGTAAAGGAATAGATAATTCAGTCCAAACCCACTCACACTGTTGGCAGATTGACTGCTTGTTGGGTGGGGTAGGACGAAATCCAGTGTATTAAGTTCCTCCTGCCAAAGTAGCAGGACATGTTAAGATAGAGATTTTTCAGATCCACAGCCCCAGGGAAATTTTCTAACTTTTTAAGAGAAGTACTACTACAAACACCATCTTGTATAGAGGGAGAAACTGAGACCTAGAGATACAGTTACTTGCCCAGTATATCTGGCATAAAAGTCAAAGCTAGGTTTCCAAGATTCTGAGGCTCAATTTTCCCTTTAGCATTACCACATTCTATTTTCCCTTTAGCATTACCATGTACGGAGTATCTATTTCAGGAACGATACTGTTTAAGAATTAGCCACATTTTGCCTTTTTTCCCATTCTATTTCACATCCTTGCTGTGTTCTCCTAAGCATGAGATCTCTGGAGAAGTGGGGAAGGAAAATATAAGGCAATCTATTTTACATACTGCTGGTGTGTTACTGAGGTCACACCTTCAGGACAAAGGTGTTCTCTATCCTAGCTTCAGGAACATTGCTGCTGATATATCTCAGCCAAGTTTCTCCCCAGATGCTCTTGGGCAAAAGAAACTGCTTCACCCAGGTTTAGACCCCTTTTCTACAGCACCCCTTATCAAATGACAGGTTGCTGCAGAGAAATAAATGTCTGGTCCTTGCTTCCATTAGGGTTATCTCTGGCTATAAACTTAGTGCTTTCTCTGTAATTAGCTGTGGCTTCTATTGTAACTGAATCATAGTTCAACTTCTTCCTGTCTCTTCCTGTACCCCTTACTCCCATATAGATGTTCTTGTTAAAACACAATCCTAAGCAAAATACCAGCATGCCAGTCTACATCACAAACCCTAGTTTCTGACTTTGATACTTGAAGTAGAGGGAGTCATAAGTAGTCTGAAGGAACACTCTTAAATGGTATTTTGGAACAGATACATCACCAGCAGGCAGTGGAAACTCCATCATTGTTGGAGGGTGGAATGCTGATAGTCTTTTTGCTATCTTTGCAGTGCATGTAAATACATTCACCAATAGTGAAATGAGACAGTATATTGGTGAAAGAGAATGCACAGGCAGGTTAAATACCTCTGGCATTTGAGAAATACAAAGCAGTTACTATAGGAACAATGAGACAGGATGGTTGTGGTTAGGGCTAATCAATGTATTGTAGAAAGACTGCAAAATGAAATGCAGAGGCCAATTAATCACCAGTTTGAGGATAAGGACCATTGGTTTTGCAATTAGAGTACAGAAAGAAAAAAAAAAAAAACTAAGGATCAAGTCTGCTACTCAAATACAAGGGAAACAGAAGGTTCCAGAGAATGTTGAATTCTCAAAAATACCAAGTCTGCTTTGCTGAGACAGAGCCCTGACTGCAAAATCTGGTGAGACTCTCAGTATTAGGCTGGGGTTAACTGGTTACATAAACTCATAAACCTGGATCCACAGTACCTAAACGTACCTAAACTGCAGAAGCAGAACACCTTTCTCTGGTAAAGGCCAATGTACCTAATCATTTAAAAGCAAAGACGAGTCCTCTGCTCTATAAGACAATATAAATACCCTTTAAGGATTGAACTTCACCACCCTTAACTGGCCACAGGACCAATGTGTAAAATTAATCCCAACACACACTCGTCAGGGAAGTCTAGGCTAAAAGTGGGAAAAATACTTTACCCCATGGAGCTGCAGGAGTTGCAGAACCAAGCCAGTTCAAAGTGACAGTAGCCAGGAAATTACATGTGGGACTAGATGATGAGGAATCTTCATCTAGGGGCAGAACACAGAGTTGGAAGAATGAATGCTGTTTTGATTTAATAGCCTAACAACGATTCTGGGAGACAGTGCTAACGTGCATCTAGAAGGGCTCTTGAAAGTCTGAAGAATGCAATCATTCTTGTAATAATGGAAGTAGAAATGTCAGGGCTGCTGAGGTAGATATTGGGAAAAATAGATTAAAATGTTCAGAGATGTGGAAATACTAAAGTATATATTCTATGAAAGACCATTAAAAAAACAACAGGTTTTGTTCTGTGAGAGGGCTAGAGGACTTTGTGTTCCAAAGAGATAATGAATGTGCTAGTGAAAGGAACTCAGTCATTACTGAAAAGTTCACACCCATGATCATCTGTTGTTTGAGGCTATGATAGGAGACACTATTATAAAACTGACCTGCCTAATAGCAATGGAATGATAGCCTATCAAAATCACAGGGACTACATTGCTGCAGAACTGAGATTTTAGAAAGATAAACACAATGATCATAATGAGTTATAAGGTCTGAATGACAACCAAGGCAGTCTAACTCATAGAGAAGTATGCAAGAAGTTAATATTAGTAAAACACAGTATTTCTGGGGGTGAAAGGATTAGGCAGGATGAAAGGGCAATACTCAATCTGTACGATCAAAGGAGATCAAAGACAATCAAGGGGCTAAGGGAAGAGACACTAATCACAAACCACAATTCTTTGCCCAGTTTATGAAACTGAGTTGATTTTCAGATATATCACACACTCGTGAAGAGGTCAAGTCCAAGGAAAGAAGGATCACGTAACATCACAAATACATACAGTAGTGGAGTCCCTTGTTCTCAATGAGACTTAAGGCCATAAACTTGGATAACTTTTCATTTGGATAAAGAGTTCCAAGGCTTTTTGAGGAATGTTGGATGTAGGATCTGCTTTGACTTGTAGATAAAGGTATGACTCATTCCCACTCACCATTTCCTGGTCCTCAAATGCATGGAAAGAATGAACAGTGTGGTTGTTGGCAGGACCTTCTGTTAATGCATTAGACTATGGGGTAAGGGCTGCTAGAGTGAGGAAAAAAATGTAGACCCAAAAATTTTTTTTTAATTTTATTTTATTTAACTTTACAATATTGTATTGGTTTTGCCATACATCAAGATGAATCTGCCACAGGTATACATGTGTTCCCCATCCTGAACCCTCCTCCCTCCTCCCTCCCCATACCATCCCTCTGGGTCGTCCCAGTGCACCAGCCCCAGGCATCTGGTATCAGGCATCGAACCTGGACTGGTGACTCGTTTCAAATACGATATTATACATATTTCAATGCCATTCTCCCAAATCATCCCACCCTCTCTCTTTCCCAGAGTCCTATTATACAGAGTGAAGTAAGCCAGATAGACCAAAATTTTAAGTTAAAAACAGTATTGTGTTTCAAGTAGGACCAAGACTAGGGTGAAGGAAACTAGAGACCTAGAGAACAAAATTTAAGAAAATACTTTCAAGACTATCCTTCCTAGCCCTGACCATGATCCTGAAAGAACTAAAGAATGTAGTGGAGATGGTTCCAATGTTATCCATTTTTAACAGCCCCATCAAAAATGAATGGGTATGGGAATATGGCAGTGAAGTGTTCCAGCTCCACAAAGTAATAGGTTCAATGGCAGATGCTATGCCAGATGAGGTACTTTTGATAAAGTAGGTTGAAAGCCTCAGGTACATAGTATTACATTGATCTGGAAAATGCACACTTCCCTATCCCTGCCAAGAGAGGTATCAGAAATATTTTGCTTTCATGCAAGGTAATAAAGGTATGCGTGCATGAGCGCTAGTCGCTTCAGTTGTATCCGACTCTCTAAAACTCTATGAACTGCAACCCACAATGCTCCTCTGTCCATGGGATTCTCCAGGCAAAAATACTAAAGAGAGTTGCCATGCCCTCCTCCAGGGGATCTTCCCAACCCAGGGGTCAAACCTGCAGCTCCTGCAGCTCCTGCAGCTCCTGCACTGCAGGTGGATTCTTTACTACTGAGCCACTGGGTAAGCCCGAATAACAGTGTGCATTCACCTTTATGCCTTAGGGCTACATCCATTGTCTTATCCCTTGGTATAATATCCTTTTGGTATAATACCATTCCAAAGGATCTTCACTGTATGGATTTTCTAGAATATCATGTTGTTTCTACTATATTATGTTATTATGTTGTTAACCATGTCAGATGAACAAGAGGCAGCAAAAATGTTGGAAGCTTTGGTAGACATATATACTCCAAACAGGTAGGTAAAGTCTACACTTTAGGGACCAACACAAAACTGAAGTTTTCAGGGCTCTAGTGGACATGACAGTATATCTGGTCCAAAATAAAGTACAAAAAATTGCTTCGTTCACTTCGTACCACTAAGAAATACTTATAGCATGACAATCCTCTTCAGGTACTGCAAACACCATGTTTCACAGGTAACAAAATTAGTTCAGTGCATTTACCAAGTGACATAAAAACTACAGCGGGTACTAGTGTGTATAAAGGCACTGAATAAAATTCAGAATGTGGTGTAAGTTCTACCATATGACCTGTCCTATCTTTTAGTATTACATTTACCTGCAATAGAAAAATAAACCACATAGATTTTATACTCAGATTCAGTAAAAATACCAAAGCATATAGGCCTCCTTATTTCTTTAAATATAAATGTTTATTTTTATATATTTCTTTAAATATAAATATAAATGACATCACATAACCACATGGTCATAGCTACTGGTCATGAGCTGATTTCCCTCTGACTCAGCAACAAGTGTGGGCATTATTAAATAACAGTTGTATATACAAGATCAGGCAGGAGTCAGGCACCAGTAAGCAGATTAATAAGGTTTACCAGACACCCATATTATCTACCGCTTTTGCTATATTACCTCAATCTCTGCTAATACCTATGGTGACCAGCCAACAAATAAAGAAAAGCACTCACTTGATCCATGGGCAAGTTAGCTCAGTGTATTGAGGCATACTGAAATGCTTCTTAAATACATTACAGACTCACAGCAGTGAACTGGAAAGATAGAAGTGAAGAGGAATTATTCACACTGGTAAAGTTATAAGAGATATAGCTTAGAATCAATTTTTTTAAATTCAGAGCTATATTTTTAGAGTAGTTTCAGGGTCATAAAAAAATTGAAAGGAAGATACAGAGATTTCCCATGTATGCATATAGCCACTGCCCCCCACACACATGCATAGCCTCCCGTAATCAACATCCCCCACCAGATTAGTGGTTTGTTAAAACTAATGAACCTGCATTAACAGATTATAATCATCCTAAATCTGTAGTTTACATTATGGTTTACTGTTAGTATTGTACATTCTAAGAGTTTGGACAAATATGTAATAGCATGTATCCATCATTATGGTATCGTATAGAGTATTTTTGCTGGCCTAAGCATCCTCTGTGATTTACCTATTCATCCCTCCTCATGCCCCCAACCTATAGAAACTACTGGACAGTTTTATGTATCCATAGATTTGCCTTGTCCAAAATGTCATATAGTTGGAATTATACCATATGTAGCCATTCCAGATTGGCTTCTTTCACTTACTAATAATGTGTTTAAGGTTCATCCATGTCTTTTTGTGGCTTGATCGTTTCTTTTTATCATCAAATAAAATTCCGTTGTCTGGATGTACCATAGTTTATTTATCCATTCACCTACTAAAGAGCATCTTGGTTGCTTCCAAGTTTTGGAAATTATGAGTAAAGTTACTATAAACATCCATGTGCAGGTTTTTGTGAGCACATATGTTTTTCACTCCTTTGGGTAAATTCCAAGGAGCACAATTGCTAGATCATATGGTAAGAGTATATTTAATTCTATAAGAAATCACCAAACTCTGTCTCAAAGTGGCTGCACCATTTTTTAATTTCCATCAGCAATGAGTGAGTTTCCTGTTACTCCACATCTTCCCCAGCATTTGGTGTTGGCGTTCCAGATTTTGGTCATCATAATAGATATATAGTGTCATAATACACTTTTAATGAAATGATGTGGCCTGAGATGTGGTTGTATGAAATCATGGACCAAATGCTTGATCAGGGGCCTAGGAGGAGAAAGAGTGGAGAATTGCAGACAAGAAGTCTTGCGAAGAGGTCTGCAGATAGTGTTTGTAGAGTAGAAATGTGAAGACCGTTGTATCACAAACTAACATCTATTGCAATGCATCTCTCATTCAAAAATCACTAAATAACCAAGTGGATGAAAGTCAACTGGTTGATTACACTATTGCTATCATAAAAGATCGGGGAAGGCAATGGCACCCCACCCCAGTACTCTTGCTGGAAAATCCCATGGACAGAGGTCCCTGGTGGGCCACTGTCCATGGGGAAAAGATACATGAGTGGAGAAGTTATAACCACAGGAATGGAGACCATACACGCCCAATAATATGGGCGTGCATTCACTAAAACTTATCTAGCTGTTGCCACTGCAACAGATGTCCAATTTGCAATAGAAACAAATGGTGAGCTCCAGTATCACACCAACCCTCAAAGATATAAATCATTCACTAGGTGGCAATTCTATTAGATTGAGTTTAGTCCATCCTGAAAAAGTGCATCAATTCATCTTGATAAATTTGACACACATTCTAAGTATGGTTTGTGGTTCCTTGCCTACAGACCCTTAGCAAGCACAACCATCCAAAAGTCTTACAGAGTATTGACCATTATATGATGCTATGTACCTTAATGCTGAATATAAGCATCTAGCAATCAAGGGGTAGATATAGGAGAAACCCCACCATACATGAGTCTCAGTGACCCACTTGGAGAATGTGTGCTTCCCATCTCTGTAACTCTATTTCTGTAGATTGAGATGTCCCTAAAACTGCCACTAACGTTTCATTGTTCCTGTGAGCACACAAATGACTGAGGTGATTCCTAAAAAGTGATTTTTCACAGTGTTCAAAATACAGTGAACACTTCATGTAATGTTATTTATCATTTAGCTATTCGATTAAGCAGAAATAAAATCTCTATATTTCACAGTCTTAGGTTAAGCAGAGATAAAATCTTTTCCATGGCTAAATGCAAATTATCTTCTAAAAGACAAAATTTCATTCGCTTACATTTGTATTTACAAAAAAAAAAAAAAAATTTTATTTAAGTTCATGCTGCATACTAAGTCACTTCAGTCATGTTCAACTCTGTGCAACCCTATGGACTACAGCATGACAAGCTCCTCTGTCTATGGGATTCTCCAGGAAAGAATACTGGAGTGGGTTGCCATGCCCTCCTCCAGAGGATCTTCCTGACCCAGGGATGGAACCCGTGTCTCTTACATCTACTTGCATTGGCAGACAAGCTCTTTACCATTAGCACCACCTGGGAAGCCCCCAAAATATATTTAAGTATTTAAAATTTGAATAAAATTCACACTAACATGAAAATGACTAAAAACTGCATTTGATGATATCCTTACACTTTGCTAATGATCCAAATGAAAAGAAGAAAGTTAGTATATGGACCAAATGTGTTTCTCCCAAAAAGTTTATGTGAAGTTCTGTGCTATGCTTAGTCACTCAGTTCAGTACAACTCTTTGTAACCTCATGAACTGTAGCCTGCCAGGCTCCTCTGTCCATGGGAATTCTCCATGCAAGAATACTCGAGTGGGTTGCCATGCTTTCCTCCAGGGGATCTTCCCAGCCCAGGGATCAAACCCAGGTCTCCTACATTGCTGGCGGATTCTCTACTGCCTGAGTCAGCATTGAAATTCTAGCTCCCTGTAACTCACAATATGACTTTATTTGGTGTTGCTGCTGCTGCTGCTGCTAAGTCGCTTCAGTCGTGTCCGACTCTGTGCGACCCCACAGACGGAAGCTCACCAGGCTCCCCCGTCCCTGGTATTCTCCAGACAAGAATACTGGAGTGGGTTGCCATTTCCTTCTCCAATGCATGAAGGTGAAAAGTGAAAGTGAAGTCGCTCAGTCGTGTCCGACTCTTAGCGACCCCATGGACTGGAGCCCACCAGGATCCTCCATCCATGGGATTTTCCAGGCAAAAGTACTGGGGTGGGGTGCCATTGCCTTCCCCGTATTTGGCGTTAGGGTATTTATAAAGGTTATTAGGTTAAAATGAGGTCATTAGGATGACCCCTAATTAAAAATGATTGTTGTCCTTATGAGAAGAGAAAATTTGGACATAGACATATAGAGGGAAGGTATAGGGGAAAGGAATTATCTACAAGCCAAAGAGAAAAGTCTGGAACACATCCTTCCTTCATAATCCTTAGAAACAACCAACTTGCTGACATCTTGATCATGGACACCTAACCCCTAGACATGAAGCAAATTTCTATTAAGTCACCAAGGCTGGGGTACGTTGTGATGGCAGTCCTACCAACTTAGAGAATTTGGGAGACATTTCATTTATTCAGTTTTCTCTTCTTGCTTTTCTGATGAGATTCATTTTTCCTTTTTGCCTTGTGAGGGTAACTAGAGTCATTGGATTCCTTTTAGCAAGAGAGTTCCAGAAAAACATCTACTTCTGTTTTATTGACTATGTCAAAGCCTATGACTGTGTGGATCACAATAAACTGTGGAAAATTCTTCAAGATACGGGAATACCAGAGCACCTGATCTGCCTCTTAAGAAACCTATATGCAGGTCAGGAAGCAACAGTTAGAACTGGACATGGAACAACAGACTGGTTCCAAATAGGAAAAGGAGTACGTCAAGCCTGTATATTGTCACCCTGCTTATTTAACTTCTATGCAAAGTACATCATGAGAAACGCTGGGCTGGAAGAAGCACAAGCTAGAATCAAGACTGCTGGGAGAAATATCAATAACCTCAAATATGCAGATTACACCACCCTTATGGCAGAAAGTGAAGAGGAACTAAAGAGCCTCTTGATGAAAGTGAAAGAGGAGAGTGAAAAAGTTGGCTTAAAGCTCAACAATCAGAAAAGTAAGATCATGGCATCCGGTCCCATCACTTCATGGCAAATAGATGGGGAAACAGGGAAACAGTGTCAGACTTTATTTTTCTGGGCTCCAAAATCACTGCAGATGGTGACTGCAGCCATGAAATTAAAAGACGCTTACTCCTTGGAAGGAAAGTTATGACCAACCTAGATAGCATATTGAAAAGCAGAGACATAACTTTGCCAACAAAGGTTTGCCTAGTCAAGGCTATGGTTTTTCCAATGGTCATGTATGGATGTGAGAGTTGGACTGTGAAGAAAGCTGAGCGCTGAAGAGTTGATGTTTTGAACTGTGGTGTTGGAGAAGACTCTTGAGAGTCCCTTGGACTGCAAGGAGATCCAACCAATCCATTCTGAAGGAGATCAGCCCTGGGATTTCTTTGGAGGGAATGATGCTTACGCTGAAACTCCAGTACTTTGGCCACCTCATGCGAAGAGTTGACTCATTGAAGACTCTGATGCTGGGAGGGATTAGGGGCAAGTGGAGAAGGGGACGACAGAGGATGAGATGGCTGGATGGCATCACTGACTCGATGGACGTGAGTCTGAGTGAACTCCTGGTGTTGGTGATGGACAGGGAGGCCTGGCATACTGCAATTCATGGGGTCACAGAGAGTCAGACACGACTGAGCGACTGAACTGAACTGAACTAAAGGAATTAAAGTCAGGACTCATAAAAGCCACACATTTTGAGGCATAATAAGGATCTCTCCTCAATAGTCAGAATTAAATATTGGACCAAACAGGAAATAAAGAAGAAAAAAAAATTTTTAAGCAGAGAAGGATACTGTCTTTTATCATAACAGATCCATTGATCTGTCTATATAATTGATCTATTTTTAGTATAAAATTCTGATTAAAAATGTTTTCACTTGGTATTCACTTGACATACTTATTCACTGTAATCATAAGTACTCTGGTGACATTTCAATTAAGCAACATAATCACAGAATATAAAGAAACTGAGTTTCTGTTTTGTTTTGTTTTCTTCCAAATTGGCTTTGCTCTCTTATGACTTAGGAGACAAGAAAACAAAAGATTTATCTGCCTCATGTGTTAAACTATTCTGATCACTTTACTTACAATTTAGACAAATGAAGCAGACATAATTATAATCATTTTAAAAATGAGAAAATAGAAGCTCAGAAATATTTGAAATTTTCCAACATCCTATAGGTAGTAAATGGTAAAGACTGCTGGATTCCAAGCTGTGTTCTCCTTCCTGTCTGCTCTCAGCAGAAACTAAATGTTGCTGTATCCTTTGTATCAGTAGAAAGGCTTCAAGTTTCTCCACTAAGCAAACTTATTCCCTATATTCATACAAATGAGCAAATAAATTACCTTTTGCCTCATGAGAAAGCCATTTTTCTGCAATTTTTTTGCTTTCTTCCCAAGCAAAGGGAAAAAATAAAAGTATCAACTAATAAAATAAAAATATCAATATTTTATATTTCTGCATGGGATCTTTTCCTTATCATTGTCAATAAGCAAACACATTGTTTACTCTTAATTGTGAGCAATTCAAGCTGTATTTTGCTCTTCCTTTTTAATATTGCATAATAAATATTTATTCTTTCTTTTGCTTGTTCAACACTTGATCACTTACTGTATGCCAGCTCTCTGCTAGTCATTCAAAATGAACGCATGCTCTATACCCTTGCAAATCTCACACTCTATGGGGGTAAAGCGATAAGGACATCAAAGATGATAATATGGAGAGACAAATGTTATAAGTGATACCTCTGTCAGCTTAAGTCAAGGACAATTGGGACAGGAAGGGAATGTTTCCTTGGAAAAGGTAGGAAGAAATATGGAACAGTAATTGTAAGTGGCCTAATTGTACATGGGGGAGGGGTGTCAGGTGGCATGATTAGAGTGGAAAACATAAGTGGATCATTAAATGGAGTAAACAATAAGGTAACAAGTGGATTTAAACAGAAAGCAAGAACTTTAGCCTCTGTTGTTTTCTTAACATCTCCATGAATAGCGATTTTTACAGCACCCATTTTTCTACACTACCCTGTATCTGAGGAAAATCATACCATCACGGGGGCACTAGAATGATTTACTGGACGTATAGGACTTTGATGATCTTGTTTTCAAAGGAATTTTGGATTTACGAATGACCATAAGCAAGCTTATTTTGAATTTAAATATAGAGGAAACTGAGGTAATTTATCACCTTTTAATGTTTTCTGGGGGCGGGTGGTGAATTGGGTTATTCTTTCCTTGTCATTCTATCTAGCAGATTCTGTCCTATTTGAGTAATTTAAATTTGCATTTATCTGGCAAGAATACACAGAAGAACTGTACAAAAAAGATCTTCACGACCAAGATAATCACGATGGTGTAATCACTCAACGAGAGTCAGATATCCTGGAATGTGAAGTCAAGTGGGCCTTAGAAAACATCACTACGTACAAAGGTAGTGGAGGTGATGGAATTCCAGTTGAGCTATTTCAAATCCTGAAAGATGATGCTGTGAAAGTGCTGTACTCAATATGCCAGCACATTTGGAAAACTCAGCAGTGGCCACAGGACTGGAAAAGGTCAGTTTTCATTCCAATCCCAAAGAAAGGCAATGCCAAAGAATGCTCAAACTACCGCACAATTGTACTCATCTCACACACTAGTAAAGTAATGCTCAAAATTCTCCAAGCCAGGCTTCAGCAATACGTGAATGTGAACTTCCACTTCCAGATGTTCAAGCTGGTTTTAGAAAACCAGAGGAACCATAGATCAAATTGCCAACATCCACTGGATCATGGAAAAAGCAAGAGAGTTCCAGAAAAACATCTATTTCTGCTTTACTGACTATGTCAAAGCCTTTGACTGTGTAGATCACAATAAACTGTGGAAAATTCTTTAAGATACGGGAATACCAGAGCACCTGACCTGCCTCTTGAGAAATTTGTATACAGGTCAGGAAGCAACAGTTAGAACCGGACATGGAACAACAGAATGGTTCCAAATAGGAAAAGGAGTACGTCAAGCCTATATATTGTCACCCTGCTTATTTAACTTCTATGCAGAGTATATCATGAGAAATGCTGGGCTGGAAGAAGCACAAGTTAGAATCAAGATTGCTGAGAGAAATATCAATAAGCTCAGATATGCAGTGACACCACCCTTATGGCAGAAAGTGAAGGGGAACTAAAGAGCCTCTTGATGAAAGTGAAAGAGGAGAGTGAAAAAGTTGGCTTAAAGCTCAACATTCAGAAAAGTAAGATCATGGCATCTGGTCCCATCACTTCATGGAAAATAGATGGGGAAACAGTGGAAACAGTGTCAGACTTTATTTTTCTGGGCTCCAAAATCACTGCAGATGGTGACTGCAGCCATGAAATTAAAAGACGCTTACTCCTTGGAAGGAAAGTTATGACCAACCTAGATAGCATATTCAAAAGCAGAGACATCACTTTGCCAACAAAGGTTCGCCTAGTCAAGGCTATGGTCTTTCGTGTGGTCATGTATGGATGTGAGAGCTGGACTGTGAAGAAGGCTGAGCGCCGAAGAATTGATGCTTTTGAACTGTGGTGTTGGAGAAGACTCTTGAGAGTCCCTTGGACTGCAAGGAGATCCAACTGGTCCATTCTGAAGGAGATCAGCCCTGGGATTTCTTTGGAAGGAATGATGCTGAAGCTGAAACTCCAGTATTTTGGCCACCTCATGCGAAGAGTTGACTCATTGGAGAAGACTCTGATGCTGGGAGGGATTGAGGGCAGGAGGAGAAGGGGACAACAGAGGATGAGATGGCTGGATGGCATCACTGACTCAATGAATGTGAGTCTGAGTGACCTCCGAGAGCTAGTGATGGATAGGGAGGCCTGGCGTGCTGCAGTTCATGGGGTCGCAAAGAGTCGGACACGACTGAGCGACTGATCTGATCTGATCTGATGTAGGGTTGCCCTTTCCTGGCTTTTCCATTCACAAAATGTGTGTTTTCATCACCACAGTGCTTGAGAGATGACCTCGCTGGGGCTTGTCCACAGTTTTGGCTGGACATCAGAATCACCTCACAGTGCTTAAAAGTTTTAACAGGCAAAAACCCATGACAAATTAAATCAGAATATTTGATATCTGGAGCTGGGATCAAGATGTGTGTAATTTTCACGGTTATTCTAATGGATAGTTAAGGTTAAGAATGACTGGTATTGGGTCATCAGCATGAATCATTTATATTGTTTTAAATTCGCACACTAGACTTTGACTGTGTACCTGCTCTGTACCTGCTAATGAATGTTAAGCACTGATTAGAACAACAAAAGGGATAATACCAGGTCTTCTTCTCTGCTTTTGTTGTTGTTCAGTCACTAATTTGTGTCCAACTCTTTGCAACCCCATGGACTGCAGCATGCCAGTCTCTTCTGTCCTTTACTGTCTCCTGGAATTTGCTCAGATTCATGTCCATTGAGTCAGTGATGCTATCTAACCCTTTGTAGAAGGTGACATTTTAGGTTGAGACCCAAGTCAATCATATATGAAATGGTAATCAAAAATCAAAAGATCATAGAAACGAGGTGTTGCATATATATTCCATAAGCACTACTCTTTTCTATGGAAAATAGGAGCTATGTGCTTAAATTTGTCCAAAGACAATAATGGCTTAACCTTGTGTCCTTGCAGTAATTATTAATAACATCTCAAATTTAATAATTTGAAATTTGTAATCTCAAATTTCCTAGTTTAACTAATGAATTATATGATTACCCTAAATATTAAATAATGAAGCAATGGGAAATCATGGGATGGATCCATGGAAGAGGCAAACACAATGGGCAGATATAGAACTTAGAACTGGCCAGGAGAGAAAGAGTTAAAGATAGAGGGCCTCACATGAGCAAGCAAATACTCAGATTAGAATTTCTTTTTGTATTCATGGTAATAGAAATTTATTTTACACAAACACAATGGCATCTTTGGCCTCTGCTGGTTTTTTTTTTTTTTTTAATCTTCCTGCAATAACTGTCTGGTGATGAGCCTGTCACCCCCCTCAGTGCCCACAGCCTCCTCTGGATTTCTTTTTTGGTTTACTCAGCATTGATTGACCCACCAAGGCTTTTAGAGGATTTTTCTATAATATGATTGTCAACCCCCAAATAATGTGATTTGTTGAGAGATTTTTCAGCTCTTAGCACTGACAGTAAAACAACCACATTTGTAATATCGTGACATCAAGTAGTATTGTGGATAAATTTGGTAGAAAGGAACAAAGTATCTACACAGAACTATATTTCAGGGTCAATACCTCTCCCTTATAAAGTCAAGGCCACCACAGGAAGTTAATTCAGTTTATAATTATTACATATTAATAGAGTGTTCAGTTATGTACTTGATCCTAAGCATATAGCACAGACCTCTAGTCTCTGATGAACTTGATAGTCTAGAAACCTCATATTCTGCACAGGAACCTACATCAAGTTTTTATATAATTTATGGAACTAAGGTAAGTATTTACTACTCTGTACCATAGCATACTCTCTTCACTGGCCCCAGGATCAACACTCCACCCCATATAAAGCAGCTAAAAGGCTTCACTGGTGGCTTAGACCATAAAAAGACATGTGTTCAATCCCTGGGTCAGGAAGATCTCCTGGAGAAGGGAATGGCTACCCACTCCAGTATTCTTGCTTGGAGAATTCCGTGGACAAAGGAGCCTGGTGGGCTGTAGTCCATGGGATCACAGAGAGTCGGTGGACCTCTACGTTCAAGGACAATCTTTATGTTAACATGTCCAATGACGTTTACTGCAATCACTGAATTCAATCTGAAATTCCTCTAGGAGTTGAGAGACTGGAAGACTCTGTAACCAGGTAATATAAAAGAACGCTGGGTGTCTTCTCATCACAGAACCTCTTCATCATGAGAGGATTGTCCCTGGAATGGGCTAGTTAGGTGTCTTAAAAGATTATTTAGCTGAATTTCCCAAAGCCAGTGAATAAATGATTTATCATAAATACGTATGTGCTCCAGTGCTGTATTTAAATGGCAGAGTCAGCTCTTTCACTAGTCAGTCACTTTTCACTACTTTTAAAATTATTTTTCCTTTTTTCTTCTCTTTCTCCCTTTTCCCCTCTTTTTCTTTTACCTAATTACAAGCCTCTCATCAACTCTCCAACTTCATTTTTGTTTACATTTTTAACCAAACTATAAGATGAACAAATAATTGGTGTGCACGTGATTGGTGTGCATTAAAGATATAGACCCACTTGAAACATAAGGCAAAGAAAAGCAGAAATATTGTTAGCAAAGCATGTAGTAATAATTAGTTTACTTCTTGGAAATTCTTCCCTACAGTTCACTGTATTTAAACCTTGTTGGCATGGAGCTGAGTTAATGGCCAGTCTTACACTATATATAGCAATCACATCGATAGCAATTTATTTTCTGTTAACACCTATGAAAAGGAATAGCACTATGGAATACAGGGAACAAAGAGCCCTGGTTAATTAGAAATTATAGGAGCAATAGCATTACAAAAGCATAATTTTTTGTTCATATCCATTGTGCCTTTGTGTCTTATGCGGTCACCTAAACTGGGGAGTACTAGCTCCTTCAGCAGCTCACAGACCAGAGATGAAAACAAATGCACAATTACCAAAGACGTAGTGCTACTGAGGAAGCTGGGTGGGGATGTGACCTCATCTAAGGAAACTGGAGAATTCTGGGGGCAAGTGGAGAACTTGAAGCTCAGATTAGTAAGAAGAATAGTGAAGATTGAGTGGCACCAAGGGGTAAGGAGGAGAAAGTGTTCTAGTGAGAAGTATAAAACACAGAGACAAGAGATTATAACATAATAGCAAACATTAAGTAGCTCAGTGTGGCAAAATAATAGAGTTTAAGGAGAGGCATGGGAAAGCTATAGCTAGAGAGGTCAGCAGGGCCAGATGATACAGATACTAGAGTGGCCTCTCTATGCTTACTTGTGGACAGCCACATTACCTTCAGGAGCTCATGACAATATGGACTTTCCCATAGATAACATTATCAGCATTATTTTAAATAGCAATCCCCCCATCCACATTTCTTAGCTGTTAAGTATGCAGAAAAGGATGTGACAGCTGCAAATGTCAAGGCTGGACCAAGAGTGCCTTTTAGCCGAAGCTGTGCAGAGTGTGGGGAAAAAAGCTAAAGTGAGAATAGATCAAGTCTGGTAAGAGAAGAGTCTATATGATTCATCAAAGTCAGATGAAAGTTAAAAACACATATCATTAAAGTGAAATTCCTAAGTAGGGAATCATATAGAAAGAAGCACTGGGTGGAATCAATAGTTTAGAGTCTAGACAATTCTTAACTCATAGGTTAATGCCAGTGGCTAATAGACATGTGCCTTCTGTGTTGGAATGCTTGCTAATGTCAGAAGTTCAAGAGTGGAGGAGACTGTTGGACCCCTTGATATTGCTTAATCACATCCTATTCCAGATTCTTCAGTATTGCTTCACTTTGGCTCTATGCCCTTAGCTCTTTGGCTTCTCTGGTGCCAGGATTTGACTGGCACAGAAGCATACAGATCTGTTATTTCCTGGTTTTCCATATCCTTCAATTGGCAAATGACAATAGAATTCTACTGAGACAGAATGATGTTTCTTAATAAAATAATTTAATCAATAGTTATAAGCCCTCTGACATAGAAAAATACTAAATTATAAGTAGAAATGGTTTCAATTTGAGTTTAACGTCAGTCCAACAACTCACATTCTAACATGTCTAGACATGGGTGGGTGATGTGTAGGGCATCTCGACAGTTGCCTGTTTTATATATGGGACCACGTTGCATCCGAGGAGAGAACTCTCAGGGAAGACAGTAAATGTGGAGAATAACATGGTTTTTACTATGTAGTTTTCCCCTAAAAGTGAAGTCTCTCAGTCGTTTCTGTCTCTTTGCAACCCCATGGACTGTAGCCCGCTAGTGCAGCCCTAATGGACTCATATCTGGGTCCTATATAGAGATGTGCTTTAAGCAAAAATAAAATGATTTGCTTACATGACATGTTTTGTAAGACATTGTGGAGTAAGGGAAGATTCCATTGATAACCATGTGGCAAAGTTTAACATAGATAAAATCCCTGTGCCCAGGACCCAGCCTGCTTTATGACTTCCAGAATTCCAAGAGCTCTAGGATTGCAGCATATCATATTTTGACTGCAGAGCCTGAGAGGAGAGGCCATGTGGTCTATGCCTTGAGCAGCCAGGAGGAGAAAATATATTCTTTGAAGGTCCTAGAAGCAGTGGACCCAGTGAACAATATTGTCCTTGTGAAGAGAAGAGAGATGTTTAGCCACTCAACTAGCTTCCTAGGTACCAAAGAACAAGATGAAAGACCAGTTGTAGCAGAATTTGTTCAAGGGCATGTGAGGCCTCTGCTGGGAATTTCCAGATATAAATGAATGAAACACAGATAGGAACTGACATTTTCATCTGTGTCAATGGGTGGGGACAAGAGCCAAAGAAACCTTGTTGATTGATGGTGTCCCCAGATCTAGTGTCTCTTTAAGGTTTCTTTTTGTCTCCTTCTTGAATGTTCAGTTCAGTTCAGTTCATTTCAGTCGCTCAGTCATGTCCGACTCTTTGTGACCCCATGAATCGTAGCACACCAGGCCTCCCTGTCCATCACCAACTCCTGGAGTTCACCCAGACTCACGTTCATTGAGTCAGTGATGCCATCCAGCCATCTCATCCTCTGTCGTCCCCTTCTCCACCTGCCCCCAATCACTCCCAGCATCAGAGTCTTTTCCAATGATTCAACTCTTCGCATGAGGTGGCCAAAGTACTGAGGTTTCAGCTTCAGCATCATTCCCTCCAAAGAAATCCTAGGGCTGATCTCCTTCAGAATGGATTGGTTGGATCTCCTTGCAGTCCAAGGGACTCTCAAGAGTCTTCTCCAACACCACAGTTCAAAAGCATCAATTCTTTGGTGCTCAGCCTTCTTCACAGTCCAACTCTCACATCCATACATGACCACTGGAAAAACCATAGCCTTGACTAGACAGACCTTTGTTGGCAAAATAATGTCTTGAATGTTAAGAGATCCCTATCATGTTGTATTGTACTTTATGATGCATTCAGAATTGGCTTATGGGTTTAAAATTCTGGTAAATCTGTGTCTAGAAACATGAAAATGGATAACACTATGAAGTTATTAAGTTTGTTTATTCCTTCATTGCATGCTCAGTCACTTCAGTCATGTCCAACTCTTTGAGACCATATCGGCTGTAGCCTGCCAGGCTCCTCTGTCCATGAGATTCTCCAGTCAAGAATACTGGAGTGGCTTGCCATTTCCTACTCCAGGGGATCTTCCTGACCTAGGGATTGAATTCATATTTCCTGTATATCCTGCATTGGCAGGTAGGTTCTTTAAAATTAGTGCCACCTGGTACTATTGAGAGCTAATTAGGGTTCATGTACTAGGATAGGTACAAGGAATACATAGGAAAGTAAGCATGGTTTGCATTCTCAATGTCCTAAAATATAGGAGGATAAGTAGAATTGTTAAAATGATGATGGGGCATTGACTATCTACATCTCTTATAATGTAGATTTGGTGACTTGATGGATTATAAATATAGCTAAATGAACATGGTAATGCATTAGGTAGGGAAAATGTGACAATTAGTGAAAAGAAAGGGCTTCCCTGGTGACTCAGATGGTAAAGAATCCTCCTGCAGTATAGGAGACCCAGCTTCGATCCCTGGGTAAGAAGATCCCTTGGAGTAGGAAATGGGAACCCACTCCAGTATCCTTGCCTGAAGAATCCCATGGACAGGGAATGTTGGAGGGCTACAGTCCATGGGGTTGCAAAGAGCCAGACATGACTGAGTGACTAAACATACACACCCACAGTGAAAAGAAAACCACTTGGGATAGATTTTTTTCTATACTTGGAGAATTTCGTAGTATGTTAAGATTAAAAGGAATATAAAATGTTATCCAGCTTTACTCTGTCTTGTAATTGGTTCTGGGACATATCTAATGGGGTTTAAATTTTTTTAGCTATTATTTTTTCTGCTTGGGAAAGTTTTCCGTGTTGTTGTTGTTTTGAATTAAGATTAATTTTCACTGAGAAATAGAGTCCTACAATATTATTTAAATAGATTCAGACATGACTTATAAAATATACTTTCTGTCTAAGTATTCATTGTAGGTGAAAATTTGATCAGGAACAGAGTGTCCACATAAAATAAAAAATATCTCCCCACAAATTGCTTATTAAATAAAATGCAGGAAAATAAGAACTTTCAAATGGGAAAACAGTTATGAAAACCATCTGAACCAATTTAATATCATCAAAAATGGAACAAATCAATATCAGATAGCTTCTGACATGGTGCACTGAAAAGGATAATAATTACCAACACAGTTTTGTTGTCAAAAATGCATAATAGGGATCTATTTATGAGTGAAACTTCAAACACAAATTAACTGCACTAGTCTCTTCAAAGAGTCAAATTTAGGAAAGGCAAGAGTGGTGTGAAGAATTTTGCAGAATAAAGGACACCAAATAACCAGGTCAACTAGATGCTGTTTGTAATCCTGGCTTATATGCTGGATCATGGAACAGTCACATAGACAGAGTTATAAATAAAATCATTGTAAAAGTTGAAGATATCAGTGAGCTCCGGGAGTTGGTGATGCACAGGGAGGCCTGGCGTGCTGCAATTCATGGGGTGGCGAAGAGTCGGACACGACTGAGCGACTGAGCTGAACTTGAATAATAAATAATATTATTATATAATATTACATTTCATTATTGTGCTAATTGTGTTTTGGCCATGTGATAGAATATCCCTCTTTTAAGAAATATATTCTGATGCATTTAAAGGTAAATGAATATATCTCCAAATTCCTTCGAAGTATTTCAGAAAGAAATTGGGCCTGTATGTGCATAAGTGAGAGAGAGAGATTGAGAGAAACTGTGTTTATTCCCAAGATTGACTCCTTCGCCCCTTGACTGATGCTGTTGATTCTACCTGTGGCCCTGAGGTATGTGGCATGTTCCCTTCTCCTGGGAACTGTGAGCAACAAACTACTTTTAATGGCAATTTTCTCCTGATCTGTTGCCCTGACCATACCTGAATATAAAATCAACATTTTAAAACAGGTCCTGGTGCTCAGAATCCCTCATTTGCCTGGTCTAGACTTTGGTTTCTTACAGAATCAAAGTGACCGTTTGCTTTTCCATTTGTCATGGACTTATTTATGCCTTTGGAAAACCCCATTCACATTCACAGTATATTTGCAAGAGGTAAGGAAGAGGGATGTCTAGTTAAAACAATTATCTTATCATTGCCTTAGGAAGAATTTTAATATATGGAATAAAATCTCCTTGTACTGTAGTTTATAATAACTTCAGAAGGAATACCTGTTATTCAAACCTATTTCATAATCAACGGTTTATGAGTTTTACTTTGTAAAGCCCATCATGTGCATTTCTTCATTTGATCATTGTGGTATCTTGCTTATTATTTCCACTTTCCAGATGAAGGACAGTAAGTCTAGAGAAGTTGTGACTCAATAGGCAGCAGGGTTAACATTAGAACTCTGGTCGACATGGTCCCAGCCTTGTGTTCCTTCCTTCTTATCGTGTTGTATCCTATTAATGTTACTTTTCATGACTAGATAATAATGATAATGAGGTATATTCAAAGTATTTCATATGTCATCTTTATTTTTTATTTCTTCAAATGCAGCCTTTCCTTTATGCCCAAACACAGCTAACAGGTCATATTTCATGAGCCAGAGAAAAGAAATTGTTCTTCTAATTTTTCCCTAGGCTTTTTCCTTCCATGCTAAGAACTATTTTTCAGTGTTATTTTCTTAACTGTAAATAAGGTTACAAGAGGGAGTATTCAAGCAAAACAATTATAATTGGCTACAAACATAATCCAATACCTTCATTTCACCCATATTGTTAAAAGAGTTAATTGGACCTTCACAGACAGCCACAAGCTAAATATATTGCGAAATGCACACAGTAAATCCGATTTCCTAAATGGGCCAAAGAACTAAATAGACACTTCTCCAAAGACATACAGATGGCTAACAAACACATGAAAAGATGCTCAACATCACTCATTATCAGAGAAATGCAAATCAGAACCACTATGAGGTGCCATTTCACGCCAGTCAGAATGACTGTGATCCAAAAGTCTACAAGCAATAAATGCTGGAGAGGGTGTGGAGAAAAGGGAACCCTCTTACACTGTTGGTGGGAATGCAAACTAGTACAGCCACTATGGAGAACAGTGTGGAGATTCCTTAAAAAACTGGAAATAGAACTACCTTATGACCCAGCAATCTCATTGCTGGGCATACACACTGAGGAAACCAGAATTGAAAGAGACGCGTGTACCCCAATGTTCATTGCAGCACTGTTTATAATAGCCAGGACATGGAAGCAACCTAGATGTCCATCAGCAGATGAATGGATAAGAAAGCTATGGTACATATACACAATGGATTATTACTCAGCCATTAAAAACAATACATTTGAATCAGTTCTAATGAAGTGGATGAAACTGGAGCCTATTATAAAGAGTGAAGTAAGCCAGAAAGAAAAACACCAATACAGTTTCAGATCAGATCAGATCAGATCAGTCGCTCAGTCATGTCCAACTCTTCGCGACCCCATGAATCGCAGCACACCAGGCCTCCCTGTCCATCACCAACTCCCGGAGGTCACTCAGACTCACATCCATCGAGTCAGTGATGCCATCCAGCCATCTCATCCTCTGTCGTTCCCTTCTCCTCCTTCCCTCAATCCCTCCCAGCATCAGAGTCTTCTCCAATGAGTCAACTCTTCGCATGAAGTGGCCAAAATACTGGAGTTTCAGCTTTAGCATCATTCCTTCCAAAGAAATCCCAGGGCTGATCTCCTTCAGAATGGACTGGTTGGATCTCCTTGCAGTCCAAGGGACTCTCAAGAGTCTTCTCCAACAACACAGTTCAAAAGCATCAATTCTTTGGCACTCAGCCTTCTTCACAGTCCAGCTCTCACATCCATACATGACCACAGGAAAGACCATAGCCTTGACTAGGTGAACCTTTGTTGGCAAAGTAATGTCTCTGCTTTTGAATATGCTATCTAGGTTGGTCATAACTTTCCTTCCAAGGAGTAAGCATCTTTTAATTTCATGGCTGCAGTCACCATCTGCAGTGATTTTGGAGCCCAGAAAAATAAAGTCTGACACTGTTTCCACTGTTTCCCCATCTATTTCCCATGTAGTGATGGGACCAGATGCCATGATCTTCATTTTCTGAATGTTGAGCTTTAAGCCAACCTTTTCACTCTCCACTTTCACTTTCATCAAGAGGCTTTTGAGTTCCTCTTCACTTTCTGCCATAAGGGTGGTGTCATCTGCATATCTGAGGTTATTGATAATTCTCCCAGCAATCTTGATTCCAACTTGTGTTTCTTCCAGTCCAGGGTTTCTCATGATGTACTATGCATATAAGTTAAATAAACAGGGTGACAATATACAGCCTTGATCTACTCCTTTTCCTATTTGGAACCAGTCTGTTGTTCCATGACCAGTTCTAACTGTTGCTTCCTGACCTGCATACAGATTTCTCAAGAGGCAGATCAGGTGGTCTGGTATTCCCATCTCTTTCAGAATTTTCCACAGTTTATTGTGATCTACACAGTCAAAGGCTTTGGCATAGTCAATAAAGCAGAAATAGATGTTTTTCTGGAACTCTCTTGCTTTTTCCATGATCCAGTGGATGTTGGCAATTTGATGTCTGGTTCCTCTGCCTTTTCTAAAACCAGCTTGAACATCAGGAAGTTCACGGTTCACATATTGCTGAAGCCTGGCTTGGAGAATTTTGAGCATTACTTTACTAGCGAGTGAGATGAGTACAATTGTGCAGTAGTTTGAGCATTCTTTGGCATTGCCTTTCTTTGGGATTGGAATGAAAACTGACCTTTTCCAGTCCTGCGGTCACTGCTGAGTTTTCCAAATTTGCTGGCATATTGAGTACAGCACTTTCACAGCATCATCTTTCAGGATTTGAAATAGCTCAACTGGAATTCCATCACCTCCACTAGCTTTGTTCTTAGTGATGCTTTCTAAGGCCCAGTTGACTTCACATTCCAAGATGTCTGGCTCTAGGTCAGTGATCACCATTGTGATTATCTGGGTCGTGAAGATCTTTTTTGTACAATTCTTCTGTGTATTCTTGCCACCTCTTCTTAATATCTTCTGCTTCTGTTAGGTCCATACCATTTCTGTCCTTTATCGAGCCCATCTTTGCATTAAATGTTCCTTTGGTATCTCTGATTTTCTTGAAGTGATCCCTAGTCTTTCCCATTCTGTTGTTTTCCTCTATTTCTTTGCATTGATCACTGAAGAAGGCTTCCTTATCTCTTCTTGCTATTCTTTGGAACTCTGCATTCAGATGTTTATATCTTTCCTTTTCTCCTTTGCTTTTAGCGTCTCTTCTTTTCACAGCTATTTGTAAGGCCTCCCCAGACAGCCATTTTGCTTTTTTGCATTTCTTTTCCATGGGGATGGTCTTGATCCCTGTCTCCTGTACAATGTCACGAACCTCATTCCATAGTTCATCAGGCACTCTATCTATCAGATCTAGTCCCTTAAATCTATTTCTCACTTCCACTGTATAATCATAAGGGATTTGATTTAGGTCATACCTGAATGGTCTAGTGGTTTTCCCTACTTTCTTCAATTGAAGTCTGAATTTGGCAATAAGGAGTTCATGGTCTGAGCCACAGTCAGCTCCTGGTCTTGTTTTTGCTGACTGTATAGAGCTTCTCCATCTTTGGCTGTAAAGAATATAATCGATCTGATTTCGGTGTTGACCATCTGGTGATGTCCATGTATAGAGTCTTCTCTTGTGTTGTTGGAAGAGGGTATTTGCTATGACCAGTGCATTTTCTTGGCAAAACTCTGTTAGTCTTTGCCCTGCTTCATTCCGTATTCCAAGGCCAAATTTGCCTGTTACTCCAGGTGTTTCTTGACTTCCTACTTTTGCATTCCAGTCCCCTGTAATGAAAAGGACATCTTTTTTGGGTGTTAATTCTAAAAGGTCTTGTAGGTCTTCATAGAACCGTTCAACTTCAGCTTCTTCAGCATTACTGGTTGGGGCATAGACTTGGATTACTGTGACATTGAATGGTTTGCCTTGGAAACGAACAGAGATCATTCTGATGTTTTTGAGATTGCATCCAAGTGCTGCATTTCATACTCTTTTGTTGACCATGATGGCCACTCCATTTCTTCTGAGGGATTCCTGCCTGCAGTAGTAGATATAATGGTCCTCTGAAACTAACGCATATATATGGAGTTTAGAAAGATGGTAACAGTAACCCTGTATATGAGACAGCAAAAGAGACACTGATGTATAGAACAGTCTTTTGGGCTCTGTGGGAGAGGGAGAGGGTGGAATGATTTGGGAGAATGGCATTGAAACATGTATAATATCATATATGGAACGAGTCGGCAGTCCATGTTCGATGCACGATACTGGATACTTGGGGCTGGTGCACTGGGATGACCCAGGGGGACGGTATGGGGAGGGAGGAGGGAGGAGGGTTCAGGATGGGGAACACATGTATTCCTGTGGTGGATTCATTTTGATATATGGCAAACCAATACAATATTGTAAAGTTACAAAAAATATCCCTCTCCTAAAGTGATGTTCATTAAAGGAGATGCAGGGAGGATTCTTCAGTGTAATTCCCAAAGTTTATCCATTTGTCCATGTGGTTTCGAATATGTAATCCTGTCAGTTCAGGAAGGAGAGAGAGTAAGAGGGAAAGAGAAAGAGAGAGAATGTATCCTTGTATCTAACACCTATATATTGGGTTCGCCAAAAAAGTCATTTGGGTTTTTCAATAAGATGTTCCAGAGTATGTTTACAATATCTTTGCAGACAAAACAGGTAAACAATAAAAAGGCATAACTTTAACATTGCAGTCAAGCTCAGGCCTAATCTGAAAGGGGCTTCACCTCTTTTCTACCCCTAAACACTGTATTTAACATCTATGCTCATTAATGCAGATGAGGCGAGGTGCCTTTTGTCTAGGTAGATGTTCCCCCTCTTGGCCCATCTGTTGCAGGAAGTAGGAGCCCTTCCAGGGCTCCAAAGTGAGCTCTTGTCTAACACTGGGAAATGAATTGTCTGAGGACATACACATACTGACAAAGCAGGAGACTTTACTGGGAAGGGGCACCGTAGTGGAGGACAGTAAGATAAGGGAACTCAGGAGAACTGCTCTGACACGTGGCTCACAATTTTGTGGTTTATGGTGATGGGATTAGTTTCCAGGTTGTTCCTGGCCAATCATTCTGACTCCGGACTTCTCTGGTGGCACAGGCATTGCTCAGCCAAGATGGATTCTAGTGAGGAGGAATCTGGGAGGGTGGTAGGACATGTCGTGTCTCCTTTTGACTTTTCCCAAATTCTTCTGGTTGGTGGTAGTTTGTTCCTTACCAGGACCTCCTGTTGTAGAATAATTCACATAAATGGTTACTATGGTGCCTGGTCAGGTGGGTGGTTTCAATCAGTGTGTTTCTCCTAACACATCAGCATAATTTTTCTCTTGAAAAACCCAAAATATAGTAAAATCTTATTTTTTCAGAACTTACTGACTTGGAAGTGTACTGTTTAGGTCAGTAACCCCATTTGAGGTATTAGAAAGACTTCTTGTGTTTATGATACTTTGGTCAACTGATGCAAAGAACTGACTCATTGGGAAAGACCCTGATGCTGGAAAAGATTGAAGATAGGAGAAGAAGGGGACAACAGAGGATGAGATGGTTGGATGGCATCACCAATGTGATAGACATGAGTTTGAGTAGCCTCTGGGAGTTGATGATGGACAGCGAGGCCTGGCGAGCTGCAGTCCATGGGGTCACAGAGTCGGACATGACTGAGCTACTGAACTGAACTTGTGTTTATGAGTTTCTGGTCCTAGTGCACTCTATTCATACTGTAAGAAGTGCTAGGAAATATTTAAGTTTACATGCTTTGCTTTTGAAAAGGAATCATAATCACTTTTTTAGTTTTACTGATGGGGTCATGAATAAATGTTAATAGATTTTTAAAATATGAAATGTAGTTGTGAAATAATAGTAAACCAATTCAACAAAAAATAGTATAAGTAAGTACAAAATAAAATGTGTCTTGTTTCCAAATATGAGTTGTATTTAGTCATTTTTAGAACATAAATTATATCCTAAGAAATGAGTTTCCACGAGAATATAAATGGTTAGTTCACTAAGAAAGATTTTTTTCCTTGAATTTTTTTGGCAATACTTTGTTAATTCAAACTTTAGTTTTTGTAGCTTTCAAATACACCTCATAATTGGGACTTTCCCCAATTCAAATTGCTGTTCATTTCAGTTAATCTGAATTAATAAATTTGTATGCCAGCCATTTTCATGCTCTGAGTTGACAAGCCTCAGACTTGGGATTTTGTGTTAAGATTTAAGCTTGTTTTCCTCTAGAAAGTAAATTATATTTGAAAATTTATTAACTACTTCTGCTTAATAAGAAAGAGGAAAAACAGAGTACTGATTTCTCACTCTGAGCTTATTACTAATGGAGTATTTTACCAATTCTGTGTTTATCTCTTAACAGTATAATTCAGTATTTATTAGCCATTTATGTCTCAAGAAAGAGATCATGCCCCTGCCACTCATCTGTTCTGCTTCCTTTTAGGATATTAAGTGTACTTTGTTTAATTAGGGCTAGCTTTATCTTCCCCAAATTTGTTCTTATTCGTGTGTTTGCCAAGAGCATACTCAGCATTGAGCTGTAAGCTGCAGGAGCCAGAATGAGGGTAATTTTAATTGTTAGTGTACCAACAATAGTCATTATCAAAGACTTACGGAATTTTCAATCTTTTAGAAGAGATGAACCGTAATCTCCAAACAGTTAATGAACAATACAAGGTCGTCTATGATTAAGGAAAATGATTTGCGAATCTAGCTGTTAGTTTTATGGGAATGGAGAAATGATTGAATATAATATTTATAGAAGGTGAGACTTGATTTGAAACTGGGGGTGGGGATGACTAGGATATAAATAGAATAAAATGTAAAAAGACAGATTTCAGATTTAGGTTGCAAAGTGCAACTTCAAGGCCAAAGCTACTGATGTCTTTGGATGAGTGAGTAAGGCAGGCTAGTCTTTTTTATCCTTTGATTAATGAAGGTAAATCCATGGATGTCAGTGATTTGGGCTTTTCTTAATTTATGCAGCTTCAGTGGTACTTAATTGTTTTTTCCAATCTTTATTGGAATAGCAATCTACTTCCCCTTGGAATGTTCCTCCTAAGCTCAAACTGTTTATTTTCTAAAGGGATTTTTTTCCCCTAGAATCCTATTGATATATTTACCTGCTACTTATATTTGATTGGATCCGGATAGGACCTTGACTTGAACTTAATAAATGAGTCACCTATTCATATTCAAGATTTTTGGTCTTGGAACAAGGGAGATCATTAAATCAGTTTTTCTATTCACATCTGTAAGATGTGAAACTTGAAAACGTACATCAATCTGGGGTTGACCATGTGTAAAAAACTCTTCTGAGGTAGGAGGAAAGAATGAGACTGATATACAGAGAGAAATGAGAATGTGTTTGGTGTGTGGGGGAAACAGAGAAAGAGAGATCATCTTAAGCATGTTGATGGTTCTGTTAGGTCTAAGATCTAATGATAGTCTTGTTCTCAGCTTACTGTTTTAGTGTTTGCACATAAAAACAAAGGAAAAAAAAAGATAAATTATTCTTTAGTAAATGCTGTTGTCTAATAGTGCTTCCCTGATGGCTCAGATGGTAAAGAATCTGTTTGCAATGCAGGAGACCCAGATATGAATATGTGTGTCTTCTCCAAAATTCATATGGTGAACTCTTAACCTACCAGGATAATGGTATTAGGAGGTGGAGATTGTGAGGGAAAATTAGGTCAGGAGGGCAGAACACTCATGAATGGAATTCAAGCATTTATAAAAGGGGCCCCACAGAGTCCCCTAGCCCTTTCCACCATGTGAGGATATAAGAAACCTGCCATGGGGATCAGGGCCCTCTCCTGACAATGCTAGCACCCTGTCCTTGGACTTGCAGCCTCCACAACTGTGAGAAATATATTTCTGTTGTTTACAAATCACCTAGTCTGGAAGGAAATGGCAACCCACTCCAGTGTTCTTGCCTGGAGAATCCCAGGGACGGGGGAGCCTGGTGGGCTGCCATCTATGGGATCGCACAGAGTCAGACACCACTGAAGTGACTTAGCAGTAGCAGTAGCAGTAGTCTCTGACATTTGTTATAGTGGCCCACAAGGATTAAGACAGCAAATTAACTGATTTGGAAATGCAAAGTTCAGCCTGTGCTTATCCATATAGCACCATTGTGCAAATTAAAATTAAGATACCTCCTCTGATTGCCACAGGAGCATAGACTTTATCAGTGGGATTGCAGAGGGCCTCACAGCTCCTACTCAGCAAGCCTTTAACCTATTGTCTTTGTGCAGTAAATAAACTATACAACCATTCAAAGCAATCTTAAAAAGAGGTCCTGGATCTTTAATCTTGGCTATAAAAACTCTTTTGTTTTAATGATTCCCCTCTATTTAACTGCCAATTTATTTGTTTCCAGCCAACATATCCTGTGGGTACTCACAAGGTATTTATACCACTGTTGTGGAGCTTGGTAGTCATTAGGAAATGTTTTGTGAGCACCTTCTTTTTCCAGTGAGCTGCACAAACAGAAGAACTTTTTTTTTTTCAATGAGAATTAGGAGTAGCAGTAGACATGAGTGAAAAATGTAGACAAAGAAGATCCAGTCCTATTTGCCTTTAGTTTTATGATTTGAATACTCTAAGCAGGAAACTGTACCTTGGTTCTTGAGTTGTTAATTCTTTTGGCAGTTACACTAAATGTGGGCACCAAATAATGTTCCCAGAGAAATTGAAAATTGGTGTGTACTCATTATATTGCAGCAAAAAATGAAGTCATAATGCAAAGAAAATGTTCACAGCAGGAATAGTTGTTCCTGGGCAGGTCTAGTTATGCCCCAAGGCCTCTAAAATCAGAGGACCCCCCCACCACCACCACCACCCAGCTCCAACACACACATACAAGCCTTGAGAAAAGACAAGGGCTTTTTATTTTCATGTGTGGGGAAATGCCTTAATAGGGTATATTCTTCACCATAAATAATTGTGCAATTAGTAATATTTTTATTAAGAAGAATACTACTTAGCTTAGCATCTCAGAGATAGAAGAATCCATTTTATACATAACGGAGATATCTTGTAGAGAAACTAAATATGGAACTAAGAGGAAATGACCTTACTAAGAACAGAAATTATTCAGCAATAAATTTACAGATTAAAAAAAATTTCATTGGGAGGTTGGCAATTTGTGATTTTTGAAACCAATCAGTCAGCCAAAGTTTATGTGAAGGGCAGGTAGGAACTATAGTTGAAGACACTATTCTGCCCTCTTATTGAGTATAATTTCTTTCCATCCTCAGAACTGTTGTTTAGATCCTAATTTTCTCTTATTCAGATTATGACAAAAGCTTCCCAATATCTCTGATCTTAATGTTGTTCCCCTTGAGCTCTGTGACCAAAGGTAATTTTCTCAGTTATGAGACGCATGTATCTCTGCAGTCAGACTCAGTAGTGTGTGCATGCTCAGTTGTGTCCTACTCTTTGGACCACATGGACTATAGCCTGCCAGGCTTCTCTGTCCATGGGATTTTCCAAGCGAGAATACTGGAGTGGGTTGCCATTTCCTCTTCCAGGGAAGCTTCCTGACCCAGGAAACCAACCCACATCCCCTGTGTCTCTCGCAGACAGATTCTTTAATCTTGTACTGTGTGGGAAGCCCATTCCGACTGCCTGAGTTCAAATCATGGCTCTGTTACTTTCCAGATATGACCTTAGTCAAGCTGCCTATCTTTTCAAGATCTTGCTTTCTTCATCCATGAAATGGAAATTCAGATGGCTCCTATCCAGCAGGGTTGTTATGAAGATACAATGCCTATATATGTTTATTTCCAACTTAGATTATAATCTGCTTGAATGAAAGGGATTATGTCTTGGTCATATGCAAAATCTGATGTAGAATAAAGTTCCTTGGAAGTAGTGTGAGAGATGTCTAAAAGTGACGGCAGTACATGCTGTGTTTATAAAAGATTATATACAGACTCCATGCTGTAGGTTTTGAAAGAGACAAATAACTCTGTATCAGAGAACACAGGGAATTTATTTTTCTTTTTAAAGAAGACATAACTTGAGCTTGACTAAAAGGATGGGTTAGATTTGGGTAGGTGGAGAGGGCATTCTGCTACAGAAATAGAGTGATTCATTTAAGTAATACTTCTTTCACAAATTTCGTCAACTCTCAATTAATTGGTTAAATAGGCTGGTCTGAAAATTATGATTAATTTCAAATCATCAATCAGCCAGTCAGTCAGTTCAGTCACTCAGTCATGCCTAACTCTTTGCGACCCCAGGGACTGCAGCACACCAGGCCTCCGTGTCCATCACCAACTCCTGGAGCTAACTCAATTCATGTCCATCGAGTCAGTGATGCCATCAGTCCATCTTGTCTTCTGTCCTCCCCTTCTCCTCCTGCCTTCAATCTTTCCCAGCATCAGGGCTTTTCAAATGAGTCAGCTCTTCTCATCAGGTAGCCAAGGTGTTGGAGTTTCAGCTTCAACATCAGTCCTTCCAATGAACATTCAGGACTGATTTCCTTTAGGATGGACTGGTTGGATCTCCTTGAAGTCCAAGGGACTCTCAAGAGTCTTCTCCAACACCACAATTCAAATCATAGTTACAAAAAATAATGCAAATGTGTTTAGTGCAAGTGTACTCAATTAAACATAGCACACAATATTTAGTACACATTTATTTATTACTGATCAATATATTCATACTTTATGCACAATGACTGGGCAGTCTTAGAGTCCGAACACAGGTTTGGGCTATATTAACTAGGATAGGCCATTTGCTTTAACAAATAGTTCCCAAAATGTGTAAAAGTTCACAGAGCATAGAAGTATTTCTTGCTTTGATAACTTTCTGAAGAATGAGAACATATCGTAGCTCCAAATTAATCAAGCTAAATTTAGAAAAATTCCATCCTAACAAAAATGTTCTGTAAAAGAAATTGTATACCCATTATCCGTCACTATCCATTCCCCCTCCTGCCAGCCCATGGCAACCATCATTCTGTTTTCTGTATGTACAGATTTGCCTATTCTGTAATATCCAATAAATGATATCATACAATTTGTTGCATTTTGTGTATGATTTCTTTCAGTTAGCATGTTTTCATCATGTTGAAGCATGAATAATTTATTTGAATGACTGGATAATAGTCCAATGTATGTTTATAACACATCTGTTGAACACTGAACAAATTAATGAATATTTGTGATATTTCAACTTTTTTGGCTAATACTGTAAGCAATAATGTGATGAACATTTATGTACAGGTTTTCATGCTGACATACATTTTAATTAATTTGGGGTATATACCTAGGATTGAAAACCCACTCCAGTATTCTTGCCTGAAAAATCCCATGGACGGAGGAGCCTGGTAGGCTGCAGTCCATGGGGTCGCTAAAAGTTGGACACCGCTGAGCGACTTCACTTTCACTTTTCACTTCCATGCGTTGGAGAAGGAAATGGCAACCCACTCTAGTGTTCTTGCCTGGAGAATCCCAGGGACGGGGGAGCCTGGTGTGCTGCCCTCTATAGGGTCGCACAGAGTCAGACACAACTGCAGCGATTTAGCAGCATTTAGCAGCAGCAAATGGCAACCCACTCTAGTATTCTTGCCTGGAGAATCCCAGGGACGGGGGAGTGATGAGCTTCTGTCTATGGGGTCGCACAGAGTCGGACACGACTGAAGTGACTTAGCAGCAGCAGCAGCAAGTTAAGTCTTTAACATTATGAGAAATTGCCCATTCTTTTACAATATGATTCTCCATTTATATTATGACCAGAAATCTATGTGTTTCAATTTCTCAAAATTCTCATTACTGTACATTTTTAGATTTTAGTACTAATAATGGGTGTGAAGTGGTATCTCATTGTAGTTTTGATTTGCATCCTAATTATGGCTAACAATATGATCATTCTTCGTGATTATTTCCATTTGTATATCACTTTTAAAATGTCTATTCAAAATTTTACCCATTTTTATTATTAATTTATAAGAATTCTTTATACATTTTCGATGCTTTCCTCTGATCACATTCTTGATTTACAAATATTTTCATCCATTCCATGCATTTTCCTTTCACATTGTTAATAAGTAAGTAAGTAAGTAAGGTCACTCAGTCGTGCCCGACTCTTCGCCCCATGGACTGTAGCCCACCAGGCTCCCCCCCAAACCACGCACCCCCATTTGGATGTAGATTCTTTAGAACAAAGGTTTATATGGTGTGATGTTGGTTCAACATTTATTTTTTTGCTGCTCTTTCCCTCCCGTGTCCCCCCCTCTGGGCCCCCCCGCGGCGCCCACCAGGCTCCACTGTCCATGGGATTCTCCAGGCAAGAATACTGGAGTGGGTTGCCATTTCCTTCTCCAGGGGAACTTCCCGACCCAGGGATCGAACCCAGGTCTCCTGCATTGCACTTTAACCTCTAAGCCACCAGGGAAGTGTTCTTTAAAACATAAAAGAGTTTTATTTTGATACAGTCCATTTAATCTTTTTTTTTTCTTTTGTTGAATATGCTTTTGGTGACACATCTAAGAAATGTTGTTCAATGCAATATCAGTAAGATATGAGCCTGTATTTTCTTCTGAGATTTTCATAATTTTAGAGCTTCCAGTTAGGATATTGATTCATTTAGAACAAAGGTTTATATGGTGTGATGTTGGAGTTCAACATTAATATTTTGTTTGCTGCTGCTAAGTCGCTTCAGTCGTGTCCGACTCTGTGCGACCCCATAGACGGCAGCCCACCAAGCTCCACTGTCCCTGGGATTCTCCAGGCAAGAATACTGGAGTGGGTTGCCATTTCCTTCTCCAATGCATGAAAGTGAAAAGTGAAAGTGAAGTCGCTCAGTCGTGTCCGACTCTCAGCGACCCCATGGACTGGAGCCTACCAGGATCCTCCGTCCATGGGATTCTCCAGGCAAAAGTACTGGGGTGGGGTGCCATTGCCTTCCCCGAATATTTTGTTTATGGACATTCAATTTTCCTAATACCATTTGTAGGAAAGGACTGTGGAATTTTTTAGCACTCCAGTCAATCAATTAACTAAAAATATATGGATTTATTTGGAACTCTTATTTTAAAATCTATATCTATCATTATGCTAATATGACAGTCTTGATTACTGTGAATTTATTAAATTTGAAATCAGAAAGTGTATGTCCTACAACTTTGTTCCTCTGTTTCAAAATTCTGTTGGGTATTTTTCCCTTTGCATTTCTACATGAATTTTAAGATTATCTTCTTAATTTTAAGGGAAAATTAAAGGTCTTAGGATTTTGATAAGCATCACATAAATCTGTAGATAACTTTGGAGACTATTACCATCTTAACAACATTGTCTTCTAATTTATGAACTTGATATGTCTTTTCATTTATTTATGTCTTTAATTTCTTTTTACAAAGTTTTCTACCTTTCAGAATATAAGTCTTACATTTTGGGTACATTGTGTCTTTCTGGGAGTTTTTCCATGTTACTTAGTTTAACTAATTTGGAGTATTCAATTGTTGAGGATATTCCTTTTTAATTCTTTTACTATATGTAAGGTTAGTAGCAAAGGTTCCTCTTTCATTTCTGATTTTACTAATTTGACTCTTTTCTATTTTTATTCCTTCATCAAGTTAAGGGTTTATCAACTTTATTGATCTCTTCAAAGAGCAAACTTTTTGTTTCACTAATTTCCTATATATTTTTCTATTCTAGTTGCTCAGTCACGTCCAACTCTTTATGACCCCATGAATTGCAGCACACCAGGCCTCCCTGTCCATCACCAACTCCTGGAGTTCTCCCAAACTCATGTCCATCGAGTCGGTGATGCCATCCAGCCATCTCATCCTCTATCGTCCCCTTCTCCTCCTGCCTCCAGTCCCTCACAGCATCAGAGTCTTTTCCAATGACTCAAATTTCCGCATGAGGTGGCCAAAGTATTTCAGCTTTATCATCAGTCCTTCCAAAGAACACCCAGGACTGATCTCCTTCAGAATGGACTGGTTGGATCTCCTTGCAGTCCAAGGGACTCTCAAGAGTCTTCTCCAACAACACAGTTCAAAAGCATCAATGCTTCAGCACTCAGCTTTCTACACAGTCCAACTCTCACATCCATACATGACCACTGGAAAAACCATAGCCTTGACTAGACGAACATTTGTTGGCAAAGTAACGTCTCTGCTTTTGAATATGCTATCTAGGTTGGTCATAACTTTCCTTCAAGGAGTAAGTGTCTTTTAATTTCATGGCTGCAGTCACCATCTGCAGTGATTTTGGAGCCCCAAAAAATAAAGTCTGGCACTGTTTCCACTGTTTCCCCATCTATTTCCCAAGAAGTGATGGGACCAGATGCCATGATCTTCATTTTCTGAATGTTGAGCTTTAAGCCAACTTTTTCACTCTCCTCTTTCACTTTCATCAAGAGGCTTTTTAGTTCCTCTTCACTTTCTGCCATACGGGTGGTGTCATCTGCATATCTGAGGTTATTGATATTTCTCCCAGCAATCTTGATTCCAGCTTGTGCTTCTTCCAGCTCAGCGTTTCTCATGATGTACTCTGCATATAAGTTAAATAAGGAAGGTGACAATATATAGCCTTGATGTACTCCTTTTCCTATTTGGAACCAGTCTGTTGTCCCATGTCCAGTTCTAACTGTTGCTTCCTGACCTGCATATAGGTTTTTCAAGAGGCAGATCAAGTAGTCTGGTATTCCCATCTTTCAGAATTTTCCACAGTTTATTGTAATCCACACAGTCAAATGCTTTGGCATAGTCAATAAAGCAGAAATAGATGCTTTTCTAGAACTCTCTTGCTTTTTCCATGATCCAGTGGATGTTGGCAATTTGATCTCTGGTTCCTCTGCCTTTTCTAATACCAGCTTGAACATCTGGAAGTTCATGGTTCACGTATTGCTGAAGCCTGGCTTGGAGAATTTTGAGCATTACTTTACTAGCGAGTGAGATGAGTGCAATTGTGCGGTAGTTTGAGCATTCTTTGGCATTGCCTTTCTTTGGGATTGGGATGAAAACTGACCTTTTCCAGTCCTGTGGTCACTGCTGAGTTTTCCAAATGTGCTGGCATATCGAGTGCCGCACTTTCACAGCATCATCTTTCAGGATTTGAAATAGCTCAACTGGAATTCCATCACCTCCACTAGCTTTGTTCGTAGTGATGCTTTCTAAGGCCCACTTGACTTCACATTCCAGGATGTCTGACTCTAGGTGAATGATCACACCATCATGATCATCTTGGTCATGAAGCTCTTTTTTGTACAGTTCTTCTGTGTATTCTTGCCACCTCTTCTTACTATTTTCTGCTTCTGTTAGGTCCATACCATTACTTTCTCTTATCAAGCCCATCTTTGCATAAAATGTTTCCTTGGTATCTCTAATTTTCTTGAAGAGATCTCTAGTCTTTACCATTCTGTTGTTTTCCTCTATTTCCTTTCATTGATCACTGAGGAAGGCTTTCTTATCTCTCCTTGCTATTCTTGGGAACTCTTTCCTCTCTAATATTTATTATTGCTTTTCTTTCAATTTTTTTTTGGTTTAATATACTGTTCTTTTTCTGTTTCTTAAGGTACAAGTAAAGAATTTATTTTAATTATTTTTAATGTAGACATGTATAACTATAAATTTCGTTCTAAGTACCACTTTTGCCATATCAAAAATTTTGCTATATTGTATCTTTGCTTTTGTTTATCTCAAAGTATTCTGATTCTCTTTGATTCACTTTTTAAAAATTTGGTTACAGAGCAGTATGTTGTTTGATTTCTTCATAATTTTGAATTTTTCATATTCCCCTTTGTTTTTGTTCCTTAATTACATTTCAGTGTGATTAGAGAACATGCTGCATATTTTTTTTCAGCATTTTAAATTTACTGAGATTTGTTTTACGGCCAAATATATGGCTTATCCTGGAGATTCCTGCTGTTGTTTAATAAAGGGGTCCCTTAGATCTAGTTGGTCTATAAAGGGTCTTAGAATTCAACACTGATGTACTGAAATATCACACTCAAACTGTGATCTTCAAAATATTGCTAGCCAGGACAATTTTAGGACTGACATTTGTTGCTTTCCCATCTGTCAGAGAACATAGTTTTGCATTGCCTGTTTGTCAATGTTGGAAAACAGTCATTTCACATGTTTGTTTCTACTTTTTTATTGTTAAAATAAGAAGATAAGTCCAGTTCCAGTTGCAGAATCAAAGTTGGAATCAAGAGGTCCCATCCCTTCTAGCTGATTTTTAATTCCTTGTTTTTTTCCCTAAATACTTCATGTAATGAGAAATTTTAAAATGCACTGAAAGATTTATTACCAATAGTAATAGCAAAAACATCAGTCTCTTGCTTAACCTTTCCCCCTCATCTTATCAAGCCTTCCAAAAGCACTTTTCTCTGTTTCATCCGTTTCTTAAAAGAGATTATCCATTAGTTCCCTGGCCTTTCTTTCCAGTATTGACACTGATTTGTTGCTTTTGTTAAGAAAATATCTTCTGTGTATTAATAACAAAATATTATTCTCTATACATTAATGCTACTATTTTCGAGGATAAAACATGAAGCTCGTTAATCACTTTGCTTCTGCTGCTGCTGCTAAGTCGCTTCAATCATTTCCGACTCTGTGCGACCCCAGAGACGGCAGCCCACCAGGCTCCCCTGTCCCTGGGATTCTCCAGGCAAGAACACTGGAGTGGGTTGCCATTTCCTTCTCCCATTAATCACTTTAGCATGTACCAGACCCTGTGCATCAGAGTTTGGAAATGCTTTTAGATGAGTGGTGATATACAATTATGGTTAAAGATCCAAACTCTAGATTTAGAAAGACAGTTCTGTCTTTCACATTTGCAAACATTTTAGCATTCTGCAAGTTGCAGAACGCTTTAATTTTCATTTGGATAATGGATATAGTGGTTATAGTAATACCTACTTCACAGTAATTTTTCTGAGCAATAACTGAGATATCAGTAAAATGCTTAGCCTCATATATGCTGTATTTAGTACATGGTGCACATTTATATTTTATCAGTGTATTAGAGAAGTAGAAGAAGGAGATGGGGAAGAGAGGAGTGGAAAGAGAAACAATAGAAAGGAAAAGAAAGGAAAACGAAGAAGTCATGAAGTGTTAAACTCTCAAGGTGTATTATATGAAGTCTTAGGTGGACTCTTGCAAGTGAAGTGCAAGTTGCTCAGTTGTGTCCAACTCTTTGTGACCCCATGGACTTCAGCCTACCAGGATCTTCTGTCCATAGGATTCTCCAGACCAGAATACTGGAGTGGATAGACATTCCCTTCTCCAAGGGATTTTCCTGACCCAGGGATTGAACTTGGGTCTTCCTCATTGCAGGTAAATTCTTTACCATCTGAGCTACCAGGGAATCTTACAACTTAATTTTTAGTAAGTGTTTCTCTCTGTCATTGCAATATACATTTATTCAGCCCATTGCTATTGAGCTGTATAATTTTACTTTTCCACCAGAAAAAAATTTTAATCTGCTAATTGCATCAGTTAAATACCTGGAAGGGTGGAAGGAGTAATCTGCTGGGGGTACTATCTGCCAAGCCGTTCTGACATCTTTGCATGGTTAGAGTTAATAATAGCCTCATTAAAAATTTTAATCACATGTCAATATATACTGTGGCCCCTGGGACTCCAACCAAAATTAAACCTCAGGAAAATGATAGTACATAAAGGAAATGAATGCTTTCAATAACTCCTTTAAAAATAATCTTCAGGGAGTAAAATCGGAAAGTTTTCCAAACCAGACTGAAATTCATATTCAACATATGAATGTCAAACTGATCTAAGTAATCTGTAAAAGACTATAACAACCAGGCTTATTTCACCAACCCCCAACATATTCCTAGCTAAATACCATGCCACTGTATGATGTCCCAGAAAGAGTGGTTCCTTTCACAATAGCTGGATAAAATTTACTTAGGGAAAAAACTGCTGTAAATAAAAATAAACAGCCGTGTAGAAATGATATATTATAACTATTTCTCTTTATTTTCTACTGAGAAAAATTGGCCTGCTGCATTATGCCTATACAATCTAGAGTTATTTACTTACAATTTGGCTTCCCAAGTGGCTCAGATGGTAAAGAATCCTGCCAATTCACAAGACCCAGGTTCAATCCCTGGGTCAGGAAGATCCCTGGAGAAGGGAATGGCAACCCACTCCAGTATTCTTACCTAGAGAATCTCATGAGCAGAGGAGCCGTGGGCTACCATCCATGGGGTTGCAAAGAGTCATACATGATTGAGCAGTTGACTAAGCATGTATGCTGCTAAGCTGTGGCTAAGTCGCTTCAGTCGGATCTGACTCTGTGCGACCCCATAGACAGCAGCCCACCAGGCTCCTCTGTCCCTGGGATTCTCCAGGCAAGAACACTGGAGTGGGTTGCCATTGCCTTTTCCAATGCATGAAAGTGAAAGGTGAAAGTGAAGTCGCTCAGTCGTGTCCAACTCTTAGCGACCCCATGGACTGGAGCCTACCAGGCTCCTCCATCCATGGGATTTTTCCAGGCAAGAGCACTGGGGTGGGGTCAGCATGCTAGCTTTTGGGACATTATCATAACCAGCTAATTTACTTTGCTTTTCAAATCACATGCACACATATATGCACACGTGTGTATGTGTATATGTATACATGACTATGTGTATGTGCATATATACTTATATAGGAGAATATATGCATATATATGGGCTTCCCCAGTTGCTCAGGGGTAAAGAATCCACTTGCAATACAGGAGTTGCAGGAGACGCATGTTCAATCCCTAGGTTGGGAAGATCCCCTGGAGGAGGGCCTGGCAATCCACTCCACTATTCTTACCTGGTGAATCCCATGGGCAGAGGAGCTCACTGGATAGATATATAGTCCATGGCATTGCAACGAGTCAGATAAGACTGAAGTGACTTAGTACTCATGCATACATGTGTATATACATATATAGACTATAAACTTACATATACATAGGCAAAGTAAAATGCAGAGTAAACAAAAAACTAGACAGAAGCCAAATTTTATTTGGAGCTAGTGTTTTATTCAGAGAAGGCAATGGCACCCGACTCCAGTACTCTTGCCTGGGAAATCCATGAATGGAGGAGCCTGGTAGACAGCAGTCCATGGGATTGCTAAGACTCAGACACGACTGAGCGACTTCACTTTCACTTTTCACTTTCATGCATTGGAGAAGGAAATGGCAACCCACTCCAGTGTTCTTGCCTGGAGAATCCCAGGGATGGGGGAGCCTGGTGGGCTGCCATCTATGGGGTCTCACAGAGTCAAACACGACTGAAGCAACTTAGCAGCAACAGCAGCAGCAGTGTTTTATTAACATGTGTGCATAACTTCTATATGATATTCAGATAATAAGGCAATGCTCATTCCAGACAGTATCTCTTAAGACTGGATCTATTCTTAAAGACAATGTCCTGTGAGTAATGTATTTTTTGTTGAGTAATTCTCTGTCGTCAGCATATGCCTCATTGACATCACCAACAGCAAAAGATACTTATGAAGACTTACATTTAAAACATGTGCTTGGGGCACAGAACACAGTTGCTAAATGAAATGGTAGCCAGGGTCTATTTATTGTCTGTGCAAGGAATTTTGCATTTATTCTTATGCAAACACTGAAAGATAGTTTACTTTATGAGTTAAGAGAGGAAGTCTCAAAGACATTAAATAAATTGTCTGTGGATACACAGTTTGTGTCTTACACAGCAGAGATACCTACCAGTTTTCTATTCAACATTCTTCCATACTCTGTTATCACATCAGATCAGATCAGTCGCTCAGTCGTGTCCGACTCTTTGCTCTGTTATATCAAAATACAAATTCTGAAAGACCTGGGAGGAGAGATCTCAGGTCATCTGTGTTTGCTAGCTGGCTTTACCCAAAGAAACAGTAAGCTTTCTCATACCTTCATGACAAAAGAGACAGTTATACTACTTAGGGGTGGGGCACTCCAGTGGAAGTTTGTCTCCTAGCCTGCCACAGAAGCTAGAAACTAGGGGCACTCTCTTCATCGATGATGACATTTCAAATGGATAGCTCCCAGGTCCTTGAGAAAGACACTTAAGATTGTAAACTGGCAAAAATCATTTCTAAAAGATTTACATCAAAGGGGTGGACAAATGATTTATAGTTACAGGTTTTCCATAGGAAATGCTCTAAGAAAAGGGAAACTATAAGCTGAGAGGCAGGAAAAACATCCTGTCCAAAATAGTATAGTTGAGGGGACTACGAAGGTAATCCTGGCCAGTAGAAATATATCTGTGCCTAGTTTCTTGTGTCTTTTCCTTTACCTGTTGTACCTTTATCCGTCTCCTTAGTTTTTGTCTTTATGTACCTATCATCTCACCATTGGTAAAGGATACCATGAAAGATAAATATGACGCATGCACATATGAACACATAAGAGCTCAGTGTTTCTGCCAATCACTCTTGGCACTAGTGCTTATGAAGGCCTTCTCTCCAGGTATCTGCTTCTGCCTTACATCCCCTAAAACTGTTCCTTTCAGTGACACCTCATGTCCTCCAAGGCATGAATTGTCTAAAGAATATTACTGTCTTTGTTACCCTTCACTTGTCTTTAGATTTGCCACTCGTACATTTCATTGTCTTTTCCTGCAGTGTTCACAAACTTAGATTTTAATGCATGTGTGCTGTGTGTGTGGATTTATTTTTAGGTGTGCATCTTGCTTTCTTAACTGCAGAGTTGTGGTAAAAATGAAAGAGTTGCTTGGAAAAATGCTAGTCTTGAGTGTTATACAGGCATTCCTTTCACCAAGGGAGCTTGTCCCATTTTTCCTTTTCTTTCCTCTCTCTCTCTCTCTCTCTGCTTTTCTTTATAGCTCCAAACTGTGGTACAGCTTGTCTGAATTCTTTCTCAGGTCATGATGAACTCACAGATCTTACATGAAAGAAAGCATAGTGGAAACTGACTAAGCTGGGCAGGCTGCAGCATTTGAAACATCACTCTGTTTCTACTAATGAAATAATTCCTCTGAGTAAATGCTATTCTCCTGAAAATATAATCTTAGAAGAATGGATATTTGAAAAATGAGCATTCTCGAAGGACATGAGCAGTGAAATGAACTTTAGATATAACAGAAAATTAGAAGGAAGAGTAAACATGTCAGTAGCAGAGGATACTAGGTTGCTATCTAACAAAGTATAGTGTTATCCATCCTAGTGCACTAATCAGGAATCTAAATACTGAAATATTCATGAAGAGGATGGAAGCAAGGAAGATGACCTGGACCCTAGAGATCCATTTTGGTGAAAGTTATGCTGCCAAGATAAGGAGAGAGGAAAAAATGGTCATGAACAAAGGTCATGAAGTCCATCTTCATTTTTTTCCCTTTTAATTTGTGTAACACTGACAAAATGAGAATATCAGAAAATATAAATAAAACCATACATGCTTTGTATTGTTAAAAACAAAAGTTCAACCATGTAAAATGTAAACCTCTTATTAGCTTTATAGAGCTATCTATGAATCAGGCAACACCCCAGAAAGTAGAGAGGAGTTCCAAAGGGCTACAGAAGGGGAAAGGATTTTGAAATCAAGACAAAAAAGTAATAAACAACCAAAAAATTATATTATCTTCAATAATCTATCTTTGGGGTATAAAAGGGGTCTGTGTGACAGATTACCTCTTTGGTGTTGGGCAGAAAATTCTTGATTTACTGGTTAAAACTACATTTATGGGGGAGGGTGAAGCTTTAGGTGAGGTATTAAGCCCCCATTTGGTAGCATAACCAAACATAAATGACTCCATTTTGGGCCTGCCATTATCTTTTTAAAGGTGTAGCACATCAAAACTTTCTATAGACTGGAAAGAGAGTAGGTCTTTCTGGAATATCTGTCTTCCAGGAATATTTCAATATATTAACAATTTTTGCAAAACACAATGTGATATGAACTCAGTGAGGAATGGGTTACATTCTCAGTACAGCCCCATTGTTTAATGTCAGGATTCAGTTATCATCACTACACTTAGATTATATTTTCCCAATGGAATGAAAGTAGTTGAGACACTTGACTCACACAAGATGAGACAACAGGCCAGGCGAAAGAATGATGAGGACCAGTCTACAATGTTCACAGTAATAAGGCCTTTTGCTTATCAATATCTCATTGACCCTTTACATTTTTACTACTGCTAACACTCAGCTAAAGAGATTAGCTCTTATTCGAGAAAATAGTGACTATATAGGAAATAATGAACACCCTGATTAAGTTTCCAAGAAATGCAACCAACAATACTGTTAAATGCTTCATTATAAAGATATATGTAAAGGGCAACAAATTGTGCTTGAGAATATAAATTGCCTGGAGTGCTAAAAATGCTAATTAAACACTTATTTAATAAAGGTATAGAAGACATGCAAACTGGTTTTCATTAGATATATTTTGTTTCTGTATTCTAAAATAGGACAACTTGAGTAACTTTCAACTTTTATTCATTAACAGATAAATCAGCTCATATATATTTTGATGTCACAAAGTATTGAAGCTTAAGATAAAACTCCGTCCAGTACTTATAGTCAAAAATAGTTGGTAAATAAATGAGTTAGGGTAAAAAGAAAAGTTCAGCAAATTAATGAAGTAGGGGTCTGCTTATGCTTCTAATGTGAAAGGTAATTCAATTTTCATTTGGTTGGAGTTAATCATAAAAATAGAACTTAAGGGAAGTCCTAAAGTAAACTAATAGAATATATGAAATTAAAACAGAGGTAAGAAGAGAAAAAACATATTAATGGCCACTCATGACAATCAGGATAAACCATCATACTGTTAACAAATTATTGCTCTTGATGGATAGAAATGTGCCTAATAAACTTGGCCATTGTATTTCTCTGCTCCATGCTTGAGATAGTTATTGATCTCTGCCTATGACACATATTTATGATGCCTTTGTCACCAGTCTTTGTGTAGCTTAAGAGGCTGGTGGTCTTGACTCAATTCTTTCTACGCTATTCTTATGTAACTATTCTTCAGAAGTGCTATTTGAAAGTCTGTGGTTTTAGCTGATTTGATGCATGGGTTCTACTTGGCTGAAGGCATTTGCTCAGAATCAACTCTCCTTTACCAATAGTCAGGCATATTAAACATGCCTGCCTATTGCTACATGTTCTCATTTGTCTCCTCCTCTGCTTCTACTTTATCATGCAGATTCAGGATGTATATAAAGTGTCTCACTCTTTTTGCCCACACTGGAGCTCTTTGTCTCTAGATGGACTAGATTTTAAAACATAGTACCTTATTCTACTGGAGATTACAAAGATCACCAGGTTTTCTCACTATACTCACTACAGGAACTCAGAGTATAACTTTATGCCACACTTACAAGCATGCCGACTTTACTTCAGTCCCTTTTGGGATAATATTTTTTAATTAAGAAAAGCGAGGAATAAAAAGAGAGATGGAGTGAAGGAAAGAAGGAAACAAGGAAGGAAGGAAAGAAGAAGAGGTTTGTGTTTTTCTCTTTTTTATGCCTCCTAGCACAGCTCATAAGCAATATGCCCTTCTCACATCACTCTCAGCTAACCAACAAACCGAGAAGACTAAAAAGAGTACATATGAATTTTGTGATTTATTTACTCTGTAGAAAGTTCTTATTTTAAGGTTGAAATTAGAAAATAGATCATTTAAATGGTTGAACATAGGTGTCATTGCTGCTTTTCAAGCTTTCTGGGAAAGCTGCAAGATGATGGATATACCAGCTGTGGCTGAGAGGCAAGAAATCTGCCCCTTTACTCTTTACCCACCGTTTATAATCATTGTGACTTTCTGTGATCATTTTCCCTGATTTTATGAGCTGTTGGTTTTCCATGAAGACATGCTTGATTGTCTCCAAGAGTTCTGTGTTCCAGCATTGTTTGCTGGACTTGCTCTAAATAGTGTAGTCCAAAAAAAGATTCAGAGGGCTTCCCAGGTGGTGCTAGTGGTAAAGAATCCACCTGCCAATGCAGAAGAATTAAGAGACGTGAGTTCGATCCTTGAATTGGGAAGATCCTCTGGAGGAAGAAATGGCACCCCACTCCCGTGTTCTTGCCTATCAACCCCATGGACAAAGGAGCCTCACGGGCTACAGTCCATGGGGCTGCTATATCTGATTGCTGATCAAACTTTATGATAGAGGTTCTCATCTATATTCTGTGCTGCTCATTGGTAGGCATAAGGGACCATTATAAGGAATGAAGGTACCTGCCCTTTGGGACAATAAAATAGTTTCCTCTCTTCATTTAAAGCAAATAGAGTGTCAGATATTTCTTAAGAAAAAATGTTTTTATTGGGGGTCAATAGAGAATCTCAATTCAGGGGCTGCCAAATATAGTAAACCATGTTTAAGTGCCCACATAGCAAGAGAAGAAAAATGCTTTTACAGAGGGTGAAAGGAAGTCAGGAGAGCTATAGTAAACAAAAATCCCATAGCTTTTCATTGGCTGAGTCCTTGCCAGGAAAAAAAAAAAAAAAAAAAAAGTGTGCTTTTTCTTCCCTTTGGCCTCTGAAATTGACAAAGGGTGTGAGAGTTTCCCTTTCTTCTCTGTGACCTCTATTTAATTAAGGTTCCTATTAATTAATTTCTTACATTTCTCCTTTTAGATCAAGATCTTTCTCTGAAAACATCACTCATTAAGAGACAGGTTTTCTAGTTTCTAGCAAACCTTGGGGAAATTGTCTCATCTAGTATTATTTGCTTCAACTTAAGGAAATTTTACTTTCAGTTTGCCAGATAATGTGCAGGTTGAGTCAGGTGTTTGGCATTTCCTTTAGATATGTCACATGAATCCAGGAATCTATTCCTTGGAGTGTCGTAGCGCAAGAATTGATTAGCAGCACCTGATAGGCAACTTCCCAGTGAGACTGAAGAGAGTTCTTCTGGAGGTGTCTTTCCCAATAGATGAAATCTCCATCTGATATAAGTCAGAGAAACCAGGTTGATAGGTTTGGATGACTATATTAAGTTCCTCAGCTACTCTGTGAGGTTATTCACTTAGTCTGGAAAAATCTTTGTTCCTTGCAGTTCGGCTTTAGTCCAGGGGATATAAGAAATTAAGGATTTAGCCTTTGGATCCTAATAAGACTCAATTTTCAAGGGATAGTTTCTGATAAATTCAGGGGAAAAGGAAATGGGGAGAGTTTCAGAGGAAAAAAGAAGTACCAAGAGAGAACTAGTATGGGGGAACTGTGAGTATGGAAGCGTTGAAGAATAAAAGGGAAGGAGGAAGATGACACCAGAGATGGAGCCTGAACGAGAGGATCTTAGGGAGAAAAACAAGCTGGTGTCGAGGCAGTCTGAGGCAAGAAACAAAGGAATAAGAACCTGAGGCTTCTGGAGCCATTTTATCTCTTTAACTGATTATTTTGGTTAGTCTTAAAAGTCGTAGTTTGCAGAGAGGTGATTTTAGGCTACTGATAATGAAGAGAAGCCTCAGAGTATCAATCAAAATAGGCATTCCATTCAGTTCAAGAATTTTCTGAGTTATTGTAATATAGTTTGGTTCTAAGAAAGTTGAATTTGGGTATTTGAATTTCCCCATAATGGCCAATGATAATCTAAATTGCCTTCGTTCAGGTAGGTCTATTTAGTTAAAACTGTATGTGGGGAAGGACCACAGATTTTAAACATAAAAATAAGCTGGCGTCTCTGTGCAGATCAGAACAGATCAGATCAGTCGCTCAGTCGTGTCCGACTCTTTGCGACCCCATGAATTGCAGCACGCCTGGCCTACCTGTCCATCACCAACTCCCAGAGTTCACTCAGACTCACGTCCATCGAGTCAGTGATGCCATCCAGCCATCTCATCCTCTGTCATCCCCTTCTCCTCTTGCCCCCAATCCCTCCCAGCATCAGAGTCTTTTCCAATGTGTGCAGGGCCACCTTCAAAATATTTAGATAACTGGGGTTCATTTCTGAGAGGTTATTTTTATAGAGTAAAAGAACGATTTTTAAACAGCTTATAGCTCAAACAACTCAAATCAAACAAATTGCTATAGATACAGCTGCAGGTCTAACACAAGCCAGTTCTTAGGAAACAGCTTGGTCCCAGAGAAGCCCAAGCCACGAGCTTCTCATTCAGTTTCCAATTCTAAGGGAATGGACTGACAGCTGAATTTGCACCATTCAGTGAAGAAGAACCTGCTCCTGAAGGAATAGGCTGAGAGCATCTCAACCAGATTTGTTTGAAACACTCTGATCTCAAAATCATAACAAAGTGCCTTAACCAGAAGGAACACAACCTTAAAATACACCCCAAATAAAGCCTGGAGAGTTTCAAATGCAAAGGGTATGAGGGCAAATCAAAGACAAATGCTCAAATTCCAAAGTTTGTGAGAAAAGCAGTGAGCTCAGTGGGCTCAATTTGTGGGCACCACATCTTTTTGCTCAGCAGCATTGGCGCCTTTGCAAGGGCAGGAAGGGATCTTCTCTGGTTCCTGTATAAGCCATCACAATGTTGATCATAACCAATGACAATAAGATATTTCTTTGGCAAAAATGGGTTTATTCAGCATTAAATTGCAATTCAGGCTATGCAACCATGGCAAACCATGTGGAAGAGCACGTAGAGCAAGAGAAAGAGAACACTTTAATAGAGAAATAAAGAAAATTGAAAGGGTTACAGAAACAAACACTTCAGGGTTGTTTATTGGCTAAGTTCTTTCAGGATGAAAGAGGGGTCTTTCTTCTATCTGTTGGGTTCTGCTACTATTGCAGAGTGTAACAGTTTCCCCTTCTGGTATACTGATTTTATTTCATTAAGGTTTCTGTTTATTAATTTTGTATAACCCAAACTCATTGCTCTCTTTTCTAAAATACTGTTCATCTGAAATCCAAGACTGTAAACAAACTGAGATTCCAATTAGAGAGATTTCCTAGTGTGAACAAGGCAATTATTAAAAATTGTTTTATAGCCTCCAAAACCAGATAGTTCAGAGCAAGTTCTGTGAAAAATACAATTTCTTCATTTGTCTGTCTTTCTCCCCTTTCCTGTCTCCACTGTGTCCCTCTTCTTCTTATTGTAACTGTGATCTTTCCAAATTTTGTGTAACCAGCACGACCCCTCCCCAATGCTTTGTCTCTTCTGTGAAGTATGTAACACTGCTATTAGGAGAATTTGATTGTTTGGAGTCTTAAAAGAGCATCTCTACTTGGTATTTCGAACTGTCACCTATTCCTCTTCAGCAGACAGTTCATTAGCTTCTAGAATCATCATGCCCTCCCCAGAACTCCTCTTCTTCAAACAATATTCTCTTTCAATATTCATCATCCCAGTAAATGATATCACTATCTCATTTGCAACACAAGGTATTTTTCCATTTTCTACTTTCTCAAACTTAGATCTAATTGTTACCAGTAGTTGTTGACTTTGCATTCAGTGCTATTTTCCAAACTGTCAACACCTTGCCAACTACAGAATTTCCCAGTGTATTTTTTCCAGCTGAATTACTGCAAGATTCACAAAGCTGTTGACTCTAGTTTTTGTCCCTTATCATCCACATCCCCACTGTCACTAGCACAATTTTACTACTATACAAATGGGATGTTGTTTCTTCCTTGTTTAAAATTCCATGATGGTTTCCTGCATCTCAGAGTGTAAAGCTCAACCTCCTTAGTTAAAATTACATACCAGCCTCTTCATGATCTGTCAGCTTTCTTGTATTATATGCTAGTCTTTCCCACTCATACCCTTCGGCTCTGTGCACATTTGAAGGATCATGCTTCCAAATGACTCTGCACCGGTGCATTCACTATTTCTTCTCAAAATGCTTCACTTACCCTTCTTTCTCTAGAGAATCAGGACTGAGACCTCAAAATGATGCTAAATTATTGCCTTGTTCCCTTTCCAAATTGTGAACCAACTAGTAACTTTTCCTTTGCATTTTAATTTTTATTCTTTAGTCTTACACTGTTTTCTAATTCAATATGTTCTGATGTTTCCACAGAACTGTGAATTTAGAATGTCATGGACTATTTACAATTGATGAAATCATTCAAAAATAATAGAGAATACTTTTACTTCTAGCCAAGAAGAGGTAACCAGGGCTAAATTTACCTCACTGCACAAAATAACTAAAAACTGGAAAATAAAATATAAGAAACAACAGTTTTTAAGACATTGTAAACCTGAGGACAGTGATCTCTGAAAATGGACAAGGTTGACTGTGATTAACAGCTTACTGCTTGGAGAGCATACCTGGGTCATAAAACAGTGAGGGGAATACCCAGGGAGAGCCTGGTGGTCTTCTTGGTTTGAGGAGATGAAGCTAGGCGCCTTTTAATTTCATGGCTGCAGTCACTGTCCACAGTGATTTTGGAGCCCAAGAAAATAAAGTCTGTCACTGCTTCCATTGTTTCCCCATTTATTTTACAATATATCAGTTAAACTTTATCACAAGGATATTTTCCCATATATCCACATATTATCTGTAGTTCAATAAAGGAAAATATATAAATCTAGTGTATATAAAATCTAGTGTAATATGAGGGCTTCCCTCATGGCTCAGTTGGTAAAGAATCCACCTGTAATTCAGGAGACCCCGGTTACCCACTCCAGAATTCTGGGCTTGCCAAGAGTAAGACACGACTGAGCAACTTTCACTTTCGTTTCAGTGTAATATTATATAACTCAGTATCTCAGTAGGTTAATGACAAATGGCACAGATAGACATTTGATTCCATACCCAGAATAGAAATTCCTCAAAGCAAAGCTTATGTTACATACTTTAAAAATATTAATCAGAATTTCTTAATTTTGGCACTGTTGACCTTTAAAGTGAAAGTGAAGTCGCTCAGTTGTGTCTGAGTCTTTGTGACCCCATGGACTGTAGCCCACCAGGCTCCTCCGTCCATGGGATTCTCCAGGCAAGAACATTGGAGTGGGTTGTCATTTCCTTCTCCAGGAGATCTTTCCAACCCAGGGACTGAACCCTGGTCTCCCACGTTGTAGGCAGATGCTTTACCATCTAAGCCACCAGGGCCATAATTCTTGGTTGTGAGATGCTGTCCTATGCATTATAATATGTTTAGCCACATGCTTGGTTTCTAGTCAGTAGATGATAGTAGCATCTCTCTTCCACAGCTGTGACATCCAAAAATGTCTCAAGACACTGCCAAATATCCTGTAAGGGCAAAATTGTCCCTGTGCTAAGAAAGACTAATGTAAATAAAATTTTAACGTAGTTCTTCAGTAGTATTTTAAACAGAAAATGGAGAGATATTTGGATGAACATTCTTCCATGAGAGCAATGGCATATGCAAGAATGGTTGGCAGGACAGCTTGAAGGAGGAAATTGTATCTACATTCTGATGGGGTTCAGAGTATGTCACCTTGTCATATTGAATATTTTAAGCTGAAGGAGTCTGAGAAAATGGCAGAAGCAAGGAGGTCTCTCTGACCTTTCTCTCTGCCATTCTCCCCTGAAGCAGGTCTTGAGACCCTCATGTGACGGGTGCCTTCCCTGTACTAGAAGAGGGAAGAAACATCCTAATATCCAAGACTGAGGGACTCCAAGAAGAACTCACAGAACAGACACTGTTAAATTTCTCTCACTTTACAATCCTTAGCTCATACTCTGTCCTATCACATTTCTCCACAACTGTCCGCTTTCCATCCAACTGAGCATAAAACACTCCACTGTAACCATATCTTCAGGTCTGTGTTTCCTTATGAAGGCTACTATGTCACACAAAACTTCCATTATATAAATGTATATGCTTTTCTCCTGTTATTCTGTCTTCTTCAGTTTAATTTTCCAACCCAGACAGGGGCCATGAGAGGGTCAAGGAAATTTTTTTACTCTCCTACATTTCTTTTTTTAATTTTTATTGGAGTATAGTTGCTTTACGATGTGGTGTTAATTTACTCCTCTACATTTCTTATCTGTTATAACCTCAGAGTTGAAAATCCCTACATGCTCAAGATCAGAAATTGACTTATGGATTAATGAATTAGGAAATGAATGTCAATGAAAAAAATTTTAACTAGCAAATTGGACTTGCTAGTTATTTTCAAATTCCTTATGGATATGTTCAATAGGAGAAAAAAAATTATTTGTTGTGTTTGATGTTAGAAGTATTATCCCAGATCAGTACGTTTGATTTGACTCAGGAGAGTACATTTCCAAATAAGGTAAAATGCTATGTTGTGTTTGCTGATTCAATTTTATTTCTCAATACATTCTTGCCTCTCTAGGGTAGGAATCACATATCCCTTGATCACTGTTATGTTTCCCTTGCTAGCTGAGTGACAGCTAAGTAGTATACATTATTGAAAATTATGTATACTCATATGTGAAAAAGTTTAGAAATTTTCAAATATGAAAGTAGAGAGTTCCCCATGATTGGCGATATTGCCCAAATAATTACATTTCCCAAATGATTACACAGTGTGGATCTTATAACAAGAAAGCTAGCATCAGATAGAAGGTGAACTATATGATCAGTAAGACTTTTTGCCTATTCTGTCCATTATATTGTAGAGTTCCATTAACTTTATGACTATAATTTGACTACTTTTTATACAAGTGTCCTACCATCTGTGAAGCATTTCTCAAAAGATGAAGTTCCTTGACATGTGAGATGAGAGAGCTGAACCTCTTGTCATGGGACCATAAGATGAACCTTTTAAGGTTCTTAAAGACACTTAAAAAGCCCTTCTCTTTCTTCTTCTTCCAGATCATCTCACCCTGTTACATAAATTTCAGAATTTTTAGGTTTCCCAAAACTGTGGTAAGAGGCCACCTTGCTAGAAGCAAACTGAGTAAATTTTTCTTCCTAAATAGTGGCTGATGATGGGGTTTCTGTCAGGGAATACACCACAGAAGTCAAGCTATAGTCAATAAAACTTATGTTATTAAATGTTCCTCAAGTGCTGCTCCAAAGTGCCATTCAAATGTTACGTACTGTGATGTGTGTGCATTCCCTTCCTTGCAGATGTATTAAGAGAGTAAACGGAGAGCAGTAACAGCAGTCTTTAGGACCTCCTAGCTCCTGAAGTACCTTTTTCTGGGGACAAAATCACATTGGTTGAAATTCCTTTTCTGATGGAAATATTCTTTATTGGAAGACATCCCCAGAGCAGCATGGTCTGTTGCCACAGAAGAGCATCTTAGTTTTAAGAATAACACCTTCTGAGGTTTTCTTAATCTGTCTAGAAATGATTATGTGCCATTTGGGCATTTGCCAGCTTATTTCATCTCCCATGCACATATTGTGCGATGGAAATATAATTTATTGTTTTCATTTCTTAATTTAAAAAAAGCATCAGCATTTGAGAGTGAATAAAAATAATAATTAGTAATAAATAATGGCTTCAAAATGCTGAAAATCTGCAAAAGGGACTGCAGTAGATTATGAAAATTGTCATCATACTTTGTAATACCTCTGATTTAAAGATGAAGTTTCAATCCCTACCTGTTCTGCTGTGCTGTGATATTTTGACTTGTCTGCGGCAAAGATGACCTTGTGCAAGTTCACAGTCAAGGCTTCAGGATAGCTTGCAGCTCCAGCTGTTGCTGCTTTTGTATTGTTACACCCCTGTGTGAAGAAATCGAGGCTTATAGACTCCCACTTTTGCCAAAGTTGACAACCTGCCAAACGCAGGTTGGAAGTGAACATGTTCTTCCTCACCCAACTGCTAGTCAATCTTCTACCTATGGCCAACTGACTACAGACTTCTCTTCCAGTAGTATATATACGTTAATCCCAAATTCCCAATTCATGTCCTCTTATTTCCCCTTTAGTTAGACGTGTTTGTTTTCTATGTCTATGAATCTATTTCTGTTTTATAAATAAGTTCAGTTGTACAATTTTTTTTCAAGATTCCACATATAAGTGACATCACATATTTGTCTTTCTATATCTGATTTACTTCACTTAGTATTATAACCTCTATGTCTATCCATTCTGCTGCAAATGGCATCTTTTTCATTGGTTTTATGGCTGAGTATTATTCCATAGTGTATTTATGTGTGTGTGTGTACATGTGTTCTTTATCCATGCATCTGTCAATGGACATTTAGGTGGCTTACATGCTTGACTACTGTAAATAGGGCTGCAATGAACATGGAGGTGCATGTATCTTTTCAAATTAGAGTTTTCTCCAAAGTGGGAATGCTGGGTCATATAGTAGCTATATTTTTAGTATTTTAAGGACCCTCTATACTGTTCTCCATAATTGATGTACCAGTTTACATTCCCAACAACCAGTATAGGAGGGTTCCCTTTTCTCCACACCGTCTCCAGCAAATATTATTTGTAGACTTTTTGATAATGGCCATTCTGACTGATGTGATGTATTACTTCACTGTAGTTTTGATTCACATTTCTCTAATAATTAGCAGTGTTGGCCCGTGTTTCATGTGCTTGTTGGCCATCTGTATTTCTTCTCTGGAGAAATATCTATTTAAGTCTTCTACCCATTTTTTGATTGGGTTGTTTGCTTTTTTGATATTGAATTATACAAACTTTGTATATTTTGGAAATCAATCCCTTGTCAGTAGCATTGTTGTTAACGTTTCCTCTCATTCTGTGAATTGGCTTTTTATTTTGCTTATGATTTCCTTTGTTATGCAAAAACTTTTAAGTTTACTTTGGTCTCGTTTGTTTATTTTTCTTTTATTTCTATTACCCTAGGATACAGGTCCAAAAAGATATTGCTGCAATTTATGTCAAAAAGTGTTCTGCCTATGTCTTCCTGTAGGATTTTTATAGTATCTGGTCTTACATTTAACTATTTAATCCATTTGAGTTTATTTTTATACAGTACTAGAGAATGTTCTAATTTCATTCTTTTACATGTAGTTGTTCAATTTTCTCAGCACTACTTATTGAAAAGGCTGTATTTCTTCATTGTATATTCTTACTTTTTTTTTGTAGTAGATTAATTGACCATAAGTATGTAAATTTATTTCTGGGCTTTCCATCCTGTTCTATTGATCTTTGTATCTATTTTTATGTCACTAGCATACTGCTTTGATTACTGTAGCTTTGTAGTATAATCTGAAGTCAGGAAGCATGATTCCTCCATTTTCATTCTTCTTTCTCAATATTATTTTTGCTATTCAGGAACTTTTTTGTTTCCATACAAATTTTAAAAGATTTTTCTTCTAGTTCTATAAAAAAAATGCCTTTGGTAATTTGATAGGAATTTCACAGAATCTGTAGCTTGTCTGGTGTAGTATGGCATTTTAACAATACTGATTCTTCCAATCTAAGACCACAGTATATCTTTACATGTGTTGAATATTGAAACAATCACATTCGGTAAATGTGATTTTTTTTCTTAGGCTACACTTATAGTAAGTTCAGCTTAAATCAATCAGAGAACTCCCAACTGACTCCCCCATTATTGTGAACTAAAAAAAAAAAAAAAAAAAAGGTGATTGTTTTAAGCTAATGAATTTTAGTATAATTTATTACATAGCAAAAAATATCTGAAAAGTAAATTGCTCCATAGGAATGAGGTAATATGGTAACAGATTTCAATCATATGTCTGTTTTTAATTTCTCTTCTAGAATGCAGACTTATCAAAGCAGAAAACTCATTTTTCTTGCTTGTGGCTATATGGCCAGTAAGCAAGACAGTAAACAAGGAAGAGTTAATGAATTCAATTTAGTGGCAAATACTTTCAATGTGACACTGTATTAATTTTACACTATTCTGTCCTGCTTTATACTCTAAGAAAACTGCTATCAAGGGACAACCTCTGTCCAAGTCAAACTAAGAGGTCTCTCTCATGAGTGTAGATTGAATTTTCCTCTTATCCTGAGATACAACATCACACAAAGATCTATAGTAGGTAGTCCCTCTCTATCCTCACCTCTTCTTTTTGTCTATAAAGTAGAATTTAACATACAGCATGCCTTGCCTCAATAGTCCAATAATTAATCAGTCATAGGCACCTTGTTACAACTGGTTTTAGAGCTGTGTTACTGTCAACTGTAATATCTAAAGATACTTGTCTTTGGAGAAAATAACTTTACCTACAGTTAGACTGTGATAATGATATAAGAGACACAGCTCAGTTGTAGTCTGAAATAACTATTCATGAACAAGAACTTCATGCCCACTTTGGGGAATAAACTGCTCTTGAGGAGACCATGATTTGGGAGAACAGAAAAGCTAGAGATTATATTTCCTTGATTAGGTATAGAAGATTAGCAAAATATTTCCCTGACACATTCACAAAAGGCAACAGCAGTCTTATAAATTTTATAAACACAGACAAACCTGACAAGACTTAAGCTAATATCAGATGGCTAGTGTCAATGTATACTCAGGGAAAATAAATTAACAAAAACAAAGACAACCTACTAATTCAATCAGTAGTGGAAAGAGTCAATGTTATAACTTAAATTTTAATAAATGCTGAACTTCATATTTGATTGTTACTAACTGCAGGCCACAGTTTACTAATTCATATTATTCATATTATAATAAGTTTATGTAAAATAAATGAATATGTATTACATAAAAGAAAATAATACAATGTTTATCTTTTACATAGTTAATAAATTGATGTGGGGAAATGATGGGATTGATCAGTTAACGTCTATCAGTTTCCTACAAAAATTTTAAATTTCGAAATGTTGCTGATTAATAAACAGCAAGAAAAATCTAATATTCTGTTATTAGAATATTCTAATAAAAATCTAATATTCTGATTAGTAAATGCTATCCCTATGCCCCACCCCTCTAATGTGGATTCTTAGATCAGCAACCACTAGAGACGAAGGATTTAAAATTAAAACATTATTTTACTACTGCAGCAAAGGCATGTATATATATATGGTTAAAAACAGATAACCACCTTTTAAAAATACTTTAGTTTTTTTGGCATATAGTTGATTCAGATAATCACTTTTAGCCTGTTCATCTAGCATTCCTTTGATTAAATGACTGATGTCCTTTAATCATGGTGAGGATGACAGGAGTAAGGTAGAACAACTAAGGAAGCAGAATAAAGAAGCTTAAATTAATCCCCCTTTCCTTTTCTCTGTGTTATTCAACACTAGCTGGCATCTAAGTATAGGTTTATATATGTACACAAATATGTATACATATATAACTAGTTCTCCAGTTTCACTAGTCACATTTCAAGGGCTTGGTACCCACATGTGACTACTGCTTGGCATTTTAGGCAATACAATATAGAAAATTTTCATCATTTCAGAGAAGTCTGTTAGAGAGCACTGTACTAAAGTATGATTTAATCAGTTTTTAATCCCACTCAAAAGCTATATACCTCAGCCAAGTATGGGTGAAGTTTTATTTTAGATAAAAACTTTTATTCATATTATTGTTTTAAATTGAAATATAGTTGATTTGCAATATTGTGTTAGTTACAGGTACACAGCAAAGTGATTCCATTATATGTATACCTATTTTTCAGATTTTTGTTTATTATATGTTTTTACAATACATTACATATAGTTCCTGTGCTCTATAAAAAATATTACGTCTTTATCTATTTTATACATAGTGGTGTTATCTGCTAATCCCATATTCCTAATTTATTTATGCCCCACATTGAATAATCATGTTTTTTTATGTCTGTGAATCTATTTATGTATTGTAAATAAGTTTCTTTGGATTATTAATACTCTCTAGTTTTCTTCTAAGTTAAAAATGCATGTAGCAAGACTTCTCATTTAATTTAAAATGTCTGTGCTCATGATGGCTCTTTAAGAGAAAGTATAATATATGCATTGATTTCTAAAGTTATTTAACCTAAGAAACCTATTTTTAAAGTTTTTCACTGGGCTGTTCTTATTAAGAACTCACAGTTCTGTTGGCAACATTCAGTTTGCTTTATCAAAATGTACCAGCTAGCAATACATAAATTATAGCAACCCTCCTCAAAAGGCCTCAGATTTTCTCTGCACCAGGGAAAGCTGCTCATCCAAGAAAAGTTTATGTTAATGGAAGAGCCTGCATATCTTCTCAAATTTTTTCTTATCCTATAGATGTAGTAGGTTATTAAAACTAAACATTCACTCATTGAATTTTAATAACTCAAAGAATACTGCTATGGGTAGCCTATTCCCTTCTCCAGTGGATCTTCCCAATCTGGGAATCAAACTGGGGTCTCCTATACTGCAGGCAGATTCTTTACCAATTGAGCTATCAGACAAGATTTCTTCAATCATTCTAACTAAAATAAGGATAAGGTGAGTTATTAAGATTCACTATCTTAATAACTTTTGTGATCTATCAATTACCAAAGTGTTTACATCAGTCCTTAAAACTCATGAAGAAGAGAAAGAGTGATGAAAATTCAAATAACAAGATAGGTCTTGTTTTTCCCCTTTCAGTTAGCAACCAAGGCTCAAGTGTGTTTCTCTAACACAAAATTGGTAAGTGGTGGAGCTGAGATGGAAAAACAGACTTCTAATTCCAAAAAACCTTTTCCTCCTTCTTCAGCCAAAACTCTACCAATGCAAGTGGCCCTTCTTGACTGGAAGAAAAGGAATTTTAGACTCACACAAAGAACAGGAGCTGGAATAGGTTATCCTGTTAAAAAATAGTGCAATGAGAGGCAAAGAGCAGTCATCGGACCATAGGGATTCAGAAATCTGGCTGGAAACATATTTGTTCCTTGACTAGGGTTCAGTTCCACCACTTGAGAATGATTTTTTGAAACTCTTGGGTCAGCCTACTGGTTCTATTCTCTGAATCTTTTTCCCTTTAATTGCAATTCTCTTAAAATGTTCACAGGGTTCTTAATGTTTTGGCGTTCAGTTTATTAGAAGAAATCACACCTGCAAATCTTTACAAGACAGGTTCCTCTATGCTTAGGCTGAGAACCAGAATGCAGAAGATAATCCTCTTTAAGATTCTTAAAAGCCTCTATCTTGTTAGCAGCGCCTATGAAGCATGGCTTTAAATTATTTCAAAATCTTAACAAAAGACTTTGGTTTTAAAACTTTCTGATAATCAATAAAAGAGATTCTTGATACCTAATAAAAAAAAAAAACTTTTTAATGTTATTTATCCTGTTGACAATTTTTACTTTGAGAGAGGAATCTGGCTTTTGGATAGTATGGTAATGATAATATAGGTTTATTTTTAAATCTAGCAAGATCAGATCAGTCGCTCAGTCATGTCCGACTCTTTGCGACCCCATGAACTGCAGCACGCCAGGCCTCCCTATCCATCACCAGCTCTCGGAGGTCACTCAGACTCACATTCATCGAGGCAGTGATGCCATCCAGCCATCTCATCCTCTGTCGTCCCCTTCTCCTCCTGCCCCCAATCCCTCCCAGCATCAGAGTCTTCTCCAATGAGTCAACTCTTCGCATGAGGTGGCCAAAATACTGGAGTTTCAGCTTTAGCATCATTCCTTCCAAAGAAATCCCAGGGCTGATCTCCTTCAGAATGAACCGGTTGGATCTCCTTGCAGTCCAAGGGACTCTTGCAGTCCAAGGGATCTCCTTGCAGTCCAAGGGATCTCCTTGCAGTCCAAGGGACTCTCAAGAGTCTTCTCCAACACCACAGTTCAAAATCTAGCAAGGGATCTCCTTGCAGTCCAAGGGACTCTCAAGAGTCTTCTCCAACACCACAGTTCAATATCTAGCAAAGCCAAACTTATATACATTTCATATAAGTGTTGCCCACAATCAGAATAGTTATGTATCCACATTCAAGATAGAAAGATAGATAGATAGATGTCCATATTTTATCATCAGTCATCAAAGGAGACCAGATGGCACTTTCAATGATTTACCTAGTGATCATCTTAGCCAAACCACCAGTTCATTACATGTATTTTATATTTTCCACTTTATCCCAGGTGACAAAGTTGTTGCCAAGCTTTTTGCCACCATATTACAAGGGTGATTTTTATCCACATTCTAGTACTAATTTCTTCTCTGTCTTTCCAGCCTTCACCATAAGTCTGCCTGAACTTTTTTTAACATGTCTACCACCCAGTCCAATTTCAATGCCACATTTCATAAAGTTTTTTTTTTTTTTAAAGCATCCTATCACTAGCTACCATATTCTATTCCAATAAGCTATTGTTTTGTAAAACACTACTGCAAAACCTAGTGGCTTAAATTATAAACATTGTAGTTCAGGGCTTTGGGCAAGGCTTGGGCTGTGTAATCCTTCTGTTCACATGGAATGAACGTAGGTCAGTGGAATGCATTTGTCTGCAGGATGAGCTGGTCTGGAGGGTACAAAATGGCTTCATTCACATCCCTTTAACTCAGTGTGGACATTACAGAGATTTTAGGTTGGGATTTCTTACTCGTTGGCTCAACACTCTCAGAGAGTTTTGTAAAGAGCCCTGCATGGGAGCTACGTGCTTTTAATGACCTAGCATCAGATACTTCAAAACATTACTTCTCCATATATATTTGGTCAAGCATACTTACCATGTTCAATCAGATCAGATCAGATCAGTCGCTCAGTTGTGTCTGACTCTTTGCGACCCCATGAACTGCGGCACGCCAGGCCTCTCTATCCATCACCAGCTCTCGGAGGTCACTCAGACTCACATTCATCGAGTCAGTGATGCCATCCAGCCATCTCATCCTCTGTCGTCCCCTTCTCCTCCTGCCCCCAATCCCTCCCAGCATCAGGGTCTTCTCCAGTGAGTCAACTCTTCGCATGAGGTGGCCAAAGTACTGGAGTTTCAGCTTTAGCATCATTCCTTCCAAAGAAATCCCAGGGCTGATCTCCTTCAGAGTGGACTGGTGGATCTCCTTGCAGTCCAAGGGACTCTCAAGAGTCTTCTATATTTTCTAGGTACTAGGAAAAGTAGCAAATAATTTTTCAGTCACCTTTAATCATGAGAGTTGGTTTTTCATGGAACTGTGAAGTGTAGATTCACACTGCATACAGATAAAGATTCCAGATAATTTTTTGTTCTCCAGAGGGTTTTTTATTCTCTACCAATTTTTTCCCCCTCTGAAACCTTAGTGTTGTCTAAAGTTTATACATGTGTTCAATAATCATATTCTTTATGTTATGAATGACTGAAAATCTGACTAAAAGAAGATATACAGATGCACTTTTTTTTTTAAGTCTTGGTCCAAAAAATAAATTTTCTAACCAAAGTAACAGAAGAGACCATGGTGGCTGACTTCAGATGATGTTTAAACCAGGGGACCAAATTATGCCATGAGGTCTCAATATCTCCATTTTATGACTCTAAGCTGATTCAGTCTTCAGTTCAGTTCAATTCAGTCGCTCAGTTGTGTCATACTCTTTGCGACCCCATGAATCGCATCACACCAGGCCTCCCTGTCCATCACCAACTCCCAGAGTTCACTCACACTCACATCCATCGAGTCAGTGATGCCATCCAGCCATCTCATCCTCTGTCGTCCCCTTCTCCTCCTGCCCCCAATCCCTCCCAGCATCAGAGTCTTCTCCAAAGAGTCAACTCTTCGCATGAAGTGGCCAAAATACTGGAGTTTCAGCTTTAGAATCATTCCTTCCAAAGAAATCCCAGGGCTGATCTCCTTCAGAATGGACCGGTTGGATCTCCTTGCAGTCCAAGGGACTCTCAAGAGTCTTCTCCAACACCACAGTTCAAAAGCATCAATTCTTCAGCGCTCAGCCTTCTTCACAGTCCAACCCTCACATCCACACATGACCACAGGAAAAACTATAGCCTTGACTAGACGGACCTTTGTTGGCAGAGTAATGTCTCTGCTTTTCAAATATGCTATCTAGATTGGTCATAACTTTCCTTCCAAGGAGTAAGCGTCTTTTAATTTCATGGCTGCAGTCACCATCTGCAGTGATTTTGGAGCCCCCCCCCCCCAAAAGTCTGACACTGTTTCCACTGTTTCCCCATTTATTTCCCATGGGTGATGGGAGCGGATGCCATGATCTTCGTTTTCTGAATGTTGAGCTTTAACCACTTTCACTTTCATCAAGAGGCTTTTTAGTTCCTCTTCACTTTCTGCCGTAAGGGTGGTGTCATCTGCATATCCGAGGTTATTGATATTTCTCCCGGCAATCTTGATTTCAACTTGTGTTTTTTCCAGTCCAGCGTTTCTCATGATGTACTCTGCATATAAGTTAAATAAGCAGGGTGACAATATACAGCCTTGACGTACTCCTTTTCCTATTTGGAACCAGTCTATTGTTTCATGTCCAGTTCTAACTATTGCTTCCTGACCTACATACAAGTTTCTCAAGAGGCAGGTCAGGTGGTCTGGTATTCCCATCTCTTTCAGAATTTTCCACAGTTCATTTTGATCTACACAGTCAAAGGCTTGGCATAGTCAATAAAGCAGAAATAGATGCTTTTCTGGAACTCTCTTGCTTTTTCCGTGATCCAGCAGATGTTGGCAATTTGATCTCTGGTTCCTCTGCCTTTTCTAAAATCAGCTTGAACATCAGGAAGTTCATGGTTCACATATTGCTGAAGTCTGGCTTGGAGAATTTTGAGCGTTACTTTACTAGAGTGTGAGATGAGTGCAATTGTGCAGTAGTTTGAGCATTCTTTGGCATTTCCTTTCTTTGGGATTAGAATGAAAACGGACCTTTTCCAGTCCTGTGGCCACTGCTGAGCTTTCCAAATTTGCTGGCATATTGAGTGCAGCACTTTAACAGCATCATCTTTCAGGATTTAAAATAGCTCAGCTGGAATTTCATCACCTCCACTAGCTTTGTTCGTAGTGATGCTTTCTAAGGCCCACTTGACTTCAAGGTCTATGCAATGGCAAATTTTCTACAAGATTTTTTAGGCCTGAATAGTCCCATGTTCAAATCCAGTGACAAAGAAGTTTATATTTTCAGTAATTAGAAAAAAGTTCCAGGATTAGTTCCGATTGGATTTGAAGCAATGATTATGAACAGGAAAATATAAACAGTGGGAACACATTCACTCCTGGAGCAAGGCTGTGTGTGAAATCATCTGGATTCAAAAAGCATGAAAATGTGACAGATGCTTCCATAGAAACAACTTATTTTTACTAAGAAAATAGGGACCTGATGCCAAGAGGCAGATGCAACAACTTTCTATCACACTTACGTTCTTACTTCATATGCAGAACTGGCCCTCAGCAACTGCAGCTATCGAATCCATCCAAACCTAGCAGGTCTGTCTACAATACCAGTTCCTCTATGAAGTTGGCTTTGACTCATTCACCCATTCCCTTTCCTTCACTGGATGCCCTTCACAATTTAGGTCAAGTTAAATGTAAACGTTTTCATTTGGATTTATATAGTAAGCCTTTCCTATAGTTGTTCTTGCACTTATTTTAGATTCTTCACAAATGTGTACCCTTCTTAGAAGGAGAAGCTGTGTGTTAGTCATCTTTGATACCTTTGCAGACCTAGTCCAATAGCCTATACCTTGCATATATATTGTAAAGATCTGTTGAATTAAATGAGCTTGGTGGACATCGAACAACAGACCGGTTCCAAATAGGGAAAGGATTACATCAAAGCTATATATTGTCACCCTTCTTATTTAACTTATATGCAGAGTACATCATGAGAAATGGTGGGCTGGATGAAGCACAAGCTGGAAATCAAGATTGCCAGGAGAAATATCAATAAGCTCAGATATGCAAATAACACCACCTTTATGGCAGAAAGCGAAAAAGAACTAAAGAGCCTTTTGATGAAAGTGAAAGAGGAGTTGGCTTAACCCTCAACATTCAGAATACTAAGATCATGGCATCTGGTCCCATCACTCCATAGCATATAGATGGGGAAACAATGGAAACAGGGACAGATTTTATTTTTGAGGGCTCCAAAATCACTTCAGATGGTGACTGCAGCCATAAAATTAAAGATGCTTACTCCTTGGAAGGAAAGTTATGGCCAACCTAGACAGCATATTAAAAAACAGAGACATTACTTTGCTAACAAAGGTTTGTCTAGTCAAGGTTATGGATTTTCCAGTAGTCATGTGTGGATGTGAGAGTTGGACTATAAAGAGAGCTGAGCACCAAAGAATTGATGCTTTTGAACTGTGATGTTAGAGAATACTCTTAAGAGTCCCTTGGACTGCAAGGAGATCTGACCAGTCAATCCTAAAGAAAATCAGTCCTGAATATTCATTGAAAGGACTGATGCTGAAGCTGAAATTCCAATACTTTGGCCACCTGATGCTAAGAACTGTTTCATTAGAAAAGACCCTGATGTTGGAAGAGATTGAAGGCAAGAGGAGCAGGGGACCACAGAGGATGAGATGGTTGGATGGCATCACTGACTCAATGGATATGAGTTTGAGTATACTCCGGGAGTTGGTGATGGATAGGGAGGCTTGGTGTGCTGCAGTCCATGAGGTCGCAAAGAGTCAGACAGGACTGAACGACTGAACTGAACTGAGTGACCCCATGATTATAAGATAGTAACTAAGGTTTCATTATATATTTTTAAAATTTAACAATATTCTTTTAATTGCTTCTTTCTTTCTTTTTCTTTTTTTTTTTTTTTAACATTTCTGCTTTGAATAGTTAAAGGTGATTCATGCGACTGATTCAAAAAGTATGAGAAGGGACTTTCCTGGTGGTCCAGTGGTTAAGACTTTGCCTTCCAGTGCAGGGGGTGTGGGTCCAACCCCTAGTACAGGAACTAAGATCTCACGTGCCTCACATCCAAAAGAACAACCTAAAATATAAAACAGAAGCAATATTGTAACAAATTCAATGAAGACTTTATAAATGGTCCACATCATTTAAAAAAATGTGAGAAGAGATCTTCTGAAGGGGTCTCTCAATAAAATGTCTTAGATCTTGAAAAAAAAAAAAAGAAGATTTTTCCCATGTCCTTGCTGAGATGTTTCATATTAATGGGACATATATAGCTATTGCAGACAATGTGTGGCCCTTAGTGGAGTTAGTTTGATGGATAAAGCAAACACAATGAGCCTGGAAAAGCGTAGCTGAGGTGCTGCTATCAGACTTCTGTCTTAATAATCCATGAATTGCCAAACCCTTCATTTGATAAATGTGTTCATTGTTTAGGCCAGTGGTGTTGGGTTTTCTATTATTTGTAGCCAAAAGTATCTCTTTTAGTGACCAGAGTCAGGAATGGAATATGGGTTTATTGTTTTCCAACTTAGGGATTTTTCCAAGAGATTTTTATATTTAGTGAGAAAGAAGAATTCTGCCTCTAGCTGGAATATAGTACAATTTGTGAGTCTGAGCTAAGCTGATGTAGAGTATTGTTTCCCTGGATACCCATTTCACAGATGTAATGCTTAGGAAATAACATGCTAGAATCTTTAGATAGCCTTGGAATAATAGAGCTGCATTTAGAATATTGTTTCTGTACTTAACCATGTTTCATTTTTACCTTCTATCCTATTTGAAAACTGACCCTGTCTGACTCAATGCGCTATAGCAGATTTTTTTGCTTGTTATCTCAGCAATGCTAGGTAGGAGGTATGCTGGCTCTTGGTCACTCGACATGTACACAGTGATTGGCTGAGTTCGTGACTCCAGAGAAAACAAATCCCAAGAAGCAGAGAGGAAGAATGGGAAACATAGGACAGAAAGAAAAATTTGGCCAATTCCGCCTCTAGGATGAAAACATCATACTCATTTTTATTTTGAAATATGACCAGGTCTAGTCTTAGAAATTGGTGGTGACTTACACTTACAGTTCAGAGCTTCCATGTGGATGAATGAGGAATATTTCATAAATCATAAAGCAGAAGCTGTTCCTGGTCATTCTTTCCAGTTTGCCATCTTAGCATGGCAATTATTTTGTGTGAGTATGCCCTGAACAGATATTTAAATCAAGAAACAGAGAAGGGAGTAGAGAATCATGTGATTGGACAATAGTTATATTCCTTTGTTCAAGTTTTGGCTCCTTTGAGCTGAGGTATGTTTCCTAAACATGGCACAGAATCAATTGTCACATTTTCTTGGAGAGTTGTGGTACCATTAAAAGAAAATAAATCGAAAAACTAGTCAGTGCCTTCTTATTTGTTGTGATTTATTTTTCCAGTTTTATAAATTAAGCACCACAGTAAAATCCACCGTGACTTCTAAGTGATGGGCAGATGAAACTGAATTATAATTTAACTTCCACAGTTTTAAAATATGTTTTATTTCCCAGAGAGAAAATATAGCTCGGGAATTGATATTTTTTTTCTTTTTCTTATGAGCTGATTGATTAAGACCTTTCCAGTTGACATGATTTAATAGACTATCCTTTTATTGTCTGTGTTTACAATGAATTTATTCATTAAATATTTATTGAACACCTACAATGTGCTGGTCTTCCTGTTAGATAGTGCATTAATTTCCTATTGCTGATGTAACAAATTGCCACAACCTTAAAACAATACCATTTTTTCTTAAACTTCCAGGAGTCAAAAGTCTGAAACGAGTTTTACAGGGCTAAAATCAAGGTGCCAGCACAGCTGGTTCCTTCTGAAGGTTGCAAGGAAGACTCTGTGTCTTGCTTCTTCTATTTCTAGAGGCTGCTGGCATTGCTTCATCCGTTGCTACATTCCTCCAGTCTGTCCTATATGTCATCAGCCTCTTATTACTCATTCTGCTCTCCTGCATCCCAGTTGTAAGGATTACTATGGTTAAATCAGACCTACCTGAATAATCCAGTATAATCTCCACATCTCAAGATATTTAACTTAATTGGATCTGCAAAATCCATTTTTCCTTATAAAGTAGTATTTACAGCTTTTGAGGAGTAGGAAGTGAAGATATCTTTTTCTGAAGAGGGCCACTTTATTAACACATTTAATTACAGTGCTTTATAAGAATAAATGCAAGAGAAATCCTTGTGAAATATGAGGTCAGAAGAGAGAAGATTTATATACAACTGAGGACACAGTAAATGTTTACTAAAGGGGATGACTGAGCTGGAATTTGAAGTATGGGGATATGTGGGGCTGAAGTGATGCTAACTGAGATGTTTTTGAATACTTTCTAAGAGAGAGGGCACTTTGGTAAGTGCTTACGAATTCCTTCATTTGTTATAAGTCCCTCATATTGTAGGAACTACTTTTATTCCATTGTGGTTATCAGGGGATAGGGAGATGTGCCCCAATTTACACAGTTCATGAGTGAGCATGCTCTGCTGCAGGCGATCCAGGATGAGGTAATAGGAATGGTAAGGGCAAGGGCATAGAGGAAAATGGAAAATGACCTCACTTCCTCCACCCGCTACACCCATCACAATGGCCCCATGTAATAAATACAAGTCTCAAGGCCCTGGTTGGGCAGACACGTTACCTTGTGCAGCAAGAAATGTGGAGACTAGAGACATCGGACACAACTGAGCGACTTCACTTTCACTTTTCACTTTCATGCATTGGAGAAAGAAATGGCAGCCCACTCCAGTGTTCTTGCCTGGAGAATCCCAGGGACGGGGGAGCCTGGTGGGCTGCCGTCTATGGGGTTGCACAGAGTCGGACACGACTGAAGCGACTTAGCCCCAGTAGAGCAGCAGAGACATAGGAAATCTAATGTATCCCGAAACTCTTAAAAAAGAGCTCTGCTTTTGTTTTTTTTTTTCTTCAGTTAATGAAAAAAAAAAGTGTCATCTAGAAAACATTCATCTGGCATAACAAACTTTGTACTACAGTGTGACTTTAGTTAGCAGTATTGTATTGCATACTTGAAATTTGATTAAGAGGGAAATACTTAAGTGTTCTCACAGGAAAGAAAGAGGAAGGAAGAGGAAAAGAAAGAAAAGGAAAATAGTGACTATGATGTGATGGATATCTTAATTAGCTTGATTATGGTGATTATTTCACAATGTATACATATATCAAAATCAAATTATATACCTCAAGCATGTATAAATTTAGTTGTCAATCACAGTTCAGGAAAACTGGGGAAAAGAGTGACTTCTAAGATTGGGTAGAAGATTTCCTTTTGCTGAGCCATGAAGCCTCTAACACATGGGTCAAAAGCATCCTCATTTTAGAGGAAAGTCCAGTACCAGTCCTTCTAGTAGAAGATTGGAAAGCGATCAGAAGGAAACTGAGACAAACGCATGGCTATTCCCACAGAGGTATACACTAATGGGAAGATGGCAGCATGACTTGTATTTATGCAACCTCTAAAATAATGATGTGAATCTTTAGACAAGGGAAGGTGCAATATCTTGTTAATTGGAAAAAATAGGTCACAGTCTCATAGTAGTTCAGTTCAGTTCAGTCGCTCAGTCATGTCCGACTGTTTGTGACCCCATGTACTGCAGCACACTAGGTTTCCCTGTCTATCACAAGCACCTGGAGCTTGCTCAAACTCATGTCCATTGAGTTGGTGACGTCATCCAACAATCTCATCCTCTGCGGTCCCCTTCTCCTCCTGCCTTCAATCTTTCCCAGCATCAGGGTCTTTTCCAAGGATCAGTTCTTCGCATCAGGTGGCCAAAGTATGAGAGTTCCAGCTTCAGCATCAGTCCTTCCAATGAATATTCAGGGCTGATTTACTTGAGCATTGACTGGTTGGATCTCCTTGCAGTTCAAGGGACTCTCAAGAGTCTTTTCCAACACCACAGTTCAAAAACACCAATTCTTCGGCATTCAGCTTTCTTTATTGTCCAACTCTTACATCCATACATGACTACTGGAAAAACCATAGCTTTGACTAGACAGATCTTTGTTGGAAAAGTAATGTCTCTGCTTTTTAATATGCTTTCTATGTTGGTCATAGCTTTTCTTCCAAGGAGCAGGCATCTTTTAATTTCATGGCTGCAGTCACAATCTTCAGTGATTTTGGAGCCCAAGCAAATAAAATCTGTCATGGTTTCCATTGTTTCCCCATCTATTTGCCATGAAGTGATGGGATGGGATGCCATGATCTTAGTTTTCTGAATGTTGAGTTTTAAGCCAGCTTTTTCACTCTCCTTTTTCACTTTCATTGAGAGGATCTTCAATTCCTCTTCACTTTCTGCCAAAAGAATGGTGTCATCTGCGTACCTAAGGTTATGGATATTTCTCCTGGAAATCTTGATTCCAACTTGTGCTTCATCCAGTCCCGCATTTTGCATAATATACTCTGCATATAAGTTAAATAAGCAGAGTGAGAGTATACAGCCTTGATGTACTCCTTTCCCTATTTGGAACCAGTCTGTTCCATGTCTGGTTCTAACTGTTGCTTCTTATAGCAACATAACACTTCAGTTTTGTCTAAAAATATGAATACAGTACATTGGATAAATGCTGAGAGAACAAACAAGCATTAGCTTTGGTTATATTTGCTTGTTTAGAGTTTAGATGATTTCTATTTGTTTTCTGTTTGTTTTCCTTTGGTTCTATCCTTACTCCCCACCCCAGATCAGATCAGATCAGTCGCTCAGTCGTGTCCAACTCTTTGCGACCCCATGAACCGCAGCACGCCAGGCCTCCCTGTCCATCACCAACTCCCAGAGGTCACTCAGACTCACGTCCATCAAGTCAGTGATGCCATCCAGCCATCTCATCCTCTGTCGTCCCCTTCTCCTCCTGCCCCCAATCCCTTCCAGCATCAGAGTCTTCTCCAATGAGTCAACTCTTCGCATGAGGTGGCCAAAATACTGGAGTTTCAGCTTTAGCATCATTCCTTCCAAAGAAATCCCAGGGCTGATCTCCTTCAGAATGGACTGGTTGGATCTTCTTGCAGTCCAAGGGACTCTCAAGAGTCTTCTCCAACACCACAGTTCAAAAGCATCAATTCTTCGGCGCTCAGCCTTCTTCACAGTCCAGCTCTCACATGCATACATGACCACAGGAAAGACCATAGCCTTGACTAGGCAAACCTTTGTTGGCAAAGTAATGTCTCTGCTTTTGAATATGCTATCTAGGTTGGTCATAACTTTCCTTCCAAGGAGTAAGCGTCTTTTAATTTCATGGCTGCAGTCACCATCTGCAGTGATTTTGGAGCCCAGAAAAACAAAGTCTGACACTGTTTCCACTGTTTCTCCATCTATTTCCCATGTAGTGATGGGACCAGATGCCATGATCTTCGTTTTCTGAATGTTGAGCTTTAAGCCAACCTTTTCACTCTCCACTTTCACTTTCATCAAGAGGCTTTTTAGTTCCTCTTCACTTTCTGCCATAAGGGTGGTATCATCTGCATATCTGAGGTTATTGATATTTCTCCCGGCAATCTTGATTCCAGCTTGTGTTTCTTCCAGTCCAGCATTTCTCATGATGTACTCTGCATATAAGTTAAATAAACATGGTGACAATATACAGCCTTGACGTACTCCTTTTCCTATTTGGAACCAGTCTGTTGTTCCATGTCCAGTTCTAACTGTTGCTTCCTGACCTGCGTACAGATTTCTCAAGAGGCAGATCAGGTGGTCTGGTATTCCCATCTCTTTCAGAATTTTCCACAGTTTATTGTGATCTACACAATCAAAGGTTTTGGCATAGTCAATAAAGCAGAAATAGATGTTTTTCTGGAACTCTCTTGCTTTTTCTATGATCCAGCGGATGTTGGCACTTTGATCTCTGGTTCCTCTGCCTTTTCTAAAACCAGCTTGAACATCAGGAAGTTCACGGTTCACATATTGCTGAAGCCTGGCTTGGAGAATTTTGAGCATTACTTTACTAGCGTGTGAGATGAGTGCAATTGTGTGGTAGTTTGAGCATTCTTTGGCATTGCCTTTCTTTGGGATTGGGATGAAAACTGACCTTTTCCACCGCCTCCTCTTATTAACACTGAACACAAATTTTATTTGTAGTTAAAAAAAAAAAAAAAAAAGATGTGAATAAAGAACTTTTGAAAGAGAGCTTAACATTCTTATTCCCCTCTACATCACCCCAAATGTTGAAAATAATTTATTGTATTATCTCAGAGATGTTCCTGGGGCCTCCAAAAAAAAAAAAAAAAGAAAGAAAGAAAAAAAAAATGAATGTTCCAGAGTGGAGAAGCATGAACATGAAAGTGTTTGAGAAAACAAATTAGGTTTTGCAGCTTTTCCTCACACTGAGTTGTTTCTCAGTGGGATGATTACAATGAAGTAGGAAGAAAAAAATAGTTCAATTATACTTAATTAGTTCCAGTGGCTGTTGGCTATTTTAGCCCTCATTTATGAATATTATTAGCAGGCAGACTGAATCTTGTGTTGCAACCTATGTAAAACAGGTTTATTTTCTTTTCTTCACTTGCTTATTTTTTTTTTTTATTCTTTGTTTGCTTTCCTCTTCCTTGGCAAACACTGCCAGAGTAATGGATTAAATTATTGTTAGGCCCATTTTATGAGATATTATCTTAGCAGGTCCTATAAGATAGTAATAAAGAGAAAATTCAATAATATTGGCATGATAAAGTGAAAACTATTAATAAGTAGAAAGAGTTCATCATAGTCATTAGATCTGAATGTTGGAAAGAAGCACAGTATGATAGAGGTTGGCAAAATTGCGTTACGAAGTCATTTAATTTCTATATGGATTTTTTTTAGTAAGTAATTAATATAAATAGTTCTGACTGGTTTTAGAAACCATGGATACTGACAAAAATAAGGGAGTAGATGATGGGAAGCAGATGGATCATTTAATTTATTTCTCAATTACAGTTGACATATCAGGCACAGAAACCTGCAAGCCGTCTATTTCTTTATGGCCCATTCTGCAGCTGTGTTTACTGTCATAACAAATAAATACATTATCTCATTAATGGGACGCTGAATATTTTTTATTCCAAAAAGCACATTCAAATACAATGCTTCTTCTACAAAAGGAGCACAAAATGGGGGGAGGGAGAGGGTATTTGCCCAACTGAATGCTGCAGAGGAGTAGGGCCTGTGTGGAGTGAAGGTTTCAGAAAATCAGATGTAGTCACAGCAAAGTGTAACCTGTTCTTGTTTAGATATGATCTACTAGTCATTCTCAGAGAGCCATGCTATCAAACAGAGTCACACTTGTAAATCTTTATGCATTCCCTAGTTAATGCATATTGTATCTGAGATGCAAATGGATAATAAACTTTATTACAGTACATTTTAGAGTCTCGTTTCAACTAGAAGTGCCAGAAAGACTGGAGGAAATATCAAAGCCTACTTCTAGTGCTGTATTTAATGTTGTAAAAACAATATACGCTGGATTAGGAACAAATAGGTGCTTTATTCTCAAGTAAACAAATGGACTATTACAGTCTAATGGTTTCCCCACTAGAATAGTACAGTTTCTGGTGGGTTTTGTTTGGAGTGGTTGCTAAAGATTGACTCTAAGGATCAAAAAGCATACAATTTTTGATTACTTATTGTTTCTTCACTTTGGATTAGGAACTCATCTGGTCTATGAGTATTCAATATTGGTAAGGATTATAAAAAATGGCAATGTAATTATTGAAAACACAATCCTTGGTTTTATTTGAACCTATAAGCCATTAATTAATCCCATTCATTAATTCTCTTGATTATTATATCCTTTGTTATCTGACCAAATGGGTTACCTTTATTCAAAAGTTGTATCCACTAAAAATACATGCAAAACAAATCTTGGGAATGTTATATTTAATATACATATACATAGAGATCTATATATAAATCTAAGTTTTTCACATTTTACTTTTATGACCTTTGATTATTGATCTATTACGTGATACAAAAGTAATTGTGATTTTACATTGCTGAAGTTTGCCATTTGATATTGGAATACATTCTTAAATAAATGTGGTTATGTTACACTTCATTTTAATGTGCATTTCTTGCTTTATGTACTTTTGCTAATGACTTATTATGCTGTGCTGTGCTTAGTCAGTCAGTCATGTCCAACTCTTTGAGACCCCATGGACTGTAGCCCACCAGGCTCCTCTGAGCATGGGGATTCTCCAGGCAAGAATACTGGAATGGGTTGCCCTGCCCTCCTCCAGGGGACCTTCCCAACCCAGGGATCAAATCCAGGTCTCCCACACTGCAGGGGGATTCTTTACCATCTGAGCCACTTAGGAAACCCAAGAATACTGGAGTAGGTAGCCTATCCCTTCTCCGGGGGATCTACCAGACCAGGGTTTCCTGCACTGCAGATGGATTCTTTACCAGCTGAGCTACCAGGGAAGCCCAGTGACATTACTTACTGTTTATTTTATATTTATTTTATACTATAGAAATGACGTTAGACCAAAAGCAAATTTGAGCAGTTTTTTTCTATTAACATTCAGAATGGGTAGTAAAGCAGCAAAGACAACTCTCAATATCATCAGTACATTTAGCCCAGGAACTGATTATTAATAAATTTTGCAAAGGAGATGAGAGCCTTGGAGATGATGAGTGTAATGACTGGCCATTGGAAGTTGACAATAATCAACTGAAAGCAATCTTCAAAGCTGATAGTCTAACAACTACATGAGAAGTTGCTAGAGAACTTAATGTTGACCATTCTATGGTCATTCAACATGGAAGCAAATAGAAAAGGTGAAAAAGCTCAATAAGTGGGTGCCTCATGAACTGACTGAAAACAAAAATCAATTGTCCTTTTAAAGTGTCATCTTATTTTACTCCTTGCAACAATAGACAATTTCTTATTTCAATTGTGACATGTGATGAAAAGTGGATTTTATATGACAACTGGCAATGAACAGCTCAGTGATTGGACCAAGAAGAAGCTGTAAAGCATTTCTTAAAGCCAAACTTGCACCAGGAAAAAGGCCATGGTCACTATTTGGTGGTCTGCTGCCAGTCTGATCCATTATGACTTTCTGAATCTTGATGAAACAATTATATATCAGCAAATCAATGAGATGCACTGAAGACTGCAATCCCTGGAGCTGGCATTGGTCAACAGAATGGGCCCAATTCTTCTCTGCAAAAACACCCGACCACATGTTGCACAATCAATGCTTCAAAAGTTGAAGAAATTGGGCTACAAAGTTTTGCCTCATCTGCCATATTCACCTGATTTCTCATTGACCAACTACCCCTTCTTTAAGCATCTCAACAACTTTTTACAGAGAAAACACTTCCACAACCAGCAGGAGGCAGAAAATGCTTTTTAAGAGTTTGTTGAATCCGCAATGGCACCCCACCCCAGTACTTTTGCCTGGAAAATCCCATGGACGGAGGATCCTGGTAGGCTCCAGTCCATGGGGTCGCTAAGAGTCGGACACAACTGAGCGACTTCACTTTCACTTTTCACTTTCATGCATTGGAGAAGGAACTGGCAACCCACTCCAGTATTCTTGCCTGGAGAACCCCAGGGACGGGGGAGCCTGGTGAGCTTCTGTCTATGGGGTCGCACAGAGTCGGACACGATTGAAGCAACTTAGCAGCAGAAGTGCAGATTTTTACACTACAGGAATAGACAAAGTTATATATCACTGGCAAAAATGTGTTGATTGTAAAGCTTTCTATTTTGATTAATAAAGATGTGTTTGAGCCTAGTTAAACAATAACAACTAATATCATAAATTAATACTTCTGGCCCTCACTTTTCTAATCTAAAACATAGGGATGATAAGAGTAATTCATTGTCTTGTGACATTAAATGAGATAATTCCTGTGAAAAATTAGAAAAATGCCTAGCCCACAATAGGCACTAAAATTACTGCTTTAATATTATAATATATATGACTACATCATAACATGTTCATATTATATATTGTTATAATCTTTGGTATATAATGAAAAACATAAAATACTCCACTAAGGTGGAGAAATTTATTATATGTGTTGTGTATCAGCTTCCTTAGTATGTAAGTTTTGAGCTTTGTGTTGGATAAACTCTTAAAGCAGACTATTTGTATACCAGTTTAGAATATAGAAAAAATGACTCATGTTCCAATAAAGCATGCTAATCCAATAAAACATAACTTCAAATACCTTGCATCTCCATATAAAGCTAAGGTACAAGCCTAATGTACAAACCCTAAAGCTTCAGAAAGATTGCCAATGATTGGGCTAAAGTTAAAACTTTGCTCTAATGATAAATTTGATGTCATTCAAGTCAATTGAGGGAAGGTGGTTTGGACGCCCGCATATTCAAATATCTGCATATCAATTATACACCTATCACACACATCCAGAATTTTGGGGTCTATGCATTTTTGGAGATCTTAATGTTGCCTGGCTGCAGTGTTCTCATCCCAGAATACTTCCTAATAGTGTATGTATTTTATCTTTTGATGAGTCTATAACAGAGAGAAAAGCTGACTAGAGAAGAGAAAGGAAATGTTAGCAGAGGAGAGAGATTGGGTCTGATTCTGATTTGCAGGGTGCTAAAAAAGGTTTCAGGAGGAAAAATATGAAAGCCAGCAAATTGGTTACTATATGGTTTGTCATTTGATTGATGCTTTCTTCATGACTACTAAGTCTTTTTTCCCCTTAAAAACCTCTAAATCTTCAGTGAAATAAAAGTTAGTGAATTAAGTGTGTGGCTATGGCATTGATGGGTTAAGCATTGAAAGATTGAACATTCAATCTGGTTTAGGGTCTAAGAAACAAATAAGGACACCCATCCCACAAAACAGGAGAAGTCAAGGAAACTGAGGCCCAAATGAAATTCACAGAAATATTTTGGGGAGCTACAGACTCCCACAAGCCATGGGATTGTGTGTGTCCTATACTTAAGCAATTTTTCCTAGATCTTCAGGGTCAGAAGCTCTAGCAAGCATCTGAATTACAGTTATAATTTATAAGGCACTTACCTTTGAGAGTTTGTCCCCTAGATATGCTATATGAGTAAGAGCACTGGCTCTCTAGACAGTGATGAGGAGGTAGGATGACGCTGCAGCTAAGTCCTCTGTACAGGATGTTTTTATCTTTCAACAATATTGAACAAAGAGAATGTAGCCCATCCTGATTCTTCTCAGAAGTACAGGCTGTCTCTCTCTGTGAAGCTCAATTTTTCTGAGTTTACAGCTCAGCTTATTCATGAGCAAGCTCAGACAGTCACTCTCTTGATCCCCACTTGGTGGGGTGTTGCATGAATAATGGTGACAGCTAAGGAAAAGCAGGCCTGGGGAACAATTGTGAGAAAGCAGGCATGGTTGGCACGGGTGTTCAGGAATGTGCAAGGGTGTGTGGGTTCCTTTAAGATGCCAGTTCCATGAGTCTCAGTGGGCAGCAGTTTGAAAGATAAATGAGGAAACAGAGTTTTAATTTCATACTTAGGTCACAATTACAATAGAAAATAAGTGGCAGGCGGTGACTGTTTCCCCACAGTGACTTTAAACTCATTTAAACGTTATATGACTTGGCCATCAAGTGGCAACAATTAAGACTGGCATAGACGACTTCAAGTTTTTAGTCCAATGTTACCTTCTTCAACATATATCGTGTCTATCTCAAATTATAAATAAGATTATACATGAATTTGTGCATATTTAAAATACAAAACCTTGGAGAGAGTATTAGAAGTATTTGGTAGAGTAGTGTATAGGCATGCCTGCATTTGAGCACATCAAACAGATGATGAAGTTGCATCCCAACAAAGTGCACAACAAAATTTATCATTTCTTCCTAAAAATGGATACTGTAATTAAGTTTTGCAACCAAAAGAGAAAATTATCTGTTCACTATCATGGTTATTACACTTATTATTTGTTCTAAGGCAATTAGTTCAAGTAATCTTTTGAATACTGTTAGCTATGGATTTTATTAGACTGTATGTAACAGAAAGCCTATGATAATGTCTTAGCCAAATGGAGATTATTGATGCTCATAATGTAATAGGAATCCAAAGTTGAGTAGTCCTAGGCTTCTGCAGCTGCTTTGGAAACCAGGGTCCTTTTGGCTTTCTTTCTTGCAAAAAGTGACTGTTTCAGGTAGAAGAAAGAAGTAAAAAGAAACTGTAATGGTTGCATTAGCAAAGAAAAGCCTTTCCAGAAATTCCCAGTAGATATTTGCTTACACTTTATTGGAGAGAAGAGAAGTGAAAAGCAAGGGAGAAAGGGAAAGTTACATCCAACTAAATGCAGAGTTCCAAAGAACAGCAAGGAGAGACAAGAAGGCTTTCTTCAATGAGTAGTGCATAAAACTAGAAGAAAACAACAGAAGGGGGAATACTAGAGATCTTTTCAGGAAATTGGTCACAATAAAGTACAGAAAGAGTAGAGACCTTATAGACACTGAAGAGAGCAAGAAGAAGTAGAAAGAAGACACAGAACTGTTCAAAAAAGATCTTAATAAACCAGATTACTACGATGGGTAGTCAGTCACACAGAGCCAGACATTCTGGAGTGTGAAGTCAAGTGGGCCTTAGGAAGCACTGCTGTTAATAAAGCTAGTGGATGCAATGGAATTCCAGTAGAACTGTTCAAAGCCCTAAAGGAGGATGCTATCAAGATGTTGCATTCAATATGTCAGCAAATCTGGAAGACCCAGCAGTGGCCACAAGACTGGAAAAGGTCAATCCTTATCCCAATTCCCAAGAAGGGTAGTACTAAAGAATGTTCTAACCATCAGATAATTGCACTCATCTCCTATGCTAGTAAGGTCATGATTAAAATCTTGCATTCTAGGCTTCAGCATGTTAACCAAGAATTTCCAGATGTCCAGCCTAGGTTTATAAAAGGCAGAGAAACCAGAGATCAAATTGCCAACATTCGCTGGATCATAGAGAAAGCAAGAGAATTCCACAAAAATATATACATCTGTGTCATTGACTACGCTAAAGCTTTTGACTGTGTGGATCATAACAAATCGTGGAAAGTTCTGATAGAGATGGGAATACCAGACCATCTTACCTGTCTCCTGAGAAACCTATATGCGAGTCAAAAAGCAATAGTTAGAAGCCTATATGGAACAATTGATTGATTCAAGACAGAAAGGAGTACAACAGTGCTGTCTGCTGTCACCCTGTTTGTTTAACCTATAGGCTGAGCACATCATGAGAAATGCAGGGCTAGATGAGTTATAAGCTGGAATCAAGATAAGCTGGAGACTCATCAACAACCTCATGTATGTGGATGATACCGCTCTAATGGCAGAAAGCAAAGAGGAACTAAAAAGCCTCTTGATAAAGGAGGAGAGTGAAAGAGCTGGCTTAAGGCTAAATATTAAAAAATACTAAGATAATGACATCCAGCCCCATTACTTCATGGCAAACAGAAGGGGAAAAGGTGGAAGTAGTGACAGATTTCCTTTTCTTGGGCTCTAAAATCACTGTGGATGGTGACCCTAGCCATGAAATGAAGACAGTTGCTTTTTGGCAGGAAAGCTATGACAAACCTAGATAGTGTGTTGAAAAGCAAAGACATGACTCTGCCGAAAATGGTCAGTATAGTCAAGGCTATTATCTTCCCATTGGTCATGTACAGTTGTGAGACCTGGACCATAAAGAAGGCAGAATGCCTAAGAATTGATGTCTTCGAACTGTGGTGCTGGAGAAGACTCCTGAGAGTCCCTTGGACAGCAAGGAGACCAAACCAGTCAGTCTTAAGGGAGATCAATCCTGCATCCTTACAGGAAGGACTGATGCTGAAACTGAAGCTCCAGTATTTTGGTCATATGATGCAAACAGATGACTCATTGGAAAACTCCCTGATGCTGGGAAAGAGTAAGGGCTGAAAGAGAAGAGGGCATCAGAGGATGAGATGGCTGGATGGCATCACTGATGCAATGGACATGAACTTGGGCAAACTTTCGGAGGTGATGAGGGATGGGGAGGCCTGGCGTGCTGCACTCCATGGGGTGACAAAGAATTGGACACTACTGGGTGAAAACAACAATTCTATGTCATTTGCCTTCTCTTACATCCAAGAAAAGCTAGAAAAATTAAAAATTAGTTTGGCACATCACTAACCAAAATAAATAAAGTTTATATAAAAGAGAATAAAAGTAGAAAGGGTATCCTGCAGACAATGAGCCATGTCTGCTCCTATGATGGTCTTGTTCAGATGAGCCTCTGCTGTGGAGGAATCTAAGCCATGAAGCAAATATTATTAGTTCTTTTATATGTTCATTTACTCACTAAGCAAATGTTGATTGAATTAATATAATAGTGGTACAAAGGTTAGATACAGCCCATACATTGAAGTAGATTATGATCCAGTGAGAGAAACAGACCCCGGGTGATTGCCCAGCAATCTGGTCTCTGCTGTGAGTGGAGAACCATAGGCAGCCTACTAAATACAAGGGCAGCTGACCTCCCAGGAAGGCAGTGAGTGCAGTCTTTCCAGATTAGGGACCCTCTAAAGAAACACTTACACTTTACATTTCAAAAGGATGGTCTTGATTATCATGTCAATTAAGTTGTAGGAAATTTCAGAGTAGAAGTGCTATGTTTTAACTATGTGATCTTGGTCAATTGCTTAATCTTTCTATCAATTTTCCTCTACTGTTTTTATGAAAATCTCAGGACTAATAGATTAAATGAGCTAATAATAAATGAAATTACCTTGCAGTGGTGACTACTAAATTATTGTTGACTGAAAACAAGACTTAACACAAATTCTACCACAATCTCCATTTCATAGCTCAGGCCAATGTGGTTCCAAAATGTTATCTACATTTTTGTCAGTTTCACAGTCGACAAGTGAAAGAGCTGAGGCCCCTGGCCCAAGAAATCTGACTCTAAATGCTACCTGCTCTACACCATTTTCACCTCTACCTTGGAATTAAAAAACATCCAATAGATGCAGATTTTGCTGTGGATTGTAACATTCACAAAACATCCATGAAGAAAATGTGTAAGTTTTATGAAGTCATCAGGTTGGGGTATTTCGGTCTTTCTGTCCCATCACTTCACATCCAAGTGATCGGATTCAAACAACAGTAATAGAGGATATCTCCTATTTTGAAAGCACTGTAAAAGACACGAAGAGCACATTACCTATGATAGCAGATATAGTGAAACTCCCTGGTGGAACTCTCATATCGGAAAGTATTCTTGCTTTCAGGAATGTCTAATGTGTTTATGAATAATAGCTAATTTTCCCCAAGAGCTTTCAAAAAATACTTGAAATTATGTTTAATGAAATGTACAACATGATGATGGGAAAGATTGAGGGCAGGAGGAGAAGGGGACGACAGAGGATAAGATGGTTGGATGGCATCACTGACTCAATGGGATGGCTTTGGGTGGACTCCGGGAGTTGGTAATGGACAGGGAGGCCTGGCATGCTGTAGTTCATGGGGTCACAAAGAGTCACACACAACTGAGTGACTGAACTGAACAAATATCAAAACAGAGTGAAACTCTCTAACCCAAAATTCCAAATCAATGCAACAAAGCTCAAATATTCCTAAATATAACCACCAAAGGAAAGAGAAGAATTAAGTAATAATGAGTAATAATGATGGGGTGAAATCAGAAAATCTAAATTTAAGGACTGCAATGTTGTTAGATCTAACACTCAGTAATGATTTTCCTAGAATCAAAGACTTCCCTGTAGCTCAAATGGTAAAGAACCTGCCTGTGAGGCAGGAGACCAGGGTTCAGTCCCTGGGTTGGGAAGTTCCTCTGGAGAAGGGAATGGCAATCCACTCTAGTACTCTTGCCTGGAGAATTCCATGGACAGAGAAGCCTGGTAGGGTACATTCTGTGGGGTCGCAAAGAAGTGGACACGACTGAGTGACTAACACACAGAATCAAAGTAAAAAATAGGACATACAGCAGAATTCTTATTGCATAATAAAAGGAAGTGGTTCTTTCTATGTAATACAAGGATGGAAGCCAAATTTTAATATTTTCTTTTTCAAAAAGCAAAGATCATGGCATCTGGCCCCATCACTTCATGGCAAATAGAAGTGGACAATGGAAACATTGACAGACTTTATTTTCTTGAGCTCCAAAATTACTATGGACAGTGGCTACAGCCATAAAATTAAAAGATGCTTGCTCCTTGGAAGAAAAGCAATGACTAACTTAGATAGCGTATTAAAAGGCAGAAAGATTACTTTGCTTACAAAAGTCTGTGTAGTCCTAGTTTTTCCAATAAGTCATGTTCGGATGTGAGAGCTGGACAACCAAAAGGCTGAGCGCCAAAGAATTGGTGCCTTTGAATTGGTGCTGGAGAAGACTCCTGAGAGTCCCTTGGACAGCAAGGAAATCAAACCAGTCAAACCTAAAGGAAATCAATCCTGAATATTCATTATTGGAAGGACTGATGCTGAAGCTGAAGCCCCAATTCTTTGGCCACCTGATGCAAAGAGCTGACTCACTGAAAAACACCTGATGCTAGGAAAGATTGAAGACAGGAGGAGAAGGGGATGACAGAAGATAAGATGGTGGGGTGGCGTCACTGACTCAATGGACATGAGTTTGAGCAAACTCTGAGATATGATGAAGGACAGGGAAGCCTTGCATGCTGCAGTCCAAGGGGTCTCAAAGAATCAAACATGACTGAGTGACTGAATAACAACTAAATTTGAAATCACAAGAAGCCTAATTTTGTAAAATTATTAGGTTCTTGGTATTTTAAAAATACAGATATCTTACTTATCAGTGTTCTAAAAGAACAATTTTAAAATAGGTAACTCTCAACAGATGTGCCTAGACCAACATTGGTTTGATGCTAAGATATAGAGTAGACATGGAATCCTTTGTGGAACACATGTGTTCTGTCGCTCTGGACAAGCAGGGATCTGTAATTGTGTTGGTTCTATAACATCAACAAGGGTCTCACACTAGTTACGACTTTGCTGGCAGCTGTGTGCAGAGATTAAACCAATTACATCTCAGAGAAAGGGGCTGGAAACTCCAGCCTTGCCTTTAATTGACATAATATTGTTTCCAAACATCTTTTCCCAATGTCCCCTAAGTATTTGAGAAACAAAGCTTGTTTTATGCTAATTTTAGTGAAATGAAAAAGGAAGACAAATACAGATACCTCTGTTATACCATCAGTTCAAAATTATTTTCAAATAGTACTTAATTTTATCATTTTCATCTGTACATTCCTACCATTTTAGTTTATTAATTTTATTCTAAACTGTACATGGCTGATAGCCTAGTGCACTGTCTCCAGGGGAGAATTATTTTGTGAGAGGAAAAACCCAACAATGCTGGGATGTGTTTATAAGGATACAGCTTCTGTGTTTACTTAAGCATTGGAATATCATACCAATGAAACAAAAACAGAAATGGAATCCTTTGTGTGTGTGTAATTGGAGACCTGGATATTGGACAGAGTGGAAGGGATCACATTTGGCAATCAATGGCTGGGGCTGGTATTTAAAGAAAGTCCACACTTTCATTAAAATCACTGAACAAAAATCTCAGCTTCATATGAATAGACATAGTGTTTTTTCTATTTCATTTTTAATATATTTAAGAGAGGAAAAAAATCTCACTTCATCACTGACAGTTCCATCAGAGCATTTTTGACTTACAATTGGCATGCAAATGCCTGGGTAAATTGTTCTGCAGATTCATTACTATTCAGAGCAAAGGAACATCCCCAGGGAGACACAGCAGAATCACTGACCTGCACCGTATTAAACCCCTATAATCCAGAATTAGAAACTGCCTTGAAATAAAAGATTGGGTGAGGAAGGTGGGGAGAGAGTATAGAATTTTTGCTATAGATGTGCAAGTGAGGGCCAGTGGCAAACCTTGGCTCTATTTTTGATCTCGGATTCTCCAGCCCCCAGCCTCTCTTCAGCTCTATGTCTTACCCAAATGTTTCTTTAATTCCATTTCAATTTTATAGTAATAATAATGAATTATAGTTTCCTGAAGTATAAATTCTTGTTGTTTCTTACCCATAGCATTCCTTTTATCACCACTGTACACATAGATCAGACAAGCCAATAGGTAGTCATACCAGTTACAGTAAATTAAGGTCATATTACTCTTGTAAACTCATCGCATATAAACTCAGAAAGTCTCCAATCCCTCTATCTGAATGTAGCTATATTGTATTGCATATCCATCAGCTTTTAATATCATAAGTGGAGCCAGAATTCTCATATCATTTTCATAAGCTTACTCTATAAGATATTTAAGGTTTATATATGTAAAAACCATTCCAAACATCAATCAATAAATACTAATGCTTCCTTCTAAGAGAAAGACGTAGTGTTAATCTCCAAAAAACTTATAAATAGCATCGCTGTTTTCATGGAGCTTATAGAACACAAGGGGTAACAGAACAACCATAACAAACCAGTTCTATCAGTGGGAAAATTAGGAAGTAAGAGCTCACAGTATCTATTTATATACTGATTCAATGAATATTAATGGTTACCCTGACATGGCCACTATGCTAGATTCTGCAACTATGTTAATGAGTAAAACCCACAAGGCTTTGCTTCCTTAAACTGGCAGTGGTTAATGAAGTGGCAAAAATTTAATAGTCAATCAAATAAATCATGCAGTGTCATATTCTTTTTCAGAAAGAAATATAAGAACTATAGTACCATAAGCACTATGGTACCATACCATAAGTACTATGGTACCATAAGTACTATGGTACCGTAAGTACTATGGTACCGTAAGTACTATGGTACCATAAGTACTATGGTACCCATAAGTACTATAGTACTAAAAGTACTAAGTTACCACAAGTACTATAGTACTAAAAGTGCTACAGTACCATAAGTACTGTAGTGCTATAAGTGCTAAGGTACCATAAGTAGTATAGTACTATAAGTACTAAGGCACCATAATTACTATAGTACTAAAAGTACTAAGTACCATAAGTATTATAGTACTAAAAGTACTAAGGTACCATAAGTACTACAGTACTAAAAGTACTATGGTACCAGAAGCACTATAGTACCAGAAGTACTATAGTACTAGAAGTGCTATGGTACCATAAGCACTATAGTACTATAAGAACTATAAAGGAGAAAACAATAGGACTTAATTTGCATTGGACTGTCAATGATGTGAATTTTCTTCTGAATATGGGAATAAATGAAGTGAGGTGGAAAGAAAGGAATTCAAAGTATTGGTTTAAACCCAGGAAACACATGATATTGGTGCACTTAAAAACAGAATGCAGATGTATCATCCAGAGGAAAATAAATGTGATTAGATTTAAGAAGGTAGGCAGGGTTGTTATGGAAGAGATGGAGCTTCAGTCTTGATGGACTGCTACAGAAAGCATTCTTCCTGTGATGGGGTAAAAATTGCGACCCTCTCTATTGAGCAATGGTCATGGGCCCCACAAATTTCATCAGTTATCATCCATACTGAAGTTATTTCCAAAGCCCCTTGGAAAATCAAAATATGAAATACAGTAAATCAAAATTTATCTTGAAGGTCAGCTCTGCTTAAATTGTTTCCTTGGTTTCCCACATGAAATAATATGGTTTCTGAGCATTCTTCAGTGCACTTTTCCAGACGTATTTTGACATTTGGCACCTGGCTAGTTCCTGGATGCTCAGTGATAAAATCTGATTATGGGAAAAGCTTTTTTCATAAAAATTCCTCCATGCCTTCCCCATACTGCAATTCTACTTCTCCCCCAATCCCTGTCCCATCCGCATCAATATATGTATACCATTCCCTAGAGAGACTGCAGGAATTTGAATGGTTAAAGCTCAGAGATTGTACCATATGAACTGAATGAGTCATGGCTTTTGTCTTTTTGTTCTCTTTATTGCCCATAAAGACTGAAAATTCAGACAATATATTTGATTTCCTAGCCTACTTTGAGTTTAGCTGGTACCTAAAGTAGGTCAATTGGAGAAGGAAATGGCAACCCACTGCAATATTCTTGCCTGGAGAATCCCACGGACAGAGGAGCCTGGAAGGCTACAGTTCATGGTGTTGCAAGAATTGGACACGACTCAGCAACTAAACTGCCACCACCAAAGTAGGTCAATGGGAGCTAGAATAGGTTAAAGAGTAAACACTCAGATCAGATCAGATTAGATCAGTTGCTCAGTCGTGTCTGACTCTTTGCGACCCCATGAACTGCAGCACGCCAGGCCTCCCTGTCCATCACCAACTCCCGGAGGTCACTCAGACTCACATCCATCGAGTCAGTGATGCCATCCAGCCATCTCATCCTCCGCCGTCCCCTTCTCCTCCTGCCCTCAATCCCTCCCAGCATCAGAGTCTTCTCCAATGACTCAACTCTTGACTCATTGGCATGAGGTGGCCAAAATACTGGACTTTCAGCTTTAGCATCATTCCTTCCAAAGAAATCCCAGGGCTGATCTCCTTCAGAATGGACTGGTTGGATCTCCTTGCAGTCCAAGGGACTCTCAAGAGTCTTCTCCAACACCACAGTTCAAAAGCATCAATTCTTCGGCGCTCAGCCTTCTTCACAGTCGAGCTCTCACATCCATACATGACCACAGGAAACACCATAGCTTGACTAGACGAACCTTTGTTGGCAAAGTAATGTCTCTGCTTTTCAATATGCTATCTAGGTTGGTCATAACTTTCCTTCCAAGGAGTAAGCGTCTTTTAATTTCATGGCTGCAGTCACCATCTGCAGTGATTTTGGAGCCCAGAAAAATAAAGTCTGACACTGTTTCCACTGTTTCCCCATCTATTTCCCATGTAGTGATGGGACCAGATGCCATGATCTTCGTTTTCTGAATGTTGAGCTTTAAGCCAACCTTTTCACTCTCCACTTTCACTTTCATCAAGAGGCCTTTTAGTTCCTCTTCACTTTCTGCCATAAAGGGTGGTGTCATCTGCATATCTGAGGTTATTGATATTTCTCCCAGCAATCTTGATTCCAACTTGTGTTTCTTCCAGTCCAGGGTTTCTCATGATGTACTCTGCATATAAGTTAAATAAACAGGGTGACAATATACAGCCTTGATCTACTCCTTTTCCTATTTGGAACCAGTTTGTTGTTCCATGTCCAGTTCTAACTGTTGCTTCCTGACCTGCGTACAGATTTCTCAAGAGGCAGATCAGGTGTTCTGGTATTCCCATCTCTTTCAGAATTTTCCATAGTTTATTGTGATCTACACAGTCAAAGGTTTTGGCATAGTCAATAAAGCAGAAATAGATGTTTTTCTGGAACTCTCTTGCTTTTCAAATTGCCAACATCTGCTAGATCATGGAAAAAGCAAGAGTAAACACTAGGAGAGCTCAAATGTGGCAGAAGGTAAGAAGGGAGAGGTAAGCAATCAATTTATGGAAGAAACGCATGAGAATATCTTTCCCTTGCTCCCACTGAGCATAGACTTATGGGAGCATGCCTATATCAGTAACAGTTAGCTCAGATTCTGGAGGGCACAGACCTGGGGGTTGAAGACAACAAGCTGAAGATGGCTAAGGAGAAAGATGGAAGCACTTGGTCATTGATGGTGCCAGTGTGATGCTTAATAAACAAACCCTGGGAAGACCCTCTCTTTATTGCTTAGTAACAAAATAGATTTATATATTCTAATTCAATTTTAATTGGACTATTCCATTAATTACAGCTGAAATCTTTCTGATTTGAGTCCATTATATACTTTGTGGGTTTCTTCACCCTACTGCCTCTTATACCATGTTCAATTTCCAACAATGCTAGAAGGAAGGTGATACATTCTTCTTAATTTCTAAGAGATGGAGGAAATTTTAGGGGTAATAAATGAAGCTGATCTGTGAAAAGTACAAGGAATGATTAAATTTTGAAGCATGTATGAGTTATATTTATTCTGAACTTACATGAAACATACAATTTTGATTAAGGTAGATTTAATATCAATGAAAATGTGAGCACTAGAAAGGATTGGACAGGAAATTGCATGCCCTCTAAGATGCAGGCATGCTGCTGTTGCTAAGTTGTTGCATCCGACACTTTGTCTTCCTATGGACCGCAGCATGCCAGGCTTCCCTGTCCTTCACTATCTCCCAGAGTTTTCTATATTTTTATGTCCATTGAGTCAGTGGTACTATCTACCTATTTCATCCTCTGCCACTCTCTTCTCCTCCTACCCTCAGTCTTTCCCAACATCAGGGTATTTTCCAATGAATCAGCTCTTCTCGTACCAGGTGGCCAAAGTATTGGAGCTTCAGCTTCAGTATCAGTCCTCCTGATGAATATTCAGGCTTGATTCTCTTTAGAATTGACTGTTTTGATCTCCCTGCTGTACAAGGGGCTCTCAAGAGTCTTCTCTAGTACTGCCCTTCAAAAGCATCAATTTTTTTGGTGCTCAGCCTTCTTTCTGGTCCAACTATTATATCATATATGGCTACTGGTAAAACCATAGCTATGACTACAGAAATTTGTTGGCAAAGTGATATCTCTGCTGTTCAATATGCTGTCTAGGTTTGTCATAGCTTTTCTTTCAAGGAGCAAGCATCTTTTAATTTCATAGCTGCAGTTGCCATCCACAGTAATTTGGAGGCCAAGAAAATAATTCTGTCACTGTTTCCAATTTTTCCCCTTTTATTTGCCATGAATCTTAGTTTTTTGAATGTTGAGTTTAAACCCATCTTTTCACTCACCTCTTTCATCCGCATCAAACTCTTTAGTTCCTTTTCATGTTATGCCTTTAGAGTGGTATCATCTGCATATCTCAGGATATAAGGATCAGATCAGTCACTCAGTAATGTCCAACTCTTTGCGACCCCATGAATCACAGCACGTCAGGCCTCCCTGTCCATCACCAACTCCCGGAGGTCACTCAGACTCACATCCATCGAGTCAGTGATGCCATCCAGCCATCTCATCCTCTGTCATCCCCTTCTCCTCCTGCCTTCAATCCCTCCCAGCATCAGAGTCTTCTCCAATGAGTTAACTCTTTACATGAGGTGGCCAAAGTACTGGAGTTTCAGTTTAGCATCATTCCTTCCAAAGAAATCCCAGGGCTGATCTCCTTCAGAATGGACTGGTTGGATCTCCTTGCAGTCCAAGGGACTCTCAAGAGTCTTATCCAACACCACACTTCAAAAGCATCAATTATTCGGTGCTTAGCCTTCTTCACAGTCCAGCTCTCACATCCATACATGACCACAGGAAAAACCATAGCCTTGGCTAGGCGAACCTTTGTTGGCAAAGTAATGTCTCTGCTTTTCAATATGCTATCTAGGTTGGTCATAACTTTCCTTCCAAGGAGTAAGCGTCTTTTAATTTCATGGCTGCAGTCACCATCTGCAGTGATTTTGGAGCCCAGAAAAATAAAGTCTGACACTGTTTCCCCATCTATTTCCCATGGGTGATGGGAGCGGATGCCATGATCTTCGTTTTCTGAATGTTGAGCTTTAAGCCAACTTTTTCACTCTCCACTTTCACCTTCATCAAGAGGTTTTTTTAGCTCCTCTTCACTTTCTGCCATAAGGGTGGTGTCATCTGCATATCTGAGGTTATTGATATTTCTCCCAGCAATCTTGATTCCAGCTTGTGTTTCTTCCAGTCCAGCGTTTCTCATGATGTACTCTGCATATAAGTTAAATAAACAGGGTGACAATATACAGCCTTGACATACTCCTTTTCCTATTTGGAACCAGTCTGTTGGTCCATGTCCAGTTCTAACTGTTGCTTCCTGACCTGCATACAAATTTCTCAAGAGGCAGGTCAGGTGGTCTGGTAATCCCCTCTCTTTCAGAATTTTCCACAGTTTATTGTGATTCACACAGTCAAAGGATATAAGGATACCCTAGTACAAAATAATAGTCTAGAACCAACTCAAGGCTCTTTCAATTCTTACATTTGAGAAAGGCAGGCTCTAACACCTGTAATTGAGCCTCTACGTGGGCTGCAGTTAATATGCTATGCTGAGTCACTTCAGTCGTGTCCGACTCTGTGTGACCCCACAGATAGCAGCCCACCAGGCTTCCCTGTCCCTGGAATTCTCCAGGCAAGAACACTGGAGTGGGTTGCCATTTCCTTCTCCAATGCATGAAAGTGAAAAAAGAAAGTGAAGTTGCTCAGTCATATCCGACTCTTAGCGACCCCATGGACTGCAGCCTACCAGGCTCCTCCGTCTGTGGGGTTTTCCAGGCAAGAGTTCTGGAGTGGGGTGCCATTGCCTTCGGGAAGAGCTCTCCATTGTCTCCCGATTCTTGTGAGCAACACTCAGTGGTCTAGGGAGCAACATTAAAACTATAATAGCCACATGACTAAATTGTGACTTTTGTGTTGATTTAGTTACCTATTTGCCTTCAACTATCTCTTGTAAATAGTATTGAGATTAGCTGAAAGAAGGTAATTGCTTCTCCCAGTACCCTGTAATAACCAGGTGTCTTCCTCAGGGTAAATTCACGCACAGCTCCAGTAATACTTAAGAATTTGGGGAATTTAAAAATGACACATATGTTATCACTTGTTGATTTTTGTTCACTAGAGAACGTTTTTAATTTGTTTAATTATTTTTCAAGTTGGCTTTTGCTTCACACTTACTGACCTCTGGGAATCTTACTGTAATCTATCTATTGGCTGTGGCCGACCATGTTGAATAGAATGATCTAGATTATTAGTTTGATACTTTAAGAAATAGAGACAGCTTCATTATTGAAAAAAATTTACATGTGTATTTTACTTCCAAGAACATGGGCTGGTTACACGGGAATTACGGGAGTGTAGTCAGTGAATTGGTCCCCACAAGGGTACTGTGTCCCCTGGGCTGGACTGCTGTTCTTAGTAGCAGGACTTGTTGCTTAATTGCTTTCCTCAGCATGTCAGGCTGAGGTTGAAAAACAAACAACATGTTTCAAAGTGTCTTCTCTTCTAATTAAGTATGACAGAGTAATTTGCTTCAATCTTACACTAAGTCAGAGTTTGACAGTATTTTTTTCTTCTTATAATGTTAAGAAGAGCAAGTTAATAAAAGCATGGAATAAAAATATCTGTCCTTGAACAATATATATTTTTTTAAATGGATAGACTTTTATTTTATTTTATTTTTTTTTTTACAATATTGTATTACTTTTACTATACATCGAGATGGATCCGCCACCAGAATACCCGTGCTCCCCATCCTGAACCCTCCTCCCTCCCCCCTCCCACACCATCCCTCCAGGTCATCCCAGTGCTCCAGTCCCAGGCATCTGTTTTTAAATGAGATGTCCAAATGATTTTTACAATTTTGCTGAACTCACTATTATAAATATTAATTTTTTTAAACTGACATCATCCTTATATTATCATTAATGAACTAAGGAAAATGAGGTCTAGATGCTGAAATCATTAGGCAATTATTCAGAGTTGGAGTGTCTTCTCCCAGGAAGAATTATGAAAGGTGAAGTGTCTGTGTTGGATTGAAACATATTTTATACATTCCTTAGTAATTGGGTAATCAGTGGAGTTATTTCTGATATTGGGAGTGCTGAGAACTCTTTACATAGACTATTAAGTAAAAGAATTCAACTCAACAACTATTATTATATCTTGACTATGTTTTTGGGAATCAGCCCTCCTGCCTTACCCACATCAAGCCACTTATAAAATTGAGATTACAGATATTCATGTATAAAAACACCTACCATTTACTGAGGAGAATTAGGTTCAATGCTTGAAATACGTGATACTCCAAACAATCCTGTAGGAAATTGAAATACTATCCATTTTACAACTGTAGAGAAAGAGGACCTAGGAATTTACAAATCATGTTCTGGAAGGGATTCAAATAGAGGCTTATTTTGTTATTTCACAACTAAGATTTTAACCCTCGGTGCAACTCAGTGTGCACAACTCTGAGCATGTATGCCTGCACACACATGCACACACACACATATACATACACTCACATGTATATATGCAATTCAAGGAAGGTTGCTGTAGGACTGATGCTAACAACTGTGAATGGATGGAGAAATAATGTACTAATTAAGTAAATTAATAAGAGGCAAAGCCAATTGTTCCATTAAACTTCTCCTACCTTATTATAAAAGGATTTGGTGTCTGTCACAAAGAACAACTATAAGACATGACTGTAGGCTCCAACTTGAAAGCCTGAGAGCAAAATTATGAGGCACCTCCTATGCCCAGATAGACATGCACTAAAAACCATCTGAAGAAACCCAGTACAGACATGATCAGAGCATAATCCTATTAATATTTGCTTTGAAATACTTATTTTATAAGTGTAGAAAATCATTTTAGATACCAACTTTGTAGTATGCACTTATATACTAATTTCCCAATGAATTTTTAAAATGAATATGGTTAGCAGGAAACAGCACGCTTAAGAATTTTTAACTCAAATATCTAAAACAATATAATCATATTTTCATTTTAAAGATATTATTAAAAGATACTATAAAGTTGATTTGGGTAAGGAGTAAATTAAAAAGGACAATTGTAAAAGTAACTGTGACAGTAAAATAAACAGGACCTAGACGAGCACTTAACACGTGGTAGGCGCTAATTAAATACTTGACAGATGACGGAACAGCAATAGCAACATAAAATGATAAGCTATTGCCCTTTAGTGTGTGAACATTTACCATGGTGAAAATTTCACTGGGCATTACAAAATGTCAGTGTCTTGAGATTTTATTTAAGAAATAACATATGAAAAGATGTTCCTTTATGGGGAAAACAGAAAAACATCTTGCGTTTGAATCACATATTAAAATAATAGCTATTGTAAATAAGATTAAAAAATATCCCCAGTGGCTTGTTTTATTTTAGATTAAGATTTTGAACAAATAATCACTATGAAATTCTTCAAAAATAAGGAGTACCACCTGTTCCTCAAAGATGATGTACCCAAGGACAGAGAAATGCTTCCTTTTATTTCCAAATGAGTTTTAGATTTTTCATTTCATGAAATTATCTTAGGAAAAAATCCTTTCTTTTAGTTCTATGTTCCAAAAATGAAAGATACCTTTTTGAGTCTAAGACCCTCCTGGTTAAAAGTAATATTAAGTTGAACTTTGAAAGACAGTGGGTTTTTTGTGTGTTTTTTTACACTGATTTTTTTTTTTTTTTTTCAAAATATAAAAACAAGGAGGGGTTGGTTGAGACATATTCAAAATCAATATTATCTTAGTGGTGACTGCTCAATGACTTGTATAAAATAATTAGTCTTATTTAGAACAAGAAGCACACAACATAAAATATAGTTAAGATTTAATTTTAAAATAAGACAGCATGATTGCCTCTCTGGCAGAATAACAGAAGACAATATTCAGCTCATCCTAGTTAAATTATTAAACTAATTTCCTTTTTACAAAATCATCAAAGTTTGAAGCAGAAAATGGAAGAGGATGTCCAAGTGTAACTTCTCTAGCCAGCAATCTGGTCAAAGAATTAAATTACTTTGGTTTAAATGTATTATATATGCATTGGGCTTATTATAGTCCAAATAAAGGATTTATTTTTTTTCTGTTAAGAATAAAGTTTAGTATGAAATATAGAATAGGAATTTACTTAACTTTTGCTTAATTTTGTACTATTCTCAAATCTGCAGGATTTTTTTCTTTTTCTTTTTTAGATGTTTCATAATAAGCTAATGAATCTAATTCATTCCATTTGCATCAATGTTAACAACAGATGTTTGATGGAGTACTGGTTATATGCAAGGCACTATATGTGCTAGGAATTGGTGCTAGCGGCTGCTCACCTACCGAAAAAGACTAATTTGAAAGATGCAGTTATTTTCCAACTCCAGCAAAAGCAAAACTCTCTGACTTTTGCACCAGGAAACAGGCTCGTTCACTCTGACAGGATCGGCACTCTTAGTTCCACTTAGAAGCCTTTTACCCAAATTACTGTATTAGGGAAATTATTGCTGCCCTTGCCTGAGTATTTACTTTTCAAATTATTCTTGCCTTTTGGTATCTGTGTAGTAGGAAAGGACTGTTTCTAAGTAGTAGGAGTTCAATATTTTTTCCTGGGCTTTCCCCTCAGGAGCAGGTAAGTCAGGTTTAATGCTCACCTCATATTAGTGCATGTCCAGTAGTGTATAGCCCATGTCAGCACACACCTGCTAATAGTCCATGTTATCATATATCAGCCCACCTCATGGTAAGGTGTGTTCCGTTTTAGTGTATGTCCTATGAAAGTGAGAATCCTTATTAGTGTATATTAGTGTACTTGTCATGTTATCCCTTGTTAATACATACCTCAGATTTGTATAAGTATCATTTTAGTGTGTGTCCATGTTAATGCATGCCCTATGTTAGCTTACATATCAAGTTAGCACACAACCCATATAAACACATGCATGCATGCTCACTCAGTTGTGTCCAACTCTTTGTGACCCCATGGACTGGAATCCACCAGACTGCTCTATCCACGAAATTTTTCAGGCAATAATACTGGAGTGGGTTGCCGGAGCCTGGTAGGCTATGGTCCATAGGGTTGCAAAGAGTCATACACAACTGAGCAACTTCACTGGTTCACTAGGTTGCCGGTTCCTCCTCGAGGGCATCTTCCCTACCCGGGGAATGAAGCCACCTCTCTTGTGTCTCCTGCACTGGCAGGTGGATTCTTTACTACTCTGCCATTGGCAGGGGGCGGTGGCGGGGGGCCTTCAAAATTACTTTGGATGATGACTGCAGCCATAAAATGAAAAGACGCTTGCTCCTTGGAAGAAAGCTATGACAAACCTAGACAGTGTGTTAAAAAGGAGTGACACTACTTTGCCAACAAAGGTCCATCTAGTCAAAGCTATGGTTTTTCCAGTAGTCAGGTACAGATGTAAGACTTGGACCATAAATAAGGCTGAGCACTCAAGAACTGATACTTTTGAAATGTGGTGCTGGAGAAGATTCTTGAGAGTCCTTTGGACTTCAAGGAGATCAAACCAGGCACTCCTAAAGGAAATCAACACTGAATATTCATCTGGAAGGACTGATGCTGAAGCTGAAGCTCCAATACTTTGGCTACCTGATGGAAAGACCTGACTCATTGGAAAAGACCCTGATGCTGGGAAAGATTGAAGGAAAAAGGAGAAGGGGTTGGGAGAGGATAAGATGGTTGATAGCTTCACTGCCTCAATAGACAGGAATTTGAGCAAACTCAGGAGATAGTGGAGGACAGGGGAACCTGGCCTGCTGCAGTTCACCGGGTTGCAAAGAGTCAGACACAACTAGCAACTGAACAACAACATATAAACACACATCCTATTTACCATGTTCGTGTAAATCCACTTTAGCACACATATTTCTCCACATTTAAGAATTGAGGTACAGAGGATCCAGAACTGGGGTTACTTCTAAGTGATGGCATTTGAGGTATAGATTTCTTCTGTCTTTTCTCCTCCTTTTTTTTTTTTTTTTTTTTTGGTAATTTCTATGGTCTAGGTCTCAGATGGGCATTCTGGCAGGAAGGGAGATGATTGGAAAGGGGTGGAATCAGTAACCTTCTTTGTGTCCTTTTGGCCAGCGTTGTATTTTTGGCTTTTCTCTACCTTCAAGACAGTCGAGGAATCTAGGGTTTTACCTTTTATAGACTCCTCAATAAGAAGAGGTAAGGGGAAAAGTGGGTGAAAAATAGAAATGGTGTGACCACTGTAGGGTCTGGTAGTGATGAGAATGTGTCAGTACAGTTGACCCTTGAGCACTGGGCATAGTGGGATGGTTAGTGGTGCCAGCACTCTGCAGAGTAGAAAAATTATATTTTAAAAATGTGATCTCTATATATGCTCAATACCTTCCCGTCCTCAGATCTTAATCTGATTCAACTAATCATGGGTCCTGTAGTCTTAGTATTTACTATTTTAAAAAATTCATGAATAAGTGGACCCATGAAGTTCTAACCCATGTTCAAGAATCACCTGGACTCCCATATTTTATACGAAGAAGAGTTATATTAAGAAGTTATATTAAGAGTTTATGTTAAGAAGAGTTATCACTAAAAGCTCTGTTCAAGTTATTTACAACTTCTGGATTTGGGGTTTTTCCAGTAGTCATGTATGAATGTGAGAGCTGGACTATAAAGAAACCTGAACACCGAAGAATTGATTCTTTTGAACTGTAGTGTTGGAAAAGACTCTCGAGAGTCCCTTGAACTGCAAGGAGATCCAACCAGTCCATCCTAAAGGAAATCAGTCCTGAATATTCATTGGAAGGACTGATGCTGAAGCTGAAACTCCAATACTTTGGCCACTTGATGTAAAGAGCTGATTTATTTGAAAAGATTCTGATGCTGGGAAAGATTGAAGGCGGGGGGAGAAGGGGACGACAGAGGATGAGACAGTTGGATGGCATCACTGACTCAATGGACATGAGTTTGAGTAAACTCCGAGATTTGTTGATGGACAGAGAAGCCTGGCGTGTTGCAGTCCATGGGATAGCAAAGAGTCGGACATAACTAAGCAACTGCACTGAACTGAACTGAACATCTAATGTATTTCTTTTCAATTTTTTAATTAAGAAACTCAAATTATCTGAAAATTATATTGAGTTAGTAAAGCACCAGTAAACAATCACTACTTATGACATCTACAAAGTAAAGGGATTTGAGGGACCTAGGTTATATCCTTTATTTATTTAAGATTGATTTGTTTCATTTTTCTAGGCCTAAAGTTTGATTTAGTCAATTTGGTAAATGCCATTACATTACAGATAACTTTTTGAGATATCCTGGGTTTTCTACATTTCTCCAATTAACTTCCTGAAGTCTGTTTCCCTCTCTAATATTTATTCTGGCATCCCTAAATGTCCTATGTGGTTATACAAGCCTGCCCTGGGCAGAGGAGTATGTATTGATGTGAGGCTGACTCTAAGAACTATATCACTCAAGGGAGGTGATTCTTCCATATTTATTAAATCAGCTTCCTGACATAGCTCTGTGTTAGCATGGTAGATGTAGGATATTTATAGTCACCATCTACTTTAACTTGGAGAAGGATATGGCTACCCACTCCAGTATTCTTGTCTGGAGAATTCCATGGACAGAGGAGCCTGGTGGGCTACAGTCCATGGGAATGCAAAGAGTTGGACACGACTGAGTGACTAACTCTCTACTTTAACTTTCACTTTTCCAAGCACCTCATCTTGTGGAGTTTCAGGGACAAATTCAGCCCTTAGCACTTCTCATTCTGATGTCTTATCCAGCTCCAGCTTTTGTTTTGTGTTATGTGCTTGTATATATGACCTTTGATTACAAGCTAATGCTTGCAATTATGTAATTATGGCCATCTAATGTGAATAACTGACTCATTGGAAAAGACCCTGATGATGGGAAATGTTGAAGGCAGGAAGAAAAGGGGAATGCCAGAGGATGAGATAGTTGGATGGCATCGCTGACTCGATGGACCTGAGTTTGAGCAAGCTCCGGGAGTGGATTCCTAATGCTCTCTCCTGTCATCAGTGTGAATATCCACAGGAATCTGAAGGTGTTGAGAAAGTAACAGTATCAGGGAGTCTTTCACTGGCTTGGTCTTCTGGTATTTTAGACCTCCTTCGTGTTGAAGATACTAACACAAAGGAGAAGCTCTTTTTACTCTTTAAAAACAGCATTAATAACATGGAGAAGATTAATGAAAGATCAAAGAATGCACTTAATGTGCATCTAAAGATGTTAAAGTGAAATTGAAATTGTTCATCTCTCAGTCATGTCCAGCTCTTTTCGACCGCATGGACTGTAGCCCATCAGGCTCGTCTGTCCATGGAATTCTCCAGGCAAGAATACTGGAGTGGGTCACCATATCCATCTCCAGGGGATCTTCCTGGCCCAGGGATCAAACACAGTCCTCCTAAATTGCAGACAGATTCTTTACGGTCTGAGCCACCAGGGAAGCCCCAAAGAGACTGAAGTTTCAGCAGATACAACTTTGGTGAAGTTGGGTTTTTTTAAAGGAAAGCAGCAGGCACTAAGAACTAGGTTTCAGTTCAGTTCAGTCTCTCAGTCATGTCTGACTCTTTGAGACCCCATGGAACACAGCACCCCAGGCTTCCCTGTCCATCACCAACTCCCAGAGCTTGCTCAAACTCAGGTCCATCCAATGCCATCCAACCATCTCATCCTCTGGCATTCACCTTCTCTTCCTGCCTTCAACATTTCCCATCATCGGGGTCTTTTCCAATGAGTCAGTTATTCACATTAGATGGCCAAAGTATTGGAGCTTCAGCATCAGTCCTTCCAATGAGTATTCAGGACTGATTTCCTTTACGATGAACTGCTTTGATCTCCTTGCAGTCCAAGAGACTCTCAAGAGTCTTCTCCAACACCATAATTCAAAAGCATCAATTCTTCAAAGCTCAGCTTTCTTTATGGTCCAACTCTCACATCCATATATAACTACTGGAAAACCAAAGCTTTGATTAGACCTTTGTTAGAAAAGTAATGTCTCTGATTTTTAATATACTGTCTAGGTTGGTCATAGCTTTTCTTCCAAGGAGCAAGCATCTTTTAATCTCATAGCTGCAGTATGAGAGCATGATTGCTCACCGCTCATCTGCAGTGATTTTGGAGCCCAGGAAAATTAGTCTGTCACTGTTTCTATTGTTTTCCCATCTATTGGCCATGAAGTGATGATACCAGGTGCCATGATCCTACTTCTGATGTAATATGAATAACAATGATCAAGAGGATAGAAAATGCTATTACTATTTCTTAAGACTCTATCAACAGTTTGGAAAACCATATCACAATGTAAACTTACATACAGTTTCATTGTCAACCCAATTGTCCAGGTTATTTAAAAATAGTTAACTACAACTTTTTACACTGCTCAAATAATGAACTCCAATGTTTTGAAAACTTGAATATAAGAATTGAAACCATAACAGTTCTATAAGAAACACAGGGGGAAATTTTTGTGTCTTGGTAATTATTTTGTGAATGTAATATCTAAAGTACAGGAAACAAAAGCAAAAATAAGCAAACGGGACTACATAAAATTAAACAACTGCTGCAAAGCAAAGGAAAAAATCAAAAAAATGAAAAAACAATCAATGGAAGGAGAGAAAATATTTGTAAAACATATGTGATAAGGGTTAATATAAAAAATGTAGAAAAAGTGTATATGTCTCAATAGCAAAAAAACAAATCTTATTTAAAATTGGACAAAGCACTTGAATAGACATTTTTCCAAAGAAGACATACTAATGACTAGCAAGTACATGAAAAGGTTATTAGTATCACTAATCATCAGAGAAATGCAAATCAAAGACTATCAAATAGAATCTCACACCTGTTCGGATGGTTTTTATCAAAAAGACAAGAGCTAATTCCAAAAAAAAAAAAAAAAAAAACACAAGATGTAACGAGTGTTGATAAGGATGTGGAGAAAGGGAACACTTGCACATTATTGATAGGAATTTAAACTGATTTTACTTCTGGATATACATCTGAAGAAAATGAAGTGAGTATCTCAAAGAGATACTTGCACTGCTGTGTTCATTGAGGCATTGTTCACTATAGCCAAGATATGGAAGCATTCTAAGTGCATACTGAGGCATAAATGGATAAAGAAAATTATATATATATAAAATGTATAATTATATATAATATATATAAATAATATTATATAATTATATAATTATAATTTATATATATGTAATTACATATAATTCTATATAATTGTTATATATATGTTATATATTATAAATTTTCCAGGCAATAGTACTGGAGTGGATTGCCATTTCCTTCTCCAAGGGATCTTCCCAACCCAGGGATCGAACCCAGGTCTCCCGCATCATAGACAGACGCTTTACTGTCTGAGCCACCAGGGAAGTCCTATATATGTTATATATTATATATATATGTTATATATAATTGTTTTATATATATCTTATATATGTATATATGTTATATATATGTATGCTGCTGCTGCTGCTAAGTCGCTTCAGTCGTGTCCGACTCTGTGCGACCCCCTAGACGGCAGCCCACCAGGCTCCCCCGTCCCTGGGATTCTCTAGGCAAGAACACTGGAGTGGGTTGCCATTTCCTTCTCCAATGCATGAAAGTGAAAAGTGAAAGTGAAGTTGCTCAGTCGTGTCCGACTCTTAGCGACCCCATGGACTGCGGCCCACCAGGGTCCTCTGTCCATGGGATTTTCCAGGCAAGAATACTGGGGTGGGGTGCCATTGCCTTCCCCATATATATGTATATATGTTATTAAATATATAATATAATTATATATATATATATATATAAAATGAAATAATTTAGCCGTGAGAAAGGAAGAAATCTGCCATTTGTAACAATGTGGATGAACCTAGAAGACTTTCAGTTCAGTTCAGTTCAGTTCAGTCACACAGTCATGTCCAACTCTTAGCAACCCCATGGCCTGTAGCACACCAGGCTTCCCTGTCCATTGCCAACTCCTAGAGCTTGTTCAGATTCATATCCATGGAGTCAGTGATGCCATCCAACCATCTCATCCTCTGTCCTCCCCTTCTCCTCCTGCCTTCAATCTTTCCCAGCATCAGGGTCTTTTCCAATGAGTCAGTTCTTCACATCAGGTGGCCAAATTATTGGACCTTCAGCTTCAGCATCAGTCTTTGCAATGAATATGGGAAGGATTGATAGTAAATACATCATACTAAGTGAATTTAGCCAGAGAGAAACAGACAAACGCTATATGATCTCACTTATATCTTAAAAAATTAAAGTTGATTCATAGACATGAAATAGAATGTTGGTTTACCAGGGGCTGAGGGATGTGGTTGATCGGGAGATTCTGTAGAGGCCTTCAGTTATTAAATGAATATATTCTGGGGTTCTAATATAGAGCATGTGGACTAAAGTTAATAATACTGTGTTATATACTTGCAATTTGTTTAAAGAATGTGCCTTAAGCACTCACACTGCACATACACAGAAATAATGGTGAACATAGGAGGTGGTTGATTTGTTAATTAGCCTGATTGTGGTAATCATTTCACAGAATTTATGTATGTCAAATCAGAATATTGCACACTTTGCTGCTGCTAAGTCGCTTCAGTTGTGTCTGACTCTGTGCAACCCCATAGACGGCAGCCCACCAGGTTCCCCCATCCCTGATTCTCCAGGCAAGAGCACTGGAGTGGGTTGCCATTTCCTTCTCCAATGCATGAAAGTGAAAAGTGAAAGGGAAGTTGCTCAGTCTTGTTTGACTCTTCAGGACTCCATGGACTGCAGCCCACTAGGCTCCTCAGTCCATGGGATTTTCCAGGCAAGAGTACTGGGGTGGGGTGCCTTTGACTTCTCCAATTGCACACTTTAAACATATACAAATTTATTTGTCAATGATACCTCAGTTAAGCTCCATCATGCAGTATTTTCAAGCTTTAGGAGATCATTTGATTTATTTCAGGACAGAGGATCATTCTTACTCTTTTGGAAATGTTCTCTAACTCCAGAATCTTTAATGTCTTCAATTTCCAAATTAAAAAAATGTCTCTGAATTTTAAAGTTAAAATTCAAACATAAAAAAGCTTAACATCAACAATTCTGTGACATTTCTGTAACACTCTCTCCCCTTTCCAGTTTTGCTCCCCAGAGGAAAGTTCTTTTAAATGATTTAGAGATATTTAGGTTGGTACTTCTAAATAATTTATGTACATCGATATGTTTTAATTTTCTTGGTTTGTTGAGTTTCTACATTATCTACTTATGTAGAATTATCACTGTGAAACACACCACTATATCTCGTCTTCCCCATTCTCCTAGTAGAGTTGTATCAAATGTTTTGTGTGTGTACTCAGTTGTGTCCAACTCTTTGTGACCCTATCGACTGTAGCCCACAAGGCTCCTCTGTCCATGAGATTTTCCAGGCAAGAATGTTTGAGTGGGTAGCTATTCCCTTATCCTGGAGATCTTCCCAAACCTGGGATTGAATCTACATCTCCTGTGTTTCCTGCATTGGCAGACAAATTTTTTTTATCACTGAGCCACCTGGGAAGCCCCCTCAAACGTTTTAGTTAAATGTGTAATCACCATTTAAATTGTTTTACAAATGGCTTATATTTTTATATACCTGTTGCTCAGATATATAGAGATATATATCTGTTGCTCAGATATATATTTCAGATATATATAGAGAGATATATTATGTATCTGTTGCTCAGATATATAGATATATAGAATCCCAGGGATGGGGGAGCCTGGTGGGCTGCCATCTATGGGGGCCGTACAGAGTGGGACATGATGGAAGCGACTTAGCAGCAGCAGTAGCAGTTGCTCATCTGAATTTTTACGTGTCTGTTTTCTTACATATCATCTGCTCACTAAATAGATGAATAATACCAAATAATCACGGGCTTCTTTGAGGGAATATTTGGGGCTTCCTAGAGTTAATAGTGATTATTTTTTGCTTGCATAGTCTATAGTGTCCTTAACATCGTTTACCTTTGTCACTATTAATATGTGGTGATCAGTAGTTTTACTATTGTTAGTTTTATTTTTGCTCCCATTTAACATGGTTAAATCTTTCAGAGAATCTATAAGTTCTTTTTTCTTTTTTTTTAATAATTTCCCTAGAACCTTCCCTCCTGGAGCTTACATTTACCAGCCATTGTATGTGTTGCTCTTTTGCCTTACTCCAGAGTTATTGTTTCCTGGAACTTGTCTTTTCCTTTTATTGGATTTATTCCCCACATTTTGTTGGGAAACAACCTCATTAACTTTTTCAGAAAAAAATTCTGGGAGGAAAAAAATGAGTCATTGCATATCTTAAAAGGTTTTTGTTCTATCTTCATACTTGCTTGACATTTTGGCTGAACATATAATTCTAGTATACAGTGATTTTCCCTCATAATATTACTGAAGCTGTGGATCTGATGCCTTTGACACCTCCAGCTGTTGTTGTGAACCCTGATGATATTCTGGTCTTTGTACTATTTCAGCCACTGTGGAATATTTTACAGTCTGCTCTTTATATCCCTGGTGTTCTGAAATTCCAAAATATATTCCTAGCTTTGAATTTATTTTTATTTATTTGTTGAAATAATAGGTAACTCTTTCAATCTGGAAATTAGTGTCATTTCATTTTCAGGAATTTGGAAAGTATGGTAAAAGTACTGATTCCCACTATATTCACTGAAAACACATTTGTTCACCTGCTTCTTGCTTCTCTGAGGCTCTGGGAGCATTGTCTGACATAAACATGATGATTTCTAAACTCATGCCTCACTCCCCTCCACCTCATACCATGCTCAGTTCAAACTTCATGCGTTTTTCAGGCCCTCTATTTTTCTTCCTTCCACTCATTCAAATTTTATTAGTACCCAATGCTGAGCCCAAGTCCCAGGAGCTCTAGCAAGACCTCTGACAATTCTAATTTTCATGTGTCTATCACTTTGAATTTTGTTATCAACATCTCACATTTTAGCACCAAATTAAATGCATGGCCATAGACATGAGGGACAGTAAAGTTACTAGTTTTCTGTTGTTGTTGTTATTGTTCAGTCACTCAGTTGTATCCAACTTTTTGCGACCCCGTGGACTGCATCATAACAGGCCTCCCTGTCCTTCACTATCTCCCAGAGTTTGCTCAAATTTATGTCCTTTGAATCAATGATACCATCCAACCATTTCATCCTCTGTCATCCCCTTCTCCTCCTGCCCACAGTCTTTCCCAGCTCCACTGTCTTTTCTAATGAATCAGCTCTTCTCATCTGGTGGCCAAGTATTGGAGCTTCAGCATATGTCCTTCCCATGAATATTCAGGGTTCATTTCCTTTAGGATTGACTGGTTTGATCTCCTTGCAGTCCAAGAGACTCTCAAAAGTCTCCAGAACCACAATTCAAGAGCATCGTTCTTTAGTGCTCAGCCTTCTTTATGGCCTAACTTTCACATCCATACATGACTATTGGAACAACCATACAGTATTCTATACAGACCTTTGTCAGTAAAATTATGTTTTTGATTTTTGATACACTGTCTAGATTTGTTATAGTTTTCCTTTAAAGGAGTTTTTACCAATCTCTTTCATTTAGTATTTCTCTCTTATTTTTTCCCTTTACTTTGTGGTCAAAATACTTTAGGTAACTTAAACAGCTTAGTAACTAATTATGATAATGTTGATAATAATTGTAATAGGTTAGAACTTAAGTTTTTAGAGAGAATCTAATATTGTTTCAAACATTTTCACTTGATATCTTCTTCCACCACTTTATCTCCCAAATAAACTATACAAATTCTTTTCAATTTTCCCGATGATACACCATTGTAAATTACTAGGATATTTTCTTAGAGAAGACAAAAAAGTTTTCTAAATGCTTTAAAAAGATAAATTTAGAAAGTGAAGCCCTTCCTTTATCACGGTGTCTGAAATAAAAGCAGGCTCCAATGAAAAGGAACATGAATCAGTGTTCTCAATGAACACTTTGTTATTTTCCATCTAGTACAGTATATCAGATGCCATTAGCCATATCTAAGTAGGCAGGAAAAAGCTACTTCCATTACATGTTTTCACTCAGATGACACTTTTTAAGTTTCTCTGTTCTACCTAATATGTGCATTTTAATTTAAATATATTCTAAATAAGAGCTTAAGAAAACTCATCTCACAAAATTACCAATGCGCATTAATTTCTATGTAATGACACATTTTAAAAATTCATCCAAATATTTCTAAGTCAAGGTCTTAAATAATCTACTTGTATTATATTTAAATGTATTCAATTGCATTTGTAATTATATAGAGCATTTTTAGTAGTGGAATACATGATGTGATTGTAAGCTTTCCAACTTCCATTTCCAAGCATATTATCAGAAGAATCCATGACATACCAAAGAGTTTGCCTAAAACAGATTCCACCTGGCTTCAAGAAGCCACCTGATGAAAACCTAGGAGACGCACAGTTCTGAAGGTTAAGGAAATCAAAGGCAAATATAACTAGATACCAGAAAGTGAGGTTGTGAAATGGGAAATAAAAGAAATTCTAATTTACATACAGTACTTTGGAGGACATATGTTCTGAGATAAAATGCCAACTGCTTAATTTTCATATTCATGGAAAATCTTCACTTCACTTTCAATGCTATCGTTTCAAAGGAATCTGCCAGGGATGAGGAAGGAGGTTAATTTTGACATATGAGTGATAAAAATGAAATGTCAGATTTCTGGACGTATCCTACTAAAAGTAAACTGATTGTTTCCCCCAAGACAGTGCCCACACTGTTTCACTGAGATGTCAGATTTCTGGACGTATCCTATTAAAAGTAAACTGATTGTTTCCCCCAAGACAGTGCTCACACTGTTTCACTGAGATGCCTACTCTCCGTTGAATCTAAGTAAACAGATAACTTGTATATAATCAATAAAGTGCAGCAGAAGGGACATTACGTTTGTATATAATCAATAAAGTGCAGCAGAAGGGACATTACGTGACTCTTAGGTCAAGTGCGGAGAAGGCAATGGCACCCCACTCCAGTACTCTTGCCTGGAAAATCCCATGAACGGAGGAGCCTGGTAGGCTGCAGTCCATGGGGTCGCTAGGAGTCAAACGCGACTGAGCGACTTCACTTTCACTTTTCACTTTCATGCATTGGAGGAGGAAATGGCAACCCACTCCAGTGTTCTTGCCTGGAGAATCCCAGGGACGGGGGAGCCTGGTGGGCTGCCGTCTATGGGGTCGCACAGAGTCGGACACGACTGAAGCGACTTAGCAGCAGCAGCAGTAGCAGTAGGTCAAGTGCGGCTCCTACTTGATTTGTTGGAACACCTGTCTTTGTCGCCTGGCTACCATGTGAAGAGTTTACCTACCCCAAAGCATCCATACTTTGAAGAAGCCAAACCAAATAGAATTATCACATGTAAATTTTAAGGTTGGCAGTACTAATCTTTGAGTCATTCCTGTCATGTGAATGCATGTGAATTATCCCTTTGATGATTCTAGCCTCCAACTATAGCATCACCTCCAATTTCTGAGACTACCCACCATAGGCCCTAGACATCATGAAGAAGAGTCAGGTACCCAAGTGAATAATAATCAATTTCCCAACTTGTAGACTCTACCATAATAATAAAATGACTATTTTAAGCAAATGAGTTGAAGGGTTTTTAATTTGCTTCAAAGAAATTTAAACCAGAAAGAAATTTGTGATTTGCTGTTTGGAGTATATAAAAATTATATATGCACCACCATTGGACAAAGAATACAAGTGGAGTGAAATAGGTGTGATTTCTTATTTGCTTTATAAATTTGTAAGTGAGTTGGTTGGAGATAGAGAATGTAAATAATAAAAACCAAAGAATGTTTGTTTGAATCAGTGTATACTTTGAGCAGAATTTCATTTTATGTACTATTTCAAAGGCACTTCCCAGGTAGCTCAGTGGTAATGAATCAGTGCAGGAGATACAAGAAATGTGAGTTCAACTTGTGGGTCAGGAAGATCCCCTGGGGTAGGACATGGCAACCCATTCCAGTACTCTTGCCTGGAAAATTCCATGGACAGAGGAGCCTGGCAGATTGCAGTCCATGGGGTCACAAAGGGATGGGCATGACTGAGCATGCATGAATGCATTTCTCTTTATATTCATCCTGTTAGCGTATTTTGCCATTTTGAGTCTTAATTTAAAAGTCCAGTTCCCAAGATTTTGTTCCACTTTCCACAGTGTCACAAAGAATGCTAGGTTACAGAAATATTGCTAGACTCTGAACATCACATGTTTACTGACAATGAATGCCACCCTTTGGAGATGTCCTTAGAAAGAATTAAGATTCCAAATTGTACTGTTTATGAATTTGATATTGCCTTTTGTCAGGAGACAGGACCTTTAATTAAACCTTGAGTTTTACAGTAATGTATTCTGCACCAGCCTGAATCTGGATCTCCACTTATGTGCTCTATTCTCTTTTACTCCACGTCAGTGGACAGGTTGCAGCTCACTTTTTTACAAGCATGTTTCATTTGAATTTGGAATGGATGTCGCAAAGTACATGTGACATGGACTGGCATTTTTCCTATTTTTCTAAAGCACCTAACTTTGGAGATAGTACTGCTTTTCCAGTTTAACAGCTAGTTAGTATCTCATTTAGGACTAGAACCCACAGTAAAGAATTTAAGAGGTAATTTAACAAACTTAATGGAGAACCCCTCCAGCACCAAATATTAGGTTAATAAACCAATAAGATATTTTCTTGTTCAAAAAGACTGAAAGCATGCTCCAGAAAAGAAACTTTGCAGTCAGCATGGTAAAAAAAAAAAAAACTGAGGTCTGAACCAAGCACAATGAAATTACAGAGCGGGAAAAAAATAATTTTGAGTTAAAAGGAAAAGCTGGAGTGTTTTTTTAAATATTTATTTATTTTTAATTGATTGATGATTGCTTTACAATATTGGTTTGATTTCTGGCATACATCAACATGAATTAACCATAGGTGTACATATGTCCCCTCCCTCTTGAATCGCCCTCCCACCTCTCACCCATTCCCACCCCTCTAAGTTATTACAGAGCCCCAGTTTGAGTCATACAGCAAATTCCCATTGGCTATCTATTTGCCTGTATTAGTGTATATGCTTCCATGGTACCTTCTCCACTCTAAGTCATTGAGGAGGAAAATTATGGTGTTGGCTATGAGCCAGAGGGGAGCACTGCTTATGCTCAGTCATCCAACCCTTTGAGATCACATGTCCACAGGCTTCTATGTCCATGAAATTTCCCTGGCAAGAATACTGGAGTGAGTGGCCAATTCCTCCTCCAGGGAATCATCCTAACCCAGGGACCAAACCCATGTTTCCTGCATCTTCTGCATTACAGGCAGATTTTTAAACACTAAACCACCAGGAAAGCCCAGAGGGGAACAGAGGAGCATTTAAATGTGTTCCAGTCTCAGGGAAGAGAATGAGCAAGGACTCAAAGTGCCTAGCCTTTTGAGGGGGCCAAAGGGCATTGCATGTAACTAAAGTGGGGTCCAAAAAATGCTGGTAGGGATACAAGCAGGCTAATATATTGGTGTCCCTCTAGACCATTATAAATAAATAGATATCAGTGTAAGTACATGCACATACACCTGAAAATATTCATTTACTTTTTAAAGGGTGGTTTACTGTCAATTGAGATAAAGATAAGGAAAAAGATTATTATGGAACTGTTTGGTTTCTACTACAGTGAAAAAGTCACCTCTATCCTAATTTTGGACTTCCCTGGTGGCTCAGATGGTAAAGCATCTGCCTACAATGTGGGAGACCTGGGTTCAATCCCTGGGTTGGGAAGATCCCCTGGAGAAGGACATGTCAACCCACTCCAGTATTCTTGCCTGGAGAATACCATGGACGGAGGAACTTGGTGGGCTACAGTCCATGAGGTCGCAAAGAGTTGGACATGACTGAGCAACTTCACTTCACCTAATTTCACCTCTAGCTCATCTTTTATTCCCTGGTTAGTGTCTCAGATTGAATCGTAATGACCAGATGATGAAATTTAGGGCTTGCATTTCATATGTCTCAATGTGTAACCCAAACAGTCCAGCAAAATGTTTCTTAATAGCCAGTATAAAGTTTCCCCAAATGAAATGTAGTCAGTGAAATATTTTCCTTATTGTAACAATTTGTGTACTGTTTTAGTGTACTGTTTAGAATAGATTAGTGTTTTGAGCAACTAGTCTCCCAGCATGTCCCAGCATGTCCCTTTGGGCTGAAGCATGGGTGTGTGGGGGGGAATAGAAAGTGACAGAGTGGAAGCCTGAGGGCAAATGGTCTTGAGTGTCTGGTTACAACATTTGAGTAAATTATTCAGCCTACTGAAAGGGTAAGGGAGAATGGAGTTCTGTGTGTGTGTGTGTGTGTGTGTGTGTGTGTGTGTGTGTGTGTGCGTGCGTGTGCGTGCGTGTGCCCATGGGCACATGCTGGATCTCCTCTGGGTCTGGCTCTGATCCCTCCTCTGGAATTAGTTTTTAATGCCAGGAAAACAATCTCACTGGTCTTATTTAGTCTATAACTTAAGAGATAGCTTAAGTTCTAGTTAAGTTATATATAACTTAAGTTATATATATATTAAGTTATATATAACTTAAGTTATATAACTTAAGACAGAGCTCAGTTCAGTTCAGTTCAGTTCAGTTGCTCAGTCATGTCCAACTCTTCGAGAGCCCATGGACCACAGCATGCCAGGCCTCCAGGTCCATCACCAACCCCTGGAGTTTACTCAAACTCATCTCCATTGAGACAGTGATGCCATTTACCCATCTCATCCTCTGTCATCCCCTCTCCTCCTGCCTTCAGTCTTGTCCAACATCAGGGTCTATTCCAAGGAGTCAGCTTTTCGCGTCAGGTGGCCAAAGTATTGGAGTTTCAGCTTCAACATCAGTCCTTCCAATTAACACTCAGGACTGATCTCCTTTAAGATGGTCTGGTTGGATCTCCTTGCAGTCCAAGGGACTCTCAAGAGTCTTCTCCAACACCACAGTTCAAAACATCAATTCTTCTGCACTCAGCTTTCTTTACAATTCAACTCTCACATCTGTACATGACTACTGGAAAAACCATAGCCTCTATGAGACAGACCTTTGTTGGCAAAGTAATGTTTCTGCTTTTTAATATGCTGTCTAGGTTGGTCATAACTTTCCCTCCAAGGAATAAGTGTAGTCATGCCCTACTCTGTGAACCCCATGGACTGTAGCCTGCCAGGCTCCTCTGTCCATAGGATTTTCCAGGCAAGAATACTGGAGTGGGTTGTCATTTCTTTCTCTAGGGATCTTCCCTACCCAGGGATTGAACTCACGTTTCTTACATCTACTTCACTGACAAGCAGGTTCTTTACCACATTAAGTCAATAACTTGGCCAAAGTACTGTACTGTCTCAAAACACTTCTTCTGAAATGACTTGAGTGACCTAAAGTGACCATATCACAAGTTGTTGTTGACCTCAGGAGATAAGGTACACAGAGAACTAGCACAGTGCACATGCAACAGATGTTCCATAATAGGTGCTAATAATAAGTTTCATTGGATGAGGTCAGGCAAAGGTGTGTCTCAATATAGCTCTGCTCCTATTGTGACAAGCTAAAGGTATTTAAGGCCTTCAACAGCGTGAGACTTCAATAAACATTGTATCCCTATTAGATTTAATAATTTTCTTTCTTTTGAACTGTTTTTTTTTTCCTGTAGAATATGTAGTGTCATTTCATTCTACCAAAAACTTTGAGCACGTGATTTCAGTATTCAGCTGTAAATCTGAGGACAGAGAGTAACTCATGAATTCTGACCGAAGTTGCTTTCTGAGTCTAGAACCCAGCATGGAACCCACAGTGCATTTCATGTGGGCTCCATTTCAAATGGCACAGTGCATTTCAGTGATACAAAGTACATAAAAGTACAGTGCAGGCCATGATTATGTGGAACGTGTTCCATAATTTTAACAAAGCCAGGTATTACCTTGGTGTCTACTTTCATGTATATCCATTCTATTTAAGTCAGCTAAAAGAGTAATCAAGTTTCAGTGAATAAAGCTACTGCCTTGAAGAATTGGAAAGTATTTCCTTCTCTGATGGTGCATTACTATATAATTTTCTGAGATATTGTTCATTCTAGGGACAAGATTGCTACATTATACAAGGCTGCTTTCAAATCCAAATAGGTTACACCTAAGATTTTATGTTAATCACTTCTGTCATGTCTGACTTTTTGTGACCTCATTGACTGTAGCCCACTAGGCCCCTCTGTCCATGGGATTTCCCAGGGAAGAATACTGGAGTGGGTAGCCATTCACTTCTTCAGGGGATCTTCCAGACCCAGGGATCAAACATAGGTCTCCTGCATTCTTTACCATAGAGACATAAGATATGCTGGTTTGATATCCTGGGTGGGAAAGATCCCCTTGAGGAGGGCATGACAACCCACTCTAGTATTCTTGCCTCAGAAATCCCATGGACATAGGAGCCTGGCAGGCTATAGTCTAAGGTGTCACACAGAGATGGACACAACTAAAGTGACTTAGTGGAGAAGGCAATGGCACCCCACTCCAGTACTCTTGCCTGGAAAATCCCATGGACAGAGGAGCCTGGCAGGCTGCAGTCCATGGGGTCGCTAAGAATCGGACACGACTGAGGAACTTCACTTTCAATTTTCACTTTCATGCATTGGAGAAGGAACTGGCAACCCACTCCAGTGTTCTTGCCTGGAGAATCCCAGGGATGGGGGAGCCTGGTGGGCTCCACATGGGGTCACACAGAGTCAGACACGACTGAAGTGACATAGCATAGCATAGCATAGCATAAAGTGACTTAGCACGCACATACATAGCAGACTTCATACATTACACAAGGCTGCTTTCAAATCTAAATAGGTTACACCTAAGACTACAGAAAACCTGGGAGGTGCCTTTATAGTCTCTCTAGGCCCTGACTGGAAAGGAACTTTGAAATAACTTATTTTCATGATTTCCAACCTTATTTTAGCTGCTGATATTTTTTTTCCTCTCTAAATTAATCTTGGACAATTAATTCAACACAAATAGTACATAAAACCCAAGTCTCTGATTAGAGATCCAGATTTTCAGCTTAGCATCTCCCATTCCTAAATACATGAATTTTTTTAAATATGAAAAGTCACTTAACTTTTCTGAGCCTTATTTTTAATCTTTGAATGGAAAAAGTAGTACCTGCCTTCGTTCACATAGTGGTTGTAAAAATCAAACAGGTAACTTATGTAAAAATATCTTTAAATTATCATATGTGTCTAAAATATTACCAAGGCATGAAAATGGAAGCACAATAGTTAGCACATTTTAAAATTAATAAATTGTGGTATAATCCAGGAGTATTCTAAAAATGTAGAGAGTGAAATATTCTTGGTAGTTTATGTAATGACTCTTTTCTGGATATTCTTTGATGAACCCAAGAATTAGGATTTAGCATACTGGGGGCTTGGGGATAAGTATATACTTTTTGCTGCTAGTAGAACTTTAACTAGCACTAGTAAACTAGTCATTTACTCTTTCCTAGATTATCTTCTTTCCACTCTCCTCTTTTGTCTACGTTCTTCATTCTTTTTCCTTAGTGTTAGGACCCGTATTGTTTCTCAGGATACATTGGGTACATTGCTCACAACTGCCCAGTAAGGCTGGGAATCACACAGTCCAAACTGCATTAGCATGGTTTGTGTCTCAGGAGTCAGAACCTTGCTTTTGTGAATTCTGACCCCTCTGGCAGCTGTTTTGTTTCTTCATAGAGCACTCTCTACATTATGGCTTCCATTGTGGCTCAGATGGTAAAGAATACATTATAGCACACTAAATGATCACCTGAAGTGATAAAATCTTACTGGGATCCATATCTCTGGAGACTGACAATTTACTAATAGAACACTGTAAATCCCTCTTCTCTCTTTCTTGCACATTTTGAATGGAAACCAAGTGTTCTGTGTAGGGAGAGGGAGAGAATCCTGAATGTGTTTAGTAGAGAAAGGAACATAGAAAGGGCTTATCTGTGAACAGTAGCTGTAACTTCCTGAGCTAAGATGTATTTATCTGTTTTCAAATCTGGTGCACCTTCTTGGCCACTCTGAGGTGGAGCAGGAGGATAAGATACACAAACTCACAGGCTTCCTGTAAATGTGATGAGAAAGTAAACTCTGTGCTCTAGAGGCAGCCCTGGTGCCTCCCGATGGCTCATGTCTCTGTACTGCCTCGAAAATCCAGAGTTTCTTATATGCACGCAGACATTCTGCTGCTCAGAGCAATAACCCAATTATGCCAAAAGAGGTGGTGACAACAGCATTTCTATGTCTTGGTCTTGCCCTTCTAATTGTGATGGCTCATGAAGATACTGGCCTTCAGTCTATCTTTGGAATCAGCAGAAAACAACTGTTTTCCATTCTGAAACAGGCATGATGACTGATTGGAGTAGGTATAAAAATCACTCTCTGCTTTATGATGTGTGGATTAATGAAAGTATTAAACCATTCTAATGATAGATAAGGAAATTATTTCCACTGTAGTTGGAAGAAATAAAACTGTTCAATCTTAAATTAAAGAGGTCTAAAACTTTGCAAGCTCATCAAAAGTGCATGAGCAACAAAGAGGTACACGTTTATAACCCATTCTGGAGTACCTGAAGTTCTTAGCATCCATCATTTTTCTGCTTCATTACTGCTGCTGTGCTTCTCAAAAGCTTCTGGGAAAACTAATTTTTGCAGAAAAGAATAAATAAATCTAGGTCAGGCTGATATGTTTTTTCATAGGGAATATAGGGATTTCCTCCCATTTTATTAACGTGATGCACAGTTAATTTTATTTCATTGACACTGTTGCCTTTGTAACAGCTGGGCCCTAGCTTGAATGGCATTATCTACAACTCAGAGGTTAAATCTGAACGTGGACAAAATCCAAACAATGTCATTCTTGAGAAGGTCACAATTTGTGTGCATACCCCTTAAATTGGTGAGATTGGTTCAGTTTTGTTTGTAGAGTCAGCATAGGCTTGCAGAAAATAGGAATATAAAAAGTGATGTCAGATATATGTATCCAGCATCTTCTGTGTAACACTTTTCCTCTCAGTCCTTCATCTGATTTCAGAAAGAGTTACAGACCCCAGTTTAACTCAGACTCTGACCAACTTTGCTCAAATTCCAGATCTGAGGGCACTTACCCTTTGCTTAATGATGTTGTGGCCTAGGAAACTGATAGGAACTTGTTTAGCATTCATGCGTGCACAATGAGAAAGTTCAGTCCATTAAGGACCATGGAACTACCTTAGCCACTGGGCGAGGAGCTTAAAAATATACACTTCCCTTTTCATCCCCTGGGCAAGAAATTTAGAGAGCCATTTCACATCTTCTCAAAAGTCATCGTGGGGTCAATCACCCTAACTGTGGCCAAATCAATAAGTTGTCCTTGTATTGGCTTCATTTCATTTCCCCTGTGTCTCATACCTGCTCTATGAGGTTACATTAAAAAGTAAACTACATTCTCAGAAAGTTTTATCTCATGCTCAACTTTAAGGGGAACCCATACTAAGACAGAGCTTTCCTGATAGCTCAACCGCTAAAGAATTCATGTGCAATGCAGGAGACCCTTATTTGATCCCTGGATTGGGAAGACCCCCTGGAGGAGGGCATGGCAACCCACTCCAGTATTCTTGCCTGGAGACTCCCCATGGACAGAGGAGCCTGGAGGGCTACCATCCATGGGGTTGCAGAGTCGAACATGACTGAGTGACTATGCATAGCACACAACACACACTAAGACAACATTTCTATTCTTTAAAAATGTTAATTATGCGTCACATGTGCTGTTCTCACTTCTCTCCTCACCACTAATGAATCACAGAATTCTTCTACATTCAGCCGAGGAATGCCCTTACAAACCCTCTCATTATAAAGTCCAGATTTATCACTCACTTTTATTTGGCACATATTAACCTTCCTTGCCTTATGAGCCCTTCCTCTATTCCCGTGTTAACATGTCATATGCTTCTCTTTCTGGAATCAGTTGTTTTCTATAAGTGCATGAAGAACTAAGTCCTGCGTCTGTCTCTTGTGCATTTCGTTGTAGATAATGTGCAGCAGGTGAGGCTACTCTTTAGCCCATTTCCCTTTCTTACTCAGTGTCACTCAGTGGAATTTAGGATTCAATTTTCTGTCTCACAAAGTTTCAATCATTATTATATTATCAGAGCTTTGATTGGGAGAAGGCAATGGCACCCGGCTCCAGTACTCTTACCTGGAAAATCCCATGGATGGAGAAGCCTGATGGGCTGCAGTCCATGGGATCGCTAAGAGTCAGACATGACTGAGGCGACTTAGCAGGAGCAGCAGCAACAGCAGCAGCAGAGCTCTGATTACAGTAGAAATTCAAATGTCACCTCTGAAAAGAACATGTTTTTACCATTTAAAACCATTGCCCAAGACCATCTGCCTCCAAACCTAAATTAGGTCCACCTCTATACTAACATTCTCCCAGAGACACTGCGTGTTTTAGTTCAAGACATTTTTTTTTTAAATCTTTGACCTCATCATTTTTTTCTCCAACTTACAAGCATAGTATCCCAAAGTTTTCCGTTTCTGTTTTTCCAAATCAGACTTCTGAGATGCTAAACATGTTTTGATTTCTGACTCCAAATTATTTTCCTCTTTCATCTCTGAAACCCTGGAAGTTTGTCCTTTAAACTAAAATGTGTAAAAATTATTTCCAGAGCTAAGAATGAGAAAACAGTATGGACATTCAGATACCTATTTTTCTCCAGTTATTTCAAAGCAGTGTGAAGGTGGCTTGTATCTTTGGATAATTATTACATCCTCAATATAATCACACATCAAACACTTACCATAAATAATTGTTGATAGAAATTATTAATGGATAAATCAACAATGGATAATATTCATTAATTAATTAATATCCATTAATTATTAATGGATAAATTGAAAATGGCTGGTGGAAAGTCAATAATCTTGAAGAAATATCTTGACAAAATGAAATGAAGAATCTAGGCAGTAGAGATGAGAGTTGTTCCTTAATCTCACATCCTGCAGGTTATTGTAAGTTTCTGAAATAGACCTTGAGAATTTCAATTAAAAAGAACATAAAGGGAAAAGCATATGTCTGAATGCTCTACACATGGGCAGGGAGGAATGCTTTATGGGATATTACTCTTATCCAAACTTGCCACTTCTTGGTCCATGTTTTACTCTGGTTGTTGCTACACCTACAGGTACAGTCAGGTGTAAGCTGATAGCACTTATGCTGAGCTGCTTGTTTCTATCCCAGACATTGCCAATGACTCTGAATTGGATTCCTGTAGAAATCCACTCAACCATTTTGATGCATGTGCAAACCTAAACATGGAAGGCATTTAATACCCCAGTGAAAACCCTGCCGTCAATGATGAAGGAAACTAACACATAACAGTCCCTCTTTGCCCCTTTGTTGGAAAATCATGGTACTTGAGAAGATTCACAGTGAGGTTTAGTCAGTTACAATAAACTTAATAAGTCATACTTGAACTAGTTTTCTTTCCTTCTATTATTCACTCTTCAGTTCAGTTCAGTTCAGTCGCTCAGTCGTGTCCGACTCTTTGTGACCCCATGAATAGCAGCACACCAGGCCTCCCGGTCCATCACCAACACCCGGAGTTCACCCAGACTCACGTCCATCGAGTCAGTGATGCCATCCAGCCATCTCATCCTCTGTCGTCCCCTTCTCCTCCTGCCCCCAATACCTCCCAGCATCAGAGTCTTTTCCAATGAGTCAACTCTTCGCATGAGATGGCCAAAGTACTGGAGTTTCAGCTTTAGCATCATTCCTTCCAAAGAAATCCCAGGGCTGATCTTCAGAATGGACTGGTTGGATCTCCTTGCAGTCCAAGGGACTCTCAAGAGTCTTCTCCAACACCACAGTTCAAAAGCATCAATTCTTCAGCACTCAGCCTTCTTCACAGTCCAACTCTCGCATCCATACATGACCACAGGAAAAACCATAGCTTTGACTAGACGAACCTTCGTTGGCAAAGTAATGTCTCTGCTTTTGAATATGCTATCTAGGTTGGTCATAACTTTATTTCCAAGGAATAAGTGTCTTTTAGTTTCATGGCTGCAGTCCACATCTGCAGTAATTATTCACTCTTAGAAGACCCCATCTCAAATTCCCTGGGATTTCTTCTAAAAACAAACTAAAAAATATGCAAGTCTTCATCTGAGGCTTTAGTGGGATCTAATCTAAGATGGTTTGAATGAGAAGTGGCCTAGAAAACAGACCTTCAGGACAGGATTCTGAAACTGGACCATTCACAGTTCAGTGATAAAGGCTCCCAAAAGCTGATGATAAGTGGATTGATGATACCATCTGGGATGTGAAATCATCATGATAAACCAGATTGTCACTACTGCTACATTATAATTAGATGACATAAGAAAGTAAGGTACAAGCAAAAGATATTAAGAAGAGGTGGAAAAATACACAGAAGAACTATACAAAAAAGATCTTAATGAATCATATAACTGTGATGGTGATCACTCACATAGAGCCAGACATCGTGGAATGCAAAGCTAAGTTGACCTTGGAAAGTATCACTATGAATGAACAAAGCTAGTGGAGGTGATGGAATTCCGCTTGAGCTATTTCAAATCCTAAAAGATGATGCTGTGAAAGTGCTACACTCAATATGCCAGCAAATTTGGAACACTCAGCAGTGGCCACAGGATTGGAAAAGGTCAGTTTTCATTCTGATCCCAAAGAAAGGCAATGCCAAAGAGTGCTCAAACTACCACACAATTGCACTCATCTCACATGCTAGCAGAGTAGTGCTCAAAATTCTCAAAATCAGGCTGCAACAATATGTGAACCATGAACTTCCAGATGTTCAAGCTGGTTTTATTTTATTTATTTTTCTTTTGTGTTGAATAGAAAGAAACCCTTTATTTTTTATTTAAAAATTTTTTTTTGAGATTCAACCATTTGGATTTTTTTTTTAAACTTTACAATATTGTATTGGTTTTGCCATACATCAACATGCATCTGCCACAGGTGTATATGTGTTCCCCATCCTGAACCCCCCTCCCATCTCCCTCCCCATACCATCCCTCTGGGTCATCCCAGTGCACCAGCCCCAAGCTTCCTGTATCCTGCATCGAACCTGGACTGGTGATTCGTTTCTTATATGATATTATACATGTTTTAATGCCATTCTCCCAAGTCATCCCACCCCCCTCCACAGAGTCCAAAATACTGTTCTATACGTCTGTGTCTCTTTTGCTGTCTAACACCATACACAAAAATAAACTCAAAATGAATTAAAAATCTAAACATAAGACCAGAAACTATAAAAATCTTAGAGGAGAACATAGGCAAAACACTCTCTGACATACATCACAGCAGGATCCTATATGACCCACCTCCTAGAATATTGGAAATAAAAGCAAAAATAAACAAATGGGATCTAATTAAAATTAAAAACTTCTGCACAACAAAAGACACTATAAGCAAGGTGAAAAGACAGCCTTCAGAATGGAAGAAAATAATAGCAAATGAAGCAACTGACAAACAACTAATCTCAAAAATATACAAGCAACTCCTACAGCTCAATTCCAGAAAAATAAACGACCCAATCAAAAAATGGGCCAAAGAACTAAATAGACATTTCTCCAAAGAAGACATACAGATGGCTAACAAACACATGAAAAGATGCTCAACATCACTCATTATCAGAGAAATGCAAATCAAAACCACTATGAGGTACCATTTCACACCAGTCAGAATGGCTGCGATCCAAAAGTCTACAAGCAATAAATGCTGGAGAGGATGTGGAGAAAAGGGAACCCTCTTACACTGTTGGTGGGAATGCAAATTAGTACAGCAACTATGGAGAACAGTGTGGAGATTCCTTAAAAAACTGGGAATAGAACTGCCATATGACCCAGTAATCCCACTGCTGGGCATACACACTGAGAAAACCAGAATTGAAAGAGACACGTGTACCCCAACGCTCATTGCAGCACTGTTTATAATAGCCAGGACATGGAAGCAACCTAGATATCCATCAGCAGATGAATGGATAAGAAAGCTGTGGTACATATACACAATGGAATATTACTCAGCCATTAAAAAGAATACATTTGAATCAGTTCTAATGAGGTGGATGAAAATGGAGCCTATTATAAAGAGTGAATTAAGCCAGAAAGAAAAACACCAGTACAGTATACTAAAGCATATATATGGAATTTAGAAAGATGGTAACGACAACCCTGTATGTGAATCAAGCTGGTTTTAGAAAAGGCAGAGGAACCAGAGATCAAATTGCTAACATCTGTTGGATCATCAGAAAAGCAAGAGAGTCTCAGAAAAACATCTATTTCTGCTTTATTGACTATGCCAAAGCCTTTGACTATGTGGATCACAACTGTGGAAAATTCTTGAAGAGATGCGCATACCAGACCACTTGACCTGCCTCCTGAGAAATCTTTATGCAGGTCAAGATACAATTAGAACTGGACACGGAACAATAAACTGGTTCCAAATAGGGTAAGGAGTATGTCAAAGCTGTATATTGTCACCCTGCTAATTTAATTTATAGGCAGAGTATATCATGTGAAATTCCAGGCTGGATGAAGCACAAGCTGGAATCAAGATTGCTGGGCAAAATATCAATAACATCATATATGCAGATGACACCACCCTTATGGCAGAAAGCGAAGAACTAAAGTGCCTCTTGATGAAAATGAAAGAGGAGAGTGAAAAAATTGGCTTAAAACTCAACATTCAAAAATTGAAGATGATGGCGTCTGGTCCCATCACTTCATGGCAAATAGACAGGGAAATAATGGAAATAGTTTAGTTCAGTTCAGTCGCTCAGTCATGGTCTGACTCTTTGTGACCCATGGACTGGAGCACACAAGGTCTCCCTGTCCATCACCATCTCCCAGAGTTTACCCAAACTGATGTCCACTGAGTCTGTTATTCAGTCCAACCATCTCATCCTCGGTGGTCCCTTTCTCCTGCCACCTTCAATCATTCCTAGCATTAAGGTCTTTTCAAATGAGTCAGTTCTTTGCATCACATGGCCAAAGTATTGGAGTTCAATTCACCATCAGTCCTTCCAATGAATATTCAGAACTCATTTCCTTTAGGATTGACTGGTTGGATCTCCTTGCAGTCCAAGGGATTCTCAAGAGTCTTCTCCAACACCACAGATCAAAAGCATCAGTTCTTCAGCACTCAGCTTTATTATAGTCTAAATCTCACATCCATACATGACTACTGTAAAATCCATAGCTTTGACTAGATACACATTTGTTGGCAAAGTAATGTCTCTGCTTTTAAATATGCTGTCTACGTTGGTCATAACTTTCCTTCCAGGAGTTAGCATCTTTTAATTTCATGGCTGCAGTGACCCTCTGCAGTGATTTTGGAGCTCAAAAAAATAAAGTTTGTCACTATTTACACTGTTGCCCCATCTATTTGCCATGAAGTGATGGAACCGGATGCCATGATCTTCGTTTTCTGAATGTTGAGCTTTAAGCCAACTTTTTCACTCTCCTCTTTCACTTTCATCAAGAGGCTCTTTAGTTCTTCACTTTCTGCCATAATGGTGGTGTCATCTGCATATCAGAGGTTATTGATATTTCTTCCAATAATCTTGATTCCAGCTTAAGTTTCATCCAGTCAAGCATTTCTCATGATGTATTCGGCATATAAGTTAAATAAGCAGGGTAACAATATACAGCCTTAACGTACTACTTTCCCTATTTGGAACTAGTCTGTTGTTACATGTCCAGTACTAACTGTTCCTTCCTAACCTCCATACAGATTTCCCAAGAGGCAGGTCAGGTGGTCTGGTATTCCCATCTCTTCAGGAATTTACCACAGTTTATGTTGTGATCCATACAGTCAAGGCTTTGGCATAGTCAATAAAGCAGAAATAGATGTTTTTCTGGGACTCTCTTGCTTTCTTGAAGATCCAGCAGATGTTAGCAATTTGGTCTCTGGTTCCTCTGCCTTTTCTAAAACCAGCTTGAACAACTGGAATTTCATGGTTCACAAACTGTTGAAACCTGACTTTGATAATTTTGAGCACTACTCTGCTAGCACGTGAGATGAGTGCAATCATGTGGTAGTTTGAGCATTCTTTGGCATTGCCTTTCTTTGGGATTGGAATGAATTTGCTGGAATATTGAGTATAGCACTTTCACAGCATCATCTTTTAGTATTTGAAATAGCTCAACTGGAATTTCATCACCTCCACTAGCTTTGTTCGTAGTGATGCTTCCTAAGGCCCACTTGACTTCACATTCCAGGATGTCTTATATGTGAGTGATCACACCATCACAGTTATCTGGATCATTAAGGTCATTTTTGTACAGTTCTTCTCTGTATTCTTGCCACCTCTTCTTAATATCATATGCTTCTGTTAGGTCCATACCATTTCTGTCCTTTATCGAGCCCATCTTGCATGAAATGTTTCCTCGGTATCTCTAATTTTCTTAAATCTCTAGTCTTTCCTTTTCTATTGTTTTCCTCTATTTCTTTGCACTGATCCCTGAGGAAGGCTTTCTTATCTCTCCTTGCTATTCTTTGGAATTCTGCATTCAAGTGGGTATATCTTTCCTTTTCTCCTTTGCTTTTTGCTTCTCTTCTTTTCACAGCTATTTGTAAGGCCTCCTCAGACAGCTATTTCGCTTTTTTGCATTTGTTTTTCCTGGGGATGGTCTTGAACCAATGTCATGAACCTCCATCCATAGTTCATCAGGCACTCTGCCTATCTGATCTAGTCCCTTAAATCCATTTCTCACTTATGCTGTATAATCATAAGGGATTTGATTTAGGTCATACCTGAATGGTCTAGTGGTTTTCCCTACTTTCTTCAATTTAAGTCTTAATTTGGCAATAAGGAGTTCATGATCTGAGTGACAGTTAGCTCCTGGTCTTGTTTTTGCTGACTGCCTAGAGCTTCTCCATCTTTGGCTGCAAATAATGTAATCAATATGATTTCGGTGATGTCCATGTGTAGAGTCTTCTCTTGTGTTGTTGGAAGAGGGTGTTTGCTATGACCAGTGCATTCTCTTAGCAAAACTATATTAGCCTTTGCCCTTCTTCATTCTGTATTCCAAGGCCAAATTTGCATGTAACTCCAGGTGTTTCTTGACTTCCTAGTGTTGTATTCCAGTCCCTTATAATGAAAAGAACATATTTTTGGGGTGTTAGTTCTAAACAGCCTTGTAGGTCTTCATAAAAGACAAGAAATGGAAACAGTGAGAAGCTTTATTTTGGGAGCTCTAAAATCACTGCAAATGGTGACTGCAGCATGGAATTAAAAGATGCTTGCTCCTTGGAAGAAAGCCTATGACCAACCTATGCAGCATATTAAAAAGTAGAGACATTGTTTTGCCAACAAAGGTCCATCTAGTCAAAGCTATGGTTTTTCCAGTAGTCTTGTATGGATATGAGAGTTGTACTATAAAGAAAGCTGAGCGCTAAAGTATTGATGCTTTTGAACTGTGGGGTTGGAGAAGACTCTTTAGAGTCCCTTGGACTGCAAGGAGATCCAACCAGTCAAACCTAAAGGAAAACAGTCCTGAATATTCATTGGAAGGACTGATGTTGAAGCTGAAACTCCAATACTTTGGCCACCTTAAGCACAGAACTGACTCATTGGAAAAGACCCTGATGCTGAGAAAGATTGAAGGCAGGAGGAGAAGGGAAAAACAGAGGATGAGATGGTTGGATTCCATCACTCAATGGACATGAGTTGGACTCAATGGACATGAGTTTGAGCAAGCTCCAGAAGTTGGTGCTGCACAGGGAAGCCTGGCATGGTGCAGTCCTTAGGGTTGCAATGAGTAGACACGACTGAGTGGACTGAACTAAACTGAAGAAGGTAAGGTATTATCATATTGAATGGTTATATTTAAACAACCATTAAAAGGTGAATCATTCATTTATAAATGTTTTAGAGTTGATCAACAGGTTTAGAAATCTTGAATAATGAATGCAACATGCTCAGAGTTAGCCAGCTATCAACTCATGGCATGCTATGGCTTAGAGTGGCTCTATGGTAGTATTTAAATAGATCTAGGACTCTGGCAGTGTCAGGGTGAGTGTGCTAAGTATTAAGCTCAAGATTTAGCTTTAAAGCTAGGAGAGCTACAAAGTAGAGTGGCAAAGCCTCAGTAAGCTTGATACAATATAAACAAAATTATGGGAGGAAACTGAAATCTTTGAAAAGGATGTTTAATAGACCAGCATAAGACTCTGATGCTGGGAGGCATTGGGGGCAGGAGGAGAAGGGGACGACAGAGGATGAGATGGCTGGATGGCATCACTGACTCGATGGATGTGAGTCTGAGTGACCTCCGGGAGCTGGTGATGGATAGGGAGGCCTGGTGTGCTGCAATTCATGGGGTCGCAAAGAGCTGGACACAACTGAGTGACTGAACTGAACTGAACTGATAAGTAAAGTGAATGCCTATATTTTCCCCGAAGTAACATGGCCAGAGGAAGCAGCAATATACTCCGCTTAAGAAGTGGCCTTGAGATACAGCCAGTAGTTCGCCTGTGCCAGATGCATAAAAACAATTGACATCTGCTCTTTTCAGTATTGGCCTCACCTTCCCTTATCGCAGTCACACTGATAATATGATTACATTTCAACTCAGCCCAAATAGAGAAATGTAGTGCATATATTAGGAAAACATAGTTTATATCCTCCTCCCCCCACCAATAATGCAATTTCTGCCTATTGTTTACTGGAAGAAAATAAGAGAGCATGTGTTAGGATCAACCTTGAGGATGTTGGACCAATGAGGCTAAACAAAATGCTGGGCAGAAGATACACATGAGAGCTGGGGAACAGAAGGCTCATTGCAGGTGTCAAAATGAAAAATTATGCTGTCACTGAGTTTTCAAAGGAAAACCAGTTTTCATGGATTAAAAGAAAGACTGTGTCCCCTTTAGGAAGGATTCTAATGTCATTACCTGTACATACGATACATAATATATGCATGCTAAGTTACGTCAGTCATGACAAACTCTTTGTGATTGTATGGACCATAGCCCACCAAACTCTTCCATCTATGTGATTCTCCAGGCAAGAATACTGGAGTGGGTTGCCATGCCCTCCTCCAGGGAATCCTCCCAACTCAGAGACTGAACCCATGTCTCTTATGTTTCCCTCATTGGCAGGCAGTTTCTTTACCCCCAGCACCACCTGGGAAGCTCATGATATATAGTATTCTGTCGTTTTCTCTTAGAGATTTGTAGTCATTTACAGAAAACTTGTACTCTAGAGATAGAATTATGCCCATGATTACTGATTGGCTTTTGGTAAGAAGTGTGAATTAGTACTGAAATTAATGCTTCCGTACAACCAAAGTAGAATCCAATACAGTGTGGATTTACAGAAGTCAGATCACAACTGGAGTACTAGTAGGTTTAGTGGATTTAAAAACACACGCTAGAACCCGAGTACATAATTGGGATGTAGCCCTTGGCAAAACCCTACCATTGACTTCTTAGTGAAATACGGACAAGTCCTCCACACTCACTCAATGAGATGACTTCCCAAAGTAAAGTATCCACACAATAGCCCTCCTTTTAGGCTATGCTTTTTGAGGGGACTCTAGTCTGTGACCAATGCCTCAATGCATAAGACAGATCTCCTTTCTAGATCTTCTGTTAGAAACTGTTGAAAAAGAGAACATCATTTACTGCTAACCTTGGCATTATTTGCTGCACACCTATACCTGCAAAGGACCACCTTGCAGGGGATCTGCTCCAAAACAAAGGCATCACAGCGTAAAAGCAGAATGGAAATATGGAAAGAAACTGATTACTAATACAGCTATTAGACCATGGATTCAGACTTCTTTAGGTTTCACATTTGGTTGGACCAAAATATTACATGTGTTCTAAAGCCAATTTGAATTATATTTTTGTTACAAGCAACCCAGGCATTTATTTCTGAGTTCTCTGGGCCAATGGTGACATTTACTTATCAGACCACAGTTGCTGAAATTGCCTGTTAACAGCTAAACTTGGGCATGGAGGTAGCAATGTATATTCCATGATATAATGAGTGTCAACACAGTCTTTTGTATACACTAATAAAGAAGAGGTGGCAAGAATACACAGAAGAACTGTATAAAAGAGATCTTCATGACCAAGATAATCATGATGGTGTGATCACTCACCTAGAGCCAGACATCCTGGAATGTGAAGTCAAGTGGGCCTTAGAAAGCATCACTATGAACAAAGCTAGTGGAGGTGATGGAATTCCAGTTGAGCTATTTCAAATCCTGGAAGATGATGCTGTGAAAGTGATGCACTCATATGCCAGCAAATTTGGAAAACTCAGCAGTGGCCACAGGACTGGAAAAGGTCAGTTTTCATTCCAATCCCAAAGAAAGGCAATGCCAAAGAATGCTCAAACTATTGCACAGTTACACTCATCTCACACGCTAGTAAAGTAATGCTCAAAATTCTCCAAGCCAGGCTTCAGCAATACATGAACTATGAACTTCCAGATGTTCAAGCTGGTTTTAGAAAAGGCAGAGGAACCAGAGATCAAGTTGACAACATCTGCTGGATCCTTGAAAAAGCAAAGAGTTCCAGAAAAAACATCTATTCCTGCTTTATTGACTATGCTAAATCCTTTGACTGTGTGGATCACAATAAACTGTGGAAAATTCTGGAAGAGATGGGAATACCAGACCACCTTACCTCCCTCTTCAGAAACATATATGCATGTCAGGAAGCAACAGTTAGAACTGGACATGTAACTACAGACTGGTTCCAAATAAGAAAAGGAGTACGTCAAGGCTGTATGCGCTTATCTCACCCTGTTTATTTAACTTATATGCAGAGTACATCATGAGAAACACTGGGCTGGAAGAAGGAAAAGCTGGAATCAAGATTCCCAGGAAAAATATCAATAACCTCAGATATGCAGATGACACCACCCTTATGGCAGAAAGTGAAGAGGAACTAAAAAGCCTCTTGATGCAAGTGAAAGAGGAGAGTGAAAAAGTTGGGTTAAAGCTCAACATTCAGAAAATTAAGATCATGGCATCTGATCCTTTCACTTCATGGGAAATAGATGGGGAAACAGTGGAAAAAGTGTCAGACTATTTTGGGGGCTCCAAAATCACTGCAGATGGTGATTGATTGCAACCATGAAATTAAAAGATGCTTATTCTTTGAAAATAAAGTTATGACCAACCTAGATAGCATATTGAGAAGCAGAGACATTACTTTGCCAACAAAGGTCTATCTAGTCAAGGCTATGATTTTTCCTGTGGTCATGTATGGATGTGAGAGTTGGACTATGAAGAAAGCTGAGTGCTGAAGAATTGATGCTTTTGAAGTGTGGTGTTGGAGAAGACTCTTGAGAGTCCCTTGGACTCCAAGGAGATCCAACCAGTCCATTCTAAAGGAGATCAGCCCTGGGTGTTCTTTGGAAGGAATGATGCTAAAGCTGAAACTCCAATACTTTGGCCACCTCATGCGAAGTGTTGACTCATTGGAAAAGACTCTGATGCTGGGAGGGATTGGGGGCAGGAGGAGAAGGGGACGACAGAGGATGAGATGGCTGGATGGCATCACTGACTCAATGGATGTGAGTTTGAGTGAACTCCGGGAGTTGGTGATGGACAGTGAGGCTTGGCATGCTGCAATTCATGGGGCCACAAAGAGTCGGACATGACTGAGTGACTGAACTGAACTGAATGAAGTAGTACCTATCTTTTGATGATCAGGGTAAATTAACAACACCTCAATCATTTTTTTTTTCTTTTCCTACTGAGGAGGCAGAAATGACCAAGTGCAACTTCAGGTTTTAAGGTTAGTGGAACTCATGTTACCTAGTTAGGGTGACCTACCATCCCAGTTTGTCTAGGGCTGATGACAATGCTGGGAAGCAGAACTTTCTGTTTAAAGCCGGGATTTTCCCATGCAAACCAGACAGGTTGGTCACTTTAGCCTTAGTTAAGATATTCCCTGATCAGGAAGCAAATGCCTCTATATCAGTGGGAACACTATACAAAAATGCCCCAAGTGGTTCACTGGGAGGGTTCGAATCAGGCCACGCTTATCTTTACCCCATAAATCCCAGACCTGTATATTCTACTTATAGTAACAGTAATATCATGTGATGACTGTTGGTTTAAGTTTAAAAAATATTGCCTAATACCGAAAGTCAACACAATCCGGTGCCTCAGCTGTGCCTTCAAGACGCAACTATTACTGTAGTTTGTTCCGCTAACCTTGGTGTTTTGTGTCTCTTGAAGAGATTAATGGTTTGTTATAGCTTGAGAGCCTTCTTATGAATTTGTCTTAATGTAAATGTTAGTGGATCTGAGCAGTCCTAGGGATGGACTATATTAGAAACTCCCTGTGCCTGTTTAATGGAACACCTGCAGGACCTACTTCAGATCAGATCAGATCAGTCGCTCAGTCATGTCCAACTCTTTGCGACCCCATGAACCGCAGCACGCCAGGCCTCCCTGTCCATCACCAGCTCCCGGAGGTCACTCAGACTCGCATCCATCGAGTCAGTGATGCCATCCAGCCATCTCATCCTCTGTCGTCCCCTTCTCCTCCTGCCCTCAATCCCTCCCAGCATCAGAGTCTTCTCCAATGAGTCAACTCTTCGCATGAGGTGGCCAAAGTACTGGAGTTTCAGCTTCAGCATCATTCCTTCCAAAGAACACCCAGGGCTGATCTCCTTCAGAATGGACTGGTTGGATCTCCTTGCAGTCCAAGGGACTCTCAAGAGTCTTCTCCAACACCACAGTTCAAAAGCATCAATTCTTCAGCGCTCAGCCTTCTTCACAGTCCAGCTCTCACATCCATACATGACCACAGGAAAGACCATAGCCTTGACTAGGCGAACCTTTGTTGGTAAAGTAATGTCTCTGCTTTTGAATATGCTATCTAGGTTGGTCATAACTTTCCTTCCAAGGAGTAAGCGTCTTTTAATTTCATGGCTGCAGTCACCATCTGCAGTGATTTTGGAGCCCAGAAAAACAAAGTCTGACACTGTTTCCACTGTTTCCCCATCTATTTCCCATGCAGTGATGGGACCAGATGCCATGATCTTCGTTTTCTGAATGTTGAGCTTTAAGCCAACCTTTTCACTCTCCACTTTCACTTTCATCAAGAGGCTTTTTAGCCCCTCTTCACTTTCTGCCATAAGGGTGGTGTCATCTGCATATCTGAGGTTATTGATATTTCTCCCAGCAATCTTGATTCCAACTTGTGTTTCTTCCAGTCCAGCATTTCTCATGATGTACTCTGCATATAAGTTAAATAAACATGGTGACAATATGCAGCCTTGACGTACTCCTTTTTTCTTGCCTTGAGAACCCCATGAACAGCAGGACCTACTTAGCCATTTCTAATACCTGTGCAAGTCTGAAAATGGAAAGAAGTTAAAACTTAACAAGGCAATCTGTGGCCCAGGGTAAATATTCTCCTTTGCTATTCCTTGATAAAGTTTTGAAGCTCTTTCTACATGGAGTCTCACAAAATTCCTTATGGGATTCAGCCCCATTTGCTTCTAGCAGCGATAAACTTGACAACACACTGTTGAGTTTGCTCCTTTTCATCCTTGTTTCACCTCTGTTCCTTGGGAACAATTACCAGAATAAACTAGCTGCACACAGCCTTGTTTCAGACTATGATTTATAGGGTATATGGTGAGTTTCAGATATTATTAGCCTAAAACCAAAACCTTAATATTTTGTCTAAGGCAGAACTCTTCCTTGCAATTGGAAAACTCTAATCAGTACTGGTTTAAACCCACAAGGTGACGCATTAGACAAATGACTTGTTAACTCATTGAACCTATGAGCCACGCTGTGTAGGGCCACCCAAGATGAATGGGTCATGGTGAAAAGTTCTAACAAGATATGGCTCACTGGAGAAGGGAATGGCAAACCACTTCAGCATTCTTGCCTTGAGAACCCCATAAACAGATGGACAGTATGAAAAGGCAAAAATATATGACACTAAAAGATGAACTCCCTCGATCAGTATGTGCCCAATATGCTACTAGAGAAGAGTGAAGAAACAGCTCCAGAAGGAATGAGGAGCTTAGCCAGGGAAAACAACACCCAGTTGTGGATGTGTCTGGTGATGAAAGTAAGGTCCAATGCTATAAAGGACAGCATAGGAACCTGGAATGTTAGATCCATGAATAAAGATAAATTGGAAGTGCTCAAACATGGCAAGAAAATGGCAAGAGTGAACATCAACATTTTAGGCATCAGTAAATTAAAATGGACCAGAATGGGTGAATTTACTTCAGATTATCATTATATCTACTACATTATATCCCTTAGAAGAAATGGAGTAGCCTTCATAGTCAAAAAAAAAAAGAGTCTGAAGTGCAGTACTTGTGTGTAGTCTCAAAAATGACAGAAGGATCTCTGTTCATCTCCAAGGCAAACCATTTAATATAACAGTAATCCAACTCTATGCCCCAACCAATAAAGCTGAAGAAGCTGAAGTTGAAGCTCTGTAAGAGCTTCTAGAACTAATACCTAAAAAACATGTCCTTTTCTTCATAGGGGACTGGAATGCAAAAGTAAGAAGTCAAGAGATACCTGGAATAACAGGCAAATTTGGCCTTGGAGTACAAAATGAGGCAGGGGAAAGGCTAATAGAGTTTTGTGAAGAGAATGCACTGGTCATAGCAAACACCCTCTTCCAACAACACAAGAGAGCTCTAAACATGGACATCACCAGGTGGTCAATACCGAAATCGGATGATTATATTCTTTGAAGTTGAAGATGGGGAAGCTCTATACAGTCAGCAAAAACAAGACCAGGATCTTACTGTGGCTCAGATTCAGTTCAGTTCAGTTGCTCAGTCATGTATGACTGTTTTTGACCCCATGAACCACAGCACGAAAGGCCTCTCTATCCATCACCAACTCCCAGAGTTCAGTTAGACTCACGCCCATTGAGTCAGTGATGCCATCCAGCCATCTCATCTTCTGTCAGCCCCTTCTCCTCCTGCCCCCAATCCCTCCCAGCATCAGAGTCTTCTCCAATGAATCAACTCTTCGCATGAGGTGGACAAAGTACTGGAGTTTCAGCTTTAGGATCATTCCTTCCAAAGAACACCCAGGGCTGATCTCCTTCAGAATGGACTGGCTGGATCTCCTTGTAGTCCAAGGGACTCTCAGGAGTCTTCTCCAACACCACAGTTCAAAAGCATCAATTCTTCAGCACTCAGCTTTCTTCACAGTCCAACTCTCACACCCATACATGACCACTGTAAAAACCATAGCCTTGACTAAATGAAACTTTGTTGGCAAAGTAATGTCTCTGCTTTTCAATATGCTATCTAGGTTGCTCATAACTTTTCTTCAAAGGAGTGTCTTTTAATTTCATGGCTGCAATCACCATCTGCAGTGATTTTGGAGCCCCCCAAAATAGTCTGACACTTTTTCCACTGTTTCCCCATCTATTTGCCATGAAAAGATGGGACTGGATGCCATGATCTTCGTTTTCTGAATGTTGAGCTTTAAGCCAACTTTTTCACTCTCCACTTTCACTTTCATCAAGAGGCTCTTTAGTTTCTCTTCACTTTTTGTCATAAGGGTGGTATCATCTGCAGATCTCTGGTTCCTCTGCCTTTTCTAAAACCAGCTTGAACATCTGGAAGTTCACGGTTCATGTATTTCTGAAGCCTGGCTTGGAGAATTTTTAGCATGTGAGATGAGTGCAATTGTGCAGTAGTTTGAGCATTATTTGGCATTGCCTTTCTTTGGGATTGAAATGAAAACTGACCTTTTCCAGTCCTGTGGCCACTGCTGAGTTTTCCAAATTTGCTGGCATATTGAGTGCATCACTTTCACAGCATCATCTTCCAAGATTTGAAATAGCTCAACTGGAATTCCATCACCTCAACTTGCTTTGGTCGTAGTGTCACCCAATATGCTACTGGAGATCAGTGGAGAAATAACTCCAGAAAGAGTGAAGGGAAGGAGCTGAAGCAAAAACTGGTGGCTCAGATTATGAATTCCTTATTGCCAAATTCAGACTTAAATTGAAGAAAGTAGGGAAAGCCACTAGGCCATTCAGGTATGACCTAAAGCAAATCCTTTACAATAATACAGTGAAAGTGACAAATAGAATCAAGGAATTAGATCTGATAGACAGAGTGCCAGAAGAACTATGCACAGAGATTCATAACAGGGTACAGGAGACAGTGATCAAAACCATCCCCAAGAAAAAGAAATGCAGAAAGGCAAAATGGTGTTCTGAGGAAACCTTACAAAGAACTGAGAAAAGAAGGGCAGCAAAAGGCAAAGGAAAAAGGGAAATATATATCCTACTGAAGGCAGAGATCCAAAGAATAGCAAGGAGAGATAAGAAAGCCTTCCTAAGTGAACAGTGCAAAGAAATAGATAAAAACAATAAAATAAGAAAGACTATAGATCTCTTCAAGAAAATTAGAGACACCTAAGGAACATTTCACGCAAAGATGGACATAATAAAGGACAGAAACAGTATGGACCTAACAGAAGCAGAAGATATTAAGAAGAGGTGGCAAGAATACACTGAATTGTACAAAAAAAGATCTTAATGACTCAGATAACTGTGATGGTGTGATCACTCACCTAGAGCCACGCATCTTGGAGTGCAAAGCTACATGGGCCTTAGGAAGCATCACTAGGAACAAATCTACTGGAAGTAATGGAATTCCAGCTGAGCTATTTCAAATCCTAAAAGATGATGCTGTGGAAGTGTTACACTCAATATGCCAGCAAGTTTGGAAAACTTAGCAGTGGCCACAGGATTGGAAAAGGTCAGTTTTCATTCCAGTCCCAAAGAAAGGCAATGTCAAAGAGTGTTCAAACTACCACATAATTGTACTCATTTCACACACTGGCAATGTGCTGCTCAAAACTAAAGAGCCTCTTGAAGAAAGTTAAAGAGGAGAGTGAAAAAGTTGGCTTAAAATTCAACATTGAGGGTTATCTGGTAAAGTAGTTAGCCTCTAATTAAAATAAATAAATTTAAATTTAAAAAATAAATAAATAAAATAAAATTCAACATTCAAAAAAATGAAGATCATGGCATCCAGTTCCATCACTTAATGGCAAATAGGTGGAGAAACAATGGAAACAGTGACAGATTTTTTTTTTTTCTTGGCCTCCAAAATCACTGTAGATGGTGACAGAGGCCATGCAATTAAAAAGACACTTGCTCCTTGGATGAAATGCTATGACAAACAAAGACAGCATATTAAAAAGCAGAGATGATACTTTGCCACCAAAAATCTGTATATTCAAAGCTATGGTTTTTCCACTAGTCATGTATGGATGTGAGAGTTCGACCATAAAGAAGGCTAAGCGCTGAAGAATTGTTGCTTTTGAACTGTGATGTTGGAGAAGAATCTTGAGAGTCCCTTGGACTGCAAGGAGATCAAACCAGTCAATCCTAAAGGAAATCAACCCTGAATATTCATTAGATGAACTGATGCTGAAGTTGAAACTCCAATTCTTTGGCCACCTGATGCAAAGAGCTGAGTCGTTGGAAAAGATCCTGATGCTGGGAAAGATTGAAGGCAGGAGGAGAAGGGAAAACAGAGGACCAAGTGGTTGGATGACATCACCAATTCAATGGACATAGCTTGAGCAAGCTCCCAGATATTGTGAAGAACAGGGATGCCTGGTGTGCTGTAGTCCTTGTGGTTTCAAGAAGTCAAACAGTACTGAGAGACTGAACAACAAGCAAGTCTGGACCCAGGGGCTCATATCATTTTATTAGTGCGTGGTCCTCTTGCATCTTTCTGCTTTGCTTGTTTTCTCTGGTAGCTTCTTTTTAACCTGATTCCCTCTGTCCTCCACTGTTTCCCAGAGTTTGCTCAGATTTGCTTCCATTGAGTTGGTGGTGCTATCCAACCATCTTGTCCTCTGCTGCCCGCTTCTTTTGCCTTCAGTCTTTCCCAGCATCAGGCTCTTTTCAATGAGTCGGCCCTTTGCTTCTCTAAGCTCTGTCCCTAAACAAAACACTCAGCCCTCCTGCTGGGACTTCAGGTTCTCTTCCACTGCTTTTCCTGGTATACACACATTGTGCCACTAAGGTCGACTAACACACCTCCAGTGCCCTCTGTGAGATTCTCCATTTCTTTACATGACCATCATTCAGGGAAAGTCACTCACTCCATCAGTACCATTTAACATTGTTTGCTTTTGTGTGTGAGAGAGCATTCGAGCAGCAAGGGACACCTACCAGGGTCATCAGAATTCGCTGATGCATTTTGTCAAGTACCAGGGAGTCTCCATAATAAAAGAGAAGCAGGCTGAGACATTTTGAGTGGCTCAATTCATCATGGAACTAACAGGACATATGAGGTGGGCTGATGGAAAAATACCAAGGGGATCAGGGAGAAATCTATTGCTAAAAAGTGCCCAACAGAGCTTCTTTTTTTATGTTTACTTCACAAGGTTAGGACTTGAAAATGAATCTGTTTTTCAGGAGCTCATGCGACAATTCTATCTTGAATCTCAAGGAAAGTTGCAGTCTCTGCTCTCCCTGCTGCTTGTCAGCTGTGTGGTAGGGAAACAGAGCCATCCTTGATTGGATCAGGGACTTCTCCACCTACTCATGTCAAAGGGACTAAAAAGTATTGCCTATTATAACTATTAAGTTGTCCATGGTTGGTGCTCAGTATAGTCTATAGTGAAGGATTTGGTTCCTGGATGTCCTAGTTAACTTTAGTGCCTGTCCTTGGGCTGCACCTAAATCTTACTTGTCATTTCGTCAAGTGGCATTATTTTATCACAATATGAATGAAGGGAGAGAGCATATTAGGTCAGTGTAGGATGCCTTAATCTTACTGGAAAAGGGAATCATTGTGTATGATTTATTCATAATAAGGTCAGGAATGCCATTTTCACGATAAAGAACACCCAGCTATGAGAGCATGATTCATGCATTGTCAGTTGGACCAGTTGGCTCTGCCAGATGCCCCCATCCCTTATACCTACAGAAAGAAGATTAATTCCTAAAAGTCTCAGAGTAGTGTGTTTCTTGATTTCTTCTGTAGCTCAATTTAGGATCTTCATTAAGTAGCACTATCAGAAAGATCATGCGCCATTTTTCAGAGGACACATTATTCCTAAACAAGATTTTGTGCACAATGGCCTCACATTTAAATATCACTTTAGATTTCTACCATAATTCAACATTTAATCTTGTCTTTCTATTGTCTATGGATTACATTCCAAATTTTTGGATTGTCAAATTAAAATTTTCAGCATTCTTCCCCAACCTGGTATTTCCACCACAGCTAAAATCACATGTTGTCCATTTCAAAACTATACTATATCCACTGATGCCATAATGATGTTATAAACGTTTTCATTCAGTGTGAAATTACCTTCTCTTACTTGGGATATTCTATATCTAGTCAGATATCCAATATGCAAAGATTTATGAGAAATCTTTATAAATTCAGCAAATGTTAATCCCACCATCCCTTGTGCCTCTTAAGAAAAAGGGCCTATTTTTATTTTATTAGAATTGTTAGTCATATTTTGCTACCAAATTTAGCTTTTGCCACTGCTTCACATAATTGGTTTGTAATAAATTTGTGCCTCCCTCTTGACATTTTTTCCTTTATTGCTTCCTTTCTTCTTTCATTCTTTTTGCCTCTTTATTTAATATATGTGTACTTATACTATTTATAAGGGGCGGCAGCCAGGAGGAGCAACCACACCTCCAAGGAGCAGTGGCTGCGTTGGCCTGAGGAGGACCACAGGCCTAGGGGAGCTATTCCACATTCAAGGTCAGAAGGGGCGGCAGTGAGAAGATATCCCTCGTCCAAGGTAAGAGAAACCCAAGTAAGACGGTAGGTGTTGCAAGTGGGCATAAGAGAGCAGACACACTGAAACCATACTCACAGAAAACTAGTCAATCTAATCACACTAGGACCACAGCTTTGTCTAACTCAATGAAACTAGGCCATGCCCATGGGGCCACCCAAGATGGGTGGGTCATGGTGGAGAGGTCTGACAGAATGTGGTCCACTGGAGAAGGGAATGGCAAACCACTTAAGTATTCTTGCCTTGAGAACCCCATGAAAAGTGAAAAGGCAAAATGATAGGATACTGAAAGAGGAACTCCCCAGGTCAGTAGGTGCCCAATATGCTACTGGAGATCAGTGGAGAAATAACTCCAGAAAGAATGAAGGGATGGAGCCAAAGCAAAAACAATACCCAGCTGTGGATGTGACTGGTGATAGAAGCAAGGTCCAATGCTATAAAGAGCAATATTGCATACGAACCTGTAATTTCAGGTCCATGATTCAAGGCAAATTGGAAGTGGTCAAACAGGAGATGGCAAGAGTGAACGTCGACATTCTAGGAATCAGCTAACTAAAAATGTATTGGAATGGGTGAATTTAACTCAGATGACCATTATATCTACCACTGCAGGCAGGAATCCCTCAGAAGAAATGGAGTAGCCATCATAGTCAACAAAAGAGTTCGAAATGCAGTACTTGGATGCAATCTCAAAAATGACAGAATGATCTCTGTTCGTTTCCAAGGCAAACCATTCAATATCACAGTAATCCAAGTCTATGCCCCAACCAGTAATGCTGAAGAAGCTGAAGTTGAATGGTTCTATGAAGACCTACAAGACCTTTTAGAACTAACACCCAAAAAAGATGTCCTTTTCATTATAGGGGACTGGAATGCAAAAGTAGGAAGTCAAGAAACACCTGGAGTAACAGGCAAATTTGGCCTTGAAGTATAGAATGAAGCAGGGCAAAGACTAATAGAGTTTTGCCAAGAAAATGCACTGGTCATAGCAAACACCCTCTTCTAACAACATAAGAGAAGACTCTACACATGGACATCACCGGATGGTCAACACCAAAATCAGATTGACGATATTCTTGCAGCCAAAGATGGAAAGCTCTATACAGTCAACAAAAACAAGACCAGGAGCTGACTGTGGATCAGATCATGAACTCCTTATTGCCAAATTTAGACTTAAATTGAAGAAAGTAGAGAAAACCACTAGACCATTCAGGTATGACCTAAATCAAATCCCTTATGATTATACAGTGGAAGTGAGAAATAGAATTAAAGGACTGTATCTGATAGATAGAATGCCTGATGAATTATGGAATGAGGTTCATGACATTGTATAGGAGACAGGAATCAAGACCATCCCCATGGAAAAGAAATGCAAAAAAGCAAAATGGCTGTCTGAGGAGGCCTCTACAAATAGCTGTGAAAAGAAGAGAAGCGAAAAGCAAAGGAAAAAAGGAAAGATATAAACATCTGAATGCAGAGTTCCAAAGAATAGCAAGAAGAGATAAGAAAGCCTTCCTCAGCAATCAATGCAAAGAAAGGGAGGAGAACAACAGAATGGGAAAGACTAGAGATCTCTTCAAAAAAATTAGAGATACCAAGGGAACATTTCGTGCAAAGATGGGCTCGACAAAGGACAGAAATGGTATGGACCTAACAGAAGCAGAAGATATTAAGAAGAGGTGGAAAGAACACAGAAGAACTGTACAAAACAAGATCTTCATGACCAAGATAATCACGATGGTGTGATCACTCACCTAGAGCCAGACATCCTGGAATGTGAAGTCAAGTGGGCCTTAGGAAGCATCACTATGAACAAAGCTAGTGGAGGTGATGGAATTCCAGTTGAGCTATTTCAAATCCTGAAAGATGATGCTGTGAAAGTGCTGCACTCAATATGCCAACAAATTTGGAAAACTCAGCAGTGGCCACAGGACTGGAAAAGGTCAGTTTTCATTCCAATCCCAAAGAAAGGCAATACCAAAGAATGCTCAAACTACCACACAGTTGCACTCATCTCACACGCTAGTAAAGTAATGCTCAAAATTCTCCAAGCCAGGCTTCAGCAATATGAGAACTGTGAACTTCCAGACGTTCAAGCTGGTTTCAGAAAAGGCAGAGGAACCAGAGATCAAATTGCCAACATGCACTGGATCATGGAAAAAGCAAGAGAGTTCCAGAAAAACACCTATTCCTGCTTTATTGACTATGCCAAAGCCTTTTACTGTGTGGATCACAATAAATGTGGAAAATTCTTGAAAAGATGGGAATACCAGACCACCTGACCTGCCTCTTGGGAAACCTATATGGAGGTCACGAAGCAACAGTTTGAACCAGACATGTAACAACAGACTGGTTCCAAATAGAAAAAGAAGTACATCAAGACTGTATACTGTCACCCTGCTTATTTAACTTCTATGCAGAGTACATCATGAGAAACGCTGGGCTGGAAGAAACACAAGCTGGAATCAAGATTGCTGGGAAAAATCTCAATAATCTCAGATATGCAGATGACACCACCCTTATGGCAGAAAGTGAAGAGGAACTAAAGAGTCTCTTCATGAGAGTTAAAGAGGAGAGTGAAAAAGTTGGGTTAAAGCTCAACATTCAGAAAACGAAAATCATGGCAACTGGTATCATCATTTCATGGGAATTAGATGGAAAAGAGTGGAAACAGCGTCAGACTTTATTTTGGGGGGCTCGAAAATCACTGCAGATGGTGACTGCAGCCATGAAATTTAAAAGATGCTTACTCCTTGGAAGGAAAGTTATGACCAACCTAGATAACATATTCAAAAGCAGAGACATTACTTTGCCAACAAAGATCTGTCTAGTCAAGGCTATGGTTTTTCCAGTGGTCATGTATAGGATGTGAGAGTTGGACTGTGGAGAAAGTTGAGCGCCAAAGAATTGATGCTTTTGAGCTGTGGTGTTGGAGAAGACTCTTGAGAGTCCCTTGGACTGCAAGGAGATCCAACCAGTCCATTCTAAAGGAGCTCAGCCCTGGGTATTCTTTGGAAGGAATGGTGCTAAAGCTGAAACTCCAGTTCTTTGGCCACCTCATGCGAAGTGTTGACTCACTGGAAATGACTCTGATGCTGGGAGAGATTGGGGGCAGGAAGAGAAGGGGACGACAGAGGATGAGATGGCTGGATGGCATCACAGACTCGATGGACATGAGTTTGAGTGATCTCCGGGAATTGGTGATGGACAGTGAGGCTTGGCGTGCTGTAATTCATGGGGTCACAAAGAGTCAGACACGAATGAGCGACTGAACTGAACTGAACTGTATTTATTAACTTAAAATAAAACTGGGGACGGAGGAGGGAGGAGGGTTCAGGATGGGGAACACATGTATACATGTGGCAGATTCATGTTGAAATATAGCAAAACCAATACAATATTGTAAAGTTAAAAAAATAAAATTAAAAAAATGAATGTATTCCCTCTGCTCGTAGCCAGCATGTGCAGCTGAGAATTCAACATACTTTTCACAGTGCAGAGAGCCTGCTAACTTGCATATTGCTCTTAAACTTCTGTTTTCTCCCTGTGGTTTCTGTCTGTACTGTCTCCGCCTGTGGTATCACATGTTCACCCATATTGAATAGATCTCTTGGTTTGGGCTGAAGGTGGAAACTTGTGGGGATATTTAATGTGACAGAATTCACAGGACTGATTGTCTAGAATCATGCATGCTGGTAACTAAGTCATTCTTTCATGTCCGACTCTGTGCGACCCCATGGATTGCAGCCCACCAGACTCACCTGTCCTTCACTCTCTCCCAGAGTTTACTCAAATTCATGTCCATTGAACTGGTGATGCCATCCAACCATCTCATCCTCTGTCCAACCTTTTCCTCCTGCCCTCAATCTTTCCCAGCATCAGGGTCTTTTCCAATGAATCAGTTCTTCGCATCAGGTGGCCTATGTATTGGGGTTTCAGCTTCAGCATCAGTCCTTCTAATGAATATTCAGGGTTGATCTCCTTTAGGATTGACTGGTTTGCTCTCCTTGCTGCCCAAGGGACTCTCGAGAGTCTTCTCTAGCACCACAGTTCGAAAACATCAGTTCTTCGGTGCTCAGCTTTCTTTATAGTCCAACTCTCACATTCATACATGACTACTGGAAATAGCATAGCTTTGACTATATGGACCTTTGTCAACAAAGTGATGTCTCTTCTTTTTAATACTCTGTCTAGGTTTGTCTAGGTAACTAAGTTATTGATATTCAGTTTGAACACCTGTAAGTAAAAATGTTGGATTTGGGTTTTTTCAGTTTTAGGTTTCCACACCCCCAACCCCACCTGGAATTTAGTACCTGTATGCAATTTTTCATGAAACTTTTTGACAGAAACTTTCAGAGAACTTTATAAGCTCCTTTAAAAATCTTTGTGGTGTGTGATATTGCAGGTATTATGTCTAGAATTATTATTGTCATTATTGTTCTCTTTAATTGAGTGTTTTTGATATGTCAGGCATACATTACTTTATTTAGTACCCTCCTCAGAAAATCCCTTAAGAAATGTACTGTTGTCCTTATTTTACAACTGACATTAAAACTAAACAAAAAAACAAAAAAGCTCTGAAACTTGGAGGAAGCTTGCCCAAGTTCCCATCACTAGGAAATTATTAAATCTTTGTTAGGTTTGGGTCTATGTGTTTCAGGACGGCCCTGGTGACTTAGCAGTAAAGAATCTCGCTGCAATTCAGGAACCACAATACACGTGGGTTCAATCCCCAGGTCAGGAGGATCCCTTGGAGGAGGGCATGGCAATCCACTCCAGTTTTCTTGCCTGGAGAATTCCATGGTCAGAGGAGCCTGGTGTAGGCTACAGTCCATAGGGTCACAAAGAGTCGGACATAGCTGAAGCATCTTAGCACGGCGTGGCACGGCATGTGATTCAAAGATCACATTCTCCTCTGCCAGCTCTGTTCCCCTCTACATGCAGAGTAAGAGCAAGCAACAACTGGGCCTTTTCAGGATTCTTTACAAGGTCCAGAAATATAAGGACAAGTTTTCCTTTCTTTATCACTCCTATCCCAATCAATATATTCCCACTATGTTCTTTAAAACCACACCTCTATATCTTACCTTATCCAATGATAGTCTCAAAAACCTGATAATATTGTTTCCAATATTTATAGTTTCAAAGTATTTCCCATATATATGTTTCAATCTTAAATCTTTTTCACTAATAAACTACTGGGTGTGACCTTAATTTCTGTGCTACAAATATGTATATATGTATTCTGAATATACCATATATTTACCCTGATGCTGGATTTTAAAAATATGAATACATTTAGTCACAGTAATCCATAAATTAAAAGCCAAAATTCAGATTGACATTGTACTGATATTGTCAACCTCTGAACAGACAGTGGAACAAGACCCACAAACATTTTTTTGCCTTGCACTGAACCTTTGAAAGTGGAGATCGGTCATACTTAGTCCTTTAGTTGCATTGTTTTACAAAAAAAAAAAAAAAAATGGAGCTGGTCATTTCCTTAGCGGCACCACTCAAAGATGAGGAAAGCAAATAGTTCCACAAACAACTGTACAGGAATCTTAAATTAATCTCCGGAGACTGTGGAACCAGAGGGAAAACTGTTGGGAAGACTGCATATATTGCTTGCCTATGTTTATTTAATGTACATCCAAATATTTTTCTTGTGACCTTGACTTATATATTTGAAAATCCAATAAAATTTGGAAGCTTCTCTTTGTTTTGAGGAATGAAATTCAGAAGTATATTTTTAGTGGCCTTCATTCTATATTATCACCGTGAGGAACATGGTAAAGGAGCAGAACCTACGTGTCAGAATCAAGCACTCATATACATACACTGAATGCCAGTGGAAACCACCTATTAAAAGCCCTGCTCTTGAGTAATTTGTCAAACAACTATGGATGCATATATGTGTGTACAATTTATTAGTTGTGTGCAAACTAAATAGTAAGTGCTTTAGAGACATCATCTCCCACAAGCCCTAACAGGTTAGTATTATCTCCACGTGGTGGCTAACTAAATGATTGATTCAAAATGTACAATCTTTGAACATATAATCAGGAAATATGTTTGTATGTATGCAGTGTGTTAGGCAGAGTGGATGATAAAAACAAAATTTGTGGAATCATTGGCAAAATAAGTGTTATATGAAATATCAGTAAATAACACAAAGTATACTATTTTATCCCCAGCAGTAAAAGAGTTTCTAGGCAAAGGGGATTCTTTTAGGGGAGGGCTAGTGGAAATAGTATAAGGGAACAACTTTTCCAATGGCGACAACAGCACAAGCAAAGACATTCAGGTGGAGAACTGTAATAACAACATTGTGAGTTCAATGATTTGTATTATTTATCATACTAACACTAGGAAGGAGGGGCTAATATTAAGGGAAGGATGGATAATCTGGGAGAATTCTTCAGAAAGCAATGTTTTATGGACTGTTTGTCTCTTTGGAACTTTCCCTTCCCCTCCCTGTGATTCTGCTGTGGCTGCTGACCAAGGGACATTCCACATTTCTTTCCTAGGAAGAGTTTGCACCAGCTCAGCCAATAGCATCCGTTTTGAAGACTGAAGTGAATGGACAGCCTCTGTGGTCATCAGCATCAAGGGCCACCTAGCAGTGCAGCTGCTGGAAGTCAGGGGACGACTACCCCAGGACAGGATCCACCTAAGTCAGAAGCCAAGCAGCAGCCACAGCGCCAAGAACCGGACAGAATTGTGATGATGTAAAGGAGTCACCAAACACAGCCTTCCCCACAGGTATAATTTCAGCTCCTTTCTTTATCTTTACATGAAGGAGAATTTCATAGCTCTAACCACAGGGACAGAGAGACTTTGGGATCTCTAAACAAACAAAGAACATTAATATTTACTATAAAACATTCACAATGCGTGTTGTTCTACTTTGTCTTATTTAGACATATTAAAGTGTATCAGAAGCTGGGTAAAAAGGCATTTTTCAATCACCAAACATCATTTATTTAACTTGTGCTGCTGGTTTATTATTTCTTTCATGGGAGTAATTTCACATTCTGCTGTTTTCAAGAGAGCACTACCTCCCCTTTCTCCACCCCTCTCATCACTTCCATCCCTTTACCAGTAAGTTTATATGACTGTTGTTCTTTTTTCCCTTCACTTCCTCATCACTTTCCATCTCAGAAAGAGGATCTAACTCCAAACAGGGTGAGTGTGCTTGGTCACTCAGTTGTGTCTGACTCTTTGTGATCCCCATGGAACTTGCCTGCCAAGTCCCTCTGCTCATGAAATTTTCCAGGCAGGAATGGAGTGGGTTGCCATTTCCTACTCCAGGAGATCTTCCCAACCCACGGATCAAACCCAAGTTGCCTATGTCTTCTGCATTGGCAGACAGATTATTTATCACTAGCATTGCCTGGGAAAATGATAAGAAACCTAGAAAATTATCTTCTAAAGGGGTTGAGTTATTTTTATTTACCCCCAAATGACATTTTTTATTCCTGACCCACACCAAAACAAAAAGGGGTGACTTGCCTACCTTCACACCTTAAACATAAGTAAGCTTTAGTCATTATATGTGGTTTCTTATGGGCATGACTTATGCTAATAAAATTTGAAGTAACAGGTAGCCTACAGATAAATTTGAGTTTATAAAGAGGATGAACCTTTATTTGTTCCCAATGGATCTTGTGCTCTGGTAGGCAGTGATTAAGCTTCTCATGATTCATAGAAACATAAATAAGTTTTCTAGTAACAGATTGCAGTTACGTTCAGATTAAGCTTGTAATAACTATGTAGGCTTTGTTGACAATAAGCTGTTTCAGACATCATAGGTGAGGAGGTATGTTGAGACTTCCAGCTCAATAGCTAGTTCTGTCTCAAGTGTCCTCAAATGTATACATGCAACTGATGAAGCCTATCACAGCTATTATAAAGCACAAAATAGATCTCCAAGAAAGGCTTCGGATTCAACATGAATTCCTCTTATGTAAAATAAAATTTTCAGTCACTAAACTTAAGAAACACTGATGTCTAAGCAAGAGGGGATGAGCTGGGTTTGCACCTAGAAGGAGTTAAGCTAGGCGATAGTAAAATTGTCTGACCAGGTAGATGGAAAGACTTCAGAATGGAGGCCAAAAAGTAGTAATGGAAGCTACATCTCTCCAGGTCTGGACTGGACAGATTCTTGTGGTTAAAAAAAAAAACAAGTCCCACAATGTCCTCACAAGATAACTTCTCATTACAAAACTAAATGTTAAGGCATGTGTTTGAGAAAAAGGCATAAGAAGAAATAGATTTGTCCCTCCTCTTTCTGCCTCTAATTCATAGCATAGAGAAGAAAGAGAGGAGAGAATGAGGCAGGTGGTGGGAAGAATGAGTGAATGAACATGGAAACATGATAAGAAGCAAGGAATAGGGAAGCATGGAAGAAAGCTTAAGGCATATGTGTCAGTCATTTAGTGACCTGCAGGACAGGTGTAATTAGGTTGAAATGACAATCAGTGGTATTCAGAGAATAAGAATAGGAAAGTTACTACAGTGGCGACTTTCAGCATGGGAGCTGGAATGCATGAAAACCAGAAAAGGGATGTTGCTGCAAAGTCAGTCATCCTAGTTTTTTCTTGGTATCAGACCATGACTTAGACCTGGAGGGTTTCTTGTTAATTGCATGAGTCCTTGGTTCTTTTTGTAATCTTTTGGTAGTAGCACCTTTCCCTTCCTTTCTCTTCCTCCCTCTCCCTCTAATCTATTTTCTGTTTCTCTAAATTAGTGCATTAAATACTCTGATCATGAGACAACCACATGGTTGGTTCAAATGCCCCAGTTTGATACATGTTAATTATAGCTGAAAATAATGAAGGGAGGAAAGATGTGAAGTAAATGATGTAGATTCAGAGAGTGAAGAGATAAACCAGAGTGGGATATTCTGCATTAAAATGTATAAATATCATAAATACTGCAGCTTTACTAAGTCTGTGAATCTTGCTGAGACTCAGTTTTCTCATCTTTTAAATTTGAGTAAACACATATATTTTGTGATTGTGATGGAGAGTGAAATACAGAAGTGCTTGACATGGTTCTTGCCACTGAATGTTAAAATATTTCATAAAGATGAGGTAGACAATCCAAGATTAAATTCTTGATACTGAGGAGGAACAAGAGACAGCATAGGCTTCTAGAAAGAGCTTTGGCTTAGGACATAGTTATTCCAACCCTTTGATGTACCAGCACTTTGCATTAGATATGCCATTTTGGTTTCTGAGCTTCAGTTTGTATATCTGCAAATGGAAATGATCTACTTTGTGGCTTTATAAAAAGGATTATTTATAATGCCCAGGAAAGAACAACTCAGTCTTAGAGAGGGATAATTTATGTGAAGAGGATATGGAAAGAGTATGTGTCCTTTTTATGCTGCCTCTTGAATTAGGCTATGGAGATCAAATTAATAATGAGTAGTTCAGGTAAAGATAATCAATCCCTGAATAGAAGATCCAGAAATTGCTTTGACATATTACTTAAGGCTTGAGGAACACCTCTCATTAGCAATGGAATTAGTGTCTAAATGTTGGAAATGGTGGGAAAAAACAGGGTAAACCGGTGAGTATGTTGACAACTACCAGCATGATTATCCTGTTAAAAAAGGCAAAGAAATATAAGAACAAAGCTATCAAATAATCACCTTAACAAGCAGTGTTTGCCCCTGTCAAATTCCTTCTGACTTGTCTTCCTGACTAAACATGCAGCCAGATTTCCAGGAGTTTTCAGATCCCAGAAAATTAACTTCTGCGAACCCAGGACATGGCTATTTACCTTCTCCATATTCCACATTACTACTTCTTCTTGATTCTTTCTCTCTCTCTCCTTCTCACTTTCCTCTTTGCAGAGCCCTTTTGTCTTCTATGAAAGCCATATGATTGAAAAAGATAGCCCCCCTCAACTCTGAAATGTGCATATAGTAATTCTACACAAAAGCAACAACTCACTCTGTCCAAATCATCCCCGGGTCTGCATTCAGAACACCTATTAGAGAGAAGGCAATGTTTGCTCAACCCATATCAAAGGCCAATGGGTGGTTCAATCTACTGTTCCAGAAGTTCAGGGTCAAGGAAAACAGTATGAGTTAGTACAGAACATAAATAAGCAAGTCTTGCCTAAAGAGATAGGACCAGTTTCCCATGCTACCAAGAGCACTTAGTGAGAGACTGTTTTTCTCACTCATTGACTCTGTTCATATGAAGTGATGGGAGGTGGACATATGGAAGAGAAGGAATGCTCAACTGGACCAAGTCAGAAGGGAGAAATTCGATGTAGTTTTCCCCTGCCAGCCGATCAGAATAATAGAGCAAACCAGACTTTTCCACCACCCTTGTCATGTTTCAGTTTCCCATCAGAATGTATTTATTGCTTAGTTTAAGCTAAGAATTTTCTTGGAGAGTCAGAGTGAGAGAAGTTTATCCTGACTTCCTGTTCAAATAAAGGAGCATAGCTAGAGTGAATGCACCAAATCCCATTAATATAAAAGCATTAGTCCAGTAATTATCTGTATTGATGGTTAATCAACTTTCCTGTTAAGTGAAAGAATAAATTTCATGGTATTTTACCACTCATTAAGGATACTGCCAGATGACAGTCTCTACATTTTCCCTTCTCTACACCCTAAGTTGCAGAGATAAATTCTACTGTCATTTTTATGGAAGCCTCTATATGAATCTGAAACTTTTATTATGTTAGCATTTGCATTGACAAATTTCCAAAACTAGGTAATTTTAAGGTCTTGTAAATCACCACACTTGTAAATCATCATCATCACCACATTAATGAAGAGTGATAGGAGAATGAGTTGATCAGAAGCTATAGGGGTATCAGACAGTCTTTGTCCTCTTTCTGAGTATCTTAGCCAGCCCCTACTCTTTCTTCCAGCTCAACTATCTGAGCAGCAGTTCAGAATAATTTAAGCATAGGCTTGGAAAATTGGTTATATCCAATTGGTTAAACCAATTGGAATATTGGTTTAATAATAGATTAATAATGCTCTTTAAAATATGTGTTGTAAAGAATTCTGTGTTGTTTCTATATTGGCATTAAATTACTTGGAATATGATTGACAATTGATTCGTAGTTATGCTCAACCTGATCTCTCTTTCTCTCTCTCTGTCCACGAACTACTGTATGAAGTAGGTACTATTATCTTTACAGACCAGGCATCTGAGGGAGTAGTGAAATTGGGAATCTAGGCCAGGAAGTCTGATTTAGTACTCTTAACCCCTGTGCTATATAGGCTCCAGATTGGAGGGAATTAATGCTGATGGTGGTGCTAGTGGTAAAGAACCCGCCTGCCAATGCAGGAGACAATAAGAACCGGGGTTCGATTCCTGGGTTGGGAAGATCCTCTGGAGGAGGGCACGGCAACCCACTTCAGTATTCTTGCCTGGAGAATCCCCAGGGGCAGAGGAGCCTGGTGGGCTACAGTCCATAGGTTTACAAAGAGTCGGACATGACTGAAGTGATTTAACATGCACAGCATGCATGAGACACGGATGCGGGACAGTCAGGTAGAGACTTTTGTGAGCTCCGTTATGTGCTCCTTCACACCCACCAGCCTCACTGCTAACTTAATTCAGATCCCTCCTTGTCTCTTTGACTTCCACAGTAACCCTAGGGGATAGTTGTAATTACTCTTAAATATGCACCTTTAGGATGGTTATGGTTTGAAAACACTCAGGACAGTGACCACTATAACCCTAAATAAGGAGAGCTCCAAGTATATTTTGCTCTTTAGTTAAGATATTGGCATTTGGAGATGGGTTCCATAGAATCATAAATGCAGATATATTTGCAAGTCCCTGTTACATCTCAGCAATGGTATATTTCAATGAAGAAAAGTTAAAGGAACAAGTTAAAAAGAATTCTGGTTGCTGTGTTTATGTATATTTATTGTCAAATAGTATCAAATCCACTTTGTTGAAGGTAAATATTTTGTGAACTCATTTGTGTTTATAATTCTTATCTGTCAGTTATTTATGCTTTATTCTGAAAGGCAACAAATTCATAAAAATTATAGTATTAGCAAAAAGTTCCATCAACCTCTTTTCATTATTCTATGTAATTTGTGTCTAGAGAATTTGTTTCAGGTTGATTTATTTTTATCAAACCTTTGCTTGGAAACATCTCTTTTCTGCTTATGACCAGCACAAATAAATCTTATTCTCCTCTTTCCCAATCCATTTCCTAGGCAACACACACAGATGGTCAATAGTTCACAAAAGTAGGCAACAGACCATGTAAATAGCCTTGAAATTATTACCAGTGCATCTTGGTAATAAAGCCAAAATTCTGCATAAAAGCTGATTGCATGTGCGCACCTCCATATCATTTCCCCTGGGAAAGGCAACAACCAGTCTTCCCAGTACTGTGTGATTTCAGCCTATTATTAGCATGACTGCGTCTCCACATCAGAGAAATATCAGAGAGCATCAGAGAAAGAAGCCTCAATTGGCAGGAAAGGGGTTCATTTCTGTAAATTTTTTTTTTCAGAATCAGAAAGATTTATCTATGAGAAATTAGAGGAAAGGGGGTCTGTCAATGTGCCAAGTGGAAATCCAGAACTGTGCCCACCTACCAGCTAGAAGAGAGGGAACACTCTATGATGTAGTAGAATGAGCAAGGGCTATTACGTATACAGAGCCAGAATCAATCCTGTATGGATCATTCACCATCTGTGAGACCCTCAAGTAGGTTTCTTCGTATTTTAAAGATTATTTCTTCATCTGTGAAGCAGAGATAATGATAGTCCAGATTGTTGTGCTGATTGAATGAGATAATGTCCACAGTCCTCTGGCTAAATGTCTGAATCAGCATAGTTGTTCGGCAAAAGCCAGTTCACTGCTGTCCAGTAGCTCCCAGCAGAAACTAAGAATTAATTTGAGTCCCAAATCCATCATTTCAGCAAAGGCCTTTGGTTAATTGCCAAATGAACCATTCTATAGGAGAAATATGGCTTCTCTTTTGTTGAATACTAGGCCTTCCCTCGGAGAAGGCAATGGCACCCCACTCCAGTACTCTTGCCTGGAAAATCCCATGGATGGAGGAGCCTGGTAGGCTGCAGTTCATGGGGTCGCTAAGAGTCGGACACGACTGAGCAACTTCACTTTCACTTTTCACTTTCATGCACTGGAGAAGGAAATGGCAACCTACTCCAGTGTTCTTGCCTGGAGAATCCCAGGGACAGGGGAGCCTGGTAGGCTACCTACCGTCTATGGGGTCACACAGAGTCGGACACGACTGAAGTGACTTAGCATAGCATAGCAGGCCTTCCCTGGTGGCTCAGAGGTTAAAGCATCCTCCTGCAATGTGGGAGACCTGGCTTCGATCCTTGGGTCAGGAAGATCCCCTGGAGTAGAAAATGGCAACCCACTCCAGTATTCTTGCCTGGGAAATCCCATGGACACAGGAGCCTTGTGGCCTACAGTCCACAGGGTCGCAAAGAGTGGACACGACTGAGTGACTTCACTTTCACTTTCAGTGATATCAAGGCTGGTATTTCTCCTTCTTTTCATATGTACAAGTATGTGTGTGTGTTGGGTGCTTGAGTAGGTTTGTCCAATAATTTCAAGGTCATTCTTCCTTCGATCCATTTAGCTCTCTCTAATTATTTACCTTGCCCTTTCTGCATAATTTTACCCTCTGCTCCCCTCCAATGTACACTTGAGAAATCATCACTTTTCCATACTCCGTTCATTCAGTTTGGGTAAATAGTATATCCTGGTTCTAGGGGTAAGCATATAATTCAGTCTCTTGCCAGTTAATGCTTGTGTTGATCTTTTTATTATAGCAAATTCAAGAAGACCATCTTTTCCTTCAGAGATGGTGGTTCAGAATCTAACATAACAAAGAATTTTTCCCCAGAATGTGTCCAACACTGGGATAAGGACAGGAGAACAGATTTTGTTGGCATGATTTGAGCCCTTAGATCCAGCTATATATGGAGAATGTATACGCACAGGATGCTAAAGGGTGAGAGACTTCTTTTCCAGACTGAGTTCAGGGAGCCAAAGATGTCTTCCCTGAGAGAAGTGTGTGTCCAGGGTTAGCCATGAAAAGAAAGTAGGTAATGTGAGTCTCGAAAAAAAAGTGCAAGTGCAGCACTGCATTAATATGGAAGAGAGAGGTCTTGGCAATGGGAAGCAATTAAGAAAGACTGGAGATGATGGGGCAAGTATATGGTGAAACATTTTTGTCATTGGCTTTTTCATATTTTTCTTTTTAATTCATCTCCCCTTAACAGCAAAAGTGAATGATGAAAAAGGTTTTCAACAATTAGTGGAAATATTTGAGACTACATGTTTCTAAGGAAGGAACACTGAATTATTTGGATGATAAAACAGTCAACAGTTCAAAGAAATGGGTAGAACCAAATATCAATGGGGAAACAAATGAAAATACTATTTACTACCAGCAAAGTGGTTCTAAATTCCTAGCAGAGACAGAGAGGACTATTTTCTTCATATATATCTGTGCTTAAAGTGGTTTCTCATGCATTATGTAAAATACTCTCCTATGCCTTCTCTGTTCCTTCTTTTAATCTATTCCTTTCTACCTCTTCTGGAAGAGTCCAGCAAATTCTCCCCATATAAGCCCAGCCTGCAGTTTACATTGTCTTCCATAGCTATTATTTTGCCACTATATGTACTGAAGTTCAATAAATATGTGTTGAATGAGTGAAAACATTAATATTAAATGGATGCATTGAATAATTTGTTCACTTATTCAGTAATTAACTATTGATCCCAGATTATTGGAAATTGAGGATTTGGAAGTAAAATCTTCATTCCTTGACCTCAAGGAGCTCACATATTTGTTTACCAGTGGAGAGTTTCCTGAGAGCAGGATTTGTTCCTTCTAAATATTTCCCAAGATGATATATTTACAGCATGAATACACTTTAATTGACTTATCCTATTTTGTGCATTATGAAAAAGGAGTCGAGTAATTTTCATTACTAGAGAGATAGAGTCGCTCTGAAAGTGGGGTAAAGCTGTGTGTTTGGTGAGTTCCATATATCCGCTATGAAAGAGTCAAGAGTGTTGTCGGGCTCCAGACGCCCTGGCTTGTTGAAAGCTGAGCACTTTGTATTTTCATACCACAGACCTGGGGAAACTCTCAGAACTGAAATCCTGAGGTGGGGTTAGGGTTTACAAGTGAGAGGGTGCCTGGGATTGAGTTATATCATCTATAGTGTGAGCAAATATTGATATCCTTCTAAGGTTAATTGTCCCTTTTGGCTGCAATGAAGAATGATGTAAAATCTGGGAAGAGGGAAGGAGTCTTGCTTTCAGTTAAATAAATTTTTAATGCTAAAGTTCTAAATTATCCCAGTGTTAATAGATTTGTTTGAGTCATAATTCATAAGTCAGACTTTATCAACTTTGAATATTTTAACCAGATATGAGCTACAATTATGTATTCATTGTTACATTATAAGATACTTGAACATTAGAATTTTTCTGTTTATGGTGGAATTTTTTGATGTTCTATTTTTTGATAAAGAATATGTAGCACAAAGTACAAGGCAGATGAAGGAATTTTAGTCTTTCTTATCAACTTTTGACTGGGAAAAGTTCCCTCATTTCTCTGTACCTGTCACCTCATCTAAAAAATGGAGATACTATTCCTGGTTGATTGAGCTGAAAGTTTATTCAGGATTCTGTGAGGACACTATCGTGATCACTCCCTGCTCTCAACCTGCTTCTGAATCATTCTTTTCTTTGTATGTTGAATCCTGAGACAGTCCTTCACATGGTATTTTCTCCCTAGATTGTACAGTTATTGAGGCTAAAGATAAGGCCTTATTTGCTATAGTCAAACACAGCATAGGTACTAGGGAAAGAAGAGAGAGAAGGAGGAAAAATAATATTTATTCATTTATTCATTTAGTAAATATATACAGGAGAAAGTATCATATGAATCCAGGTATTAGTAGTGCTTACACCAGTAAGACAATGTGGTTTCAACCTCAGCTGTCCTTGTGCTCCTCTCCTGGGAGAGCAGTTTATGGGTATTATATCCACTTTATCATCTCACAAAACTCTTAAAGACCTAAAGCAGGGGAGCATATCTAAACATCTATTGAATAGGTTGGGGAAAGGGAAGATCGAGCTGGAAATAAAATGACTAACATAAACTTTTCCTAGTGCATTTCTCTGAGTACTAGTTTTCTCCAGCAAATGTGAGCAGGATTCCTTGATGTCTGCAAAAGAGCATTCCCTCTTAGTTCAGTCTTCCTTTTGTTCTCTAGAACAAGGGTTTTATATAACACATATATTTTATATATTAGCAAGAAAATATTTATAAACATAGAGTGCAGTTGAAAGAATATATGTTTTGGAAAGAGTAGATTCTGAGTTCTACCACCACATCTCTAACAGTGATAATCTAGGCGTTAGGAAAAGTTACTTAATGTCTCTGAACCTCACATTTCTCCTCTTCAATATGATACAACAATATATACCTCATGGTGAGTCTTGAAATAATGACTGCTGTTGGTCTGATCTATATGTAAGATAAGGGATAAGAAATAAAAACTCTAAAATATTTAACATTCTAAGATGCCAAGATTCAGAAATCAAATTTGAATGAAATTCACTATTTAACCAAAATTAGTCTGTTCTGTCATAAACCTGGGAGAAGGAAACGGCAACCCACTCCAGTATTCTTGCCTGGAAAATCCCAGGTACAGAGGAGCCTGATAGGCTGTCATCTATGGGGGCGCACAGAGTCGGACATGACTGCAGGGACTTAGTATAGAGTTAGTAGTAGTAGAGTCATAAACCTAAATATAAATATATGTCTTTATTTAGTTCTTTGTTGGTGGGAGATAACTGTACTCACTTTAGAATCAAAGTCAAGACCTGACAAACTCCCCAGCAAGAGTCCAGTCTTGATAGCCACCTTTGGTCCAGGAGCACCTGCTGCTTCCCCCTGGATCACACATTTCTGATGGAAGTGTTCTCTATGGATAGACGACAGGATGTCTCAGGTCATACCCCAAGTCAGGGAGCTGTTTCTAGAGTTAGCATGTTATGTCCAGAGATTCTGTAATCACTCAGCATCCTCTCTTCACAGATTTAATTTCCTTCCAAATGACCTAATGTTGCAGATAAATGCTTCCTGTGGTATGGGAATTTATAATAGGCAGTAATTAATTACAGGTTAAGAAAATAAAATAGGAAATAAGGTAGTGGTTTTAAAGTTCTAAACAGAATTAAGGGTTGAATCTAAACAAATTGGCTTCCTGATGAAGCGTTCCTCCAGGGGCTCTGCACAACTTTCTATTTTAATGAGTATTTGCCAAGACTAGAGGCTTTTCTAGGCTACTGCCACCCAGTTACCATGAAAAAAAAAAAAAAAAAAAAAGGCTGAAGAGTCTAAACTCTGTAACAGATCCAAGATTGCTGGATTCAAAAGGATATTATACCAAAAAATTACACTACAGTCTGGGATAATTAATTTTTTCTTTCTCCAAGTTGCTGCCCAAGGGATCTTATTAGAATGTTATGATTGTGTAGAGTTGAGACTTGGAGTGGATGGGATTTGCTCTGTCAAAAGTCTTTAAATTACAACTGAGGCTTCCTCATCTTCAAATCTGTTCTACTATAGCCCACTCAGCCAGGGAATTAAGAAACTTCATGTTTTTATCAATTATGGAGTGACTTCTGTTTTGATTATTGATATCGTAGGTGACCCTTTGATATTCTGAATCATTGAATTAGCCATTCACAGATGGTCTTCTCTTTTAAGTGTTCATTATAAAGAACCTGCCAAACAGCAGGAGATGTGGGTTTGATTCCTATGTTGACAAGATCCCCTGGAGAAGGAAATAACCACCCACTACTGGGCTGTATTTCTGGCCTGGGAAATCCAAAGGACAGAGGAATCTGATGGGCTAACAGTCCATGGGGTTGCAAAAGAGTCAGACACGACTTAGCGACTAAAAAACAACATATATTTCTACTTAAAATAGGACATGCACATGCAAGACACTACCTTGCACTGTATGCTTTTTAAATAATTGGATAAAGTAGTTCTAATATCACCAGTGGCTGCTGTGATAAGTGAAGATTTCCCAAAAGTGGCAGTTGCTGCTGCTGCTGCTGCCAGGTCGCTTCAGTCGTGTCCGACTCTGTGCAACCCCATAGATGGCAGCCCACCAGGCTCCCCCATCCCTGGGATTCTCCAGGCAAGAACACTTTAACCAATATTAAAATAAATAGAACTTTAATTAGTGTCAAAAAATTATGTGGTTATGGTAAATAAAACCTTTATTAATGCAGAAGAGAACATTCATGGAATAGTAATATCCTAATATTCTATTAAATATTTTGAAAGAGAAAAATGTTTGGTGGTATAACATTTTTGGTTTCCCTGGTGTCTCAGTCTGTAAAGAATCCACCTGCAATGCAGGAGACCTGGGTTTGATCCCTGAATTGGTAAGATCCCCTGGAGAAGGAAATGGAAACCCATTCCAGTATTCTTGCCTGGGAAATCCCATGGACAGAGGAGCCTGCCAGGCTATAGTGCATGGCATCGCAACAGTTGAACGTGACTTTAGCAACTAAACCACTTAAACTACATAATACATTTACATTTCTACAGGTAGGAGCTGGTGTCTGATTCTACGTGCCTTGAATATATCCTGACCTTGGTGACTTGCTTATAGCAAATACAGTGTGGCAAAATGATGCCTCACAACTTCTTTCAAGGCTAGATCATAAAAACATGCTAAAAGGCTTTGCCTAGCTTTCTCTTTTAGAACCCAAACTACTATGTAGGAAATCTGTCTGCTCTGAAGTTGCTATGCTGGGGAGATCACATGGATAAACTACTAGAAAAAGATGAAAATGCCCGAGGAGATCCAGCTGATTCATCCCCCAGGTCTGGGTCTTCCCAGTTCATGTACCAGACTTGTGGAAAAAGATGTTTTTGAGGCAGGTTCAGCCCCAGCTGATGCCTGTCTTTAACTGCAAAGATGCCAAGGAAGGATTGCCTAGCTTAGTTCAGACAGCACCAAGAGCTATGCGAGGCAATGGTGTTAAAGTCTTGATCTTACCTCTAAGTTTGGTGTATATTATTGCATGGCAATAAATAACTAAAACAGGAGAATAGTGACAGGAGCAGTGTGGCTGGAGAATATATATATATATAGTCATGCTGGGGGTAAAAGTAAAATAAAGCTGAAAAGTATGGTTAGACCAGACTAAGGGAACCTTGAATGTTGGGCTAAAGAGTTCAACATCTTCTCTTTAACAAAAATAAAATACTTGACATCTTCAGACGATAATTATGGTGGGATGGTACAGACAATCACTTGGAAAGAGGTGACCAAGTCTGGGCAAGATAATTATTGGAAAGCTCTAAGTAGCACCATGAAAGCCCTAAAAGAGAGAAGTGCTAGAAATGAAGATAAAGAGATTGACTCTAAATTCTTTATTAAAAAATCCCATTTTAACTTGTGGCAGATCAAATACTCCTGACTTATTCTTGTTTTATTATCCATATGGTGTCTTACACATGCTGAGCTTGTGGTAGTCCCACTACATATATTCATGGGCAAGAAAGTGATCATGGCTTAATAAAAATACTTTGGGATTGATAGAGGGGAAACTTGCTTCTTTTATTGGCTTCACAACTTACTGATCATGTAAAAATTAAATAAACTCCATGGGACTCATTTTCTTCTGTTGAAAATGCAATAATATTACATGCCTCAAAGGCTTGCTGCAAGCATCTAATCTTTTAAACCTCTCCTTGGCCAATTATATATTACCTCTGCTATGTTGTATAGGCAGACCCTTCTAAACTCAAGTCTCTAACCCCATCTGTCCCCCTAATTCTGAACAATATATACACCTGACATGGTCTAGCGATAATTCAGAATAGACATCAAAAATAAAATTAGCAATTTCCTTGATTCAAATCCTCCACTACCACACAGTCTAAAATATGTTCTTTCAAAGGGCCCATGGCTTAACTGAAAACTAAATTCCAGTGACAAAACCAGGCCCCAGTGAGAGACTATTAGAGGAAAATTGTTTGATTCGGGAAATTGTATGACACTACTTACATTTTTTTCTCATACCCAGCTATCTCTTCTAATCAAATTTAGATGTACACAAGTTACCTAGTGAAAGCAGTGACTGATTTTCTTTCCTTGGGCTCCAAAATCACTGTCAATGGTGACTACAGCCATGAAATTCAAAGATGCTTGTCACTTGGAAGGAAAGCTATGACAAAATTAGACACTGTATTAAAAAGCAGAATTGTCACTTTTCTGACAAAGGTCTGTATAGTCAAAGCTATGGCTTTTCCAGTTGTCATGTACGGATATGAGGGTTGGACTATAAAGAAGGGTGAGTGCTGAGGAATTGATACTTTTGAACTTTGGTGCTAGAGAAGACTCTTGGGAGTCCCTTGGGCTGAAGGGGATCAAACTAGTCAATCCTAAAGGAAATCAACCCTGAATATTCATTGAAAGGACAAATGCTGAAGCTGAAGCTCGAATACTTTGGCCAATTGATGCAAAGTTTCATTGGAAAAGCCCCTGATACTGGGAAAGATTGAAGGTGAAAGGAGAAGGGGATGGCAGAGGATGAGATAAGTAGATGGCATGACTGACACAATGGACATGAGTTTGAGCAAACTCCAAGAGGTAGTGGAGAGCAAAAGAGCCTGGTGTGCTATTGTCTAAAAGGTCACAAAGAGTCAGACACAACTTAGCAACTGAAAGACAAGTTACATCTTGTACTTTCAATTATTGTTTAAATATGAATGAATTAATGAATGGCAACAGTGATGTGCAGTGAAAACATGTGTAACTGATGGATTTAAAAGTCATATGCCCACATTAACATACTTTAGCTCACTTACAGCTAACTCAGCTGCAGTCCGAAGGAAACAATAAAATGTTAAATAAGATATGTAATTAGGACACCTGATGATGCCATAAACAGTGTAGGTATCTGTGATTATATACCCACTGCCTGTTGTCTCCAGAATATCTTGATTTTCTTTACTTAGAAAGCACAAAGTATCTATGGTGACTGTGGGGATTCTCTGAAATCATAGGATGAAAACTCAAATCATAGTCGACACATGGGATTCTGAACAATATTAATTTGGACTTCTGAATTTGAAGGAAATCAAGTGACACAGCTGAGTCTGTATTTTATAACCAAAGTGTTACAAAATGGATTATAAACAAACCAGAAGGAAATAAAGCTGTGATAATTTCCCCTTGCTGATGAAACTTGGAAAGGGATTCTAGACCAAGAATTTCTTTGTACCTCTGGAACTTACCAAGTTCTCTTTGTACCTCTGGACCTTACTCTGTGATACCTCTTGTCAAGGAAAACTCTAGGCTAGATTTCAAATCACTCTTAATTAAGATTACAGCTGAGATAAGAACTTGCCTTCTAGTCTGAATAATTGAACTTTTACTCAGTGTAGGCCTGATGCATCATTTTACATAATAAGGATGTGGAATAAATTGTAGCTCTTCATCCTAGAAGTTTCTTATAAGTCAGTGGGATGGAGAGCTTTGAAGAGTTTCTTCCGCTCATTTTCTTAGTGCTGTTTGTTTTTTTTTTCTTTCTTTCTTTCCTTTTTTTAGCAGCCTGAACTGATTTACATATTATATTTGGCAGGTTTGGAGGCAGCTGGGGCAGGGCCTAGGTTTACTGAGGATGACTGAAGAAGCTTAGGCTGATGAAAAAGCACAAGGCAAACTCTAATCTGCATAAAAGGAGGCCTGGTTGACACCACCCAATATGTCACCTGTTTTCTGGGCATCCAAACTGGCTTCTGTCTTTCGTTTCAGATGATCATCTACATGAAGGTTCAGCTGTCTCTGATTGCAAGGAGCAAGTCATGACTAGCTGGTGGTGCTAGTGGTAAAGAACCCATCTGCCAATGCAGCAGACATGAGAGACAGGTTTGATCACTGTTTTGGGATGATCTCCCAGAGGATGTCTTAGCAAGCTCCTTCAGTATTCTTGCCTGGAGAATCCCAAGGACAGAGGAGTCTGGTGGGCTATAATCCACAGGGTTGCAAAGAGTCAAACACCACTAAAGCGACTTAGCCCAGCATGCACAAGGTAATGCTACTTACTTCTGTACCCTAGATATAATAAAAGTGAAGTCATTACTCGTCTCAAAATCCTTAAGAAATCATTCTTTAGGAAATTCTTATAAGGATCCTGCTCCTGCTACTGCTGCTGTTGCTTCAGTCGTGTCCGACTCTGTGTGACCCCATAGATGGCAGCCCACCAGGATCCCCCGTCCCTGGGATTCTCCAGACAAGAACACTGGAGTGAGTTGCCATTTCCTTCTCCAAGGCATGAAAGTGAAAAGTCAAAGTGAAGTTGCTCAGTCGTGTCCGACTCTTAGCGACCCCACGGAGTGCAGCCCACCAGGCTCCTCCATCCACGGGATTTTCCAGGCAAGAGTACTGGAGTGGGGTGCCATTGCCTTCTCCGTATAAGGATCCTAGATCATAATAAAAATAAATTAATTTTTTCAGTAGTCAAAAAAGCTGATACTTATATAAACTAAACTCATTAACACAAAAATATTTCAATGCAATTAGAGGCAATGTTTACTAAATAGAGCTATTTAATAACTATATTTGAAATGTGTTATTCAACTAAAATGCTAAGCATAAGATATAGTCTCACTTACTCTCAATCCCAGAAATGCAAAAGATAATATTTCTAAAGCATAATGTTTCTTGAATACAATGAAGACAAAGCTAAGTAGATCAGTAACAAAGAAACTTCCTAGTAATCAGATCAGATCAGATCAGTCGCTCAGTCGTGTCCGACTCTTTGCGACCCCATGAACTGCAGCACGAAATGCCTCTCTGTCCATCACCAACTCCCAGAGTTCAGTCAGACTCACGCCCATTGAGTCAGTGATGCCATCCAGCCATCTCATCCTCTGTTGTCCCCTTCTCCTCCTGCCCCCAATCCCTCCCAGCATCAGAGTCTTATCCAATGAGTCAACTCTTCGCATGAGGTGGCCAAAATACTGGAGTTTCAGCTTTAGCATCATTCCCTCCAAAGAAATCTCAGGGCTGATCTCCTTCAGAATGGACTGGTTGGATCTCCTTGCAGTCCAAGGGACTCTCAAGAGTCTTCTCCAACACTACAGTTCAAAAGCATCAATTCTTCGGCACTCAGCCTTCTTCACAGTCCAGCTCTCACATCCATACTTGACCACAGGAAAGACCATAGCCTTGACTAGGCGAACCTTTGTTGGCAAAGTAATGTCTCTGCTTTTGAATATGCTATCTAAGGTTGGTCATAACTTTCCTTCCAAGGAGTAAGCGTCTTTTAATTTCATGGCTGCAGTCACCATCTGCAGTGATTTTGGAGCCCAGAAAATAAAGTCTGACACTGTTTCCACTGTTTCTCCATCTATTTCCCATGTAGTGATGGGACCAGATGCCATTATCTTCGTTTTCTGAATGTTGAGCTTTAAGCCAACCTTTTCACTCTCTACTTTCACTTTCATCAAGAGGCTCTTTAGTTCCTCTTCACTTTCTGCCATAAAGGTGGTGTCATCTGCATATCTGAGGTTATTGATAATTCTCCCAGCAATCTTGATTCCAACTTGTGTTTCTTCCAGTCCAGCATTTCTCATATGTACTCTGCATATAAGTTAAATAAACATGGTGACAATATACAGCCTTGACGTACTCCTTTTCCTATTTGGAACCAGTCTGTTGTTCCATGTCCAGTTCTAACTGTTGCTTCCTGACCTGCATACAGATTTCTCAAGAGGCAGATCAGGTGGTCTGGTATTCCCATCTCTTTCAGAATTTTCTACAGTTTATTGTGATCTACACAGTCAAAGGCTTTAGCATAGTCAATAAAGCAGAAATAGATGCTTTTCTGGAACTCTCTTGCTTTTTCCATGATCCAGCGGATGTTGGCAATTTGGTCTCTGGTTCCTCTGCCTTTTCTAAAACCAGCTTGAACATCAGGAAGTTCACAGTTCACATATTGCTGACGCCTGGCTTGGAGAATTTTGAGCATTACTTTACTAGAGTGTGAGGTGAGTGAATTGTGCGGTAGTTTGAGCATTCTTTGGCATTGCCTTTCTTTGGGATTGGGATGAAAACTGACCTTTTTCAATCTTGTGGCCACTGCTGAGTGTTCCAAATTTGCTGGCATATTGAGTGCAGCACTTTCACAGCATCATTTTTCAGGATTTGGAATAGCTCCACTGAAATTCCATCACCTCCACTAGCTTTGTTCATAGTGATGCTTTCTAAGGCCCACTTGACTTCACATTCCAGGATGTCTGGCTCTAGGTCAGTGATCACACCATCATGATTATCTGGATCGTGAAGGTCTTTTTTGTACAGTTCTTCTATTCTTGCCACCTGTTCTTAATATCTTCTGCTTCTGTTAGGTCCATACCATTTCTGTCCTTTATCCTAGTAATAGTAGAAATTAAAAGGGTAAGGGCTGATTCCAGTTTCAGTAACACCAGAGTACTTTGTATTATATTAAACTTCCTTAAATAAAAATTTAAAATTTTAGAAAAAAAGCATAAAAATACATTTGCATGTATTATAGAATGAGAAAGAGCAGGCAAAAATGTGAGATTAATTGAGCTTTGAATGAAGGAAAAAACATTGTGTGACATCTTTGTTTTATAGATTTTATCATTGGGAGGCACTGCACATTATTATGACATACTTCTGCTTTAGAAAACTATAGGATTATAGGTGTGATGTGGTACATGACAGAAACTGCAGCTGCCATAGTGACTGGAAATTGAGAGAATAACTTAAAAAGGAAAGAGCCACAGTTGGGGCAGCTCCAATATTTACATATGAACTAGTCTCAAATCCATAGCCAGCCCCTGAATTTCACATGTACAGGGAAAACTCCAGAAACTCAATAGAAAGCAATCATGGAAAAACTGAAAGTATTAAGTAGAAATCTTAGCTGCTCACTACAACAAGGGAGGGCTTCCCTGAAGGCTCAGATGGTAAAGAACCTCCTGCAATGAAGGAGACCCTGGTTGAACTCCTGGGTTGAGAATATCCCTGGAGAAGGGAATGGCTACCAACTCCAGTATTCTTGCCTGGAGAAATCCATGGATAGAGGAGCCTGGTGGGCTATAGTCTATGAGGTCACAAAGAGTCAGAAATGACTGAGGGACTTTCACTCAATCACTCACAACAGGGGAAGATGAATGAAGAGTTTGGAGTTTGAATCCTACAAATTAAACAGGTGTGGTAAGAACACTGAGGTTGTCATTGAAACATCAGAGAGGCTAAGCCTTATGAATAGAGGCTGGATCACAGGACTAAGAATTCACCATAAGACTAAGGGCAAATCTTAAGGAAAAAAAAAAAAACCTAACAAATATAAGCAATGCAAAATTTCAATGTGATGAACTAATAATTTGTTTGCTAAGATAAAATGAACACTTCAAAGGAAGACAGCAGAGGTTAGAGTCTACAGTGTACCATTTAAAATGCCCAATGTACCATCAAAGCTTTTTAAAAATGTGACAGAACTATTTTAGCTAGGAATGAGAGAAAAAGCAGTCAATATAAAAAGTGTCACTATGACATAGTTGCCAAATTAGCAGAAAAGAAGTGACCTCTAGGTGGAAAAGTCAACAGATTAATTCTTGTAAAGCAAAGTAAATGGGAATTCTAGGATCTCAGAGTGAAATATTTGAATTGGAAAAATGGACCAATTGTCTTAACAGTCAATTGCAACTGCAAAAGAAAATAGGGTCTGGGATACTGATCAGTAGAAATTACTCAATCTGAGAAGAGTGAAAAATAGATGAACAAAGACTCCCTGTGAGATGAGTACCAGTGACTTATCACGTATATAATAGAACCCCTAGAAGAAGAGGAGGGAATTGCTTACTGAGACTTACAATAATTATCATGCATTAAGACTGTGAAAAGAAGAGATGCGAAAAGCAAGGAGAAAGGAAAGATATAAGCATCTGAATGCAGAGTTCCAAAGAATAGCAAGAAGAGATAAGAAAGCCTTGCTCAGTGATCAATGCAAAGAAATAGAGGAAAACAACAGAATGGGAAAGACTAGGATCTCTTCAAGAAAATTAGAGATACTAAGGGAACATTTCATGCAAAGATGGGCTCGATAAAGGACAGAAATGGTATGGACCTAACAGAAGCAGGAAATTTTAAGAAGAGGTGGCAAGAATACACAGAAGAACTGCACGAAAAAAATCTTCACGACCCAAATAATCACGATGGTGTGATCACTCACCTAGAGCCAGACATCCTGGAATGTGAAGTCAAGTGGGTCTTAGAAACCATCACTAGGAACAAAGCTAGTGGAGGTGATGCCATTCCAGTTGAGCTCTTTCAAATCCTGAGATGATGCTGTGAAAGTGCTGCACTCGATATGTCAGCACATTTGGAAAACTCAGCAGTGGCCACAGGACTGGAAAAGATCAGTTTTCATTCCAATCCCAAAGAAGGCACTGCCAAAGAATGCTCAAACTACCGCACAATTGCATTCATCTCACATGCTAGTAAAGTAATGCTCAAAATTCTCCAAGCCAGGCATCAGCAAAACATGAACCATGAACTTCCTGATGTTCAAGCTGGTTTTAGAAAAGGCAGAGGTACCAGAGATCAAATTACCAACATGTGCTGGATCATGGAAAAAGCAAGAGAGTTCCAGAAAAGCATCTATTTCTGCTTTATTGACTATGCCAAATCCTTTGAGTGTGTGGATCACAATAAACTGTGGATAATTCTGAAAGAGATGAGAATACCAGACCACCTGACCTGCCTCTTGATAAACCTATATGCAGGTCAGGAAGCAACAGTTCAAACCAGACATGGAACAGACTGGTTCCAAATGGAAAAAGGAGTATGTCAAGGCTGCATATTGTTACCCTGCTTATGTAACTTAAATGCAGAATACATCATGAGAAACTCTGGGCTGGAAGAAGCACAAGCTGGAATCAAGATTGCCAGGAGAAATACCAATAACCTCAGATATGCAGATGACACCACCCTTATGGCAGAAAGTGAAGAGGAACTAAAAAGCCTCTTGATGAAAGTCAAAGTGGAGAGTGAAAAAGTTGGCTTAAAGCTCAACATTCAGAAAACGAAGATCATTGCATCTTGTCCCATCACTTCATGGCAAATAGATGGGGAAACAGTGGAAACAGTGTCAGACTTAATTTTGGGGGCTCCAAAAATCACTGTAGATGATGATTGCAGCCATGAAATTAAAAGATGCTTACTTCTTGGAAGGAAAGTTATGACCAACCTAGATAGCATATTCAAAAGCAGAGACATTACTTTGCCAACAAAGGTTTGCCTAGTTAAGGCTATGGTCTTTCCAGTAGTCATGTATGGATGTGAGAGTTGGACTGTGAAGAAGGCTGAGCACCAAAGAATAGATGCTTTTGAACTGTGGTGTTGGAGAAGACTCTTGAGAGTCCCTTGGAGGGCTACGAGATCCACCAGTCCATTCTAAAGGAGATCCGTCCTTGGTGTTCTTTGGAAGGACTCATGCTAAAGCTGAAACTCCAGTACTTATGGCCACTTCATGCGAAGAGTTGACTCACTGGAAAAGACCCTGATGCTGGGAGGGATTGGGGGCAGGAGGAGAAGGGGACGGCAGAGCATGACATGATTGCATGGCATCCCCGACTCAATGGACATCAGTTTGAGTGAACTCCGGGAGTTGGTGATGGACAGGGAGGCATGGCGTGCTGCAATTCATGGGGTCACAAAGAGTTGGACATGACTGAATGACTGAACTGAACTGAACTGAAGCACTTACCATGTTGTAGGCATTATACTAAAGCCCTTTAGTATAGAATGCCACTTTTATTTCTATCAACTCCATGTTTTAGGTATTAGCACACCAGAGTTCTATAAATGTGTAAAATGAGACTCAGAGAATTTAGTTGACTTTCCCAGGTTCCTACAGTGACAGAGAAATCTAAATGCCACACACAGTTTGAGTCTGACCAACCCCCATGCTTGTGCATCTGCCACATATTACCTTCCGTTAAGGTAAGTTTTGTGAATTATTTCAAGTATTCTAAATCTACTGCCAGTGCCGTTTTAATGGAGATATTATTATTCATCCTCTCCTGACAAATTAAGAAGAAAGTGTTCCAGGTATCATCTTGTCATAGCAAGATTTTTTCAGATTGGGAAAAAAAAAGTGTAATGTTTGAGAGCCAGTTCTTATGAGCTTACAAGAGCCAATTATACATATCTTTTTCCAGGTCCATGTTTAGTGGCATCAGGCTGGTAGCTTGAAATTGGCATGGTACAACATTTACACTGTTCTACCATTGGCAAATATTATAAACTGGAGCTTTATTTCCACTCCCATACTAATTCCTCTCCCTCTCTACAGAGCCAGCTATAAACATTTGCCAGCGTACTACTGGCATTTAACAATATACCTCTGAGTCCTATCCTAATGACTTGAAATAAAATCTATTTTTCCATAAACATACACTCACACACACACACACACATCAAAGATAACATGTATCTTCATGTGCCATAAACATCAAGAGGCAAATATTATCAATTTAGATTTCTCCCTATATGTGGGTGCCACTTTCTTCTCTGTATTGACCCCATTTCAAACAAACTCTTACTTTGTGATGAAAGATGGCTAGAGAATATCCAAAAGAAACATGCAAACATCCCTCTCTTGCTCATTCCAAATACATCCTAAGATTAGTTTTATCAGTTCTAAGTTTGTTCCCTATCTGTGCATCTAATTTTGTGGCTAAGGGAGAGGCTTAATCCTAAATCACATGCCTCTCTCTGGAGCTGGATGTGGGGTCAGCCCCTCCCAGGGCATGGCACTTGAGATAATAGAAACTACAGTTCCTCCAAGGGAAATGACATTTTTACCAAAGGGGGATTCTAAGTTGCATGGCTGAAATAATAATAGACATTCACTGCAGAACACAGCACATACATGAATATTCTATCTTAAACCATGTGTGGAATAGGAATCAGTATTATTCCTAGGCCAAGGCATGACAGAAGGCTGATAATACCGCTCTAAGATTATGGAGACTTTGACCACTCTACAACACGTGAGTATTTTATGCCCACTGGAAGGCTCTCTCACACAATATCTTTCTTGCCACAGAAGTGTTTGAATAGGATCTCAACCAAATTAATTAAGAATCTGCCTGCAGTGCAGGAAACCTGGTTTTCCATACCTGGGTTGGGAAGATCCCCTGGAGAAAGGGAAGGCTACCCACTCCAGTATTCTTGCCTGGAGAATTCCATGGACTGTATAGTCCATGGGGTCACAAAGAGTCAGACGTGACTGAGTGACTTTCACTCTCTTTTTCCTTTCAACCAAATTTCTTAGCAACCCAGTCTTGTCCACATCTTGCCTTCATGCAGTCTGGCCACCTAGCACAGTCCCAGAACAGTGTGGATGAATAACACTAACCTGGTTAAAGGATGGGGGAAAAAAAAAAAAGGAAGTGCAAAAACTTTATTTTTCTAATGTTACAAGAGTATAAGAAAGAACATGAGTTTAATCTTCTATGGGTTTTTCAACCACGATCTGGGATTTAGCATAAGAAATATTAAATGCAATCTGAAACCTTGAAACAGAATGTGAATCTATGTTTTAGTCTTATTTAAAATGAATGAGGCTGCCAGTTCCCATTTCAGCAACAATATTTTATAAAGCTCTGCTTTGTAGATTGATCCTGCTGCACACATGGATTAACAGAGAGGTACTGCTCAAGTTTCCAAAGCAGAGGAGTGGTCCTTTGAGACGCAGCTAAAGAATCAAGAAGAGGCAGGTAAATCTCTGGCTATCAACTTATTTTTCCCTTTTTCACATCCGCTTGCTTTTTCAATAGAGCCACATTGCTCTCACAAATGCTTCCTCTGCCTTGGATATGTTTACTATCTCCTTTTGCCCAAAATGAAGCTGGTCCACATAATTCCAGACCAGGGTCGAGGTGAGGACAAGAGACGCTGTTGGTCAAATGTGTGGTCAGATTTCACTACTATAAAAAGACGCGTGTGTTCTCTGTGTTGGATCAAAAGACCACCTTTTCTTGAAAAACAATGCTGTTTGAAATCATTGCATCTCAGATCCTGTGATTGTGACTTTTGGAAGCACTTATACAAATGTGTATGTTCTTCATCTTCAATTGTTGTTTTTGTCACGAAGACGTGTCCAGCTCTTTTGAAACCCCATGGCCTGTAGCCCACCAGTTTCCTCTGTCCATGGGATTTCCCAGGCTAAAATACTAGAGTGGGTTGCCATTTCCTTCTCATGGGGATCTTCCCAACCCAGAAATGGAACCCACATCTCCTGCGTGGCAGGCAGATTCTTTTTCCCTGAGCCAAATACATCCTTTCAGCTCTCCATTAATCTAAACTTTATTACAACTTCAGATTTATTCATACCATTCCTTTTCCCACGGCAATATCGCTTTCTCTTTCATTCATCCAATCTACATCCTGATCACATTTTAAGACCTGCCTCATATCATATCCCCTCCTTCTGAGACCTTAGCTTCTATGATAGCTGATGACTGATACCCTATAGGATTTGTTTTTCCAGTGCTCAGTTGTGTCTGAATTCTTTGCAATCCCATGAACTATAGCCCACCAGGCTCCTCTATCCATGGGATTTCCCAGGCAAGAATATTGGGGTAGGTTGCCATTTCCTCCTTCAGGGGAACTTCCTGACCATCAGTGTGATTCATCATGAATTTTTTTCTTGTGTATTTTTTGTGCTTTTTTGTTTTAGTTTTTACATTTTTAGAGCCAAGGCCACCTCCACACTCCTAAAGAGCTGGCCCTACAATTTTGTATTCCTCGTTATAATAGCATTTGTTGCTGTAGTGACCCCAATTACTTCCTTATACATTATCACATTTCTCTAACTACTGATTTCTTAATTCTCAAATTTGATGTATTTCAGTATTATCCAGGGGGATCGAAAAAGAGAAAATGACACATTCCTGAGATTTACTCCTGAGATTTCAGTTCAGAAGATCTTGGACAGATTCAGGTACTGTGCTTTCCTTTTTATAAAATTAACCAAAATTATTCTGAGGCTTATGACTCAAGACTGAACTCTGAAAATATGTTTATATGAAACTTTTAATTTATTCTTTCCAGTGTATTCCTGAGTCATTAGTAAATTGTTGTCCTAAAAAAAAGAGAGAGAGAGAGAGAGAACATCCTGCTATCTACACAGCCATACAACCCCCAAAATTTTAAGCATTAAAAAGACCTAAGCCTGAAAATAGAAGAGATTTATCTTCTGAATGTGAAGTTTAAAGACACCTCTCTGCCTCTGGGCCTGTAGATGCTGAGTGACCCAAATTTCTCTCACAACTGAATTGTGCTGATGGAAGGGTTCACAGAGAAGAGTCATATACTTGGATGGCCAATCAGTTGCACAACAGTATCAGAATTTTCAAAGAATATTAGCTGGAATCCCAGGCTATCATTTGCTTAAGAAATCGTATAATATGATTATGAATCAGATTGGATACTTATCACCATTTAGAAACACAAATCAGGGTGGAGAGTGGGGTCATCTCACAGGTATAGGTTTCTTCATATTTATTTACCTTATAAGAAGCACTGGGGGTCAAGTAGGAAGTTGAAATGTTTCAGTGGCTCATCCAGTGCCCACTAACAGCTCCAATGAGATTTTCATTTGTGAAGCTCCAGAAAGTATGGACCAGGGAGGCTCAAAAGAATGGTAGCAGAATGGTTACAATATCAGTGGGCCATGCTGATTCCAAGAGACATGAGTCCTGACGTCCAGTCTCTATAAATTAATGATAGCTATCTTTGTTAGACCCTTTGCTAAAAATTTTTCTTCATTTTCTCATTTGAGTTTCCCAACACAATTACCATGGTCCATTTTGCAGCTGAAGAAACCATGTTACAGAAGATTAAATGATTTGCCTAATAGTGTAGAACTTGTAAGTGGTAAAATGGGGCTGTAAAGCACGCAAGCTGACTCAGAGACTACACCAAATTACTAAAATATTGTGTAACTGCTTCACATTTTAGAGATCTCAGATAACTTAATCTATATACACCTATTATATACCGGGTACCTATGTGCTATATTTTATATATATGCTGTATTATATATGGGTACCTATATTCTGAGTACTGCATAGGACTAACCTATATTTCAAGTAAAACAAATCATGCAAGAGAGGCAAGGTAAAGTTAAATGCCTACAGTGCCCTGACACGTAATATGGAGGATATAATTCCAGTTCAAAGGTGAGAAGCATTTACCTCCAACCCATTATGTGGAAATGCTGATCTAAAATTGCGAGATCTCTTAATGTTGTTTTCTGTAAAAGTATGTGAAATATTGGAATTTTAAATATTAACTAAAAAAAACTGATAAATTTAAAAAAAATTTCGCTAGAATGCTAGCCTGACTTCTATGCATTATACAAATGTAGCCTTATTCATAGAAGTAGGCTTTGTACTAGAAGAGAGGAGGAAATCTCTTAGCCAACCAGGATCTCTGGGGTCTTGTCCCTATAATAGATCTGAGTGTGAGATATCTTCAACGTATATTTTCTTAACATTTTCAATTCCAGACCATTCTAAATCTTCATATTCTATAGAATATGAGAAATCATAACCTTGATCTTGAACAACTTACTTTATTGATATGATTAAGGATATGGAAATCACATAAATAAAATTGATAAAATTGATCTGAAAATTCTTTTGCAAAAGCTCACAGAAAGAACATACTCCTACCTGTTAGAAGCAATTGGAAATAAAATATCAAAAACAATTAAACCTTCTCAGGCATAATTATAAGAGACCTGTAAGAATAAGGTCACTAAAACTCTACCAGTAGAAATATATTTGAGAAAATTGCTTAAAAAGAAGCTAGTATTCTAGGTAAAGGATTTTGTCAGAATGCATAGCCATTTGGGAGAGGAGACTCGGGAAGTTAAGTGTTTTCAAATAGCTATAGGTTGTTTTAATGGAGAGAAGATTCAAATTTTTCCTTGATAGATCTAAGGATTAGAGTTAGTATTGATTCAAAGTCATCTTTTGCTTCTCAAAAGTATCACATGTAGATAAGCCTGTGCCAAGAAATAGTGAGTTCCTTGTCACTAAAAATATATAAAGCAAAGCTAAAGGAACAAACACTGGGACTGCTGAAGGCAGTTGAGCATTAAAAGGTGGGGTGAATATAGTGCTGGTTTACAAACCTGACTGCTCATCAGAATCAACAAGATCTTGAAATATGGAATTATAAGACAGTCTGATTCACTAGGTCTAGCGGGAGCCTAGAACTTGTGTTTAGGATAAGCAATGGCTTCCCTGGTGGCTCAGATGGTAAGGAATCTGCCTGCAATGCAGAAAACTCAGGTTTGATCCCTGGGTTGGGAAGATCCCCTGGAGAAAGGAATGGCCACCCACTCCAGTATTCTTGCCTGGAGAATCTCATGGACAGAGGAGCCTGGTGGGCTACAGTTTATGAGGTCACAAAGAGTCAGACACAACTGAGCAGCGCAACACAGCACGGTACAGTGATGGAGTAGGAAAATGACTACATATGCTGCCAAATGCATGTTGCATTGTATTTAGGAAGAAAGGTGCCCCTGGAATTAGGGATTCTGGAGTAGCAGAAAGGAGGTGACTCCAGGAAGATAGTAACACTTATGGTAGCTTTGTGAGCCATGGCTCATGTAAAGTCTTCTGCTTCACCCAGAACAGTCATGATTACCTGTCTCCCAACCCACCCTAGAGCACTCAGAGCCTCCCATAGCCTATGAATGAAATTAATTCAAAGGACAAAAGTAATGAAGAAAGAAGCTGCAAAGAAGAATCTTTGGGGGGAAAAAGATTTTCCAAATGCAATGATATTTATCTGATTAATCCCTTGGCTGCTTGCCTATATCTTCACTAAGAGGCACACAGAATTTTCTGAAAAGGAGCTGATTGAGCAGGAACGTGGTGAATATATAAAGCATACTCAATAACAAACACAGTCATGGTGACTAGTTTCAGAGGAGGGGCAGTGCTCATGGCATTACAAATTTCCATTTCTGATGCCTCCTCAGCAGCAGAAAGCCAACAAGGGCACCTTATGATGATCAGATGGCTCTGTGAAACTCTTTAGTTTCATTTTCCCTCCAGGAGAGGACAATGGAAATAAGAAAGACTCTTTTTTTCAGTCTAAAGCAGAACAAATTTTGCTAAATTAAAAATAATTCTGGATAAGTAAAGGTCAGTCAGATCTTACGGCTCTTTATTCATTAACAACAAAAACCAACATCCAGTATTGTTGCTTCAAGCTCTTTTTTTTTTTTTTTTGGTTTTTTAAATCAAATAGAGGTTCTGGCAGATGCCATCAGCAAGGCTCATGTTACATTACCAGAATCATAAATGGTCAGCTTTGAGTGCATTCTCACTCATGTCTGACTATTTGCAGTGCCACGAACTGTAGCCTACTAGGCTCCTCTGTCCATGAAATTTTCCTAGGCAAGAATACTGAAATATTCTTTACTCTAAGGGAATCTTCCTGACCCAGGGATCAAACCTGCATCTCCTCCATTGGCAAACAGGTTCTTTACCACTGAGCCACCTGGAAAGCCAGCCAAGAAAAAAAAGCCTATTTTATATATGTATGTATGTACAATTTTATATATGTATGTGACCAACCTAGACAGCATATGAAAAAGCAGAGACATTACTTTGTCAACAAAGGTCTGTCTAGTCAAGGCTATGGTTTTTCCAGTAGTCATGTATGGATATGAGAGTTGGACTATAAAGCAAGGTGAGCGCCGAAGAATTGATGCTTTTGAACTGTGGTGTTGGAGCAGACTCTTGAGAGTCCCTTGGACTGCAAGGAGATTCAACCAGTTCATCCTAAAGGAGATCAGTCCCGGGTGTTCATTGGAAGGACTGATGTTGAAGCTGAAACTCCAATACTTTGGCCACCTGATGCGAAAAGCTGACTCATTTGAAAAGACCCTGGTGGTGGGAAAGATTGAGAGCAGGAGGAGAAGGGAGACGACAGAGGGTGAGATGGGTGAAGGGCATTACCGACTCAATGGACATGGGTTTGGGCAGACTCCAGGAGTTGGTGATGGACAGGGAAGCCTGGTGTGCTGTGGTTCTTGGGGTTGCAGAGTCGGACTCGACTGAGTGACTGAACTGAACTGATGTATGTGTGTGTGTGTGTATATATATGTATATATATATAGGCTTCCCTGGTATCTCAGACAGTAAAGAATCTGCCTGCAATGTGAGAGACTCAGGTTCGATCCCTGAGTTGGGAAGATGCTCTGGAAAAGGGGAGTGGCAACCCATGGCAGTACTCTTGCCTGGAGAATTCACATGGACAGAGGAGCGTGTCAGGCTACAGTCCATGGGGTCACAAAGAGTTAGACTCAGATGCAACTGAATGACTTACACACACACACACACACACACACACATATACACGGTCACATAATAATACTATAACTATATATATATAAACGCACATAATAGCATATCATAGGGCTTCCCAGGTGGTACTAGTGGTAAAGAATCCGCCTGTTAATGCAGGAGATGTAAGAGACATGCATTTGATCCCTGGGTCAGGAAGAGCCCTAGAGAAGGGAATGGTAACCCATGCCAGTACTCTTGCCTGGAGAATTCCATGGTCAGAGGCACCCGGTGGGCTACAGTCCTTGGGATCACAAAGAGTTGGACATGAATGAAATGACAGCTTGAACACACACACATATACTCATATAATAGCATTATAAGTATATTTCAATGTTTTGAATAATACTTTTACACTAGAGATTGACCTTTCTGGAAATAGCAATTGGACAATTGTACAATATAATTTTGCTTACCCAGATTCGATGTTCTTCAGAAATAAGACTGCAACAACAAAGGAAATCAGAAGGCCTCTGACACATGGTAACAGTTCTCTTTATGAACTGGACCATGTTGACATAATCTTTGAAGTGCAGAGTATCTGAGAGATATCAAGAGAAACTTATCTTCAGATCTTGTTAATGAATGTAGTCTGGATGGTATAGAAAAAGACTAGATAGAAAACCAAGTTGGAAGCCTTTTATAATGAGACAGTAAAAGTGTTGTTGAAAAATTAACTGAGGCATAGTAAAAATTTTAAGATTTTATTTGAGCAAAAATCTATTTGGATTGAACAGTCCCAAATCAGAAGAGGTTGGAGGTGCTCCATTGACAGGAGCTAGGGGAGAGACTCTATGCTCCTTAGAAAAGAGACAGAAGCAAATCAAGGAAATTATTTGATTGGTGGTAGCTTAAGTAGTTACTTTATTTGAGAAAACCTAGTTGGCTGTGATTGGTTGTCCATAGATTTTCATTTCTTCACCTTGAGGTATTACAGACAGGTTTTGGTTTACTTATGTAAGGAAATTGCTGCCTAAAAAATTCAAGCAAACTCAGTCTGATGGTTTCCTTGTTTAAATAATATAACGTGTATAGCAGTAGATATTTGAAACTTGCTTCAGATAAGATTTGTGTCATTTACCATGTCATGTAAATAGCATGTGCTCAATTAATGTTTGTTAAACTGATTTGAATTTGGAATGTGAGTAGACATAGAAGTTAGAAATGATTACCACATATAGTGCCTGCATCAGGGGTAGACAGACTACCTCCCAGAGGTAGCTGCCTGTTTTTGTAAATAACATTTCTATGGAACACAGGCATGCCCCTTTGTTTACATATGGTCTATTGCTGCTTTTGTGCTACAGGTGCAGAGTTTGAGTAGTCATAGCAGAGACCATATGACCTTCAGGTCTACAACTCTAAAATAGTTACCCTATTGGATTTCATGGGATGTTTGCTGACATCTGTTCTGCATATTTGTAATGGTGATGGTAAGAAACACAAGAACCGGTTTCAAAGTGCGTGAAAGGTAATGAGTTTAATTGGATTAGTTGGCTCTGCAAATAACTGCTTTTGCTGCAAGTAAGAAAAAAATATAAAAGAGATCATAACAAATATATGTTGCCAGTGTTATATCAACAGATGATCTTTATATTTAAGAAATATGACATTTTATATTTTTAACATACTGGACTCTTTAGTAAAGTGTGATCTGCAATGTGGTCTGGAAATACAATATAAATAATATCCAGACATTAGGAAGAAAATGAATAATCATTATTATCATTTTTTCCCACAGCTCAATACTGTTTTATGAAGAATAAAAAAGAGATCTATCAGAATTATGTATTAGTCAGCGTGCTATCAGGAATTAAAACTCCACTACTTATTTCAACAGTGTGAAATTCTTACTAAAGGAGATCAGTCCTGGGTGTTTATTGGAAGGACTGATTTTGAAGCTGAAACTCCAATATTTTGGCCACGTCATGCAAAAAGTTGACTCATTGGAAAAGACCCTGATGCTGGGAGGGATTGGGGGCAGGAAGAGAAGGGGATGACAGAGCATGAGATGGCTGGAAGGCATCGCCAACATGATGGACGTGAGTTTGGGTAAACTCCGAGAGTTGATGGACAGGGAGGACTGCCGTGCTGTGATTCATGGGGTTGCAAAGAGTCGGACATGACTGAGCAACTGAACTGAACTGATTTAGGCAGAGAAAGGGGAGCTTAGCCTCCTTTGATACTGAAAGTCAGGATGCTTATGAAGAGACTCAGAGACTAAGGAAAAAGACTGAATGTTTCACAGTTCTTAGCCTCACTCAAATCTATTCACTATTCTCACCAATTTTCATAACCCCTTTCATCTTTAGTAATGCCTTGATTATCACATAACAGACTCTTTAAATGTGTGAATTTAACTTACATTGTAATTCTGCAACTCAAACAAATGTATTTTCAATATAATTATCAGTAGGATCATCCTTACAGATAAAGAATTAGAGAATCTTTCAGGAACATCAAACATCCACTCTCATCCCTTGATAATCATTTAAACTAGAGGTTTAAAAGTCAGAGCTTATGAATTTCTCTTTGCGATCTCTCCAGTACAGTCACAAATAGCCTTACTGCTCCTATAGTCCTTAAAACTACTATTGCAGCCGTAGTAGTGAAGTACTTCACTGACTAGGTCCTTCAAAGCACCTACTTGGTAAAGATATCATCACATTCAAGCTTACTCTGAACATCAGTAGACTCAGTTACATTCTGACACTGAATATAATATTTTACTGTGTGTGCTTTACCATTTATCATTCTTTACTAACCAGAGTATTAAGTGGACACATACTGCATTTTTACTCAAACCTGTATAAATATTTTGTTTCATTGTTTACATATATGCTATAATATATATGTATATATATATAAATATATATATAATATAATACTTTGATTTTAGGGGGCTTCCCAGGTGGTGCTAGTGGTAAAGAACCTGCCTTCCAATGCAGGAGATGCAAGAGACATGAGATGGATCCCTGGGGTTGGGAAGATCCCAACCTATGGCAACCTACTTCAGTATTCTTGTTGGACAATCCCATGGAAAGGGGAGCTGGGGGGCTGCTGTCCATAGAGTTGCAAAGAATCAGATAAGACTGATGCGACTTAACATGCACGCACATGCACTTTATTAGTGATTAATATTACCTTGTGATTTTGATATATCAATTTGCCTCTTCTAGCAGTTGTTTTGCAAATTTTATAAAACTGTTCATGAAAATTTCAATTCATTTTATTTTATTTTTTATTTCTAATGTATTTTTTATTTTATTGATCGTATTTCTGTGTCAATGATTTTATTTCTTCATGTCAGTGATTAACCTCTAGTATAATGTCACAGCGGCTGTGACAGACCGCACACAAGCCCAGCCGAGAGGAGCTACCCCATGCCCAAGGTCAGGGGCGATGATCGAGAGCACCAGGCTGCAACGGCGCAGGAGCAGCCAAGAGGACCTACTTCACATTCAAGGTCAGCAGGGGTGACCTCGTCCAAGGTAAGGAGCAATGGCTGTGCTTTGCTAGAGGAGCCAAGAAGAGATACCCCATGTCCAAGGTAAGAGAAACCCAAATAAGATGGTACATGTTGTGAGAGGACATCAGAGGGCAGACACAGTGAAACTATAATCACAGGAAACTGGCCAATCTGATCACATGGACCACAGCTTTGTCTAACTCAATGAAACCAAGCCATGCTGTGTGGGGCCACCCAAGATGGACAGGTCATGGTGGAGAGGTCTGACAGAATGTGGTCCACTGGAGAAGGGAATGGCAAACCACTTCAATATTCTTGCCTTGAGAATCCCATGAACAGTATGAAAAGGCAAAATGATAGGATACTGAAAGAGGAACTCCCCAGGTCGGTAAGTGCCCAATATGCTACTGGAGATCAGTGGAGAAATAATTCCAGAAAGAATGAAAGGATGGAGCCAAAGCAAAAACAATACCCAGTTGTGGATGTGACGTGATAGAAGCAATATTGCATAGGAACCTGGAATGTTAGGTCCATGAATCAAGGCAAATTGGAAGTGGTCAAACAGGAGATGGCAAGAGTGAACATCAACATTCTAGGAATCAGCTAACTAAAAGGACTGGAATGGGTGAATTTAACTCGGAAGACCATTATATCTACTACTGTGGGCAGGAATCCCTCAGAAGAAATAGAGTAGCCATCATGGTCAACAAAAGAGTCCGAAATGCAGTACTTGGATGCAATCTCAAAAATGACAGAATGATCTCTGTACATATCCAAGGCAAATCATTCAATATCACGGTGATCCAAGCCTATGCCCCAACCAATAACGCTGAAGAAGCTAAAGTTGAACGGTTCTATGAAGACCTACAAGCCCATTTAGAACTAACACCCAAAAAAGATGTCCTTTTCATGATAGGAGACTGGAATGCAAAAGTAGGAAGTCAAGAAACACCTGGAGTAACAGGCAAATTTGGCCTTGGAATATGGAATGAAGCAGGGCAAAGACTAATCGAGTTTTGCCAAGAGAACACACTGGTCATAGCAAACATGCTCTTCTAGCAACACAAGAGAAGACTCTACACATGGAAATCACAAGATTGTCAACACTGAAAACAGATTGATTATATTCTTTGCAGCCAAAGATGGAGAAGCTCTATACAGTCAGCAAAAATGACCGGGAGCTGACTGTAGCTCACATCATGAACTCCTTATTGCCAAATTCAGACTTAAATTGAAGGAAGTAGGGAAAACCACTAGACCACTCAGGTATGACCTAAATCAAATCTCTTATGATTATACAGTGGAAGTGAGAAATAGATTTAAGGGCCTAGATCTGATAGAGTGCCTGATGAACTATGGATGGAGGTTCATGACATTGTACAGGAGACAGGGATCAAGACTATCCCCATCGAAAAGAAATGCAAAAAAGCAAAACAGCTGTCTGAGGAGGCCTTACAAATACCTGTGAAAAGAAGAAAAGTGAAAAGCAAAAGAGAAAAGGAAAGATATAAACATCTGAATGCAGCATTCCGAAGAATAGCAAATAGGGATAAGAAAGCCTTCCTCAGTGATCAATGCAAGGAAATAGAGGAAAACAATGGAAAGTCCAGAGACCTTTTTACAAAAATTAGAGACACCAAGGGAACATTTCATGCAAAGATTGGCTCGATAAAGGACAGAAATGGTATGGACCTAACTCCGAAGCAGAAGATATTAAGAAGAGGTGGCAAGAATACACAGAAGAACTGTACAAAAAAGATCTTCATGACCCAGATAATCACGATGGTGTGATCACTGACCTAGAGCCAGACATCCTGGAATGTGAAGTCAAGGTGGCCTTAGAAACCATCACTATGAACAAAGCTAGTGGAGGTGATGCCATTCCAGTTGAGCTCTTTCAAATCCTGGAAGATGATGCTGTGAAAGTGCTACACTCAATATGCCAGCGAATTTGGAAAACTCAGCAGTGGCCACAGGACTGGAAAAGGTCAGTTTTCATTCCAATCCCAAAGAAAGGCAATGCCAAAGAATGCTCAAACTACAGCACAATTGCACTCATCTCACTCGCTAGTAAAGTAATGCTCAAAATTCTCCAAGCCAGGCTTCAGCAATACATGAACCGTGAACTTCCAGATGTTCAAGCTGGTTTTAGAAAAGGCAGAGGAACCAGAGATCAAATTGCCAACATCCTCTGGATCATTAAAAAAGCAAGAGAGTTCCAGAAAAACATCTATTTCTGCTTTATTGACTATGCCAAAGCCTTTGACTGTGTGGATCACAATAAACTGTGGAAAATACATAAAGAGATGGGAATACCAGACCACCTGATCTTCCTCTTGATAAACCTATATGCAGGTCAGGAAGCAACAGTTAGAACTGGACATGGAACAACAGACTGGTTCCAAATAGGAAAAGGAGTTCATCAAGGCTGTATATTGTCACCATGTTTATTTAACTTCTATGCAGAGTACATCATGAGAAACACTGGACTGGAAGAAACACAAGTAGGAATCAAAATTGCTGGGAGAAATATTAATAACCTCAGATATGCAGATGACACCACCCTAATGGCAGAAAGTGAAGAGGAACTAAAAAGCCTCTTGATGCAAGTGAAAGAGGAAAGTGAAAAAGTTGGCTTAAAGCCCAACATTCAGAAAACTAAGATCATGGCATTTGATCCCTTCACTTCATGGCAAATAGATGGGGAAACAGTGGAAACAGTGTCAGACTTTATTTTGGGGGCTCCAAAATCACTGCAGATGATGATTGCAGCCATGAAATTAAAAGACACTTACTCCTTGGAAGGAAAGTTATGACCATTCTAGATAGCATATTAAAAAGCAGAGACATTACTTTGCCAACAAAGGTCCATCTAGTCAAGACAATGGTTTTTTCTGTGGTCATGTATGGATGTGAGAGTTGGACTGTGAAGAAGGCTGAATGCCAAAGAATTGATGATTTTCAACTGTGGTGTTGGAGAAGACTCTTGAGAGTCCCTTGGACTGCAAAGAGATCCAACCAGCCCATCCTAGGGGAGATCAGTCCTGGGTGTTCATGGAAGGACTGATGCTGAAGCTGAAACTCCAATACTTTGGCCACCTCATGCGAGGAGTTGACTCATTGGAAAAGACTCTGATGCTGGGAGGTATTGGGGGCAGGAGGAGAAGGGGATGACAGAGGATGAGACAGCTGGATGGCATCGCCGACTTGATGGTATGAGTTTGGGTAGTTTCCTGGGGTTGGTGTTGGACAGGGATGCCTGGAGTGCTGTGATTCATGGGACCACGAAGAGTCGGACATGACTGAGCGACTGAACTGAACTGAACTGATAATTTTGGACAGAAGAGGAAAGAGGAAGCATGTGTGTTTGCTTCTCTATCTTAAAGACAAAGCATTCACTATTTCACAATTTGGTATATGATGTTAGCTGGGATTTAAGCCTTAGGAAGGCTTCCCAGGTGGCTCTTGTGGTAAAGAACCCTCTTGTCAATGCAGGAGAGGCAAGAGAAAGGGGTTTGATCCCTGGGTTTATAGAATCGCAAGGGTCTATAGTGTCGCAAAGAGTCAGACATGACTGAAGAGACTTAGCACACATGTGGGTTTATATATATATGTATCTATTCTTTTTTATTATATTGAGAAAATTCTCTTCTATTCTTAGCCTCTGAGAGTTTGTTTGTTTTATAATGGGTAAAATTTGAGCTTTTCAAATTCACTTGTACAAATATTGAAATGATTGTATGGTTGAATAGATTTCCTGCGGTATGTCTTATTGCTAAGTTATTCTGACAATTAGTTATCTTAGGTCTGCTTGTTTGAAAAAGTATTTACTTGATTTATTTTTTAAACAATTTTTTTAATAAATTATAACTCTGACCAGATAGTTTTCTGTTCTTTGCTTTATCTCCCCTTTCAGTATTTTGAAATATTAAAGATGTGGCTTCTTTGTTTTCTAGTTTGCCCACTTTTAGAAAAGAGAAGTATGGCAATCCATATGTTTTTTCCTTTTGTATTTCATGTTTATTTTCTCTGGCTACATTCAAGATTATTCCTTTATCTTTATATTTCAGAAGTTTCAGTATGACATGCTAATATGGTAGGCATCTGTTGTAATTTGGTCTTTTTTTAATTCTGAATAAGGATTTCTGAATTTCATGGTTCTATGATTTGTCATCATTATTTAATTTTAGAAAATTATTGACCATTATCACATCAAACAGTTCTTGAGCAAACATTTCTCCTTTCCTTCCATTTGGGACCCCAGTTACATATGTTTGATATAAGATATTGTCCCATGACAGTTTGCTACTTTCGTCACTTTTTTTCTGCTTTTGTTTTATTTTAGATAATTTATTTTAACTTATTTTCAAACGTGCTGATCCTTTCTGTGCTGTGATTATATCATTGGAAAAATTTTTGATAATACTACATATGTTATATGCATATCTATAATAACCTTATTTACACAAGCCCTCCTTAATTCACAAATCTTCAGTAATACATACACATGCTAGGAGAAACCACAGTGTTCAAGTAACTTAAATATAATGTGTCATACTAACCCAAATAAAGCATGTATGAAAATATGCATATAAATTTGTTCACATGTAGGTACTAGACAACCTACATCTTTTGTGCTAAAATAGAAAAGGAAGAAAAATAGGTTTATTAACCAGCATTTGAAGCTGACATTGTGCTTGGCTTAAAGCACCCTCACACCTAAATTGGCCCTACATGAATATTAAATCATTGCAACATACCCTCCATGCTATAATGGAAGGAGGCTCCTGGAGCACAAAATATTTCTTTAAATAGTTCCTAAGTAAACTCCCTTCCTCCTATAGCCTTTCAAAGATAAATATGTATATATAATAATATTATATACCAAATTTTATAAATATGAGTTAGCTATCTTTGCATCAGGTGGCCAAAGCATTGGAGCTTCAGCTTCATCAATCCTTCAAATGAATATTCATGGTCGATTTCCTTTAGGATTGACTGGTTTGATCTCCTTGCTGTCCAAGGGACTCTCAAGAGTCTTCTCCACCACCACAGTATGAAAGCATCAGTTCTTTGGCACTTAGCGGTCTTTATGGTCCAACTCTCACATCCATATATGGCTACTGGAAAAACCATAGTTTTGACTCTATGAGCCTTTGTCTTTGTTTGCAAAGTGATATCTCTGCTTTTTAATATGCTGTCTAGGTTGGTCGTAGCTTTTCTTTCAAGGAGCAAGCATCTTTTAATTTCATAGTTGCAGTTACCATCTGTGGTGATTTTGGAGCCCAAGAAAATAAAGTCTGTCACTGTTTCCATTGATTCCCCATCTATTTGCCATGAAGTGATGGGACCAGATGCCATGATCTTAGTTTTTGGAATGCTGAGTTTTAAGCCAGCTTTTTTCACTATCCTCTTTCACCTTCATCAAGAGGCTTTTTAGTACCTCTTTGCTTTCAACATTAGGGTGATGTTATCTGCATATCTGAGGTAATTGATAGTTCTCCTGGCAATCTTGATTCCAGCTTATGTTTCATCCAGGCTGACATTTCACCTGATATTCATTGGAAAGATTGATGCTGAAGCTGAAGCTCCAATAATTGGTCACCTGATGTGAAGAGCTGACTCATTGGAAAAGACCCTGATGTTGGGAAAGATTGAAGGCAGGAGGAGAAGGGGATGACAAAGGATGAGATGGTTGATGGCATCACTGACTCAATGGACATCATTTTGAGTAAGCTCTGGGAGATAGTGAAAGACAGGGAAGCCTGGTGCGCTGAAGTCCAGGGGGTTGTAAAAAGTCGGACACGACAAAGCAACTAAACAGCAAGAACTTTGCATGCAAGTTAAATAAGCAAGGTGTCAATATACAGACTTGATGTACTCCTTTCCCAATTTGAAACCAATGCATTGTTCCATATCTGGTTCTAACTCTTGCTTCCTGACCTGCATACAGGTTTCTCAGAAGGCAGGTAAAGTGGTCTGATATTCTGATCTCTTATCCAACAACACATTAAAAAGATCATACTGGGCTGGGCAGGGAGACGCGGCGGGCCGCTCCCCCGAGGGCCGCTGCCCCGCGGGACTCTCCCCAGCTGGACGCTCCCCCGCGGGCCGCAGCTGCTCCCGCGCAGGCATGCCCCGGCCCGCTGTGCCGCAGCTGCTCCCACGAGGGCCACCCCGCCCCCCTCCCCCACCCGCCCGCCATTCCCGTGTGAGCCACCCCCTCGCCGGCCCCTCCCCCTCTGCGGGCCAAGGCCCAGACTGCGTTGGCCTGATTGTCTGGAGTGCTGCCTAATCGGAGTAGTTTGGGCCGGCAGTCCAGATTGTGCAGCGCCGACCACACGAGTGGCCAGCCTTGGCCCAGAACACCGCCGGACCGTGCACAGAACAAAGGATTATACAGACCAACTACAGAGAAAGGGGCCTATAGATCTTGAGAAATTTAAGCCGGAACAAGGAACTAGCCGAAAATGAACTGAACCTACAACAATAATAGAGAAACTCTTATATATATTGTTACTATTTTTACCATCATTATTTCCTTTTTTTTTTCTTTTATTAATATATTTTTTTTAATTTTTATTATTTTTTAATTGGAAAAAGGAAAACAAAAATTTTTTTTCCTTCTTTTAATATTTTTTTTGTTTGTTTTGTTTTGTTTCTTTTATTTTTTTTTTTATCCTCTAGTACTTCTTTAATCTCCATGTTTAGTTATAACTTTTGTGACCCTGTTTTTTTTTTCTTTTTCCTTTTTGTCCTTTGCTTTCTTCCTTTCCTTTTTTATTTTCTTTACTGATTACTGACTAGATCTGTCTCTCTCCTTCACACTCCCTCCTTTTATCTTCCTGACCACCTCTGTCTCCTTCCTCCCTTTTTCCTTCTCTGTATAACTCTGTGAACATCTCTGAGCAGTCCAGTTGTGGAATGCATTATAGAAGAAGAAGTTTTTGAGACTACTGTAAAAATAAGACCGATAACTGGAAGCAGGAGGCTTAAGTCCATACCCTGATCCCACGAAACACTAATTGACAGGAGCTCATCAAAAGCCTCCATACCTACACTGAAACCAAGCATCACACAAAGACCAGCAAGTTCCACGACAAGACATACCAAGCAAATTCTCCAGAAAAACAAGAACACAGCCCTGAGCTCCAATACACAGGCTACACAAAGCGTCCCCAAAAGCATAGACATCTCATAACTCACTACTAGACACTCCACTGCACCCCAGAGAAAAGAAATCCAGCTCCACCCACCAGAACACCGACACAAGCTTCCATAAACAAGAAACCTCGACAAGCCACCGGTACAAACCCACATATAGTGCAGAAACACCATAATAAAGAGAACTCCACAGACTACCAGAATACAGTAAGGACACCCCAAACTCAGCAATTTAAACAAGATGAAGAGACAGAAGAATTCCCAGCAGGTAAAGGAACAGGATAAATGCCCACCAAACCAAACAAAAAAGGAAAAAATAGTGAACCTACCCGATAAAGAATTCCAAATAATGATAGTGAAATTAATCCAAAACCTGGAAAGCAAAATGGAATCATGGACAAATAGCCTGGAGAAAAGCATTGAGAAGATGCAAGAAAGATTTAACAAGGACCTAGAAGAAATAAAAAAGAGTCAGTATATAATGAAGAATGCAATAAATGAGATACAAAACACTCTGGAGGCAACAAATAGTAGAATAACAGAGGCAGAAAATAGAATTAGCGAATTAGAAGATAGAATGGCAGAATTAAATGAATCAGAGGAGAAAAAAGAAAAATGAATTAAAAGAAATGAGGACAATCTCAGAGACCTCCAGGACAATTTTAAACATTACAATATTCGAATCATAGGAGTCCCAGAAGAAGAAGACAAAAAGAAAGACCATGAGAAGATACTAGAGGAGATAATAGTTGAAAACTTCCCTAAAATGGGGAAGGAAATAATCACTCAAGTCCAAGAAACCCAGAGAGTCCCAAATAGGATAAACCCAAGGCAAAACACCCCAAGACACATATTAATCAAATTAACAAAGATCAAACACAAAGAACAAATATTAAAAGCAGCAAGGGAAAAACAACAAATAACACACAAGGGAATTCCCATAAGGATAACAGCTGATCTTTCAATAGAAACTCTCCAAGCCAGGAGGGAATGGCAAGACATACTTAAAGTGATGAAAGAAAAGAACCTACAGCCCAGATTATTGTACCCAGCAAGGATCTCATTCAAATATGAAGGAGAAATCAAAACCTTTACAGACAAGCAAAAGCTGAGAGAATTCAGCAACAACAAACCAGCTCTCCAACAAATACTAAAGGACATTCTCTAGACAGGAAACACAAAAAGGATATATAAATTCAAACCCAAAACAACAAAGTAAATGGCAACGGGATCATATTTATCATTAATTACCTTAAATGTAAATGGGTTGAATGCCCCAACCAAAAGACAGAGACTGGCTGAATGGATACAAAAACAAGACCCCTACATATGTTGTCTACAAGAGACCCACCTCAAAACAGGGGACACATACAGACTGAAAGTCAAGGGCTGGAATAAGATTTTCCATGCAAATAGAGACCAAAAGAAGGCAGGAGTAGCAATACTCATATCAGATAAAATAGACTTTAAAACAAAGGATGTGAAAAGAGACAAAGAAGGTCACTACCTAATGATTAAAGGATCAATCCAAGAAGAAGATATAACAATTATAAATATATATGCACCCAACTTAGGAGCACCGCAATATATAAGACAAATACTAACAAGTATGAAAGGAGAAATCAACAATAACACAATAATAGTGGGAGACTTTAACCCACTCACACCAATGGATAGATCAACTAAACAGAAAATTAACACGGAAACACAAACTTTAAATGATACAATAGACCAGTTAGAACTAATTGATATCTATAGGACATTTCATCCCAAAACAATGAATTTCACCTTTTTCTCAAGCGCACACGGAACCTTCTCCAGGATAGACCACATCCTGGGCCATAAATCTAGCATTGGTAAGTTCAGAAAAATTGAAATCATTCCAAGCATTTTTTCTGACCACAATGCAGTAAGAGTAAATCTCAATAACAGGAGAAAAACTATTATAAATTCCAACATATGGAGGCTGAACAACACACTCCTGAATAACCAACAAATCACAGAAGAAATCAAAAAAGAAATCAAATTATGCATAGAAATGAATGAAAATGAAAACACAGCAACCCAAAACCTGTGGGACACTGTAAAAGCAGTCCTAAGGGGAAAGTTCATAGCAATACAGGCATACCTCAAGAAACAAGAAAAAAGCCAAATAAATAACCTAACTCTACACCTAAAGCAACTGGAAAAGGAAGAAATGAAGCATCCCAAGGTTAGTAGAAGGAAAGAAATCTTAAAAATTAGGGCAGAAATAAATGCAAAAGAAACAAAAGAGACCATAGCAAAAATCAACAAAGCCAAAAGCTGGTTCTTTGAAATGGTAAATAAAATTGACAAACCACTAGCCAGACTCATCAAGAAACAAAGGGAGAAAAATCAAATCAATAAAATTAGAAATGAAAATGGAGAGATCACAACAGACAACACAGAAATACAAAGGATCATAAGAGACTACTATCAGCAATTATATGGCAATAAAATGGACAACGTGGAAGAAATGGACAAATTCTTAGAAAAGTACAACTTCCCAAAACTGGATCAGGAAGAAATAGAAAATCTTAACAGACCCATCACAAGCACGGAAATTGAAACTGTAATCAGAAATCTTCCAGCAAACAAAAGCCCAGGTCCAGACGGCTTCACAGCTGAATTCTACCAAAAATTTAGAGAAGAACTAATACCTATCCTACTCAAAATGTTCCAGAAAATTGCAGAGGAAGGCAAACTTTCAAACTCATTCTATGAGGCCACCATCACCCTAATACCAAAACCTGACAAAGATCCCACAAAAAAAGAAAACTACAGGCCAATATCACTGATGAACATAGATGCAAAAATCTTTAACAAAATTCTAGCAATCAGAATCCAACAACACATTAAAAAGATCATACACCATGACCAAGTGGGCTTTATACCAGGAATGCAAGGATTCTTCAATATCCACAAATCAATCAATGTAATACACCACATTAACAAACTGAAGAATAAAAACCATATGATTATCTCAATAGATGCAGAGAAAGCCTTTCACAAAGTTCAACATCCATTTATGATAAAAACTCTCCAGAAAGCAGGAATACAAGGAACATACCTCAACATAATAAAAGCTATATATGACAAACCCACAGCAAACATTATCCTCAATGGTGAAAAATTGAAAGCATTTCCTCTAAAGTCAGGAACAAGACAAGGATGCCCCACTTTCACCATTACTATTCAACATTGTTCTGGAAGTTTTGGCCACAGCAATCAGAGCAGAAAAAGAAATAAAAGGAATCTAAATTGGAAAAGAAGAAGTAAAACTCTCACTGTTTGCAGATGACATGATCCTCTACGTAGAAAACCCTAAAGATTCCACCAGAAAATTACTAGAACTGATCAATGAATATAGTAAAGTTGCAGGATATAAAATTAACACACAGAAATCCCTTGCATTCCTGTACACTAATAACGAGAAAATAGAAAGAGAAATTAAGGAAACAATTCCATTCACCATTGCAATGAAAACAATAAAATACTTAGGAATACATCTACCTAAAGAATCTAAAGACCTATATATAGAAAACTATAAAACACTGGTGAAAGAAATCAAAGAGGACACTAAGAGATGGAGAAATATACCATGTTCATGGATTGGTGGAATCAATATAGTGAAAATGAGTATACTACCCAAAGCAATTTATAGATTCAATGCAATCCCCATCAAGCTACCAACGGTATTCTTCACAGAGCTAGAACAAATAATTTCTCAATTTGTATGGAAATACAAAAAACCTCGAATAGCCAAAGCTATCTTGAGAAAGAAGAATGGAACTGGAGGAATCAACCTGCCTGACTTCAGGCTCTACTACAAAGCCACAGTCATCAAGACAGTATGGTACTGGCACAAAGACAGAAATATAGATCAATGGAACAAAATAGAAAGCCCATAGATAAATCCACGCACATATGGTCACCTTATCTTTGACAAAGGAGGCAAGAATATACAATGGATTAAAGACAATCTCTTTAACAAGTGGTGCTGGGAAAACTGGTCGAACACTTGTAAAAGAATGAAACTAGAACACTTTCTAACACCATACACAAAAATAAACTCAAAATGGATTAAAGAGCTAAATGTAAGACCAGAAACCATAAAACTCCTAGAGGAAAACATAGGCAAAACACTCTCTGACTTACATCACAGCAGGATCCGCCATGACCCACCTCCCAGAATATCGGAAATAAAATCAAAAATGAACAAATGGGACCTAATCAAACTTAAAAGCTTCTGCACAACAAAGGAAACTATAAGCAAGGTGAAAAGACAGCCTTTTAGAATGGGAGAAAATAATAGCAAATGAAGCAACAGACAAACAACTAATCTCAAAAATATACAAGCAACTTCTACAGCTCAATTCCAGAAAAATAAATGACCCAATCAAAAAATGGGCCAAAGAACTAAATAGACATTTCTCCAAAGACATACAGATGGCTAACAAACACATGAAAAGATGCTCAACATCACTCATTATCAGAGAAATGCAAATCAAAACCACTATGAGGTACCATTTCACGCCAATCAGAATGGCTGCTATCCAAAAGTCCACAAGCAATAAATGCTGGAGAGGGTGCGGAGAGAAGGGAACCCTCTTACACTGTTGGTGGGAATGCAAACTAGTACAGCCACTATGGAGAACAGTATGGAGATTCCTCAAAAACCTGGGAATAGAACTGCCTTATGATCCAGCAATCCCACTGCTGGGCATATACACTGAGAAAAACCAGAATTGAAAGAGACACGTGTACCCCAGTGTTCATAGCAGCACTGTTTACAATAGCCAGAACGTGGAAGCAACCTATATGTCCATCCACAGATGAATGGATAAGCAAGCTGTGGTACATATACACAATGGAGTATTACTCGGCCATTAAAAAGAATACATTTGAATCAGTTCTAAGGAGGTGGATGGAACTGGAGCCTATTATACAGAGTGAAGTAAGCCAGAAAGAAAAACACAAATACAGTATACTAACGCATATATACGGAATTTAGAAAGATGGTTAAAATAACCCTATTTACGAGACAGCAAAAGAGACACTGATGTATAGAAGAGACTTTTGGACTCTGGGACCGGGAGAGGGTGGGATGATTGGGGAGAATAGCATTGAAATATGTATAATATTATATCTGAAACGAGTCGTCAGTCCAGGTACGATCCCCGATAACAAATGCCTGGGGCTGGAGCACTGGGACGACCTGGAGGGATGGTGTGGGGAGGGGAGAGGGAGGAGGGTTCAGGATGGGGAACACGTGTATACTGGCGGCGGATCCATCTTGATGTATTGTAAAAGCAATACAATATTGTAAAGTTAAGCAAAATAAAAAAAATAAAAATAAAAACAAAACAAAAAAAGTAAACTTTAAAAAAAAAGAAAAAGATCATACACCATGACCAAGTGGGCTTTATCCCAGGAATGCAGGTTTCTTCAATATCTGCAAATCAATCAACGTAATACACCACATTAACAAATTGAAAAATAAAAACCATATGATTATATCAATAGATGCAGAGAAAGCCTTTCACAAAGTTCAACATCCATTTATGATAAAAACTCTCCAGAAAGCAGGAATACAAGGAACATACCTCAACATAATAAAAGCTATATATGACAAACCCACAGCAAACATTATCCTCAATGGTGAAAAATTGAAAGCATTTCCTCTAAAGTCAGGAACAAGACAAGGATGCCCACTTTCACCATTACTATTCGACATAGTTTTGTCCACAGCAATCAGAGCAGAAAAAGAAATAAAATGAATCCAAATTGGAAAAGAAGTAAAACTCTCACTGTTTGCAGATGACATGACCCTCTACAGAGAAAACCCTAAAGATTCCACCAGAAAATTACTAGAACTAATCAATGAATATAGTAAAGTTGTAGGATATAAAATCAACACACAAAAATCCCTTGGATTCCTGTACACTAATGAGAAAATAGAAAGAGAAATTAAGGAAACAATTCCATTCACCATTGCAATGAAAACAATAAAATACTTAGGAATATATCTTCCTAAAGAAACTAAAGACCTATATATAGAAAACTATAAAACACTGGTGAAAGAAATCAAGGAGGACACTAATAGATGGAGAAATATACCATGTTCATGGATTGGCAGAATCAATATAGTGAAAATGAGTATACTACCCAAAGCAAATTATAGATTCAATGCAATCCCCATCAAGCTACCAACGGTATTCTTCACAGAGCTAGAACAAATAATTTCTCAATTTGTATGGAAATACAAAAAAACCTCGAATAGCCAAAGCTATCTTGAGAAAGAAAAATGGAACTGGAGGAATCAACCTGCCTGACTTCAGGCTCTACTACAAAGCCACAGTCATCAAGACAGTATGGTACTGGCACAAAGACAGAAATTTAGATCAATGAAACAAAATAGAAAGCCCAGAGATAAATCCATGCACATATGGACACCTTATCTTTGACAAAGGAGGCAAGAATATACAATGGATTAAAGACAATCTCTTTAACAAGTGGTGCTGGGAAAACTGGTCGAACACTTGTAAAAGAATGAAACTAGAACACTTTCTAACACCATACACAAAAATAAACTCAAAATGGATTAAAGAGCTAAATGTAAGACCAGAAACCATAAAACTCCTAGAGGAAAACATAGGCAAAACACTCTCTGACTTACATCACAGCAGGATCCTCTATGACCCACCTCCCAGAATATTGGAAATAAAATCAACAATAAACAAATGGGACCTAATTAAACTTAAAAGCTTCTGCACAACAAAGGAAACTATAAGCAAGGTGAAAAGACAGCCTTTTAGAATGGGAGAAAATAATAGCAAATGAAGCAACAGACAAACAACTAATCTCAAAAATATATAAGCAACTCCTACAGCTCAATTCCAGAAAAATAAATGACCCAATCAAAAAATGGGCCAAAGAACTAAATAGACATTTCTCCAAAGAAGACATACAGATGGCTAACAAACACATGAAAAGATGCTCAACATCACTCATTATCAGAGAAATGCAAATCAAAACCACTATGAGGTACCATTTCACGCCAGTCAGAATGACTGTGATCCAAAAGTCCACAAGCAATAAATGTTGGAGAGGGTGCGGAGAGAAGGGAACCCTCTTACACTGTTGGTGGGAATGCAAACTGGTACAGCCACTATGGAGAACAGTATGGAGATTCCTCAAAAAACTGGGAATAGGACTGCCTTATGATCCAGCAATCCCACTGCTGGGCATACACACTGAGAAAACCAGAATTGAAAGAGACACGTGTGCCCCAATGTTCATTGCAGCACTATTTATAATAGCCAGGACTTGGAAGCAACCTAGATGTCCATCAGCAGATGAATAGATAAGCAAGCTGTGGTACATATACACAATGGAGTATTACTCGGCCATTAAAAAGAATACATTTGAATCATTTCTAATGAGGTGGATGGAACTGGAGCCTATTATACAGAGTGAAGTAAGCCAGAAAGAAAAACACCAATACAGTATACTAACACATATATATGGAATTTAGAAAGATGGTAACAATAACCCTGTATACGAGACAGCAGAGGAGACACTGATGTATAGAACAGTCTTTTGGACTCTGGGAGAGGGAGAGGGTGGGAGGATTTGAGAGAATGGCATTGAAATATGTATAATATCATGTTTGAAATGAGTCGCCAGTCCAGGTACAATGCCTGATACCAGATGCCTGGGGCTGGTGCACTGGGACGACCTAGAGGGATGGTATGGGGACGGAGGAGGGAGGAGGGTTCAGGATGGGGAACACATGTATACCTGTGGCAGATTCATTTTGATGTATGGCAAAACCAATACAATACTGTAAAGTTAAGTAAAATAAAATTTAAAAAAATAAAATAAAATGTATCAGAATCACTAAAGGAAAAAAAAAAAAAAAAATATAAGTTTTCCACACTTGGTTGTGATCCACAGTCAAAAGTTGTAGTGTAGTCAATGAAGCAGAAGCAGATGTTTTTCTGGAACTCCTTTGCTATTCTATCATCCAATGGATGTTGGCTCTTTGATCTCTGGTTCCTCTGCCTTTTTAAATCCAGCTTATACAACTGGAAGTTCACAGTTCACATACTCTTGACTCCTAGCTTGATTTTGAGCATTACCTTGCTAGCATATGAAATGAATGCAATTGTATGGTAGCTTGAACATTCTTTGGCATTGCCTTTCTTTGGGATTGGAATGAAAACTGACCTTTTCCAATCCTGTGGCCACTGCTGAATTTTCCAAATTTGCTGGCATATTGAGTGCACAGTTTAACAGCATCTCCTTTAGGATTTGACATAGCTCTGCTGGAATTCCATCACTTCCATAACTTTGTTCATAGTATTACTTCCTAAGGCCCGCTTGACTTCACATTCCAGGATGTCTGGCTTTGGGTGAGTGATTATACCATCGTGGTTATCTGGGTCATCAAGACCTTTTTTTGTGTAGTTCTGTATTCTTGCCACCTCTTCTTAATATCTTCTGCTTATTTTAGGTCCATACCATTTTTGTCCTTTATTGTGTCCATCTTTGCATGAAATGTTCCCTTGGTATCTCTAATTTTCTTTTCTTTTTTTAAAAAAATTTATTTTGCTTAACTTTACAATATTGTATTGCTTTTGCCATTCATCAAAATAAATCCGCCACAAGAGATCTCTATTTGTTCCCATTCTATTGTTTTCATCTATTTTTTTGCATTGATCACTGAGGAAGTCTTTCTTATCTCTCCTTGCTATTCTGTGGAACGCTGCATTCAGATGGGTGTATCTTTCCTTTTCTCCTTTGCCTTTTGCTTCTCTTCTTTTCTCAGCTCTTTGTAAGGCCTCCTCAGACAACCATTTTACCTTTGCATTTCTTTTGCTTTGGCATAGTTTTGATCATGTCTTCTGTACAATGCTATAAACCTCAGAGTACCAGAACTATGGACAGAGGTCCTTAAACGCAAATATAGTTATATATTCTATTGGCAAATATAGTTATATATTCTATTGGGTTAACCAAAAACATGGATAACCTTAACAAACTTTTTGCCAAACCCAGCATTTACATACAGTGTGAAGGTAAAACATGTGTCAGTATAGTTTTACTATTCTGTTACCTTAGTTAAGAAAACCTTTATTTGTATGTGTATGCAGAATATATATAATAAGTGCATAAGTATTTTCATAATTTCTTCTATTTCATAGTGTTTGGGCTTAATTAGCAGGGTATGCCTAAGTATATGTGCATAAGTATTTTCATATATATATGTGCATAAGTATTTTCATAATTTCTTCTATTTCATAGTGTTTGGGCTTAATTAGTAGGTTAATCTGTAAAGACATTACTCCAAATCAAATAAATTCTCATTCCATTTGTTATAAAATCATTTTGTTAAGTATAATTCAAAATAATACAATAAATAATTATGTGAGAAGACAAACATAAAACAAAAATATTATTTAACAAGAGGCTTTGGAAATTGCCATTTAAAAGATCTTCTTTTTCTAAATGGCTTATCTTTCATAGTGAAACAGTATATGGGAACTCAAACGCAATAGTCAAAAGAGTAGAACTATTTTGACTATCCAGTCAAAAAGAGTAGTACCACTCAAAATTCTCAATTCCTCAAGCTCTGTTGTATTATACTTCCTGTATAGTCCACAAAAATATACCAGAGATGATGAAATATTATTCCTTCTAGAGGAAAATAAAGGAGTCAGAAGTGTTTTTGCAATAGTTAAATGTTATATATAAACCATGTTCTTTGGAATAAAGACAAATGGAGAAAATGGGTTGGACTAGAAAGGTTTTAAGAGAGATAAATAAGAAGGAAAGGAAAGCACTAGATTTGGAAAATCAAACTATAAATTGGCAGACAGAAATTCTGAACTTCTCTCAAGCTTCTGTGTCTACAAATAATTATATCATTAATTGCCAGATAACCCAGAGCAAACAGCAGGAAAAGTCACAGAAATAATTTAGACTCAAAAGCAAGGATTTAGGAAAATGAAACTTATCAGGCTGAAAAATCCAAATAGGAAGTTTGGAAGTGGAATGTATTAAAATTCTAGCCCTCTTGTGCATTCCCTGATCAATGAGCAAGTTTAGGGGATTTGAATAAGAGAGAAAATATATGGGAAAACAATCTCCTCTGCAAATTGTAAATACTGTCTCAGGGTCAAACAGCATAGTCTTAATACCAAAAATGGTGATATTTCTAGAAAGAACAAAGTAGTCAAACTAATAAGGGCTGCTTTGAAAGCCCGTGTGCTTAAAATAGGAAATGGGCCTTATTCCCATGCTTATTGCTCTTGGAAATTTAGAAAATTGGCAGATTTAACAAAATGTAGACATCATATTTCCATCAGATGTTGATGATGATAAATTCCCAACATCTTGATTTCTCAATGATGATATTTTTCATCATTAAACAACCTATGCATGATTCTTTGACTGACTGTGAGTTTGAAATCAATTGAATGCTTTAGAACCAAAAAGTCGACTGTTTTTTGAGCCAAGGTTTTGCTGGATCACAATTGTTTTGATACAAGGTTCCTGAGGCAGGCCTGAGTTATCAGCTCTTATGCTCGTCTGTACTCAGGTGCCAGAATATGATCTAGAAGCTGAGTGAGTAAATAATTCCACTGAACTAAAAAATTTCAATCCTTTAGCAACTATGGATTCATGACTATACATATTTATTCCAGGTAAAGCTGAACCTTGATATTTCTTAACTTCACAAGAAATGCTCATATTCCTTGAACTAGTCATTGGTACAAGGGACTCAAAGCTAAATGAGACACAATCCCTCCCCTCATTACACTTACTTATAGTTGTCTGAGAGCTTTGAAGGTTCTATGTTGTATAATACATATTATTATATAGGTATGCCTAGAGTTTGATGATATTACCCAGAAGTGTGATATTAGCCAAAAGAATGATATTAGCCAGAAGGTCAGATTTGCATTTAATTGAATATATTCCAAGAAAATTGTGAATATTTCAATTAGAGACAGGTGAAAGAGATGGGAATACCAGACCACCTGACCTGCCACTTGAGAAACTTATATGTAGGTCAGGAAGCAACAGCTAGAACTGGACATGGAACAATAGACTGATTCCAAATAGGAAAAGGAGTACGTAAAGGCTGCATGTTGTCACCCTGCTTATGTAACTTATATGCAGAGTACATCATGAGAAACATTGGGCTGGAAGAAGCACAAGCTGGAATCAAGATTGCTGGGAGAAATATCAATAAGCTCAGATATGCAGATGACACCACCCTTATGGCAGAAAGTGAAGAGGAACTAAAGAGCCTCTTGACGAAAGTGAAAGAGGAGAGTGAAAAAGTTGGCTTAAAGCTCAACATTCAGAAAACGAAGATCATGGCATCTGGTCCCATCACTACATGGGAAATAGATGGGTGAACAGTGGAAACAGTGTCAGACTTTATTTTGGGGGGCTCCAAAATCACTGCAGATGATGATTGCAGCCATGAAATTAAAAGACACTTACTCCTTGGAAGGAAAGTTATGACCATTCTAGATAGCATATTCAAAAGCAGAGACATTACTTTGCCAACAAAGATCCATCTAGTCAAGGCTATGGTTTTTCCATTGGTCATGTATGGATGTGAGAGTTGGACTGTGAAGAAGGCTGAATGCCAAAGAATTGATGCTTTTGAACTATGATGTTGGAGAAGACTCTTGAGAGTCCCTTGGACTGCAAAGAGATCCAACCAGTCCATCCTAGGGGACATCAGTCCTGGGTGTTCATGGAAGGACTGATGCTGAAGCTGAAACTCCAATACTTTGGCCACCTCATGTTAGGAGTTGATTCATTGGAAAAGACCCTGATGCTGGGAGGGATTGGAGGCAGGAGGACAAGGGGATGACAGAGGATGAGATGGCTGGATGGCATAGCCAACTTGATGGACATGAGTTCCATCATGAAGCAGGGGTTGTGGAATGTAGAGGTTAAACAAGAATTCAGTTCAGTTCAGTCATTCAATCATGTCCTACACGACCCCATGAACCGCAGCACGCCAGGCCTCCCTGTCCATCACCAACCCCTAGAGTTCACCCAAACTCATGTCCATTGGGTCGGTGATGCCATCCAACCATCTCATCCTCTGTCATCCCCTTCTCCTCTTGCCCTCAATCTTCCCCAGTATCAGTGTCTTTTCAAACCAGTCAGCTCTTCGCATCAGGTGGCTAAAGTATTGGAGTTTCAGCTTCAACATCAGTCCTGCCAATGAACACCGAGGACTGATCTCCTTTAGTCACTTGAAGGTAGAGTTATAGGACTTGATGGACAGACAGGGAGGCCTGGCGTGCTGCAATTCATGGGGTCGCAAAGAGTCGGACACGACTGAGCGACTTATCTGATCTGATCTGATAGGACTTGTGGAACAACTGTGGAGAGAGGTGAGTGAGAGTAGGGATTGTGGATGGTTCCATGGTGTTAAGTTTGGGCAACTGGATAATTATGTCATTCATCAAAATATGGATTATAGGAAGAAGAGGGACAGCACTAGAATGAAGTAATGTTTACATTTTTTCCAGTTCAAGAGGAATTTCTGGGTCATCTGTGTAAAGATATTTGTAGGAATATATGGGTTTAGAATTCAGTTGTGCAATGACCCAGGATATATTGAGATTTTTTTTACCTTAGAAGAGATTGCCTTAGTGCAGATGTAGAGAAGAAATTTAATCATAAGATGGATGTTTAGGTTAAATGCCACACATATTGACTGATATGACTGATATGTACTGGAATATTTAGTAATGTATTTGCTTATATTAGTACCTAATAATTATGATAATATCCACTTACCTAATAATGATGATAATGGCTTTGGAATGACCTTAGCTGGGTCAGCAGGGACTTTAATCCATATCACTTTTCATGCTCCAAAAGATTAGCCTGGACTTCTTATCATGGTAGTGGTAATGTTTCAAGAGACAGAGAGTAGAAGTATGCAAGACATCTTGAAACTTCAACTCAGAACTTGTGAAGACGTCTATCATCCAAAGTAAGGGAACAGTTAGCCCAGATTTAAGGTTGGGTACTCCTACTGCAATAGTTTGGCCATCTGATGCAAAGAATTGACTCATTTTTTAAAAATCCTGTGTATGATACACAAGATTTTTAAAAAATGGGTCCTATGGTCCTCTCCTCCTGGCATCCACATCCTTCAATACATTTGTGTCTTTGTACCTCCTCCTATAATCGTGGGCAATAGGAGTTCAGTTCAGTTCAGTCACTCAGTTGTGTCCAACTGTGACCCCATGAACCGCAGCACGCCAGGCCTCCCTGTCCATCACCAACTGTCAGAGTCTACCCAAACCCATGTCCATTGAGTCGGTGATGCCATCCAACCATCTCATCCTCTGTCGTCCCCTTCTCCTCCTGCCCTCAATCTTTCCCATCATCAAGGTCTTTTCAAATGAGTCAATTCTTTGCATCAGATGGCCAAAGTATTGCAGTAGGAGTGAGTGAGAGTGAGTGAAGTCGCTCAGTCGTGTCCGACTCTTTGCGACCCCGTGGACTATAGCCTACCAGGCTTCTCCGTCCATGGGATTCTCCGTCCATGGGATTCTCCAGGCAAGAGTACTGGAGTGGGTTGCCATTTCCTTCTCCAGGGGATCTTCCCGACCCAGGGATCGAACCCGGGTCTCCGGCATTGGAGGCAAATGCTTTAACCTCTGAGCCACCAGGGAAGCCCCCAATCTTAAATCTGGGCTAACTGATCCCTTACTTTGGGACGATAGAAGTCTTCACAAGTTCTGAGTTGAAGTTTCAAGATGTCTTGCATACTTCTACTCTCTGTCTCTTGAAACATCACCACTACCATGATAAGAAGTCCTGGCTAATCTGTTGGAGCATGAAAAGTGATGTGGATTAAAGTCCCTGCTGACCCAGCCAAGGCCATTCCAAATCAACCAGCCAGCAGCTGACACACCAACTGCAGCATAACCAAGCCCTGTGGTACTTCCCACTGATCTCTAGTCTCTTCAGCAATAGCAAATGCTTGTTGTTTCAACCCACTATTTTTTAAATATTTTGCTGAGTGCTAAAACCTCTCTGAATGTTTAAATCACGGAGTTTTCTAAAGGAATTTTGAAAAAAATATTAATCAGAATATAAGGTCTAAAAAAACTTCAGTGATTAAATAGATATTCAATTACATGAAAAAGTGGCTTTTGTGTTCTGTGATGCATATATATATGACATGTTCATATATTTAGATTATGAATATTCACATATTCATATTCATATATTCACATATTCATACATTAAGCACAGGAACTTTTTTCCTGGTATCTGAATCACTTGTCATTAAGAAATAGTTACTCAGATCCTTGGGATTCAGATCCAAGGCTAAATTCCATTGTGCACACTCATTATTATCACAGCCCAGAGCAGAGGCCCCTTTACTCTTCATTTTCCTCTATGTTTTTCCTATTTTTTGTAAGCTCATGCAGTTATATCTTTTTATAACCATGGTCAACTCACACCTTGTGCGTGTGTGCTAAGTTGCTTCAGTCATATTACACAGCCCTATGGAAATGGCAATCCACTCCAGTGTTCTTGCCTGGAGAATCCCAGGGACAGGGGAACCTGGTGGGCTTCCGTCTATGGGGTCGCACAGAGTTGGACACGACTGAAGCGACTTAGCAGCAGCAGCAGCATGGACTATAACCGCCAGACTCCTCTGTCCATGGGATTCTCCAGGCAAGAATAGTGGAGTGGGTTGCCATTCCGTCCTCCAGGGGATCCTCCCAACTCAGGGATCGAACCTGTGTCTCTTAAGTCTTCTGCACTGGCAGGTGGGTTCTTTACCACTAAATACCATCTAAATAAGAACAAATATATTCAGGAGAATTTTCATCAAAACCGTTATAAAGGGATACTGCTTTGCCCCCTCAATCTCCAATACTTTCAGCATTTCTTTAAAAGATGATTTCTAATTAAAAAGAGATTCTGATAAAACTTGTTCCATTGACCACATGCTACCACTGACCAGGAGCCCATGAGAGAAGGACTATGGCTTGTCCTTGTACAGCTTCCACATGCTTTGTTTCAGATACATTTGGGCACATCTCGTTGACTGGATAAAAGATATTTTTCAGTAAATGATTTTCAGGCCCAAATCAGTCTACCCCCCATTCACTCTTGGCCCAGTCTTCTACTATGGATTTAAACTGGACTGGTTCCTATGTATCACAGCCTTCCTGCAAAACTGAACTCTTCTAAGGTCCCAGGCAACCTGAGGTTCAGCAAGTGGACCAGTTTCTTAAAATCACATAAGGCCTTCTTGCCTAAGGCTGGCTCTGATGGGCCCAGCTTTCAGGGCTGGTCAAGGTTCTTTACTGAGGACATAGGACTTTGCTCTGCTCCGAAATGACCGTGTTTCTCTTGGGGTCCCATGTTCCACTGTCTCTTTTGACTTGACTATTTTGTCCCTTTCCCAGTCTGCCTTAACAGTCCCAGTTCTGTCTGATGAATTCATAAAGATAAATAAAAATAGGCAAGGTTCCTGCATGCATGCATCTTGTTCTTGTTTTTAAAGTGGGATCGATTTTCAACTGGGCTTCCCAGGTGAATGCATCTGCCAATGCAAGAAACACAAGAGATCACCTAGGACATGGCAACCTGCTCCAGTATTCTTGCCTGGAAAATTCCATGGACAGAGGAGCCTGGCAGAGCTACAGTCCATGGGGTCAAAGAGAGTCCCCACGACTGAGCCACTGAGCATGCATGCACATAATTTTCAGTTGTGACTTTCTGTGTCCTATAGGGGAGTGGAAGCCTTCCATTAATGCTAACTTAAGGGATGACATTTCTGCAAGTAAACATGTGACCACAAATTGAAACTATTACTTATCATCCAACCCCCACCCTGTAAATGAGGACAACTGATCTGATAGTAAGGTCAGGAGGCACTCTGACTTCAACGTGAAAATCTAAACTTGTACAACTAAATCCAAATATTAATGCCATTCCTCTTCAGAATACAAAAGTACTAAAAATACAAGTAAAAAGTGTTGACAAGGATGTGGAAAAATTGGTAACCTCATACACTGCTGGTATGAATGTTGAGTGGCATAGCTGCTTTGGAAAATAATTTGTAACTTCCCTAAATAGTTAAGCATATAATCATCATATAAATCAGAAATTCCTCAACAGAGTGTACTCCCAAGACAAATAAGATCATGAGTCCACCCCAAAATTTGTACATAAATGTCCATAGCAGCATTGTTTATGATAACCAAAATCTTTATACAATTCAAATATCCATCAGTTGATGAATGAATGAGTAAGATGTGGTGTAACCACTGATGGAATATTGTTTGATAATAAAAAAAAAATTTGAAGTACTGATAGATTCTACAGCATGGATGAACCTTGAAAACATAAAAAGTAAAAGAGGCCAAACACAAAAAAAGCATATATTTTAAATTCCATTTATGTAAAATATTCAGAACAGACAAATCTATAGGGACTGAAATAGATTACTAAGAAGGGCTGAGGAGGTTTGGTTGAAGGCCGAGTAGTGTAGCATTTATTTTGGGGACAATGAAAATATTCTAAAATTAGTTGTGATGGATGCTTGTTTGTGTGGATATATATTGAAAGCCATTGAAATGACGTATGGTATGTGAATTATATCTCAGTAAACTGCTTTAAAAATGAAACAAAATAAGCCTTTAAATGTTCAGCATATTCATTGCAATTTTCCCTCAAATATTGAATTGTGCTAGTGAATTGCCATGATGGATAAAATGAGATTCAGGTTTTAAAGACTCCAGTACTCTTGCCTAGAACATCCCATGGACAGAGGAGCCTGGTAGGCTGTAGTCCATGGGGTCGCTACGAGTCGAACACGACTGAGCGACTTCACTTTCACTTTTCACTTTCATACATTGGAGAAGGCAATGGCAACCCACTCCAGTGTTCTTGCCTGGAGAATCCCAGGGACGGCAGAGCCTGGTGGGCTGCCGTCTATGGGGTCGCACAGAGTCGGACACGACTGAAGCGACTTAGCAGCAGTAGCAGCAGCAGCAACTGTAGTATAAAATAAGGCCCTGAGGTGTGAGAATTGAGTACATTATATTGCCACCTGTGGCCCAGTGAAGTCTCTTTTCAAAGTGGAGAAGTCCCATAAATCTATCAGCCTGATTTTTCCCTATAGGACTTATTGGCATGAAGCAAGTACAAAGCCCCTGAAATGTTTCTTACAATCATCTACCTGAGAGTCAGCCTTTTTAGCCGCTAATCCAACTTTAATTGCTCTTGACATAGGTGAAATTAGGGAACACAACAAATGCAATCTAGGATGATCCCTCAGTCTAGGAAGGTTCACCATCAATAAGATTTTACTGTCTGAGTAAATTTTATATATATATATATATATAAAAATATATATTTTTAGTAAAACATTTTATATGTATGCATATGTATATGTAGCACATATACAAAATATGTATATATTTATTTATATATTCTTTACCATTTATATTATTGTTCAGTCTCTAAATCACAGCTGACTCTTTGCAACCTCATGGACTACAGCACACCAGGTTTCCCTGCCTTTCACCAACTCCCGAAGCTTTCTAAAACTCATGTCCATTAAGTCAGTGATGCCATCCAACCGTCTTGTTCTCTATCATCCCTTTCTCCTCCTGCCTTCAGTCTTTCCCAGCAGCAGTGTCTTTTCTAATGAAGCAGCTTTTTTTATCAGCTGGCCAAAGTATTGGAGCTTCAGCGTCAGCATCAGTCCTTGCAATGAATATTCAGGGTTGATTTCCTTTAGGATTGACTAGTTTGGTATCCTTGCAGTCCAAGGGACTCTCAGGAGTCTTCTCCAACACCACAGTTCAAAAGCATCAATTCTTCAGTGCTCAGCCATGGTAAACAATCGGGTGGTCCTAGTGGTAAAGAACCTGCCTGCCAAGGCAAGAGACACAGGAGACTTGGGTTCGATCCCTGGGTCAGGAAGATCCCTTGGAGGAGGGAAAGGCAATGCACTCCAGTAGTCTTGCCTGGAGGATCCCACTGACAGAGGAGCCTTGAAAACTATGGTCCATAAGGTCACAAAGAGTTGGACACAACTGAAGTAACTTAGCACTCACGTGTATGCATGCACACACACACATATATATACATATACATACTTGGTTGGTGTACCCTAAAGGATGGTTACCTTCCTTTATAAAAAATTGCGCAACTTTAAAGTCAAGCTTTTGTCCTTAGTAAAGACAGTTTGTGATACTCTTGGGGGAGCTAGAGTGAGACCAGAGGATGGGGATAAGAGAGGTGCCGTAACGATCCAGTGTGCCCTTCTTATAGTGGATTAAACTTGTACAGCTACAACCCATTATTCTTATCCCTATTACAGTGAATGGATCTTTATTTTCTGTTTTCAAGAAAAGTTTGGCTTCAATTAATATTGGGTTTTAAATAGCAAATCTTGGCTTTACTGCTTTGTTGGTAATCTCTATGATTTCTTCAATATCATCTTCATTGGGGGCTGCCATGTCCTGGGGATATAGAACCCTTAGTCTTCCAGGAGACAATCTTCATCCAAGATTTAGTTAAATCTGTGGACCCAGATCTATCTCATCAGCCTTGAGTGAGTGAGTGAGTGAAGTTACTCAGTCGTGTCCAACTCTTTGAGACCCCATGGACTGTAGCCTACAAGGCCCCTCTGTCCATGGAATTTTCCAGGCAAGAGTACTGGAGCGGGTTGCCATTTCCTTCTCCAGGGTATCTTCCCAACCCAGGGATCGAACCCAACTCTCCTGCATTGCAGGCAGACGCTTTACCATCTGAGCCAACATCAGCCTTGAAGTCAGAGATAACTAGAGCTTCTGTCTGTTGATGTCTCTTCTCTGATATTAGTCACTTGTCCCAGTTTTAAAGTTTTTATTTCTCTAATCTAAGACCACCAGCCTTGTACCACCACCATGTCTTATCTGACATGGGGTCATTGGATGCTATTCTTGTACCTTGAAAGATTATAGTCTGTGTAGAGTGTGTGGTGATGTGTGTGTGTGTGTGTGTGTGTGTGTGTGTGTGTGTGTGTGTGTTTGTGAGAGAGAGGAATATATTGAGTTAAGAAAAGCAAAGTTATTAAGCAGTGTAGTAATATAACTCACTCAGTTTATAGTCACAAAAGCTGACCTTATAATCATCTTAGTAGGGGAATGATACAGAATCAGCCACGGGTTTCTCGAAATCTCATTTTTCTAATCTGAAAAATCGGCAAAAATAGTGAATCAGTTACAGTAGTGAATCATCCTGAATATAAAATATGGTAAGATACATTAAATTACTGTAAATATAAGGCAGTCTTTTACAACACTAATTTACATGACCCTTTGTTCAGATGATATGTGTATTAAAGGTTCAGAAGAGGAAAGAGTAGCCTTTCACACTGTGTGGGTCCTAACCAGTGCTCTGCTTCCATCCTCTTGAATGTGGTGTCCTATATTTTGATTATTTTCCTTCACAAAACCAAAGTCTCTCTTTGAGCTGTTTCAAACCGTGGAACAGCCAGGGCAGGCTCTGAGCATCCCACAGTGTGAATCAGCCAAGTACTTCCTCTTCTCTCTGCATTTTCAATAGGATGCAGGCAGCTGACCCTCTCAGAACAGGCTCCAACTATAAGCTCAATTATGTGAAATATGCACCCTGGGGCACTTGCAGCTGCCAATGGAGGGAATTTGGGAAATTAGATTGAGAAATTGGATTGAAGTTGTAAGGACTGCCAATTTGCATTTTCCAAAGCTTCTAGAGACTGAGACTACCACTTAAAGGATTAATGGGTAAATGTGTTGACTCCCTTGCAAGATTTTTGCTGCTATCAAATAAATTTCTTAACTAAGGACCAGTCCCTTTCATGAAAGTAGTATTGCATTGGCCTGAATGCATGCAAACAACCCACAACCTTGTTCCATTGAGGCAGCCAAAATATGACCTTCAGTGAAGCAGGACAGAAACCTATTACACGTTGCTTTAAAATTTGACTACTTGAGCAAAATTTCTGCCTTTTGCCTGAGGCTAGATTATGCTGCAAAAATGTGTCCTAATCCAAGATGGCTAATTCTAAACTGGATCTTAAGATGTGAATGGAGATTTCTACTGCAGACACCCTAATATATTATAAAACCAGCAGATGATTTTGGGGGAATTTTGAGGCACGTTTCTCAGATTTCCTATTCCTGAACCATCAGTGATGGTCTTTACATCAATCAAAAAACAATCCCTCCAGGCTCCTCTGTCCATGGGATTCTCCAGGCAAGAATACTGGAGTGAGTTGCCATGCCCTCCTCTAGGGAATCTTCCTGACCCAGGGGTCTTTTACACCTCCTGCATTGGCACTAGTGCCACCAGGGAAACCCATCCTCACTCCTACTTCTAATTGAAAAAACACACCAAGAAAAATCTAGTATAAGCCATTTACCCTGTATGTATGCTATGTGCTCAATGGTTTCAGTTGTGTCCAGCAATTTGCAGCTCCACAGACTGTAGGCTCCCAGGCTCCTCTGTCCATGGGATTCTCTAGGCAAGAATTCTTGAGTGGGTTGCCATGCCCTCCTACAGGGGATCTTCCCAACCCAGGGGTTGAACCCACACCTCCTGTATCTTCTGCATTTCAGGTGGATTCATTACCCACTGAGTCAGTCACCTGGCAAGCCCTTATCCTATATCATCACTTTCAGTTAGGAAGGTGGGATCATTGTAAAAGCATGAGTTTTACTACGAGTGTCAACTGAAATCAGTGATGATGGTCTGGGGTACTTCATTAAGAGAGATTCTGAGGTGATTTCTACACTCAAAGTGGGGTTCTTGGTGGAGAGTAAAGTGCTTTGAAGGAGGTGCAAGGATCAATTTTATCAAGGCCTACTCTAAGTTTGCTACTGCTGCTAAGTCGCTTCAGTTGTAGCCGACTCTATGTGACCCCATAGACGGCAGCCCACCAGGCTCCCCTGTCCCTGGGATTCTCCAGGCAAGAACACTGAGTGGGTTGCCATTTCCTTCTCCAATGCATGAAAGTGAAAAGTGAAAGTGAAGTCGCTCAGTCGTGTTGGACTCCTAGCGACCCCATGGACTGCAGCCTACCAGGCTCCTCCATCCATGGGATTTTCCAGGCAAGAGTACTGGAGTGGGGTGCCATTGCCTTCTCCAACTCTAAGTTTAGGCATCCCTTATTCTCAAAACAATCTCTAATCTCTTAGAACTCTAAGCCAAATTTTAAAGAACATTAGTCTTTATTCATGATTCATTAGTGGGAAATAGGAGAATCCTGTGTTGACACAGCTCCCTCAGTGGCACAAGATAAGGGCTTTTTCACATGCATTCACACCAACGTAATTCTACTTGAAGGGAAAAGACTGGCCTTTAGTTACTGAAATTTATTACATTTAGTTATAGCTCATATTTTACTTTCAAAGTAGAGAATTTTATTTCTTCAATTTTTGTCACCCCTATAAGAAATATTACTCTAAAATTTCTGGTATGGGGTCTTTCCACTTCAGTATGAATTAGAGTGGGTGATATCTGATTTTTAGAATGAGAAATAGGTTTCAACCTGGATGCCTCCACTGATCACTAAAGGGCTACCTGGGGTAATGTACTGAGGAAGATAGGAGACTATGTCCCAGGTGGGACAGGGATGAAGGAATCCATCAGCTGACTATCAGTGTCTAACATAGGCGTAAGAATGAAGGAGTGGAAGCTGATGTCTTATATCATTGGCTGGTCAGTCAGTTCAGTCGCTCAGTCATGTCCAACTCTTTGCAACTCCATGAATCATAGCACGCCAGGCCTCCCTGTCCATCACCATCTCCTGGAGTTCACACAAACTCACGTCCATTGAGTCAGTGATGCCATCCAGCCATCTCATCCTCTGTCGTCCCCTTCTCCTCCTTCCCCCAATCCCTCTGAGCATCAGAGTCTTCTCCAATGAGAGTCAACTCTTCACAAGAGGTGGCCAAAGTACTGGAGTTTCAGCTTTAGCATCATTCCTTCCAAAGAAATCCCAGGGCTGATCTCCTTCAGAATGGACTGGTTGGATCTCCTTGCAGTCCAAGGGACTCTCAAGAGTCTTCTCCAACACCATAGTTGAAAAGTATCAATTCTTCAGTGCTCAGCTTTCTTCACAGTCCAACTCTCACATCCATACATGACCACTGGAAAAACCATAGCCTTGACTAGACGGACCTTTGTTGGCAAAGTAATGTCTCTGCTTTTCAATATGCTATCTACGTTGGTCATAGCTTTTCTTCCAAGGAGAAGGCGTCTTTTAATTTCATGGCTTCCATCACCATCTGCAGTGATTTTGGAGCCCCAAAAATGAAGTCTGACACTGTTTCCACTGTTTCCCCATCTATTTCCCATGAAGTGATGGGACCAGATGCCATGTATTATTGAATGTAAATAACACCCAAGACTTGTCTCTACACTAACCTTTGTTTCTAACAAATTGTCTGATAATGGTGAAGTGATATTACCAGTGATCAAGATCATCTCCAAAACAAAGAAATGCAAAAAGGCAAAATGGTTGTCTGAGGAGGCCTTACAAATAGCTATGAAAAGAAGAGAAGTGAAAGGCAAAGGAAAAAAAGGAACAATATACCCATTTGAATGCAGAGTTCCAAAGAACAGCAAGGAGAAATAAGAAAGCCTTCCTCAGTAATCAATGCAAAGAAATAGAGGAAAACAATAGAATTGGAAAGACTAGAGATCTCTTCAAGAGAGATACCATTAGAGATACCATGGGAACATTTCATGCAAAGATGGGCACAATAAAGGACAGAAATGGTATGGACCTAAAATAAGCAGAAGATATTAAGAAGAGGTGGCAAGAATACACAAAATAGCTACACAAAAGAGATCTTCATGACCCAGATAATCACAATGATGTAATCACTCACCTAGAGCCAGACATCCTGGAACGTGAAGTCAAGTGGGCCTTAGGAAGCATCACTACGAACAAAACTAGTGGAGGTGATGGAATTCCAGTTGAGCTATTTCAAATACTGAAAGATGATGCTGTGAAAGTGCTGCCCTCAATAAGCCAGCAAATTTGGAAAACTCAGCAGTGGCCATAGGACTGGAAAAGGTCAGTTTTCATTCCAATCCCAAAGAAAGGCAATGCCAAAAAATGTTCAAACTACCACACAACTGCACTCATCTCACACACTAGCAAAGTAATGCTCAAAATTCTCCAAGCGAGGCTTTAACAGTATGTGAACTGTGAACTTCCATATGTTCAAGCTAGTTTTAGAAAAGGCAGAGGAACCAGAGATCAAATTGCCAACATCCAATGCATCATCTAAAAAAGCACAGGAGTTCCAGAAAAACATCTACTTCTGCTTCATTGACTATGCCAAAGCCTTTCGACTGTGTGGATCACAACAAACTGTGGAAAATTCTTGAAGAGATGGGAATACCAGGCCACCTGACCTCCTTCTTGAGAAATCTTTTATGCAGGTCAACAAGCAACAGTTAGAACTGGACATGGAACAATAGACTGGTTCCAAATTGGGAAAGGAGTACATCAAGGCTATATATTGTCAACCTGCTTATTTAACTTATATGCACAGTACATCATGAGGAATGCTGGACAGGACTGGATGAAGCACAAGCTGAAATTAAGATTTCTGGGAGAAATATCAACAACCTCAGATATGCAGATGACACCACACTTTGGCAGAAAGTGAAGAACTAAAGAGCCCCTTGATGAAAGTGAAAGAGGAGAGTGGAAAAGTTGGCTTAAAGCTCAAGATTCAGAAAACTAAGATATGGCATCTGGTTGCATCACTTCATGGCAAATAGATGGGGGAACAATGGAGACAGTGACAGACTTTATTTTCTGGGCTTCAAAATCACTGCAGATGGTGACTACAGCCATGAAATTAAAAGATGTTTGCTCTTTGGAAGAAAAATTATGACCAAACTAGACAGCATATTAAAAGCAGAGACATTACTTTGCCAATAAAGATCTGTCTAGTCAAAGCTGTGGTTTTTCCAGTAGTCATGTATGGATGTGAGATTTGGACTATAAAGACAACTGGGCTCCGAAGAATTGATACTTTTGAACTGTGGTGTTGGAGAAGACTCTTAAGAGTCCCTTGAACTGCAAGGAGAGTCAACCAATCCATCCTAAAGGAAATCAGTGCTGAATATTCATTGGAAGGACTGATGCTCAAGCTGAAACTCCAATACTTTGTCCACCTGATATGCAGAACTGATTCATTTGAAAAGACCCTGATGCTGGGAAAGATTGAAGGTGGGAGGAGAAGGGGATGACAGAGGATTAGATGGTTAGATGGCATCACTGACTCAATGGACATAAGTTTGAGTAAACTCTGGGAGTTGGTGATAGACCAGGAGGCCTGGCATGCTGCAGTCAATGGGGTCACAAAGAGTAGGGCATGAATGAGCAACTGAGCTGAACTCAACTGATATTACCATTTGAGCTTTAATCAGTATTAGAATGCTGTTTACTAATACATAATATCATAGGATATTTTTATGCTCTTTTAAATTTTATTCTAATATAATCAGGCTTATAAAAAGATTGTAAGAATTGTACGAATAAGGTGTATATATCATTCCCAAATGTTAATATGGTCTCTCTTGTTTTCCCTTTCTGTGTGCATACACATACAACTGTGTTGCCACTGTTACTTGCTCCCTCTTCATGCCTCCCTCCACCTTACCGTCTCTCTCTTCTCTTTCTCTTTCATATCTGCCTATAATCTATCTCTACACATGCTTATGCTGGTGCTGCTGCTGCTGCTAAGTTGCTTCAGTCGTGTCCAACTCGCTGCCACCCCATAGACAGCAGGCAGCCCACCAGGCTCCCCTGTCCCTGGGATTCTCCAGGCAAGAACACTGGAGTGGGTTGCCATTTCCTTCTCCAATGCATGAAAGTGAAAGTGAAATTGCTCAGTCATGTCCAACTGTTAGTGACCCCATGGACTGCAGCCCACCAGGCTCCTCCATCCATGGGATTTTCCAGGCAAGAGTACTGGAGTGGGATGCCATTGCCTTCTCCGACACATTCTTATATATGTGTGCATTTTTTTAAACTTTCAAATAATTGAAAAGAGAACTACCATATGATCTGGCGGTCCCACTTCCGGGTATACATCCAAAAGACGTGAAATCAGTATCTGCACTCCCGTGTTTTTTGCATCATTGTTCACAAGACCAAGATATGGAAACAGCCTAAGTGTCCCTTGATGGAAGGATGCATGTGGTATAGATCTATCTATATCTGTATCTATGATGAGACATTATTCATTCTTAGAAAGGGACAAAATTCTTCTATGTGCAACAACATGAATGAACCTGGAAGACATTACACTAAGTGTAATGTCAGAGACAGAAATACAAATACTGTGTTAGCTCACTTGTATGTGAAATCTAAGAAAGTCTATCTCACAGGCATATCTTATTCACCACTATTTTACACACCAGTTTTAACATCTATTAAGGAATTTTGCTTGAAAAAATATTTATAATTATTATTGCCAGTTGACAATTTTCTAGAATTACTACTTAGATTTTTACTGTATAATAAGAAAGAACTTTTCATTTATTTATATAGAAGTGGACTCATTAATTATTTTAGCCTATGGGTTAGCAATTCTTTACTATCATTATATTTTTAAATATGCTCAAATGGTCTCAGATTTAGCAAATGGTGCCCATGAAGCTCGTACTCTTTGAACACTTCCTTACTTTATGGCACAAAATAATATTCTAGGCATATCTTGTTCTGTTCTACCCTATCTCTGAAGTCAACCACTTCTCCAAAGTTTCCTGGATTCTTTTTTAAATTAATTTTTATTGAAGTATGGTTGCCTTACAATATTGTATTAGTTTGTAATCCTAGATTCTTTAAATAGAAAATGATATAAGAAATCAAGATCAGTGCTGTGTTACTTGGGGATCACTGCTTCTAAGCTTTCTTAATGCACAGAGTTAGCAACTATATGTGCATACAAATATGTATACACAGGTACATTAACACTCATGCATTTATACCTCTATGTATTTCTCCATGTATCTATAGTTATGGATGTATCAATATACATACAAGCCTACATACACACACGACACACACATATATATGAATATGCATACTGAACCAAAACATCTATAATTATTTCTTTGTTTATATTAAAATCATAACTTTGTAAACGAGGCAGCAAAAGAGACACTGATGTATAGAACAGTCTTTTGAACTCTGGGAGAGGGAGAGGGTGGGATGATTTGGGAGAATGGCATTGAAATATGTATAATATCATATATGAAATGAGTCGCCAGTCCAGGTTCGATGCACGATACTGGATGCTTGGGGCTGGTGCACTGGGACAACCCAGAGGGATGGTATGGGGAGGGAGGAGGGAGGAGGGTTCAGGATGGGGAACACATGTATATCTGTGGCAGATTCATTTTGATATATGGCAAAACCAATACAGTATTGTAAAGTTAAATAAAATAAATAAAATAAATCAGGCCATAAATAAATATATTGAGCACATTAAAAAATAAATAAAATCATAAGTTCATACTGATACTACCAATTCCAATGAAACACTGGAGTTCATAATGTTCTTCTCCCTTTCAGTCACTTCTTATGACAATGAGAAACTTGCCTCCAATTTGCTACAATATAGTTGCTTAATTTGCTTAGCCTCAGAAAACACAGAAAGTTGTTTTTAGAATTGTTAACCCATCGTTTTGTGAAAAAGAATCCTAACCAAAGTCCAATATATTTTAGAACTAATTTTGTCTTTAGCCTGAGGCATGTAATCTAAATACTGAAAGTTGAAAAGTTACCTGATTTAGTTTATTTTTTTTCCCTCTCTGCAATGTGGATACATTATTTCTCCAGATATAACCTGTAAAATGATTCTAGTTGTACTGTGTTTAAGAAATCCCCTCATACACATTATTTTTTGTTTTTGAGAATTTGAAACATTCACAGTATTGTAAAATTCAGTGTTCAAAACGGTATCTCAGAGAAGCATTACATCCCGTCTTATACTTCTGTACTTTCCAGCTTTCTCACCCATATCATGTAAGTGACTGAAATTATGGATCTGTGGTTTATATTCCTGTGTTTTTTATATGCATAATTAAAAGATACAGGCATATTTTCTCATTTCCCTTTCTTACACAAAGAACAGCATACTTCATACAGTCATCTGTATTTTTATTTTTTCACTAAATTGTTTATCTGAAAAATTACTCCATGTTACAGAGATCTTTCTCATTCCCATTATTTTATTCTGGCTATAATTTACTCCATTTTGTGACTATACCACCAATTACTGAACTGTTTTTTCTATGTATTAGCACATAAGATGTTGTCAGTATTTTGCATTTTTAATCAACATTGCAATGCATACCCCCTTAAGACATGAATTTTCCTATTTTAGGAGATATATCTTCAGGGTAAATTCGTAGAAATTGGATTTTTAGGTCTCAATGTGATCACACATGTCTTTTTGTTGAAAATGAAAATTTTTATTCTATAAGTTTATTAGCAAAGTTTATTTCAAATAGCAGCACATGAGTATCAGAGTGATTGCTTCTCCACATCTCCACCAGCAAAGCATTATATGTTGTGCGTGGCTGTGTGCTTGCTCAGTCGCTTCATTCATGTCCAACACTTTGCAACCCTATGGACTGTGTAGCCTGCCAGGCTCCTCTGTCCATGGGATTCTCCATGCAAGAGTACTGGAGTAGGTTGCCATGCCCTCCTCCAGGGTATTTTCGCGCCCCAGGGATTGAACTAGTGTCTTCTGCATCTTCTTCATCCTAGGCAGATTCTTTACCACTAAGTCACCCCACAAGCCCATTATATATTACCATATTTATTTTATTCTTGCCAATCTTATATATAAGAAATGGTAACTCAGCACAGTTTTATTTTCTGTTTTGCCAGTATGAGAGAGATTAAATATAGTTTCATATCTTTATACATTTCCTGAGAATTATTTGAAAATGTGTGTTGCCTCTTCTTTGTCATACTTTGGGCAATGTGTCACACATATTCAGAGTTCTTTACATCAAGAATATTAATTCATTTGAGAAATACATTGCAAATTTTGTTTTCACCTGTGTTTTTAATTTGGATATAAGAAAATGTTGCCATTCAATTATTATTTTGCTGTTAAATTAATTAATATTCTATTCTACTGAATCTAGACATGAAAAGACCTCAAATATAATGACTAATGCCACTAAATAGATGGGAAAATTGAGCTTCAAAGAGACCAAATCGTCCAAAATCAATATATAATGTGTGTGTATAGAAACAGCTGTGTTAGTCGCTCAGTCTTTTCCCATTCTTTGCCACTCCACAGACTGTAGCCCGCCAGGCTCTGTCCATGGGATCCTCCAGGCAAGAATACTGGAGTGGGTTGCCATGCCCTATTCCAGGAGATAAAAACAGATAAATACACACATATATTCACATTTTACATATACATGTATAAAATAAAATAAACCATATTCATTTAAACTTTCATTTTTTAACACAGGGCCCAATCCCCAGCGGTGCCTAGACCTTGAAGTACAAAGAGGTTGGAGCTGGACCCCTTTCCATTCCCTCCTCCTCCTCCCCCCTCCACCCCCAGGCTCTGCAGGCACCCACAGGTGCCCACAGGCACGGAGGATTGGCCTCATCAACCAGTTCTTCCCCTGGCTGAGGAGCTTCTGGGACCATGAGGTGTTGCGCGGCAGGTGGACAGCGACGTGTTGGTAGGCGGGGTTGTCGAGCGAGGGCGAGTCACGGAGCCCGTGAACAGCCAGGGGCTAGTGGGCGGGGTCACCCAGAAGGGCGTGAGGAGGCGGGCTGCGTGCAGCTGACAGTTTCCTTTCTCTCCTGTGGAGCTGCGAGGGCTTGGTAGCTACCTGTCCACGCTGGCCTGTTTCAGGCTCCCCAGCAAGGTCTTGTCGCGGGCCGCTGGCCAGGGCACACCCTCCAGCCACTGGGGTGGCCCAGCCAGTTCCTGGTCACAGGTTTGTTCTGCTGAGCCGCCGGGCCATGGTCTGATGGCCACTGTCCACAGTGCGTCCTTGCCAGCACTGGGCAGCAGCCCCTCTGCAGGCAGGGCCTGGAAGCGGCCCACCACGTGGCAGGACAGGTAAGCGGCAGTTGTATAGTAGATAAATGTAACCGTAAATGTTTACATTTAAACTTATTGAACTGGTTGTTCCTGAGGATACAGTGATGAGGATAATCAGAGATGACTGACCTTGTCAGCGAAGTTATTGTGACTATTTCTAATGGAGTAAGAAATGAGCTACCACTTAAAGTATGTGTTAAATAGGAGATGATTGAAAGAGAGTAGAACTGTAGACCAAAAAGAAGATACTGTGTCTGTAGAGGACAGTGACTGTAAGGAGCAGAGCAGACGTACTAGTTGGCTGTCACCTGAGGGAAAGGGCAGAAGGGGTATGTGAGGGGCCTGTAGAGAGAGGCAGTGGCTAATTGATGTGCTTCTTGAAGCAAAAATTAAATCATTTAAAGTGAAAGAAAGGGAGATGACATGATCTTGTTTTGCTTTGTAAGCAACCAGATTATTTGTCAAATGAAGAATTGATAGAGTGGGACTAACTGAAAAATATATATATTGAAGTCTAGTTGATTTATAATGTGTTGATTTCTGCTGTATGGCAAAGTGATTCAGTTATGCATGTGTATACATTATTTTTCATATTCTTTTCCATTATGGTTTCTCACAGGGTATTGAATGTAGTTCCCCGTGCTATACTGTAGGACCTTTTTAAAAATCCATCTTATGTATGTAGTTGTTTGCATGTGCTACTTCCAAACTCCAAGTCCAGCTCTCCCCTACTCCCTTCCCAGTTGTCAACAAGAAGTCTGTTCTCTATGTCTGTGAACCTGTTTCTATTTCATAGATACATTCATTTGTGGCATATTTTAGATTCTACATACTAGTGATATCTTATGGTATTTGTCTTTCTCTTTCTTCACTTAGTATGATGATCTCTAGGTCTATCCCTGTTGCTGGAAGTGGCATTATTTCACCCTTTTTTATGGCTAAGTAGAAGAAGGCAATGGCAGTGTTCTTGCCTGGAGAATCCCATGGACGGAGAAGCCTGGTAGGCTGCCGTCTGTGGGGTCGCACAGAGTCGGACACGGCTGAAGCGACTTAGCAGTAGCACTAGTAGTTCATCATATGTATATGCCACATCTTTATCCATTCCTCTGTCAGTGGGTGTCTAGGCTGTTTCCATGTTTTGCTGCCTTGAACAGTACTGTTATGAACATAGGGGAACATATATCTTTTTGAAATATGGTTTTGTCTGGATATATGCCCAGGAAGGGGTTGCTGGATTACATGGCCAATGTGTTTTTAGTTTTTTGTGGAAACTCCATACTGTTTTCCATAGTAGCTGCACCAATTTATATTCAGAGTGGGGCATACTTGAACTGAGGTAGTTGATTCAGAAACTCTTAATCCAAACAAAGTTTGTACTGGTGTGTTTATGATATAGATTATTTAATTAAGAATTTAACTTTAAGTTCTTTCTCTGTGTCACACCCTGGATTCTGGGCTAGAAGTAGAAAGATGTAGATAGCTATAAACAATATTTAAGTGCTATAATGTACAGTACATCTTTATAAATTGTATGTGAAGTGTAAGGAGGCTATTTTTAGGATGACACACAAGTTTCTGGCTTGTGAAAATAAAACATACTTCCATTGTAGCTCAGCTGATAAAGAATCCTCCTGCAATGCAGGAGCTTTGGTTCAATCCCTGGGTTGGGAAGATCCCCTGGAGAAGGGAAAGAATACTCCAATATTCTGACCTAGAGAATTCCATGAACTATGTAGTCCATGGGGTTGCAAAGAATTGGACATGACTGAGTGAATTTCACTTCACTGAACTATGTTTCGGAGAAGACAATGGCACCCCACTCCAGTACTCTTGCCTGGAAAATCCCTTGGATGGAGGAGCCTGGTGGGCTGCAGTCCATGGGGTCGCTAAGAGTCAGACACGACTGAGCGACTTCACTTTCACTTTTTCGCTTTCATACATTGGAGAAGGAAATGGCAACCCACTCCAGTTTTCTTGCCTGGAGAATCCCAGGGCAGGAGAGCCTGGTGGGCTGACGTCTATGGGGTCACGCAGAGTCGGACACGACTGAAGTGACTTAGCAGCAGCAGCAGCACTATGTTTGGGGAGGAAATTCAAGTATTTGGACTGGTCATTTTGAGAATTTATAAAGTTATTGAGACAGCGTTTGGAAGATGTCAAAGATACACCTAGTCAAATCAATCCAGAGTGCAAAAGATGTGTGTGTGTCAGAGATGCAGACCAGCTTATGAGTTGCCTACAAATAGTTAGTATTCAAAGGTATTGGTAGGTAAAATCCTCTAGGGAAAGTGAATATAATAAGAGGAAAAGAGCAGAGCTTGTATTTAGCCTTGAGGGGCAGCAGCGTGAAATGACTGGGTGGAGGGGAGTAAGCTTGGCAAGAGATTTAAGAGGGAAGCTAGAATAGCATCAGATCATATCAGTTGCTCAGTTGTGTCCAACTCTTTGCGACCCCATGAATTGCAACATGCCAGGCCTCCCTGTCCATCACCAACTCCCGGAATTCACTCAGACTCATATCCATCGAGTCAGTGATGCCATCCAGCCATCTCATCCTCTGTTGTCCCCTTCTCCTCCTGCCCTCGATCCCTCCCAGCATCAGAGTCTTCTCCAATGAGTCAACTCTTTGCATGAGGTGGCCAAAGTACTGGAGTTTCAGCTTCAGCATCATTCCTTCCAAAGAAATCCCAGGGCTGATCTCCTTCAGAATGGACTGGTTGGATCTCCTTGCAGTCCAAGGGACTCTCAAGAGTCTTCTCCAACACTACAGTTCAAAAGCATCAATTCTTTGGCGCTCAGCCTTCTTTACAGTCCAACTCTCACATCCATACATGACCACAGGAAAAACCATAGCCTTGACTGGACGAACCTTTGTTGGCAAAGTAATGTCTCTGCTTTTGAATATGCTGTCTAGGTTGGTCATAACTTTCCTTCCAAGGAGTAAGGGTCTTTTAATTTCATGGCTGCAGTCACCATCTGCAGTGATTTTGGAGCCCCCCAAAATAAAGTCTGACACTGTTTCCACTGTTTCCCCATCTATTTCCCATGAAGTGATGGGACCAGATGCCATGATCTTCGTTTTCTGAATGTTGAGCTTTAAGCCAACTTTTCACTCTCCACTTTCACCTTCATCAAGAGGCTTTTTAGTTCCTCTTCACTTTCTGCCATAAGGGTAGTGTCATCTGCATATCTGAGGTTATTGATATTTCTCCCAGCAATCTTGATTCCATATTCCATAATTCCATTCTATGCTATAGAATAGCATAGTGCCATGGAAACTAATTGGCTATAGTTTTGAAAGAAGCAGGAATGAGTGTACAGATAGTGTGGAGTAATTCTAATAAGGAGAACCAAAGTAAAGAAGTAAAGAAGAACCAAAACTATTCATTTGATTTAGTTAAACAGATCCCATTCTTGAACTCCATAAAAGCTGGAGAGTGAGGTAGAGGTGAGGAAGTGGAGGCAAATGGGGAAGTTTGGCTGAAAGGAGGAAAATGGGAGATTAAAAGTTGGATAATTTTTCAATGAAAACATGTAAGTTTTCTTTGGGTCTGAGATTCTAATTTTTTTCTCCATTTAGTTTAGTTTCCTGCTTTATCAAACCTCCCAGATGTGGATTTTTGGTTTTCATAGGTGGTACCCCCAACGATCAGTTAAGAGAACCCACCCAGGTTCCACAGTACATGTGAAGATCTCACAATAAGCAAATCATCTTAGAGAATAAATATTCAGGTTGCTGTTGGACGGGTTCCCAGGATGGGAAGATAACATTTAACAACCACCATAAGGGTTTTATCTTTATTAACCAAAGTGCAGCTCTGGGGAACATCTCAATATGAATAAATGATGCATTTGCTAATGCAGCCAGCATTCAAAAGTAACAAATTTATTGCTTTACGTGACAAGTAATAGTGACAATTCTCTTTTCCTAAATAATATATCTCATTAACTGAAGCTGTGTGTTTTCTTAACACTAACTCACTCAGTGCTGTCACTTTTCTAAACACAAACTGCTTACAACTGATAGATATTCTTTATGATCCCTGAAACTCTGCATCTCTACAACTCCTTTTGTTTTTGAGTGAGTTTTATTGCAGCAAAGAGGTTGCAAACTAAGACTTCTCACTTTCTGGTGGCAGTAATTTAGCATGTAATGAGCCAAATTCATAAGCCCCCCAAAAAGCTTAGTAGCTCAGGAGCTGATGCTGGGGCCACAAATGGAATTGACTTTAAAAGGCAGTGAATGAGACTCAGAAATGGAAATCAAGCTGAGAAAGAATTCTCCAGTGTGTATGTGAGAAGGAACAAAAAGGAAATATTGAATTCTGATAATTAGAAGAAGTTAAACCAACTAAAGATGGGCAGCTGATGTCTTGGTAGTAATGTTAATAAAATAATAATCATGATATTAACAATAGCCCTCATTTATCAAGTGCCAGCAGAGAAGGCGATGGCACCCCACTCCAATACTCTTGCCTAGAAAATCCCATGGACGGAGGAGCCTGGTAGGCTGCAGTCCATGGGGTCGCAAAGAGTCGGACACGACTGACTTCCCTTTCACTTTTCACTTTCATGCATTGGAGAAGGAAATGGCAACCCACTCCAGTGTTCTTGCCTGGAGAATCCCAGGGACAGGGGAGCCTGGTGGGCTGCCGTCTATGAGTCACACAGAGTCGGACACGAGTGAAGCAACTTAGCAGCAGCAGCAGCAGCATCAAGTGCCAGAGACTGTTTGAAAGCTCAACTTGTCTCATCATTCCCTTGTGAATTTTGCAAATGTTTTAATTTCTTGAAACTCCAATTATAAATCCAAAAAATGGAAATAAACAAAATGACTGAAGTCACAAAACAAGCTTCAAGTCATTGATTTTAAATCTGGGTTCATTGTTCAAACTCTTAACCATTATGTGCATCATTAAACTTGTAATAAGGATCTTTCCACACGTGGCTACAAATCAGCTATGTGATTCACTAAGGGAGAGGCTAAGTGAAAGGTTTAGGTATGAATTTTGCCCCATATGTAAAGTAAGGAGATTGAACTAGACAAATTATCCAATCTTATTCAGAGTGAATCATTTATCCTTTCTATTGCGAGAAATTTCTGCAGAATGGCTGTATCTTAAATCCCTACTGTCACCACTGGAGAAAACAAAATTTTAATAGTCATTCACAGCCAAGGCTCCAGATGTATAAACAAAGAATTAAAAAGGTGAATGAATGAATGATCAAAGGTCTATGTTGGTGGCACTATTTTGAGTGCTGTGGAAATATAATACTATGTAAGAATCAGAGTGAAGACAGAGATAACAGTTTCCTCTGACATCCCTGACCTGAGATATTTTCCTATATAAGAATTCTTAGTCTGCCTGGAATACTTAGATGTCATCAAAAGGATCTGTCCCTCATTGTTGGTACAATGAATCTCTCTAATGTGTTTTTCTTCCATTTTCGTTTCCCAGTATGCAATGTTCCTGAAGTGCATAATATATTTTCCTATAGATTGGCTGTTACTGGTAAAATGCAACTAGGTGGCTATCCTTAAGTACAGATATGTTCATAAGTCTAAACTTATTTTAATATCAGGATCTCTGGAACCAAAGAGTGCATTTGAACATCAAATAGAACTTCATAATGCATATCATATATTGAAAAACTTTATATTCAAATCAATTTTCTTTGATATCAGTACTAATATATTGAATTTTTGCTTAATATTTATTTGGCTTATTTTTTGTGTTATTTCTGTTTGGTATATCCCTTATAATCTGTATATGAAATGATTATTTAAAAATCTGGAACACATTTGTTTTTAAGTGAAAATAGAATCAATTTAAGTTTATTAATTTACCATTGCATTTATATTTCAATTTTATTATTTTGTTTCCTCATTTATCTCACTTTCCCCTCCTTCCCTTCTTCCTACATTTTGTTGTCTTTACCATCTTTTTCTTCCTGAATTGTACTATTAAAGATTTCTCTACAATTCTTTCAACTACTTTATTTTTTCTATAGATATTTGCCATTTTGTCTTCTTATTCATTTGAAAATTGTAATAGTTACTTTGTAGTCTCTTTTACTTTGTTTTCTTTTGATTTATTAAAAAGGATGATTGATTTTATTCTATAAATTCTATTTAATATTTATATTTTAATCTCATCTCATTTTTAACATATTTTTATTTTTAAAAATAATAATAAGGTTGTGAAATCAACCAGGTGTTCATCAGTGAATGAGTGGATAAATAAAATTTTGTATATACACACAGTAGAATATTATGCAGTCTTAAGAGGAAAAGAAATTTGATGTATGCTCCAACATGGATAAACCTAGAAGACATTACATTAAGTGAAATAAGCCAGTAACAAAAAGGTTATTATATGATTCCACTTACATGAGGTACTTAGATAAGTGGAAATCATGGAGACATAAAATAGAACAGTAGTTGTCAGGAGCTGAGGGGAAGGGAAGACTGATGTGTTCTTGTTTAATTAGTATAAAGTTGAAATTTCACAAGATGAGAGTTGTGGAGATGGATAGTGGTAATGTTAGAATAATTTTTATGTATTTAATGTCACTGAACTAAACACTTCAAGGTGGTTCATGTGGTAAATTTTTTGTTTGTGCATTTTACAAAAATAGAAAATTTGGATAACAAGCCTATGGTGATGCTTTTTGTTTTGTTTTCCTGTGGCTGGTCCATGCACTCATGGATTTCTACTGAGTTTTAAAATCTCCTCTGCCAGGAATCTAGGAATTCATTGATTCTAGATGAGTTTTGTGTTAATACCTCAAACAGAAATTTCAAATTCATGCAGCTCTTTAAAATGTGAGTCACAAGCTATCTGTGGTTCAGAGTTAAGTAGTGTTTTCTCAAAGTTTTGTTTGTTTGTTTTTTAAATCTTCTTTTGTCCAAATACTATCACAAATACTGCTTATTTCAGCAGCTAGTAGGAAAGGGATTATCTCATCAATTTAGCAAAGAGAGATGAATGTCAGAAGTGAATTAACCAAGATTATTCATAATTTGAAAACAGTAACAGTTTTCAGTTACTTCATGTTTTTACATATCTATGCATGAATTCATGACATGAGTTAAAAATACAGAATTAACATATGGTAAAAAAAAATAAAAAAGTATTAAAGTATTAGTTAACTGAAATTTTAATTAAATATATGTTTTATACTTTCTAATCCAATAATTCTACCTAGGAATTTACCCTAAGGATATAACTGGAGAAGTATATAAAGAAATACTTATATATATATATATATATATGACTATGTATATGAATGTTCATCACAGTATTGTTGATTATATTAGAAAATCTGCACCAGTGATAGCTAATTAGTTAAATTATGGCATCAATACAATAGAATATGATAAAGCTATTAAAATGATGTTATGTAAATATATTTATGGAGGTAGAAATATGTTTATATTTAGTTGCTTTTATAAGTTACAAGATGTTATTTTATAAGTCCACTTTTTAAAGAAAAATTACAGAGAGAAAAATATGTAGAAGCTTACATATCAAAATTAACAGATTATATTGTGTGTTTGATAATAATTTTTATTTTTGGCTTTATCATTATTTTTAAATTTCATTCAGTGCATACATAATTTTATGCAAAGTACATATCAATGAAGATTTTGAGTATTTAAGATATTTTTCTTTAGTTAGGTTTTGCTGGAATTACTACTTGCAATTGGCTAGCAAATAATGAAATCTAGAATCTTAAAATTTTTTTTTCCAGCTGAGAGCCAATTAGTCAAGCTAATATCTAGCTTTTAGAATTAAAATGTGATCATCTGAATAATTCATGATTTGGTTATTTTCCTGCTTTCTGCTGGGGTTATGGTATCCACCCATGGGCTGTCCAGAATTGGAGAGAAAACAAAGCTTCTCTTGCATGGGAGCTACAATAGAAATGTCATATTCATTTTCATCGTGAGTCATTCTACACCCACTCACATCTCTTTCCTGAAAAAGAGCAAACACTTAAGGATTCCTTCTGTGACATTCTGACTTCAAAATTTATCCTCCTTTAAGTCTATTCTTCTGTCAGTAAGACCTGGTCAAATGGAAGAAATATGACTCTCTGAGCATCTTGTTTCCCAGAGAAAATTTCCTTGCCAGAATGGAGGCAGTGTGGCCTCAGGGCCCCTTGTAGATAGCTCTCCTTCATTTTGTGTCACTATGAAAAAAGACCTAAGTGAGAGTCATAGCTCAGCTTATACTAACTGGCCTGAGAATGCTAACTGCTAATTGCTAAGTAGGTAATATAAAACATGCATTATGACATTATTTTTAAAAAATATTGCATTTGATCAAATTGTACTAAATTCTTTATATTAGATTGTGTTGAATTGAACTGATCTGAAAATATTCAGTGCCATGAATGCCAGTAAATTAACTGTAGAGTGAATTACTCTATAATGATGAAAAGACTGGGATCTTAACATTCTTTCTTCTTACTCCGAAACTCCTTTTGTTATTTTTTGTTTTATAATTATCCCACATTCAAATTAAACAACATATGTATCAAGGCATTTACTTTCTTTTGTCTCTGCAGTTTTACATATGTTGTTTATTCTACTTTGAATGCCTTCTCTTTTCATATTGCTTATGTAGCTTCTATCCTACCAAATACTGCCTCCCAGAACTTTGATTGCCTTGCCTCCAGAAGCAAGAGTCCTTTCTTTTCAGATGAATAGTATGTCTTAGTGCCTAGCACATATATCCGATGTAACTTGAGACATAATGAAATCTAGTTGCATTAACAGATCAATGGATAGACTCTAATATATAGCACATAGATCAGATCAGATCAGTCGCTCAGTCGTGTCCAACTCTTTTCGACCCCGTGAATCGCAGCACGCCAGGCCTCCCTGTCCATCACCAACTCCCGGAGTTCACCCGGACTCACGTCCATCTAGTCAGTGATGCCATCCAGCCATCTCATCCTCTGTCGTCCCCTTCTCCTCCTGCCCTCAATCCCTCCCAGCATCAGAGTCTTCTCCAATGAGTCAACTCTTTGCATGAGGTGGCCAAAATACTGGAGTTTCAGCTTTAGCATCATTCCCTCCAAAGAAATCCCAGAGCTGATCTCCTTCAGGATGGACTGGTTGGATCTCCTTGCAGTCCAAGGGACTCTCAAGAGTCTTATCCAACACCACAGTTCAAAAGCATCAATTCTTCAGCGCTCAGCCTTCTTCACAGTCCAACTCTCACATCCATACATGACCACAGGAAAAACCATAGCCTTGTCTAGGCGAACCTTTGTTGGCAAAGTAATGTCTCTGCTTTTGAATATGCTATCTAGGTTGGTCATAACTTTCCTTCCAAGGAGTAAGGGTCTTTTAATTTCCTGGCTGCAGTCACCATCTGCAGTGATTTTGGAGCCCAGAAAAATAAAGTCTGAAATTGTTTCCACTGTTTCCCCATCTATTTCCCATGAAGTGATGGGACTGGATGCCATGATCTTTGTTTTCTGAATGTTGAGCTTTAAGTCAACTTTTTCACTCTCCACTTTCACTTTCATCAAGAGGCTTTTTAGTTCCTCTTCACTTTCTGCCATAAGGGTGGTATCATCTGCATATCTGAAGTTATTGATATTTCTCCCTGCAATCTTGATTCCAGCTTGTGCTTCTTCCAGTCCAGTGTTTCTCATGATGTACTCTGCATATAAGTTAAGTTATAAAGAGGGTGACAATATACAGCCTTGACGTACTCCTTTTCCTATTTGGAACCAGTCTGTTGTTCTATGTCCAGTTCTAACTGTGGCTTCCTGACCTGCATACAAATTTCTCAAGAGGCAGATCAGGTGGTCTGGTATTCCCATCTCTTTCAGAATTGTCCACAGTTTATTTTGATCCACACAGTCAAAGGCTTTGGCATAGTCAATAAAGCAGAAATAGATGCTTTTCTGGACCTCTCTTGCTTTTTCCATGATCCAGCGGATGTTGGCAATTTGATCTCTGGTTCCTCTGCCTTTTCTAAAACCAGCTTGAACACCAGGAAGTTCACGGTTCACGTTTTGCTGAAGCCTGGCTTGGAGAATTTTGAGCATTACTTTACTAGCATGTGAGATGAGTGTAATTGTGCGGTAGTTTGAGCATTCTTTGGCATTGCCTTTCTTCTATATATTTACATGTAGCTATTTAGTTACAGCACATGTAAGTATATAGGTATAGCACATTTTTTTATGCCTTAAGTTTCTTTGGAGCACACATTTTCTTCCTGTAATGATGCTAAGTCATTTTAGGCCAGGGATTAAGTCGTTCGTATTTCTGTACTCTTTTATTGCAACAGTGATAGTCACAGTTTTTCAAATAGGTTAGGAATTCAATCAAATTGATTAAATACAAGACATATATAAATGAATATACTTATTGCCATCATGCATGTTTTATACCATTCATATTGCAATATTCTCATGTTCAGATCAGATCAGTCGCTTAGTCGTGTCTGACTCTTTGCGACCCCATGAACCGCAGCACGCCAGGCCTCCCTGTCCATCACCAGCTCCCGGAGGTCACCCAGACTCACACCCATCAAGTCAGTGATACCATCCAGCCATCTCATCCTCTGTCGTCCCCTTCTCCTCCTGCCCTCAATCCCTCCCAGCATCAGAGTCTTCTCCAGTGAGTCAACTCTTCGCATGAGGTGGCCCAAATACTGGAGTTTCAGCTTTAGCATCATTCCTTCTAAAGAAATTCCAGGATTGATCTCCTTCAGAATGGACTGGTTGGATCTTCTTGCAGTCCAAGGGACTCTCAAGAGTCTTCTCCAACACCACAGTTCAAAAGCATCAATTCTTCAGCGCTCAGCCTTCTTCACAGTCCAGCTCTCACATCCATACAGGACCAGAGGAAAGACCATAGCCTTGACTAGGCGAACCTTTGTTGGTAAAGTAATATCTCTGCTTTTGAATATGCTATCTAGGTTGGTCATAACTTTCCTTCCAAGGAGTAAGCGTCTTTTAATTTCATGGCTGCAGTCACCATCTGCAGTGATTTTGGAGCCCAGAAAAACAAAGTCTGACACTGTTTCCACTGTTTCTCCATCTATTTTGCATGTAGTGATGGGACCAGATGCCATGATCTTCGTTTTCTGAATGTTGAGCTTTAAGCCAACCTTTTCACTCTCCACTTTCACTTTCATCAAGAGGCTTTTTAGCCCCTCTTCACTTTCTGCCATAAGAGTCGTGTCATCTGCATATCTGAGGTTATTGATATTTCTCCCAGCAATCTTGATTCCAACTTGTGTTTCTTCCAGTCCAGCATTTCTCATATGTACTCTGCATATAAGTTAAATAAACATGGTGACAATATACAGCCTTGACGTACTCCTTTTCCTATTTGGAACCAGTCTGTTGTTCCATGACCAGTTCTAACTGTTGCTTCCTGACTTGCATACAGATTTCTTAAGAGGCAGATCAGGTGGTCTGGTATTCCCATCTCTTTCAGAATTTTCCATAGTTTATTGTGATCTACACAGTCAAATGCTTTGGCATAATCAATAAAGCAGAAATAGATGTTTTTCTGGAACTCTCTTGCTTTTTCCATGATCCAGCGGATGTTGGCAATTTGATCTCTGGTTCCTCTGCCTTTTCTAAAACCAGCTTGAACATCAGGAAGTTCACGGTTCACATATTGCTGAAGCCTGGCTTGGAGAATTTTGAGCATTTCTTTACTAGCGTGTGAGATGAGTGCAATTATTCGGTAGTTTGAGCATTCTTTGGCATTGCCTTTCTTTGGGATTGGGATGAAAACTGACCTTTTCCAATCTTATGGCCACTGCTGAGTTTTCCAAATTTGCTGGCATATTGAGTGCAGCACTTTCACAGCATCATCTTTCAGGACTTGGAATAGTTCCACTGGAATTCCATCACCTCCACTAGCTTTGTTCATAGTGATGCTTTCTAAGGCCCATTTGACTTCACATTCCAAGATGTCTGGCTCTAGGTCAGTGCTCATATCATCATGATTATCTGGGTCGTGAAGCTCTTTTTTGTACAGTTCTTCTGTGTATTCTTGCCACCTCTTCTTAATATCTTCTGCTTTTGTTAGGTCCACACCATCTCTGTCCTTTATCGTGCCCATCTTTGCATGAAATGTTCCTTTGTTACAATGTATTATATCTAAGTCTTTTCCTTTTATTTTGAATAGTAAATCAATCGAAAAAAAAACTTGCATCTTGTACATATTTATACATACTTTACCTTTTTCCACTTTCTGTGTTTGAAGCTGAGCTCCCATCATGCACTCATATTGCGTTTGTTGAATAAATGAATAAATGTTTGCACAAAAAGATGCTTTCATATCCTTCCAGTCAGGCTTTTATTTACTCTTTTTTTCTTTTATTTGAGGTATCTCATCTATGCCAGACATTAGCTTTACTCACTGTATATTCCAAGGACTCAGCACAGCCCTGCTCACAATCAACTCTGTGTGTTTGTCTGTACACTCATAGACGAACTTGTAACTTAGAGTAGATGGCTGAGGTAGAATTCATGCTTAGCTTTAAGAGAAAAGAGTGATTGCAGTCTGCCTCTCTATCATGATGATAATGGTTGGATTGTACTTACTTTGGGGCATGGCTAGAAACTGAGTTTATAGCAGGAAGGGCTGGGCTGCTCTGAACACAGATCCATACTTTGGGTTCTGAGGACACATCCCGATGAAAGAATTGAGCAATCAGTCTTGAAAAAGCTAGAGAACTTGAAGCCTATGGTCCAAGAAAGATGGGAATTGGGGAAGTTTGGCAGCAGAGAGGAATCCAGGACTGGCACCATTCAGAAGTGAAAGGAGTCAGGCATTTGGCAAATGGAAAACTTTGTAGACATGACCTTGATTAATACTTTCATTTTAAGAGTAAAGGAATAGAAAAATCAAACTTAAAGAGTATAAGAAGGAAACAGAGCTATTGTGGCATGAAAAGGACAAATCACAAAATAAAATACAAATAATATAGACATAGTAATTAAGAACTTTTATTCATTCAACAGCATTATTAATAATGACAAAGAAAATAGACAAGGAGAAAATTTTTTCAGTATATTTAATAAATGGCTTTGTACCAGAATACATAAATAACTCCTTCAAAGTTATCATTTAGAGGTTAATACCAATAGAAAATAGATTAAATAATTGAAGCACTTCGTCACAGAATGAGATACGGCAAATAACTGCATAAAAAAAGGATGTTCAAATTCCTAAGTCATTGTGATATGTGAATTAAAACTATTGTGAAATACCTGTACATGTACTAAACAAAATTGCTAAAATGATAAAGACAGACAATAGTAAGAATAGATGATAATGAATCTAGAAACTCTCTTACTGCTGGTTTGAGTGTAAATCAGTTAAAACACCATTTAAAACACTGCAGCAAGCAAAATTGAATCTGTGCATATTTTATAAAGTAATGATCATATTCCTAGGTATCTACCCAAAAGAAATTCTGAAATTTCAAAAGATCTGTGCAAGAATTTCAAATAACAGTTAAATAAATCATGATATATTTTTACCTTGAGCTGAACATCAGTAAGAATGAGTGAACTATAACTGTACACAACCATATGAGTGGATCTCATAGTAAATACTGGGCAAAGTACATACTATTTGATTACAGACAGTGGTAATCTATAATACTGGAAGTTAATGTAATAATTACTCTAGGTTGTAGGGATGGGGCAGGCAGTGGATAGACACAGAAAATAAGACTTTTCATTATGGGAATATTATAAATTTGATTTTGGTGCTAGATTCATACATTTATTTCATAAAAATTAGTTTTGCTCTATTACAATTTTTCCTTTTTTGTGTGTGAATTCAAAAATAAACATCTGAAGCATCTAAAAGGTTATTTGTCACTTTCTCTACCCATGTCTTTTTCTTTTATTCCTTTCCTCCTCACTCTCTCTACATTAATTTCTTATTCTTCTTTTCTATTTTTCTTTATCTCATCCGTTTTCTCAATCTGCTCCATCAGATACTCCTGTTAATTGAAGCTCGTGGACTGTGGGTTTCCTGACTGAGCCCAGACTTTCTGTGTCTCTACGTTGCTCTACCTGTTAAGAGTGCCCTCTGCCCCATCTCTGTTTCTCTGATGATGCCCAGACTTCATGAATCAACAGATCCCCATTTCTACCATGAATCCTTTTCTTAGTTCTCCAGCTGGCATAGACAGCTCCCTCTTCAGAGATTCTGTCTTACACACTTGCCACTTATCTACCATTGCACAGATGGCATATGTACCTCAAAACATACATTTGTGGAGACATATATACCCAGAAAATAGTAAGTTCTCAGGCAATGCTTATTGACCAATTCATGGTGACTGGTGAGAAAGAGAAAATGGGAAACTAGAGACATGTACTTTCACAGGCTTCTTATTTGATCCATCTTTTAATTCTTTCAATAATCTGTTCTCTGTACATTTTCTGTTATGACTTGTCCTTCATTGTTTCTTGATTCTCTATTTTATTTTCCTCCTGTTTTATTCTCTCACTTCCCTTATCCTTTGCCAGAGATCGTATCCTTTTTCTCCTATTCCTTCTTTGAAAGATTTCCAAGGCTATGAAACCCCCTCCTTCTCCTTTCTCACCCTCCTCTTCAGTTTACCCACCCACACACTCTAAGTAATTCAAGTTTTATTTAGAATGAATAAAAATAAAATTGCTCCAGGGCACAGACCATGTAGGCCAAGCTTTGCCTAGAGACAGTATTTACAGCTGAGTGATAAATTGGGATTGTTATCAAGGGGTTGACAGCCTGTTAACTAAAGCAAGGCTAGAAATTTTGTCATAAGAATTGCTGGACATGGGAGAGTAAATACTTAATGGCTCCTGCAGTAAAATAAGTATGTAAATAGCAACCAACATAATAAGAATTACTGTGGTCAGTTTGGGGACAGAATTGTGATAAGGGTAGGCCTATGAGGACAGACTCACCCTGGCCTGAAGACATGACCTCCAGAATAAGACAAGGATCAGTTGGAATTCTAGGCTGACAGATTTTGCAATATGGGGGTCTAAGAGCTAGTCCCTAGACAAATAGTAGCTGAGTAACTCTTTCTAAAGCTACAGATTTTCCTATCTCAAAATACTAAAAATATAATAAAGACTGGGATTCAGATAAAGAGAAGAAGGCAAGAAGCTAGTTTTGCAGACTGGATCACAGATACCCCTCAACCACCCCCAGGAACCCAGAAGAAATAACTTATTAGATTCAGTGAATGAAATCCAAGTTCCTTCTGTGTTCAGGGATGAGCTACATTTCCCCTTGCACTTAGATTTAGCTATGTTCTTAAGTTGTGACCAATAAAATGTAGGGGAGAGGAAGTCGTATGTGACCCCCAGGCTTGCCTGTTAGTTCTGTCTCATGCACACTCCCATCCTCCATACCTTTCCTTAGCTGTGGCTAATTGGAGAAAAATTTGAAATGGTGAGTCTCAAGGTAGAAGCCTAGAATGTTGAGTTACTCCTTAAGGAGAGTCATTCAGGAAAAAAAAGGAAAGAAAATTAGAAACAGACACATCTACTCACTTGCACTCAGAAAACCTTTCTCAGCTTGTAGATTGCATTAGAAATCAGCTTTCATTTTGTTAAGAAATTAAAAATGGACAGAAATTAGTCTACCATGACAAATATAGGATTATAGAATACTCGATAGTAAGCCTGACCAGCATGGTTCATGGATTGATTATCATTTTCCAGTTTTTGTCATTCTTCTTTTTTGTTTTGTTTTTTTTTGTTTGCTGGTTTGTTTAAAAGTCGTCTTTATTCCTAGAAAACAATCCCAAACCTCATTCGATATGATTTGAATCGATGGACCCCCACATCCTCCATATTCAGAAGTGATACATGATTCAGACCTGTATAGTCAGCATATTCAGTCTCTCAGCCTCTTATATAGGGATTCATGATCAAAAAATGGGTTCAGTCAAAATGAATCTTTCCAATGGCTGAGTAGTTACAAGAATGTCAAGCTGGATCTTCAGGGGGTCTCTATGAGGATAAAAAACCTTCTTGAGAATGAAGCTAACATTGCTGTTCGGTCGCCCAGTCATGTCCAACTCTTTTTGAACCCTATGGACTGCACTACACCAAGCCTCCCTGTCCCTCCCCAGCTCCCGGAGTTGCCCAAGTTCATGTTCATTGCAATGGTGATGCCATCCAGCCATTTCATCCTTTGATGCCCTCTTCTTCTTTTGCCCTTGGATCTTCCCAGAATCAGGGAATTTTCCAATGAGTCATCTCTTTGCATCAGATAACCAAAATACTGGAGCTTCAGCTTCAGCATCATTCCTTCCTGTGAGTATTCAGGGTTGATCTCCTTCAAGATTGACAGGTTTGATCTCCTTGCTGTCCAAGGGACTCTCAGGAGTCTTCCTCAGCAACACAGTTTGAAGGCATCACTTCTTTAGTGTTCTGCCTTCTTTACAGTCCAGTTCTCACAACCATATGTGGCCAGTGGGAAGACCATAGCCTTGACTATACAAACCTTTGTGAGCAGAGTGATGTCTCTGCTTTTCAACACAGTGTCTAGGTTTGTCATCACTTTCCTGCCAAGAGGAATCGTGTTCTGATTTCATGGTTGTAGTCTGTCCACAGTAATTTTGGAGCCCGAGCAGAGGAAATCTGTCACTACTTCTACCTTTTCCCTTTTTATTTGCCATGAGGTAATGGGACAGGGGCAGATGCCATGATCTTAGTTGTTGTTGTTGTTGTTGTTGTTTTAATATTTAGTCTTAAACCAGCTCTTTCACTCTCCTCCTTCACCCTCATCAAGAGGCTCTTTAGTTCGCTTTCTTCCATTAGAGTGGTATCATCCACATACTGGAAGTTGTTTACGTTTCTCCCACCTATCTTGATTCCACCTTGTAACTCTTCCAGCCCGATATTTCTCATGATGTGCTCAGTGTACAGGTTAAACAAACAAGGTGACATCAGACAGCCCTGTTGTACTCCTTTCTCAATCTTGAACCAATCAGTTATTCCATACATTCTAACTGTTGCCTCCTGACGTGCATACAAGTTTATCAGGAGACAGGTAAGATGGTCTGGTATTTCCATCTCTTGAAGAGCTTATTAAAAAGTAGAGACATTACTTTGTCAGCAAAGATCCCTCTAGTCAAGGCTATGGTTTTTCCACTAGTCATGTATGGATATGAGAGTTGGACTATAAAGCAAGCTGAGCACAGAATTGATGCTTTTGAACTGTGGTGTTGGAGAAGACTCTTGAGAGTCTCTTGGACTGCAAGGAGATCCAACCAGTCCATCCTGAAGGAGACCAGTCCTGGGTGTTCATTGGAAGGACTGATGTTGAAGCTGAAACTCCAATACTTTGGCCACCTGATGCGAAGAGCTGACTCATTTGAAAAGACCCTGATGCTAGGAAATATTGAGGGCAAGAGGAGAAGGGGATGGCAGGGGATAAGATGGTTGGATGGCATCACTGACTCAATGAACAAGAGTTTGGGTAAACTCCGGGAGATGGTGATGGACAGGGAGGCCTGGCATGCTGCAGTTCATGGGGTGGCAAAGAGTCGGACACAACTGAGCGACTGAACTGAACTAAGAGCTTTCCACAGTTTGTCATGATCCACACACTCAAAGGCTTTAGCATAATTGATGAAGCAGAGATAGATGTTTTTATGAAATTCCCTTGCTTTTTCTATCACTCAGCGAACATTGGCGATTTAATCTCTAGTTGCTCTGCCTTTTCTAAACCCAGCTTGGACATCTGGAATTCCTTGGTTTGCATAATGCTGAAGCATAGCATGCAAGATTTTTAAACTTGACCTTACGGGAAATGACTACAGTTGTCGGATGGTTAGCACATTCTTTGGTGCTAACATCAGATCAGATCAGATCAGTTGCTCAGTCGTGTCCGACTCTTTGCGACCCCATGAATCTCAGCACGCCAGGCCTCCCTGTCCATCACCAACTCCCAGAGGTCACTCAGACTCACATCCATTGAGTCAGTGATGCCATCCAGCCATCTCATCCTCTGTCGTCCCTTTCTCCTCCTGCCCCCAATCCCTCCCAGCATCAGAGTCTTCTCCAATGAGTCAACTCTTCACATGAGGTGGCCAAAATACTGGAGTTTCAGCTTTAGCATCACTCCTTCCAAAGAAATCCCAGGGCTGATCTCCTTCAGAATGGACTGGTTGGATCTTCTTGCAGTCCAAGGGACTCTCAAGAGTCTTCTCCAACACCACAGTTCAAAAGCATCAATTGTTCGGCACTCAGCCTTCTTCACAGTCCAGCTCTCACATCCATACATGACCACAGGAAAGACCATAGCCTTGACTAGGCGAAACTTTGTTGGCAAAGTAATGTCTCTGCTTTTGAATATGCTATCTAGGTTGGCCATAACTTTCCTTCCAAGGAGTAAGCGTCTTTTAGAAAGCAAAACTGAGACATAGAGATAGCTTCTTGATAACATTATTTGAGCACACAAAGCCAACTATTCCTGATTGAAGCAGCTTTGAACATTTTATTGATGTAGGCAATATGTCCACTTTTCTTTCAAGAAAGTGTAAGTGAACTTTTCTGAGAATCAGAATAAAAATAAATGATTTGAACCTTTTTACCTGACTTTTTGGTCTTTCCAGGTGGCTCAAGGGTAAAAATATACCTGCCAATGCAGGAGACACAAGACTTGGGTTTGATCCCTGAGTCACGAACGTTCCTTGGAGCAGAAAATGGCAACCCACTCCAATGTTCTTGCCTAGAAAATTCCAGGGACAGAGGAACCTGGTGGGCTGCAATCCACAGGGTTGCAGACACAACTGAGCGTACACACACATACACACACACACACACCCCTAACTTGGATAAAGTAGTTCCAGATAAAGTTAAAAATGAAAAGAGAAAATGTGTGGAACAAGATATATTCATATCTAGTCATCATTCAAAGGGACATATAATACTGAGTTATTACATAGAAAACACTCAATAAATGTTTTTGATGGATCAGGTATATATCTCACACCATGCAAATAATATCTGCCTATAATTTCCTATTCCTTATGCAATCTTAATCATAAATTTTACTTATGATAAGAGTATGGTTTATTATTCAAGTGACATACTTTTGAGAGTGAAATAACTGAATTACACTGAATAACATGCATAAACCATGACTTTCCTGGACAAAGCTGAGCATATTTTCTCCTATATGTAAATACAAAATTTTGATGTGAACTTATACAGAAACTATTTGTTCAAATCCCAGTATAATGCCCAGTTCTTATTTTGTCTCTTTAGAATATAGACAATAAAGTGAAGTATGAGTATGAAAATGATAAGTATAATATTTGTGAAGAACTTAAGTATTATCCAGTGAGGTTTTTATTCCTCCTGATATAAAATATTTTGTGAATACATGTGTGTGTGTGTGTGTATATATCAGTGAATTTTTATGAGGACAGTGACCATAAAAATCTCTGAAGTCATTGTGATCTTCTAGAAAATAATTCTTACTCTGTTCACAAATTCTTAACAGGCTGTTCTAAAGTTCTTTCTTTTTTATCCATCTATTGATTAAGGATCTGTTTATTAAATTTTTAGTGTTTTGTTCACTGTGCTGAGACACAGACCCATAATAGGTGGTTAAAGACAAAGGGGAAAAAACGCTCAGAAAAACACTAAGGGGTTCATATAAAAGAAACAAATGTCTCATATAAAGGAAACAAATGTCTCACTTTTGAAGATATATTAAATGTTGCATGAGGGTAGAAGGGATTTAACGAAAAGAAGAATGAATCCAAACACTGAAAGGCCAAAAATCTGCAGTCAAGTCAGCAGGAAGGCTTTTAAGTATGTGAGTGATCTGGTTCTGAAGACTATATGGTGGCTAGGATACCATAAGGCTGCAATTCATGATGAAAATAAGAATAATGATCAAGAACATTTACTGTACTTCTGCTATTGTCTGGCTGTTGTTACAGTGTTTTACATGTTTTAACTCATGTAATCATCATACAATCCAGTAAATTAGTTATTTCTGCTGCTGCTAAGTCACTTCAGTTGTGTCCGACTCTGTGCGACCCCATAGATGGCAACCCACCAGGCTCTCCCATCCCTGGGATTCTCCAGGCAAGAACACTGGAGTGGGTTGCCATTTCTTTCTCCAATGCATGAAAGTGAAGTCGCTCAGTCATGTCCAACTCTTAGCAACCCCATGGACTGCAGCCTACCAGGCTCCTCCGTCCATGGGATTTTCCAGGCAAGAGTACTGGAATGGGGTGCCATTGCCTTCTCCAGTTATTTCTACTCACCCCATTTTATATCAGAGGAAAACAAGACATTAAATTGTCAAAGCACTGTTCAGTGTCATAAAGATTGCAAATAATGTTACTGAAATTCAAACCCAGACTCTTTTTCTTCAGATCCCACATGGAATCACTAAATTAGAAGAGCTTCTGAAATGAAAAGACCTCAGCTAAGGAGAATAAACTTAGGAAAAATGTGAAGAAACAAGATACAAGGTGTAACTTCAGAGTTGCAAGATTTTGATTTTCTAATTATATGGCAGTGTGGTGGCAATTTCCAGAAAGAGGGAAGAACTGGGGATCATTTTACGTTTAGAACTAAAACTGTTTAATGATGATATCAGAGAAGAACCCCAACTTCATAAAGCCAGAAGGAGTAAGAACATGGATAAGCTAGCAAGCAGGCTGGCCTGCATTAGCTGCATGGGTGCAAAAAGTAGACAGTGAGACTCAATGGACCTGAGTAAGACAGGATTTTAATCAATGCACAACAAGGAAATAGCCAGGCTAGGAACACAATAGCACTGATCTCCTACCCCCAAGGTTCGCAGAGTGATGTGATGGGCTTGATGGCATTTACACACTGAGTGGATTGTACTGCAGCTGGGCCAAAGGCAAGTAAATAGGACAGCCCTCAGTTTCCAGGGAGTAAGTGATAGAACTAAAGTCATGCTACCCCAGTCTTGGCCAAACTAATTGCCTACACAACTAGCAGCAGCAGTGGCTCAGGATCAGAGGATCATTAGGCCTTGAGGTCTGGCATACCCAAGCATGGGGAAGAACATCAGGGCCATGACAGGCAGCCTCTCCTAACAGACAGTGATGACTCAGTCGAGATAAGAACTACATAGTGCTCATTTTTTAAGAAAAGGTAATAATTTCAGTATATATGCTGCTGCTGCTGCTTCAGTCGTGTCGGACTCTGTGCGACCCCATGGACAGCAGCCCACCAGGCTCCCTCGTCCCTGGGATTCTCCAGGCAAGAACACTGGAGTGGGTTGCCGTTTCCTTCTCCAATGCATGAAAGTGAAAAGTGAAAGGGAAGTCGCTCAGTCGTGTCCGACTCTGTGCGACCCCATAGACAGCAGCCCACCAGGCTCCTCCATCCATGGGATTTTCCAGGCAAGAGTACTGGAGTGGGGTGCCATTGCCTTCTCCGTCAGTATATATGAGGATGTATTGAATTTGAGATACTGTTAGGATATCCAGAAAGAGCTACACTCCTAAAACCATTGAGAAGAATTGGGAGTGAAGGCAAACATACAGTAATTACCAGTAGGTAGTTAAAGCCACAGCTAAGGAAAAAATAAATGGAATTCTTTTTTTGCTTCACTTGCCTAAAAACATGAAGAAATGAATCTCGAGTTCTCTTTCCTCTCTGTGTTTCCCACTTAGTCCAACTCAAGCATGACCCCTAGCACAGTTTTTAGGACAGTATGGCCATTCACTAATATTAGGGATTGGCAGACTAAGTGGCAGATGAATGAACCACGTTTTTGTGTATGTGTGTGTGAAATGTTATCTAAGAACATTCATCTTCCTCGTATGAGTTCCTATAGCATCTACTATCTTGGTCATTTATTAGTTCCCATGGGTATAAAACCTTTTGCAACTCATTTTTTTCCTACTTATGTTCCACTGGCTTGGAAAATATTTAAGGACAAGGGCTACTATTAAGTGAACATCTTTATATTCCCCACAGCTTCCAGCAAACTGCCTTGTCTGAGATTAGTACTAAACACAGGCCTTCATTTTGACACAAGCAAGCAGAAGCATTGTGTGTTTGTATCTGTGTTCCCCAAAGAGGAAAATGTCAAAGAAATAGCTTTCATATTTGACCATTAAGTATGTGTCCATCACAGTACTCCTCTCATTATCTACATTTTCTCATTTAATAACATTTAATCACAGCAAACCAGAAAGGCTAGCATTATTATCCCCTTTAAACAGATGATGAAACTGGTACTCGGAAAGAATGGATCATTTGTCTAGAACTATAAAGACAGTGAACAGGAACTGGGTTGTATGCCTAATATATCCAGATCCAAACCCCATGTTAAACACAAGTGTAACTTGTTTATACCTTTTATACTGCTGCTTTCTTTGAGAAAGTCATAGCTGTTAACCAAAGTCATTATTTCTAGAATCTAAATTTTAGGAATAAGACTGTCCCTTTTCAGACTATAGCCAATGAGTAAGCCTTAAGTGCAGCCAAAAAATGAAGGAACTGGACACCACAGGTGTTAAGGAAGTTCCAAATTCTTGGTCTGCCCAGCTCACCCTACACAGCAAGACACTGTTACATCTACTCTCCCAAGGGTTAAGAGACTGAAGGTGATGAAAGCAGATCCACTGTGCTCCCTCCTCTTGACAATAGGAACAGCAGGGCTCTGCCCAACTCGTTTGCCTGTCAAGGTGACATTATTAGTGGTAGTCAAGGGTTTTTCATCCACCAAGTCTTCTTAAACCCCATTACTGAACGGAAGTTTTCATCTCAGACAGTTGACCTTTTGGTAGCCTGTTCAGACTGTGGAGCAGTCTAATCATTTAGCCAGGTTACTCCATGTTTATACAGGCTGCTGTGGCAGCTTCCAAAAGACCCCCAGCAGCCTGAAGTGCTTTCAGCAAATCTTACTCATCTCTAATCTTCGTGTATATTTACTTGCATTTTATACTTTATTTCCTGCCAACTGCCAATTATGGTAAATACTAGAATGATTTATAAACAACTAATTTCTAAGCAAACACCCTAATTAATCTTCACAGAAATCCCATGAGAAACGTTGTAGCCCCCATTTTTCAGAATAGAAAGCTGACACTTAGGCACTTGAAGTGACATGCACAAGCTTACTCTGACAATCAGTGGCATCACTTCAGAGGTGAATTCAGCTCCTGTTAATCTAATTGCTTCTCTACAGCAAAGCTGCCTGTCAAGTAACACTTTCCATTTGTTTATTGCTTTACAATCTAAAATTTCTCACCATATAGAGGATCTGACCTCATCCTTACAGTGGCCCTGATGAATAAGGAAGGCAGGCAATATTGTCTTCTTTTATAGATGAAGAAACTGAGGCCCAAAGAGTTTAAAATATCTGTTTGAAGACAATTAGCAAGTGAGTACCTGAGCCAAAGCTGAAAGCTGCTCTCAAGAGAGTCCCATCGTTGCTCTTTCGAGTGCCATCCTACAAGGCCACTTATTCCAGAAAGTTCCATTTTCTAACTGTGTCTTTCCTGTCAATGAGAAGAGGACATGATCATGTTAAGCTTTCAAAGGAACATGCAGTTGACTGAGAAAGTAATATTTAAGTGGCACAAAGATGACGCAGATGGAAGGAAGATAGCACAGTGGAGAGCTCTGAGTACCCTGACACCAAGAAGTACCCTGCTGCTCAAGGAGCAGCATGTTAGAATCAGGCCTCTGGCTGCAAGGGCTTTGTGGTGTAGCCATACAAGCTCTATAGCAAAACTTTGTAGCCAGACTTTGGCATCCAGTAGATTCGAGGCCATGTCATCAATGACCTTGGGCTGTTTGGATGTCTTACCTCAGTACCATTTTCTTCATCCGAGAACAGAGGTAAAAATAATGCCTACTTCGTGGAAAATTTGGGATGAGGAGGAGGTAAATAAACATGTCACAAATACACAGTATTTTGTGACTGAAGAGAAGGAGAATGAAATGAGGGTGCACATATGAACAGAGGTGATGATGTGTGTGAGCTGGTATGGAAAGGAAATAGACAGGAGATTGAAGTCTGGCTGTATCTGCTGCCTTGTGTCCAGAACTTATTGTGAGTTTAAAATATCAAATTTATTCTGCTTCTCTCAATCTCGCATTGACATTCTCCATGACAGTTTGCAAGGCAGTTTCATGGAAATGCCTAGAAACTAATCTTCACAGCCATCAAAGTGAGAGAGATACTAGAAGGGAAATTTACCCCACATTATCCATATTGTCTGTTCTGTATATGCCCACTAAACAGGGAAAGGAACATAGCCCTGGAATGATGAGAGGGAGAGCTCAGAAATAGATTGTTTAGACCAATATACCCATTTCTGTGGGACTTACATAGCACAGCCACAGAACTTGGGCTTGAGAAAAATGTTAGAAGTCATTCATCCCTCTTCTAGCCAACTCTGGACATCCCTGTTATGATTTTGGTGTTGAGTTCTCTTCACAATCTCAAATTTTTTCCTTTGGAAAAATTTTTCACCTTTGCTCAAACATTCCTCTAGGCCCAAATTCCACTATTTACCGTATTCTCTCTTCTATTCATCTAAACAAGAAGAATCTGTTCCACCCAATAGGATTTACATTTCCAAATGCTATATCCTGTGTATTTTATTGCTAGGTTTGGAATATCTTTTCTCTCCTTTCATCTAAGCTAGATGTATTCATCCTGTAAGGAATAATTTATATTTTCCCCATATATGATCCATCCTTAGCTCACACCAATCTCTCCTTTGAATTTTAAGCACAAGTTTTTATTCAAATTGTTTGGCAGTTGATCATACATAGAGTTGCTTGTGATTCATTAACATGTACTCATGCCTTACTCTCCTACCCATATTGCCTCCTCTCTAAGAAAAGGAAAGGTCATTTTAATTTTTGTCACCTGCATTGTATAGGCTGCCACCTAGCAAGTATTAAGATTTAGAAAAATATATTTTGAACAATACTTTTAAATTAAAAAGAATAATCTTTCTTGGCATTGTGATTGATTCAGCACAGCATAATTAATAGTGTATTGTGTGATAAATAATGATGGTGCTCATTTATTGGGCCTTCATTATTTGATGATCCCTGTTATACATGCTCTGCATGGATTATCTAGTCTTATAGTTGTAATAACTCAACCTAAGACAAAATAGAGGAAGAGAGAAGTTGCCAAAAGTACACATCTAATAAGATGGTGGGGTTGAGTGTTGATCCCAGGCTGTCTAATCTCAGAGCCCACATTTTAAAACTACTTCTTTCCCTGGTGGCTCAATTGGTAAAAATTCCAGCTATAATACAGGAGACTCCCAGCAATGCAGGAGACCTGGGTTCAATTCCCTGGAGAAAGAAATGGCAACCCATTCCAATATTCTTGTCTGGGAAATCCCATGGACAGAGGAGCGTGGCAGGCTACAGTCCATGGGCTTTCAAGAGGTGGACATGACTTAGCGACTAAACTACTACTTATATTTCTCCTTAGTACTTGGTTGACCCTGGAATTCCTTTACATGCAGTGGATACTTGTAAAAGAGTTTTGTTGTTGGTCATAGTGTTGAATGACAAGATGCCATGAAGGAAAGCTATTCTCATCTCAGATTTCTGGAAAATAATTGTTCCTGAATAGAGATTTCTAGTCCAGTTTTATTCTGTCATATCTACAGTGAAATAAGAAATGACATTAAATGCATGTACTTTTATACCTGCTCCCAGCATTTTGCCTTGGATTCCCCTTTCCATAATTATCCTTATGTCTTCCTTGTAAAATGTATAATACCCAAATAACAGAAAGGCCTCCTGTGTTACTATTCCCATTTCCTGGGTGATTCTTCCTCACTCTATTTAATATACTCAACTCATTCATTCACTCAGCCTAGCTCTTGATAGTTCTTTTGGGTCAGTTACTATCCTAGACACAGTGAATAGAGTAGGGAACAGGACCAAATGTCATCTCATGGAGCTTACGTTTTATTCTATGAGAAGGAAGTCAATGTTCATATATGAGGGGAAATAGTACAGATGTAGAGTTTATGAACAAGTGAGACAGTGAAATAAGCGATAGCAGGGACCCATGATAAGGCAGGAGAAGATGGGATGCAGAGCGCAGGCCGGATTAGCCTTGGGCAGGAGGGGCTTTGGCTCCAGCATCACTAGAGGGAAAGAGAATGGTAGCCAGAGTGTGAGGACTAGTTATCTTCTCTGAGCAGGTTAAGATGGACTTTCAGTGCACGTAGATAAAGTCCAAAATAACCACCACAGGAGAGGGGAGTTCTGCAAAAAGAAACATTGAAATAGGAGGGGAGTGATGCTGGGAGCCTGTTTATGTTTTATAACCACAAAATTTATGGACGTGCCAAATTTTATGGGTTGAGCAGTGATGTAGTCCCAGAAGTATTCCAGGCATATGAGGTAGGTAGAGTCACATCAACTCTCCTGCCATATTTTCAGCTACCCTTGTTTTTTTAAAGATTTGTTAATACATGTGTACACCCGTGGCGGATTCATGTTGATGTATGGCAAAACCAATACAATATTGTAAAGTAATTAGCCTCCAATTAAAATAAATAAATTTTATATTAAAAAAAGATTTGTTAATATGTCTGATGATCACCTGAGTTTGGGAACCATTAATTTGCATCACTTGGATTTCATCACAGTCCAGCCTCCTGAAGCAACATTTCCAATGAATAAACAACGAGGTATAGGGGAGGAGGTTGGGACCGCCTCTGTCAACAAGCTGAGGCTTTAGGCAAATCACCTCTCCACTTTGTTTCTTCATCTATAGAAGAATAGAGAGTAGGTTAGAAGATCCCCCAAGTACCTTCCCCTCTGATAATCTTTGATCCAGGTAAGAGAAAGTAGTGTGAAATGAAAAGATAGCAACATCTTGGCCAATTACGCTTCCTCTCTCCCTCCCCCAGCCTCCTTGAAATCCAGAAAGCAAAGCCTATACTCTTTCCCCCTTTATCTGTCTTTGCACTTGAGGGATGTCTGAGCTAAGGCGTGCTGCAAGATCAAGAGAAGCGAGGACTGCCTTTAACAAATTTCCTCTGTACATTAATGTCACAAGTGACAAGACAATTTTACAGGGAAAAGAGGAAATGTACTTCTTTTGTGGGAATGAAAGTGAGAGATTAAAACTTAAAGATTCACAGGGCGTTTTGGGGAACTTTAAAGACAATTCTACCCTAAGAAAACTCTTAGATTTCCAGGGGGAGCTGTTTAGCCTATTTTCTGTCTGTAATCTTTTATGTCCTTTATGAGAAAAATGGTTGCATGTTACTCATAGTAACCAAGATGGAAAAAAGAAATGAAAGTTGGTAGCTCTGTGATAGATTTAAGAGATCTTGATACCAAGCCTTTTCCTTAACAGGAGTTAGAGAGGAGTTGACTGGGTCTGTGTCCTCCAGTCACTAAAGGTATACATCAGGACTAATAAAAATGAGGATATGTATTGCGTGTTTTAAAGCCTTGTTATTAGGTTGGTACAGACATAATTGTGTTTTTTGCATTGTTGAAATTTGCCACTTGATATTGGAATATATTCTTAAATGTGGTTTGTTGTGCATCATTTTAACACACATTTCTTACTTTATTTTTTTGCTAATTTATTACCTGCTGTTTATTTTGTATTTATTTTAGGCTATGAAAATGATGTTAGACAAAAAGTAAATTTGAGCAGTTTTCTTATTTGAGTTCAAAATGGGTGGCAAAACCCCGAAGGCAACTTGTAGCATCAACAATGCATTTGGCCCAGGAACTGCTAACAAACGTATGGTGCAGTGGTGGTTAAGAAGTTTTGTATATGTACCACAGCTTTTTTATCCATTTGCTGATGGACATCTAGGTTGCTTCCATGTCCTGGCTATTATAAACAGTGCTGAGATGAACATTGGTGTACACGTGCCTCTTTCAATTCTGGTTTCCTCAGTGTGTATGCCCAGCAGTGGAATTGCTGGGTCATATGGCAGTTCTATTTCCAGTTTTTTAAGGAATCTCCACTGTTCTCCATAGTGGCTGTACTAGTTTGCATTCCCACCAACAGTGTAAGAGGATTCCTTTTCTCCACACCCTCTCCAGCATTTATTGCTTGTAGACTTTTGGATTGCAGCCATTCTGACTGTCGTGAAATGGTACCTCATAGTGGTTTTGATTTGCATTTCTCTGATAATGAGTGATGTTGAGCATCTTTTCATGTGTTTGTTAGCCATCTGTATGTCTTCTTTGGAGATTGGAACCTATTATACAGAGTGAAGTAAGCCAGAAATAAAAACACCAATACAGTATACTAATGCATATATATAGAATTTAGAAAGATGGTAACAATAACCCTATATGCAAGACAGCAGAAGAGACACAGAGGTATAGAACAGTCTTTTGGACTCTGTGGGAGAGGGCAAGGGTGGGATGATTTGAGGGAATGACATTGAAACATGTATATTATCATATGTGAAATGAATCGCCAGTCCAGGTTCGATGCATGAGACAGGGTGCTCGGGGCCCAGAGGAATGGGATGGGGAGGGAGGTGGGAGGGAGGCGTAGGATGGAGAACACATGTACACCTGAGGAGGATTGATGTCAATGTATGGCAAAACCACTACAATATTGTAAAGTAATTAGCCTGCAATTAAAATAAATAAATTTATATTAACAACAACAAGAAGTTTTGCAAAGGAAACAAGAGCCTTGAAGATGAGGAGCATAGTTGGCAGCCATCAGAACTTGCTAACCACCAACTGAGAGCAACACTGAAGCTGAACTTCTTACAACTGCACGAGAAGTTGCAGAAAGAACTCAACTTTGACCATATTGCAGTCATTCAGCATTTGAAGCAAATTGGAAAGGTGAAAAGCTCAACAAGTGGGTGCCTCATGAGCTGATGGCAAATCAAAAAAATCTTGGTTTTGAAGTGTCATCTTCTCTTATTCTGGACAACAACAAACCATTTTTTGATTGGATTGTGACTTGTGATGAAAAGTAGATTTCACATGACAGCTGGTGATGACCAGCTCAGTGGCTGGACTCAGAAGAAGCTCCATAGCACTTCCCAATGCCAAATTTGCACACACAAAAATAGGTCGGGGTCCCTTATGGGCTGCTGCCCTTCTAATCCACTATAGCTTTCTGAATCCTGGTGAAACTATTACATCTGAGAAGTATGCTCAGCAGATTGATGAGATGCACTGAAAACTGCAACGCCTAAAGCTGACACTGGCCAACAGAAAGGGCCCCATTCTTTTCAGCTACAGTGCCTGACCGCACATGCCACAACCAGCGCCCGACCGCACGTGCCACAACCGCAACCAGTGCCTGACCGCACATGCCACAACAAGTGCCTGACCGCACATGCCACAACCAGCGCCCGACCGCACGTGCCACAACCGCAACCAGTGCCTGACCGCACATGCCACAACAAGTGCCTGACCACACGTGCCACAGCCAGCGCCCGACCGCACGTGCCACAACCACAACCAGTGCCCGACCGCACGTGCCACAGCCAGTGCCCGACCGCACGTGCCACAGCCAGCGCCTGACCGCACATGCCACAGCCAGTGCCCGACCGCACGTGCCACAGCCAGTGCCCGACCGCACGTGCCACAACCACAACCAGTGCCTGACCGCACGTGCCACAACCACAACCAGTGCCTGACCGCACGTGCCACAACCAGTGCCCGACCGCACGTGCCACAACCAGTGCCCGACCGCACGTGCCACAACCAGTGCCCGACCACACGTGCCACAGCCAGTGCCTGACTGCACGTGCCACAACCACAACCAGTGCCCGACCGCATGTGCCACAGCCAGTGCCCAACCGCACGTGCCACAGCCAGCGCCTGACCGCACGTGCCACAGCCAGTGCCTGACCGCACGAGCCACAACCAGTGCTTCAAAAGTTAAACGAGTTGGGCTACAAAGTTTTGCCTCGTCTGCTATATTCTTCTGACCTCTTGCCAATCGACTACCACTTCTTCAAACATCTTGACAACTTTTTGAAGAGAAAATAATTCCATAACCAGCAGGACAGAGAAAATGCTTTCGAAGAATTTGACAAATCCCAAAGCATGGATTTTTATGCTACAGCAATAAACAAACATTTCTCTTTGGCATTTGTTTGAACCTAGTCATAATGATTTAAAATGCACTCTCTGAAACTGCAGTTGCTTTTGCACCAACCTTATTAATAGAACAGATACTTATATAATATGAAGGCCAGTTCTCTTAAAAGTCTATAATTGAGAAAAGTACCTTTTCCTCTATTTATTTATTTTCTCCATTTACTCTCTTTCTTTTTTCTATCTCAAATTCTTCTTGTCTCCAAGCAAATGTCAGTATCCTCAATCTTTAAACACTGTCTCTTGGATTAAGTTTTGTTACTAATTCATTTCTCTGTTATTCTTAATAGAGTTTTCAAGAGTCTTTTAAACATGATGCCATCTCAAAGTCCTCACCTGTTATTAACCATTAGACCTGTTATAAAATGGGAACTCTCTATTTCCATGAAAACTACTCTCATTAAGTAAATCAACAACCTCCAAGTTGCTTGATCCAGTTCAGACTTCAGTTGCCATCTTAATCTTTTGACCACATTCAACACACATAATTGACCATTACTATGTCTAACTTCTGTGATACCATTTATAACTTGTGGATCATTCCTTTAGTCCATGGGTGTGCACACACACTCATGCACGTATGTATGCCCACAGATGTGTATATGGAGTAGGGACAATATGCATAAAAGTAAATACTTAGCACTTCCGTTCAGTGATTTATTTCCATATGCACACATTTGTGTAATGACCATCCAAACAAAGATATAGAATATTTTCAGAAGTCTCTCTTGTGCCACTTCCCAGTCAATACACTTTGACTCTTAGCGACCCCATGGACTGCATGCAGCCCAACAGGCTCCTCCATCCATGGGATTTTGCAGGCAAGAGTACTGGAATGGGGTGCCATTGCCTTCTCCGTCTGCTCAAAGAGGTAAGTACTATTCTGACCTCTGTAGACATATATTGCAAGTCTCCCAGTAGCAGCAGGAGATGGCAAGGCACATTAGTCCACACGTCTCTGTGTGAGAACCATTCTTGTAATATCCCACTGACCAAATCAAGTAACACGGGCAAGCCCAGATTAACAGTGGAGTAAGAGATGCCCCTTTTTATTAAGAGGAACTTCAAAGGCATATTACAAAGGAATGTTTCCACTTTTGCTAAATATACAGAGAGAAGGAGGATAGAGAGGTGTGTCTGTGTATTGTCTCCCTGTTTACCACCACTTTTGATGTGGGTAACATTACACCATGACAGGGACCAAGCCTACAGTGTTTTCCTATTGGTCTTTAGTGCCTAGTCCATTGACTGTTACATAGATATTAAATATTAATAAATGTTTTGTTGAAAGGGGACACATGACTTATGGTTGGTATGTATTTAGGTTCAGATTTCATAACTCTCATTTGGTGCTTAAAGAAAGGCTTTCAACAGAGTTTTGTAGATTTGCAGAACAAGAAACGCAGCGTAGCATGCAGATGATAAACATGGGTGACTATTACAAGCAGATTAAGCCGAGGTGACAGTCTTCTCCCAAATTTCTACATTCCAACACAAGAAAAGAGCTGTATTCCTTTGCTTTCTTAAAAGAACCATGCTTCTGTTTTGTTTACTTCTTGGTTTTCTGGAGAATATTTATTGTCCCTTTAGATTTTTATTACATTTGATAAAACTGGCAGTGATAATAAGAGCTAGTATTTGTTGAGTGCTTTCAATATGGTCCACCTGCAGTGCAGGCAACCCCAGTTCAATTCCTGGGTCCGGAAGATCTGCTGGAGAAGGGGTAGGCTACCCACTCCAGTATTCTTGGGTTTCCCTGGTGGCTCAGCTGGTAAAGAATACAACTGCAATGCAGGAGATGTGGGTTCGATCCCTGAGTTGGGAATATCCCCTGAAGAAGGGAAAGGCTACCCACTCCAGTATTCTGGCCTGGAGAATTCCATGGACTGTGTAATCCATGGGGTCACAAAGAGTCTGACACAACTGAGGGACTTTCACTTTCAATATGGCAAGCACTGGGCAATTACTGCATTTAATAATTACATGTAATTATTAAAATTACAATTTAATTTTACAATTAATAAATTTTAATTATTACATTTAATTCTCAAAACTTTTCTATGTAGTAATACTGTTATTGTCCCCATCTCATAGGCTAAGATACTGAGACTAACAGAAATGAAGTAACTTTCTTATGGTATCAAAGAAAATATGTGGTGGAACTAGGACCCAAACACAAGACTGTCTGTTTCCAAGCTCATTATCTTAAGTGCATCCTGACTCTCGTGATTATATTTATTCAGAACTTTTAGAGTTAAAATTTAGTGGAATTTATCTGCAAAAACATGTTTTTAAAATTATGTACAACTTTTAATGTTCCCTAGTTCAACATCCAAAATTTGAAATGTCTCTGCAGTGTACTTGACAAGCACTTGCCTCATTATTTTTGTAATCTCTTCAGTGATAAGGGAGCTAACAACTTTACTAGAAAGCCTATGACATTTCTAGGGTAGAAAATTTATTTTATGACCAGAATAAATGAGGTTGAAACCCAACAGATCCTCTTGAGTTTCTAGGTGGGCTAATCTTATAGTCACCCATCTTAGTGAATTAGTACCTGGAAATCAAAAATAGGCATCTAGTGGAAATTAAGTTGAGATAGATTCATTTTATTACTGTAAAATCATTTATGACTTCCCACCTCAGAACTTAATATTTAAATTTACCTGTCAGATCGTAAGTGAATGAACAGACTTGGGATGGTAAGTTGACTGCATATTGGGGAGGAGGACAAAAGAGTGAAAGGATCTGGTCACAAGGCTCTGTAATTGTGGCAGGTACTCAACACTCAAAGACAAAAAAACAAAGAAGGTGGACCCCTACTCCCAAGATTCCAGTTCAGTATACATTCCTTTCTGTTTAAAATAACCCTGTTGATGTTAGAGTCTCCCCAGCATCTCTTTCTAAATTAGATTTTTTTAGAAGATTCAGAAACTGAGAGAATTGGCAAATGAAATAAAATATTCTCTCAATAATGCCAATTTTGGAGTGTATTGTGTTTGGGAGTGTGCAAATGTGTGCAGATTTAGGAAAATAACACGAAATTCTCCAGAAATCATGAAGCATGAGAAGTTCCCCACCCATGTCTCAACAAGAACTCACACATCATCACTTGGGAAGGAGTGAGATTCCTCTCGTAGCAAAACTGAAGTAAAAGATAGTAAATATCAGGGGAGAGGACGGTGTTATTTCTTTAGATAACTGCTATTCCAGATCTGTTTCACAGAACATTTTCCCTGGAATTTGTCCCTGAGGAAAAGATTTTATCCTCCCTGCCCCCTCACCTTTTGTCCTGGAAAACTGAGGAATACAATTGTCCTCTGATTTGGACATCTATAAAACCCATTAGCTTATTAAAGGATGTGGCAAGTACAAAAATTGAAACAAAGCACACTCGTTAAACATAACTATATATCACTGATTTCCCCATATAAAACTTTTTAGTAGGCTATGGGATTACTGTCAGGAAATACAAAGCTACTGTTGCTCAAGTTGTACCCTGCAAGTTGAGGATGACTGTTGCCTTTCTCTTCTCCTAAATTTGTGTAGCTATTACAACAATTTTCCGGCAGATGGCAATAAAATTTCTTAAGGTAGGGATGCCTCCCCCCTGCAACTCACCTAAATTCACCCTTTACAGATGCAATGAAAATATTACCACTCATTTTAGAGTGGTAATGGTCTTCACTGGCAGTGGAAGAAATTCTGCAAACCAGGGCATGGTTCTTTTAAGGTAATAAGCTGAGTTGTGTTCCTTAAGGGTTTTTTAAAGACATAAAATTGGTGTTCCAGGAATCATTAAACTCAATTGCCCTCACATACCCCAATACCTTCAACCAGAGACAATTTTTTTTTTCTTTCTCTTCTTTAGAATCATAATGAAACCAGTCAGCAAACAGATGGGTTTCATCTCTGACCTGACAGTGAGCCATGCTAAACACCAGAGTTCTTTGCCCCAGGGCAGTGGGATTCATGGACTTCATTAATTCTAGGAGTCCAGTTACCTGTGAATTTATAGAGGTCACCTGCTGCAGGGATTGAACACTGGGCTGGTAGACAGGGTGTCTTGTTTCTGATTCTGACTTTGTGACATATATGATTATTATATATCAATGGCCTTCTATTTACCTCAATTTTCTCATGAGGAAAATCGAGATGATCATATCCACCATTTCTGTCTGTCTTAATTATGGAGTTGGGATACATTAAATTGACCAAAAGAAAATGTGGAAGGTCATTATAGACCATAATTTACTATATAAAACATAAAGGTTTTTAAAATACTATTTCGATTTTGTCTTTAAGGCAAAGATCACAAGGTCTAGTCTTTAAAGGACCAGTTAGGTAGTTGTGCCAGCTATTAAGCTATTGATTCTTAACTTCCAACCCACCTTTCTTTACACTGTTTTGTAACCTTCGATTATGAAAACAGTATTTTAGCTTAAAAGCCACTGCAAACTCTGTCTACAGAAGCAACAAAAGGAGACTGGGAGGCTAGAGGAGGATCAAATAATTTACTCTCTTTATTTTGGTTCCTTTTCCTGTTTTACTGCAATTCCTGTTTTTGTTGTGTTCCTACTTCTGCGTTTCCGATTTTATCACTACCAGCATAGCATTTCTCCCCTTCAGTAACCACAGTACATTCCAGAACTAGCAGTTAATTCCAGTTTGCAAATTGTCAAACTTTTGCAGATTGTCTCATCATACCGCCTCCAGACACCCACACAAGGCAATGCCCTTTTCTACAAAAGTCCAGGTTGCAGCCTCAGAGGTTGATTTCATCTCTGCAGGGACTCTCCCACAGAGTTTCAGGTTTAACAAGTACAGTCTCTTTCCTGATTTTCTCCCAGCTCCAGGGGTGGCAACTGCTTATAGCTATATAATTTCCGGTTTCTCAACTGGCTCCTGATTAATACAGAAATATAAATTACTGAAGTAAGCTTGGTCTAATTGTTATTCTTGCATACTTACACTTGGTTTGCATCATAAATACACAGTGGTCTTTTATTTCCATAGATTTACATGATCTTCCTCTATTTATTGTCCAGTCTTTCTTTCTGCTTTTTAGTGAAGTGTGTAATGCACTCACACTAGCTCAGTTTATCCATGCCTGCTAAGCATATGCCCAACGAATATTTCACTTAACATTACTGGAAAAATTAAGCACAGCTGTAACAAAAAAGGACAACTATCACTGGAACTCAGGATTTTGGGGAAATTAGGAGAGATGGAGAAAGTGACAGACGAGAGATTGCACACCAAAGGTGATGACTGACTCAGTTCCTGCCAACTGTTACCAGGGAGGCATGAGCTCATGTCCCTGTTTCCCCACATTTTTCATAAGAAGCCAGAAAATCCAGAGCTTTGTATTGTAAATTTAAATGCACTTAAAGTTACTGGAAAATAATTTTAAATATTGTGCTGCGCAGAATCATGTAAACCAAACAGTAGCCATCTGTGGTCAGATCTTGCCCAGTACCTGTCAGAGTTGCTTTGTAACAGCATTTGATCTTATTTCTATAAACCAAGTTTTCATGCACACACTCATACTTTCAGATAATCACATTACAACGGAAGAATGAACACCTTGTATCTAAGAAGAAAAGCACAGTTATTAATGGAAAGCATTGATCTCATAATCATGATTTCAGAAAGACCTATTAAGAAGTAAGTTATCTTTATAAATGAATCCATTCAAGGGAAAGTTGCTGTTGAAAGGTTTTGAGGAATAGAAGCTAGACTAGAAACAAAATGCTTTAAATTAACTTTTTAAAATCACTTGAATATAATTCATATTTTCTTCTAAAATATAAACCTCAGAATAGTAATAGCAAGTTCCAACCCATGAACAGTACAGCAGTTACTTGTACAAAGAAACTGCTGTTCACTAGGGGACTTATTATAAGTTTTGGAAAATGCTGATGGCAGGTTATTACCTTTCCAATATTGTATGATTTTAGAACTTTTTAATTGTATGGAACCAAAACAGATTTGAAGTCAAAGATATTATTGCATGTGATGGTGGGTTGTAAGCATGGTGTTTACAATAATGGGAAGATGCCTGTTTTAGTTTCAGTTCAGTTCAGTCGCTCAGTCGTGTCCGACTCTTTGCGACCCCATGAATCACAGCATGCCAGGCCTCCCTGTCCATCACCAACTCCTGGAGTTCACTCAGACTCACGTCCATCGAATCAGTGATGCCATCCAGCCATCTCATCCTCTGTTGTCCCCTTCTCCTCCTGCCCCCAATCCCTCCCAGCATCAGAGTCTTTTCCAATGGGTCAGCTCTTTGCACGAGGTGGCCAAAGTACTGGAGTTTCAGCTTTAGCATCATTCCTTCCAAAGAAATCTGGTTTAGTTTAGAGTCAATTAATTTGTCAACAAATTATTCATTCAATAGGACTGCCTACTAGTCAGCTGAGAAACTGTGAAGGATGCTTTTCTCTTTTCCTCTTCACTTCTGGTCAACCTGTTTCAATTACCTAGATTCCCTCCCTATCTTATTCCATTTCCACCTGTCAGAGCAGTACTGAATTTTCACTGCTCACCTAGGTAGATAACCTTTTCTAAAAAGACCATTTTAAAAGCAGTTTTAGGTTCACAGCAACATTGAAAAGAAGGTACTGAGATTTCCTAGAAACTGATGAACTAACTGACATATTGTAATTACCTAAAGTCCATAATTTACATTTTGGTCCATTTTTGGTGTTGTACATTTTGTGTGTTTAATGTGAGTGACATGTGTCCATCATTACAGTATCATACAGAGTGTTTTCACAGTCCTAAAAATCCTCTGGGCTCTGCCTATTAGTATTTTCTCTTGTCTCCAACATCTGACAATCTTTTGTCTTTTTCAGAATTCCGTTTAGTTGGAATAGTATAGTAAATAGTTTTTTTAGATTGGTTTCTTTAAACTGTTAATATGCATTTAGGTTTTTTGCATATCTTTCATGGCTTGATGGTTTCTTTTTAGTGCAAGTAATGTTTTATTGTTACTATATTTCATAGTTTATTTATCCACTCATCTACTGTAGGACATCCTGGTTGCTTCTAAGTTTGGACAATTATGATTAAGGCTGCTGTAACCATATTTTTGTTGGTTTTTAAGTGGATATAAGTTGGCTTAAAGCTCAACATTCAGAAAACGAAGATCATGGCATCCGGTCCCATCACTACATGGGAAATAGTTGGGGAAACAGTGGAAACAGTGTCAGATTTTATTTTTCTGGGCTCCAAAATCACTGCAGATGGTGACTGCAGCCACGAAATTAAAAGACCCTTACTCCTTGGAAGGAAAGTTATGACCAACCTAGATAGCATATTCAAAAGCAGAGACATTACTTTGCCAACAAAGGTTTGTCTAGTCAAGGCTATAGTTTTTCCTGTGGTCATGTATGGATGTGAGAGCTGGACTGTGAAGAAGGCTGAGCGCCGAAGAATTGATGCTTTTGAACTGTGGTGTTGGAGAAGACTCTTGAGAGTCCCTTGGACTGCAAGGAGATCCAACCAGTCCACTCTGAAGGAGATCAGCCCTGGGATTTCTTTGGAAGGAATGATGCTAAAGCTGAAACTCCAGTACTTTGGCCACCTCATGCGAAGAGTTGACTCATTGGAGAAGACTCTGATGCTGGGAGGGATTGGGGGCAGGAGGAGAAAGGGACGACAGAGGATGAGATGGCTGGATGGCATTACTGACTCAATGGATGTGAGTCTGAGTGACCTCTGGGAGTTGGTGATGAACAGGGAGGCCTGGCGTGCTGCGATTCATGGGATCGCAGAGTCAGACACAACTGAGCAACTGATCTGATCTGATCTGAAGTTATCAGCTTCTTTAAATAGATACAAAGGGTGTAATTGCTGGATCATATGGTAAGAATATGTTTTTGCTGGTTCACATCCTTACCAGTGTTTGGTGATGTCAGTGTACTGGATTTAGGTTGTTGCAGTAGCTATGGAATGGTATCCCATTGTTGATTTAATTTGCATTTCCCTCATGACACATGATGTAGAGCATCTTTAAATATGCTAATTTGCTATTTTATATGTTTTTGGAACAAGGTTCTGTTGAGATTTTTGGTCCACTTTTTATTACATTGTTTTCTTGTTGTTGACTTGGGAGTTTTCTGTATAAACTGAATACCAGTCTTTATCACATATCTTTTGCAAATATTTTCTCTCAATATGTAACTTATCATCTTTTCATACTGTCTTTCACAGAGCAGAAGTCCAGCTTATCAATTAATTGTTTTATGGATTTTGGCTTTGGCATTGCATTGAAAAAGCCACCCCTATATCCACAATCATCTAGGTTTTTGTCTATCTATCTTCTAAAAGGTTTATGATTGTATGTTTTACATTCGTGTCTATGATTCGCTTAGAGTTAGTTTTGGTGAAGAGTATAAGATCTGTGTCTAAATTATTTTTTTTTTCTTTTTGTATAGGGATATCCAGATTTTCTAGCACCATTTCTTGTAAAGACTATATTTGCCCTGCTTTGCTTTTGCTTGCGGGGAAGGCAATGGCACCCCACCCCAGTACTTTTGCCTGGAAAATCCCATGGACGGAGGAGCCTGGTAGGCTCCAGTCCATGGGGTCGCTAAGAGTCGGACACGACTGAGCGACTTCACTTTCACTTTTCACTTTCATGCATTGGAGAAGGCAATGGCAACCCACTCCATTGTTCTTGCCTGGAGAATCCCAGGGACGGGGGAGCCTGGTGAGCTTCCGTCTATGGGGTCGCACAGAGTCGGACACGACTGAAGCGACTTAGCAGCAGCAGCAGCAGCTTTTGCTTGTTTGTCAAAACTAGTTGACTGTATTTTTGTGGGTTTATTTCTGACCTCTGACCCATTAATCTACGTGTATTTATTTCACCAATACCACATAGTCTTGTTACTGTATCTTTATTGTGATTCTTGATGTCAGGTAGTTTCAAGCCTCCACCATGTTCTCCTTCAATATTGTATCAGCTATTTTGCATTTTTATTTTTCCATATAATATACAAACTTTTAAATATCCTTCATTGGATTTCTCTAAATTGTTTTGTTTTTCTTGTTGTCTCTTGGTAAATTCTGTGTAGTTGGCTTCTATGATTTCGTACTCTGTCTTCCTTCTAAGAATCCTTTCAGTGAGACTGTCCACTGCCTCTGCTTAAATATTTTATTTTGGGGGTTTAATTTTCAGTTCCTTTTCTTCTTTCTCAATATCCCTATACTGAGCAATTTTATTAAACTTTTCACTTTAATTAAAATATATGTTCTGATAGATCCTAAAATTATAGATTGAGTTCCATCCTCTTAACTTGATTTCAGACAAATCACTCTACTTCGTTGTTGGGCATCTCCAAATGGCCATCAATTAGGCATCTTCACTTCCAAATCAACACAACAGCCCTTGCTTTTTTCCAACAAACTTCCCCTTTCACCACTGATTTCTGCCATCTCTCTTGGAGTTGAAGCCATTAAACCTGAACATTTACCTTGACTTTCCCATCTCTCTTGTTTTTCACAACTAATCAGTCACTAGACTCACTTGTTTCCTCCCTCACAGTATTTATCAAGTCTTTCTAACTTATCCCCATTCCCACAACTCTTTTCATCTCAGTTGAGGCCATAACGCCTCTCTTACCTGTATTCCCGCTACAAACTGTGAATAAGTCTTGTGGGCTCAAATCCTGCCATAAACCAACCGATTCTCCACATCATGGCCAAAAAGTTTTACCAAAGCTCAATTATGAGCCACTGTCCAGCTTACAAAACATGCATTGACTTGGTTTATAAATATTATTGTCATCTAACCTGTGATTGACTTTACAGCTTTCTTTATATATTTCCTTTTGCACCTTTTACTCTTGTGTTAATACAGGCAATTGCCATTTCATTGAACTTGCCTTAATCTTTAATTTAATATGTCAACTGATTGGAAAGCCATTCCCAACCCCTTTTCCATTCTTCTATTAAGTATTCTTAATAGAAGGCCATCTAAGATATGGGAAAAAACCTTGATTCAAAGTCATCCAGGTACAGTTACAAATTCTTGTTGTACACTCAATAACTTTATAATTTTGTGTAATAGAGTATTCTCTCTGCATCATCTATAATATGAGGATTATAGTATCTGCTTCTCAGAAATTTTGTGAAGATTAAATGAAACAGTGCATGCAAAGTGATGGACATGAAGTAGGTGCTTTTGAAATGGAAAGAGCCTTGATGGTGGAAGCAATGATAATGATGGTGCTGAGGGATGACAATGACAAGGGAATAATGATGATGTTACAAGTGACTTTGGTCAGGATGCAGACTCGGACCTTCTAGCTCTATATTCCAAATATAGCACTGAGGCCTGGCCAGTCTCTCCAGGCTTCTTTGGCCTCCATTATCTCTGACCTTCTCCAGCATGAAAATGTGTACCACCACAAAATTCATTTCAGAAACACATTCACCTTGAAGGGTTAGCTTCTGCTTGACATATTTTCTTACTCAGGGATAGTAATCACATTTTGAATTTTACTATAGTATTAGGAAGTTCAGATATTTTTCTTATTAAGTCAATCGATATGCACAATATACTTGAATTAAATCATGCCACATAGCAAGTCCTATATAAATTTTAGCTGCTATCAATATTTGTATTAAACCTATTATCAGTATTACATGTTAGTTCATGTAATTCTTGCAACAACATACTATGAAGTAAGTAGAGTGGAATTTTAAATTCCAAATGAACAGAATAAGATACTCAACCTCAGAAAAACCTAGTGATTTCCAGCATTTAGCTTTCTGCTCAAAGACAGGGAATTATTATTATTTGGGGAGAGGGGGGATTTTTTTTTTAAGATGACTTTTCCCAGCACCTGGTGCTTGGCTCCTCACAGAGCAGGTGCTCTCTGTCGCTATTGTTAAATGCTTATGTAGCTGATTTGGAAAGACCATAGGAAAACATTGGCTCAGAAGCCCAGTTAGGTATAAGTCAAGTATAACATCCATATTATATTCAAAAATCAGAATGAATAACTTGATTCAAACATGTATATACAAATAAATGACAACTAAAACTAGATGCTATATAAACTGTATGAAAGCTTTGCTTGAAATCACAAGGTCTTGAATATGCGCTGACCCTTCAGATATCCTCAAATGACTTTAACTACTTTTGTTACTTTTAAGAAAAGTCTGATAACGGCTGGTGATCAATACAGTACTTAAGGAACTGGACAACAGAAGTAAATGTTCAGGCTTTTGACTGTGACAAAAATGAAATGATCTCAATGATTATCTCCTCAGATAAGGTTCACTTATGAGTAGACCTTGGTGTTCCCCTTTATAGACTGTGGTAAAAGAGGCAGAGACGTGTAAACTGCTTAACTCACAACAATAACTTGTTAAAAAAAAAAAACCCCATATTTAACTGAGGTCAAGAAAAACAAATGTTTTAAAGTAATTCTGATGCTGGGAAAGATTGAGGGCAAGAGGAGAAGTGGGAGACAGAGGATGAGATGGTTGGGTGGCATCACTGACTCAATGGACATGAATTTGAGTAAACTCAGAGAGATGGTGAAGGACAGCGAAGGCTGGCAGGCTGCAGTCCATAGGGTCACAAAGAGCTGGACATGATTTAGTGACTGAACAACAACAAAAGTGACTTGACCCCAGTGGTGGGGGAGCATTTGCATTCTCAAGGGCCATCAACCTCAGGCAAACTTTGCACTAGAGGGGTGTGGGTGGGTGTGGGAGGTGGGGGGACATGGGGTGGTATCTGTGCTACATCAATAATTCATAGAACCTCAACCATTTTTTTTAACAATGTTCATCACTCAGTGTCTAGTATTATTTTGATAAATGCACCAGGATAATTTAAGATGATAACTGGTGAAGGAGTATACGGGCTTCTCTGTATGATTTTTACAACTTTTCTATAAATCTAAAATTATTCAAAAATGAAATTTTTATTTTAAATTATACATTATGTTTTCTATTAGTGTGGCAAGGGTACAAAGGATGACTTGGATAATTAGGGAATGTTTCCAAGAGAAAGCAATTGTTAAAGTCTTTTTAAAAAATGAGTAGTGGTAAGTAAGTTGGGGCAAGGATAGGGAAGTAAATATTTAATAGCCTAATGTTTTTCCCAAATAACATTTCACATCTTGCTGTGTCAATTACTGAATTTCATCACTTTTATTCAGTACAAGTAGTTTCTGGAAAAGATATACACTAAATTATTTTATTATGAATATTTAGGGTATTAATATTTTTCCCTTTTTTGTAACCAAATCTGTAGGAAACATTATTTCCACTTACATTTTAAGTACTTGTTTAATTTTCTCCCAGTAAACTGTAATCTTTCTGAGAACAACAGCTGTGCTTATCTTGTTTACTCATTAGTCCCAAAAATATGGTATAATACTTAATAAAACTTTATTGAATAAATGAAGATGTAGTGTATGCAAAGCCATGAAGGGGGAAAAAAACAGTAAGGCATGTAAGAAGCTTACAAGTAGTTTTTATAGCTGGAATGAAGGATGCCCATTGTGAAATTTGAGGAGACAGGAAATAAATTGAAGGGTTGACATTCACTCTCTAATACAGTCAACAAAATGTTTATTTCAGACACAGTCTGTGTCATGCATTGTAACTAAAAAGTAAGGAATACATTTGCTCACCCAGGGAGTTTATAAGATTGCAGGAACTACAATATGAAGGACTTTTCTTTCTCTTTGTCTTAAAAACTGTAAGAAGCTTTTGAAATATTTTAAAATGGGAATCTTAGATCTTTGCATCAGCTGTAGTTCTGCAGAAAGAAACAGAAAAAGGCAATATTAGGAAACAGAAGCTCAGTTAGAAGTTTGTTGCAGTAGTCTGGGTAGAAATGATGAGTGCTTCCACTAAATTAATTGTGTAGAGACTACAAAGGAGTGGGGTCTGGACGGGCAGCTAAGATTAGGAGGATGTGATGTGGTGGCACCTGTGAGAGGAAATTTAAGAGGAAGACAGTGGGTTAAGATCAGCTAGGAGTCAGCATCAGCCATACTATATAACTGATTCGTTGGGGAGAGAGACGAGAAAAGAAGTGGAATACAGATCACAATTTGATGGCTTGCATCACTGGATGATGGGTGGAAATAGCACACACTGAGAAAGGTAAGAGTGAGGACAGTGCAGTCTGTTACGGGTTTGGAAAGGGCTTTTGGAATATGTTGAATTAGATTTCAATCTAAAGCTCCTAGGTGAAGATGCCCAGAGGGTGCTTGAGTATCCTGATTTCTAGGGAGAGACCTCTGGCTGGAGATACAGATATATGTAAGTATTGATTTGAATGGCTATATCTCTAGTCTTTTATATAGTCATTGCAAATGAGTTTACTCAGGGACACTAAGTAGACAAGAAGGAGAGATAACCTAGAGTGGACCGTGGCAAATGCCAATGTTCAAGATAAGAAAAAGAGCATAAAAAAACACATTTGGAAGTCACGGTCAGAGCGGTGGCAGGGTTAATAGGTGAGAATGATTTAAGAGGTGTATTAAAGTGTAGTTCAGGAAGCAGGAATAATTCCACACTACCAGATGTGAATGAAGGAATCAAATGATGATGCTCTTATAAAAGTGATAGGATGTACACAATTGGGAAGTCATCCATGGTCTAAATTAGAGCAATCCTAGGCACTGTGCCAGTTCATAACAGGGAAAATTGCATTTAACTTATACAACAGTTTATGAGACAAGTAATATAATCCTAATTTTACAGATGAAGAAATGTTAGCTTAACTAACGGATTCACAGCCACACAACTAGTTAGAGATAAAACTGATAATCAGACCTAAGAATGCTGATACTGAAAACTGCACTTTGAGCAGCTAAGCTCTACTGTGCCACCCACTGACATACCTAATTATTTTCAATTTAGCACTGGACAGCTTAGAGTTTTATTGTATCCTTCAACTTTTCATAAACATATTAATTCCCAAATGATATTCTGGAAGGATCCTTTGGACTAAGTCATATCGTATGCTTCAGTGTGTTCCCCCAAGTTTTTAGTCCAAAACAAGTTGCCCATAGGTGTCGCATAAATTCCATTCAACAACTTATATTGAAAAGAAATGAGCATTTAAATTTTGGAGTAAAGACAGAGAAGCCAAATTGTCGTCCAGTGACACAAGTGGCAGATCGAAGGTCACAGTCAACTCTATTGATTATAATCCCTGGTTCTGAGAACCAAATCATTATACTTCTCTAATGATTTATGTGTGAAATTTCCAAGGTTATAAGACTACGCTACACAAATGAGGTCATACTCACATCTCTGGTGGGCAGGTCCTTTGAGCTTTGAGTCTGGAAAAACTATTGTAGAAGGAGCATACTTTTCATCTTCCAACTAATAAATAAATCACCAGTTGTTTTATATTTCAAAACATCTGAACAGCACTCCAGGGCTCCGTAAAAGTTTTGTTCTCTAGGTCCATGGCACGCAAGCCATTGTCTTAATTGTGTGCGTGATTATCTACTTAAGAGACACAATGGATTTTGCATTCTTCTGAAAAAGTGGACACCGTGAATATATTTTGCATAAAACTAGCTGCCATGATGTAATTAGAGGAGAAATAAATTTTACTATCTTGATGACAGCATGTGAAACCAAAACTAGGCAATATAGATGGCTTTGAGAAAATGGAATCTTGTATTTTTTGACAGTGTAATTATTACTCTGTCAGCTCATTCAACTTTTTCATAAAATCACTTAATACTTCACTAAGATATTACTTTTGCCATCAAATATCACTTTGGGAAATGTTAATAATTTAGGAACTTCTATATTAATAATGGCTAAATTACTAAATGCATGAAGTGCCATAACCTGAGAGTCCTCCCATCTTAAAAGTTTTGTTTGAATAGTTCAGTCCCAATGTGAGACATTGGAGAGACCCAGAGGGCAGCATTAAGTGCCTATTGTCTGCTACTGGGAACCCTGATAGTCAACAGCTCAGTTGCAAAGAATTTAGGAAAGTAGCCCTACTATTTTTACAACAGAGTTTTCTCTCTAATAAAGTGTTGTTATAAGTTCATTTTTTAAACATAGCTAAAGGCATGTCTTGAAAGATTCTCCTTTGAGCTGAGGTACACTAGTAATTGACATTTCTTTTTACTCTTTTCAAGTTGATTTTTAGAATTTATTTATATAAAATGAAATTCACTGCTTTTGGTATAGACTAACATGAGTTTTTACCAACATATTCAGTCCTGTATCTACTACCATAATAAAAATACAGATCAGTTCTTTCACCCCCTCCAAATTCCTTTGTTGTGCCCTTTTATATTCAATCTCCTCCACCCTATTCTAGTCCCTGGCAGCCACTGAGCTGTTTTTCATTCCTGTAGTTTTGCTTTTCACTGTTGTATAAATAAAATTATACAGGAAGCAACATTTTGAGTCTGAATTTTTCACTTAGAATAATGCCTTTGAGATTCATCCATATCATGTATATCAAAACAGTGTTTTTTAATTGATGAATACTGTTTCATTATATATAATACCATAGCTTATTTATCCTGAAAAAATACATTTGTAATGCTATGATGGCAATATAATAATGACAGAAATGCAGGGGCTTGTATGTCAGGCATTATTCTTGCTCGGTCCACATACTGCCAATTGGGGAAAGTCATTGAGAAGATATGACCAAGAGTTGGACCTGCACAACTGGAGGCTCATCACCCTCTTTCCTGTCCTTAGAATATGCCTCCCATTTGCCTTTTAAACTGTGGAAAGTTCTGAAAGAGATGGGAATACCAGACCACCTGATCTGCCTCTTGAGAAATCTGTATGCAGGACAGGAAGCAACAGTTAGAACTGGTCATGGAACAACAGACTGGTTCCAAATAGGAAAAGGAGTACGTCAAGGCTGTATATTGTCACCATGTTTATTTAACTTATATGCAGAGTACATCATGAGAAATGCTGGACTGGAAGAGAAAGAAGTTGGAATCAAGATTGCTGGGAGAAATATCAATAACCTCAGATATGCAGATGACACCACCCTTACGGCAGAAAGTGAAGAGGGGCTAAAAAGCCTCTTGATGAAAGTGAAAGTGGAGAGTGAAAAGGTTGGCTTAAAGCTCAACATTCAGAAAACGAAGATCATGGCATCTGGTCCCATCACTACATGGGAAATAGATGGAGAAACAGTGGAAACAGTGTCAGACTTTATTTTTCTGGGCTCCAAAATCACTGCAGATGGTGAATACAGCCATGAAATTAAAAGACACTTACTCCTTGGAAGGAAAGTTATGACGAACCTAGATAGCATATTCAAAAGCAGAGACATTACTTTGCCAACAAAGGTTCGCCTAGTCAAGGCTATGGTCTTTCCTGTGGTCATGTATGGATGTGAGAGTTGGACTGTGAAGAAGGCTGAGCGCCGAAGAATTGATGCTTTTGAACTGTGGTGTTGGAGAAGACTCTTGAGAGTCCCTTGGACTGTAAGGAGATCCAATCAGCCCATTCTGAAGGAGATCAGCCCTGGGATTTCTTTGGAAGGAATGATGCTAAAGCTGAAACTCCAGTATTTTGGCCACCTCATGCGAAGAGTTGACTCATTGGAGAAGACTCTGATGCTGGGAGGGATTGAGGGCAGGAGGAGAAGGGGACGACAGAGGATGAGATGGCTGGATGGCATCACTGACTTGATGGATGTGAGTCTGAGTGACCTCCAGGAGTTGGTGATGGACAGGGAGGCCTGGCGTGCTGCAGTTCATGGGGTCGCAAAGAGTCGGACAGACTGAAAGACTGATCTAATCTGATTCCCAGAAGTTGCCCTAAGGATATAGCCTTGAGATAATACTGTGGTAATGAGACTATCTGTACTGTTCTGAACCTACTTAAGGCCTCTATATAAAATTTTAAGATTCTGAGAGTCGGGGAGATGCAGAAATCCACTCACCTTGGGGCCACCCAAAACAAGCCTTGTAAGTCAGTTCCCTTGCTTATTAAACCTGCCACTTACAAATCTGAAGAACCAGGGCTGCTCCTTTCTTTGTTCTCTCCCTGCCCTCTGCATAAGGAGAGAAGTCTGTTTCATTTTACACCTGATAATTTCCTAAGAAGGTTCACAAATCAACAATACCTCACTTAATTTTCTCATCAAATCACTATTCAACTTCACAGAAAAGAAAATGGAGGCAAAAACATTATATAACCTCCCTAGGACCACACCCAGGGAAGGCAATGGCACCCCACCCCAGTACTCTTGCCTGGAAAATCCCATGGATGGAGGAGCCTGGTGGGCTGCAGTCCATGGGGTTGCTAAGAGTCGGACACGACTGAGCGACTTCACTTTCACTTTTCACTTTCATGCATTGGAGGAGGAAATGGCAACCCACTCCAGTGTTCTTGCCTGGAGAATCCCAGGAACAGGGGAGCCTGATGGGCTGCCATCTATGGGATTGCACAGAGTCAGACACGACTGAAGCGACTTAGCAGCAGCAGCAGCAGCAGCAGCAGCAGCAGGATCACACCACTTATAAATGTCATAACCTACACTTGAATCTGAGGAGGCAAACTTCAGAACCTATCGTTGTAACCATTATCATAAACTGCTTCCCAGTAATAGCTAAAAATTATCGAGTTTTTCTTTGGACCATGGCAAGCATTTTCTCAATTGATTTTTACATGAATAAGAGTAGTTTGAGAAAAATGAAGTTTTCAGAGATTATGCAACTTGCCCCAAATCACACTGATAATATTACCTAATTTTCAACAAAATTGTGAAAACTAGGCCTCAGTACTTTAAGGGGTATTAAGTTTTGGTCAATTCTGACTTTCAATTGTTTTATAATATCCTACTATAACATTACATTTCCAATTCCTCTCAGCATGCAGAGAACCTTTTGCAATTGGGATAACTAGTTGGACATTGATACAAATCATCTTCCAGCCTTTAAGATTAGATAATAAAGTATATTTGGTACAAAAGATATCTAGTCTCTATCTTGATTTATTTATGTCTGTGGAGAATTGGAAAATATTTTAAAAAGGCTGTTATTCCTGATTCAAATTATGTGGAGTTGACATATGAAAAAAATTATATTCATTTTACCTTCATGTTGTTCCTAAAGAAGCTAAATCTTTATTCCAGAATAAGAATAATAATCAAATTTGTTCCTGGATTGCTTATGTTATACCTTATCATGAACACTGTGGAACTGGAAACAGTAATCTTCTGTAGAAATGACTAAAGGAAGGATCTGCTTTTATTTTTCAGCGGTTTAATAGTAGTAATAATATGGCTCATGACTTTAAGAAAAAGGTCTTGAAGTACTCTACATATTATAATTAACACTTACTGTACTAAGAACATAGATATTATATCAATTTTATTGAAGCATAGGATATAGAAAGCAAATTTGAGGGCTTAGGGTTGAAGTCATGGCCTGCTGATAATAATGTTTTCTAGTGGAGACAGATTTATTACATGAAAGACTGGGAAGCAACAAGCAGCAAACTCTGTTACCTAACATTTCATCAAATTGGCACCCTGTACATCCATTGGTCCTTTGGATTATTAATTTCTCCCTAACTTGCGGTATGGACCTTCCCATATGGCTCAGTGGTAAAGAATCTACCTGCCAGGCAGGAGACTCAAGTTCGATCCCCTGGGTCAAGAATATCCCACAGAGAAGGAAATGGCAAGTCACTCCAGTATTCTTGCTTGGAGAATCCCATGGACAGAGGAGCCTGGCAGGTTTTGGTCCATAGAGTTGCAAAAGAGTCGGACACCACTTAGCGACTAAACAGCAACAAGGACTACAGACTTGCTGTATAAGAAACATGTATCCTGCATACTCTTTCCTACCCTCATTTCTGGATTCATTTATGATATATTATTGTATGGGGGCGGTATCTTGTTTCCGAACAACCTTAAACATTGTGGTCAACTATCACATCTATGATTTTTTTACTCCCATATATGTTTGGCTTTCTATAAGAGATTTGCCAGGCAACAAAAGATGTGTTTTATTTTATTTTATTTTTTATTTAACAGTGATACAAAAGATGTGTTCTAAAGTGAGATTACGACAGGACCAGCCTTAATATGGAGCAAGGATTATGGCACTGTTTCTAGTTCTTCATGTGAGTGGTAATTATCAACTACTTACAAATTTTAGCTCAGTATAAGGTGATTATTTTTTTAAATAATTGGAATTGTCCAGAATAGATTCGTTTGTAGGCGGTGAATTACAAAGAAAAGATTCCTGCATATAGTGGGTGATTTGACTAGATGCAGAGCAAGGCTTTATCCAGTTATCAGAAGCTGACTAGAAAATTAGTTTAAACTTTTAATAATAAATTTATTGAGATATAATTTACATATGATCAACTCTAATGCTTAAAATATATAATTTGATATGTTTATTTAATTGTATAGTTCAATAGTATTCAGTCAGTTCCCACTGTTGTGCAACAGCTCTACAGAGCGCTTTCATCCAGCACATTCAGCAAAACTGAAACTCTATCCAACAAACAGCGCTCCACCCTCTTCTTCTGCCCTTGTAATCTTGTAATCACCATTCTGTTTTTTTGTTTCTGTAAATGCCTCATATAAATGGAATTCCACATATTTGTCTTTCCTGTAATTGGTTTGTTTCACCTAGCATAGTGTCCTCAAGTTTAGTCAGTGTTGCAGCAGGTGACAGGATGTCCTTCCTTGTTGATACTGAGTAGTATTCCATTGTGTGTATATACCACATTGTGTTTATCATTGATGACATTTGGGTTGCTTCTCCCTCTTGGCTATTGTCAACATACTGCTATGAACATGGGCATGCAAGAATATCTTTGAAATCCTGTTTTCACTTATTTTACTTATATTATCCAGAAGTGAGATTTCCGAATTATTTGATAATTCTGTTTTAATTCTTTTGAGGAACTGCTATACTGTTTTCCATAGTCCATGGAAAATTTCCATTCCAATTATACATTCCTACTTACAGTGGTCATGCGTCTAAATCTTCCACATCCTCAGCAACACTTTAAAGAACATTTTGTTGTTCTTTAAAGTGGCCGTTATTGTGGTTGTTAGATTTAGTTCAAACTCTTATAACTAGGAAGTTCATGAATTGAAAACCACAAAATTTTCCTGATTCAGATAATTTTCACTGTTACTAATTATAAATATCTTTGTATAAGCTTCTTCACCTCTCCTTGTAGTTTTTCCAAGACATTAGATAAGAGTAATAATAATAATAATACATATCCTAAAAACAGAGTTTTGTGTGTTATATGTGGTATATAGACAGGTATATCTACAAACATAGTATGTTGAAAGATACAAATCTAGATAAATATATGTGATGAGTGATTATGCATGACTGAATCCTTATATACATAAGATGTATGGTAACTTCTTTGGCAAATTTCGCTACATCGCTGCCTTCCATTTTCTGTCTCACTCCCCACTTCCCTAGGATCACATCCCAAATTAATTTTTTGCCTAGAGTCTTTGTTTCAGAGTCTGCTCCTAGGGAAATCAGACTAATACAAACACCTAATCCTTTCAAATCATGCAAATATATTTCTTTAAAGTTTGAATTAGGAGGAGATTATTTGATGAACCTATAGTTCATAGTCCTTGACAGTGATCTTTATTTCTTGTGTTACTATTTTGATGGTTATACTCATCATATAGAATGAAGAATAGTTAGTAATTCTTTAACACCCTCCTCACCTCTTCCCACTGAGGGAGAATGAGAGCTCTGTACAGGGCACTACACAGTCGGAGGGTGAGAATCTCAGGCCTGAGCAAGACCAGTAGCAGCACAAAGGCCATTTTCTCCATGTCTGTTAGCAAATATAAGGGCTGTGTTTGACAGTCTCATTTGTCCCTCTATTTTCCCTCCTAATCATCGGAAGATGAGCAGTATGAAAAATAAGGAGTAGAAATAGAAGTTAATTCTTTGCAGATTTAAAGAGTATTTGAGCTTCCTGAGGGTGATTCCTGGAAAGAATTATGTAGAGACCAGATTTTTCTGTTCTGGTGAGGTCCACATTGAATGCTGTAATCTTTGGAAAATGGTAGGGATATAAATGAGTAGCAGTCAAAACATACTATAGGCATGAGGATGCAGCCTCAAATTTTCTTATGAAATCCTTCCTTTTATTGATTTCTGCCTGCTCTAACCTATCTCAATGATCATTTGGATCCTCCGGAGGTGGGATCAAGAATGAATTTAAAAAAAAAAAAGTGTCTTCCAGCTTTGTCTGACAGCAACCTCTACACAATTCAAGTTACATATCTTCAATAAATCCTTCCTGGAAGTCACCCATCCCCAGATCAGTGTTTTTCTTCTCTTCCCCATGTTTCCATTGGGTTCTGTACTTCTGCCTTTGTGATTATCATTTTGTATTAAACTACATTTACTCTCAGCCTGGATTGAATGTGTGCTCTTAGGGGATAGAAACAAAACTTTTTTTTTTCTCTCCTCCTCTGGGATTCAGCATAATGTAAGACATATATTTATAGATAAAAGTTTACGTATCTGTCATTAAATCTATAAACTGTTTTATTTCAGTGACTTGAGAGCAGTGGACATTACTGACCACCTACTCTGTGCTAGGCACTCTGCTAAATGCTTTATAAAATTTGTTTAATCTCACAAATGCTCTATACTTTATAAGTGGCTGCAAAACAAACCATCTTAAATTTAGTTGCTTAAAACAAAAGCCACTGAGCCTCTAAAGTTAATCAGAGGGCACTTTCTTAGGCATGTGCAAGATCACCCCGGAATGACAGTGGATGTAGCCGGTCTCTTTCTGACTGTCTCTCTCCCTACATTTTTGTTAAATTCTCTCTTTTAGTAAGACACCTACCTGTTAGTCTCTATTCTTTTCTGGATCATTGCTCAATTGACATTTACAATGCCACAATTGATATTGCTCAATTGATATTTCCACACAACCCGAGCCAATTAAATTTGTGACCTTTTACTGAACTAGTTTTTGAAACCAGTCCTTGAGATTTGTTTTGACCTAGTGGTGGACTTTACTTAGTTGTCTCTTTTGTGGGTTCTCATGGGTAAACTAGCTACTCTACTTTCACTTTTCACTTTCATGCATTAGAGAAGGAAATGGCAAACCACTCCAGTGTTCTTGCGTGGAGAATCCCAGGGACAGGGGAGCCTGGTGGGCTGCCATCTATGGGGTCGCATAGAGTCGGACACGACTGAAGTGACTTAGCAGCAGCAGCATGATTTAGCTTCTTATTCTCAGGAAGTTACATGCCTCCTGTTATTTGCTGATCATCATAATATCCATTTTGGGGAGGGAAGTAGAGTTCTCTTAGGATTGAATTGCTCCATACTTTGTTTTGAATAAAGTGAATTTCTTCAAGGACAGCTTCAGGGTTGTCTGCTCTTATGGACTTCCTTCATCCCTGGGGAAATTCTCAGAGCCGCTGATCTGGAGCCAAAGGCTCAGAGCAGTAGTCTGCTTTTCTTGTAGATACATCCACTTTGTAACAGGGGAGTTGTTTTGGAGCAGTAGCTTCTGGCTTCCTCTATTTTCCTCTAATGGTATGGAGCCCCTGCCCTTATGAGTGAGCTGCAGGAGGGCAATTGTGGCTCTAATATTGTTAGACTTTATGCCTAATGTAGAGTCTCTGTTTGTGGGAGGAGAAAGGAGCCACTCTTACCAGGACTTTAGCCTCTGCAGTTCACAGATGAGATGGTGGGTGGATGAGAAATGTTTACCCTCTCTTCCAGAGACAAAATGCCCAAAGTCATGCCACCTGTCCTGTGATGATACCAGTGTGCTTTGATGCTACACAGTGAGCTAAACTGTCATCACTGCTGGCATGCCCTCTTCTGAACCTTGAATATGGCTCTTTCTGCTGCTGCCGTCAACAAAATTGACTCGAAAATGTACTTGTGTTGTTATTGTGACTCACTATATTAAGAGTCAGAGTTGAGTATGTGGATGCAACTGATTTGAGAATCTTAAGTCACAGCCCTGCATCCTATCCATAAAAGAAAATGGGGGAGTGAGCATCTAGTATTTTTATCTTGATAGTAGGAAGTGAAACTTGTCTTCTGTCAGTAAGTATGAAGTTGGGAATGCCTTATAGGCAGAATGGATGCTTATTATACATGTCTTTAGAAAGCATATTTTGAATTAATGAATAACAGAACTAGGAATAGTTACTATGAGAGGTTATACTTAATCTCAGTTCAGTTCAGTTCAGAATACCAAGAGTAGGAGGACAATGAGCCAATTATCATAAAAAGCCAATGAGAGGACTAACATGGGTTTCATTCTTTCCATGATTCTTTATTGAATGCCTTCTCTGTGCTGCTGCTGCTGCTGCTAAGTCGCTCCAGTCATGTCCGACTCTGTGCGACCTCATAGACAGCAGCTCACCAGGCTCTGCCATCCCTGGGATTCTCCAGGCAAGAACACTGGAGTGGGTTGCCATTTCCTTCTCCAATGCATGAAAGGTGAAAGTGAAGTTGCTCAGTTTTGTCCGACTCTTTGCGACCCCATGGACTACAGCCCACCAGGCTCCTCCGTTCATGGGATTTTCCAGACAAGAGTACTGGAGTGGGTTGCCACCATTGTGTTACGTAAATGGGACTCAGTGGTGAGGACAGACATGTGCCTTCACTGAAGGAGATTATAGCCTTTAAGAGAAGAAGTGTGTTACTTTTAGGAAATGTACATGTGTAAATATCTTATAAATATTAAAAGAGTATGGAATTGAGATGTGACCTCGGAAGAAGATTAAGCCAAAGTCTATCTGGGAAAAGAATGAACAAAGATCTAAAGAATAAAGAGAAAAATAGCTATGTAAAGAGGAAGTGGAGAGGGTAAATCAAAAGCATTCCTGATAACAGAGGAAAAACACTTGCAAAGGTCATGTGGAGGCTGGAATAAGGTCCTCTAAGACACTAAAAAAAAAGCAGTTAATGGATGGCAGAAAATTTTGTGCGATTTCAAGATGCAGATGGACAGAGGGATAATATTGAGTTTTGGAGAGCTTATTAAGGATAGGGATTTTACCCTAAGAACTGTGGGAAGTCACGGAGGGCTTTTGTAGCAGACTCTGTCGGACACAACTGAGTGACTTCACTTTCACTTTTCACTTTCATGCATTGGAGAAGGAAATGGCAACCCACTCCAGTGTTCTTGCCTGGAGAATCCCAGGGACGGGGGTTCTGGTGGGCTGCCATCTATGGGGTCGCACAGAGTCGGACACGACTGAAGTGACTTAGCAGCAGCAGCCTCCTGTTATGATCATGTTTATGTTTGGAAAAGGTAACACTAGTCCCAGTGAGAAGGGTGGATTAGAGAGTGCGTGAGTGGTTACAGGACAACAGCTAGGAGGCTGCTGGACTAGCCTAGATCAGAGGGGATAGTGGCTTTGCCTGCAGTGGCAGCAATTAAGATAGAAATAAAATATATACATCCTAGGATGAAGCTGAGGGAGATGCAGGAGAAGTAGGTGGCAAGGAAGACATATGCCAGTTTTGCATTTATTGAAGCCCAATTTAATGCTCTACAAGGGCTGGCAGACAGAGTCCTGCCAGATCAGATTTTTCCCCAAATTCAGTTCAGTTTAGTTCGTTGCTCAGTCATGTCTGACTTTTTGTGACCCCATGGCCTGCAGCACACCAGATGTCCCTATCCATCACCAACTCCTGGAGCTTGCTCAAACTCATTTCCCCAAATTTCCCCAAATTCATCATCTGCTACTATTTAAAATGAAGTTTATCATATAAAACAAATATATTTAGGTTCTCCCTATTCTTCTCTAATAAAATTTGAAACATCAAATCCACCCTATAACATTCTTGATAACTTATGTTTATCTCTTCTTAAAAAGTCATCTTTTTAAAATATTTTAGGTTGTTGATGTTCAGTCACTGTGTCACATCCATCTCTTTGCAACCCCATGGACTATAATACGACAGCTTCCCTGTCCTTCCTATTTCCTGCTGCTGCTGCTGCTAAGTCGCTTCAGTCGTGTCCGACTCTGTATGACCCCACAGATGGCAGCCCACTTGCTCCTATTTCCTGGAATTTGCTCAAACTCATGTCCACTGAGTCTGTGATAGCATCCAACTATCTTGTCCCCTTGTCCCCTCTGTTGTCCCCTTCTCTTCCTGCCTTCAATCCTTTCCAGCATCAGGGGCTTTTCCAGTGAGTCAGCTCTTCACATCAGGAGGCCAGGAATTGGAGCTTCAACTTCAGCATTAGTCCAATTCAGAGTTGATTTCTTTCAAGATTGACTGGTTTGTCTCCTTGCAGACCAAGGGACTCTCAAGAGTCTTCTCCAGCACCACAGTTCGAAGGCATCAATTTTTTGGTTCTCAACCTTTTTTATTGTCCAGCTTTCACATCCGTACATGCCTACTGGAAAAAACAGAGCTTTGACAATACTGACCTTTGTTGGAAAGTAATGTCTCTGCTTTTTAATATGCTGTCTAGGTTTGTCACTGCTTTTCTTCCAAAGAGCAAGTGTCTTTTAATTTCATGGCTGCAGTCACTGTCCACAGTGATTTTGGAGCCCCAGAAAAAATCTGTCACTGTTTCCATTGTTTTCCCATCTATTTGCCATGAAGTGATGAGACCACATGCCATGATATTAATTTTTTGAATGTTGAGTTTTAAGCCAGATTTTTCACTCTCCGTTATTACCTTCATCAAGAAGCTCTTTAGTTCCTCTCTGCTTTCTGCCATAAGGGTGGTGTCATCTATATATCTGAGGTTATTGATATTTCTCCCTGCAATCTTGATCCCAGCTTATGCTTCATCCAGCCTGGCATTTTGTATGATGTACTCCGCATAGAACTTAAATAAGCAGAGTGACAACATATAGCCTATACATACTCCTTTCCCAATTTTGAACCAGTCTTTTGTTCCATGTCCAGTTCTAACTGTTGCTTCTTGACCTGCATATGGTTTTCGCAGGAGGTGGGTAAAGTGATCTGGTATTCCCATCTCCTTAAGAATTTTCCACAGTTTGTTGTATCCACACAGTCAAAGGCTTTAGCATAATCAATGAAGCAGAAATAAATGAATTTCTGGAATTCTCTTGCTTTATCTATGATCCAGTGGATGTTGGCAATTTGATCTCTGGTTCCTTTGCCTTTTCTAAATCCAGATTGTCCGTCTGAAAGTTCTCAGTTCACATACTGTTGACGCCTAGCTTGAAGGATTTTAAGCATTACCTTGCTAGCATGTGAAATAAGCACAATTGTATGGTAGTTTGAACATTCTTGGCATTGCCCTTCTTTGGGATTGGAATGAAAACTGATCTTTTCCAATCCTGTGGCCACTGCTGAGTTTTCCAAATTTTCCAGCATGTTGAGTGCAGCAGTTTAACAGCATCATCTTTTAAGATTTTAAATAGCTCAGCTAGAATTCCATCACCTCCACTAGCTTTGTTTGTAGTGATGGCCCACTTGACTTCACACTGCAGGATGTCTGGCCCTCAGTAGTGATCATACCGTTGTGGATTTTTTAGTTTTGATTGTGTAGGGTTGGTACCCTTAATGTATGTGTTGTTCCAGGGTCAACTGTACTCCTTAGAATGGTGTCCCAGGAATTTGGGGATAGCTCTTAAATGCTCAATGGGAATCATAATTACCAGATTTTCTGTACTTGCCATTGGTGGGAAGTAAATCAGAAGACCCATGAAAGTTTTGAGGAATGACATGTCAAAATCGTAAATTTGGGGCCCATGGTACTTCTGAGGCTACATTGAACAAATATATGGCGGTGGACATTTCTGAGTGGATAATGATTGTGGAAACAGGTAACCCAGAACAAACTTAAGTAACTTCACAGAATTGCTGGAGAAACCCTGCCACCTGTCTCGATAGTCTTCCCATGGTTTATCACTGCTCACCCTTTTAGAAACAGATCTATGACACTTCCAAGGACAGTGGTTCTTGACCAGCAGCATAAGCATAAGAAAGGAACACTGTTCACACCCCACATTTATAAGTAAAATATACTTTACTGGATATTTTAGGAAAATCAGAGGAAGGGTTCTGAGTGCACACTCAGCCTGATATCCTTGGAAGTTCTATCCTACTATCTGTTTCCTTGTCTCCTCCTCCAGGGCTGTCTTGGGAGTTTCAAGTCCTTTTCTTTTATGAGTTGAGTATCACTGTCACTTGGCATCAGGCCCTCAGAGTTCACCTCTGCACTTAACCCCTAACAAAAATGAGTCAATAAAGCCATCTTCCACCAAGAGGGAAGTTGTGATTGTAGATGCCCATTTCAGAAGATAGAAGGCAGAGGAATTTGGGTCCATACCTAGAAGTCATAAGTCACTAAATGGGCCCTTGGGCTTCTCTGGAGGCTTAGACTGTAAGGAATCTGCCTGCAATGCAGGAGACCAGGCTTCGATTCCTGGGTCAGGAAGATCCCCTGGAGAAGGGAATGGCAACACACTCCACTATTCTTGCCTGGAGAATTCCTTGGACAGAAGAGCCTAGCAGGCTACAGTCCATGGGGTTGCAAAAAGTTGGGCATGACAGCAATTAACACATAGGCCCTTGAGCAGAAGTGTGACATGACATTAACATTGAATAATCCCTATGAATTACTTCCTATATAGCAGACATTTTCATGTATAGCATTTATACCCCCTACTACCTTGGGGGTGAGAGTTTATTGGTATTTCAAAGATAAGAGAAGTGAGACTCAGAGAAAGGCGGAGTGATGACTTTTCCAGAGTCATATAGATTAAGAGAATGATAGAACTAAATCTATGCCAGAACCCACATCCAAGGCTAGTGTCCTTTAAATAAAAATAGGCAATTGTGTGTGAATAGGCACAATTATCAGGAAAAGAAAATTATTGGTCTTGAAGTGGCATTCTGTTTTGGAAGGTGGGAGAAAATGCTGGGATGTAGAGGTGAAACTCTCAGCAGATGACGACTCCACACAGGAAATACGCAGAAATACTCCAGGCTCCCAGTTTGTCCTGAATCAGTTGAGGACCAAGGGGTACCCAAAGCAAAGAGCAGCAGTTTAGCAGTCTGAACTTTCACAGCATCACCCGTCTCTGGGTGTGAATCAGGTCCCAGAGAAATCACAGCGGGGCCAGGCAAGGCGGGAAATGGATATTTCCTCCCTGAATGTGAGCCAATGCAGCTTTGTCACTCCAGTCAGTTCCTATCAACTTTCTCGGCTGAGTTTATGTCCACTTTGAGGTTTCTTGATTTCCTGCTGGGCCTCTAATAGACATGTGAACCCAGAGTGCAATTGTGAAGTCAAGAAGGGTGAGGCGAGGGTAACAAGGAAAAAGGAGGACAGAAGGAAAGGAGTCCATACACAAAATGTGTATCTGTTCAGTGACATGATCCAGGAGTTTATAGGGTCACACAGCAGAGCACCATCTCTGGCAGGCAGACATTTCCGTGGAACTTAGTGCAGGCCCACGCATCAATATGATTACAGGAAAGTGTTGGCAGGCCCGGCAGGTCAGGCTGCCATGTTGATTCTAGGAAGATAGGAGCCACTCAGAGAGGATTTTGGACATCTTCTCTGTATGCTCTCTAGTCAAGCATGGCTTTTGTTCACAGTGCCATGAGGGTTATTTTTTGTCTGTGTTCCCAGCGACATGGCACACTCATCATTCCTTGCTTACATGGAATAGATTGCTCTTCTGTCCGTTGAATCTTCCTGCTGGAGATGAGAAATGGCCCTCATTGCTTATACCATCTTATCTGAGATAGCTGCCAAGAATGGAGAATAGTAGATCCTATTTGAGTTTCAAGGATAAAATTAGGATATGGAGAATAGTAGATCCTATTTGAGTTTCAAGGGTAAAATTAGGATATTCATAAAAGCATTGCAAATAATTGTGTTCACAGGATAGGTTTTATACATAGTGCTCATTTACCAGTGCACTTTTATGAGTAAGGCACTGGGATAAATTATTTTATATATTATCATTAGTCCCAACTATGTACTTTTTTTTTAAATTGAAGGTTAATTGCTTTACAGAATTTTGTGGTTTTCTGTCACACATCAAGTATCAGCCACAGGTTCACTCAAGGCCCCTTCCTCCCAAAATTCCCTCCCATGTCCCTCCCCATCCCATCCTTCTGGATTGTTATAGGGTCCCTCTTTTAGTTCCCTGAGTCATACAGCAAATTCCCATTGGCTATCTATTTTACATATGGTATTATAAGTTTCCATGTTACTCTTCATACATCTCACCCTCTCCCTCCTCCCCTCTCCCGTGTCCATAGATCTGTTCTCCATGTCTGTTTCTCCACTGTTGCCCTGAAAATGAATTCATCAATACCCTCTTTCTAGATTCCATATACGTGTCAGTATACAATATTTATATTTCTCTTTCTGACTTACTTCACTCTGTATAATAGACTGTATATTCATCCACTTCATTAGAACTGCTCAAATGTGTTCCTTTTTATGGCTGACTAGTTGGACATGACTGAAGTGACTTAGCAGCAGCAGCAGTATTCCATCGTGTATGTGTACCACTGCTTGATCCATTCATCTGTCCATTCAACCTTGATGGACATCTAGGTTGCTTCCATATTATAGCTACTGTAAATAGTGCTGCAGTGAACGTCAGGGTACATGTGTCTTTTTCAATTTTAGTTTCCTCAGGGTGTATGCCTAATAGTGGGATTGCTCAGTCATATGGTGGTTTTATTCCTAGTTTTTTAAGGAATCTCCATGCCATCTTCCATAGTGGCTGTATCAATTTATATTCCCACTAGCAATACAAGAGTGTTCACTTTTCTCCACACCTTCTCCAGCACTTATTGTTTGTAGAGTTTTTGACGATGGCCATTCTGATTGGTGTGAGGTGGTATCTCATTGTAGCTAACCATGTACTTTTAAGTAAATATTATGTCTTCCAGTAAAAGAATTTGAACATTAGAGAGCTAAGTTTACTTGTCTAAGATAACACAGCTCATACATGGTAAAATTGGGATTAAAATTTTAGTTTCTCTCTCTGAAATGTTAATACTATCTTTACTGAATTCTCAATCAATGAAATATTCAGCGTTTGGTGTCACAGTAAGAGCTTTGCTTGGAGCCAGAAAAATTGAGCATGCTCTATATGCTCTGTTTCCTAATAAGTCGTTGAAGGCTTGCTTTTTTCCCCCATAATTGATACGTCTGATTCTTTTTTTTTTTTTTTTTTTTCAGAAAAGACATGTAACAAAACACTGTATAGTATTCTTATATCAGTTAATAAAACTTTTCATCAGGTTTTATTTTCCCATATTTTACTCCTTATACATAAAGTACTAAATGCTATATCAATCCTTCTCAGAAGGATAGTTTCTTTCTAAGAGAGACACCAGACAAGGAAGTGATGCAGCATGATTGGAAATGGGATAGACTTGGTCTCCATAGTATAGAAGCAAAGTGGTGCCATTTCAAGGATCAGGGTTACATTTCAGTGGAAGAGAAGGTCAGAAGAGTGATAATGGAACACAACAAATTTAAAACACACAGTGCATCAGAAGGCCAGTGATCTAGTCCTAAATCTTCTACTATCTCATGGAAGGACCCAGTAAGGAAGGTTTATTCCCTTTGGGTCTCAGTGGAGTCACATATAGAAGGAATCGTTTACTTAATTCACTTTTCTGTGTGCTAAGTGGTTTCAGTTGTGTCCGACTCTGTGCGATCCCATGGACTGTAGCCTGCTAGGCTCCTCTGTCCATGGGGTTCTCCAGGCAAAGATACTGGAGTGTGTTGCCATTTCCTTCTCCAGGGGATCTTCCCGACCCAGGGATCAAACCTGCATCTCTTAGGTCTCTTGCATTGGCAGGCAGGTGGGTTCTTTACCCCTAGTGCCCCCTGAGAAGCCCAGTTCACATTTACATCTGCTTAAATCTCAGACATATTATTAGCAAAATTAGAAACTTATTTGAAAAAAAAGATAAGTGTAAATATATGTGAAGATAAAAGTAAAAATAGGGAGCAGTCTCTCAGAGCCATCTGAGATGCTGCCTCCGGCCTGCGGTGCTCATTTTGTCCCAAATAAAACTTAACTCATCACTCAAAAAAAAAAAAAAAAAAAAAGTAAAAATAATTTATTCAAACCCTCTAGAAATTCTTATTTTGTTTGTAGGGATTACCAGTTGGTATAGGAATTCTAGGAACAAATTTAATAATTAGTAAAGAAAGGAATATCATTAATACCCTTAGCTCTGAAATAGAGTGGGCTACTGCAGGCAATAAATCTTTAAATAATCATTTAACATAGGCTTCTCTTTGAAATATATCCTGACCACTACAGAGTTCAAATTGTTCTAATAAACTTTATTCTGAACACCATAATAATAATAGAGATAAGAATCACTAAGTTGAAACCCAGGTAGTTACAATGACCACAGAATTTTAACAGCAGTGTTGTTGCTTAGGATGCTATGATTCCACAATATAAAATCACAGAATATTAAGAGTGTCAGGCAACAGGAAGACTGGGAGAATATGAACTGGATCCGCAAATTTCTGTTAAGACAGCATTTAGATAAATACCCTATTTTTATCTTAAAGGCAAAAATCAATTATATTATCATCTTTCTAAAATTTAGAATACTGAATATTCTAAATTTGAATAGTTGAAGATTAAAAGAAACAAATTCTTATACCCAGACATTTAGAAACCATGGTAGTCTCAGATCATGCAACTATTGTGAATGAATAGGAATCCTTTGCCTAAAGTTAGGATGAAGCCCTGTCCTTAAACAGATACCAAAGTTTATTAAGGGCATGGAGGCACAGCACTTGGACAAGATAAGCAGCAAAAAGTATCCACTCACAGAATTCAGTGTCTACAGTTCCAAGACATGGTGTTAGAAAACTAAAATTTGTATTATGAGGATTGATAGCAAAGGAAATTGCACAACACTTTTCAAGTATTACTTCATCAGATCAGATCAGATCAGATCAGTCACTCAGTCGTGTCCGACTCCTTGCGACCCCATGAACTGCAGCACGCCAGGCCTCCCTGTCCATCACCAGCTCCCGGAGGTCACTCAGACTCGCATCCATCGAGTCAGTGATGCCATCCAGCCATCTCATCCTCTGTCGTCCCCTTCTCCTCCTGCCCTCAATCCCTCCCAGCATCAGAGTCTTCTCCAATGAGTCAACTCTTCGCATGAGGTGGCCAAAATACTGGAGTTTCAGCTTTAGCATCATTCCTTCCAAAGAAATTCCAGGATTGATCTCCTTCAGAATGGACTGGTTGGATCTTCTTGCAGTCCAAGGACTCTCAAGAGTCTTCTCCAACACCACAGTTCAAAAGCATCAATTCTTCGGCGCTCAGCCTTCTTCACAGTCCAGCTCTCACATCCATACATGACCACAGGAAAGACCATAGCCTTGACTAGGCGAACCTTTGTTGGTAAAGTGATGTCTCTGCTTTTGAATATGCTATCTAGGTACCTTGAAAAGTTGAGACTAAGAAAATCTGTTACCTGGCAGTGACACTCTGGGGCTATCCCTAGAGAAACTTACTCACATTTTCACACATAGATATCTATAAGAGCATTCAATAATTTTTTTTAAGTGAAACAATCTAGATTCTAATCAATGGTAGAATGGATAAATAAATTGTAGTATGGTCATACATTGAAGCACTATTCAGAAGTGAAAACGCATGAAATAAAAGAGCACCATCTAAGGTTGGATATCCTAGAAAATAGACTCCAAGTCACGCATTTCACACAGGAAGTTTACTGGGGATTGCTCTTGGGAACAACATCTGTTAGGGAATAAATGAAACAGAACTGGATAGAAAATTTTTCTGCAGTGATACAGCCATAACAGAGACCTCAGTTAACCCCATGTGGGGCTCTGACATGGAGACAATTTTCAAAGTTATCCAAAATCTAGATAAGGGTCAGAGCTCTGTACCTTAACTGACTAATTATTGGATAGTTGCTCCTGGGAAAGTGTGACCTGGAGCAAGGCAGATACCTACCTTTGGCTAAGGTCAATTCCTGGAAAAAGCAATCTCTACAGAAGGTCTCAACTGAGAGCAACCAGTAGACAACAAGCACATATAATTCCTGAGTGGCTCAGTTCTGAGATTTCTGAAAGAAAATATAAGAAGCATACCAGAACATCCAGAATAGACATGCATCAAAGTGATTTCGTTTCCTAACATAATGTTGAAGCAAAAAGCAAGTTACAGAAGAATACAGAAAAGCACAATGCAATTACTGTATAACATTTAAAAACATGAACAGTGATGCATGTTATTAGACATCCATAAATAAGAAATAAGCACATTAAATATGAATAGTAATGAAAATATCAAGTTCAATATAATAGTTACTACTGAATACAAAAGGAGATGTATGTATATTTTCACTATCTAGGTGTCTAGATTATGTATATTTAGTAACTCAGAATTCTTTACTAATATTTATATGTTTGATATATTTTATTGGGAAATAGTAAAACTTTAATCTGAAAAATAAAATTATGATTTTAATAAACTCATTTATCCACCCACTCATTTTTTATATATATATATATACATATATATATATCACACACACAGTTGTTTTATGGCTGAGCATTCCATTGTATAAATGTACCCTACATTTTATGTGTATATATATACATATATATATAAAATATATGTATATATTATATATATAATACATTTTATATATAATACATTTAAAACATATATATAATACATATATATATATATAAAATACATTTTAAAACAGAGCTTAGGTCTAAAATCAACCTCTTAAATGCTAAGAAAAACAAGAGAAGTATAAGGTATGGCCCTTGTTCTGAAGGGCTTTATCTAGTCTTGGAAAAACAAGACCAACAAGAAAATTAAGACAATAATGTAAGATTTATGTAGTTGTTGGGCTTCCCTGCTGGCTGAGACAGTAAAGACTCTGCCTGCAATGCAGGAGATGGGATGTGAGCCTGGATCTGTAAGATCTCCAGGAGATGGGAATGACTATCCACTGCAGTATTCTTGCTTGGAGAATTCCATGGTTAGAGGAGCCTGGCAGGCTACAGTCCATGGGGTTGCACAGATTCAGACATGATTGAGGGACTAGCACTTTCTTTCACTTTATATAGTAGTCACATTCAGTCTCTAAGTCATGCCTGCTCTTTGCAATCCAGTGGACTGCAGCCGTAAGTCATGCCTGATTGTCTGCAACCCAGTGGACTGTAGCCTGATAGGCTTCCCTGTCCTCACTGTCTCCCAGAGTTTACTCAAGCTCAGGTCCGTTGAGTTGGAGATGCTGTCCATCCATCTCACCCTCTGTCACCCCATTCTCCTCCTGCCCTAAACCTTTCTCAGCATCAGCATCTTTTCCAATGAATCAGCTCTTCACATGAGGTGTCCAAAGTATCGAAGCTTCAGCTTTAGCATCAGTTCTTCCAATGAATATTCAGGATTGATTTCCTTTAAGATTGACTTGTTTGATCTCCTTGCTGTTCAAGGGACTCTAAAGAGTCTTCTCCAGTACCACAATTCAAAAATATCAGCTTTCTTTATGGTCCAATTCTCACATCCATACATGACTACTTGAAAAACCATAGCTTTGACTATATAGACCTTTGTGAGCAACATGATGTTTCTGTTTTTTTAATATGCTGTCTAGTTTTGTCATAGCTTTCCTTTCAAGGATCAAGTATATTTTAATTTCATGGCTGCAGTCACCATCTGCAGTGATTTTTGAGCCCAGGAAAATAAAATCTGACACTGCTTCCACTTTTTCCCCTTCTATTTGCCATGAAGTGATGGGACTAAATGCTCTGATCTTTGTTTTTTTGAATGTTGAGTTTTAAACCAGCTTTTTCACTCTCTTTCACCCTCATCAAGAGCCTCTTTAGTTCCTTTTGCGTTCTGCCACTAGAGTGGCATCATCTGCATTTCTGAAGTTGTTGATATTTCACCTGACAAACTTGATTCCAGCTTGTGATTCATCCAGCCTGGAATTTTGCAAAATGTATTGTGCATATAAGTTAAATAAGCAGAGTGACAATATATAGCCTTGATGTAATCTTTTTCCAATTTTAAACCAGTCTGTTATTCCATGTCTAGTTCTAACTATTGCTTCTTGACCCTTATATCGGTTTCTCACAAGGCAGATAAAATGATCTGGTATTCCCATCTCTTTAAGAATCCTCCACAGTTTGTTGTGATCCACACAGTCAGAGGTTTTAACATTATCACTGAAGCAGAAGTAGTGTTTTGTGTGTGTGTGTGTGGTTTTTTTTTTTTTTGGAATTCCCTTGATTTCTCTATGATCCAACAATTGTTGGCAATTTGATCTCTGGTTCCTCTGCCTTTTCTAAATCCAGTTTGTACATCTGGACATTTTTGGTTCATGTACTGCTGAAACCTAATGAGGGATTTTGAGCATTACCTTGCTAGCACAATGAGCACAGCTGTACAATAATTTGAGCATTCTTTGGAATTGCCTTTCTTTGGAAGTGGAGTGAAAACTGACCTTTTCCAGTCCTGTGGCTGTGCTGAATTTTCGAAATTTGCTGGCATATTGAGTGTAACACTTCAACAGCATCATCTTTTAGGATTTGAAATAGCTCAGTGGAATTTTCTCACTTCCACTGGCTTTGTTCATAGTAATACTTCCTAAGGCCCACTTGTCTTCACACTTGATGATCTGGCTCTAGGTGAGTGACCGCACCATCATGGTTATCCAAGTCATTAAGACCTTTTTTTGTATAGTTCTTCTATGTATTCTTGCCACCTCTTCTTAATATTTTCTTCTTCTCTTAGATTCTTACCTTTTCTGTCATTTATCACGACCATCCTTGTATGAAATGTTTTCTTGGTATCTCCAATTTTCTTGCAGAGATCTCTAGTCTTTCCCATTCTATCATTTTCCTATTTCTTTGCATTGTTCACTTAAGAAGAAACTTTCTTATCTCTTGTTGCTAATTCTGGAACTCTGCATTCAGTTGCATATGTCTTTCCTTTTCCTTTCCTTTCACTTCTCTCTCTCTCTTTTTTTTTTTTTTTTCTCAGCTATTTTTAAAGCCTCCTCAGACAACCACTTTGCCTTCTTGCATTTCTTTTTCTTGGGGATGGTTTTGGAAGATTTATGTAGGTGAACCCGTGTATAAAGTGAAGATATTGCTTTAAACACTAGCACATAGTATAGGCTGTCTCTCAAAGACCTAGATAAAGTTAAAAGAATGTGAATGTGAAGCAAGAACACGGGAAAAATAAAACCCTCTTTGAGTTCTTCACTTTCCTTTCCAGGATGCAGAGAAATCTATTAACTTAACACCTCTGTGTGCCTCTGTTATTTCAAATGCTTCTTACAGTACCTTAAAATCCTGCACCAAGAGTGATTTTCATTCATAGTATGTCTTTCATGAAAATATCACAACTCACTTAGAGGTATATCAGTGACAGGAGCTGTATTAATCAGTCATTATAATATCCTGTGTAAGGTAATACTTGTAACTATGTTTCTACCTTAAGAACTTTTTATTTATTTATTTATTTATTTATTTTTATTTTTTTATTTTTTTGATCAAGAATCTCTTTTATTGATTATCAGAAACATTACAAACATCTAGTATGAACAAATTGTAACATGATAGTGTTTAGTTTGAACAATTAATACATTTCAGATATAATATTATACATATTTCAATGCTATTCTCCCCAATCATCTCACCCTCTCCTGGTCCCAGAGTCCAAAAATCTGGTCTATACATCAGTGTCTCTTTTGTTGTCTCGTAAATAGGGTTATTTTTTACCATCTTTCTAAATTCCATATATATGCGTTAGTATACTGAATTTGTGTTTTTGTTTCTGGCTTACTTCACTCTGTATAATAGGCTCCAGTTCCATCCACCTCCTTAGAACTGATTCAAATGTATTCTTTTTAATGGCTGAGTAATATTCCATTGTGTATATGTACCACAGCTTGCTTATCCATTCATCTGTGGATGGACATCTAGGTTGCTTCCACATTCTGGCTATTGCAAACAGTGCTGCTATGAACATTGGGGTACAGGTGTCTCTTTCAATTCTGGTTTTCTCAGTGTATATGCCCAGCAGTGGGATTGCTGGATCATAAGGCAGTTCTATTCGCAGTTTTTTGAGGAATCTCCATACTGTTCTCCAAAGTGGCTGTACTAGTTTGCATTCCCACCAACAGTGCAAGAGGGTTCCCTTCTCTCCGCACCCTCTCCAGCATTTATTGCTTGTGGACTTTTGGATAGCAGCCATTCTGATTGGCGTGAAATGGTATCTCATAGTGGTTTTGATTTGCATTTCTCTGATAATGAGTGATGTTGAGCATCTTTTCATGTGTTTGTTAGCCATCTGTATGTCTTCTTTGGAGAAATGTCTATTGAGTTCTTTGGCCCATTTTTTGATTGGGTCATTTATTTTTCTGGAATTGAGCTGTAGAAGTTGCTTGTATATTTTTGAGATTAGTTGTTTGTCAGTTGCTTCATTTGCTATTATTTTCTCCCATTCTGAAGGCTGTCTTTTCACCTTGTTTATAGTTTCCTTTGTTGTGCAAAAGCTTTTTAAGTTTGATTAGGTCCCATTTGTTCATTTTTGATTTTATTTCCAATATTCTGGGAGGTGGGTCATAGAGGATCCTGCTGTGATGTAAGTCAGAGAGTGTTTTGCCTATGTTTTCCTCTAGGAGTTTTATGGTTTCTGGTCTTACATTTAGCTCTTTAATCCATTTTGAGTTTATTTTTGTGTATGGTGTTAGAAAGTGTTCTAGTTTCATTCATATGGAGGGGTCTTGTTTTTGTATCCATTCAGCCAGTCTCTGTCTTTTGGTTGGGGCATTCAACCCATTTACATTTAAGGTAATTAATGATAAATATGATCCCGTTGCCATTTACTTTGTTGTTTTGGGTTTGAATTTATATATCCTTTTTGTGTTTCCTGTCTAGAGAATGTCCTTTAGTATTTGTTGGAGAGCTGGTTTGGTGGTGCTGAATTCTCTCAGCTTTTGCTTGTCTGTAAAGGTTTTGATTTCTCCTTCATATTTGAATGAGATCCTTGCTGGGTACAATAATCTGGGCTGTAGGTTCTTTTCTTTCATCACTTTAAGTATGTCTTGCCATTCCCTCCTGGCTTGGAGAGTTTCTATTGAAAGATCAGCTGTTATCCTTATGGGAATTCCCTTGTGTGTTATTTGTTGTTTTTCCCTTGCTGCTTTTAATATTTGTTCTTTGTGTTTGATCTTTGTTAATTTGATTAATATGTGTCTTGGGGTGTTTCGTCTTGGGTTTATCCTATTTGGGACTCTCTGGGTTTCTTGGACTTGAGTGATTATTTCCTTCCCCATTTTAGGGAAGTTTTCAACTATTATCTCCTCTAGTATCTTCTCATGGTCTTTCTTTTTGTCTTCTTCTTCTGGGACTCCTATGATTCGAATATTGTAACGTTTAATATTGTCCTGGAGGTCTCTGAGATTATCCTCATTTCTTTTAATTCGTTTTTCTTTTTTCTCCTCTGATTCCTTTAATTCTGCCATTCTATCTTCTAATTCGCTAATTCTATCTTCTGCCTCTGTTATTCTACTATTTGTTGCCTCCAGAGTGTTTTGGATCTCATTTATTGCATTATTCATTATATGTTGACTCTTTTTTATTTCTTCTAGGTCCTTGTTAAATCTTTCTTGCATCTTCTCAATGCTTTTCTCCAGACTATTTATCCATGATTCCATTTTGCTTTCCAGATTTTGGATTAATTTCACGATCATTATTCGGAATTCTTTATCAGGTAGGTTCGCTATTTCTTCCTCTTTTGTTTGGTTTGGTGGGCTTTTATCCTGTTCCTTTACCTGCTGGGAATTCTTCTGTCTTTTCATCTTGTTTAAATTGCTAAGTTTGGGGCGTCTTTACTGTATTCTGGTAGTCTGTGGAGTTCTCTTTATTGTGGCGTTTCTGCACTATATGTGGGTTTGTACCGGTGGCTTGTCGAGGTTTCTTGTTTATGGAAGCTTGTATCGGTGTTCTGGTGGGTGGAGCTGGATTTCTTTTCTCTGGGGTGCAGTGGAGTGTCTAGTAGTGAGTTATGAGATGTCTATGCTTTTGGGGTCGCTTTGTGTAGCCTGTGTATTGGAGCTCAGGCTGTGTTCTTGTTTTTCTGGAGAATTTGCTTGGTATGTCTTGTTGTGGAACTTGCTGGTCTTTGTGTGATGCTTGGTTTCAGAGTAGGTATTGAGGCTTTTAATGAGCTCCTGTCAATTAGTGTTTCGTGGGATCAGGGTATGGACTTAAGCCTCCTGGTTCCAGTTATTGGTCTTATTTTTACAGTAGTCTCAAAAACTTCTTCTTCTATAATGCATTCCACAACTGGACTGCTCAGAGATGTTCACGGAATTCTACATAGAAGGAAAAAGGGAGGAAGGAGACAGAGGTGGTCAGGAGGATAAAAGGAGGGAGTGTGAAGGAGAGAGACAGATCTAGTCAGTAATCAGTAAAGAAAAGAAAAAAGGAAAGGAAAAAAGCAAAGGACAAAAAGGAAAAAAGAAAAAAAAAAAAAAAAAAAAAAACAGGGTCGCAAAAGTTATATCTAAACGTGGAGATTAAAGAAGTACTAGAGGATAAAAATAATAATAATAATAAAAAAATAAAAGAAACAAAACAAACAACAACAAAAAAAATTAAAAGGGAAAAAAAATTTTTGTTTTCCTTTTTCCAATTAAAAAATAATAAAAATTTAAAAAATATATATATATTAAAAAAAGAAAAGAAAAAAAAAGGAAATAATGATGGTAAAAATAGTAACAATATATATAAGAGTTTCTCTATTATTGTTGTGGGTTCAGTTCATTTTCAGCTAGTTCCTTGTTCCGGCTTAAATTTCTCAAGATCTATAGGCCCCTTTCTCTGTGGTTGGTCTGTATAGTTCTTTGTTCTGTGCACGGTTCGGCGGTGTTCTGGGCCAAGGCCCGCCACTCGTGTGGTCGGCGCTGCACAATCTGGATTGCGGGCCCAAACTACTCCAGTTAGGCAGCACTCCAGACAATCAGGCGAACGAAGTCTGCGCTGAGGCCCGCAGAGGGGGAGGGGCCGGCGACGGGAATGGCGGGCGGGCGGGTGGGGGAGGGGATGGGGTGGCCCTCGTGGGGAGCCGCCGGCACATCGGGCGGGGGCATGCCTGCGCGGGAGTGGCCGGCGGGGGAGCGTCCAGTGGGGGAGAGTCCCGCGGGGGAGCGTCCCTCTGGGGAGCGCCGGCAGCGGAGCGTCCCGCGTGGGAACGGCCAAGGCGTCTCCCTGCCCAGCCCCGGCTCCCCAATGGCAGATGCGGGCGTTTGCAGCGGTGCTTTTCCGCTGCGGAAGTTACCGCAGGGCCCGCAGTCTGTGGGTTCTAATTGCTCAACTGTTCTCCTCCCTGTTATGATAGTCTCCGTGTTTCCCAGGTTCGGCGCAGATTCCGCAGGGAGAGTGTTTCCTGGTGTTTGGAAACTTCTCTTTTTAAGACTCCCTTCCCCGGACAGAGGTCCGCCCCTCCCTCTTTGTCTCTCTCTGGCTTCTATATTCTTTCCTACCTCCTTTAGAAGGCAGTGAGTTGCTTTTCTGGGTGTCCGACGTCCTCCGCCAGCACTCCGAAGCTGTTTGTGGTATTTACTCGGCGCCCAGATGTCCCATTGATGAATTTGTGGAGGAGAAAGCGTATTCCCCGTCCTAATCCTTCGCCATCTTAACCGGAAGTCCAGAACTTTTTATTTATGAAGATATATATTTATACCAGAAGATATATTTCTTCTTAGTGGAGAACCAAGTGATTTACTATAGGAGAGTTCTGGGTACTTGACAACCATTTTCGAAGGATTGTATAAACAGGATTTACTTACCACTTAAAGGAATGACTAGAACACCAGGGAGGACCTATCAGTACTGATATCTATACTTATATCTGTTATAACATCTCTGGCTGCCTTTAAAAACCATTGTGCCATTGTCCTCCATGAATCTCCTTAAGCCCCAGAATTTGTTGTGCTTGATATTGTTTCATTGTTTATGTAGGAAATAAACAATTTCCTACATAATTGGATAATTTTAGAGGTAACAATGTCCAAAATGACTTCTGTTCGTGTGAACATAATGGGATAGAATATTTTTTTTGCTTCTGTCCATAAATAATCTAGTTTGAGAGACAAAGGAAAGTTCAATGTTGTGGTATTTCAGTGTTCTAATAATTCTCCCAAAAATGTCTGATGCCACTGAGCCCATCCGAGGTTATGTTATTAGGCCACGCGTATTTGTGATAGGTTCAAACCCAGCTGCTCATTCAGCTTTCATTTTTGCTTCATGAGAAGCTATTTAATTTTGAGTTATATTCTACATGCTCTTGCATTTTTATTTTATAACATCCTCAAGGCACCCCATTCCAGTACTCTTGCCTGGAAAATCCCATGGATGGAGGAGCCTGGTGGGCTGCAGTCCATGGGGTCACTAAGAGTCGGACACGACTGAGTGACTTCACTTTGACTTTTCACTTTCATGCATTGGAATAGGAAATGGCAACCCACTCCAGTATTCTTGCCTGGAGAATCCCAGGGACGGGGGAGCCTGGTGGGCCGCCGTCTATGGGGTCGCACAGACATGACTGAAGCAACTTAGCAGCAGCAGCAGCAGCAGCAGCATAAATTAGTGATATTTCATGAGCAAACTGAGGTCTAGAGAGACTATGATTTTGCCTTAGGTCAGATGGTGGCCATTCCAAAACTAAATTTAGAACCAGAAAGTCTTTACCAGTTTTTTAATCTATCTAGTGACTGGTCATTGAATATTGCATTGAAATGTGAACCAAGAAGTAATGTCAGTAAGATGATAGAATATAAGTTACCATTACCACTCAACAGAAATATGATTTTTTTTTTTTTTTTGAGTATAGTTACTTTACACTGCTATGTCAGTTTCTGCTGTAAAGCAAAGTGAATCAACCATACATATATGTATATCCCCTTTTTATTTGGATTTCCTTCACTTATAGGTCACCACAGAGACCAAGTAGAGTTCCCTATGCTGTAGAATAGGGTTTTTGTTTTTTTTTTAACTTTATAATATTGTATTGGTTTTGCCATATATTGAAATGAATCTGCCACAGGTATACATGTGTTCCCCATCCTGAACCCTCCTCCCCCTGCCTCCCAATACCATCCCTCTGGGTTGTCCCAGTGCACCAGTCCCAAGCATCCAGTATTGTGCATCAAACCTGGACTGGCGACTCGTTTCATATATGATATTATACATATTTCAATACCATTATCCCAAATCATCCCACCCTCTCCCTCTCCCACAGAGTCCAAAAGGCTGTTCTATACATCAGTGTCTCCTTTGCTATCTCGTATACAAGGTTATTGTTATCATCTTTCTAAATTCCATGTATATGCATTAGTATACTCTATTGGTGTTTTTCTCTCTGGCTTACTTCACTCTGTATAATAGGCTCCAGTTTCATCCACTTCATTAGAACTGATTCCAATGTATTCTTTTTAATGGCCGAGTAATACTCCATTGTGTATATGTACCACAGCTTTCTTATCCATTCATCTGCTGATGGACATCTAGATTGCTTCCATGTCCTGGCTATTATAAACAGTGCTGTGATGAACATTGGGGTACACGTGTCTCTTTCCATTCTTGTTTCCTCAGTGTGTATGCCCAGCAGTGGGATTGCTGGATCATAAGGCAGTTCTATTTCCAGTTTTTTAAGAAATCTCCACACTGTTCTCCATAGTGGCTGTACTAGTTTGCATTCCCACCAGAATAGGTTTTATTAGTTATCTATTTTATACATAGTAGTATATGTATATATGTATTGTATGTGAAGAACTTTCTCATTGGAAAAGACCCAATGCTGAGAAAGATTGAAGGCAGGAGAAGGGGATGACAGAGGATGAGATGGTTGGATGGCATCACCAACTTGATGGACATGAGTTTGAGCAAGCTCCAGGAGTTGGTGATGGACCTACTCCAGGGAACCCTGGCATGCTGCAGTCCATGGGGTCGCAAAGAGTCAGACACAACTTAGTGACTGAACTGAATTGAGAGTATGTATGTCAGTCTCAATCTCCCAGTTCATCCCACTACCTTCCTTAGCCCTTGGTACCCATACATTTCTTCTCTACATTTGTGTCTCTGTTTCTGATCTGCAAATAAGATCATCTTTGCCATTTTTGTAGATCCCATATATATGCATTAGTGTATATTTGTTTTTGTTTTTCTTTCCGACTTACTTTACTCTATATGAAAGCCTCTAGGTTCATCCATATCTCTGAAAATGACACAATTGAGTTCTTTTCTATGGCTGAGTAATATTACATTGTATATATGTAACAAATCATCTTTATCAAGTCCTCTGTTGATGGGCATTTCGGTTGCTTCCATGTACTGGGTACTGTAAATAGTGCTGCAATGTACATTGGGGTGAAAACCTTTTGAATTTTGGTTTTCTCTGGGTATATGCCCAGGAGTGGGTCATATAGTTGTACTATTTTTAGTTTTTTAAGGATCCTCTGTAATGTTCTCCATAATGACTGTATCAATTTACATTCCCACCAACAATGTAAAAGGGCTCCCTTTTCTCCACAGCCCCTCCAGAATTTATTGTTTGTAGACTTTTAGATGATGGCTATTCTAACTGGCGTGAAGTAATACATCATTGTAGTTTTGATTTGCATTTCTCTAATAATTAGTGGTGTTGAGCATCTTTTCATGTCTTTTTCAGTCATCTATAGGTCTTCTTTGGAGAAATTCAGATTCATACTTTTGTGGGAGTCTATCTAGTCCAGCAGTGAAATTCCAGCACAACTTTGGAACAAAAAAATCGAGAATCAGTGCATCAAAGAAGGTAAGAAGAACAGTTTTACTTTACTTGTGTCACCCCTTCTCCAAGGTAGCATAGATCAGTGCCTAGAGAGACCTTCTTAGCCTGTAATCTCGCCCACAAGTGAAAGTGAAAGCACAGGGTGAATGAGCCCCTGGATGACCTGGCCGTTACAGACACTGTCCAAGACATCACTTCCTTCTTTCCTCAGCCAGATTACCGAGGAGATCACCACCACCGAGTCACTGGGAGAGGCTGAGACTAGCGGAGAGAAGTTGCACACCCTACCAATCCCACTAGGAGAAGGAAGTGGTAACCCACTCCAGTACTCTTGCCTGGAAAATTCCATGGATGGAGGAGTCTGGTGGGCTACAGTCCATGGGGTCACAAAGAGTCGGACACAACAGAGTGACTTCACTTTCTTTCTATAGTTCCTTTTGGAGAAGGAAATGGCAACCCACTCCAGTGTTCTTGCCTGGAGAATTCCATGGATGGAGGGGTCTGGTAGGCTACAGTCTATGGGGTCACAAAGAGTCAGACATGACTAAGCAACTAACACACACACACACACACACACACACACACACAAATTCCACTATAGACTCCAGTGGGAAACCTGCCCATGAGCTACTTGGGACACCTTGATCGTGAACCCATCCCACATGATCCATGAGTATGTCAAATGCTTTGTGCCCCTCACTTTCTCCCTCTCCAAGGTTGGATCCAAGTACACCCCTGTATACACTGAGAACAGATGTCGCAGACAACTTGACTCTGTGTGACTGAGAAAATGTACACAAAACTGAGCAAATCACATAGAAAAAGAAATGAGATTATCAACACACATTCTTGCTTTGCAGAATAGAGAAGGTATTCAATCTTAAGAAAAAAATTCCTCACAAGATGTGGAATGAGCACATTGATGTATGAGAAAGAAATGTAAGAGAGTCTTAGATCCCTGTCCAGTCTGCTGATAAAGGTGTTTCTCTCCAAAACTAAATCATAGAGAGTGAAGGAGATGATTGCTTCTTCGGTTGCAAAGGCAGCAATTAAAGACTTCAAGGAACATGAAAAGTCAAGGAACCATGACACAAAAGGAACAAAATTATGTTCCTGTAGCCAATCTGAAAGAAATGGAGATCTGCAATTTGCCTAACAAAAAATTCAAAATAATTGTTTTAAGGAAGCTCAGTGAGCTTCAAGAGAACACAGATAGAAATTCAACATAATCAAAGAACAATACGTGAACAAAATGTATTCAATAAAGAAGTTCAATAAAAAATAGAAATCATAAGAAAATCAGAAATTCTAGGGCTTAGAATACAATGAATAAAATAAAAAATGCAGTAGTGAGACCCTTAGCAGTAGGCTGGATCAAGCAAAAGAAAGCCTAAGGATTTTATGGTACACCTTCAACAGAGCTAACATTCTTATAATGGTAGTCTCAGAAGACGCATGAGAGAAAGAGGCAGAAAATTTGTTTGAACAAATAATGAATGGGAATTCCCTGGTGGCCCAGTTGTCAGGACTCTTTGCTTTCACTGCCAAGGGCCTGTGTTCACTCCCAGGGCCTGAGTTCAAGTCAAGCAGCGGGACCAAAAAGAAAGAAAAGAGAGAATGAAAGAAAGGATGAAAATCTCCCAAATCTGGTGAGATATATTTACATCCTGGCCCATGAAGATAAGCAATATACAATTAGGTTAAACCCCAAAATACTTCACAGATACATATTAAAATCAAACTGTCAAAAATGAAAGACAAAAAACATCTTTGAAAACAGCAAGAGAACCATTTCCAAGCTCAGTTTATGAGGCAACCGCTACCCAGATACTAAAGCCAGAAAAAGATTAAATGGATTGTTTGAGGATTTTACTATTGGGTTATATGAACTGTTTATATACCTTGGATATTAACTTGTTTTCAGATAAATAAAAATTTTAAGAATAAAAAATGAGTGCATGTTTTCATGGGTAATGTTTGGGTAAATGTTGGTCAGTAAGTGCTCTCCCTCTTTCCCTGCTATCTGGTATTATTCACTAATCAACTGAGTGACCTTAGATAAATAACTCCATTTCTCTATTTTTAAATTTCCCATTTTACGTATTAATAGGGTTAGCTTAGGCAAGTGTTTTTCAACATATCTTTGTCAAGATACAGCAACACCTGAGAGTTCCGTCATCACAGTGAAAGTCACTCAATCATATCCAACTCTTTGCAACTTGTCCCCAGGCCAGAAAACTGGAGTGGGTGGCCTTTTCCTTCTCCAAGGAATCTTGCCAACCTAAGGATAAAATCCAGGTATCCTGCATTGCAGGAAGACTCTTTACCAGCTGAGTCACCAAGGAAGCCCAAGAATACTGGAGTGGGTAGCCTATCCCTTCTCTAGGGTATCTTACTGATCCAGGAATTGAACTGGGGTCTCCTGCATTGCAGGTGGATTCTTTACCAGCTGAGCTACTAAACATATCTGGGGGGAAATGTATTCAGTATCCCTTATATCTATTATTTGTTGTTGTTCAGTCACTAAGTTGTCTCTGACTTTCTGCATGGATCCCATGGACTCCAGCATGACAAGCTTCCCTGTCATTCACTATCTTCCAAAGTTTGCTCAAACTCATGTCCTTTGAGTCAGTGATGCCTTCCAACCATCTCATCCTCTGTCATCTCCTTCTTCTCTTTCCCTCAATCTTTCCCAGCATCATGGTGTTTTCCAATGAACTGGCTCTTCGCATCAGGTGACCAAAGTATTGGAGCTTCAGCTTCAGCATCAGTCCTTCCAATGAATATTCAGGTCGATTCCCCTTAGGATTGACTGGTTTGATTTTGCCATCCAAGGGACTCTCAAGAGACTTCTCCAGTGCCACAGTTCAAAAGCATCAATACTTCAGCACTTAGCCTTCTTTGTGGTCCAACTCTCATACCTGTACATGACTATTGGAAAAACCATAGCTTAGAGGTTAACCATTACTATTCTAAAGGCCCTAAAAATTTCTACATACCTATTAAAAAGTTTATTAGAAAAAATTATTTGAGGGTCATTATTAATGGCTGACAGCCAATGATAGAGGATTCTCTAAGCAAATAAACTTGGAGTAAATTCAACATTTCTGTTGAGCCAGAAAATAACAACCGCTTTCCTTACTGAGGGTAAGCTTCTTACTGCATGCAGAATTCATCAGTTACAAATTCCTGTTAAGAAATATATCCATATAGATCTTGCTTACCCCCTTTCTAGGGAAATAATAGCTCTTTTTTCTCATCTCTAAATGTCATCTGTGCAGCAAAGCATAAATAAGAGCAGTAATCAGAAGAAATATGAAAATGATCTAGCTCAGAACAAAAGAACAGCAGATGGCAGATTTAACTTCTCTTTATAATGTACAGTGGGAGGAAATACTGAGGTGCATTTAGTCATTTTGATTTTTGACTAGAGGGAAAAGGAAGATCTAAGAGTGTTGCTCTTCAGCCACTTGAACATTTGTTGTGGGGCAGATTTGTGTCATCACAGAAGCTCATACTATAAGAGAAAGAACCACACTAACTCCATTAGCTTCATAATAACGAATTGCAGCCAGTTTATGACTTGCATTTTACACTTAAAGAAAACTGGGTAATACAGTCCAGTATTGGATTTACCTTACAAAAGATTCTGGGTTCAATCCCTGGGTCTGGAAGATCCCCTGGAGAAGGGAATGGCTACCCACTCCAGTATTCTTGCCTGGAGAATTCCATGAAAGAGGAGCCTGGTGGGCTACAAAGAGGTCCATGGGGTTACAAAGAGTTGGATACGGTTGAGCAACTAACACTTTCACTTCATTTCACATAATCTTTATACATATACATCAGACATGCAATGACTATCCAGATACCTGCATGCCCATGTAAGTGCAGAGCTCATGGATTTTTTTCTAAACCAAACATACCCATGCAGTCAACACTCAGATTAAGAACAGACCTCCACCAGCACCAGTGTCCTTTCCTTTATGATCTTTTCCACATTGGTCCCTATTGTATAAATGTAACCTCCTTGCTGACAACATGTATTAGTTTTGGCTGTTTTTCAAATTTACATTAGAGTATAACTATGCAGTATTTTTCGGGAAGGCAATGGCACCCCACCCCAGTACTTTTGCCTGGAAAATCCCATGGACGGAGGAGCCTGGTAGGCTCCAGTCCATGGGGTCGCTAAGAGTCGGACACGACTGAGCGACTTCACTTTCGCTTTCCACTTTCATACGTTGGAGAAGGAAATGGCAACCCACTCCAGTATTCTTGCCTGGAGAATCCCAGGGACAGGGGAGCCTGGTGGGCTTCTGTCTGTGGGGTCGCACAGAGTCTGACAGGACTGAAGCGACTTAGCAGCAGCAGCAGCATGCAGTATTTTCTCTTTCATGTGATTTCTTTAGTTCAATAAATATCAATATCATTGTGTATATGTCTATGTATTCAGCCATGGATTAGCAATTGAGGAGTTTCCAGTTTGGGGCTATTACAAGGAATACTGTTATGTACATTCTGTTATTCCATATATTACCTTAATTTTTTATTTGGTCACATCTGTCATTTCTCTTTTCAGTGTTTCAGTGGTGCTCAGCTGTAATCACCCTGTTCTAAGGCCGTTGTAATTACTATTTTTCCTGTACCTCTAAAATCCTGGAGGTACTGCACGACTCCTCCCATCAGTATCTTGCCCCAGTTCAGCAGAGATAAAAGCCTTTGCCAGTGTAATTGCATGCCAGTGGTTATTTACCAGTATTCCACTTTCCACTAGTAACGGACGCCTGGTTGCCAGATAGCCAAAAAGTGCTTCACATCCGGAGTCTTCTCCTTATAAGAACCAGCTGTCTTAGGTCAGATTTTCTAAAAGGAGCCCCCAGATTTAGAGTATGTATTCAAGTGGATGTATTAAGAAAATGTTCACAGAGAAACTAGTAAGTGGGTGGGGAAAGTACCGCAATGAAAATAAAGCCAAGCTAGAATTCAATTTCAGTTGAAGCCCTGTTCTCCATCTGATTTCACAAGAAGCATCAGAATCTGAACAATTCAGAATTCGTCCTACATCAATAAAAGTTGAGCTTTTGTATTATTTACCAAGTATTTACTGGTCGTGAGCTGCTGTGAAACAGGGTGGGTGGTATGACTCATTGAAATCTCTAGAACTTCATAAAAACTAAGTGCCCCTGGTAGCCCAAAGGCATACTCTGAAGAAAGTTGTTGGTGGAAGTCCTTAACAGGAAAGCTAATAGAAGCTCAAATGTGATTTCAGGGGAGCAGTAAAGGGGATTAGAATGAATCTGGGAAGTGCACCAAGAGCATCTGCTGCACTTCTGTAGCTTTTCTGGCACCCAGAGAGCACTTTGGTAGTGTAGTATCATGTTAGTACCGATGCCTGGGAATCTGCTTGGCATTAAATATTTTTTACATCCACTGTCTTCTACATTTACAGTATCTAAGTAGGATAGGCAGAAGAGATATTATCTCTTATAATTGATGAAGAAACAGTTATAGGGTCATGAAATTAGTAAGTATCACAGATAGGGCCACAGCCAAATAGTCTGACTTCTTGTCCGAGTCTCTGGCTCTCGCATTAACAGATGCTCTTTATTATATCTTTGAGCGTCCCCTAAACTCGTTTTTCACCTGTCCAAAGCAGTTTTCTATCTGTGAGTCTCTTTTGCTGCCATAAGTCAGTTTTCAACAGAATTGATGTTCTGTAGTGCATCAAATATCAAATATGTGATCAGCAATATGGTAACAGACAAGGATGACATGGGCTTCCCAGGTAGCACTAGTGGTAAAGAACCCACCTGCCAATGTAAGAATCTAAGAGATACAGTTTCCATCCCTGGGTCGGGAGGATCCTCTAGGGGGAGGGCATGGCAATCCACTCCAGTATTCTTCCCTGGAGAATCCCATGGACAGGGAGCCTGGAGGGCTATAGTCCAGAGCGTTACAAGGAGGCAGACATGACTGAAGCGACTTAAATACACACAGAACAGGTGACACAAAAGAGAACAAGACCAGCTGCTTTATCTGTAATGGACTTATGATGTGTTACATGTTGAATTGTGTCCCTTAAATGATATGTGAAAGATCTAACCCCCATTACCTGTGAATCTGCCCTTATTTGGAAATAGGTTCTTTGTAGATTTACTCAGGTTAAGATAAGGTCTTTAGGGTGGGACTTCATCCAACAAGACTGGTGTCCTCCACTAGAAGCCAGGGGAAAACAAGGAAGGATGCTCCCTCTACAGGCTTAAGGGAGCCTGGCCCTGCTATCACCTTAATTTCAGACTCTTGGCCACCAGAAATTTGAGATGATAAATGTTTATTGTTGTAAGTCTCACAGATAGTGGCTCTGTTTTGGCAGCCATAGGAAACTAACACATGATTATTGAGGAAATACAAAAATACCAGGCGTGATAAGACTTAGCATATGACTGATAAATGTAGAGGCAACATTAAAAGACTTACTTGAGAATCTTGAAACTGGGAGGTCTAGGTTTAACTTTTTTTTTAATCATTTGACCTCCCTGAATCTTAAGTTCCTCATCTAAGATATCTTGTTCCTGCCTGACATCAGTCAAGTGAAAGAGCAGTGAGGCAATGAGCAGTGAACAGTACTGCTGCTGCTGCCGCCAAGTTGCTTCAGTCATGTCCAACTCTGTGCGACCCCATAGATGGCAGCCCACCAGGCTTCCCCATCCCTGGGATTCTCCAGGCAAGAACACTGGAGTGGATTGCCATTTCCTTCTCCAATGCATGAAAGGTGAATAGTACTACCTGCCCAATTCCTGTTTTAACTTGAGAGATTCACGATTACTTTTTAATGCTGGTGTAAAAGCAAGAGTCTCTTTATAATTTTTTTGAAAATATTTCAAAAGCACCCAAAGATACAAAAGTTCTCTGGAGTTGGGCTACATTTAACTTCTCTGCAAATTTCTGGGGAGTTGCAGGCATTTAATTTGTTAGGGTTCCTTACTTAACTGACAGACATTCATATATCTGTGCCATATCAAAGAGAAGACAGATAAAATGAAAAGGGGATATTGTTATAATATTTGGGTGATGGTAGCTCCTCAGGAAAAAGCCAAGCCACAGTAAGGATATTAAAACCTGTGCAGAATTGCTTTTTGTCACAGGAATACTGCACCAAGTTACTGTGCATAGAAGACAGATGTTTGGAATACAGGCCCTCCCAGAGAATGAAAAGTTCTGCATATATTCATAGCTGTCTCCTCTCAGGATTAGGTTTTGCTCCAGGGCCAGGTTGAGAGTCGTATTTCAAATAAAAGCTCTTACTTAATCTATAATGAATTGAGATTCCAGCAGGTAGAACTCATTGAGTGAAGTTGTTTCTTGCTATGATCTATTCATTCACATCTCTGAGCTAGAGGAAATTATCCATGGGTTTGTATTATTTGTTTAAAAGCTGCTGCAGTTGTTTTGTTTGTTTTCATCAATGTGACTTTAAAACATGTTTAGAGCATTAGTGAGAAAATATATTTTCAATACATCTAATTCTCTATTGCTGGAACTGGGACATCAGAAATTTATTTTTCATTTATAGCCAATTGCATAGATAAACTTGAGGAAAGTTAGCATTCTCCTAAAAATATCATAAGCTGTAATTCCTGCTTGTTAAGCCCTTTATTAGAGAGACTTTGTCTGATCTCGGTATAGTGAAAGAGAAAAGGTGCCAAATTCCATTGTTGAAAGCTACTCTATAATTGGTCACCTGGTTATATAAATTGAGTTTTTGAATTTCATATGGAATTTGATCTACCATGCTAAATTCAAAATGGAATTCAAATTATCCTCTGAGCTGCATATAAAATTGTTTTTGCTAATATAACAAAAATATAAAAAGATATTCATGAAGGAAACATTGAAACGCTGGGGAAATAAGTGATGGGGATGTTAATGCCTTCATAGCATGTCATATGGGTTTTCCTGTCAAGAGAATTTTAAATATCTAAAAGAAGAGAGTAAGTAGATGCCTAAATAAATAAATACTCCAAGGAAGTAAATGAATGAACTTTGAAAGAAAATGTAGTTGTATCTTATTATTTTGCTGCAGATAAACCAAAGCACATTTTAGTTGATATTCTGTTTATTCGCTTCGTTTTGTTTTGCTTTTCTTTTAAGAAATGAATGATTATTGATCAGCATGAGGGAATGTGGACCTTTTTCTTCCCAAGGTCATTGCTGTAACATTAAGCATACAATGTTTGTCTGTAGTTAAGAGTAGTATATAGTTGATTTTTGCTTCTAAATAATCTGAAAATCTGAAAACTGTCACCTGGAATAATTCACCCAATTATAACTAATATTATTAATGAGATAGTAGGTTTATAGCTCCCATCTTTATTTTCCATTTTTGTGTTTTCTGATACTTTTTGTTATTCTTTCTTTTCTTCATTTGAATTAACATTTGAATTAATTTATTTTATTTTATTAATACATTAGTTAAATTTTTATAAATTTTATTAGGTATTTTAGAAATGACAGAATGCATCTTAGACTGATTACAACCTAATGAAAATCATTATTTTTACCATTTACTCTTCCTATTATAACTTTTAAATTTTAAAACAGTATGTACTTCCTCATTTTTAAGTTGTCTTCCATGGATTATCTGCTAAGTCAGACATTATTTTAACTACATTTTGACTTTTTTCTTATCCTGACTGTATGTACTTGAAAATTAGTTATATTTTTTCCTTTAAAGATAGTGTCTATTATTGATATTAATAATATCAATAATTTTAATAATATTTCTTTCTCTCTGATTATCAGCATTGTTTGCATGATATACCAAAGTTCACGTTGTGTGTGTGTGTATATGTGTCCTGCTTAGTGTTTGATGAGCTCCTTTTGTTTTTAGATGTATCTTTTAATAGTGCAATACTTTCTCAAGCATTTTGTCTTCAGATACCAAATTCTACTCTCTTCATTCTCTTTTCTCTATGATTCCACTTATATATTTTTCCTATAGCCCAAATCTGATTGATTTTCTTCTTGTACATTGTTACAATTTGTTCATATTAGATGTTTGTAATGTTTCTGATAATCAATAAAAGAGATTCTTGATTAAAAAAAAAAAAAGAAAATCTAGCCTGTAGAAATGACAGCACAAATCATTAAATGATAGGTATATAAGTGAAAAAAAAAATATATAATTCTCTATATAATTATTTATGGGCATTTTTGTTGGAATTGGTTGATTTTGTGTTCATGAGTTCTTCAGTTAGCTGATAATCTAGTGACTGAATAATTGCCCCTTCTTTTTTCCCTACTTGAATTGAATACATACTCAACAATTGAATTGAATTGAAACAAAAGAATTGAATTGAATACAATACTCAACAATTTAAAGTGTGTAATTTCAATGGGTTTTGATAAAAAAAGGTATACAATATGTAACCAACCTGAGTCATATAGAAAAACAAAAACTAAATGTTGCAACTCAAATTATCCTCAAAAAAATTATCTGAGCTTTTTCTATCATTGAAACCTCTTATAGCAATCTACAGTGATAATACATACACTGAAAGATATCTAGAAAACTTTGAGATATTTCTAGTAGTTTAGAATACTACCTAAGAGTAATTTCTATAAAGTATTTAAAGTAACTATGATAATAAGATATGACTATTTATCAAACTTAGCAAAACTCTTAGAAGTCATTCTGGAATTTCATTATTCTACTTGTTTCTGACAGTGAGGAAACTTAGTTTTCTAACTATGATAGCATCTTAGGAATTTATGTCTGGCTTCTTACAGCTTTTTCAGTCATGAATCAGGAAACATCATTACTATTTTCACCTCTGTCCAAATTTATAATACTGCCATTATAATTTAGTTTCAAATCAACCTACCCTTCTTTTTACATGTATGTGAGAGTAGAGTTGAAAAGACAGTGTAATTCAGCATCTATTTTTCTTCATACAAAACAAGTTTTTAAATGTTGGGTTGATGAGGAAATAGCATGGCAAAGGATAGACACAAATGTCCATTTTGAGACTCTAATGTGATCGGTAAATTCTAATAGGAAGTTAGTGGAATAAAGTGAAAGAAGGGCCAGGAATCACTATAAATAGCTGTATTTTTTTCAGAACAGTGGTATAGGGGTTAGGTAGGTCAAATTGGGGGTTTATAAAATCGAGGAGGAAGTATTAGGTTCTATTTCCATTCAATGTTTGTTGATTAAATTTAAAATTAACCTTAATGAAACAGAGAATTGCACAGTTTTTTGAATCAATGTGTATTTTATTTTCTTTCCCCAAACCGTCTTTGTAAAGTAACATAAAGGAAATAAAACAGGAGAGGAGAGCACATTTATAAATACAGTGCAGTAAGGAGCAGGCTCCTGTTTCTACAAATCCCGGAGGAGGTGACCTCGTGGACTATTCTGATCATTACAGTCACCACAAAAGGCCAGCCAGCATGGTTGATAAACCTGGGCACTCGATTCTACTGTTTTTTTCACTTTGTTCTTGTGTGAGATACCATCAGAAGGGGTGCTTGTTTTCATAGTGTGGACACAAAAGATATGGAGCAAGGGGGCCTAATGACTTGACTATTAGGGACAGGAACCTGGCACTTTTTCCACAGAATTCCCCTGATTCAATTGTGAAAATGGATTTTCAAATCAAACAGACAATCAAATCTCAATTTCGTGCCTACAACAGTAATCCTGTACAAATAAACTGATTTCTCAGAGACATGTAGTCACCATCTATAAGTCTAAGCTAATAACTAATACTAGAGTTTTGTGAACTAAATATTGTGATATGTATAAAATAATATGTGAAATACACAGTGTCTGGTCTGTATGATTAAGTGTATGGGAAAGAATCTTTAAAAGGAGAAGAAAAATAAAGAATATCCTATCTTAGTTAGGTTTTTAATCCACTTTTATTTACTTTTTCAATTTAAGAGAATCATGACTCCCAGTATTCTAATCCAAATAATTACATAATTAAACAGCATATTTCCAGACTAATTTTTCAAAGAACAATTTAATGGTTTATTTTTATAAATATGTGAGAATACAGTGTAATTGTATGTTACATTTTAGATCTGTTCAAGAATCAGATCAGATCAGATCAGATCAGTCGCTCAGTCGTGTCCGACTCCTTGCGACCCCATGAACCGCAGCACGCCAGGCCTCCCTGTCCATCACCAGCTCCCGGAGGTCACTCAGACTCGCATCCATCGAGTCAGTGATGCCATCCAGCCATCTCATCCTCTGTCGTCCCCTTCTCCTCCTGCCCTTAATCCCTCCCAGCATCAGAGTCTTCTCCAATGAGTCAACTCTTCGCATGAGGTGGCCAAAATACTGGAGTTTCAGCTTTAGCATCATTCCTTCTAGAGAAATACCAGGATTGATCTCTTTCAGAATGGACTGGTTGGATCTTCTCGCAGTCCAAGGGACTCTCAAGAGTCTTCTCCAACACCACAGTTCAAAAGCATCTATTCTTCGGCGCTCAGCCTTCTTCACAGTCCAGCTCTCACATCCATACATGACCACAGGAAAGACCATAGCCTTGACTAGGCGAACCTTTGTTGGCAAAGTGATGTCTCTGCTTTTGAATATGCTATCTAGGTTGGTCATAACTTTCCTTCCAAGGAGCAAGCGTCTTTTAATTTCATGGCTGCATCACTGGAAAATATTTAAGATTGAGGATCTAAATATTTTAGGTATTTAATGACACAGACAAGTAGCAGTTTCTACTATTTTCTTAATGTTAGGAAAGTGCATGACTGTGGCAAGGAGAAGGCAAATCAAACAGAAACAATATGTTTGAAAGCAACTGTTTCCATCTCCCCAAATGGATGCAAGAACACGTGCACACACACAAACATACATACACACACACACACACACGCCCGTGCATACACAAAGCAATTCTCTGCAGCTCTTTTTCCTGGATTCAGAATTTTTCTTCCCCATCAAGGTCATTCTTCCTTGTCCATGAGGGAAAACCTGTGTTGCTACTGGATAGCCTTGTTCCTCCTTGCAGAAGATGGGGAATTGAGAAGACTCTTCTCTTTTGAACTGTCTCTGTACCTTAACAGCTTCATTAAAATATTATAGGATTTCTAAGCATCAAATTATAATTTATGTCTTACATAAAAGTTACATTCACTAATATCCTGGAGACTGGTCCCTCTCTAACTTGGGATTGTCAGAGTGTGTTGTAGGTCATTATGCTTGATGTTACTGGTAGTCCTCCAGTTTTCTACTTGAAAGTATGTGCACAGCAGCATTATAAACATTTCTGAGGTCTTAACAAGAGATGCTACAACCACGCCTTTGATGTACCTCTACCATAAGACCGAGTTTTACTTGCAATGTGCATGCGTGCTTAGTCGTTCAGTCGTATCTGATTCTTTGCAGACCCTGAGGATAACAGCCTGCCATGCTCCTCTGTCCATGGGGATTCTCCAGGCAAGAATACTGGAGTGGGTTGCCATGCCCTCCTCCAAGGGATCTTCCCACCAAGGGATCAAACCCAGGTCTCCTTTGGTCTCCTTTATTACAAACAGATTCTTTACCATCTAAGCCACCAGGGAAGCCCAAGAATACTGGAATGGGTAGCCTATCCCTTCTCCAGGGTACATTCTTGACCCAGGAATCGAACCAGGGTCTCTTGCATTGCAGGCAGATTCTTTACCAGCTGAGCTACCAAAGAAGTCCTTTACATGCAATACTCAATACTTTATCTTATTCTGGGGCCATTTGTTACTTAGAGATCCTCTTCACAAGTGTTAAAACTTCTTGTTTGACTCATCTCCACAAAATTCTTTCTTGTTTTCCTTCATTCCATATTAGTGTCCATTTTTGTCCATAGTTCGAACTCAGAGTCTAAACAGTATCAGCAATTTTCCTTTTTTGCACAACCTTCAGATCAGATCAGTCACTCAGTTGTGTCCAACTCTTTGTGACCCTATGAATTGCAGCATGCCAGGCCTCCCTGTCCATCACCAACTCCCAGAGTTCACTCAGACTCACATCCATCGAGTCAGTGATGCCATCCAGCCATCTCATCCTCTCTCGTCCCCTTCTCCTCTTGCCCCCAATCCCTCCCAGCATCAGAGTCTTCTCCAATGAGTCAACTCTTTGCATGAGGTGGCCAAAGTACTGGAGTTTCAGCTTTAGCATCATTCCTTCCAAAGAAATCCCAGGGCTGATCTCCTTCAGAATGGACTGGTTGGATCTCCTTGCAGTCCAAGGGACTCTCAAGAGTCTTCTCCAACACCACAGTTCAAAAGCATCAATTCTTTGGCGCTCAGCTTTCTTCACAGTCCAACGCTCACATCCATACATGCACAATCTTACATTACACTAAAATAATGTCAGAATTGCTTCACCCATACCACTTAAACAAACTTAATACAAAGAGCTTAGTTAACTTCCTCCCATTCCAAATGAGCATAAACAGGTAAATGAATCAAATTCTGTGAAAACAAATTCACTTGAATTACGTTGTTTTATTTTGTTCATTTTTCCTTTAATGTGGCCATAGTGTCTATTTAGGATTAAATTGGGTTACATTTGTCTTGGTATGATTTTAGATCTCTCCTTTTAATGGACTTAGTGGGATTTTTTGATTTATTTATTTTGTCTTGTTTTAGAACATCAGATGCCTCCATAAATCAAAAGAGATACCATGGCATCTCTTTATATAAATGTATCCCTTTTGTATTTTATAATGTCTTTTACTTTATTTCTCCCACACATGTCCTGAACTCATGATAGGTGTTTGCTTCAACATTTTCTGCTTTGTCCTTCCTCTTTTTTTGTAAAGAAAAAATTGTAAATATTTAATTCCAAAATGTTTTATATATTACATTATATTTAATTGTATGTATATAATTATTTCCATTAATTCCTTACATACTATATATGATCTTCTGTTGTTGCTTTCTTCATACCAAAAATCACACCATTTTATTTTATTCTATTTATTTTCAATTACAACTTCATAGTACTTAATTTGATAAATACACCATAGTGTATTTATCAACTCAATTTCTCTGTCTAGATATTTAGGCATGCAATATTTGGCAATTACATATAATCCTGAAATTTTTCCACATTAAATTTTTGTTTTTGAGGATTTTTCTTCAGAGTAGTTTCCTAGAAGAATCATTTCTTAGAGAAAATGTAAATGCATATGTAGCTTTGTTAGATACTGCTGAATTTTGTATCTGAAGCTGCAGTAACATTTAAATTGTTTGCCAGTATAATAGTTGAGAGATGATATTTCAATATAGTTTTAATTTACATTTGTATATCTCATAAATTTAAACACCATTTTATATATTTATGGTAAATTAGCTGTTCACATCTGTGGCCAATTTTTTGAGTCTCTGGCCCTTCTTCTACAAGATTTTTGGTATTTTTCTTCAATTTGTAAAAAAGTTCTCTTTTATATTAGGAATATTAACATTTATGTTCTATATATGTTGCAAATATTTTTTCTAATTTTTAATTTTTATTTTATCTTTGCTTGTAAAGATTTTCTCATGAAACAGTCATTTTTATTTTTATTTTATGCAGTCAAATTTATCCATGTTTACTTTTATTTAGTATAGAATTTGGGTCATAGTTAGAGAGCTTTACCTTATATTTAAACTATAAAGGAGTTGGATTTTTTCTTAGTATTGCATAGATTCATATTTTTACTTCTCTGTAATATAAGAGGGGCTTCCCAGGTGGCTCAGTGGTAAAGAACCCTTCTGCCAAGCAGGAGATTCAGGTTTGATCCCTGGGTCTGGAAGATCCCCTGGAGAAGGAAATGGCAACCCCACCAGTATTCTTACCTGGAAAAATTCCATGGGCAGAGGAGCCTGACAGGCTAAAGCCCAAGGGGTTGCAAAGAGCCAGACATGACTTAGCCACTCAACTGCAAACAACAAATTATTTATGGACAGTAACTAATTTTTTATATTTTAAAATAGTTGTTATTATTTATTTTAAAGTCTATCCTTGAGTCATTCATTTTAGATACAATCTTTCTCACATATTGGATTTCTAAACGAAGTTGGGTATATTTCTCAAATTTCTACTCTAATCCATTTTATTACATTCCCCTACCGATTCATTCACCAGTATCATAGCATTTACACAGAAAGTCTTTGTACCATGTTTTGATAGCTCATAGAGTAATTCTCTTTCCTGGGTCTTCATTTTCAATATTTTCTCAACTGTTCTTGTATGTTTATTTTTCTTTATGGATTTTAGAACCAACTTTCTAGATCCATAAAAACTTTGTCAATACTCTCTTTGGGATCACACAAAATTTTTAAGTTGATTAGGGGAAATGAAACTTTTGATGATTTTGAATGCAAAACAAAACAAAATCAGTGTCTACACTTTTTAAGTTTCCTTTTTTGTCTAGAGGGGATGTATGCATAGTTTTCCAAACATACATTCTTAGCAGAAAAAATAGTGTTAAAATAATAGCTGATACTTGATGTTCTCTGGAAGCAAACATTGTCTTTTATCTGAAAAAGAGCGTCTTGATAACTGTGTTGAATAGATGGGAATAGAAGGTGACACAGTATTAAGATATCAGACAGAGAAGAAATACTGCCCTGGAGACAGAGAAGAATTCTAAATTTTGGGAAATATCCAGAACAAAATGGAAAGAAAGTTAAAATTGGCAGAGGAGGGCAGAGTCAAAAAAGTGGTAGAAAGTTGTACAAGACATAATGTGAACTGTGTCCCTTTCAAGTTCACTCTGGAAATCAAAAAAAGAAATCTTCTAAAAGTCACAAGAAGGCCTTGAGTCTCCTATCAAATTTTTAGTTCTTAGGGAAAGAGCATTCACACAGAGAAGGAGAAATGTGATTATTCATAATACAGAACCAGAAGTAATTCAGAATTGAAGCTCCATGGTGCTTGGTGGAAATCTTAGAAAAGAACACATATATCCAATTGGTAGGGGTTTAAATTAATTTAAATTAGTTTTAAATTATCATTGCCTTGGATACTTCGTGACAGTGAGGTTCTCAGTGACCATGTGAATTACAACAATAAATAAGAAAGTAAGAACATCATTTATAAGTACTTCGGCACACTAACTTAAAAGGGGGCTTGAGAAGAATATCATCCCATCATCCAGCAGGTATGAGGCTCTTAGGGATGTGCATGTCAAGATGTGTAGGGCAAAGGGGACCTCCGTAAGGTCAACTATGCAGTACTACCATAATTGACAATAGTATAATGATAACTAATAGTTTTTTGAGTCATATGTATATATATACATACACACACATATATTTATATCTATCTATCTATCTATATATATATATATATATATATATATATATATATATATATATCTGGAGAATGCAATGGAACCCGACTCCAGTACTCTTGCCTGGAAAATCCCATGGATCAAGAAGCCTGGTAGGCTGCAGTTCATGGGGTCACACAGAGTCGAACACGACTGAAATGACTTAGCAGCAGCATATCTATATCTATTCACACACATTGCATCTTTCAAGAGTTGTTGTCTTTGGAAGAACTGAAGAAAATGCATGAAGAATAAAATAAAAAGAAAGTCAATCTTTGGAAAATATTTATAATACCTGTTCTGTTTTGGAGGGGAAAAAAAAACAGGTAATTTATTTATTTTTAAAAATTTTGCCCCCATTGGCCATTGTTAGCTCTAAGGGCACAGCCACAGCCATAGCCACAGGATCTGTTAATATTGTGGTAATTAATCCATGCTGTATAATGTCTCATTACTTCAATGTATGCTTCCTGTGCATTGCCAAGATGCAATAAAAGAAAATTAAAATAACCGAGGAGGCATAATTTATGGCATTTTTTCCTAAAGCATGCTTTTAAATAACACTCAGTCAGAGCAGTGTCATCCAAGGCATTTGGGGATTACACATTGTACTATTAATAAATAGTTGGGGTAAGATGAATTATGTTAGTAACAGTGATGCAGCTTAGATGTATATTTCATAGTGTGAAGAAATGTTTTCCTGGGGGAGGGTGTGAAACATCCTTCATTTGTTACCACATGAGCACAAATAGGTTATGGGAAAGAGGTATTGGGGAAAATATCAGAAGATCTGTGAAGATAAGGATCAAGGGCCACCCCACCCCCAAATTCAAGCATCTAAACTGGTGGAGGGGGCTGGTAAAGCCAGCTTCCAGTTCCCTCCTGCTGTCTACAGAGAGTTGTGGTTATGAAGATCCTATCATGGATAAATTAGTTCTCTGTCTCTAGGGTGATTCTTATGGCTTGGGGGTCCCTTATAAACACAATGGCTTCATTTAAAATCATGTCTGGATGTGTGCAAACCTTATTTGTCTTCATAGATGGGAACAGTACAGAGAACAGAAGAGTTGAGTGTTATGTGGGTAAGAAAAAAAATAACAGGGACTAAAAAGAATACATTATACATTTGCATTTCATTTCATTTGTAGTTTTGATTTGCATTTCCCTGATAATTAGTGAAAAATAAAAGAAAGTACAATCTATAGGAACACTGGTATGATTCCACTTATACAAGATACCTAGAATAGTCAGTCATGGAGTCAGAAAGTATATTGGTAGATGCTAGGGGCATCTACCTACAGGTGGAAGAGTCAGGAGGGGAATGAGGGATTCATGATTAATGGGGACAGAGTTTCAATGAAAACTGTAGTTTCAGTCTATAGTCCCCTGTATACAGGGAGCATACAACTATGAGAAATATGCTCAACATGAGTAGATAAGGCAGATTTTCAAAGTAGTTATACTGATACCCTCCAAGTATAAGTATAAAAGAATTTTGATTGAATATTCAAATAATAACCAGGTATTTTTCCATCTTTATCATTTTGACACTTCTGATGATTCTTTAGTGCTATTTTATTATTGTTTTAAGTTTGCATTTCTCTGGTGATAAATCTGAGCACTTTTCATAGCTTCATTAGCCCCTTGAATATCTTACTTCTGATGTGTCTCAAATTCTCTTCTATCTTTCCTATTGAACTATCTCTGTATTTTTCTTATTGACTTTTAGGAGTCAATAATAAATATGATTAGTCTGTCTAACCCTTCTCACCCAAATTTTCTTACTCCATGCAGGGTGCATTTTCTCTCTTTTAATTTGCATCTTTTAGTTAACTAGCATTCTCAATTTTAACACAGAAAAATTTATTTTTTCCTTATTGTTAATTCTTTGCTTATCCTGCTTAAGAAAATCTAGTCAACCAAAACATTTTCTCTGATGCTGTCATTTAAAGCTTCTATCTTTCCTTCTTAATGCAGGTTGCAACTAACCTACTGGGCAGAGATAGCGTAGTTTACAAAATACCATACTTTCTCACTTTTGTTGTATATTAGGTTACCAAGTGAAAATGAGTGAATTTCTAGGTGTTTTACTTCATTCCATTGTTTATTCTGTGCCAAGACAATGATGTGTTATTATAATAAGTAGTAGATTTTTTAAGGAGAAGGCAATGGTAACCCACTCCATTACTTTTGCCTGGAAAATCCCATGGACGGAGGAGCCTGGTAGGCTGCAGTCCATGGGATCCCGAAGAGTTGGACACAACTGAGCGACTTCACTCTCATTTTTCACTTTCATGCATTGGAGAAGGAAATGGCAACCCACTCCGGTGTTCTTGCCTGGAGAATCCCAGGGAAGGCGGAGCCTGGTAGGCTGCCATCTATGGGTCTCACAGAGTGGGACATGACTGAAATGACTTAGCAGCAGTAGCAGCAGATTTTTTTAAGTCTTGATATTTTCAGTATAAGTTCATCAGCTTTGTTCTTCTTCAAGACTATCTTGACAATACTTGACCTTTTGCATTTCCATATACATTTTCTAAAGAATTTATTAGTTTCTGGGAAAATTACTAGAATTTTTATTGTAATTATGTGGTATTTATAGATTATTTTGGAAGAACTGACATCTTTCTGGTACTTAGTCTGCCCATTTGTGAACACGGATTTTTTTTTCATTTTACTTTGGTCTTTAATTTGTCTTACTTATATTTCATAACTTTTGGGATAGATATCTTGTACAAATATTAGAAGAGTTGTTCCTAGGTGATTTATTTTTAATACTAAAATAAAGTGAAAACTGGAATCAACCAAAATGACTTTCAACAGTAGAATAGATAAACTTTGGTACATTCATATATAAAACCTAACCAGAAAAGTCTATGTGCGGTATAATAGCAGTTGCACAAGATCTTGAGAAAGGCAAAATTATGGATATGGCAAAAAGATCACAGAGTGTTTGGAACCCGTGCAGAGGAAAGCAGGAAGAAAGGTTAAATAGATGAGTCACAGGGGAAGTTTTAGGGTGGTGAAACTACTCTTTATAATTCTGTAATAGCAGATACATAGCACTATGCATAATAATTGTCAATACTCAATGACTTTTATAGCACAAAGATTAAACCTTAATGTATGCCAGTGTTAGTCATTTCAGAAGTTGGTGATCCCATGACATAATAAAGAATGTAATATAAACTTCCCTCTTAGAGCTGCATTTGCTGCATCTCAAAAGTTTTGAATCATCATGTTTTCATTTTCATTTGTCTCTAGGTGTGATAAACAATGTAACTTTATTGCAAACATGTGAATCACCTTTTCTGAAGAATTTGGGGGGAAAGAGGCTGATCCAAGTAACTTTTTCAATTAGTGGTATCTGTAATACTAAAAGCAAAAGAAACAATATATAAGTACCATACTTTAGTTGATAAAGCTACTTCCCATGGTAGTATGACTTCACAATTTGATACCACTATACAAAGGTTCACCTAGTCAAGGCTATGGTTTTTCCTGTGGTCATATATGGATGTGAGAGCTGGACTGTGAAGAAGGCTGAGCACCGAAGAATTGATGCTTTTGAACTGTGGTGTTGGAGAAGACTCTTGAGAGTCCCTTGGACTGCAAGGAGATCCACCCAGTCCATTCTGAAGGAGATCAGCCCTGGGATTTCTTTGGAAGGAATAATGCTGAAGCTGAAACTCCAGTACTTTGGCCACCTCATGCGAAGAGTTGACTCATTGGAGAAGACTGATGCTGGGAGGGATTGAGGGCAAGAGGAGTAGAGGACGACATAGGATGAGATGACTGGATGGCATCACTGACTCGATGAATGTGAGTCTGAGTGACCTCCGGGAGTTGGTGATGGACAGGGAGGCCTGGTGTGCTGTAGTTCATGGGGTCGCAAAGAGTTGGACACGACTGAGTGACTGATCTGATCTGATCTGATACATGTTTACCGGAGAAGGCAATGGCACCCCACTCCAGTACTCTTGCCTGGAAAATCCCATGGATGGAGGAGCCTGGTAGGCTGTAGTCCATGGGGTCGCTAAGAGTCAGACATGACTGAGTGACTTCCCTTTCACTTTTCACTTTCACGCATTGGCAAAGGAAATGGCAACCCACTCCAGTGTTCTTGCCTGGAGAATCCCAGGAGAGGGGAGCCTCGTGGGCTGCTGTCTATGGGGTTGCACAGAGTCGGACATGACTGAAGTGACTTAGCAGCAGCAGCAGCAGCATACATGTTTACTGGAACTTAAAAATTAGTGAATTGGATCATGCATGACAGGAACAAAATTTCTCAGTGTTGGAGTAGAAATTTAAAGGTAAGCAAGGTGAAGAAGCTAGACTGATCTCTGTGTTAGTGGATTAGTGTTGGAGAGCTCAGTATACAGTAATGTTTAGATTAACATCATACAAATGGTTACTTACAGATATATCTACAGATGTGAGTACATGAATGAGTTAGTATTCGAAGGGCCAAAAAGTTCCTTCAGGTTTTTCCATAAGATGTTTCTGGCCAACCTAATATATACAGGTATTTCATTGCTCTATCAGGTGGGAGGGCTTAGAAATGATAGAAAGCCCATGACACACATATTACTTGATCTCTAATGCCTAGAAGCCAGCTGAAAAAAGGATTCAGCAGCCAAAGCGGGAACAACTGGGCAACACAATAAAGTAGTTCTGGATTACAACCCCAAGTATAAAATAAATATCATGAATCCATCCTGATGTAAATGATTGAATAAATAAATAAACAAAAAAAGAAGAAGCAAATCTCCCAAGCAAAAGAATCCAAATAATTTATGTGCATACTCTGTCTTCTCCAAATGCGAGATGGCTTTCTACTCTTTAAATGAGATGGCTACACATAATGACCTTCTTCCAAAAAGTCCAATATGAAAAGGAGAGAAGAGGAAGAGAGAACAATTTTACAGTGGAGAAATCTGACAAGACTTCAGCCAAGTGATCCAAGTCAATGTCAGCCATAATAGCCATGTTAAACATTGATACAATTTAATGAAAATGACCCTTTATTTCAGCTTTCTTCTTTCTTCCCCAAACTCATAATAGCAGTCTCTGCTTAGTTGCTCAGTTGTGTCTGACTCTCTGTGACCCTTTGGACTATAGCCCGCCAGGTTGCTCTGTCCATGGGATTTTTCAGGCAGGAATACTGGACTGGGTTGCCATTTCATCCTCCATGGGATCTTTCTGACCTGGGGATTGAACTCCCATCTCCTGCATTGCAGGCAGATTCTATACCCACTGAGGCATCAGAGAAACCCAATCTCAGTCTAATCATGGGAAAAATATCATGCAATTTCTGTTTGCGAGACATTCTTCCTGATCAGAACTCCTCAAAATTGTTTGGGTCATAAAAAATCAAGAAAAGTCCAAGAACTCTCATAGCTCAGAGAAGCCTAAGAAAAAATCATAATTCAATGTAATGCAGTGTGGTATCCTGCATGGGATTCAAAACAGGAAAAAGAAAAGAAAAGAGCACATTAAGTTAAAAAGGGGAAAAAAAAAAGGAAACCAGAATAAGATGTAGTCTTTAGGTAGTCATATTGCTTCAGAATTGGCTCATTAATTGTAACAAATGTACCATACTAATGTAAGATGTTAAAAATAATAAGGGAAGCTGGGTGTGGGATTTTTGAGAATTTTCTATGCTATTGCTATAGATGTGTGGGGTTTTTTTTTGCTTTTTTTTTTTTTTTGGTCTATTCAAAACTATTCTACAATTGAAAGATATTTTAAGTAAAATTGAGAATCTTTTTCTTTTTCTCATTTTCCTTTGTCTTTAGGCTTCTAAATAAAATACATTATATATTTCTGTAATGACCTTGAATCCATAGACCTCACTGATTCACTTATTAAAATTAATTCTTTTTAGATTTGTATTTGTATTATCTTGTTTCAAAAATCAAATCATTTGAGAATAATAACAGGTTTGTTTTTGTTGTTTTTTGTTGTTGTTGTTGTTCCATTTTTATTTTTATTTTTTTTAATTTTATTTTATTTAACTTTACAATATTGTATTGGTTTTGCCATATATCAAAATGAATCTCCATTTTTAAACTATGTGCTCTCCTTTCATTTGTTTCTCTGTGACATTAGTTAGGACTTCCAGTACACTCCACAGTTTCCTGTCCTGCGTAATGTCCTTGTCACAGTTTGGAATCAAAGTTAGCTGGCCTCAGAAAAGGACGGTTAAGAATTTGCCCTGCATTTTTTTTTTTTCCTTTCTTTTTGGAAATGTCTGTTGAAGATTGATGATACCCCTGTCTTAAGTACTTCTCTTAAATTACCAGTGAATTCATATGAATTTTTGGTTCTTCTTTAGAGGACATATATTTTTTAAATAACACTTTCAACTTCCACAGATTTAAGAATCTTCAGTTCTATTCATTTTACTATAAGGTTTGGTCAATTTCATTTTCTAAGTATTTTCTTTTATCTCAATTTATTAAATATATTGGCATAAATTGTTCATAACATAAAGGGATTTATTTTCTTTTTATGCCCAAAAGATTAGTAATGATATTCCCTTTTGGGGGGACTGGAAGAATGAAAAGGTAGTAAAGAAAGAACACAGACAATATGAAGATAAATATAAAATTTGATTGAATATCTAAAACAACAAAAATGGCAGAATCTTGAGGGGACTGTAACAGCATAAGCATGGGTAGAATATACTCTGACCATTGTAAACAGTAGGTTTTGCTACATGAGCGAAAAACCAGCAAGACTTTGGATACATCTGCATATAATTCTGTGTTATGATCAAACACAATATAGAAGAAAGCTAACCTCAACTACTTCTAATATTTATAACCACAGTAGGTAATAGCAACTGTATGCTAATCATATATTTTTAGTAATGGTAGGAGCCTTAGTAATCAACCTTAATAATTATAGTCAAAACTAAAATCAGGAAAGGAATAGAAAACCCTTAAGTTAAATTTCACCACTTCATAATATTGCTCTTGATTAGCCCAGCTAGTTTGACTTCATTCAATTGCTAAACAAAGTCTTGAGCTACCAGTTGTCCAGTACTAACTACTTCATGTGAAGGCACCGTTCATATCACCCATTTTGTCGGACTCCCAGAACTGGTAGTGTATGCTGAGTGGGGGAGATTAAGAATGAAGGAGCATTCCAATTATGATTTTCTTTCTTCTATACATTCCTGCTTTTCCATTTAAAGAAGACTGTTCAGATACACACTGCTACATATAAAATAGATAAACAACAAGGTCCTAGCACAGGAAACTATATTCAGATCCTGTGATAAATCATAATGGAAAAGGGGAAAATAAAAAATGAAGGAACAAAGGGGAAGGAAGAAAGAATAGAAATAATGTTATCAACAAATATAGAAAAATGTGAATAGTAAAATCTAAATGTGCATGAGATTATGTTTACTGCAAAAATGTTTAATCATCACTGTTTGTTTCCAAATAATTATAGCAAAACATTGGAAATATTATTAAAGTGACTAGAAGAGATGTTTATAGTCAAAATTCAAATTTTAGAAAAGGAAAAAAAGTGAAAACCAAGTATCTCACTTTCCAGTTGTGGAAGAAAGCTAAAAAAAAAAAGCTAAACTAAATAAAGTATAAAAATTGAAATGGAAATAAATAGTTTAAGAAAGATACAATGAAATAGTGTACATTTTAACATAGATACTCAACAGATAAGTCAAAAAAGCCAAAAGTTGTTTCTTCATAGGGACTAAGAAATAGTAAAGCCTTAAAATTCTGATCAAGGAGAAATGGACAGACAGAGATAGAGAGAATTAACAATACATATCAGTAGATAAGACTACAGATTCTGTAAACATTGCAAATAAAATAAAAACGTATTTTGAAAAATTATGTGCATGTAAATTTTAAAGTGTACAGATTTATTTTGAAAAACACAAAAAGTGATAGGAAGAAATGAGAAATTGCATAGTCCTTTATTTAAAAATGTAAATCTATATTTTAGTATTAAATAATTAAATACATTTTCCTCAAAACTACCTGGCTCAGCTGTCAAATGGAAAAATATTTCTAAATTCTGCCATTTATTTAATGAATAGATAATGACAGTTTTATACAAAAAGTTCAGAAAAAAAAAAAAAAAAACACTTAAAACACTTCTCATTTCTTTGAGGCAAGCATAGCTTTGATATCAAAACTTGGTAGAATTATAGCGGTAAAATAAAATCACAAGGTTCAATCTGTATTAACATAGGTTCAAAATTACTAAAAGAATTATTAACAAAATTACTATAAGGAAATTTTAGTTAAAATATTAATATGCACAACAATCACATGGGATTTGTTTTAGCAGTGTGTTGGTTAATCATTTGAAAGTGCTTGATTGCATTACACATCAAAGATTTTTTTAGACATATATTACCATAATTGATGGACATGCATTCGATAAATTTCACCACCCATTCATAAACTGTCAGCAAGTTAAGAATAGATGGGAATTTCTTTTCAGTAGTGTCCTGGATGTCCTAGCCAGTACAATAAGGCAATAAAGTAGACTACTATCTGATAGATAGATGGCAGATATAAAAGTAAATGTCAGTAAATAAAGAAAAAAACCTTTATTAATCAGTTTTAAAGATTCTATGTTGAAAGTTTTTTAAAAAGGAATCTACCAACAAACTGAAATTCATAAACAAATTTAACAAAGTTCCTGAATACATTTCCAACTGTAAGAGCAAATGTATTTCTACATGTTAGCAGTAAAAAATAATGGAACATACAATTTAAATAAATGAAATTTACCACATAAAAATAAATATTTATGAATAAATCTAAAAAAAAATCACTTCTACACTGAAACTTAGAATATGTTGCTGCGGGAAATTATAGAATAACTAAATAATTTGGAAGATAAGTAATGCCCATGAATCAAAAATCTAAACAATGTTAGAATGTCAGTTTTCCTCAAATTTATCTATAGGTTCAAACCATTCCACTCAAATTTATAATAGTAAATATAATTAAATAATATTTCGTAAATGTATTAAAGTCAGCATTCTGGATCTGAAATTTACATGGAAATAAAAAATGTCTGTAAGAACCAAGACAGTCTTAAAGACGGGCAAAGAGTAATTGTGGTACTAGATATCAATATAAAACACAATAATTGTTTCAGTGTTCTATTGGCAGAAATGAGGACAAGTGGGCAGAGAGAGTATAATAGAGTCCCAAAACAGACCAATATATGATGGGCACTTTGTTGCTGTTATTCGGTCACTTAGTTACGTCCAACTCTTGGCAAGTCCATGGACTGCAGCACACCAGGCTTCCCTGTCTTTCACCATCTCCTGGAGCTTGCTCAAACTCATGTCCGTTGAATCAGTGATGCCATCCAACCATCCCATCCTCTGTCATCCCCTTCTCCTCCTGCCTTCAATCTTTCCCAGCATCAGGGTCTTTTCAAATGAGTCAGCTCTTTGCATCAGGTGGCTAAAGTATTGGAGTTCCAGCTTCATCATCAGTCCTTCCAATGAATATTAAAGACTGATCTCCTTTAGGATGGACTGGTTGGATCTCCTTGCAGTCCAAGGGACTCTCAAGAGTCTTCTCCAACACCACAATTCAACAGCATCAATTCTTCGGCCCTCAGCCTTCTTCAAAGTCCAACTCTCACATCCATACGTGACTACTGGTAAAAACCATAGCTTTGGCTAGACAGAACTTTGTCAGCAAAGTAATATGTCGCTTTTTAATAAGCTGTCTAGTTGGTCATAGCTTTTCTTCCAAGGAGCAAGTGTCTTAATTTCATGGCTGCAGTCACCATCTGCAGTGATTTTGGACCCCAAAAAAATCTCTCTCATTGTTTCCATTGTTTCCCCATCTATTTGCCATAAAGTGATGGGACCACATGCCATGATCTTAGTTTTTTGAATGTCGAGTTTTAAGCCAGCTTTTTCACTCTACTCTTTGACTTTCATCAAGAGGCTTTTTAGTTCCTCTTCACTTTCTGCCATAAGGATGATGTCACCTGCATATCTGAGGTTATTGACATTTCTCCCAGCAATCTTGATTCAAGCTTGTGCTTCATCCAGTCCAACATTTCTCATGATGTACTCTGCATATAAATGCATTGAAACATACCCAAGACAAATAAGAACATAAATCCACCAAAATATGAATTTACCTTTATTCATAATGGCTCAAACCTACAAATTAAACATGTCCATTAGCAGTAGAATGGATAAATTTTTGTACATCCATCCAAAAAAACAAAGTACTGATATACATGACAACATGGAAGAAATTCACAAAGTTTATGTTCAGCTAACAAAACAAGACCAGGAGCTGACTGTGTCTCAGATCATGAACTCCTTGTTACCAAATTCAGACTTAAATTGAAGAAAGTAGAGAAAACCACTAGACCATTCAGGTATGACCTAAATCAAATCCCTTATGATTATACAGTGGAAGTGAGAAATAGATTTAAGGGCCTAGATCTGATAGATAGAGTGCCTGATGAACTATGGAATGAGGTTCGTGACATTGTACAGGAGACAGGGATCAAGACCAAACCCAGAGAAAAGAAAAGAAAAAAAGCAAAATGGCTGTCTGGGGAGGCCTTACAATAGCTGTGAAAGGAAGAGAAGCAAAACGCAAAGGAGAAAAGGAAAGAAATAGGCATCTGAATGCAGAGTTCCAAAGAATAGCAAGAAGAGATAAGAAAGCCTTCCTCAGCCATCAGTGCAAAGCCAAGGGAATATTTCATGCAAAGATGGGCTCAATAAAGGACAGAAATGGAATGGACCTAACAGAAGCAGAAGATATTAAGAAGAGATGGCAAGAATACATAGAACTATACAAAAAAGATCTTCACGACCCAGATAATCACGATGGTGTGATCACTGACTTAGAGCCAGACATCCTGGAATGTGAAGTCAAGAAGGCCTTAGAAAGCATCACTACGAACAAAGCTAGTGGAGGGGATGGAACTCCAGTTGAGTTATTTCAAATCCTGAAAGATGATGCTGTGAAAGTGCTGCACTAAATATGCCAGCAAATTTGGAAAACTCAGCAGTGGCCACAGGATTGGAAAAGGTCAATTTTCATTCCAATCCCAAAGAAAGGCAATGCCAAAGAATGCTCAAACTACCACACAATTGCACTCATCTCACACCCTAGTAAAGTAATGCTCAAAATTCTCCAAGCCAGGCTTCAGCAATACGTGAACTGTAAACTTCCAGATGTTCAAGCTGGTTTTAGACAAGGCAGAGGAACCAGAGATCAAATTGCCAACATCTGCTGGATCAGGAAAAAGCAAGAGAGTTCCAGAAAAACATCTATTTCTGCTTTATTGACTATACCAATGCTTTGACTGTGTGGATCACCATCAACTGTGGAAAATTCTGAAAGAGATGGGAATACCAGACCACCTGATCTGCCTCTTGAGAAATCTGTATGCAGGTCAGGAAGCAACAGTTAGAACTGGTCATGGAACAACAGACTGGTTCCAAATAGGAAAAGGAGTACGTCAAGACTGTATATTGTCACCCTGTTTATTTAACTTATATGCAGAGTACATCATGAGAAACGCTGGACTGGAAGAAACACAAGCTGGAATCAAGATTGCTGGGAGAAATATCAATAACCTCAGATATGCAGATGACACCACCCTTATGGCAGAAAGTGAAGAGGAACTCAAAAGCCTCTTGATGAAAGTGAAAGTGGAGAGTGAAAAGGTTGGCTTAAAGCTCAACATTCAGAAAACGAAGATCATGGCATCTGGTCCCATCACTTCATGGGAAATAGATGGGGAAACAGTGGAAACAAGTGTCATACTTTATTTTGGGGGCTCCAAAATCACTGCAGATGGTGACTGCAGTCATGAAATTAAAAGATGCTTATTCCTTGGCAGAAAAGTTATGACCAACCTAGATAGCATATTCAAAAGCAGAGACATTACTTTGCCAACAAAGGTCCATCCAGTCAAGGCTATGGCTTTTCCTGTGGTCATGTATGGATGTGAGAGTTGGACTGTGAAGAAGGCTGAACACCGAAGAATTGATGCTTTTGAACTGTGGTGTTGGGGAAGACTCTTGAGAGTCCCTTGGACTGCAAGGAGATCCAACCAGTCCATTCTGAAGGAGATCAGCCCTAGGATTTCTTTGGAAGGAATGATGTTAAAGCTGAAACTCCAGTATTTTGGACACCTCATGTGAAGAGTTGACTCATTGGGAAAGACTCTGATGCTGGGAGGGATTGAGGGCAAGAGGAGAAGGGGACAACAGAGGATGAGATGGCTGGATGGCATCACTGACTCCATGGACATGAGTCTGCGTGAACTCCGGGAGTTGGTGATGGACAGGGAGGCCTGGCATGCTGTGATTCATGGGGTTGCAAAGAGTCGGACACGACTGAGCAACTGAACTGAACTGATAGAAGGTAGATACATGCTGTACAATTCTGCTTATATGATGCTTAACAACAGATTAAAATAATCTGTCCATTAGAATTTTAGCTCAAAAAAATTACCTCTGTGGAAGTATTGACTTAGACATCAGGGCTTTGTGGGAGTCTGGAAATAGACTATACCTTGATGTTTTTGTGTTTACCTGGGTGATTACATATGAAAAATATATTTAGCTATGTACATAAGATACTTTACTATGCCTTTCATTTAAATAAAGGGGAAAAGGGAAGTAAGAATTTATGAATGAATGAATGAATGAAGCATGTGCTGTGCTACCTCATCTTGTGTTTATTAAGCACACCTGACCATAGCCTATCAAGACAGGATGACTGGTGCTGTCTTAAATGTCCTGAGTTATCGTGATGTCTATTTTACTGTGAAGGAGGTAAGCAGAATGCAGTTGACCATGGGATCCACTCATTGTGCCATATACTACCTCTCAGACATTACCTGCTAATGGAGTATTGATATAACCTCATTAAAGTTTATCTGAGGCTCTGGGTTAGGATGACCCTCTGAGGACCTGAGGTGTTGTCCTTTAAAATTTATGTTATACTTTGAAACAACCTTTATGTGGGGTAGTTTCCCAAACAGGTAAAAAGTGTGGGTAAGGAAATCAGAAGATGGATTTAGAAATGTATTCACTCATCATCATTCTCAAAGATACATCTGGGAACGCTCTTCTCCATTGTATTAGTTTAGTTTACCAAGATGAGGATGCTTCCACTAAGAAACGAAATGAAAGTTCTATTAAACCTGACAAAATAGATGCTGTTGGTCATTTGGCTTCTTCCTGTGCTGCACTCAATATGCCAGCAAATTTGGAAAACTCAGCAGTGGCCACAAGATTCGAAAAGGTCAGTTTTCATCCCAATCCCAAAGAAAGGCAATGCCAAAGAGTGCTCAAACTACCGCACAATTGCACTCATCTCACACGCTAGTAAAGTAATGCTCAAAATTCTCCAAGCCAGGCTTCAGCAATATGTGAACCGTGAACTTCCTGATGTTCAAGCTGGATTTAGAAAAGGCAGAGGAACCAGAGATCAAATTGCTAACATCCGCTGGATCATGGAAAAAGCAAGAGAGTTCCAGAAAAACATCTATTTCTGCTTTATTGACTATATCAAAGCCTTTGACTGTGTAGATCACAAAAAACTGTGGAAAATTCTGAGAGAGATGGGAATACCAGACCACCTGATCTGCCTCTTGAGAAATCTGTATGCAGGTCAGGAAGCAACAGTTAGAACTGGTCATGGAACAACAGACTGGTTCCAAATAGGAAAAGGAGTACGTCAAGGCTGTATATTGTCACCCTGTTTATTTAACTTATATGCAGAGTACATCATGAGAAACGCTGGACTGGAAGAAACACAAGCTGGAATCAAGATTGCCGGGAGAAATATCAATAACCTCAGATATGCAGATGATACCACCCTTATGGCAGAAAGTGAAGAGGAACTCAAAAGCCTCTTGATGAAAGTGAAAGTGGAGAGTGAAAAGGTTGGCTTAAAGCTCAACATTCAGAAAACAAAGATCATGGCATCTGGTCCCATCACTACATGGGAAATAGATGGGGAAACAGTGGAAACAGTGTCAGACTTTATTTTTCTGGGCTCCAAAATCACTGCAGATGGTGACTGCAGCCATGAAATTAAAAGACGCTTACTCCTTGGAAGGAAAGTTATGACCAACCTAGATAGCATATTCAAAAGCAGAGACATTACTTTGCCAACAAAGGTTCGCCTAGTCAAGGCTATGGTCTCTCCTCTGGTCATGTATGGATGTGAGAGCTGGACTGTGAAGAAGGCTGAGCACCGAAGAATTGATGCTTTTGAACTGTGGTGTTGGAGAAGACTCTTGAGAGTCCCTTGGACTGCAAGGAGATCCAACCGGTCCATTCTGAAGGAGATCAGCCCTGGGATTTCTTTGGAAGGAATGATGCTAAAGCTGAAACTCCAGTATTTTGGCCACCTCATGCGAAGAGTTGACTCATTGGAGAAGACTCTGATGCTGGGAGGGATTGAGGGCAGGAGGAGAAGGGGGCGACATAGGATGAGATGGCTGGATGGCATCACTGACTCGATGAATGTGAGTCTGAGTGACCTCCGAGAGCTGGTGATGGATAGGAAGGCCTGGCGTGCTGCAGTTCATGGGGTCAAAAAAAGTCGGACACGACTGAGTGACTGATCTGATCTGTGTGATATAAGCAGGAAAAGAAAGGAGCTGCTATTCTGATAGGGGTGATCGTCTCAATTATCATGAGATGAGATCTGGTTGCTATGAGATAATGGATAGGAAGAGATGCCTGTAATTTAGGGTATTCACTGGGATATATTTTGGTACTTCTATCCCCAGCAACAGCCCTGAAGAGGCAATTACAACAAGAGCTTAACAAGGGCATAATAAATAGATCAGACTTTTTAGGAATACACATCTGATTTATGCCACAGGATAATCAATCTAGAGGAGCCAAGGTGCAGGACCAATTTTAAGGGGATTTTAGAATGTTTGGCAGAGAACAGGGTGTCCAAAGCAGAGGGTATCCCAACAAGTGCTGCAGAAGAAACTATGTTCTTTGTCTCTGTCTCCATCTCTCTCTCTCTCTCTCTCTTAAATGTAATAGGCCATACATCATTGAAGTATCAATGACAAGATGAGCTAAATTTAATATGGTGCTGAGTGGATGCATGGTGAAGAAGATGGACTGTAGCAGACACTGTGCTGCTCAGCACAGAACCATGCTCTCTTCCAAATATCTTCATACGTATGTCTGGGCTTGAAAGTCACTTCTACCAGCTTTGCCTATATGTCAAGTATGCTGAATGTTCCAGAGAGTCAGTATCACCTGGGAGCAGCCCTCAACAAATGCGGAATGGATAGTAGTATACAAATGCCCTCTAATTTGTTGGGTGTGATACATCTGAGACACATGCATGGCACTAGCTTCAAGAGTTGGCCAAAAGTAATAAGCCTTGTACACCCAGGGGTACCTTACTTCATGTGCATCTTCTATTAATTGCCTCCACTGGCCTACAGCTTATCCCCACTTATCTACCAGAGTGTCTTAGAATCACCTCTGATAGAATCCTTATGTCAAAATTGGCTTCTGGAGGGACACTAAACAGAGTGCTATATGCATATATGCTATATGCATACTGCTATATGCAGTATGCTTCATGTATTTTTAAACACAACAAAAATCTATATGTCACGAAATGCATTTATTGTGCCTTTGATGGCAACTGTTCATTAAAAAAAAGGCAAAGCATTGAGTTTAAAAGATAGGGGAAAAGGCCACAGCTTTAGTTACTAAGTGATCTTGAAAAAGTCACGTAACATCTCTCGATGTCATTTTCTTCCATTGTGAAATGAACTCTTGATGCAAAACTAGTACTATATAATTCAGTTATTTACATTATTCTACTGAATTTTTTTTCCACTCCTACCCTTTTTCTTCTGTTTCTCTCAGGCATGGCCTCTGCACCACATCATTTTCAAATACATTATACAAATTATATTTTTGTCTGGTTACTATGGTGATCAGTGCAACTCGAATGCTTGGATAGAAGTGCTGAATTTTGTTCTCATCAAAAATAATTCTTATTGTTCCTGTTATATCTTGTAGAAAGTAGAGAAACCTATGAACTGGTGACAGGTACTACTTGAGCCTCTGAACACATGCTGAAACCCCCTGCAGTAAGAGAAGGAGAGGCAGAGACAAAGGGGTACAAGGTAGTGGCACCCTTAATATTTGAAAAATAATTTTGTACAAAGGATCAGTGATTTTCTATAACTCTGGGACAATTTACCTCTTTACTTTTAGCAGTGAACCAATTAAATAGGTGGTAAGTGAGGACTACTGAAAGATAAAAAGACGTTTGAAAGTTGAAGTTAAATTTCAGACTTTCAGTCAGATTTTCCAGGGCATACATAATTCTTTAAGTGACAAATAATGAACTCAGGTGAATTTTCCTCTATCAGTATCTCTGACTCCAACCTAAAATACTTTCCACTAATGCTTCACAATGTAGATGAAACCCCTATACTTCCTTAAAAAGTACTTGTTTTCTGAGGTTTCTGTTTTCTGAGGTTACAGGATGGCAGACCTTGGGCTGGATATAGGCCATGTATAGGTTTTCTAATTGGGGTAACCGACAGTTCTAGTTTTCCCTGGATGCAGGACTTTCAGTTTTAAAACTGGGTCTATCCAAGGCAAGTCAGGAAGAGTTGGTCACTCTAGTTTTTTTCTTTGAACTGCACAGTATTTTAAAAAATTTGATGTCTTGAATCAATATCCCACATATTAAAATAAAGAAATTCTACATACTTATTTAGAATTTTAATTTCTTTTGTAAAACCATACTTGGCAACATGGGGCCTTGAAAACCTCATAAGTATTTGAATGGCAGCTGTTCTTTCCAGAGTTGAGGCTAAAGCTCTCCACTTTGCTACTGTCCCCACTTCTCCCTGTTGTCTCCCAACAGTGTGACCAGGACACTATCTCCTCTCTGATGCTGTTTTTCTTATCTTTGCCTAACTTTTAACTATTTATAATATCTGCCTTGCTCCTCTGTGTTTTTAAGATCACAAGCTACATTTTTCAAATGTCACTTTTTTTCTTTGCTATAAAGGTCCATCCTCTTGCTACACTCAGAGAACACAGTCTTATATTTAAAGATGATTCAACCATGGCTTTGACATACTCTAAAATTTGAGTTGAATATTTCCTTTTATACTTTTACTCTCTTGCACATCAATAGAACATTCATCACATAATGGTTAAGTTATTTATTTATAAGTATTTCTATTTCCTCGGAGACTACTATATACAGAAGGAGAGACAGAGAGAGAAATAAACATTTAATGTATCATCAATTTATTTTTAGTATAAAATCTGCAAAATGTAAGTTGAAGTAGAGAGGTAATACGGAGTAAGCATTGAAGAACGAAAAGAACTCATTTAGACAGGTACAATTCTGCTGGATGAGGATGAAAATTCATAACACTTTGGATAGCAATGTAAAGAAAAGTGTGTGTTCCTAATGATCCATCAATTTCACTTCTCAACATCTGCCTTAGAGAAACAACTACACCTCAGAATGCCTTCAGGGTGATACTCCTTTTAGCATTTATTCAGATTGTGAAGATTTGGAAACAAATTAAATGACAAAGAATGGAGAGATAGTTAAATTGTGATATGTTTATTAAGAAATATTATACTAGAATTCAAAGAATAAGATAGATATGTACTATCTTTTTAAATCTTCAAAACAGCAATTTAAAAGAGCAAAACAAAATATGCAGTACCATAATATTACATATACACAAATATAACTGAGGCTATGTGTGTAAATATGCTAGGACATACATTGAAAAAGAGTCTAGAAGGAAACACCTAGGTGGTAACAATGAGTATCCCAGGATGAGAAAAATATTTTAATGTCATCAAAGGGAGCTTGAAAGTGAGAGTCACTCAGTCATGTCCAATTCTTTATGACCCCATGGACTATACAATCCTTGGAATTCTCCAGGCTAGAATACTGGAGTGGGTAGCTGTTCCCTTCTCCAGGGGACCTTCACAACCCAGGGATTGAACCCAGGTCTCCTGCATTGCAGGTGGATTCTTTACAAAGTGGGGCTTAGGCTATTTAATCTTTTTTTTTTTTTTAAGTGGGAGAATTAAAAATAAAGGAAAAAAATAGAAAATAGCAAGCATTCATATTACTATCACTGATAATCACCCACTGTTAACTGTTGCTTTTTGCTTCCACTTAATCATTCAAAAATATAATGCATGCTTATTATAAAAATCTTAAACACTGTGGAACAACAGAGATAAGTGAAAATAACCTACCATAGCACACAGCCCAGAAAGCAAGTATATTTTATATTAGGTGTACATCATTCCAAAAAGTTTTCTTAAGACTGTAAACAAAGAGACCCCTAGGTATATATACAGAATTATTTTCCAAGTGTGTCCCCATAATGCAAATTGATGCTCTTTTTAGTAAAAAAGTATAACAGAAGAGAGTAAACTAAAGCAGCTCTTGAATTTAAAGCATGTGATTCATTACCACAGAGACATTATTTCCTAAATTGTAGCTTAAACTCTAAAGAATAAAAGATTAAGAAAAAAATGAGGGTAAAAACATAATATGTTTCTTTAACTTTGTGTTTGTTTAAGGTAGTATCAGTTCACTCCTGCTGTGAGAGACAAGGATAATTGACTCCTTGTCTTCCCTTTTACCTTCTGATATTTCACTTTACATTGTCGATTCTAAGTCTCTTCTAGAACGTAATTTGATATAGTTTGACCTATAAATTCATTAACTATTCACATCAGTGCTTTGGCACAGTTTATCTATTCCTGAGAGGTTTTTAAAGTATCTTAAATAACAGTATTAGAACTTTTTTAATTCAAGAAGGATTCACAGGTGTTGTATTCCCTGAGATATTTCATGTTTCAGACTGCCTGCCTATTGACTTTGAATATTCTTGAATTACACTTTCTTATCTTCAGAACATCGTTTCTGTAGAGGAATCTGAGGTCTATCAGATTTTTTTTTTTTAGCCTGTGTTTTTCTTTTTTTTTTTAATGTCTGAAGTGTCTTTCTTTATTCTTAAAGAGCTTAAAGAGTAGCTTGTATATTTTGTATCACATTTTCATGGACAGTTTCACAATCTTTCAATATTTAGATATACTGTACCCAATATTTGGATAGTTTTTTTTTTAGGATATGTTTTATTAAGTAGCTGAATGAATTTTCTCTTTAATATTTACTCAAATATTCCAGTTATTCTTACTTTGAAATGTGTTTATCAATTGTCAGTTTATCAGTGATCAGTTCTTATTTTAATGAATTAAAATTATTTTTATGTAGTAACATCAAATTAAAAAAAAGACAAGCAATTTCCTTATGTCCCTTGAAATGTATTTTTTTTTAATTTAGGTCTGAATGTTTTTATTCTTCAGCATGTCTTTATTTTCTTCCTTTTCTTTCAATTAGGTTACTTGATCTAGGGAATTCTTAGAAATTTTATCAGTAACATTACAAACATCTAGTATGAATAAATTGTAACATGATAGTGTTTAGTTTGAACAATTAATACATTTCAGATGTAATATTATACATATTTCAATGTTTCTGATAATCAATAAAAGAGATTCTTGATTTAAAAAAAAAAAAAAAAAGAAATTTTATCAGTCCCACGCTTCACTGCATCAGCCTGAAATTTCACGGTTTTGTCAGAGACAGCCTGTTTGTTCCCTTTTTCACAAGTGTGTGATTCTCTTAAGTCAAAAAAAGGTGAAACTTGTAAATATTAATTGTGCTTCTTTCCCAGTTGGGTGTACTAGTAAGAAGTCTCAGGATTTTATTGACACACTGAGAATGTTTGGGATTCTGGGGATCCAAGCAAGAATCAAAGTCTCACTGTAGCTCCTGGCTTCACTCCAGAATCTCCTTTTTCTTTCCTGTTCCACCTGTTTTTGAAGACTACCAATTCCAGTTCTAAACCCTAGATTCATGAGACTCATTTGGGAATTTATTTATTTTACTGCAAATACCTAGGTTCTGTTTCTCAGAAAATGGATCTGGGTTGAGATGTGAGCATCCTCTTAAAAAAAAAATTATTTGGTAAATTTCTAATACGCAGACAAGTTTTAGAACTACTACTACATCATTCTCTGCCTCTCTCCTTGTTTGACTCTTAACAATTGGTTTTGGGGAATGGAGTTAATTTTTTTCAGTTAATTAAGGGTAAGAATCTGAGAGACAGCATCAGTTCACTCTCTCAACCTTGAAATATACCGCATTTTTCAGAACAGGCTATTTCTGTATCAAACAGTCTCCAGTATTAGAGTCCTAGGACAATAGTTTTTGTAGCATTGTATTAGATGTTTTTGACTGTGTAACACTCCTGAGCAGTCAGAGACCACAGATATCCAGGTTGAGGTTCAACTGTGTTCAACACATGGTTTGGAAATTATGCTGCCATCATCCAGCTGGCAGGTGGGGGAACCGAGAGACGATAGAGAAAGCACACTTCTCCTCACTGCCACTAGCCTGGAAGCACTGTATCATGTGAAGTGAAGTAGATGCTCAGCATGGCCCGTAAGGACAATCAGCCACTGGCTACCACATGGGCTCATTAATGACCGTGCATTTTTCCACAACAAATACGTGTGTATTGTTAGCTACAACTAAATTGCTCTCTAAATAAAGAAGAAATTAAATAATTTTGACAAAGAGATCAGGCAGCGAAGAGATCAGGTTGCTTAGAGAAAAGAGAGTTTTCTGAAGAAAAAAATAATGGTGGATTGGAGAGAATAAACAAACCCCGAAAGGAGAACATGCACTCCTAGGCAGATAAATTTAGATTGAATAGGATTGGCAACAATAGCCACAAGTTTCTTGGTCAGGGGCAGAAACATTATGTATCAAACCATCATGAGTTTGAGTTCAGAAAATCAGGCAAGATCTTTGCCAAATTCCCCAAAGATAGCAGACAGTGATGGTATGTAGTTAGGCATTGTAGTTAGTCTTGTTCATGATTTCCTATCAGAACAGGTAAAATGAAATTCTGTTTTCTGTGCTCCCAAATCATTTTTTGACCTTTAGGTACAGAATTAGAGAGGCAAAAATGCTTATAAGAAAAACAAATCTGGAAAGTGAACGCCATATCCCGACAACAGCCTCCAATATCTTGTGGAAAAAGTGATAACAAAGCTAGATAAATAAGGGTCTTCGTAATTTGGGAGGGAAGAATGGCTTTGCTTCCTGCAGATGTTTAAAATAAAACTATCTGTTGAAACAAAGCACCGCTGACTTCTCTCCCCAACAAATTCCCAGAGCTTCCATCTAAGAGGAAACTAGTGAGGTTGTAGTCTGCAGCTGAGTAGTCTCACGATCTCTGTTTGAGTTCTTCCCTGCCATACGCTATCTAATCTTTCAGAAACACTGGTGGGATGGTTCCCTGAAATGTGGTGCTGTCTGTTGGCTGGACCCCAGCTCGGAGTACACATTCTAGCACATTCTTAGCACACGGTAGGGGTCAGTCACGTGAATAAATGCATGTTTACCTGCTTTGCCTTCTGATAAATAGTCTTTAAAAGATAGTATAATGGAAATACTTTGGAGTCCAGAGAACCGAGTCCTAATTTCCATTCTGCCTCTAATTTAAAATGTGGCCTTGAATCACTCTGAGGGTTTTGCAACCTGAAGAAACAGCTGGTCTCCAAAATTTTTAAAAACCTAGAATTTTATGGTTCTGTTTGTTTGCCAATCCTCTAATTAATCTGTGTTGAATTTTTTGTTTGTTTTCTAGTTTTTACAATGTTACGTTGGTTTCTGCCATGCAACAATGCAACTCAGCCATAATTATACGTATATCTCCTTCCTCTTTACCTCCTCCTTCCCCGCCTCCCATCTAGGTCAGCACAGAGCACCAGACTGGGCTCCCTTTGTTATACAGCAACCTCTCACCAGCTATTCATTTTACACATAATAGTGTTTATGTGTTGATGCTACTGTCTCCATCAGCGCTAGTCTCTGCCTCCCCGATGGTGTCCACATGCCCATTCGTTACAGATGAACAGAAGAAAAGTAGAAAAAAGAGTCGAATTTTGCTAATAGAATGGATAAAAATAAAATGGTTTTAATCAGTTCCTTGTTATTACATGAACTTCTAGTAATCATGTAGTGAAAAAACAAACATGTCTCCATCCCACTTTCTCTATGAAATTGAGCATACAGAGCACACATTCCCATTAACTGGGATGCCAAGTGTGAAATTAATTCATGTTGCCCACATAAGTCAAGGAAAAGAGAAAGAAAAGCTAATGTTTCAACCTTTGTTAGCTTGTAAACACAAGAAGACACTATTATAATTTTACAGAGTGGCCACATTAACTCATCCATACATTGCCCTCCAAAATTATTATTCCAGCTAAAAAATTCATCAAGAGAGAAATACCAGTATTTTTCAGGAAATATGTGACAGTGTTGATCTGAAAAATAAAGTGCCAGTTGGCCTTAATTGCATATATAATCTCAAAATGATCAGTGCATATAAATTCCTAAAACGAAATGTCTTAGCAACACCTAATAATAAAAAATATTTAGTGAAATGATTCACCACTTGAGATTACAAAATCTATCTGAAAATATAAGCTCAATATGTTTTGGGTGAGGTAAATTGGCCTTCCTGTGTTCATGATAGTTTTATTATTTGAGTAACATCTAATGTCTACAATACTGACTTCAGCTTATTTTCATTATCACTATTATAAACAACCTTGGAATATTCATGCTTTGTACTCAGTTCAGTTACTTATCATAAGTTGACAGTGGACTTCTAGGGAGTGATACATCACCTCCTGGGTACTCTGCCACCAAAAGTAGCTAACGGATTAACAATATTATGACAAGTACATTGAGAATTATGAATGGTCAGATTACTTACTTATTTGATTGTTATGACAGATGTTTTAGTGTCCATATACAGAAGTAACTAAATGTGAGTTGCTGCTTAGAAAAATATAAAAACATATCTGCCGAAGTTGTTATTCTTCATATCATGTGATCCATATCATATCATGTGATTCAGATCATGTCTACTCTGTATCCTAGAGCCAGATATCACCAGTGAAATTAAGAAGATAAGGTTATCATCAGCATTTCCCAGATTCTCCTTTCAAAGCTTCTCCATGGGGCATCACATTTAGACACATCACAGCCAAATATTGCCTTCATGTTGTGCTTTAGACACCCAGAGAGGGTCCACATACAGTCCAGGCCTCTAGTCAGTATTCACATGCAGGACATCTCACATTGCTCCACACCTACTCTTTCTGACTTTAGTTCTATGTACACTCATTGCTATCATCTCTTAGATGAAAGTCAATGGAAAAGAACCGGTGGATTTCATGGGGAGAGTGTTAGTGTATCCTGTTCTTTCATTTTCAATGATGAGATAAAACATATTGAAAATGTCTTGCTTATCAGCCATGGCTTCGTGTGCATGCTTGTTCAGTCTTGTCTGACTCTTTGCCACCCCATGAACTGTGGCTCACCAGGCTCCCACTTCACTGTTTTTCTACAAGATAGATTTATCTACCTGGGTATATTCAATCACTTGACTTTAAATCCCCTGCCTTTGTTGCATGCTTTATGGAGTGGGAAGCCATAGGAATCTTCTTTGGCTGTGTCTCTCATTGAGGCTGGACTGATTGAGTAGACTGACTCCACCATCTCACCAGGCTCTCATTAGATCACTCAGTGATGATTTAGTCCATTCCAGGGGCAACAGAAAACCGTCCTCCATCCTCTGATCTCAAGTTGGGTTCTCTCCATTTCAGGTATACTGTTATTGGTGTATCTCCTTTTTCCTTGTTGATTTTTAGAACCCAGAAAAGAGGAGAGATACTCAAAACTATTCAATATGAAGAGCAGACTAAGCAGACTAAACAGTGTTTACATCGAAATAGGATTTTAACCCTTGCATGCATGCATGCTCAGTGGCTCAGTTCTGTCCACCTCTTTGGGACCCAATGGACTGGAATGTTTTCCAGGCAAGAATACCCTTAGTTATCACAATGAAAAAACAACTTACAAGACATTTTGTTTATATTAATAGACTAGTGCAAGAGAAATTTGAGGCTAGGAGACTTAGTTGAGGCACCAGAGACATAGGAAAGCATTTATCTCCCCATCTCTCCACTCCAAAGATACATATTTAAGATTAAACATACCACCAGATTTTACATCATTTTGCTTCAAAGTACAAATTCTGGATCCAGTGCTTATGGATTCTGAGCCCTGTTCACCTTGCTAATAGATCAGTGACTCTGGGTATGTTAGTAAATTCTCTATAATTAACTTAGCATACCTGCAAACTAGAGAAAATATTACCAAATTCATTGATTGTTTTGAAAAATAGATGAATTAATGCTTAAAAATTAATAGAACAATACTTAGAATATAATAAGGATTGAAACTCAATAAATGAGTATTATGATGATAATTATTATTTTAATGACTGTATTTTATTCCTTCTTTAGCTTTCCCACCTTTCGTTTGTATCTTGCTCCTTCATCCCCTCTCTCTCTTCTGCCCTCCTGAGTTTTTATCCTTCATGCTTACCACAATATATTGGCTACGTATATTTCTTTCTCCTTGGGCTGTGTTCTCTTCTGGGGCTTAGGAGAGATGTTGACATTCACAGTTCACAGTCAGTAATGTATTGAAAATTAGCTGGACACTTGGAATATGCTAAGCAACTTAAAGTATTGGAGACATTTCGAGATGTTAAAGCTAATCGCTCCAACTGGAATTTATCCAGAACAGCCATGGAAAATGCATCGTGAAGATTTTATTGACTATAAGTGGCAAAGACCTTGATTTTATGTGTCCTCTAAATGACAACACCTCCCTTCTCCCAGTTGTCTGCCAGAAGTAGGGGAAGACGAATTGGTCTTCTCAACAGAGATTACTTGGACCTAAAATGTCACAAAACCTTTTTTTTTTTTTTTCAGGGGTAACAGCAACATAGAAAGTCTATAGAAGGCCAGGTGATAGAGACTCAAAGTCTTGAGTTTCCCTGATTTCTAATTCTCAGCCTGTTAATTACTGACTATGAGGCTTGGACAAGTGACTTATGGTTCAGAGTCCAAGTTTTCTCATTTGAAAAATGAGAATGAAGCCATCTAAATGACAAGTTTGCTATGAGGAGTAAAAGAAGTAACATTCCTAATGGGCCTTGCACAGGACCTGGTTGAAGTAGGTAATCAAAAAACCTTGCTTTTTTTTTCTGATTACAAAATCTTCCCTTGTTTTCAGATTTCACTTTGGCTAGAATCTGGGTGAATAAGTCAACTTTTTCCTGTGCTGTTACCCAACCCAAGTAAATGGTATCCTCAGATATGAGGTATAGCTCAGAAGGGTTCCTTTTCAAGTCTTATGGATTCTACCACTTGTGAGACTGTCTCATACCCAGTTGACAATCAAGATGTTTAGTTATTGTTAATTTATTTGATACATTAAAGTATTTTTTAAAACTTCTGTGGACTAGGGACTGTTCAAAGTACTAAGTAAGAAAAATCAAGACTCTTGCTTTTGAAGGGCTTCAATTCTAATAATAGAATGAATAACGGAGAAGGCAATGGCACCCCACTCAAGTACTCTTGCCTGGAAAATCCCATGGACGGAGGAGCCTGGTAGGCTGCAGTCCATGGGGTAGCTGAGGGTCGGACACGACTGAGCGACTTAACTTTCCCTTTTCACTTTCATGCATTGGAGAAGGAAATGGCAACCCACTCCAGAGTTCTTGCCTGGAGAATCCCAGGGACGGGGGAGCCTGGTGGGCTGCCATCTATGGGGTGGCACAGAGTTGGACACGACTGAAGCGACTTAGCAGCAGCAGCAGCAGTCCAATTCTTTTGCAACACCATGGACAGTAGCCCAACGGGCTCCTCTGCCCATGGTATTGTGCAGGTAAGAATACTGGAGTGGGTTGCCATTTCCTTCTCCAAGGAATGTTCCCAGCCCAGGGATCAAACCCGCATCTCATGCATTGGCAGGCAGGTTCTTTATCACTGAGATACCTGGGAGCCAACAATTAAATAACTTCCTGCCCAAATCAAAGCCTAATGAAGCAAAATCTATGCATGTTAGTTTATTCAATTGAGTGCTCTCAGGAGTCATTTCTCCATAGTTTTTTTCTTTTTCTTTGTTTCCCCAGATAGCCCAGTCTGGATCCCATTCTGGGTCATTCAAGAGTCTCTGCTAAATGATAACTAAGGGAGATGTAGCTGATGGAAGTTGTGGGCCCTGCCCAAAGTCCTCCCTGCTATGACTTTAGCAAAAAGTTTTGCTTTTTAAGAATGCTATCACTTCAGTAGAGGGTAGCCCTGCATTTCTTTGTGACTTAAGCAATGTCATTACTGCCTAGAGAATGGAGAGATAGGGGATTTACTGCTTGAAAGACTTCTTAATAAGTCATTGGCCTCAGTGGAGGTGCTTTTCCTTAATTTATAGAGGAAGTGATCAATCACTGGGAAATACATCCTGCTCATTAAAGTGAGCCATTGGCCTCTGGCCAACTCATCCCCCTGAACTACAGGGTCTGGGACAGGGGAATGAGGGACAGCCTGTCTCTGCTGCTGATTTTCAGGGCATAGTTATGAGTTTTATCATTGCATCAGAAGCCTTAAAGTGTATAAAAAAGCCGAGATGTGGAACAACAGTTGTGTGGGATGATATATGATAAGAGAAGGGATTTATATTTCATGTGGTTACTGAAAGAAAGAAGCTTCCAGCTCTTCCTGAAAGTATAAATGATCCTTGTAACAGGGATCATCTGTAACATTTGGAAACCTGATGCTCAAACTAGGGATTGTGAAATGTACAGTGAACACTGAGTTATCAAACTCCTACACCTTTCCTTTTCAGTGTAGGGGAAAGGGCAGGGGGAAGATTAGAAGAAACAGGAAAGCAGGGGAAGGACAGGAGGGACAGGAGGAGTGAAAGAAATGAGAAATTGAACTCTTCAAATCAGGGAATCAGAAGAGAAAGAGGAAGTTAAAATCAGAAGGCATATTGTGTCTAAATTGCTCAGCAGTCTGGCAGACTTGACTCAAATCTAATGTCATTCTTATTTTCAAATGTTCAGAATCACTAAGAAATCACTGTTTTTCTCCCTCTCATTTGTAGAAATGAAAAAAAAAAAAAAAAAAAAAAACCAGACTTCAGGGCAGCTAGGCAGACACCCCATATCACACTTGCCTGAGCTTCAGCTGGTTCTTTGGACCCCAAAAGTGCAGCTTCTGGCTTACAGCTTCCTGACCCACAGGTCCCCTCAGTGAGCCCCTTGCCCTCTGGAGAAGAGGAGGGCTTTGGCAAGTAAGAGCAAATGAGAGCTATTTTGCTCTCCTACTTTTATCAAGGCATTGCTATAAGGGCCTCTGAAGATCAAATTATGAAATAACCCACCCTCCCCTGGTAATTGTGTTTCTTTCACTCAAGGCTCTCCTAGGAAAATCCATTTACCTCTCTCCCAGTACAATCCGCTCTCAGAGACATCATTGACACTGAGATGTTCGTGGATTTATCTTTGTGTAAACCCTAAGTCTAAAAGCATTAATTGCTAAAAGTAGAATTTAGTTTCAGTGTAGCCTGAGAGAAGTCTGTAGTTGTCCAAGATCCAGTGAAATCACCCTTGATGTGATCTCAAAGATCCTAAGTGATCTTGTCTCTCCCCAGGTTTCAGACCCTATATTCTACTGTGATGTTTCTTTTTTTTTTCCCCTCTCAAAACATCGTCCAATCAATACAGGGTCTTTTTATGTGTTCTTCCACCTAGAACTCTCTTTGACTGCTCATCACATAGTAAAATCAAGCTTAGCCTTTACATCTCAGCTCACATGTCACTTCATGGAAGACTTTCCCGCCTTCCCGGAGTGGGGCAAATCTCCCTACTCCTGGTGCTGAAATTCCTGTGCACCACTCCCCTATAGCATTTACCATTTGTTTCTTATTGGAATCATTCTATCAATGGCCATCTTTTCCTCTCCATTGTAAACAAGGAGTCTGAAAGTATATATGCATTTTTAGCATTGTTTTCTCAGTACTAAATGCAAATCTAAGGGGGTAATATTCCAGACAAAAAGGCAAGCTATTTTAAAAGCCGTAAAGTATGAATAAGTCTGACATGTCCCAGCTAGCAGAAGACAGAGAAAAGCAGAAGATGAGATTAGGGAGGAAGATAGGAACAGATCATGTAGGAACTCCATGGTCTAGTTCCAGATTTTCTTCTAAACAAATTAGAAATGTTTGTTTCTCCATGTTTCTCATTGAAGAGGAATATATATACATATATATGTATGTATATATATAAAGATATAAATTAAATGTATAAATTAAAATTTATATATTTATATATATATTTGTTTTGTTTTACTTTTAATTTTTTAAAAAATACTATCAATTTCCTATATACCTTTCAAGCAGCCTTCCATAATATAAACATCTATACATTATCAAAATCAAGAAATTTATATTGATACCACTAACTAAACTACAGACTGGATTTCATCAGTTTTACATGTACTGTGTGTGTGTGTCTGTATCTATAGTACTATGAAATCACATCACATGTGTAGATTTATGTAACTAGCAACACAGGATATAGAACAATTCCATCATCACAAAGGAACTACCTCATGTTACCCTTTTATAGCCCCAATTACCAAACTTATATCTATCACTATAATTTTGTCATTTCTGCAGTGTCATATAAATGGAGTCATATACCATGTCACTTTTGCAATTGGCTATTTTTGCTGAGCATAATGCCCTTGTTTATAGTCATCTTGCAGAGATGAAATGGACACCTGATGCAACATTTGGTTTGAATGTCAACTTTTGATTTGGATGCTACACATTCACCAAGAGGGTATGGAAATGTTTATTGCTCACAGAATGAGGCTTTTGGGTGAAAGCAGAATATTCTCCCAATCAGGTACAAAAAAGTCTTGAAAAAAGAGAGGGGGACAGCTATCTTTGGTTTGTTATGATCAAGAAGTGGAACTGTGGTGAGGGTTACTAGATGCAGCCCAGGGCTTTCATTTTTGCATACCCAACTGCATTCTGTCTGGATGCAGAATTATATGATAGTTCCAGTGGCAACACACTTCAGTATTCTTGCCTGGAGAATCCCATGGACAGAGGCGCCTGGTAGGCTATAGTCTATAGGGTCACAAAGAGTTGGACATGCCTGAGCGACTAAGCACACACACAACCCCCAAAACGCAGGTACAACTGGACACCTACTATATGCCAAGGACTGTCCTTGATATTGGAGAGCAGAGATGATGAAGATGCTATACTTGCTCTTGTGAGCAGACAGATTTGTTTGCTCAAATTTGGGCCTTATAAGCAGCTTTGGATGAAAAACTAGATATATGTTATAAAATAGTTTTCTCTTGTGCTATGCTGTGAGGTTATTGACTGGGTTCTTATCACCTCTACACCTCCCAAAATGCCTGAAACTTAATATATTTTTTATTAAAATAAGCATTTTGTTGCGAAGACAAAGCAAAAATAATGGAAAAACTTGAACAATATTATGAAGGTACAGTAAAATGCAGTAAAGTAACTCAGAACTGATAACAAATATTTATTTACCTGAATTCCATTTTTGAAGGCAATATAAGAAATGAAATTCCTGTTTACCTTTTTTTTTTTTTTTAAACGAACCTTGCAACTTTATGGGAAGGTGGCAAAAAAAGTGTACTGAAATCATTCTAGAACATTTAGAAAGAACGTATGAACACACAAGGAAAGCAAAGCACATGTGGTGGGAAAGCTAGCAGGTGCAATATGCTCACTCTTCAGTATTTTGCAGTAGTTTAATTTATGCTTTGGGAAGCAAGCAACCCTGCATTATGGTTAGTAAGGGGAAAGGGTGCAGCTGAGGTTTGGCTACAAGTCATGAGATCCAAAAAGCAACAGGTATTTGTTTTGAATACATTTATGTTATAAAATACCTATGATATTTGGCTACTGGAACATTTTGAAAAAAAATCTGCTCCTATCATTTATAATCATAACATCTCACTGGACATCAGATAGTCATCCCTTTCTGGCTTCAACCCTTCAGTTAAAATTGATAGTTTTTGCCTTCAAATTTCTATGCTGGGACTTATCGGTTTTAAACATATTGTTAGCTATCCTCTGTAAATTACATTTTTCTTTTAAATCTAAGAAAGAAAAAAAAAATTCTATTTTAGTTCCTGATAACTGCTAGAAGAGACGACTGAGTCATTTGGATAGCGTTTTCTGCTCTACTGCCCACTTTAAAATGCCTCCAGTGTCCCTAAATTGTGTTCCTAGATAGTAAATCATCAGTTTTCTCTTCTATAGATTTTAACATATCCCCATCAAGTAATTTTATTACTAACTCCGACCACATGTTTGGGGTCTAATGGCCCTGTCTTATTTCCTGCTAGTTCCCAAATAATCCCCTTGGTTCAGAATTCTAGCTTCTCTGCCTTTAGTCATCTCTCATATCCAACGGGCAAAACTATAATCCAGCCTTTGAGACTCTAGGGCACGGATTGATAATCACTTAGTTTTCTTTTTCCATGGCATTCTCCAGACAAGAATACTGGAGTGAGTTGCCATTCCCTTCTCCAGGGGATCTTCCCAACCCAGGGATCAAGCCCCTGAGACTCCTGCGGCTTCTGCACTGCAGGTAGAGTCTTTACTGCTGAGCTCAAAACTAAATAGATTGCCTGTTATTTCTTCAACAACAACAACAAAGCAAAACCAAAAAATGAGTTTATTCGGAATCAGTGGACAATTGCAATTTGGAGTCTGCAACCACAGCAAGCCACTCGCAAGTCCCTACACAGCAAGGGAAGGAGAACTCTTTGATAGAAAAGAAAGTTGGGACTGCTATGCTCAGCAAAGAATATGTGTCTTTTCATTGGCTGTTGGGCTGAACTGTTGCCAGAGAAGAGAAATAGTCCTTCTTCCTGGTGGCTCTGCTAATCACTGGGAGTGAGAGCTCCCCCTAGTGGTTTTCTGACTCTACATAATTGAAGTTTCTGTTTGTTAATTGTTCACATTCCAGATCACTGTACCCCAAAGTCAGCTATCTGATCACATCTGATCACATCAGTGGAGCCTTGATGTGAAAACACAAGAGTATTCTGTTGCCTATTATTTACAGTCAAATGCTTGTGGTCCCCAAGGCAGGCTTTTATCAAGTGGGGAATTGACTTGGAAGCATTAATCATTGATGAGAACTTTCTCATTAATGCTTTGTTTTACATTTTGTTAGCCAGAACTCATTATTATTTAAAGGTCTCTCTAGATATTATGATGATTTTTATGAATACAACAAAATGCCAAGATTTTGTCTCCTCTGACTTAGAGTCATCTCCTTCTTAGAAGCTTGTAGGTATTTCACCCCACGTGTTCTCTTTCTCACTGTCGTCTAATATATTTAGGCCTAAGAGAAAGACACTTCAGCAAAAGTGTGGGTTGTGACTGGGTATGGTCAAGAAACTCAGCTGTGCCCATCAGTTTCTTGGGTCAGAAAAACACAAGTCAGACTTGGTGACAGAAAGAGGGCTGGGAAAAATTGGTGAACAAAGACTCACCTGAAACATTTTGGCCAATTGCAATTTTAAGATGCCATTTTTAAAAAATCTGAATGTAAAGGATTTAAAGTCTGCAGTTATTCTAAATGTGTTCTATCAAGTTCCAGAGTACATGAAATGCCAAAAATTCACAATTCATTTCTTATATATCTCATTCTTTCTTTAAAGTTTAGACTTAATTAAAGAAAACTTTGGGTTTATCAGGCTTTCATGGGGTCATGTCCTTAATTCTTCTGATAATCCATTTGCCCAGCTGAAAAAGTAGAGTTGTATCACCTTAATCCTTTCGGAGTTTCTTAAGGTGGAATGTGACAGGCACATTCTACAAGTCTTTGACCTTAGGTTGTATCTTAATGGCAGTGTCCAGAGTTTGGGCTTTGCCCTAAAGTTTTATTTGAATGGACAAATATTTGAAATGATTGAAAAATTTGATTGTTGTCTTGAAAGCTTGAAATGTTTGGGCTGTATATAGACCCTGTCAATTATATTTGCAAATCTTTTTTTATCTGAACTCATCAAATTCACCTAGTAGCCACCAGCTCACATTTTCAATGTTACAACTCAAAACCATTTAGCTGAAGGTTCAAGATAATTAATAACATCCTGTATATTCCAAGTTACCCCAGGTTATAGACATGCCAAATATGTTGCTGCTGCATAACTTGGGTTGCCACATTCTCAGCGCCCTCTAACTGCTTTCTCACTGTTCATTACCAGTCCCAGAGACAATATTTTAGACTTCCGTTATGGTAATGTACCACTTTCAATACAAATTTCTGTATCAGTCAGCTAATGCACAATAATATTGCCTAATAAATCTTCCCAAGTATCAGCCACTTACAACAACCAGTACCTATTCTTATTTTATGAGTCTGTACACTGCCTACAGTTTAGCTTGTGGAGACTGACTTAGCTCCAGGCCCATATATGTTTATTCTGAGGTCCAGATGGAAGGAACGGTAGCTATTCAGAGCATGTTCTTCTAATAGCAAATCACTGAAGCATAGAAGGACAAACTTCTGAGCACAGTTAAAATTTCTGCTTCTGTCATATCAATTTAAATTCCGTTGGCCAAAACATATTACATGCCATGCCCAAGGAGTAGTCTCTGCTCACCATGAAGCCATCACAGAGTTGTGAATGTTATTATTCTTCTATAGAGAAATAACAAATTCTAGCAACAGCAATGGGAGAAGGAAATGGCAACCCACTCCAGTATTCTTGCCTGGAGAATCCTGTGGACAGAGGAGCCTGGAGGGCTGCTGTCCATAGGGTCCCACAGAGATGGACACGACTGAAGCGACTTAGCATGCATGCAAGCACTGAAGAAAGAAATGGCAACCCACTCTAGTATTCTGGCCTGGAGAATCCCAGGGACAGAGGAGCCTGGTGGGCTGCCATCTATGAGGTCGCGCAGAGTCAGACACGACTGAAACAACTTAGCAGCAGCAGGAGCAGGAACAGCAATGTAATCTACCATAGAATCCAACCCACTAGGCCAATCAGATAGCTTTTATTGAGATTGAACAGTTACTTTTGATCTAAAGAACTGAAGAACAGTCCTTTCTGCTATATAATTGAATTTGAGGGTAGGGAAAAGCTAGTCTAAAGAAAAAGCAGAATGAAGCAGAACAACCACTGCATAAAGCAAAGTGTGAGAGGCACAGAGGACTCCGTTGATTCTTGACACCTTTCCCTTTCCTGCTTTTAATTCCTTCCTGAGGCTCAGAAGTTTTCTTCTGCTTCTTTAAGACCTTTTCCTTAACCTTAAAATATATTTCAGTTTTATTTTTAAATTAGGTGTATGTGTTTGGTCTTCAATCCCATTTCTGACAGAGTTCCTAAAACACTTGAAATTTCTTAAGTATCTTTTGTTATGTTAATGCGATGGCTTTTGTAACCTAGCCTTAGGTAACCAAAGAAACAGGGCTGATTGCCAAAGAAGTTAACCATTTAATTAAGGTTTGGAACTTTCAGTCCCACCCCCAACCTCCAGGGAGGGAAAAAGGGCTGGGGATTGAGTTCAGTCGCCAATGACCAATAATTTATCAAGCATGCCTGTGTATCAAAGCCTCCTTAAAAACCCAAAAGGCTAGGATTTTGCAGGCTTCAAGTGGGTGAACACACAGAGATGCAGGGAAAGCCGCACACTCAGAGAGAGCATGGAGGCACTGAATCCTTTTCCCTGTACCTTGCCCTGGGCATTTCTTCCATCTGGCCATTCCTGAGCTATTTCTTTGTATCATCAATTGGTGATCTAGTAAGAAAAATGTTTCACTGAGATCTTGAGCCATTCTAAGAAATTAAACAAACCCAAGATGGGGGTCACTGAAACCTCCAGTCTTTATCTGGTAGGTCAGAAGCACTGGTGATGACCTAGGTTTGTCGTGATGACCTAGCCTCTGAAGTGGTTATGGGGGGAGTCTAGTAGGACTGAGCCCTTAACTTGTGAGATCGGATGCAGATCAGTTCAGTCGCTCAGTTGTGTCTGACTCTTTGCTACCCCATGGACTGCAGCACACCAAGCTTCCCTGTCCATCACCAACTCCCAGAGTTCACTCAAACTCATGTCCATCCAGTCGGTGATGCCATCCAACTATTTCATGCTCTGTCATCTCTTTCTCCTCCTGCCTTCAATCTTTCCCAGCATCAGGGTCTTTTCCAACATGTTAGTTCTTCGCATCAGGTGACCAGAGTACTGGAGTTTCAGCTTCAGCATATTCAGGACTGATTTCCTTTAGGATAGACTGGTTGGAACTCCTTGCTGTCCAGGGGACTCTCAAGAGTCTTCTCCAACACCACAGATAGCAGGGTCAAAATTAAGTTGAATTATAGGACACATGGCTTCCCAGGAAGTGCAATGGTAAAGAATCTGCCTGCTGATGCAGGAGATACAAAAGACTCCAGTTTGACCCCTGGGCTGGGAAGATCCCCTGGAGGAGGACTGGGCAACCTGCTCCAGTATTCTTACCTGGGAAATTCCATGGACAGAGGAGCATGGTGGGCTAAAGTCCATGGGGTGGCAAAGAGTCAGACACGACTAAGTGACTGAGCACACACATACATAGGACACACAGCCGGGGTTGGAGCCTTGCTGGGTGGTATATGAAACTAGACCAGAGCGATGATTCCTTGAGTCCCTTTTAGCTTAGAAGCTCTAGAGGAGGTTCTTTCAAGGTGTATGGCTATCCTGAAGGATCTGTGCCTTTGTCACAGCCACACGTGTTGGCAGTGTTAGTGGAGACTACCCAAAAGTGAGAGGATGACTCAACATAAGCCTGCACCACACAAACAAGTCAAAGTGTATATGCCCTTCCAGAAGAGCATGATGATTATCTAGGCATCAGCTATGTACCTTCTTTTAGGGTCCAGAGTAAGCACATTAACTCAAGATTTAGTGTTTTTATAATGTGAGCAAAAAAAATAAAAAAGGAATGTTAAGCCATAGAATGAACAGGAAGCAAAATCAGTTTATTTTATACACATCATCTTCAAAAACTGAATTATGTGTACAAACAACTTGGGGGTAATTTTTTTTTTTTTCTGGACAATTTATCCAATTGCTGCAACCTACTCTCCACTTCCTCAGAAAACCGGGAAGCATGTTAAAGAATCTTGTCCTTGGGGATATTGTTGGCAGAGATGTTGTCTTAGGAAAGGACAAGCCGAGGGATGCTCCATTTTGCATCTATATGACATGAATAAGACTTTTTTCTTACTTAATCAAAGATAAACTATTGACAGGAATACATGAGTTCCAGATTTCTTTACCCACTGCAGAACAAAACCTATAGTCTTTTCTCAGATGGTTGGCCTGTGGAGTTCCTCCAGTGTATATCCAAGTATTAAACTTAGCAACTTGGTGAAGAATATGGTTTGGTACCAGTTTTCTTCCCTCTTGGATTGGCAGTGTTATTTACTTCAAGAAGATTTGAATCGTTATACAGCATACATCGGGGAAGGCAATGGCACCCCACCCCAGTACTTTTGCCTGGAAAATCCCATGGATGGAGGAGCCTGGTAGGCTCCAGTCCATGGGGTCGCTAAGAGTCGGACACGACTGAGCAACTTCTTTCACTTTTCACTTTCATGCATTGGAGAAGGAAATGGCAACCCACTCCAGTGTTCTTGCCTGGAGAATCCCAGGGACAGGGGAGCCTGGTGAGCTTCCGTCTATGGGGTCGCACAGAGTCGGACACGACTGAAGCGACTTAGCAGCAGCAGTAGCAGCAGCACAACATACATAATTTGTTAGTGGTCTGACATGAAACAAATTGCTTAACCTCTCTAAGGCTCATATTTAAGGTAGTGATAATAATGCCTACTTCTTAGAGCTATTGTTTTATAAGAAGGTGATACATACAAAGAGGTCAGCAAAGTGTCTGGCAAAAAGATTTGTTTTCATCTCCTCTGCTATCTTCTCTTATCTTGCCTTATTGCACTAACATTATATATGGGTGGATACACTATGGACGATATACCTTTTTAGAGGAAAATGAAGGCCTTACCTCTTGACATTTTAATATCTATTGATCTTCAGTCTTATCCAGGTATTCACTGGACTAAAACAGTTCTTTCCCTCTCCAGGGCTTTATGGCTCCTGTGCTATGTCTTCATAGAATATTAGAACCAGAAAAAACCTTAGAGTTATTCATTTTCCAGATGAAAGAACAGACGACTGGAAAGATGAGGCGGCTTGCTCAAGGTCATTCAGTTAGTAGTGACAAGACTGATGTTATACTCTATTTACTCCATGTTTCACCTTCTCATCCAAACTGGTGTCTGAAAATGAAGAACTTACAAATTTCTTTGGTTAGTTCTTGCTAATTTCAGCAAAAACTACAACAATAAACAACAAAGATAATAATAACAAAATGATCTATTTTTCCAGCTTCTTCTTGGCTCCAGATGATGTACTTAGATATTAAATCTAAAGTTTTATAGTCAGGAGACAGAAATACAAATGACTGTGAGTAGATTTCAGAAATCAGTATGAATTGAACACATTCATAGAGCCCAAATATCTCTAAACTCCAATTATCTTTGAAGGGTCCACCACAGGATCCAATAAGAGAATAGAAAGGCCCTCCCAGAACCCCTACAAAACTCAGGACCCAGGAATACTCAGCAGGCAACCAGCAGTATGATCCAGAAACAGGCTTTATTAAAGCACATAGCAGTGTATAAAGCTAGATCACCTGCATTGTTGAGGCCTAGAATTTGTTCAAATTTATAGAATAAAAGAGAAAAGGGAAAAAAATAAAAAATCAAAGCTTCAGTTAGCTCCAAGAGAGATAGTTTGTGTTTGCTGTAATGTCTCATGAGAGGCTGTATTCATGAAGTAACTGTGCCTGAACACTTGCAGCTGTGCAGTTGGCAGTTCAGATATGGGACCAAAATATACAGTGAGTTGGAGGATGAGCCTGGTGATTGCTAGCACCATATGTGGGAATGATGCTTGTGACTTAGATGTGGAAAATGTATGTTTTCAAACTTGAGACATCTGTAAGTACCATGTTTTGTACCATGCATACAGGTAACAAAGATAATGGCTCAAGATGCCATATTCACTGGTAGTTATTACCAGAATCATCAAAATCTCAATGATTTGTGAGATAAATAGGCAGTGAGTGCATTAGAGTTTCAGTCAACAGAGGTCACTAGGATTGAGGAGTTGAAGGAGGGCTTCCCAGGCCCCCCACAATTCTGGCTTGAGCTCTGCACTCCGATTCTGATTATCTTTTATTGGAATCTTTGGGTCCTGACCCTGAGAGGTCAACATAGGTTGTTTTGGTAATATCCTTGTTAAACACTTAAATCCAATCAGGATGTTTTCTACAAATGGTGACCCTAAGACTGTCTCTGAGATTTCTTCATTGTTCTTTCAAATGATTAGTCTATGTGGAATACTCTTTATCAGCCCAGACTTAGCACACAGAAGTAGCATATTTTCTACTTACATGATTTTCAAGCTCCTGTGTCTTCCTAACAAAGGCCATCAAACATTATTTATTCCTATTTCTACAAATGTCCAAGTCTTCTTCTTCTTTTTTTTTTTTTTTTTACCTCAGCAGTAACTCTGAAATAGATTTCTTTCCTCCAGATTACTAGTATCACTTATTTTTTACACTGATACCTACAAATGCTGGGTTCTAAAGTTACCACTGCCAATTTATTCATACCCTTGAGTGATTCAGCTTCTGAATGATTGAGGATTTGTTCCTACCTATAATAGGGAATTTCTTCTCAGCCAGTCGTTATATCGACATGAATTAGAATATCACAGTTAGCCATATCACAGTTAGTGAGCCATTAACAGGGAACTGCTCTGAGAGCCTCTTAATTTTTTCAAGATATAGTCAATTGTTGTTATCCTTAACTAGTAAATAGTATTATCATCAGTTGTTGCTGGTAAATATTTAACAATCAGCTCTCCAGGTAAACAGTCCTGATTTCTACTATTTACTGATTTCCATGGTGTAAATAGTCCCACCATGTCTGACTTAAAGCTGCATATTTGAGATGACTGAACACAGAATTGGGAAGAGAAGTTCACAATCAGCTCTTTTGAGCCCATATGAGGTGGTTCCAACAGCACCAGTGAATAAGCATTATTTAACAATGCACTTTTTGCTGTTACCAAATAAAGGTGTCATTATTTTTCAATGGGTTTACAGTTTGAATGAGGAAAAGGAGCATATGCACACAAAACATGCATATACTCATATATATTATAATATGGTGTAAAGCATAGGGGGATATTTTTTCAGAGTTCACAGTGGAAAGGTAATTAATAGTATGGATATTTTAGTATATGGAAAGTGCTGTGCATGTTATCATGTTTAATAAGAAAAACAAAAGTCTATTACAAGGTATTTGCACATGCTTAAAATATTGCTTTGATGAGTTAGAAAGGCAGCAATTAAATTTCTGTGTTGAGAACACTTTTTTATTCAGTTCAAGTATTTTGAACAGCCACCCACAGGTCTCTGAATTTGGATGGTTACTCTGTTCATTCTCCAGGATGTAATGTACAAAGTGATTTATTCACCAGAAATCTATATAACATACTCTACCAGGTACTGCACAAAGAACTACTAGTGAAAGAGAATGAAACGTACACGTGGGAGGAACAATGATATTGACATGGCTGCATATTTACCTACGCAGTGGTGTGATCATATCTGCTGTGAAAGGAATGCACAGGGTATTATGAGAACTCATGACAGGAAATTAATGTAGAATGGAAGTAGAAGTTTTCTGAAGATGTGATAATTAAACAATAACAGAAAATTTGAGTGGAATTTAATTAGAGAAAGAGAAGAGTATTGGAAGGTACAGTAAAAGCCAAAGGAACTGTAGCACATATAAATCTCCAAGGCACTGAGGGGTGACACATTTTAGAAAGTTGACCTTTGTGGACAGAATGCCAGAGAAGGGAAAATGGCCAGAGATGAAGCTGGAGAGACAAGAAAAAGCCAGACCAGGAAGTGTCTGGGGGATAGTACCCTAGAATTTGAATTTTATTTCAAGAAGTAAGATAGTCATTGAGATTGAGGTTGGAGGAAAAGTAAATGGGAGAGTGATATGATGAGAGGTCCCCTGAGGATCTCAAAAATATGGCATTAAACATACATAACATGAAGCAGGTCTTGATTCCATTTAGTGCATTTCTGCTTTGGGGGTGGTATAAGAAATACTTCTTTGAGCTTCACTCCTATTTCTGGACATCTCTTTACCAAAAAAAAAAAAAAAAGGCCCAAATGCTAAGAATATCATCAGATGGTTTTATCTTTGTGGTGTCCATCTGGACAGGACTCTCTAGACTATCCTGACAGATGGGTGGGGGAGAGCTAATGCTTTTTGTCTCTGGGAACAATAGAGACTTCCTGAGTGCTACCTGTCAGCCTCTTATTAGTTGCAGGAATCCAGTACTTTGAGAATGCGGAGTTCCAAAACTGATGGAGAGAAGATGTTTTGGGGGTGGGGGATGGGAGGGGAGTGGTTGTCTGTGGACAAAAACAGCAGATTTGTTCCAGTTTTAGAATTTGGAGGAGAGTTCGGTTAGCTCCTCACCCAGATTGCCCAACCCCTCTAGCACAAATGCTCAAAGTTCTGTTGTGAGTGTTAACCTGGATAGAAGTGGATTTTTAAGTGGTTAAATATCAATTTGAAGTTAACAACCTGAGACTTGACCAGATCCATAGAAATTACCTAAATCAGCAGCTTGAGGTTCATTTCACACAGAGAGGGAGAGGAATTAGACAGGAGATTTGCTATTGATTCTCGGCTGCTGCTGCCTCCTCAGCTCCATTGATGGGTATTGGGGACATGTTTTATTTTTGTCTGCTCTGAACTCATCCTTTCTTAAAATGTGTCCCGGTACTACCAGCTTCCTCTCTGCCTCCTCCTATCAAAACAAACAAAACAAAAGACTTTCCTCGCTTCACTAGATGCCGCTTCTGCTTTGTTTCTTGACTTTCAAAATTTTTATTCTTACTGATTTTTTTATGGTGGTAAGATTGAGTAAAGGGAAATGTCTCCAGAATTCAACACAAGAATATCATATTGTGAACTCCCTAACAGTCAGCTCCAGTATATGATAGAATAAAATCCCAGGAGGTATAGTAAGAGGGCAGTCATCTGCATTACTTAGAACTCAACTGAAAAGAGTCATGGGAAATGTGCTACCAGGACTGTCAGAACTTCAGCCAAATGAGAATGAAGAAAGTGAACATAAAAGATTTAGCTCCTATCCTCATTTCAGTTTTTCTCTAAGCTGAATTCTGAAGCCCCTGCTAAAATCAGCTATATGTGTGCTTATTTGCTCAGTCATATCTGACTCTTTGCCATCCCATGGTCTGTAGACTGCCAAGCCTCTCTACTCATGGGATTCTCCAGGCAAGAATACTACAGTGGGTTGCTACTTGCTTCTCCAGGTTATCTTCCCAACCCAGGGATCAAACTAGGATCTGTTGCATTGCAGATGGATTCTTTACTGTCTGAGCTACCAAGGAAGCCCAAAATCAGCTATTATCTATAAACAAAAAATTTCTTGTTTCACTGCTGCCACATTCCTTATACTAGGGGAAAAAGCAATTCTTCCTTCAGTGATAAAGAAGCAGCATAGATGCTCGATTTAAAAATTTCAGAAACAAGTTCTAATTCTGGGCCTGTTCCCAATTCTGTAGCAATCCTATGGAAATGATATGGGAAAGGTCAGTATGTAACACTTCTACAAATGTACCTAATTATATTATACATCTCTTCCTGCAAATTTTATCCACAAATCAGTAATGCTTTCATCCCACCAAAAAAAAAAAAAAAAAACTATTTTCTGATTATAAGGTATTATAGCAATTACTCTATTTATGTATTTCTTTCTTTGTTTTTTAGTATTTATCAGCTGAAAGTCTGGCTCCAGACCAAACTCCTATGTGATCTTTCAGCCTGATCACTGACAATTCCAGAGCTTTGCTTGGCAGGCCCTGGGGGAGGGGAAGGTAGCTGTCCTCCCCATGCAGACTTGATGCACTGCCAGAGCATTTTCTTCAAGGACTGGAGCAAGCTGTAGTCAAGGACTCAGGCTCAGGAACTTGTATTCAGAGGTTTCCATGTTGAAAGCCTCTGCTGAAGCACTTCCCAGGAGATTTTGCCAACGCCTCCTTATCAGAGGTCTTGGCTTAAGTACTTTTCCTAACTCTGACTGAGTTCATCTTCTCCACCCCACTTCCCTCCCTTTGATCCTAGGTCTTGTAAAAAGGTGGGGAGCCTCTTCTGCAGAGCTCCTCCGTAGTGAGATGGTTCCTGCCTCTGTGCTACATGTCATCTGAGTCAACTCAGGGCCCATTCTGTGGGGAACATGGAACATTGTGGAGCTGATACATTTTTTTTTTAATCTCTTGCCTCTACTGTCTTAGAAGGGAAGAAAGGCTTGATTGCTAACTTCCGATTTGACCCACTGTCTTCTCATCTGACAGCTCCAGACCAGCAATACATGACAGTAAAGAAAACTTTGTGACCCCAATTATGTGAGCTACATGCATCAATGTGTTGAGGTAAATCAGAGTCCCTGTTGCCTGGCAGTCTAGGTCCAAGGAAAGGTGAAGTGGCTTTCTATGACAATGGTCAAAGTATGGTAAATAGAGCCCTCATACCTCCAAAAAATTTCAATTAAAAAAATACTATGTTTTGATAAGCCAAAGTACCATATGCATAGCTCTCATAGTTTATGGAACTCTGTGGAAGACAAAATAATGTTCCCCAAGAGATGTCCACATCCTAATCCTGGATCCTGTTATGTTATTTTTTTTGTGTGTATATGTATGCTCACGCGCTCAGTCAGTTCAGTTCATTCACTCAGTCATGTCCAACACTTTGTGACCCCATGGACTGCAGCATGCCAGGCTTCCCTGTCCATCATCAGCTCCCAGAGCTTACTCAAATTCATGTCCATCAAGTCAGTGATGCCATCCAACCATCTCATCCTCTGGCATTACCTTCTCATCACGCCTTCAATGTTTCCCAGCATCAGGACCTTTTCCAGTGAGTCAGTTCTTCACATCAGGTGGCCAGAGTATTGGAGTTTCAGCTTCAGCATCAGTCCTTCCAATGAATAGCCAGGACTGATTTCCCTTAGGCCGAACTGGTTGGATCTCTTTGCAGTCCAAGGGACTCTCAAGAGTCTTCTCCAACACCACAGTTCAAAAGCATCAGTTCTTTGGTGCTCAGCTTCCTTTATAGTCCAACTCTCACATCCATACATGATTACTGGAAAAATGATAGCTTAGTAGATGGACCATTGTTGGCAAAGTAATGTCTCTGCTTTTTAATATACTGTCTAGGGTAGTCATAGCTTTTCTTCCAAGGAGCAAGCATCTTTTAATTTCATGGCTGCAGTCACCATCTGCAGTGATTTTGGAGCCCAAGAAAATAAAATCTGTCCCTGTTTCCACTGTTTCCCCATCTATTTCCCATGAAGTGATGGGACCAGATGCCATGATCTTCATTTTTTGAATGTTGAGTTTTAAGCCAGCTTTTTTCACTTTTTCCTCTTTCACCTTCATCAAGAGGCTCTTTATTTCCTCTTTGCTTTCTGCCATAAGGTTGGTGTCATCTGCATATCTGAGGTTACTGAGATTCCTCTCTGCAATCTTGATTCCAACTTGTGATTCATCCAGTCTGGAATTTTACATGATGTACTTTGCATAGAAGTTAAATAAGCAGGGTGACAATATACAACCTTGACGTACTCCTTTCCCAATTTGGAACCAGTTCATCGTTCCATCTCCAGTTCTAACTTGCTTCTTGACCCAAATACAGATTTCTCAGGAGGCAGATGAGGTGGTCTGCTATTCCCATCTTTAAGAATTCTCCACAGTTTGTCATGATCCACATAGGCAAAGGTTTTAAGTCAATGAAGCAGAAGTAGATGTTTTTCTGGTATTCTCTTGCTTTTTCTGTGGTCTAACGGATGTTGGCAATTTGATATCTGGTTCCTCTACCTGTTCTAAATCCGGCTTGAACATTAGGATGTTCTCAGTTCACATACTGTTGAAGACTAGCTTGAAGAAATTTCAGCATTACTTTGCTAGCATGTGAGATGAGTGCAATGTTGCAGTAGTTTGAACGACAGAGGATGAAATGGTTGGATGGCATCACCAACTCGATGGTCATGTGTTTGAGCAAGCTTCAGGAGTTGGTGATGGACAGGGAAGCCTGGCATGCTGCAGTCCATGGGTTCGAAAAGAATCAGCTACTGAGCTGAACTGAACTTGAACATTCTTTGGCATTGCCTTTCTTTGGGACTGGAATGAAAACTGACCTTTTCCAGTCCTGTGGCCACTGCTGAGTTTTCCAAATTTGCTGGCATATTTAGTGCAGCTTTTTCACCACATCATCTTTCAGGATTTGAAATAGTTCAGCTGGAATTCCATCACCTCCACTAGCCTTGTTTGTAGTGATGCTTCCTAAGGCCTATTTGACTTCACACACCAGGATGTCTGGCACTACGTGAGTGATCACACCATCATGGTTAACTGGTCATTGAGATCTTTTTTGTTTTTTCTGTGTCTTCTTGCCACCTCTTATTAATACCTTCTGCTTCTGTTAGGTCCATACCATTTCTGTCCTTTATTGTGCCCATTTTGCATGAAATGTTCCCTTGGTATCTCTAATTTTCTTGAAGAGATCTCTAGTCTTTCCCATTCTGTTATTTTCCTCTATTCCTCTGCATTGATCACTGAGGAAGCCTTTTTATCTCTCCTTGCTATTTGGAACTCTGCATTCAAATGTTTATATCTTTCCTTTTCTCCTTTTCCTTTAGCTACTCTTCTTTTCTCATCTATTAGTAAGGTCTCCTCAGACAGCCTTTTTGCTTTTTTCCATTTTTTTCCCCCTTGGGGATGGTCTTGATCACTGCCTCCTGAACAATGTTGTGAACTTCTGTCCATAGTTTTTCAGGTACTCTATCAGATCTAATACCTTGAATCTATTTGTCACTTCCACTGTATAATCATAAGGGATTTTATTTCAGTCATACATGAATTGTTTAGTAGTTTTTACTCTTTCTTCTTCCGGAGAAGGCAATGGCATTCCACTCCAGTACTCTTGCCTGGAAAATCCCATGGACTGAGGAGCCTGGTAGGCTGCAGTCCATGGGGTCGCAAAGAGTCAGACACGACTGAGCGACTTCACTTTCACTCTTCACTTTCATGCATTGGAGAAGAAAATGGCAACCCACTCCAGTGTTCTTGCCTTGAGAATCCCAGGGACGAGGGAGCCTGGTGGGCTGCCGTCTCTAGGGTCGCACAGAGTCGGACACAACTGAAGCGACTTAGCAGTAGCAGCAGCAGCAGCAGCAGCAGCTCTTTCTTCAGTTTAAGTCTGAATTTGGCAATAAGGAGTTCATGATCTGAGCCACAGTCAGTTCCCAGTCTTGTTTTTGATAACCATATAGAGCTTCTCCATCTTCAGTTGCAAAGAATATAATCAGTCTGATTTCAGTATTGACAACGTGGTGATGTCCATGTGTAGAGTCATTTCTTGTGTTGTTGAATGAGGGTGTTTGCTATAACCAGTGTGTTCTCTTGGCAAAACTCTGTTAGCCTTTGCCCTGCTTCATTTTGTATTCCAAGGCCAAATTTACCTGTTACTCCAGGTATCTCTCAATTTCCTACTTTTGTATTCCAGTCCCCTATGATGAAAAGGGGATGCAGATGGCTGCAGATGGTGACTGCAGCCATGAAATTAAAAGACGCTTACTCCTTGGAAGGAAAGTTATGTCCAACCTAGATAGCATATTCAAAACAGAGACATTGCTTTGCCAACAAAGGTCCATCTAGTCAAGGCTATGGTTTTTCCTGTGGTCATGTATGGATGTGAGAGCTGGACTGTGAAGAAGGCTGAGCGCCGAAGAATTGATGCTTTTGAACTGTGGTGTTGGAGAAGACTCTTGAGAGTCCCTTGGACTGCAAGGAGATCCACCCAGTCCATTCTGAAGAAGATCAGCCCTGAAATTTCTTTGGAAGGAATGATGCTAAAGCTGAAACTCCAGTACTTTGGCCACCTCATGCGAAGAGTTAACTCATTGGAGAAGACTCTGATACTGGGAGGGATTGGGGGCAGGAGGAGAAGGGGATGACAGAGGATGAGATGGCTGGATGGCATCACTGACTCGATGGACGTGAGTCTGAGTGAACTCCAAGGGTTGGTGATGGACAGGGAGGCCTAGCATGCTGCGATTCATGGGGTTGCAAAGAGTCGGACACGACTGAGCAACTGAACTGAACTGATGATGAAAAGGAAATCTTTTTGGAGTGTTAGTTCTAGAAGGTCTTGTAGGTCTTCATAGAACCATTCAACTTCAGCGTCTTCAGCATTACTGGTCGGGTCATATACTTGGACTACTATGATATTGAATGGTTTGCCTTGGAAACCAACAGAAATCATTCTGTCATTTTTGAGATTGAATCCAAGTACTGCATTTTGGACTCTTTTGTGGACTGTGAGGGCTACTCCATTTCTCTAAGGGATTCTTGCCTACAGCAACAATGGTAAACTAATACAGGCTCTTTCATAAGCATCCTTTCACTTAAATAGCAAAACAGCTTCTTGAAGTAGATATTATTATTATTATTATCTCTACCTGAAGAATTATATCCTATTTATAAGCTTTAGGTTGTCTATTTGGGGGAAATAATTTGCTCAATCTTGCACAACTGGTAAGAGACAGAGCTGAAACTCAAACGTAGATCAATAAATCAAATCCTTATCTTTTTTCTATGACATTTTCTGCCCTTCCCAAATTTATTTGGAACCTCAGAAGTATTTATATGTGTTTTATTGCTAATTCTCACTGCCTCTTACTCTAATCCTCTGTATATGCCTTGGCCAAACAACCACAAACATAAATACAATGTTTTAACCAGTACCCCAGAAGCAATTAGTGCTTGTCTACTTGCAATCAGCTTTAATGCACAAGATAAGTGAAGTGAAGTGAAGTGAAAGTCGCTCAGTTGTGTCCAACTCTTTGCGACCCCATGGACTGATAGTCCATGGAATTCTCCAGGCCAGAATATTGGAGTGGGTAGCTGTTCCCTTCTCTAGAGGATCTTCCCAACTCAGGCATAAAACCCAGGTCTCCCATATTGCAGGAGGATTCTTTACTAGCTGAGCCATAAGGGAAGTCCTATTCTCCAATACATTGATGAAATAAACAGTTCATATACACAAATCTTCAACTACAACTGTTTTTAAGAGATAGTAGCTCTGATGTCATGTCTTTACTTCTTATTGCTAGACTCTACCACCTAATTCTACAAGAGAAACATTCCCCAGGACTGACTGGAAAAGAGGAACACTAAAGATACTGTAGTTGCAACCATCCAAGGGGTAACACAAAAATGCCTTTGGTATTAAAGCAATATCCAGAAGTAGATAATAACTTTGAATTCCAACACATTGAAATAGACCTCATTTACAAAGTAACCTCATATTATCCAAAGCAAAGACACACACTGAGACACAGATAAATCTAGACAGACAGACAGAGAGAGATCTCAGTTTTCTGCTTGAGATTTAAAATATCTCTTTGACTCTTTTCTCTCTTTCTCTTTTTTTCCCCGCTAGGCTTGAAATTCTAATTTGCCCAAGCCTGAGGTCTCAAGCAAATTGGGCTCTGTATTTCAAGGACGTAATTTAGCATGCTGTGCTAAATCATTTTAGGATATCTCTCATGAAAATTCTTTTGGATTTTATGCAACTGGGATAAAAAAGTTAACTTTGTACCTGATCATCGTCGTGATGAGTTTGAAGGACTCTGTCCCTGGCTCCCTGACCAAATCAGGTTCTTCTATGAGGTCACACCACTTAAAGGCCTTCCCACGTGCTCTGAGAAAGCACATGTGTAGGTAGGAACAACTTATGACTGATTCAAGTCAATGGAGGGTCCAAGCAAGGTCTATCATCCCACTGTCATAAGCAAGAGCATGCTGTCTCCTACAACTGACTGGTTCCTTCTACGAACCATAGATAACCATGAAAAACCTCACAACCCTGCCCTAGAGGATGACAAGTGTAAAAATAGCCAACTGGGGGACATGGAATGAATACTCTGAATAGCGTGAACTCTACTTAGGAAGAGACCATGCCTCAGTAAAAAAGTAAATCAGACCTCACTCAGTCATCATTCAATGAACTGCTCTGCATTCATTCTTCATGTCTCCCCAGCAGAAGGGTTCTGCTTTCATCACCTGCCTATGTAGCTTTGTGTCTCTAATCTACTCTCTCTCTCTTTTTCCACTTAGCAATTTCTGTATTACTGGTCCAGTCTTTGTATTTTTAACAAAGATTCATCTCAGAAAAAAAAAAAAAAAAAAAATCTCAATTTTTGTCTTTGGTTCCCTGAGAAAATGTTGCTGTGATAGGAATAATAAAAACATTAATTCATGTTCTCACTTAATTAAGACATTGAGCCCAGCAGGCATGTATGAATGTTCACATCTTTTTCAGATGAAAAAAAAAAAAACTGAGCTTAAAGAAGTTAAGTATATTTCTGAAGATTATATGCACACAAACCTGGGTCTGATTCATAAGCAAATACTTTCTGCTGCTGCTGGGCAGGGTAAGAAGGCAAGACTGGTTTTCACAGTTGGTGAGTTCTTTGAGCCATATGTGTCCAAGCCCTTCCCATTTCACAACCACCACTATGAGGAGTGAGGACTGGGCTCAGGAAAAGTGAATGGAGATCCATGGTTAAGATGAGAAGGAGCCCAATGAAAAGGCCAGGCAGACTGCTAAACTGAGTTATCAATCTAAATGGTTTAGACAGAATTTGGAGTCAAAGCTAATGATATAAAAATTATCCCAAAGAGATAAAAGCTGAAGCAGAACAGGCAGAAGTTTAGAGGTAGAGCCTGGATTTGTTCCCCAAGCTGATTGGCACCAAGATGACACGTAATTATAATGAAACAATGTCTCTCTAAGAAGACAGATTAAAATAGATAAAATATAATAAACAAGAAAATAAACTAAGGCTGACCTTAGTACTCCATATGGACAGTGTAGTTTGGTGACTTGCAGGAGAGTTGAAATAATACAGAGAAATATTTTTTTTTAATATTTTTTCATAGATATCAGGAAAACATGAAGTTTAAATAGTATGTTTAACTCATAATTTTATATTTTCAACAAGGCTAAGTTTGGGGAGACAGAGACAGAGAAAGAAAGAATTTGAAGATAATGTCAGGAAGTACTGCTAAGTAAATGAGCGATTAAATTATAGCAATTTGGATAAGGCAAAAGTTATTAAGCTCTTATGAGAATTACTCTCTGGAAAGAGGAAAATCCTTTATAAATCAATATAATTGCAACAATTCCAACTAAAACAGATGACTATACATTTAATTAAGCAGTACTTCTTGTGATTTCTCTTACGAACTCACCAATGTGCTGGTTCCTTTAATGTTTGACAACACAGGGGAAGATAAAATACCTACTATCCATTGTCATGAAATAAATAGTCTCTTGTGAAGGCAAGATAAAGTCCATAGAAAATTTGGCAAAAAAAAAAAAAAAATTGTGTGTGAATCTGAGAGGCTCAGATGGTAAATCAGACACAAGAAGAAAAAAGCATGGAAAAAACCAGAGAGGTTTCATGGAATGGAGGAAATATAGTCTACCCCTTGAAAGATATGTTGAATTTGCCCAAGTGTGGAGAAAAGAACAGTATAGGAGAATAAACAGTGTTATTTAAGATGAAATTAGTAGGTTGCATTTTTTTAGAGATGTACAAATGAGGTGGGTAGTAAGTAGGCATTAAAGAGGTAAGGTGATATTGGGAAAGTAATCTAACCAAAATTAATGTGTCCAAGAAATTCAACCAACATAAAGGTTGTGCTCATTTCAGATGCTAGCAAGGTAATGCTCAAAATCCTTCAAGCTAGGCTTCCATCGTATGTGAATGGAGAACTTCCAGATGTACAAGCTGGGTTTAGAAAAGGCAGAGGAACCAGACATCAAATTGCCAACATCTGTTGGATCACAGAAAAAGTGAGAGATTTCCAGAAACAAACAAACAAATGAAAAAAAAAAAAAAATCTGCTTCATTGACTACACTAAAGCTTCTGACTATGTGGATCACAGCAAAATGTGGAAAATTCTTAAAGGGATGGGAATACCAGACAACCTTACCTGCCTCCTGAGTAGCCTGTATGCAGGTCAAGAAGCAAAAATAAGAACTTGACATGAAAACAATAGACTAGTTCAAACTGGAAAAAGAGTATGTCAAGGCTGTATACTGTCACCCTGCTTATTTAAATTCTCTGCCGAGTACATCATGTGAAATGCCAGCTGGATGACTCACAAGCTGGAATCAAGATTGCTGGGAGAAATATCAACAACATCAGATATACAGATGATACCTTTCTAATGACAAAGTGAAGAACTAAAGACCTTTTGATTAAAGTGAAATAAGAGAGTGAAAGAGGTAGCTTAAAACTCAGCTTTCAGTAAGATTCAGTAAGCTTTCAGTAAAACTCAGCAGATTATGACATCTGGTCCCATCACTTCATGGCAAATTGATGGTGATAAAGTGGAAACAGTGGCATATTTTATCTTCTTGAGCTCCAAAATCACTGCTGATGGTGACTGCCACCATGAAATTAGAAGACACTTGCTCCTTGGAAGCAAAGCTTTGACAAATCTAGATGATATATTAAAAAGCAGAGACATCGCTTTGCCGACAAAGGTCTGTCTAGTCAAAGCTCTGGTTTTTCCAGTAGTTATGTATGGATGTGAGAGTTGAGCCATAAAGAAAGCTGATCACTGAAGAATTGATGCTTTCGAATTGTGGTGTTGGAGAAGATTCATGAGAGTCCCTGGACAGCAAGGAGATCAAATCAATCAATCCTAAAGGAAATCAACCCTGATTATTCATGGAAAGACTGATGCTGAAACTGAAGATTCATTGGAAAAGACCCTGATACTGGGAATGGTTGAGGGCCGGAGGAGAAGCGGGTAACAGAGGATGAAATGATTGGATAGCATCACTGACTCAATGGACATGAATTTGAACAACTCTAGGAGATAATGAAGGGCAGGAAAACCTGGCATGCTGCAGTGCCTGGGGTCACAAAGAGTTGGACAAAACTTAGTGAATGAACACATACACACAAAGGTTTGGGGTTAGTGTCAGCTGGGAGAGTCTCTGGATTTACAGTGACAGATTTTTCGCCTCACCAACTTTCCGCTTCATGAATAGCTGGGCTCAAAGACTCACCTCTTTAAAAAACAGTCACTCTGACTGTAAAGTTTATGATGATGGAGATGAAAATACTTACTCATAAGGCCACTGAGACATGGTATAGCATATGCTGTACGTCAGGCACTGTACTAGAAAGCCTGAGGATATTGAAATGTCTGTTCCATTTAAGGCAATTTTCTGTCTTCAAAACAAACTAAAAAGCAAACTCACCATCCGGGAGGGAAAGCAGACAAATAAATGTCTGATTATAATGTATTATGAAAATGGTAAGGGGACAATTAAGGACACTTCAAGGTTTCATACGCAAGAATTAACCAAATCATCATGGTCAGGAAACAAAGAGACAGTTAAGGATGTTTGAGTAGTAACTGGAAAGACAAGTAGACATGAACAAAGTCAATTAAGTAGAGAAAAGTACCAAAAAGAAAGAGGGAAGACAGTATGTAAAAACAAAAATAAGAAGGAGCAATGTTCAGAGAATAGTAAATGTTTCAGTATACTGATATATAGGCTCCATTGAAATAGAAATTAAAGAATGAAGTTAGCAAGAGAGCAGAGATACAGCTTATCAAAACATGAAAGATTAACCTTCCTATAGAAAAGAACTATCGATACACATTAATACACATACAAAAATGTATACATGTATGATATATACGGTTAGATGTTTGTATTGAAGAGCAGGGGGCATGGTACTTGAAATAAACATGATACACAAGATGAAGGACACACTGATCTTGAGTTTTTTGGGACATTTTCTGGTTGGCAGTGCAGGGAATAGAGCCCCAAGCACTAAGTGTCAGTTAAGTGAACTGAAGAGTCTGAAGAGTCAGAGACCAAACCTCAGGCTGCTGCTGCTGCTGCTAAGTCGCTTCAGTCGTGTCCGACTCTGTGCGACCCCATAGACGGCAGCCCACCAGGCTCCTCCATCCCTGGGATTCTCCAGGCAAGAACACTGGAGTGGGTTGCCATTTCCTTCTCCAATGCATAAAAGTGAAAAGTGAAGTCACTCAGTCGTGTCCGACTCTTAGAGACCCCATGGACTGCGGCCTACCAGGATCCTCTGTCCATGGGATTTTCCAGGCAAGAGTACTGGGGTGGGGTGCCATTGCCTTCCCCGAACCTCAGGCTAGCAATAGCAAAAGTGTGAGTGACATTTTGGACCAGAGGGAATCACAGAGAAACAAGTCTAAAAATCTGCATACAAAGATCCTCAAGTCATTGAATAACTTCCAAATCCTTCACACAAGAGGAACACTCCGTGAGAGCCAGCACAAAGGCTTAGTAAATGAAAGAAGAGCACAGAGTTCTGGTGTCACTCAGAGCCAGGGTGATGAGGGGCACAGTTCAAACACTGCCAAGAGGGGCCTTAGTAAACACCTGGGGATTTGTGCTGAGACCCCAGAAGGACTTGGCATTAGAAATGAGAACGATTCCTAAGATTAAACACAAAACTAACAGAGATCAATAAAGCTGAAAACTGTCCTTAAAAGGACAAAGGTCATTTACTGCAACACTACCTTTGTGACAAGAGAAAATGTGTCTTTGCAGAAAGAAAACATCATCAACATTTCCTTTTTTTTTTTCATTCATAAATCCAGGATCCAATCAATAAATTAGAATACATACATGGCAAAAATAAACACTAAGTGACATAAATCAATAGAAAACAAGGAATAAAAGATTAAAAAAAAGAAATCAGGATTTTCAGAAAAGAACTTTAAAATAGTCACACTCAATACATTTAAAAAAAGGAAGGAGAGAATTGTGAACAAAAAATTCAAAACATGAAAATATATCAAGCTAAAACTTATAGAAATTATCTATAAAATATACCCAAAGCTTAAAAATAATTATCCCAGATATAAATATGGAACTACCCCCCGCCAAAGAAAAAGAAATAGAAGCACACAGGAAAGGCACAAATGAGGATGTCACAGGTTAGTTTTTTAGGATTTATACGGAAAGTTCACTGTGTTGTGTGCTCCCTGACACTTTTGGAGAGTAAAAGAAGCACTCTTTTATACAGAGTGAAGTAAGCCAGAAAGAAAAACACCAATACAGTATACTAACACATATATATGGAATTTAGAAAGATGGTAACGATAACCCTGTATGCGAGACAGCAAAAGAGACACAGATGTATAGAACAGTCTTTTGGACTCTGTGGGAGACGGAGGGGGATGATTTGGGAGAATGGCATTGAAACATGTATAATATCATATAAGAAACGAATCGCCAGTCCAGGTTCAATGCAGAATATAGGATGCTTGGGGCTGGTGCACTGGGATGACCCAGAGGGATGGTACGGGGAGGGAGGTGGGAGGGAGGTTCAGGATTAGGAACACGTGTACACCCGTGGCAGATTCATGTTGATGTATGGAAAGACCGATACAATATTGTGAAGTAATTAGCCTCTAATTAAAATAAATGCATTTAAATTAAAAAAAAAAGAAGCACTATTGGGTAGAGGGATTTGGCTTCCAAACAGTAAAAACAAAGTTCTCCGTTAATGCCCTATGGCCTTCTACTCTCTTGTCCTCCCTTCACTAGATGAAGTTTGCCCCAGGAAGTGGGCTGATGGGGGGGAAGTGATCTTGGACAAGATTATTCTTTTCAACCAAGGACAAATGGTATTGAAATGGAGCAGAGTGCTACGGCCCTTTCCCCTCATGTCCTCTGTCTGCCTTTTGTCTGTAGAAAAACTTTAGCCAAAGAGTCAGTTTAATCAGAGAAGTGAGAAAATGCAGAAACAAAGGAGAGCAAATAGGACAAAATAAAAATAGTCATTAAGCAAAGTCAAGGACCTTAAATTCCTCCTCAAGGGCTATACATAGTATTTTGATCCATACACATTGAGCTGCATTGTATATACTAAAATGCCCACCTGATGGAAGAAGTTTGACCACATGATGCTCAGGCTATCTGACATAAGCTGCTACCATTCCAGGAATTGGCCTAAAGGAAATGAGAATGAACCAATCTTGGACGTGAAGATTAACTGTACTTTAGACAATCAAGATGACACTGATCAGACCACTGCATAACCAACTTCAAGATGACTGTCAGAACCGACATCAGGGAAGGCGATGGCACCCCACCCCAGTACTTTTGCCTGGAAAATCCCATGGACGGAGGATCTTGGTAGGCTCCAGTCCATGGGGTCGCTAAGAGTCGGACACGACTGAGCGACTTCACTTTCATTTTTCACTTTCATGCATTGGGGAAGGAAATGGCAACCCACTCCACTGTTCTTGCCTGGAGAATCCCAGGGACGGGGGAGCCTGGTGGGCTTCCTTCTATGGGGTCGCACAGAGTCGGACACGACTGAAGCGACTTAGCAGTAGTCAGAACCGATGGTGTTTCTCCATGTAACCCTCTCCTTCCACCTAAATAGCCCCTCCCCTTGGAAACTCCCCTTTAACTCTTCAAAATTTCTTGCCTGCCGGTTGTCAGAGAGTGATGGGAGGACATGGAGTTGGCCTCTGGACATGAGTCCACCATTGCTCCTAGTGGCCAACTTCAGAAATAAAGCAAGCATTCCTTTCCACCATCCTTGCCTCTTTATTGGCTTTTGAGCAGCAAGCAACGGGAACCCCAGTTTAACTAACAATAAGGAGGGAAACCAAGCTTTGTGCTGTTGGCTATTAACACTAGAGCTGTTGAGTGAATGAATATTTCAGTCCTGAAGAGGTTAGATCTGGGCAGTGTAATGCCATGTCTAGTACAGTTTTACCTCTTAGGTACTTGAATCTATAGAAATAACCTGAAGATGTTGAGGGTTCAGACCAGACCATCTCAATAAAATGAATATTGCAGTAAAGTGACTGGCATGAAGTTGTTGGTTTGCCAGTGTATAGAAAGTTGTTTATATGGTGTGTGAAATAGCATTATGTCTAAAAAAACAATGTACATATCTAAATTTAAAAATATGCTATTTACAAAAAAAACTGCTAATCCTCATCTGAGCCTTCAGGGAGTCATAATCTTCTTAAAATAGTAACATCAAAGATCAGTGATCATGAATCACCATAACAAATGTAATAATAATGAAAAAAAAACTCGAAATAGTGTGAGAATTACCAAAATGTGACGCAAAGACACAAAGTGAGCAAATGCTAACGCGAAAATGGTACCAACAGACTTGCTTTAGGAAGGGTTGCCGCAAACCTTTGGTTTGTTAAAAACAAAAACACTATCTTTGAAGTACAGTAAAGTAAAGCACTCTAGAGAAAGAAATGGCTACCCACTTCAATATTTTTGCCTGGGAAATCCCATGGTCAGAAGAGCCTCGCAGGCTACAGTCCATGGGGTCGCACATGGACAAGAGTCAGACAACAACTGAGCAACTTTACACACACACAAACACACAAAGTGAAGCACCATAAAATGAAGCATGTCTGTACTTGTATCTTAAAAGTTCGTGGAGCAACTTCTTCAGGATTCTGGTAGACTTTTTTTCCCCCCCTGGATGAATTGTATAAGGAGAATATTTATGGTATTAGAGTTTAACTATTCAGCTGCATTCTAGGCCAAAACTTATTATCTTCATCTACCATTGATTCTGGATTCCTCTCTCCTGGTATAGGTGAATTACCTGGTGGGGTGACAACCCCTCATTCCTGGCTGAGTCAGCAAGGCTTTTGTCTTTGAATCAGGATGCTATGTTTGTTTATTTGCCATCATAGCCAGTCAGCAGATTCCTGAATGGATCATTTAGATGTCAAACATGTTCCCCTACCCTGTTTTACAATAGTAGTCTGAACTCCCTCTAAATACACATGTCATGGTAGTGACTCCTTTCCTTGCCTGATAGTCTGAGAAGCTGAGAAAGAATGGTCGACAGTTTCTGGGGGCAATTTAGTAGCACTGCTGCTGTCTGGAAATGAATACCTCTAAACTTAGAAAGCCCAAGATTGTTTTTGTTTTGTTTTGTTTTTCCCCTTGGAAGGCATTGGATTTGTAGGGCTGAGATTATAACTAGGGTACTTGAGGATTCATAGACTTTCCAGAATCACCCTGCATTTGCCACATGGTAACGGAAGTATACCTGCTGTCGTCTCCTCCCAGGAAAAGGATGAACAGGCTTCCTTACTACTTCTTTTATCTAACTGTGAATATTAGAAAGAACTATAGAACCACAGGCAGGAAGCTGTGGTACCATGCAGTTCTTGGAAGAATGCCAGAATAAGTTACCTTCTCTGACATAAAGACTGCTCATGAGGGATTATGGACATGAGAACTTTCCGACAATAGCCTCCCTTTCAAGGCTTTAGTTTTCCCGAGTGTTGCCAGAGTTCCAATTTGGCTCCCAGGACATGATCTGATATTTACTGATGTGCATCGTGACTAAAGTGAAAATAAAATCAATAAGCTGTCCATCCAACATCTGATGCTAATGATACTTGCCTTTAGGTTCACCCATCTCCATACTGCAGGCGCCTGCTACCTTGCTGTCAACTCCCATTGCATCCTTGCTGTTTTTCTTCTGTTGCATTCTTGATGTTCTTCTCAGTGTGCATTAAGAAGAGTCAGGGATGCCACCAGGATTGCATGTTTCCTCTGAATCACTGTACATTCTGATCTTCCTGAGATTTTATATCCAGCATAATCCTAGAGACACTTGGAATAACAATGAGAGGGCAGAATTTGGAATTTGGTAATCTAAAGCTCTCATCTTCCAACACCACTTTGGAAAAACATTTCACACTTCACATTTCAGGACACCAGACCCCTCATCTCTAAAAGGAAATATCACTTTCTCTTTCAGCTAAATACTTTTATGATTCTATAAGATATTACAGGGATTTTAATTTGCCAAAATTTTGCCAAAGGGAAATAAGTATTTTACATAATCTTGAAACTTTCCAAGGATGAAATATGCCTGATTCATTGCTATTTCTACCTTACGGCATTGATTCAGTCAGATCTGAGTTACTGATTGATGGATGAAGCTGAGTGTTTTTAGCCAGCTAATTTCATAAGCATTTATAATGAAATAAACATAGAATGAATGACATGGGACCAATTATAGGGTGAGTCACATATGATTGGAGCTGCCCTAGTTAAACCTCAGCTCCTTTGGCTATAAATTAGGGACATTGCCATGTCACAGGGTTTCCATAAGGTTATCTGATTTGATACTTATAAATCACATAACACTGTGCCTAAGCTTGTTAACTGTTTAATATACCTTGTCACTTTTCTCAGGTTTTGAACATAACCTTGTCACTTTTCTCAGGTTTTGATTGCAAGGTCAGTAATTATGTAAATAACAAGTAATATTCATGCTGACAGCAATTAGGAAGAATGTTCCTCTTCCTCTGAATAACCATGAAAATAACTCAGTTCTAAACCCCCAGCCCTCCTACACCTAAAGAAATTAAATGGGCCTTTAATGTTTAAATTTATCAATGCTATATAAATAACGATGGCAAATGAAGTCCAAATGTCATCTCTGTTAAAATATATTTTCCAGCCTCAGGGAACTTTAATACTACTGCCAAAGCCCCTGTCTTGTGCCCCCTTATACTCACAACATCCCTCCAGATAGCTCCTACCCTCCTTGCTAATAGGAGAGTCTATGCAAATTTTAAAAAGTTTTTACAAAAGTTAAGTTTCATAAAATCCAATCAAATTATTTTTGTAGTTCTTCCTTATTAGGACCCATCCAAGAAAACTGTGGTTTCCCAAAATCTATGATTATTTCTCCTATAATTATTTTATGTTGGATGGTTTTAGTTGAGTTAAATAATCCACTTTGGGTAAATTTATACATCTAGTGTGTGTTAAGGATCAAAGTTTTTTTTTTTTTCTAAATAGATATTCTGTTTTTTTCAGCTGCGTTTTATAAAGGTTATTCTTTCACACACTGAATTATCTTGATATCTGACATTTTTACTGAAAATCAACTGGGTATGTGTATGTGTATTTCTACTTTTCTCCTTACTATTCTGTTCAGTTGATCTATCTGTCTGATGCAAATATAACGTTGTCTTAAATACTGTTAGGTAGTGTGGTTCCCCAGCCTTTTCAAGGTTATTTTGTACATTTTAAATCATTTACACTTTCACAAAATATTTTAACAAATTGCACCTTGTTTAAAAAGAAAAACGATGCTGTGTGTATTTGACATAGGACCACTAGTACAATACTGAATACAAGTGGTGAGTGTCTGTTACCTATAACTCCCAGTCTTAGACAAGTGGTTTTCGTTGTTTTACCTTTAAACATGATTTTAGCTGTAGATTTTTAATAAATGTCCTTCATCGGTTTTAGGAAGTTGTTTTCTAGTCTTTATTTAGTTTGTACAATGAATATGTGTTGACTTTCGGCAGATGCTATTCAGCACATTTTTCCCTTGGAGAAGGAAATGGCAACCCACTCAGTATGCTTGCCTGGGAAGTCCCACAGATAGAGGCGCCTGGTGGCTATAGTCCCTGGGGCTGCAAAGAGTTGGACATGAGTTAGCAGCTATACAATAACAAATTCAGCATATATAAAATAATCATATTTTTATCCTGTATTTCATTAATAAAGCAAATGGAATTAATTGCTGTTCACATGTTAAAAGAACCTTGCTTCATCATACAAATTCTACTCAGTCATTATTTTTATCAGTTTTACATATTGGATTTTGTTTTTTAATATTATCTTAAAGATATTTTTGTCTAATTTCATGAGGAAAATTTGTTGGTAATGTTTATTCTTCATAGTGTCTATTTTTTGAATAAGGATAAACTTGGTCCCATAAAATGTGTTGGGCAATATTTCTTTCTGCTTAATGTTCTGAAAGAGTTAGTGTAGAATTTATATTATTTCCCCTTTATGTGTTTGATAGCATTCACCTAAAGGATTTTTGAAGCTTAATGTATTGCTGAAAGTGAAAATAATATATTGTTTAATATATTATTTTAATATATTGCCTAATTATATAAATATATTAATATCATGAATAAATTAATATTATAAATATATAACAAATTAATATAGAAATAAATTAATATATAAATAAATATATTGAAAGTGAAGATAATATATTGTTTAAAGCTCAGTCATGTCTAACTCTTTGATACTGGAGTGGGTAGCCTATCCCTTCTCTAGTGGATCTTCCCAACCCAGGAATCAAACCAGGGTCTCCTGCATTGCAGGCAGATTCTTTACCAACTGAGCCATCAGGGAAGCCAGTTGAACTAAATGGAGTTTGCCTTCCTGTGCTAGTTTTCATCATTTGTATCTTTTATGGAATGCTTACAGTAAAACTAAGCTGTCAAATTTATTGATATGGCTTTCTTCATAATATTCAGTTTTTCTCCCATCTAAATAGCAGCTTTAATGAAATATACTTCACATATCATGTAATTCAACCCTATATAATGTACAATTCAAAAATTTCGTGTTGTTTCATTTTGGAAATTTGCTCTGTTCCTTATGAACCATGTCAGTCAGTTTTACAACATTTGTCAGTCCAGAAAGACTTCCAGTACCCATCAGAGATCTCTTTGCACTTCTCCCTACCAACCCCAGTCCTAGGCAACCACTAATGTGATTTCTGTCCAAGTATATTCCTCTTCTGAACATTTCATATAAATGAAATCATGCAGGATGTCATATTTTTTTGTTAACTAACTTCTTCCACTTTCCATAATATTTTTAAGTTTCATCCATGTTGTAGCACATATTAGAACTTCATTTTTTTTATTGTTGAATAACATCCCATTGTACAAATACACCACTTTTAATTTTTCCATTCCTTAGTTAATAGACATTTGGATTGTCTTTACCTGCCCAGGTAAAGAATGTATACAATCCAAATGTCTATCAACTAAGGAATGGAAAAATTAAAAGTGGTGTATGATCTTTCCTGTGGTCATGTATGGATGTGAGAGCTGGACTGTGAAGAAGGCTGAGCGCCGAAGAATTGATGCTTTTGAACTGTGGTGTTGGAGAAGACTCTTGAGGGTCCCTTGGACTGCAAGGAGATCCAACCGGTCCATTCTGAAGGAAATCAGCCCTGGGATTTCTTTGGAAGGAATGATGCTGAAGCTGAAACTCCAGTATTTTGGCCACCTCATGTGAAGAGTTGACTCATTGGAGAAGACTCTGATGCTGGGAGGGACTGAGGGCAGGAGGAGAAGGGGACAACAGAGGATGAGATGGCTGGATGGCATCACTGACTCGATGAATGTGAGTCTGAGTGACCTCTGAGAGCTGGTGATGGACAGGGAGGCCTGGCGTGCTGCAGTTCATGGGGTCGCAAAGAGTCGGACACGACTGAGCGACTGATCTGATCTGACATTCTTTACCTATTATGAATAATGGTTATATGAACATTAGTGTACAAGTTTTTGTGTAGACATATTTTCAGTTATCTTGGATAAATGCCTAGGAGTGGAATTTGCTGGGTCACATCGCAACTTTATGTTTAACCATTTGAGTAAGAACCAGACCGTTTTACAAAATGGCTGAAACATTTTACATTCCTACCAGCAATGAATGATTCCAGTTCCTCCGCTTTCTTGCTGACACTTATTATCCTGTCTTTTTTATTTTAGGCATCCTAGTATGTGTGACATGGTATCTCACTGTGGCTAGTATTATTGAACATCATTTCATTTGCTTATTGGACAATTGTGTAACTTCTTTGTAGACATGAATATTCACATAGCAGTTTAGAATGTTCTGTAAATGTCTGTTAGTCCTTGTTGGATCACAGTATTGTTCAAAGCTTCCATTTTCTTGTTGATCTTCTGATTAATTTTTCTGTCCTTCAGAAAGGGGAGCTAAAGTCTGCAACTGTTACTGTTGGATTGCCCTTTCAATTTAGTCCATTTTTATACTTTCTCGATTTTAGCATTCTGTTATTAGCTGCATATATATTTATAATTATTATATCTTCCTGAGAGATTAAACTTTATTTTTTAAATTGTGGTAAGAATGCTTATGAGATATCCACTCTTGCAGGTTTTAAGTGTACAATATATTGTTATGTATAGGCAGAATATTGTGCAGCAGATCTCTAGAACTAATTTATCTTGAATACTGAACTTTTATACTCCTTGATTAACAACTCCACGTACCCCCTTCCACCCAGCTACTGGCAACTGCTATTCTGATTTTTGCTTCTACGAGTTTAACTATTTTAGATACCTCATTTAGGTGGAGTCATGCACCTATTTGTCTTTCTATGATTTGATTATTACATTTTACATGTTATCAGGGTTGACTCAAGTTGTCAATACTGCAGGATTTTTTTTTTTCTTTTTTGATACTGAATGATGTGCATTGTGTGTATACCTCCTTTTTATACCCCATTCACCTATTTATAAACATTTAGATTCTTTCCACATCTTGATTATTGTCAATAGTGCTTCAGTAAACATAGAGTACAAATTAATCTTCGAGATGCTGATTTCAACTCTTTGGGATAAATGCCAAGAAGTGGGACTTCTAGGTCATATAATAGTTATGTTTTTAATTTTCTGATGAACCTTTGCATTGTTTTTCTTAGTGGCTACATCATTTTGCTTTCCCATCGGCAATGTACAAGAGTTCCATTTCTCCACATTATCATTAATAGTTGATATCTTTTGTTTTAGTGATAATAATTATCCAAACAGGTGTGAGGCACTATCTCACTGTGGCTTTGATTCGAATTTATTACCCTGATAAATAGTGACATTGAGCATCTTTTCATATACATTGGACATTAGTATGTCTTTTTAGAGAAATGTCTACTCATGTTCTTAGTCCCTTTTAAATCATGTAATTAGTTTTTCTTTCATTTATAGTTTTTAATATTAATATTTTGGAAATTAACCCTGTATCAGACATATGGATTGTAGTATCTTTGCTTTCTCCATAGATGATCTTCTCACTTTGCTTATTTTCTTCCTGAGTAGAAGCCTTTCTAGTCCCATTCATCTATTTTTACTTTTGTTTTCTGTGATTTTGGTGAAATCATGAATACTCATGAAATCATTGGCAAGACAAATTCCATGCTTTTCCCCTATATTTTCTTCGAAGAATTTTACAGTTTCAAATATTATGTTTGAGTCTTTATATTTTGAGCTGATTTTTGTTTCTGGTATAAGATAAAGGCCCAGTTTTATTTTTTTTGCAGGTGAATATTCACTTTTCCCAACACCATTTGTTGAAGACAGTATCCGATCCTTATAGTGTATTCTTGACATTCTTGTAGAACATCAGTTGGCCACACATGTGTGGGGCTATTTCTAGACTCTGTTCTATTCCATTAACCTATGTCTGTCTTTATCTTGATAGCATGTTTTAGTGACTACAGCTTAGTAATATATTTTGAAATCAGCCTGTGTAATGCCTACACAATTGTCCATTTTCAGGATTTCTTTTTTGTTTTACTCTTAGAGGCACTTTTAAAATTTAAAAATTAATATAAATTTTAGGAACTTCCCTGCTGGTCCAGTGGTTAAGACTTGCACTTCCACTCCACTCCAAGGGGAAGATGTGCCATGAGGTGGGGCCAAAAAGTGAAAAAAAAAAAGTCATTTTTCCTACTTCTGTAAAAACGCCTTTGGGATTTTTGATAAGGATTGCATTGAATTTGTAAATCACTTTGGGTAATACAAACATGCAATTTGTTTGCATCTCATTTAATTTCTTTCATCAGGATTTGTAATATTCAGGGTACAGTGTTTCACTTCCTTAGGTTTATTCTTAACTTTTATTATTTTTAATGCTATTATAAATGGAATTGATTTTGTAATTCTTTTTTCAGATATTTCATTATTATTATTAATACTTTTGATATTTTGATTTTTGTATCCTGAAACTTTACTATATTCATCTATTAGTGCTAACAGTATTGTGATGGAGACTGTGGACTTTTTCATATATGAATTCAGAGAGAGAGAGATCAGTCGCTCAGTCGTGTCCAACTCTTTATGACCCCATGAACTGCAGCACGCCAGGCCTCCCTATCCATCACCAGCTCTCGGAGGTCACTCAGACTCACATTCATTGAGTCAGTGATGCCATCCAGCCATCTCATCCTCTGTCGTCCCCTTCTCCTCCTGCCCTCAATCCCTCCCAGCATCAGAGTCTTCTCCAATGAGTCAACTCTTCGCATGAGGTGGCCAAAATACTAGAGTTTCAGCTTTAGCATCATTCCTTCCAAAGAAATCCCAGGGCTGATCTCCTTCAGAATGGACTGGTTGGATCTCCTTGCAGTCCAAGGGATTCTCAAGAGTCTTCTCCAACACCACAGTTCAAAAGCATCAATTCTTCGGCGCTCAGCCTTCTTCACAGTCCAGCTCTCACATCCATACATGACCACAGGAAAGACCATAGCTTTGACTAGGCGAACCTTTGTTGGCAAAGTGATGTCTCTGCTTTTGAATATGCTATCTAGGTTGGTCATAACTTTCCTTCCAAGGAGTAAGCGTCTTTTAATTTCATGGCTGCAGTCACCATCTGTAGTGATTTTGGAGCCCAGAAAAACAAAGTCTGACACTGTTTCCACTGTTTCTCCATCTATTTCCCATGTAGTGATGGGACCAGTATGAGTTCAAGTCATGTGCAAATAGAGGCAATTTTACTTTTCCCTTTGAGATTTTTGATGCCTCTTACTTATTTTTCTTGCCTCATTCCTAGGCTAGAACTTACAATACTATGCTGAAGATAAGCGGTGCGGGTAAGCAACCCTGTCTTCCTGATCTCACTGGAAAAGCTTTCAGTTTTTCTTTGTTGAGAATGTTAGCTTTTGGCTATTTGTATATGAACTTTATTCAAATGGTAAAGAATCTTCCTGCAATGTGAGAGACACAAGTTCGATCCCTGGGTTGGGAGGATCCCCTGGAGAAGGCAATGGCAACCCACTCCACTATTCTTGCCTAGAGAATTCCATGGACAGAGGAGTCTGGCAGGATATAGTACATGGGGCCACAAAGAGTTGGTCATGACTGAACAAATATAGATAGATAGATGTTTATTTAATCCCCTGCTATTACTAGTTTGTTAATTTTATGATTAAAGACTGCTGGATTTTGCTAAATGCTTCTTTGGCTTTTATTAGATGATCATGTAATTTTTATCCTTATTCTTTTAATGTGGTATATCACATTAAATGAATTTTTGTTTGTTGACCCCTCCTTACATCCCCAGGGATAAACCCAATTGGTCATGGTGTATGATCTTTTGAATGTGTAGTTGAATTTGGTTTTGCATCTGTGTTCATATGGAATGTTGGCCTGTAATTTCCGTTTCTTGTAGTGTCTCTGGTTTTGATATCGGGGTAATTCTAGCTTCATAAACTAATTTTTGAAGTGTTCCCTCCTTTTTAATTTTGTGAAAGAGTTTCAGAAGGATTGCCTTTAATTCTTTAAATGTTAAGTAGAATGTGCCAGTGAAGCCATCTGGCCCTGAATTTTTCTTTTTTGGAAGGTTGTTGATTACTGATTCAATCTCCTTACCAGTTATTTTTCTGTATATTTCTAGGAATGTATCCAAGTTTTCTAGTTATTCAGTTCTTTGGTGTATGATTGTTCATCAGATCAGATCAGATCAGTCGCTCAGTCATGTCCGACTCTTTGCGACCCCATGAACTGCAGCACGTCAGGCCTCCCTGTCCATCACCAACTCCCGGAGGTCACTCAGACTCACATCCATCAAGTCAGTGATGCCATCCAGCCATCTCATCCTCTGTCGTCCCCTTCTCCTCCTGCCCCCAATCCCTCCCAGCATCAGAGTCTTCTCCAATGAGTCAACTCTTCACATGAGGTGGCCAAAGTACTGGAGTTTCAGCTTTAGCATCATTCCTTCTAAAGAAATCCCAGGGCTGATCTTCAGAATGCACTGGTTGGATCTCCTTGCAGTCCAAGGGATTCTCAAGAGTCTTCTCCAACACCACAGTTCAAAAGCATCAGTTCTTTGGCGCTCAGCCTTCTTCACAGTCCAGCTCTCACATCCATACATGACCACAGGAAAGACCATAGCCTTGACTAGGCGAACCTTTGTTGGCAAAGTGATGTCTCTGCTTTTGAATATGCTATCTAGGTTGGTCATAACTTTCCTTCCAAGGAGTAAGCGTCTTTTAATTTCATGGCTGCAGTCACCATCTGCAGTGATTTTGGAGCCCAGAAAAACAAAGTCTGACACTGTTTCCACTGTTTCTCCGTCTATTTCCCATGTAGTGATGGGACCAGATGCCATGATCTTCGTTTTCTGAATGTTGAGCTTTAAGCCAACCTTTTCACTCTCCACTTTCACTTTCATCAAGAGGCTTTTTAGCCCTTCTTCACTTTCTGGCATAAGGGTGGTGTCATCTGCATATCTGAGGTTATTGATATTTCTCCCAGCAATCTTGATTCCAACTTGTGTTTCTTCCAGTCCAGCTGCATATAAGTTAAATAAACAAGGTGACAATATACAGCCTTGACGTACTCCTTTTCCTATTTGGAACCAGTCTGTTGTTCCATGACCAGTTCTAACTGTTGCTTCCTGACCTGCATACAGATTTCTCAAGAGGCAGATCAGGTGGTCTGGTATTCCCATCTCTTTCAGAATTTTCCATAGTTTATTGTGATCTACACAGTCAAAGGCTTTGGCATAGTCAATAAAGCAGAAATAGATGTTTTTCGGGAACTCTCTTGCTTTTTCGATGATCCAGCGGATGTTGGCAATTTGATCTCTGGTTCCTCTGCCTTTTCTAAAACCAGCTTGAACATCAGGAAGTTCACGGTTAGCATATTGCTGAAGCCTGGCTTGGAGAATTTTAAGCATTACTTTACTAGCGTGTGAGATGAGTGCAATTGTGTGGTAGTTTGAGCATTCTTTGGCATTGCCTTTCTTTGGGATTGGGATGAAAACTGACCTTTTCCAATCTTGTGGCCACTGCTGAGTTTTCCAAATTTGCTCGCATATTGAGTGCAGCACTTTCACAGCATCATCTTTCAGGATTTGGAATAGCTCCACTGGAATTCCATCACCTCCACTAGCTTTGTTCGTAGTGATGCTTTCTAAGGCCCACTTGATTTCACATTCCAGGATGTCTGGCTCTAGGTCAGTGATCACACCATCATGATTATCTGGGTCGTGAAGCTCTTTTTTGTATAGTTCTTCTGTGTATTCTTGCCATCTCTTCTTAATATCTTCTGCTTCTGTTAGGTCCATACCATTTCTGTCCTTTATCGAGACCATCTTTGCATGAAATGTTCCTTTGGTATCTCTGATTTTCTTGAAGAGATCCCTAGTCTTTCCCATTCTGTTGTTTTCCTCTATTTCTTTGCATTGATCGCTGAAGAAGACTTTCTTATCTCTTGCTATTCTTTGGAACTCTGCATTCAGATGTTTATATCTTTCTTTTTCTCCTTTGCTTTTTGCTTTTCTTCTTTTCATAGCTATTTGTAAGGCCTCCCCAGATAGCCATTTTGCTTTTATGCATTTCTTTTCCATGGGGATGGTCTTCCCTGTCTCCTGTACAATGTCACGAACCTCATTCCATAGTTCATCAGGCACTCTATCTATCAGATCTAGGCCCTTAAATCTATTTCTCACTTCCACTGTATAATCATAAGGGATTTGATTGAGGTCATATCTGAATGGTCTAGTGGTTTTCCCTACTTTCTTCAATTTCAGTCTGAATTTGGCAATAAGGAGTTCATGGTCTGAGCCACAGTCAGCTCCTGGCCTTATTTTTGCTGATTGTATAGAGCTTTTCCATCTTCACCAGATGGTCAACACCGAAATCAGATCGATTATATTCTTTGCAGCCAAAGATGGAGAAGCTCTATACAATGATTTTTCATAGCAATCTCTTATGATACTTTCTATTTCTGTGGCATCAGTTGTAATATCTCCATTTTCAATTGTTGATTTTGTTTCTGTGCTCTAACTGTTTTCTTTGTTATTCTAACTAAAAGTTTGTTGATTTTATGTTTTTTTTTTTTTTAAAGAACCTCAGTTTGTTGAGATTTTCCTATTGTTTTCTGTTCCCTGTTTTACTTAACTCTGATCTAATCCATATTATTCCCTTTTTCTACTAATTTCAGTCTTAATTCTCTCTTCCTTTTCTTGTTCTTTGAGGTATGAATTTATGTTCTTTATTTGAGATCTTTCTTCTTTTTTAATGTAGATGTTTTTTATTATGAACTTTTAGTACCGCTTTTCTAGTCAAGGCTATGGTCTTTCCTGTGGTCATGTATGGATGTGAGAGCTGGACTGTGAAGAAGGCTGAGCGCCAAAGAATTGATGCTTTTGAACTGTGGTGTTGGAGAAGACTCTTGAGAGTCCCTTGGACTGCAAGGAGATCCAACCAGTCCATTCTGAAGGAGATCAGCCCTGGGATTTCTTTGGAAGGAATGATGCTAAAGCTGAAACTCCAGTACTTTGGCCACCTCATGTGAAGAGTTGACTCATTGGAGAAGACTCTGATGCTGGAAGGGATTGGGGGCAGGAGGAGAAGGGGACGACAGAGGATGAGATGGCTGGATGGCATCACTGACTCAATGGATGTGAGTCTGGGTGACCTCTGGGAGTTGGTGATGGACAGGGAGGCCTGGCGTGCTGCAGTTCATGGGGTCGCAAAGAGTCGGACATGACTGAGCGACTGATCTGATCTGATCTTGCCTCATCTCATTGATTTTGGTATGTGTGTTCACTTTTATTTGCTTTAAAATTTTTTGTAATTTCCTTTTGATTTTCCCTTTGACACATTGGATGTTCAGAAGTGTTCTATTTAATTTTCACATATTTGTGAATTTTTGGTTTTCCTTTTGTTGTTGATTTCTAGATTTTTTCCATTCTGGTTAGAAAAACCACATAGTATGATTTCAGTCTTCTTAAACATGTTAATCCTTGTGACCTATTGTATGATCTATCGTGTAGAACACCTAGTATATATTTGAGAAGCATGACTTGTTCTGCTGCTGTTGGGTTGAATATTGTATGTATGTCTGTAAGATCTGTTTGTTATATTGTTGTTATTTAGTTCCTAAGTCATGTCCAACTCTTTGCAACTCCATAGACTGCAGCATGCCAGCCTTCCCTTTCCTTTCCTGGAGTCTGCTCACACACGTGTTCATTGAGATGCCAGCCAACCGTCTCACCCTCTGTTGCCCCTTTCTCCTCATGCCCTCAGTCTTTCCCAGCATCAGGGTCTTTTCCAATTAATCAGCTCCTTGCATCTGATGGCCAAAATATTAGTGCTTCAGCTTCAGCATCAGTCCTTCCAATGAATAGTCAGGGTTGATTTCCTTTAGGATTGACTGATTTGATCTCCTTGCTGTTCAAGTGACTCTCAAGAGTCTTCTCCAGGATCACAGTTTAAAAGCATTAATTCTTTGGTGCTCAGCTTTCTTTATTGTCCAACTTTCACTTCCACACATAACTACTGGAAAAACCATAGCATTGACTATATGGACCTTTGTTGGCAAAGTTATGTCACTGCTTTTCAATGCACTGTCTATGTTTGTCATAGCTTTTCTTCCAAGGAGCAAGCATCTTTTAATTTCATGGCTGCCTGTACCATCTGCAGTGATTTTGGAGCCCAGGAAAAGAAAATCTGTCACTGTTTCCACTTTTTCCCCATATATTTGCCATGAAGTGATGAGACCAGATGCCGTGATCTTCATTTTTTGAATGTTGAGTTTTAAGACAGCTTTTTCACTCTCCTCTTTTGCCCTCATCAAGAGGCTCTTTGGTTCCTCTTCACTTTCTGCCATTAGGGTGGTATAATCTGCATATCTGAGGTTGTTGATATTTCTTCCAGCACTCTTGATTCCAACTTGTGATTCATCCAGCATTGTTCAAGACTTCTTTGTCTTTATTAATTTTTCTATCTGGCTATTCTGTTTATTACTGTAAGTGACATACTGGAGTCTCCCACTATTATTGTATTGCTGTGTATTTCTTCCTGAAATCCTGTCAATGTTTATAAATTTGGATGCTTTGATACTGTGTGTGTATTTATATTTATAACTGTAATATCTTTCTGGGAGTTTTGACCCATTATCTTTATATAATGTCCTTTTTTTGTTTCCTGTGACAGTATTTAACTTAATGTTTAATTTGTCTGATATAAATATAGACATCCTGATCTCTTTTGGTTACTATTTGCAAAAATGTCTTTTTCCAATCTTGTACTTTCAGCATATGTGAGTCTTTAAAATGAGTAATTTATAGACACCAACTCTTAGCCATGCTTTCTAGGAATTTAGTCTCTGCACCTTGCAGCTGAAGATAGTGTGACATACTGGAGATCTGCCCCTCCCAATGAGATACCTTATCCTTTGACTGAGAACTAGCAGAGAAGAAACCTGTTTTCTCAGTCACACATCATCTGAAGTGTTTCTTCATGCTGATCTGGGAGATGGGGCTGGAGGGAAAGGGTCATAGCTCAATAAGCACGAACTCATTGTCTTTACCAAGATTTAATTGATTTTCTTGAATAAATGTTTCTCTCATTGCTATATGCCCATAGGATGAGTTCCATAGAATTTAAATTGTTGTTGTTATTCTTTTATACAAATAATAAAAATTTGGGGCTTCCCAGGTGGTGCTAGTGGTAAAGAACCTGCTTGCCAATGCAGGAGACTTAAGAGATGCAGGTTTGATCCCTGAGCCAGGAAGATTCCCTGGAGATGGAAATGGCAACCCACTCCAGTATTCTTGTCAGGAGAATCACGCGCACAGAGGAGCCTGGTGGTCTGCAGTCCGTAGGATTGCACAGTGTCGGACACGACCGAAGTGACGTAGCACACATGGCTCGTTCACTGGGGAGTGGGTCCACAGATCTCCTACAGCAGTTCCAGGGGTGAGCAATTTCACTTACTCTCCTATAAAGACTATAGGAGTTGTAGTAATATGCCACTTTCCATTCTGATATTGACAATGTGTATGTTCTTTCTTTTACTTCATTATTCTAATTATAGGATTACTAATTTTATTATAAAAAAATCCAGATGCTGATTTTATTTGATTTTCTCTATTTCTTCTTATGTCACTGATTTCTACATTTCTATTATTTCCTCCCTACTCTTTATTCTGGGTTTAGTTTGTTCTCTTTCCTTCATCACAAGTGAGAGTCTCAATTATTGATTTTTAGATTGTTACTTTTCATTTTCTGACATAGGCGTTTAAAGATAAGTGCATGCGTGCTCAGTTGCTTCAGTCATGTCTGACTCTTTGTAACCCTATGGACTGTAACCCACTAGGCTGTGCATGGGATTCTCTAGGCAAGAATATTGGAATGGGTGTCCCTGCCCTCCTCCATGGGATCTTCTCAACCCAAGGATCAAATCCATGTCTCCTGAGTCTTCTGCATTACAAGTAGATTCTTTACCCACTGAACCACTTGGAAAGCCCCATTTAAAGCTATAGTTTCCTATAAGGATTGATTTAGCAATGGAGGCAAAGCAAAGTCAGCAGGTAAAAATACAAAAATAGTTAAATATTTTTGTTACTCTCTTGGCCTGAGAGCAAGTATTCAATAAAAGGAAATCATCTTATATCTCCAACCTGCCATGAGGAAAATGAATACTTCTAATTCCTTGGTGGTAATAGATACAGTTTATAAATGGGCTGTCAGATTTGAATATTTGTTAAGAGAGTAGGACATCGAAACATCCTATACTACCTAAAATATCCTCACCATTCACCTTCCTCTTTTATTAAACCATTCTTTAATGAGTACCTAGTCTATGCCAAGTATTGGACTAGGTCCAGGACACTACACAGTGAACAAGACCTTGCTCTCAAAAAGTTCACAACTTTAGACACTGGCTATCCTTGTGCAAAACTAAATTGGTTTTCTAGTTAGGCAAACAGTTTAAGCTTCATATAATAGAATGTCTTCATTTCCAAACCTAATTTTTCAACTTCCTAACTTCGTAAAATTAAAATCAAATACTTGCTTTTCCTGTGTCTCAGTTTCTCCCTTGTCTTTGGAAGCAAGTTAGAATGCTACATGCCTCATATGGTTGTCATGAAATCATTAACTATAAATAGTCAGTGCCTGCCAGAACATAGGTATTCGTTTATGACCCCTTTCTATCATCAGTTGTTGCACCTCTAAAGATCTCTGTGCAAGACAGAGAACACGATGGACCACTGTTCAGGGAATGTTAGAGAAGCTGGACGTAGGAATGCCTAAGCAGATGCAGGCGGTGGTTTCAGGTATAAATCACTTAGTTTTTCAAGCTGTATAAATATTTATTTTGTATATGAGAAATCTTCTACAGCACTATAACAAGGATAAATAGCTCTTGAGAACTGGGGACGTTTTAGGATTTCTAAGACCTTTAAGCATGGGGCTTACAGTCCCTATTTTTTGAAAGAAGCACTCAGGTGTCTGGGTGTTATTTCAAGACTCATATTGGTTTTTTTCTACTAATTTTATACTGCTCTGACATGCTTTATTGCCTGAGAATATGTCCAGTCTGTGAAGCTGGGAATTAATTTCCTAATTTGCATTTTCATGAAGTCAGGGATGCATTTTTCTTCAGGAGCACATGTCAGTTACTTGTAGAAAGAATTCAGTCTCAAGAAAACATAGGAATGAAGTGAATACTATGAATGGCAGTCGCAGACATATACATTTGTAGGGGAAGACATATTTTAAGAAGCCATTGTAGAGAAAGACCCTGTGGTACCCCTTGTCGGCCAGTGTAGATACTATAACTTTTGGAAAGAGAGACATGACTATATAAATGTCTCAGATTTTAACTCCCAAACTTCCAGTTACTTGATGTGCCTGACCACATGGCTGTGACAGCCTTTGGGAATCTAAACTCTTACTTCGTATCCACATAAGAAAGAAAAAGGAGGGATAGGGGAGCAACATTTGCTGCCCCAAGGTGTGTGTCTTTGGCATAGGGATTAATTTAGGCTGTTAAGTTTAAGAAACAGTAGATTCCGGAAGTTTTTTCTTGTTACATTGCCTTTAAAAATGTAGAAAGAAGTCTTGTTCTTGAAATCAGCAGAGATCTCTGCAGATAAATAGTCTAAGTGTGGGGAAACAGCAAGACCTAGGAATCAGAGATTACTCTGTGTCCTGTTGTCTTTGCATGGCTCAGCAAACATTTGTTTACCTAAGGCTTGCTTTCATCTCCATGTGAATTGCCTTTCTCCCTTTTGAAGCCCAAACCACTATCCCAGCCATTCTCTTTTGTCTTTAGCTAAAAATGGTATTTAAGGTGGGGGTTTCAGTCATTTGGGAGAGTTACTCAATTCTTCTGGGTCTCTCCTGTGTATACATGTTATTGAATTTTGTTTGATTTTCTCCTGTTGAGCTGTCTCATGTCAATCTATTTCTTAGACCAGCCTGAAGAAATTAAAAGTGTAGAAAAAATTTCTTCCTCCTTAACAATATATTTAAGTTTGTGTGTATATATACATACATTTGCATATATTATATATGTATGTATTTATATAGTTATAGTTATTTTAAATATGATTCCAGCTTGTAATTGGAGGCAAATAACTCCTATTTTGGATATAATCTTCACATGTTTATCATAAAAGAATTAGTTACTGATTCAAATTCATAAATAAAATTTAAATTTCTAGTTTAAATATAACCAAGAAGTTTCCACCCTCCTTTAGTTCAATTTTAGACATCATGTTCTAGATTTACAGAAGTCTAGAAATAATTGGTGCCCATCTCATGATTTTACTTACTTTGAGTCAACTCAAGCAAAAAATATGTAATTTTGATTCTGAGAAGTCATTCCATTCAGCAAAGAAGATTCTATCCATGTAGTTGAAAAACTGGGTCAGCAATGATTCATAATTATAGATTACTGTTTACTATAGACTTAATGTTTGTGTCCCTTCCAAAGTTCATATGTTGAAAGCTAACACTCAATGTGAAAATAGGAATGGGACCTTTGGGAGTTGATTTGATCATAAGAATAGAGACATCATGAGTGGCATTATTGCTTTTATAAAGAGATCACAAATATCCCTCTCGCCCTTCCTGCCATGTGAAGACACAGCACAAAGAAGGCTGTCTGAGATCTAGGAAACAGCTCTTCTTCTAGATACCAGACCGCAAGAACCTTGACTTTGAATTTTCTGGCCTGTGAAATATGAGAAATAAACTTCTGTTGTTTATAAGCCATCCAATCTATGGTATTTTGCTATAGCAGTGGTTATTATTGCTGTAAGACACTATTACATGAGAAATAAGTAGGCTTTGGGGAATTGTTTCCATATGGGTAATTATGGCATGTAAATATAAATGCAAAGGATAACACTACATTTTCCCCTTGAGATTAATTCCCATTTCTCATGTAGAAATGTTTCTCTCAACAGACAACATATTGATGATTTGGTTTTGTGGAGATGAAAAATCATTTTCTGTGGCATACATTTGTCACCTATAACTACTAAGAAATGTGTCCTTGAGATGGTCCTTCAAACTGAGAATTGTGTTCTTGCTTTTAAAAAATTTTAAGCAAATTCATGCATATACCTGGGAATAGGTCTCCTCCCTTCTAGTCCCAAGTGGTAGATATAGCTTTCTGATTTAAGATAGTATTTAAGACAGCATTCTGATTTAAGGCCTCTGTAATATCTTTGTCTTCCTTTTGGAAGTGTTCTTCCAAGAAGTGCAAAATAGGGAGAATTTCTTTTTGATCCATAGTAGGTTTTTCCTAGTGTAAGAGGGCAGATGGAGGGAAGATGGCCAAGTGTTCCTAGGAACTGTAGAAGTAGAATGCATTATTTTCCTACACAATCCAGGCACTCATTACCATTTGTTAATCTCAGAGTCCCAGGCATTCTTCTTAAATGTCAGAGCTGTTTACCAGTGTCAGAGCAAGTCTTGCAATTATGAATCTAATTACTAAGATATTAAAAAAATGAAATAATAAAAATTTTAAGTGAGATTTTTTTAACAGCTCATTGTCAGAAAGGAAGTGGCCTAACTGTTGTAAACACAAAGAAATGATCATAGCATCATTTTTAAACTGGAGAAAGGTCTTACTGAATGATGTCTACTCTACTTAATCACAGATTTTAAGTGCAGGATGACCAGAAAGGCGTGATATCATCAGTCCATACTTACTGAACTCAATTTCTAGACTACAAAATCTAGTAGTCTACTGCTGCTGCTAAGTCACTTCAGTCGTGTCCGACTCTGTGTGACCCCATAGATGGCAGCCCACCAGGCTCCCCTGCCCCTGGGATTCTCCAGGCAAGAACACTGGAGTGGGTTGCCATTTCCTTCTCCAATGCATGAAAGTGAAAAGTGAAAGTGAAGTCGCTCAGTCGTGTCCGACTCTTAGTGACCCCATGGACTGCAGCCTACTAGGCTCCTCCATCCATGGGATTTTCCAGGCAAGAGTACTGGAGTGGGGTGCCATTGCCTTCTCCAACAAAATCATGGTATGCTGCTGCTGGTAAGTCGCTTCAGTCGTGTCCAACTCTGTGCAAACCCAGAGATGGCAGCCCACCAGGCTCCCCTGTCCCTGAGATTCTCCAGGCAAGAATACTGGAGTATTCTTGCATTCTATTATATAAATTATGGACCCCAGGGAGTTCAAAGCGAGGACGGCGTTGGTGACGGTCAGGAAACAATTGCTTAAATAAATATTAATTAAAGATATAAAGAGTAATAGAATGAGGATAGCTCAGTAGGAAATTCAGTGGAGAAAAGAGGCTGAGTAGCTTGGTTTATGCGGGAGACCAATAAAACTTCAAGACAAGAAGTTTGCACCACTTACGTAGGCCACTTCTTGTCTTTATATCTTTAATTAATATTTATTTAAGTAATTGTTTCCTGATTATTCTTAAAACAGACTCCACCTTCCGAAGATACCAGATAGAGTTACATTCCTATAGGGTGAGGGTGTTGTGGGTTTTAATTAAGGAAAGAATATACTTAGCCTAAGGTCTAATGTGATTAATATCAAAGGTTAATACCTATTTCTTCTATATATTCATAAATGTGTGTAAGGGCAGGTGATGTGGAGACGTAGCAGCAAACATTGGCTCAACAAATGAAAAACCCTTCATCAATACAATTTCTAATCAGCCCACTATACTTATACTAATAGTTTCTCTAAAGAACCTGTTTTTAGAAGATTTAAAGCATCTCGTGCCTCTCACGGTTGGGAGGCTGAGTAATCACATGTGGCCGGACAAGCCTGTCAGGTGGGCTAGAGAACCTTCAGAGGAGTTTGTAGGTTAAAACACTCCTGTCACGCCCAGGAATTTTTATTAACTGGAGCTCTAAGTTAACTCTTTTTTTCAGAGAGAGGTAGTGGGGGACTGCCCCCCGTAAAGTCAGAGGTGTAGGTGAGAGCACAAAGTAGGCAGGCTCTGGTTATGGGGGTAGATGCTCGAGGATTTCCAGGGGGACTCCTGAGGCTCAACCCCGACTTTGCATATGTCGAGCCTCCTTCTTCATGACCTTTGCCATGGGCGGAGGTCCTCTCGCCAGCTCCCAGCAGGTTGCCATTTCCTTCTCCAATGCATGAAAATGAAAAGTGAAAGTGAAGTCACCAGTCGTGTCTGAATCTTAGCGACCCCATAGACTGCAGCCTACCAGGCTCCTCCTTCCATGGGATTTTCCAGACAAGAGTACTGGAGTTTGGTGAAATACACACTACTCTATATAAAATAGATAACTAATAAGGACCTACTGTATAGTACTTTGCCTATTCTTTAATTTCATTTATGTAGAATCATATAGTGTGTTTTCTTTGAAGGCACTGGCTGCTCTGTTTAATATCATGTCTGTATGAGTCACTTAAGTTATCCTGTTAATAATAGTTTATTTTGTTGTGTAGCACATCATTGCATCTATAGATCATAATTTACTTCTTCATTCATTTTGTGTAGACACTCAAGCTGGTGTATATTCTCAGACATCATGCTGGAAGAGCAAGTCCTTGTCATCATTCTCTCTTCTACTGAGTCCTTCAGAGGAGGGGAAAGATCCTGAATTTCAGAATCAAACCTGTTCATCAAAGTACAAGTTGCATAAAAAACATATGTAAATAAATATGTAATGAAAATTTGTATTCAAAATATTTTATCTTCATGCCACATCCCATATCTCCACACTTTGCATCTTCCTAATACAAACAATATATGGACATGATTTTTCCCCTTTTAACACAGGATGCATTAAATTTTTATGTTCTTGAGCAGCTGAAGCAATGAACATGCCTTCTCACCATACCTAGATCCCAGTTATATTAATGGGCATCTTTGCAATTTCTCATACAGAATATATTTGCTTAGTTGGGAAATCATCATAACTTCTGATATGTATATTTTAGTGGACATGGAATTTTTATATAGATCATTTCATTTGATTCTTGGAACAACTGTCTAAGATGGAAAGCAGAGGCACCATTATCCTCATTTTACAGAGATAGGAACTTTTTAATTAATATTTATTAAATGTCTACTCTGTGGCACCACTCTAATGAATGCTGCAAATATAAAGTCAAGCAAAGCACATTTCCCCCCTTAATAAATTATGAGTCTGTTGCAAAGATAGATATATAAACTAAATTAAAATACAAGATGGCATAGGAACCCTTAAACACCATAGCATTTTACATGCATGAAAATAATAAATGTTACTGTATTATTAGTCAAGAATTTTGGTAAACAACTCTACATAGGGAAATCAGATGGAATGCATATTGATATGAAACTTGAAGAAAGAGGAGGAATTCATCAAGACGACCTTGGAGAAAAGGAAGGGAAGCATTTTAATAGAGACAACACCTGTGCAAAGGCCAGGTGGTATGTATAGTTTGGAGCATCAGCCCAGGGTCATGCAAATATTTAAAGACAAAGCTTATGTTCAAATGCAGTGCCCTCTCTACAGGATATTTTCCCCCAGTTGTGTGTTTAAACTCTGACCAACACACTACCTTCAGTTTCCTGAATGAAATACTGTATGAGCAATGGCCTCTAAAATGGGTGCACACAGAAAATCATTAGCATTTTTATTTCAAGTCATATTGCATTTGGGAAGAAATTGCTCTGTACTGACAAATTGCAACCGTTCTGAACATGGTAATAACATAACAAGAATAATCAAATGCAATTGGAATGAAAATGCATCACTTCAAGCTGGGCTTCAGCTTTTATAATGTTCATTCAAGTTTAATGTCCTTTATGATTTTCTGGAAGCTATGATAGACTGCTTGTGCAATTTGATTTTGTTTGGCAATTTGTGTTCCCAACCACAGCCTCAAATTTTTCAGAGGGAAACTAACCTGCGTTCTGTCATCTGGTCATAGGAATATACAAACTAAGCTCGGGCTAGGTTGAGTTGAGTAAGGTTGAATAATTTATATTCATGCTCAATCTATTATCATCATCAAACTCAAATTGAGCTAGTTTAAGAGGATGTATAAATAACCTTTGAGAAGCAATTAGCTCAAAATTTGGCCCTTTAATTGCTTCTCTCAGGCTGATCAGAGATGATGAAATGTTTTACATTGTTGATGGTCCCGTTCTGGCTACTGTGGCCATTATTCTTGGTTGGTGACATTGATTTTCTGTTTTTTTAAAAATGTGGGTAGTATCTGCTAGGAAGTGAGTGGGAGGCTAAATACCTTATTTTGAAGCTGCATTTTTTAAATAAAGCTCTTAATTATTTATTTTGGGCTGTACTGGGTCTTCATTGCCTTATGAGCTTTTCTCTAGTTGCAGTGAGCAGGAGCTACTCTGTAGTTGTGGTACAGAGGCTTTTCATGGCAAGGTCTTCTCTTGTTGCAGAGCATGGGCTCTAGGGTGCCCAGGCTTCAGTGGTTGCAGCACATGGGCTCAGTAGTTGTGGTTTCCAGGTTCACAGGCCCTATAGTTGTTCTGGTAACACTGAAGAGAGACATAGGAGACCTCTAGCTGTACCACCGACCTCCCTCATCTTTTCCTCTAGCCTTTTAATCTCAGTTAAAAAATGCAGATACAGGGCTTTCTTGGTGACTCATTAGTGAAGAATCTACCAGCCAGTGCAGGACTAGGGTTCAATCCCTAATCCGGGAAGATCTCACAGGCCGTGGAACAACTAAGCCCATGCACCACGACTGTTGAGGCTTTGCTCTAGAACCTGGGAGACACAACTACTGATCCATGAGAAGCCTGTGCACCACAACTAGAGAGTAGCCCCTGATACAAAGACTTTGTCCTCCCTGGCTTCTATTTCATTATTTTTCTGTGTAAATAAAACAGCAAAACCTTTCTACTCTATCTTTTCCATTTAAGGTCTATGGATGAAAATTGTAAGCCCACTGCAGTAACTGATTTCCTAAGCAACCATCTTCTCAACAAAGGACGAGAACATGAAAACAGTAGGCTGATAAGTTACTAAAAGTTCATTATCAAATCCATTTGCTTTTACTACCTGCATTAGAAATGTACTTCTCAGCCTCTGTGCCAAGAATGTAGTCTTAGATATAACTAAGTGATTCTATGAAGGGATAGGATGGCCTCTAAAGCACCCCCCTAACTCTGTTGGTTCTTGGTGGAAATTATAGTGAATCCACTATGACTCACTTCTTCTACTGTGACATCAGATACTTTTGGTACACTATAGCCTGGAGACGTAATCCAGCCAAGTGCCTCTTCTATTTTGTGTGTGTTGTTTGTTTATTTTTTATAAACCCACATGAACTATGTATTACAAAGATACAGTGGTATCTCATGAATGCTGGATGGAAAACAAGCCTTTAAAGGCACTCAAATGAAACATCACTCACTGGTGAACATCACTCACTCAGTGTTTTCCTCTGGTTTTGCCTCCTTCAGGTCACTACCTGTTTTTGGAAATAAAGTTTCATTGTAATATAGTTACACCCATTCATTTATGACTCAATGGCAGAGTTGAATGGATGGATATGTGATAGAGATCATAGTTTGCCTGCAAAACCTAAAGTATTTACTATTTTAGCATTTTATAGGAAAAAATTGCCAACTTCTCTATTCTAAGGAGCTTCAGACATAATGATCTTATTCCCTTATTTTATTTACAGAAATGGGTGCCTGTAATTTTATTTTATTTTATTTACAGAATAAATATTTTATTTATTTATTTTATTTACAGAAATCCTGCCTGTAATGCAGGATACACAGATTTGATTCCTGGGTTGTAAAGATCCCCTGGAAATGGACTGGCTACCCACTCCAGTATTCTTGCCTGAAGAATCCCATGGACAGAGGAGCCTGGTGGATTACAGTCCATGGGGTGGCAGGTAATTGCACACGACTGAGCAACTAACACTTTCTTTTCAATTTCAGACATAATGATCTTATTCCCTTACATTATTTACATAAATATTTATTTCTAGGAGTTTAAATATTATAATTTTTCCTTGCAGTTCAAATGAATCAAAGAAGTAAGTGAGAGTTAGCCCACTAAATTAACTGTTAAGTCCACAGTCATGAGAATTAGGAACAAATTCTTTGTTTTACTACTACTGTTACTGTTATTATTAGCTTGCACTACCTGTATGAATGTCACTGTGCAAAACACCTGAAAAATATCTCCTATAATCCGCTCATCAACCTTATGAGAGATACAATGTTATCATGCCCGTTTTACACATGAGGAAATTGAAACTCAGCAATTCTGCATAATTTGCCCATAAAACACACTTCCCCAAGTACATGACAGCCAAAAACTGGAGTCTGAGCCTTTCTGACCTCAACATTTATGATTTTAACAAAAAAGGTAAGCAGCCAAATGAAGTGTGTTCCATAGAGGTTTCATTCAGTAACTGAATTCATGTGATCATAGCAAATTCAAAATTTATTTGAACTCCCCACTTACTCAAGGCAGTGTCAGTTCAGTTCAGTTCAGTCACTCAGTCATGTCTGACTCTTTACAACCCCATGGACTGCAGCACTCCAGGCCTCCCTGTCCATCACCATCTCCCAAACTTTACTTAAACTCATGTCCACTGAGTTGGTGATGCCTTCCAACCATCTCATCCTCTGTCATCCCCTTCTCCTCCTGCCTTCAATCTTTCTCAGCATCAAGGGCTTTTCAAATGAGTCAGCTCTTCTCATCAGGTGGCCACAGTATTGGGGTTTCAGCTTCAGCATCAGTCCTTCCAATGAATATTCAGAACTGATTTCCTTTAGGATTGACTGGTTGGATCTCCTTGCAGTCCAAGGGACTCTCAAGAGTCTTCTCCAACACCACAGTTCAAAAGCATCAATTCTTTGGTGCTCAGCCTTCTTTATAGTCCAACTCTCACATCCATTAATGACTACTGTAAAAGGCAGTATAGTAAATATCAAATGATACAGAACCATGAGTATGACAGAGATATGTTTTTAGGGAACCTCATTTTTGATTAGCATGTGCTTCTCTTTAGAAAGTAAATACTTCATAAATGGGCTTCCCAGGTGGCCTTAGTAGTAAAGAACCTACTTGTATGCTAATATAGGAAATGCAAAAGAGGTGGGTTTGATCCCTTTGTTGGGAAGACCCCCTGGAGGAGGGGATGGCAACCCACTCTAGTATTGCCTGGACAATCTCATGGACAGAGAAGCCTGGCGGGCTACAGTTGCAAAAACTCGGACATGACCAAAGTGATTTAGCATGCATGCACACATTTCATTTAAAACTTCATGATTACCTCAAGCTTAATCTCTCTTATTAGTTAGCTTCCCTCTAAGCCTTAGCTAAATAAACTGGTTTCAGTGGAGTTGATACAGAGGTATAGCTGTAGCACTTTGAGGACATCCTGTTTTAGAGCATGGAAATTTGGCTGCTAGGAAAGTAAAGGGTTATGGTTTTGAGTTATAGGACATCACAATATTAGAATATTGGGGAGGAAAAAAATTTTTCTCTACCTTCTAGGTTCTTCTGGCTGATCTAAGAATTAGCGTAAAACAGATTAACAGGAAAAAAAAAAAAAGATGTTTGACAACAAGTATATCTGGGAGAAACTCAGGAAAACTAAGTAGTCACCAAAATGACCTAACCCCTCATCTTAAATACCATCTTCAGCTAAAGACCAAAGAGGATGTTGAGGGTTGTGGTTTGGGATTTCAAAGAGGAGGAAGGCAATTTACATGGATATGGAAAGGGAAATGCTTTGTAAACACATGTTTACTGGGCTTTGTAGAGACAGTGGGTTGTTGTTCAGTCGCTCAATTGTGTCCAACACTCTGACTTCATGTACTGCAGCATGCCAAGCTTCCCTGTCCTTCACTATCTCCCAGAGGTTCCTCAAACTCATGTCCATTGAGTCCATGATGCCATCTAGTCATCTCATCCTAGGTCTCCCCTTTCTCCTGCTACCCTCAGTGTTTTCCAGGATCAGGGTTTTTTCCAGTGAATCAGCTCTTTGCATCAGGTGGCCAAAGTATCGCAGTTTCAGCTTCAACATCAGTCCTTCTAATGAATATTCAGAGTTGATTTCCTTTAGGATTGACTGGTTTGATCTCCTTGCTGTCCAAGGGACTCTCAAGAGTCTTCTCCAGCACCGCAACTTGAAAGCATTAATTGTTCAGTGCTCAGTCTTCTTTATGGTCCAACTCTCACATTTGTACATGACTACTGGAAAAACCATAACTTTGATTATATGGACTTTTGTTGGCAAAGTGATGCCTCTACTTTTTAATACACTGTCTAGGTTGTCATAGCTTTTCTGCCAAGGAGCAAAAGTCTTTTAATTTCAAGCCTGCAGTCATAATCAGCAGTGATTTTGGAGTACTAAAAAATAAAATCAGTCACTGTTTCCATTTTTTACCCATCTATTTGCCATTAAGTGATGGGATCAGATGCCATGATCTTAGTTTTTTGAATGCTGAGTTTTAAGCTAGCTTTTTAACTGTCCTCTTTCAGTTTCATCAAGAGGCTCTTTAGTTCTTCTTCACTCTCTGGTATAAACATGGTGTCATCTGCATATCTGAGGTTATTGATATTTCTCCCAGCAATTCCATTCCAACAAAGGTCCATCTAGTCAAAGCCATGGTTTTTCCAGTAGTCATGTATGGATATGAGAGTTGGACTATAAAAAAAGCTGAATGTTGAAGAATAGATGCTTTTGAACTGTAGTGTTGGAGAAGACTCTTGAGCATCCCTTGGACAGCAAGGAGATCCAACCAGTCAATCCTAAAGGAAATCTGTCCTGAATATTAATTGGAAGGCCTGATGCTGAAGCTGAAGCTGTGATACTTTGACCACCTGATGCAAAGAACTGACTCTTTTCAAAAGACCCTGATGCCGGGAAAGATTGAAGGCAGGAGGAGAAGGGGACGACAGAGGATAGGATGGGTGGGTGGCATCACCGACTCGATGGACTTGAGTTTGAGCAAGCTTTGGAAGTTGGTGATGGATAGGGAAGCCTGGTGTGCTGTAGTCCATGCGGTTGAAAATAGTTAGACACAACTAAGCGACTGAACTGAATCTTGATTCCAGCTTTTGCTTCATCCAGCCTGCATTTAGCATGTTGTACCATGCATATAAGTAAAATAAGCAGGGTGACAATATACAGCCTCATTGTACTCCTTTCTCCATTTTGAACTAGCCTGTTGTTCCATGTCCTGTTCTAACTGTTGCTTCTTGATTGGCATACAACTTTCTTAGGAGGCAAGTAAGGTGGTCTGATATTCCTATCTCTTGAAGCGTTTTCCACAGTTCGTTGTGATGCACACAGTAAAGGCTTTAGCATAGTCAATGAAGCAGAAGTTGATGTTTTTACAAAATTCTCTTGCTTTTCCTGTGATCCATGGATGTTGGTAATTTGATCTCTGGTTCCTCTTTTCTAAATCTAGCTTCAACATCTGGAAGTTCTCAATTCTTGTACTGTTGAAGCCTAACTTGAAGGATTTTGAGCATGACCTTGCTAGCATGTGAAATGAGTGCAATTGTGTGGTAGTTTGAACATTCTTTGGCATTGCCCTTCTTTGGGATTAGAATGAAAACTGACCTTTTCCAGTCCTGTGGCTAATGTTGTTTTCCAAATTTGCTGGCATATTGAGTGCAGCACTTTCACAGCATCATCTTTTAGGATTTGAAATAGCTCAGCTGGAATTCCATCACCTCCACTAGCTTTGCTTGTAGTAATGCTTCCTAAGGACCACTCGACTTCACACTCCTGGATGTCTGGCTCTAGATAAGTGACCACAGCATTGTGGTTATCTGGGTCATTAAGACCTTTTTCATACTGTTCTTCTATGTATTCTTGCCACCTCTTCTTAATATCTTCTGATTCTGTTAGGTCCTTACAATTTCTGTCCTTTATTGTCCTCCTCTTTGTATGAAATGTTCTCTTGGAATCTCTAATTTTCTGAAGAGTTCTCTAGTCTTTCCCATTCTATTGCTTTCCTCTATTTCTTTTTAGTGTTCAAAGGAACACAAAGTCAATTCTTATTTCTAGGTCTTGCTGAGTTCCCCTCACCATCCTAGGTCATATTCTTTGCAGATATCTCTGGTGATAAGCTCTGCTCCAGAAAGAGGCCATTTACCTAAATTCTTTTAGGCAGTCAAAGGGAATATAGCAAGAAACATCTCTTGAGTCTTCTGTTTTTTAAAAAGAATCAACCTAAATTAATCCTCATGTCAAATTTGAGGTAGTGGAGTTTTGCTCAAACTGAATATGGGTCAGGGGTGGCATTATGTAAAGTACAAGGAGTTCCCTGAGTGTCAGTGTAGCTAAAAACATGAGAGGCAAGAAAAAAAAAAAATCAGAAATTGAACTAGGCAGCCCTCAAATAGGAAACTCTCTTATTGGGCAATTTAATCAATATCAAGCTGAATGGGAAATTTGGTGAGAAGGTAAGTGTAGCAATAGTTTCAAGTATTTATAGAAAGTGATTGATTGGAAGGCCGTGTCAGGTCCTGAATCAATGAAGCACACTCTGTGATGTAACTCAGGTAGCTGAGACAATAAGAAGGGTGACACAGTGCCGCCTCCAGGGTTGCCTCTGGTGGAATATCTCAGGGAGGTGATCATATGGGTGATGGATTTTATTTGCCAGTTTCTCTGCCTCTCTGCTGTGAAGCTTTCTCATGTCTAGACTATTTGATGTTCTCTTGGGGCCCAGTACCTATTCCACATCCCATGTCACCAACAATGAGGCCATTTCTGGGCCTGGGACTCTCGCAGACTTCCAAGAGAATGTCACGTCGGTAAAGGGGGAAAATGCTTGCTTTTGCTTTTATGCTGCCAAGCTTCATCTGTCCTGATGTCTTTGTCTTCCGTATTCTGGATCTCATGTGAAGATGCCAAACTGAAAATAAGGGCTTTCAATCCACCAAGACTCTTTTTAATGTTTTAAAAAAACCTCTTAGTCAGAGATTGGTGCAGTGCTGAAGCCAGCAGGAGAAATGAAGACTGACAGTTTAATTTCACTAAATACTGTAAGAGAAAAGATGTCAGCCACAATGACTGGTGGGCCTGCCCTGGGTGATAGTGATGGACTATGCAGGAGAAAGTGAATGGTTATTTTTTAAAATCTTTTCAAGACTTTACATGGAAAAACGTGGACTGACTCCTCTGCGTGAGGACTTGAGGGTATATTTTGCTTCTTTCTCCCTGATTTCATTTTACCACATAAGCTAAATTGGACTTACTTATTTATGAATGCATAAAGGAAAATTTCAAAATGCCTCTTCGTGCTCATCTTGCTTGGGCTGTGTGGCCTCTGTGCATTCTCAACTCATACCATCTTTGAGGATGATGTCTCAGCAGTGACAAGTACATTTACAAGGCTCGGGTCTTCCCCATTCAGATGCTTCTCAATTTAGAATCCGTCAAACACATCAGGTGCAAGAGGTTTGACATTATTGAAATAGGTAAATAACACACACCACATTCTTTCTTTGGCTTGGAGACAGGGACTTCAACCTTGGAATTAATTGCGGAGGGCAAGTTTACTCAACTGAAAAAGTATGACCAAAAAAAAAAAAAAAAACCAAAAAACTCATCACAGTGGGGAGGCAATAATAAAAATAGGAATTTCGAACAATTTAACCTTCATGTAAGTGAAGTAGAGTGTAGAGTGAGTTTTAAGGTGGGGACGGTATACGGAGAGAATCTCATGTATAACCTGTCAAAGGACAGGGAACCCAGGAAGCAGACTGTACAGGAAATATTTGAAGGCATACTACTAGGTCAACAGTGAAGGAAGCAAAATTTTCAAGGAAAAAATGAGTTGGATGCAGTCATAATAAAAGACTCAGCTGATCTTATGCAGGACCCTGGACTGAGATGACCCTGCAGAGTCCTTTCAGTTTGGGGTAAGAAAGTGCTGGGCTTTCATACACCCATCTCAGCACCCCGGGGAAGGGATGTGACATTGGGAAAGGTGTTTCTATGGTGTGTTTTGGGGGATACTCAGCTGTAAAATCTCAGTGTCCAAAAGTGTTGGCAACTGGAGCAACAAAGACTTTGGCCCAGAAGTAGGGGAATTGGAAGATGCAATGTGGTATCTGGGGAAGCTTCCACCTTGAGTCACCTGAATTCACCTCCACTTATGTTCTGGAAGCTGCTCCTTCAGGATTCTGGTGGCTGCTTTCCCCAAAGTCAGCTCAAAAGCGGAAGGATAATAGGACCAGTGAACCTCTACCACTGCTTGTCCAAAAGTCACAACTACACTTCTCATCTCCCTCTTCTGTTATCAAGTCTAGATTTCCCTTTGCTTGTCCAAGTGGCATACTAAGTAGGGTAACACAGGTCCTTATTCTTTAGAGCTTGAGATACTTCTCAAGCTGTGACTACTGTACTTATCTATTAATTATCCACATTAGTATCAAAAGACACCTATGTGGATCAGTTCAGTTCACTCAGTCGTGTCCAACTCTTTGTGACCCCATGGACTGCAGCACGCCAGGCTTCCCTGTCTATCACCAACTCCTGGAGCTTGCTCAAACTCATGTCCATCAAGTTGGTGATCTCATCCTCTGTCATCCCCTTCTCCTCCTGCCTTCAATCTTTCCCAGCATCAGGGTCTTTTCTTATATGGATCAGTAGGGTGAAAATCATATTTCTCCCTACCTCCAAGGTAGAAAACTATATCTACTTCCTCCCAGTGAACAGGATCATGACCATTGTCCTGACTCTTTCCCTTGCTTGCTGGTCTCTCAAGAATTCCAAAGTTACCGAGTATCAGCCAAGGGCTATTGTTTTTAAAGATTAATACATTACTGCCAGTTATAAAGTCTAGCTTCAGAACCCAAGGGTGATACATTGTGAATCTTCTATTTATGTGTATCAGAATATCCTGAAGGTCTTTACTTACCATAGTCATTTCTGATACACAGGGCCTGGCACGTCCTATAGACGTGCTCTGCTTGCACCAAATCCTGATCCTGCTACGGGGTCCCTTCCTGATGCCTTTGATGTGATCTGATGTGACTGTGGGTCAGTACAATATTCCCAGAGGTAGAAGATGCTGCATCCAAAACCCAAAGAGGTCTACCAGACATTGCACTTCCTTCTTCATCATAAGCACCGTAAGATGGAATAGTTTGTCCTTTACTTGAGAAGTAATGTCCTGGCATGCCTCATTGGATCCCTAAATAATTCACTGATGTAGCAAGATCCTGAATATTCATGGGCTTTATCTCTTACTCTTTGACGTGAGTGTCTTTTACCAAGTCGTCCAGTGAACTTGTCACTTCTTTCTTATCTGGTCTAATTAGCCTCAAGTCACAAATAAGTTCATTTGTATCACGCTCTGTGGGGTGTCCAGATGGCCTGGGTCTCCTCAGACTATGTAATAACATAGGGTAGGAGAGATTAATGATCTTTGAGCTTCTCAGTGAGGCTAATTCCCAGCTCATCAGCACATTCCTCATTGCTTCAGTAAATGGACTGTCTTTCCAAGGAATAATATTCATCTGGTGGATTTTTAAGACGTATATGCATATAACTCTAACAAACCTACTTCTCTGAATCTTTTGAGTCCTTCATCTACATTTTCCCACAAAAATTCTGGCATGTCTTTTACATGCAGGCAACTCCTCAGAGTATTCCCATCTCAATAAAGTCTCTAAAATCCAACCCAATTAATTCTGCCACCCTTCATCCAGTACCTCAGAACTTTGTTCCATCTATACTGTCCCAGTTTCTGCCTATATATGCTTAACAGATCATACAGCTCTTTCAAAATATAGTTTGTTTCCTCCCTTAATAACCCCAGCATTCCCTGGCTGGTTTATGTCATGCATTAACCCTAGTTATTGATCAAGTAGTCAAGTGTGGAAGTTCTGATTAGCAAGGCAGAGTCTTCTACATATTCTTCAGATAAGAGTGGGGGTGGGGTTAGCAGTGAGAAGTGATACACTTTTGTAGGTACAGATAACCTGAATGAATCTGATGAATCAACTTTTTTTTTTTTTAAGTTCATTAACCTGATCTCATTTCTCGGGAACCTACTACTTTCCAAATAGGATCTTGACCTTTGCTTAGCCAACCTATCAAATCTGAGATCCCACACTCTATGAAGCTCTATTGGTCTTCTGAGTAAGTCCTGGGACCTGTCCTCATCTTTTTCAGCCCTCCAGCAGCAGGAGATATGAATCTGTTTAATGCTATTTATAAGGTCCTCTGGCTTTCATTCTTAGTTCTTAATTGCTGGTCAACTGGCCCTCAGCCTCTCATTATCTTTCTTCAGAACATCTATTGCATTGAGGAACAGTGTCCTCCTGGCTCCTATTTCCCAATATTTCTCAAATGATTTTTGTATCTTGTACCTGCTAGTGCATTTATTTTTACAATAAATAGTTTTAAAGTTGTCCTGCTCTCTTATTTCAGGGCCTATTGCTGATCCACATCACACCAGAGATGAGATTCTCATTGTCACCCTGCTAATGTGTGTTTCAGCTCCAAAAACTCTCATTGGAGGACCTTCTCTCTCCAACCACTCCTGGACACAACTGTCACAGGTTTTGTTCTTGGGAGTCAGAGTCTGAGATGGAGATTGGAGTACAGGAAAAGTACAGGGCAGTACTCTTGGAACTAGCTCTGTGGGGGACATGAGACTGGACAGAGGGAGAATTTGAGCTGTGAGGCAGTCACGGGAAAAGGGATGAGAAAATCCTCCCAGAAACTCTGATGGTCATACGGCTTTCCCAGATTGGGGCAAGGCAACCAGAGCTTCATCTCACACGTCTACCAGTCCTCATATGTGGGTGCCCCTGGCAGGGGCAGTGTGACCTCCCATCAGTGATGGATAGTCTCTGGAGGATTCCCAGTGATGAGCCGCCAGTAGCTCTCAGCCTTTGAGAGAATGGCTGCTCCAATCCTTAACCAGGAGAGTGTAGACACATCCCAATAGCCACCATCAGGACAGGAACAACTGTAAGATAATGAGAATGGCACCAGGATGAGACCATAAGGCCTCATGAGAAAAATTTAAGGGGCATGAAAATAATACTCTAGTCCAATATTTTTAATCAAAATTAATGCAAAAACTTTGATGAACAAGATATAAAGTTTTTTATTTTTATTTTTTAAATTAAATTTTATTTTGCTTAACTTTACAATATTGTATTGCTTTTGCCATACATCAAGATGGATCCGCCACAAGTATACCTGTGTTCCCCATCCTGAACCCTCCTCCCTCCCCATACCATCCCTCTGGGTCGTCCTAGTGCACCAGTCCCAGGCATCCGTTATCAGGCATCGTACCTGGACTGGCGACTCATTTCAGATATGATATTATACATATTTCAATGCTATTCTCCCAAATCAAAGACAGGAGCGGTATTAGTGGTTTGTCTTTCACCTCAGGCTCTAATATGACTGGGCACTGCCCTGATATACATGACTACCTTTGTTTTTTTTGTTGATAATAACTCCTTAAAATATAATTAACTATTCATTAACCCTGAGAATGGTGAAATGATTATGAAAGCACAGCAAAAATTTGCTGAGATGAAATACAAGGGATTGAGCTAGAGACAGTAAAGCACAAGCTCCAATATTTGCAAGACAAGGTCTTATATCCCCTGTTTTACAGAGAAAACATAATCCAAGAGATTAACAATTATAAAATATCTATTTTTATACAAACGGATACAAATCATGGTTGATGATTTAAAATAAAAGTCGTTATTTTACAGTCAGACTGCAAACTCAGGAAATGACTCAGAAACATTGACAAAACTTCACACTGGCTACTGAAAAATATCAGGTGTAAATAAGAACTTAGTAAAAGATTTGACTTGACATGCGAGGTGCGACAACCAGAGCTCTGGAGTCCCTCACCAGCCCTGCTCTTACAGAAATAATACTTTGGGATTCAAGGTCCATATTAAATTCCATACTCCCAAGAATACTGTAGGCAGCCCACACTGACTACTGTTTTTCACTATTACAGTCACCATGAAACTCTTTACATTCATCAGAGCACTTTTCACAGAATGCTAAGAGTTAGAATTACCTAAGGTTATGTATCTTTTCTCTACTACACAATCAATTCTCAGAAGATAGTGTAATTCATTCATTTTTGTCTCGCATAAAAGATAAAGGGTCATATAAAAGTTTGAAAATCATTAGAAATAATAGATGCAATATGTACGCCCCTGTCTGACTGTTGATTGTCCATCTCTCTCCACTCTTCCTCTCCTTCTATGTCTATCTCTATCTCTGTGTTTATGTAGATACACATACATACACTTTTGACCTGTGGTCTCTTCGGAGAAAAATAAATTAATTCCAGCCTTTCTATCTGCACTAGCTTTCTAGGTGTGATCTATCCAAAAAGAAGACTAGACAGAAAAAGAGAACAGCATTTAGGTCATTTTTTTCACTAAATTGCATTTTTAGAGCACATAATAGACACATTGTACACATTTTAGTGACAACATTAAAGAGATGTGAAAATGAAAATAAAGATTGTGCATGTTTGTGTTTCTTAAATGGGGTGCCCCTGAAACAGTTCCTGAGATGAAGAGTTGTGTGCAAATAATTTATTAAGGATGTGATCCCTGGAGAAACAAGGCAGAGAGGATCTCTAATACAAGATCTCTAAATAGAACATGAGCAAGACACCACCAACACCCACTATAGTCTACCACCTAACACCACAAAAATACACTCCTCTGTTACATTACATTAACTCTGTCCCATGATGCATCTTCAAAACTCCCTACCATTTCTGAGGGAAATTTTCAAAAGGAAGTTTAACAAGACTACACCCCTGACACTGTAGTTAATCTCCAGGATGTAACGTATTTATATGCTCCGAGCCCCCCAAACTAGCTGACCTATTTCACATTCCATTTATTCTTTGCTTGTTGACCTAGTGATAGCTTACAGTGAATGATGTCGGATTCGTGATCTCCGAAGAAGATTTAGCTTTGTGACCAGGGACCAGACTTGATCACTCAAGAGCTTTTGTGTAGCAGAGTTTTATTAAAGTAAGAAAAGTGACAGAAAAAGCTTCTGACATAGACATCAGAAGGGGGATGGAGAGTGCCCCCTTTGCTAGTCTTTAGCAAGAGAATTATATATTTTAAAAATCAGTTATTACAAAAAATCATAAGAATGTCTCAAAGTTGTAAAACTTTTACCAGACCCACTCGCACAATTTATATTTTAGAACAGGATTAGAACTTAAAAATAGAGAGATCCTACCAGACCCTCTCCCATAATATACCTTCTAAGATATCAGGATTAGTCAGAAGGTAGGCTGTATATTGTCACCCTGCTTATTTAACTTATATGCAGAGTACATCATGAGAAATTCTGGGCTGGATGAAGCCCAGGCTGGAATCAAGGTTGCTGGGAGAAAATATCAGTAACCTCAGCAATGCAGATGATACCACCCTTATGGCAGAAAACAAAGAAGAACTAAAGAGACTCTTGATGAAAATGAAACAAGAGAGTGAAAAAGTTGGATTAAAGCTCAACATTCAGAAAACTAAGGTCATGGCATCTGGTCCCATCACTTCATGGTAAATGAATGGGGAGACAGTGGTAGTATTTATTTTTGGGGTCTCCAAAATCACTGCAGATGGTGACTGCAGCCATGAAATTAAAAGACCTTTACTCCTTGGAAGAAAAGTTATGACCAATCTAGACAGCATATTAAAAAGCAGAGACATTATTTGCCAACAAAGGTCCGTCTAGTCAAGGCTATGGTTTTCCAGTAGTCATGTATAGATGTGAGAGTTGGACTATAAAGAAAGATGAGCTATGAAGAATTGATGCTTTTGAACTGTGGCATTGGAGAAGACTCTTGAGAGTCCCTTGGACAGCAAGGAGATCTGTATAGGTTGGTATCAGTATTTGTGTAATTTCCATCACACAAATTTGTAACACACATACACAAATTAGATGGAAAGATTATTGTTTCTGTTACAGAAATTTTGTTGAAAATCTGTGAAAAGCAGACTAGAAAATATTTCACAAAAAGTGAAAGGTTCCTACTTGGGCCACTAAACAGTTGCTCATAAAATACCAGATCTATCCAAAAATATCAAAGACTACTTGATTCATACATGAAGAAGTGAAGATCTTTTTCTTTAGCATTAAATGAGTTATATGACAGAAGATGTTGTCCTATTAACAATTAAGGTATGTTTTGCCTCAAACAGCTTCAAAATTTGCAAAGAAATTGTCAGTTGTTTGTCAATTTGAGGCCTAAAAAATGAACTCAGTACAGATATATTTTAATATTTTATATGGGTCAAAAAAAAGAATTCCAGGTTCATATTTAAAATGGTTGGTTCTCTCACAATAAGTGATGCTACAACTTTGTTAGGACTAAAGTCCAGACGTATTAGATTTTAAAATAAGAGACTATTTTCCTTATTGTGTTATTCCAATGAATGACACACACTTAAATTATTTATGATTTATACAAGTTTTTAAAGCAAGCTATATGAAAAATATCATGGATATAGTGGTTAAAATTGCTCACTGTTTAAGTGCAAATGCCATGAGTCATTATCACCAGTTGGTAGAACTTTTTATAAGAGTTAAAAGCAAATTGATTGAATAATCTGATTGCCCCATTAATGTCAACTGGTAGATTAATGAAATAATTTTATGAAAATTCACTGTATTTATTCCAATTCAAGATTTTTGAAAGAGAAGTAATTTTTAGTTCAGGCTACTATAAAAGATAGTATAGACTGGGTAGACAACAGATATTTGTTTCTCAAAGTACTGGAGACTGGTGCCAAGATCAAGATACCAGCTGACCTGGTATCTGGGGAGAGCCCACTTCCTGACTTGTAGACAACCAGCTTCTTCTTGTGTTCTCTCAGGCCCAAGAGATAGAGTCAGAGAGGTCTGGCTCTTTTCATAAGGGCATTAATGTTATTGTGAGGGCCTCACTCTCAGAAATTAATCTCACCCATTATACCTTAATTATGTGTTATAAAGGCCCCACCCCCAAAAGCATCACGTTGTAGATTGGGGTTTCAACATCTAAATTTGAAAGGAACACAAACAATAAATCCATAGTAGTAATGTTTGCCAAATACTCACTAATCAAAGACAAAACTGGCAATGTGGTTTATACTTTTCTCACTGCATAAGAACAGATTTGAAGATTCAATGAAAGAAAGCTTGTTTGTGAATTCACCAGACAAATGTGATAATTTTTGTTAAGAATACACTTTTCATATCAATAAAAATGATTACTTTATATATTTTTATGACATAGATAAATGTGCAGACTATAACAGCTATAACTATAATCACCAATGTTATATACATGGTTTTAGAAACTACAAGAAAACTTTGAAGAATGCTTTGTTAATATCGGTAAGTTTAGAGTTGCTTTTCAATTTATAGCATATCCTTTGATTTTCATGTTAATGACTACAAGCTGATACAAGAATTAGCAGTTTTATTTATAAATAGATGTCATTTTGGAATTGACAAACATTTTCTTCAAAGTCAAATCAGTTTTTTGAAAGAAAGATGAATTCTAGTCAATGTAGATGCAAAAAAAACCCTGAAGGAAAAAAAAGTTTTTTTCCTTGATGCACTTACTGAAAACATTTTTAGTATGTTTGGAAGAACTTGGTTGTAAGAATCTAGACTTGTACCTTAGAATCCTTGTGGGACTGGTTCCAAGACCGACTGAGGAAAGCAAAGCCCACAGATACTCGAGTCCCATAGTCAGCCCTCCATATACAGAGATTCCACATCTGCAGATTTAACCAGCCACTGGCAATAAACACAGTACATGATCCTTTGTTGGTTGATTGTTGCAATGCAGAACTTGTGTATAACAAGTTGTGTAGTTTTGGGTGTGGGGGGGATGTGTTTAAGTGGACTCATGCAGGTAATCCCATGTGGTTCAAGGCTCACTGTACTTTTTCAACTTTAAATTTTATAAAATTTGCTGCTGCTGCTGCTGCTAAGTCGCTTCAGTCGTGTCCAACTCTGTGCGACCCCATAGATGGCAGCCCACCAGGCTCCGCCGTCCCTGGGATTCTCCAGGCAAGAACACTGGAGTGGGTTGCCATTTCCTTCTCCATTATAAAATTCAAATCCAGATAAAATATCTCTGATGAAAATTTAGTATCCAAATTGAGATGTCCTTTAGTAATAAAATACATGCCAGATTTTGAAGATTTAATTTGGAAAAAGGGAATGTAAAATACATTGTTAGGAACTCAATATGTAATTACATGTTTAAGTAATATTTTGAGTATATTTGATTAAGTAAAATTTATTATTAGGCTTAGTTTCACAGACTTCTTATTTATTTTTTTTATTTTTTTAGACATGATTACTAGATAATTTTGGACTTTCCTTGTGACTCAGCTGGTAAAGAATCCACCTGCAATGTGGGAGACCTGGCCTCAATACCTGGGTTGGGAAAATCCTCTGGAGCAGAGAAAGGCTACTCACTCCAGTATTCTGGCCTGGAGAATTCCATGGATGGTATAGTCCATGAGGTCACAAAGAATCAGACATGACTGAGCGATTTTCACACAAAATAAGTTTAAACTAATTACATAGGTTTCATTATATTTCTGTGGGAAAATACTGCTCAGACAAGGGAAGCACAAATTCATTGAATAGTACACTAAAAATGATGGTAAACATGTTCATTTCTACTTTTACCCTGGGTTCCCAGACTCATGTTTTCTAATTACTGAGGAGACACTGTTTAAAATACATACTTCATCCTGAAAGACACAACTCTGCCTTGTAAGATATCATATACAAATTGTTAATTTAGCTGCTTCTTTAAAAGTCCATCCCAAACTTCTGTTAAGCCAACAGTATATGATAGGACTGTGGATTTCATGGGCACTGCTTACTGTTGTTCTATCCTCAAAATTACATGACCGCTTCATTTGAGGTGATGCCATCCACTATCTGATACCGTTGATTCAAGCAATGCATGCTTTGTATGCTCTCAATCTTTTCAAGTCCATTGAGACTTATTTTATGGCCCAAAGTAAGTCTTAGGCTTACCAGGTGGCACCAGTGGTAAAGAACCCGCCTGTCAATATAGGTGATGTTTAAGAGACATGAGTTAAATCCTTGAGTTGGGAAGATATCCTGGAGTAGGCAATGGCAACCCACTCCAGTATTCTTGCCTGGAGAATTCCATGGATAGAGAAGCCTGGCTGGCTACAGTCCATGGGGTCACAAATAGCTGGACACAACTGAAGCAACTTCACACACACACATAGTCTATTTTTGTGAATGATCTGTGAGCACAGGAAAGCAGTGCTTCTTCTATTGTTTTTGGCTTGTGCATTCTCTTATATTACATTGTTTGATTTTCCAATCGAAGGCAGCTATACACTTACTCCTTGGAAAGAAAGTTATGGCCAACCTAGACAGCATATTCAAAAGCAGAGACATTACTTTGCCAACAAAGGTCCATATAGTCAAGGCCATGGTTTTTCCAGTGGTCATGTATGGATGTGAGAGTTGGACTGTAAAGAAAGCGGAGTGCCAAAGAATTGATGCTTTTGAACTGTGGTGTTGGAGAAGACTCTTGAGAGTCCCTTGGACTGCAAGGAGATCCAGCCAGTCCATCCTAAAGGAGATCAATCCTGGGTGTTCATTGGAAAGACTGATGCTGAAGCTAAAACTCCAATACTTTGGCTATCTCATGGGAAGAGTTGACTCACTGGAAAAGACCCTGATACTGGGAGAGATTGGGGGCAGGAGGAGAAGGGGATGACAGAGGATGAGATGGCTGGATGGCATCACCGACTTAATGCACATGAGTTTGGGTAAACTCAGGGAGTTGGTGATGGACAGGGAGGCCTGACATGCTGCAATTCATGGGGTCGCAAAGAGTTGGACACAACTGAGAGACTGAACTGAACTGAACTGATATGTTTGCTGGGGCTTTCTGATGTCTCAGATGGTAAAGAGTCTGCCTACAATGCAGGAGACCCCATTTGATTCCTGGGTCAGAAGGTTCCCCTGGAGAAGGCAATGGGAACCCACTCTAGTATTCTTGCCTGGAGAATTCCATGGACAAGAAGCATGACAGGACTTAGTCCATGGGGTCACAAAGAGTCAGGCATGACTAACACACACATACACTCATTTTCTTTCCACCGCCATTAACTAAGATAAAAGTATCTAAATCTCCAACAATAATTTTGTATTTATCTATTGCAACTTTAGTTTTATTACCATTGATTTTGTGTTTTTGAAGCTCTGTTATTGAGTATACACACATTTAAACTTTTTATATCTATTTGTTGAATGGATTTATTATTAAACCATATTCCCTTTATTCCCAGTAATCTTGTTTCAAAGTATACTTAAATGATAATAATATAGTTGGACTATGTAAAAAAAAAGGTACTGTGTTTTCAACTATATTATTGCTAAGCCTTTTTAATTTAAGCCTGTGTCTCCATATTTAAAGTGCTTCTTAGACAGACTGCAGACTTGGTTCTTATTTTTGTCATCAGGGTATAATACTATCTATCTTGTAATTAATGTGTTTATAACATTTATATTTCATGTAATTATCAACCTAGTTAGAATTCAGTCAATTCTTTCACTATTTGTTTGAAATCATCTAGATTTTTTCTTTCACTAGATTCTTTTGGGTTGATTATATTGTTGAGTATTTCATTTTAACTTCAGTATTGGTTTCTCATTGGAGAAGACTCTGATGCTGGGAGGGATTGAGGGCAGGAGGAGAAGGGGACGACAGAGGATGAGATGGCTGGATGGCATCACTGACTCGATGTATGCGAGTCTGAGTGACCTCCGGGAGCTGGTGATGGACAGGGAGGCCTGGCCGTGCTGCAGTTCATGGGGTCGCAAAGAGTCGGACACGACTGAGCGACTGATCTGATCTGATCTGATCTGATTGGTTTATCAGCTGTGCAGTTTTTGTCATTTTAAATTTTTACTAGCTATGTCAATATGGTTTCTGTTTTTTGTGTATGTGGGCTGTGCAGCCTGTGAGATATTAGTTTCCCCACCAGTAACTGAACTCAGGCCCACAGTAGCAAAAGTGCCAAATACTAATTACTGGACTGTCAGGGAATTACCTTGTGGTTTCTAACAGACATGACTGGTCAGCAGTCTTCAAATGATATTACACTATTTCATGTATATTTTGAGAACCTTCATATGTTCTATTCCATGATTTCCTTTGAGAGGTTATTGATATAAATTTTAATTTTGCATATTTTATAAATAATAATTAGTAATTAATTTTGCTTTCAGTAGACAATTTTTTACATTTTATAAAGATAATATAATATTTTTATATCTACCCACATATTAATCATTTTATTGCCCTTCATTCATTTGTATTCATGACCCAGAAAACCACAATGGTGTGATTACTCACCTAGAGCCAGACATCCTGTAATGCGAAGTCAAGTGGGCCTTACTACCATCACTATAGTCAAAGCTAGTGGAGGTGATGAAATTCCAGTTGAGCTATGTAAAATCCTAAAAGATGATGCTGTGAAAGTACTGCACTCAATATGCCAACAAATCTGGAAAATTCAGCAGTGGCCACAGGACTTGAAAAGGTCAGTTTTCATTCCAATCCCAAAGAAAGGTAATGCCAAAGAATGTTAAACTACTGCACAATTGCACTCATCTCACAGGCTAGCAAAGTAATGCTAAAAATTCTCCAAGCCAGGCTTCAACAGTATGTGAACTGTGACTTCCAGATGTTAAAGCTGAATTTAGAAAAGGCAGAAGACCCAGAGATGAAATTGCCAGCATCTATTGGGTCATCAAAAAAGCAAGAAAGTTCCAGAAAAACATCTACTTCTGCTTTATTGACTATGTCAAAGCCTCTGACTGTGTGGATTACAAAAATACGAGGGAAACTCTTCAAGAGATGGGAGTACCAGACCACCTGACCTGCCTCCTGAGAAATCTGTATACAGGTCAAGTAGCAACATTTAGAACTGGACATGGAAAAACAGACTGGTTCAAAATAGGAAAAGGAGTACATCAAGGCTGTATATTGTCACCCTGTTATTTAACTTATTGCAGAGTACATCATGAGAAATGCCTGGCTGCATGAAGCATTAGCTGGGATTAAGATTGCCAGAAGAAATATCAATAACCTCAGATATGCAGATCCTTATGGCAGAAAGCAAAGAGGAAATAAAGAGCCTCTTGATGAAAGTGAAAGAGGAGAGTGAAAAAGTTGGATTAAAGCTCAACATTCAGAAAACTAGCATCATGGCATCTGGCCTAATCTCTTTATGGCAAATAGATGGGGAAACAATGGAAACAGTGAGAGACTTTATTCTTTGGGGCTCCAAAATCACTGCAGATGGTGACTGCAGCCATGAAATTAAAACACGCTTGCTCCTTGGAAGAAAAGTTATAACCAACCTAGACAGCATATTAAAAAGCAGAGACATTACTTTACCAGCAATGGTCCTTCTAGTCAAAGCTATGGTTTTTCCAGTAGTCATGTATAGATGTGAATGTTGGACAATAAAGAAAGCTGAGCACCGAAAAATCGATGCTTTTGAACTGTGGTGTTGGAGGAGACTCTTGAGAATCCCTTGGACAGCAAGGAGATACAACCAGTCCATCCTAAAGAAAAAAAAGCCCATCCTGAATATTCATTGGAAGTACTGATGTTGAGGCTGAAACTCCAATACTTTGGCCACCTGATGCAAAAAACCGACTCATTGGAAAAGACCCTGATGCTGGGAAAGACTGAAGGCAGGAGGAGAAGGGGACGACAACGAATGAAATGGTTGGATGGCATCACTGACACAGTGGACATAAGTTTGAGTACACTCTGGGAGTTGGTGATGGACAGCGAAGCCTGGTGTGTTGCAGTCCATGGACTCACAAAGAGTCGGACATCACTGGTAACCGAACTGATTGGCTAACTGCCAGATTCCATCTGCTAGCATTTCCCTTCTTCTAGAAAAATTATTTTAAGTATTTATTTCATTTCAAGTATACTGGTGACAAATTATATCACCTATTTTCAGTTTTAAAGTAATTACTACTTTGCCTTATCCCCTTATTGAAGGATACTTTTGCTTCATAAAATTCTGTTATATAGAGGTTTTTTTTCGTTCAAGATTTCTGGCTTGCTATATATTTGCAAGTAGTTATGGTAATTCTTAACTTTTTTCCTCTAAATTTATTATACCTTAAAGCATTTTTTTGTCCTTGAGATGTTCTCCTTAACACTGACTTTCAGAAATGTGATTGTAATTTGCTTTACAATGCTTTTCTTTGTGTTTATCCAGCTTAGAATTTGTTGACTTTCTTAAAATTTTGCCTTGATTTTCATCAAATTTAAATTCTTTTCTGACATTTCTTCATATTCTTTTCTGTCACATATCAAACTTCTGGGATGATCCAAAACCACATACAAGGGTCTGCATGTTAGATTACCAATAAGTCCATCAGAAAGGGACACCTGAGTCAACAGATACCAATTAGAATTTCTTCCCTCAAAACTATAATTCCTATGAGTTTCCATTAAGCATTTAAAATGGAAGAAATGAGAGATCCTAACTGGGATAGGTGCATGGAATTACTCAGAAAACCTGTCTGTATATACAATAAAGACTATGCAGAGGGAAATAGGCAAGAAGATCAAGAGAAAAAAGGAGAGGGACAGAAGAGCAGCTTTGGTTCCTAAGGTCTTCACCGGGCCCTTTTATCTAATACACACAGTATTAGATAAAAACATGGTAGTGATGCTAATAACTGTGTCATAGTCATGTTAAAAATTTGTGTGCACCTGTATGCTCAGTCACTTCAGTTGTGTCCAACTCATTGTGACCCCATGGTATAGCCCACTAGGATCCTCTGTCCATGGGATTCTCCAGGCAAGAATATTAGAGTGGGTTGCCATGCCTCCTTCAGGGATCTTCCTGATGCAGGGATCAAACTTGCATCTTTTATGTCTCCTTCATTGGCAGGTGTTTTTCTTTTTTTTTTTTTTTAACCAAACTTATAATAATCATTGATAGTAGAATAATTATTATCATCATCATGATCATTACCATTTGTCGAATATATGCTGTGCTAAAGCTTTATGTGCATTGCCCTCTTCAATGCTCATAAAACCGAGAGGAAGCCAGATCAGTAAAGGTTTGTCCTTGTAAAGATCTTCCAATGTGGCTATCTCTGGGATTACAGCCAGCTGATTATTGAATGTGGACAAGTGAAAACATCTCTGTTGTGAAATGAAGTTTAATTCTTCTGGAAAGCAAATTATGTCCCTCAAACCTAAAGCACATCAGGATGGAATTAATGTAACCAGGATGAGAGGCTCAGGAGGGTATACTTGCACTCATGTGAAGTAGGGATTTAAGAGGTAGTTCAGAAAGCATTAACTTGTTACTTGGTAATAAGAGGGAAAAGGCAGTACAAGGTGGTCATGGTCAAAAGTGCAATACAAACCCTGAGATGTGTGTGGTCCCACAGCCAGCTCTGGCAATGATTAGATTTGTTGTATGTCCCCTTGGGTAGGTTGCTTGACTCTCAGAGCTGACTTTCTTTACCTGTAATTGATAGAGTGAGAACGTTTGATCTGATCTATGGCTCTTAACACTGGCTGCAGAGTCGAATAACCAGGGAAGCTTGACAAAGTAAAATAGCACAAGGCCCAGGCAAGGCAGTCTGGAGATATTTATATCCCCACGTGATTTTTGTTTCTGTTGTTGAGATATTTTTGTTGTTTAGTCGCTAAGTCATGTTGGACTCGGAGAAGGCGATGGCACCCCACTCCAGTAGTCTTGCCTGGAAAATTCCATGGACAGAGAAGCCTGGTAGGCTGCAGTTCATGGGGTCACTAAGAGTTGGATACGACTGAGTGACTTCACTTTCACTTTTCACTTTCATGCATTGGAGAAGGAAATGGCAACCCACTCCAGTGTTCTTGCCTGGAGAATCCCAGGGACGGGGGAGCCTAGAGCCTGGTGGGCTTCTGTCTATGGGGTCCTACAGAGTCAGACATGACTGAAGTAACTTAGCAGCAGCAGCAACATATTGGACTCTTTTGTGACCCCATGGACCGTAGCCCACCAGGCTCCTCTTTCCATAGGATTCGACAGCCAAGAATACGAATGGATTGCCATTTCCTTCTCTGGTATTACCTATGTGCAATAAAGCAAACAGATCTTAAGGGTATAGTTCAATGAATTTTACCTTGTATAATTACCTCCTGGATCAAAAATATAATAGAACTATTCTACTACTCATTCTGGAGAAGAGAATGGCAGCCCACTCCAGTATTCTTACCTAGAGAATCCCATAGAAATAGGAGCCTGGTGGGCTACAGTCCATGGGGTAGCAAAGAATCAGACACAAATGAATGACTAACACACACACACACACAAACATACACACACTCCACTACTCCAGAACACCCAGCTTCTCTTCCAGTTAACACTCAACAAGGTAACCACGATGCTGATTTTCATCTCCATAGATCAGTTTTACTCGTTTCTGAATTTAATATAACTGGAATCAAACAGTTTATCTTCTTTTCTGATTGATTTCTTTCACTCAGTATTAAGCATGTACAATGTATCCATGGGGCTTCCCTGGTGGGTCAGCTTTAGCATCATTCCTTCCAACACCCAGGACTAATCTCCTTTAGAATGGACTGGTTGGATCTCCTTGCAGTCCAAGGGACTCTCAAGAGTCTTCTCCAGCACCACAGTTCAAAAACATCAATTCTTTGGTGCTCAGCTTTCTTCGCAGTCCAACTCTCACACCCATTCATGACTACTGGAAAAGCCATAGCCTTGACTAGATGGACTTTTGTTGGCAAAGTAATGTCTTTGCTTTTGAATATGCTATCTAGGTTGGTCATAACTTTCCTTCCAAGGAGCAATATGTTTATTACCCAGTTTTTTCACCTTTTTATAAATATTTGGTATTGTCAGTCTTTGTAGTTTTATGCCTTCATGTGAGTGTAGTTGTATTACATTGTTATATTGTTTGTTTCGGGGTTTTGGTTGGCTTGTTTGTAATTTCATTAATGACTGGAGAATTGAGCACCTTTATCTAAACATGCAGACTATTATGCATATAGACTTATAAACTAATAGACTTATAGACTATTATGTACTGCTTCCCTCTCAGTTGGTAAAGAATCTGTCTGCAGGGCAGGAGACCCAGGTTTGATTCCTAGGTTGAGAAGATCTCCTGGAGAAAGAAATGGCAACCCACTCCAGTATCCTTGCTGGAGAATCCTGTGGACAGAGAAGTCTGGCAGGCCACACTCCATGGGGTGACAAAAGTCAGACAGGACTTAGCAACTAAACCACCAATATGCATATCCTCTTTGTGAAGGACTGTTGAGTTCTTTCTCCATTTTTAATAATTGTCATCTTCTCATAGATTTGTAGACGTTCTTCATCTATCCTTGATGCAAGACAGTTTTCAGATATATGGATAGCAAATATTTTCACCCAGGCAGTAACCTGCTTTTTCACCATTTTAATGGCATCTTTCAATGAACAAAAGTTCTTAGGTAGAATGACTGCTGACACTGTTTGGGTTCTTTAGAAAGCAGGCTCTGAGAAAGCTTACTGTTCAAGTTGTTTATATACTGTCCGTTGGACCAACACTCATGGGAAAGAGGAGACAACGAGAGATGTCTGTTAATAATAAATGCATGGGGAGCTCTGGAGTGTATATTACCTCTTAGAGTTGTCCAGTGTTGGGACAAAATGGCAGAACTTGTATATATCTGTATGAATGAGTTGGGCTTCCCTGGTGGCTCAGATGGGAAATAATCTGCTTGCAATGTGGGAGACCCAGGTTTGATCTCTGGGTCAGGAAGATCCCTTGGAGAAGGGAATGGCTACCCATTGCAATATTCTTGCCTGGAGAATGCCAAAGATAGAAGAGCCTGGCAGGCTGAAGTCCATGGGGTCACAAAGAGTCCAACACAACTCAGTGACCAAAACTTTCACTTTTCTCACTGGATCAGTCATTGATTGTAGCTGACCCTGGAAGAGCATGACCTTGGACAAGGTGGCTCTCTGTACTAGAGGCTGTCCCTAAAGTAGATGACAGCTGAGCACTGTCCACTGACAGCCCTCTCAGTAGCTGGGGCAACAGATCCTTCCTTGAAGGGCCATCTGGGAGTCACATCTCTATGTCCACTTTAATATCTAAATCATAAATCTTTTATCTTATGGTAGTACTTTTCTGGTTATGTTTAAAATTTTTTTTGCCTACTTCAATATTATGAAAGCTTCCTGCTATGCTTTCTCCCTGAAGCTTTTAAATTGGTTCTTCATATTTAGGCCTTTAAATTTTGTTTACAGTAAGTCTTAAAGTCAAAGCTTCTTTCTTTCAATATGGATATCTAATTGGACCAGAACATATAAAAGACCATTTTTTTTCCCACTGCATTTCAGTAATGTCTTTTTTATCTAAACCTGCATCCAGAGTTGTGACTTGATGTTTGAGATAGATTTTAAGCTATCTTTCTGGTCTGCGTGTTTTAGGTACATGATAATGTATATTAGAATATGACTGAAACTGCTGCTGCTAAGTCGCTTCAGTCGTATCCGACTCTGCGCGACCCCATAGATGGCAGCCCAACAGGCTCCCCCATCCCTGGGATTCTCCAGGCAAGAATATTGGAGTGGGTTGCCATTTCCTTCTCCAAAGCATAAAAGTGAAAAGTGAAAGTGAAGTCACTCAGTCGTGTCCGACTCCTAGCGACCCCATGGACTGCAGCACACCAGGCTCCTCCATCCATGGGATTTTCCAGGCAAGAGTACTGGAGTGGGGTGCCATTGCCTTCTCTGATGACTGAAACTAAGTTATGCCATTAGTTAACCTGAAAGTGGTCAATAACAAAACAAGTAACAAAAGAAGTCATGGCAACTTAATAAATTTAGAGAAATGTTTTTGAGGCCAAACCAAACCTGATGAAATTGTATTTGAGTTTGGAGAAAGCAAATTGAATTGGTAATAGAAGATTTAGAAAAGGCAGAAGAAGCAGAGATCAAATTGCCAACATCCACTGGATCATAGAAAAAGCAAGGGGATTCCAGAAAACCATATACTTCTGCTTCCTTGACTATGCTAAAGTCTTTGACTGTGTGGATCACAACAAACTGGAAAATTCTTAAACAGATGAGAATACCAGACCACCTTACCTGTCTTCTGAGAAACCTGTATTGAGGTCAAGAAGCAACAGGTAGAACTGCACATGGAACGATGGATTGGTTCAAAATTGGGAAAGTAGTATGTCAAGGCTATATTTTGCCATCCTACTTAGTTATATGCAGAATACAGCATATGAAATGCTGCACTGAATGAATCACAAGATGCCATCAAGGTGCTGCATTCAATATTTCAGCAAATCTGGAAGACCCAGCAGTGGCCACAGGACTGGAAAATGTCAGTTCTCATCCCAATTTCCAAGAAGGTTAGTACTGAAGAATGTTCTAACCATTGGACAGTTGCATTCATCTCCCATCGTAGTAAGGTCATGCTTAAAATCTTGCATGCTAGGCTTCAACATTACGCAAACCAAGAACTTCCAGATGTTCAAGCTGGCTTTAGAAAAGGCAGAGGAACCAGAGATCAAATTTCCAGCATTCACTGGCTCATAGAAAAACAAGAGAATTTCAGAAAAACACCTACCTCTGTTTCATCAACTATGCTGAAGCCTTTTACTGTGGATCATAACAAACTGTGGAAAGCTCTTAAAGAGATGGAAATACCAGACCATCTTACCTGTCTCCTGAGAAACCTGTATGTGGGTCAAGAAGAAACAGCTAGAACCTCTTTATGGAACAACTGATTGGTTCAATATTGAGAAAGGAGTACAACAGGGCTGTCTGATGTCACCCTGTTTGTTTAACCTGTACACTGAGCACATCATGAGAAATGCCGTGCTGGATGAGTTACAAGCTGGACTCAAGATAGGCAGTAGAAACAGCAACAACCTCAGATATGCAGCTAGTACTGCTCTACTGGCAGAGAGCAAAGAGGAACTAAAGAGCCTCTTGATGAGGGTGAAGGAGGAGGGTGAAAGAGCTGGCTTAAAACTAAATATTAAGAAAACTAAGATCATGGCATCCAGCCCCATTGCTGCTGCTACTGCTGCTAAGTCACTACAGTCGTGTCCGACTCTGTGCGACCCCATAGACGGCAGCCACCAGGCTCCCCCGTCCCTGGGATTCTCCAGGCAAGAACACTGGAGTGGGTTGCCATTTCCTTCTCCAATGTGTGAAAGTGAAGTCGCTCAGTCGTGTCCGACTCTTAGCGACCCCATGGACTACAGCCTACCAGGCTCCTCTATCCATGGGATTTTCCAGGCAAGAGTACTGGAATAGGGTGCCATTGCCTTCTCCAGCCCCATTACTTCATGGCAAATAGAAGGGGATAGGTGGAAGTAGTGACAGATTTCCTCTTCTTGGGCTTTAAAATCACCATGGATGGTGACTGTAGCATGGAATTAGAAGATGATCTCTTCTAGGCAGGAAAGCTATGATAAACCTAGACAGTGTGTTGAAAAGCAGAGACATTACTCTGATGACAAAGGTCTGTAGAGTCAAGGCTATGGTTTTCCCAGTGGTCACATATGATTCTGAGACCTGGACCATAAAGCAGGCAGAATGCCAAAGAATTGAGGCCTTTGAACTGTGGTGCTGGAGAAGACTCCTGAAAGTCCCCTGGATAGCAAGGACATCAAACCAGTCAATGTTAAGGGAAATCAACCCTGAATATTCAATGGAAGGACTGATGCTGAAGCTGAAGCTCCAGTATTTTGGTGATCTGATGTGAATAGCCAGCTCATTGGGAAAATCCCTGATGCCAGCAAAGATTGAGAGCAGAAGGAGAAGAGGGTATCAGAGGATGAGATCCCTGCATGGCATCACTTATGCAATGGACATGAACTTGGGCAAACTTCAGAAGGTGGGGTGAGGGACAGAGAGGCCTGGCATGCTGCAAGCCATAGGGTCACAGAGTCGGACATGACTGGATGATAGGACAACAGCAACAACATCAAGTCAGTATATTGTAACCCTGCTTATTTAACTTACCTGCAGAGTACAGGGAAGGCAATGGCACCCCACCCCAGTACTCTTGCCTGGAGAATCCCATGGACAGAGGAGCCTGGTAGGCTCCGGTCCATGGTGTCGCTAAGAGTCAGATAGGACTGAGTGACTTCACTTTCACTTTTCACTTTCATGCATTGGAGAAGGAAATGGCAACCCACTCCCACACTCTTGCCTGGAGAATCCCAGGGACAGAGGAGCCTAGTGGGTTGCCATCTATGGGATCGCACAGAGTCAGACACGACTGAAGCGACTTAGCAGCAGTAGCAGCAGAGTACATTATGTGAAATGCTGGGCTGGATGAGTCACAAGCTGAGATCATGATTGCCAAGAGAAATTTCAACAATCCAAGATATGCAGATGTGAAACCACTCTAATGGGAGAAAGGGAAGACGAACTAAAGGGCCTCTTGATGAGGGGCAAAGAGGAGAGTGAAAAAGCTGGCTTAAAACTCAATATTCAGAAAACTAAGACCATGGCATCTGGTCCCATCACTTCATGGCAAATAGATAGGGCAAATTGGAAACAATGCCAGACTTTATTTACTTGGGCTCCGAAATCACTGCAGACAGTGACTGCAACCAGGAAATTAAAAGACACTTGCTCCTTGAAGAAAGAACAGGAGAGGGTGGGATGATTTGGGAGAATAGCATTGAAATATGTATAATATCATATCTGAAACGAGTCGCCAGTCCAGGTACAATGCCTGATAACGGATGCCTGGGGCTGGTGCACTAGGACGACCCAGGGGGATGGTATGGGGAGGGAGGAGGGAGGAGGGTTCAGGATGGGGAACACATGTATACTTGTGGTGGATCCATCTTGATGTATGGCAAAAGCAATACAATATTGTAAAGTTAAGCAAAATAAAATTTAATTAAAAAAAAGAAAAAAATATTTCTCAAAAACAAAACAAAAAAAAAAAAATAAACTGATCAAAGCTTTCTTTCTATTAAAAAAAAAAAAGAAAAACTATGATAAACCTAGACAGTCTATTAAAACCCAGAGACATTAACTTGCCGACAAACGTCCATATAGTCAAAGCTATGGTTTTTCTAGCAGTCATATATGGATGTGAGAGTTGGACCATAAAAAAGGCTGAGTGCCAGAGAATTGATGTTTTTGAATTGTGGTGCTGGCGAAAACGCTTGAGTATCCCTTGGACAGCGAGAAGGTAATCCAGTAAATCCTAAAGGAAATCAACCCTGAATATTCACTGGAAAGACTGATGCTGAAGCTGAAGCTCCAATATTTTGACCAAATGATGGGAAGAGCCAGCTCATTGGAAAAGACCCTGATGCTGGGAAAAACTGAGGGCAAGGAGAGAAGGGGATGACAGAGGATGAGATGGTTGGCTGGCATCCCAACTCAATAGACATGAGTCCATTTGAGCAAACTCTGGGAGATAGTGAAGGATAGGGAAGCCTGGTGTGCTGCAGTCCATGGGGTCACAAAGAGTGAGACACAACTTAAGGACTGAATAATAATAATGGAGATTTGTTGGATATGTGCAAGTTATTGAAATACAGCTGAAACACATATAAAATAGGTAGAGCTAATACTGGCAAAATCCTTCTTTAGAGCTGATTAAACGCACAATAGGGATACTAATAAATTTTTCCTTTGGGCGCACTGCTTGGAATCAGTAGCACTTTAATAAACAGTGGGGAATGGAGAATATGTATAAGAATTTCAGCTCTCCAAGTCTCCAATTCATAAACAAGTGAGGTAATTTTTAAACAACATATTGACATTTAAGCCATGTACTCAGAAAGCTTTCACTTTCTTTAAAAAGGAGAAAATATACTTGTAGCCTAGAGTAAGCAGTAAGTATATCCTTCTTTGTCACATAATAAATTTAAGACTATTAACAAAAATGATAGCTCTTGAAAGAATTTTTGTTTTTTAAATTATTTTTGCCCTCATAAATACTAACTATAACATTTTTCAGTAGCCATCAAGTAAATTTTTCTAGAATTGCAAGCATAACAAGATATATAAAACATACTGCTTTGGCCTGGGTTTAATAAAGCTTCATGGCTTTGGTGGTAAAGAATCTACCCACAGTGCCGAAGACCTGGGTTCGATCCCTGGGCTGGGAAGGTCCCCTGGAGAAGGGAAAGGCTATCCATTCCAGGATTCTGGCCTGGAGAATTCCATGGACTGTATAGTCCACGGTGTCGCAAAGAGTTGGACACGACCGAGTGACTCACTCACTCATTCACTATGAAGCCAATATCAATCTTTTGTTTCATAAATTTCAGGCCGGTCATTACCCTAAATGCAGAATTTGTGCATTAAAACTGACATTGCTGCTGCTGCTGCTGCTAAATCACCTCAGTCGTGTCCGACTCTGTGCGACCACACAGATGGCAGCCCACCAGGCTCCACCATCCCTGGGATTCTCCAGGCAAGAATACTGGAGTGGGTTGCCATTGCCTTCTCCAATGCATGAAAGTGAAAGTGAAGTCGCTCAGTCGTGTCCGACTCTTTGTGACCCCATGGACTGCAGCCCACCAGGCTCCTCAGTCCATGGGATCCTCCAGGCAAGAGTGCTGGAGTGGGGTGCCATTGCCTTCTCCAACTTGACAGGAATACAAATAAATAAATTATCAGTGATACTAACCAGTAGGACTACAGAAGTACAGGTTTCCCTCCCTCACCTGGAGAATGGAATTCAGGAAAGGTTGAAGAGTAGTCAGACCTTGGAGATAAATTTGAGTTCTGCTGACTCAATGAATGACTCCCTTTTCACTGTTGTTTGTTTTACGGTGGTAAGAAGAGAAATGACAAAGGTTTTCATTGAGCCTCAGGATATAAACTTAGGTTGATGTTGTTAAAAGTGCCAGTCCTAAATCAGGAGATCTGGAGGGTTTTCAGTTCAGTTCAGCCGCTCAGTCATGTCCAACTCTTTGCAATCCCATGAACTGTAGCATGCCAGGCTTCCCTGTCCATCACCAATCCCTGGAGCCTACTCAAACTCATGTCCATTGAAGCGGTGATGCCATACAACCATCGTATCCTCTGTCGTCCCCTTCTCCTCCCACCTTCAATCTTTCCCAGCATCAGGATCTTTTCCAATGAGTCAGTTCTTCACATCAGGTGGCCAAAGTATTGGGGTTTCAGCTTCAGCATCAGTCCTTCCAATGAATATTCAGGACTGATTTTCTTTAGGATGGACTGGTTGGATCTCTTTGCAGTCCAAGGGACTCTCAAGTGTCTCTCCAATATCACAGTTCAAAAACATCAATTCTTCGGTGCTCAGCTTTCTCTGTAGTCCAACTGGTCTATGACCTTGAGCAAATCATTCAACTCCACAGGACTCAGAGATTTTTTTGGTTTGATTTCAGTTCATTTTTTTTTTCCCTAGTATGTGAAATGACAGCACCGAATACTTTATAAAAACCATAAAAAATGGTCTTAGATCTATAATTCTTAATACTTACAAAATATCTAACCACACCACTTAACCACTCATAACCTTAAGGAGAATTAAGAGTAAATATCATTATTGTAAATTTACAATTGAGTAAACTGATGTTAGTCTGGGAAAAAAAAAATCTCACAACTGGCTAAAAGTTGGTGAATCTGGTTCTAGACCTCATAACTTCTCATCATGTGACTTTTCTACTCTCCTAAACTGCTATTCAATGAAGAAAATGCAAACCCTATTTTTAATTGAACTTTCAAGTAAAACTGAGAAACAGTTCATTTAGTCTACTGACAATACCCAAGTACAAGGGAAGTAGGGAAACAAAGTCTTTAGTGAAATTGCTCTGTGTTGGACTAAAACTACTTTTTAAATTAATTCATTTTAATTGGAGACAAATTACTTTACAATATTGTAGTTGCTTTTGCCATACATTGACATGAATCAGCCATGGGTATATATGTCCCCCATGCTGAACCCCCTTCTCACCTCCCTCCCCATTCCATCCTTCTGGGTTTTCCCAGAGCACCATCTTTGAGTGCCTTGTTTCATGTATCTAACTTGGACTGGTGATCTATTTCACATATGGTAATATAAATGTTTCAACGTGATTCTCTCAAATCATCCCACCCTCACCTTCTCCCATGGAATCCAAAAGTCTGTTCTTTATATCTGTGTCTCTTTTTCTGTCTCACATATAGGGTCATCATTACCATATTTCTAAGTTCCATATATATATGTTAATATACTATTTTGGTGTTTTTCTTTCTGACTTACTTCACTCTGTATAATAGGCTCTAATTTCATCCACCTCCTTAGAACTGATTCAAATGTATTCTTTTTAATGGCTGAGTAATACTCCATTGTGTATATGTACCACAGCTTTCTTATCCATTCATCTGCTGATGGACATCTAGGCTGCTTCCATGTCCTAGCTATTGTAAATAGTGCTGCAATGAACATTGGGATACACGTGTCTCTTTCAATTCTGGTTTCCTCGGTGTGCATGCCCAGCAATGGGATTTCTGGGTCATTTAGCAGTTCTACTTCCAGTTTTGTAAGGAATCTCCACACTGATCTCCTTAGTGGCTGTACTAGTTTGCATTCCCACCAACAGTGCAAGCAGGTTCCCTTTCCTCTGTACCCTCTCCAACATTTATTGTTTTTAGACTTTTTGATAGCAATCATTCTGACTGGTGTGAGATGGTACCTCATTATGGTTTTGATTTGCATTTCTCTGATAATGAGTGATGTTGAGCATCTTTTAATGTGTTTGTTAGCCATCTGTATGTCTTCTTTGGAGAAATGTCTGCTTAGTTCTTTGGCCCATTTTTTAATTGGGTCATTTATTTTTCTGGAATTGAGCTGTAGGCGTTGCTTGTATAGTTTTGAGTTTAGTTTTTTGTCTGTTGCTTCATTTGCTATTATTTTCTCCCATTCTGAAGGCTGTCTTTTCACCTTGCTTATAGTTTATTTTGTTGTGAAGAAGCTTTTTAAGTTTAGTTAGGTCCCATTTGTTTATTTTTGATTTTATTTCCAATATTCTGGGAGGTGGGTCATAGAGGATCCTGCTGTGATGTATGTCGGAGAGTGTTTTGCCTATGTTCTCCTCTAGGAGTTTTATAGTTTCTGGTCTTATATTTAGATCTTTAATCCATTTTGAGTTTATTTTTGTGTATGGTGTTAGAAAGTGCTCTAGTTTCATTCTTTTACAAGTGGTTGACCAGTTTTCCCAGCACCACTTGTTAAAGAGATTGTCTTTAAACCATTGTATATTCTGCCTCCTTTGTCAATGATAAGGTGTCCATATGTGCGTTGATTTATCTCTGGGCTTTCTATATTGTTTCATTGATCTATATTTCTGTCTTTGTGCCAGTACCATACTGTCTTGATGACTATAGCTTCGTAGTATAGTCTGAAGTCAGGCAGGTTGATTCCTCCAGTTCCATTATTATTTCCTCAAAATTGCTTTGGCTATTCAAGGTATTTTGTATTTCCTTACAAATTGTGAAATTATTTTTTCTAGTTCTGTGAAAAATACCATTGGTAGCTTGATAGGGATTACATTGAATCTATAGATTGTTTTGGATAGTATACTCATTTTCACCATATTGATTCTTCCAATCCATGAACATGGGGTATTTCTCCATCTATTTGTGTCATCTTTGATTTCTTTCATCAGTGTTTTATAGTTTTCTATATATAGGTCTTTTGTTTCTTTAGGTAGAGTTATTCCTAAGTATTTAATTCTTTTCATCATAATGGTGAATTGAATTGTTTCCTTAATTTCTCTTTTTGTTTTCTCATTATTAGTGTATAGGAATGTAAGAGATTTTGGTGTGTTAATTCTTGAAACTTTATTATACTCATTGATTAGCTCTAGTAATTTTCTGGTGGTGTCTTTAAGGTTTTTTATGTAGAGGATCCTGTCATCTGCAAAGAGTGAGAGTTGTACTTCTTTTCCAACGTGGATTCCTTTTATTTCTTTTTCTTCTCTGATTGCTATGGCTACAACTTCCAAAACTATGTTGAATAGTAGTGGTGAGAGTGGGCACCCTTGTCTTGTTCCTGACTTTAGGGGAAATGTTTTCAATTTTCCACCATCAAGGATAATATTTGCTGTGGGTTTATCATATATGGCTTTTATTATGTTGAGATAGGTTCCTTATATGCCTGCTTTCTGGAGGGTTTTTATTATAAATGGATGTTGAAATTTGTCAAAAGCTTTCTCTGCATCTATTGAGATAATCATATGGTTTTTATCTTTAAATTTGTTAATGTGGTATATCACATTAATTGATTTGTGAACATTGAAGAATCCTTGCATCCCTATATGTGCTGTCTATAAGAGAACCACTTCAAACCAAGGGACACCTACAGATTGAAAGTGAAGGTCTGGAAAAAGATATTTCATGCAAATGGATACCAAAAGAAAGCAGGAATAGTAATACTCATATCAGATAAACTAGACTTTGAAACAAAGTCTATGAAAAGAGACAAAGAAGAACACTACATAATGATCAAAGGATCAATCCAAGAAGAAGATATAACAATTATAAATATATATGCACCCAACACAGGAGCATATATATTTCACGCAACATGTAAGGCAAATGCTAACAAGTATGGAAGGGGAAATTAACAGTACACAGTAATAGTGGGAGACTTTAATACCCCACTCATATTTATGGATAGATCAACCAAACAGAAAATCAGCAAGGAAACACAAACTCCAAATGATACAATGGACCAGTTAGACCTTATTGATATCTACAGGACATTTCACCCCAAAACAATGAATTTCACCTTTTTTTCAAGTGCACATGGAACATTCTCCAGGATACATAACATCCTGGGCCATAAATCTAGCCTTGAAAATTAAAAAAAAAAATTGAAATTATTTCATGCATATTTTCTGATCACATGCAGTAAGATTAGATGTCAACTACTGAAAAAAAAAACTATTAAAAATACAAACATATGGAGGCTAAACAATACACTTCTAAATAACCAACAAATCATAGAAGAAAACAAAATATGCATAGAAACAAACAAAAAGGAAAACACGACCACCCAAAACCTGTGGGATTCAGTAAAAACAGTGCTAAGAGGAAGGTTCATAGCAATACAAGCTTACTTCAAGAAAAAGAAAACACATGTACACCCATGGCTGATTCATGTCAATGTATGGCAAAACCACTACAATATTGTAAAATAAGTAGCCACCAATTAAAATAAATAAATTCAAAAAATAAAAAGAATCTTGAAGCAAATAGTGCTTTTCCTTGTGTTAACAAACCATACTTTATTTAGCTCTACTTAAAGAGAGAGAGAGAGAAATAAAAAGCTTTACACCCAAAGCAATGGTACCCCACTCCAGTACTCTTGCCTGGAAAATTCCATGGACAGAGGAGCCTGGTAGGCTTCAGTCCATGGGGTCGCTAAGAGTCGGACACGACTGAGAGACTTCACTTTGACTTTTCACTTTCATGCATTGGAGAAGGAAATGGCAACCCACTCCAGTGTTCGTGCCTGGAGAATCCCAGCGACGGGGGAGCCTGGTGGGCTACCATCTATGGGGTCGCACAGAGTCGAACATGACTGAAGCGACTTAGCAGCAGTAGCAGCAGCAGCACACCCAAAGCAACTAGAAAAAGAAGAAATGAAGAACTCCAGAGTTAATAAAAGGGAAGAAATCATAAGAATTAGAGCAGAAATAAATGAAAAAGAAACAAAGGAGACTACAGCAAAAATCAACAAAGCTAAAAGGTGATTCTTTGAGAAGATAAATAAAATAGACAAACCATTAGCCAGACTTATCAAGGAAAAAGGGAGAAGAATGAAGGCAACAAAATTAGAAATGAAAATGGAGAAATCACAACAGACAACACAGAAATACAAAGGATCATAAGAGACTACCATCAGCAACTATATGACAATAAAATGGACAACGTTGAAGAAATGAATGAACTCTAAGAAAAGTATAATCTTCCAAAACTGAACCAGGAAGAAATAGAAAACTCAGCATTGGCCACAGGACTGGAAAAGATCAGTTTTAATTCCAGTCCCAATGAAGGGCAATTCCAAAGAATGTCAAACTACCGTTCAGTTGCACTCATTTCACATGTAGCAAGTAATGCTCAAAATCCTTCAAGCTAGGCTTCAACAGTATGTGAACCAAGCATTTCTAGATGTGCAAGCTGGATTTAGAAAAGGCAGAGGAACAAAGCAATCAAATTGCCAATATCCACTGGATCATAGAAAGAGAAAGAGAGTTCCAAAAAAACATATACTTCTGCTTCCTTGACTACACTAAAAACTTTGTGTGGATCACAAGAAACAGTGGAAAATTCTTAAAGAGATGGGAGTACCACACCACCTGACCTGTCTCCTGTGAAACCTGTATGCTGGTCAAGAAGCAACAGTTAGAACTGGACAAGGAACAGTGGACTGGTTCAAATTTGTGAAAGGAGTATATAAAGGTTGTATATTATCACCCTGCTTATTTAATTTATATGCAGGATACATCATGTGAAATGATGAGTTGGATGACTTACAAGCTGGAATCAAGATTGCAGGGAGAAATATAAACAACCTCAGATATGGGGATGCTACCACTCTAATGGGAAAAATAGAATAGGAACTAAATAACCTCTTGAGGGGGTGAAAGAGGAGAGTGAAAAAGCTGGCTTAAAATTCAACATTCAGAAAACGAAGATCATGACATCTGGTCCCATCATTTCATGGCAGATAGATGTGGAAAAAAGTGGAAACAGTGACAAACTTTATTTTCTTGGCCTCCAAAATCACTGTGGACAGTGACTACAGCCAGGAAATTAAAAGACACTTCCTCCTTGGAAGAAAAACTATGATAAACTTAGACAGCATATTAAAAATCAGAGACATCACTTTGCTGACAAAGATCCATATAGTATGTCAAAGGTCTGGTTTTTCCATTAGTCATATACAGATGTGAGAGTTGGACCATAAAAAAGGCTGAGTGCCTTTCAAACTGTGGTGCTGGAGAGAACTCTTGAGAGTCCTTTGGACAGCAAGAAGATCAAACCAGTCAATCCTAAAGGAAATCAGCACTGAATATTCATTGGAAGGACTAATGCTGAAGCTGAATCTCCAATACTTTGGCCACCTGAGGCAAAGAGCTTACTCATTGGAAAAGACCTGATGCTGGGAAAGATTGAGGACTAAAGAGAAGAGGGCAACAGAAGATGAGATGGTTGACTGACATCACTGATTCAATGGACATGAGTTTGAGCAAACTCCCGGAGATAGTAAAGAAAGGGAAGCTCGGCATGCTACAGTCCATGGGGTCACAGAATCAGACAGGACTTAACTGACTGAACAAGAACAGCAGTGTAGCAGATGTCATGCTGAAATTTCATTCCCACAATTTTGTTCTTTTGGCATAACATAGAGGAAAATATGCTATTTGATAACATTAGTTTCACTTACTAATCATTGTAGGGACCCAGTAATAAGTGGATTAACCCCAGGCCTCTGTGCCTTCAAATACCTTATTCAGCAAAAGATACTGGGGCATTCTAGTTGGAAATGACAATTTATTACTTTATTCTCTGTATCATAGCTGCCCTGGTGATTACCAAATACAAATCCACATCTCCTTCTTGGGAACCTCTGTCACATTCAGTATATAGCTTTCCAGATCATTGTTGTGGTTTTGTGGGTCTGATTCACCCAGAGGTAAATAAAGTTGATGTAGGAGTAAGCATGTGAATTTCTGGTATGAGCTGTTTCTGGAAATGGCCTGATCACTTTGTTTAAATCCCATGACTAAAACTCAGTCCTTGGCTACATCTAATGGCAAACTGTGTGTCAGTCATATCAGCCCACATTCTTCTTCACCATGGTCTTGCACTTCCTGTCAAGGATGGAATAAAGCATGAAGTACTGGAGAATTATCTCTACCCCTTTAGGTCTTCATTTTTACCCAGAAGCCAGTTAATTTCTCACAACCCCAAGAATGTGTGTAACTTCTCCATCACACAGCTGACCATTCCCTGCTGCTGTAGGTTCTTCCAAATTGTGAGATGTTGGGAAGAGCACTTGAAAATGAGTTTATTTTCTCTCCTTCCCAAACTCTGTCATGGAAACAAAAGTGCTTATTTGAACATTAGTTTAAGATTACAAGGAAAAGATTTTATGTTATATAATTTGGGGAATTTCTCCATTGCCCATAGAATAAAATCAAAATTCTGAACTTGGCTTTTTAGGGTCTTCTATTTATTTACTTTTTTCTTGCCATTCTTATCTCAGAACTACAAGTTTTCTGTTTTTGCTCCATGATTTTCTAACATCACGTTTTTATTCAAACTATTTCTTTTGTCTTTAGTTGTCTTCACCTTTACAATTGCCATCCTTCCAAGAATCGTTTCTGTGTTTCCATAATTGGTCAGTAGCGCACTTTCTCTCTCTTTCTTTCTCTGAATACCCTACATATTTGTAGCCCTATTACTTCTCTTCTGCATTATAATCTTTTCTGAACCTGCCTTATCACCTTATTAAGCAGCTATATTTGTTGAAGACCAGAGGGAATCACTCCTTTAGTGTACAAGGTGAATTTATCTATATTTACACAGTCCCAGGGCTGTGTCCCTGGAACTTCCCTGATAACTCAGTTGGTATAGAATCTGCCTTCGATGCAGGAGACCCCAGTTCGATTCCTGGGTCAGGAAGATCTGCTGGAGAAGGAATAGGCTACCCACTCCAGTATTCTTGGGCTTTTCTTGTGGCTCAGCTGGTAGAGAATCCACCTGCAATGCGGGAGACCTGGGTTGGATCCCTGGGTTAGGAAGATCCCCTGGAGAAGGGAAAGGCTACCCACTCCAGTATTCTGGCCTGGAGAATTCCATTGACTATAGTCCAGGGGTCGCAAAGAGTTGGACATGACTGAGCAACTTTCGCTTAGTTCACTTACACAGTCCCAGAAGACTAAGTGACTTACTGATTAAATAGGTATGTTTGACCACTAAAAAGACTAAAATAATATATTTAAGATATTTATAGAGGGTTTTTTGTGTGTTTGAATTTTGAAGCTACTTTAACATTAAAAATTACTTCACTCAATATTAATAGACTAATAGAAACTGTGATTACCAAATATGTATCATTTATTACTGTGTCAATGTCCTACTACTCTTGTCACTATTTACCACAAATAGTAGCTTAAAATAAACAATATTCTGTGATTCTGGTGGTCAATGTCTGAAATAGTCTCTACAGGCTAAAATCCAGGTGCTAGCAGGACTGTATTCCTTCCGTAGGCTTGCAAGGAGAACCTCTTTCCTGACTTTTCTAACTTCTAGAGGCTACCTTCATTCATTATCTTGTCTTCTTCCTCCATTTTCCAGCATCATATCATCTCCCAACTTGTCTCTCTAATTACCACCCCATTCCCACCATCAAATGCCATCTCAAGATTTTTCATGCATTTACATCTGCAAAGTCGTTTTGGCATGTCATGTAAAACAGGTTCAAGGATTTGGATATGAACCTCTTTGGGGGATACCATTCTGTGGAGCAACCACACGCCCGAGGCCAGGGGCAGTGGCCAGGAGGACCAACTCCACGTCCAAGGAGCCGTGGCTGGGTGGGCGCAGGAGGGCCTAGAGGAACTATCCCACGTTGAAAGTCAGGGAAGGGCAGTGATGAGGAGAAACCCCTCGTCCAAGGTAAGAAGTGATGGCTGTGCTCTGCTGGAGCAGCTGTGAAGAGATACCCCACGCCCAGGTAAGAGAAACCCAAGTAAGATGGTAGGTATTGCAAGAGGGCATCAGAGGGCAAACACACTGAAACCATACTCACAGAAAACTAGTCAGTCTAATCACACTAGGGCCACAGCCTTGTCTAACTCAATGAAACTAAGCCACGCCCGTGGGGCAACCCAAGATGGGGGTTCATGGTGCAGAGATCTGACAGGATGTGGTCCGCTGGAGAAGGGAATGGCAAACCACTTCAATATTCTTGCCTTGAGAACCCCATGAACAGTATGAAAAGGCAATATTGTAGGATACTGAAAGAGAAACTCCCCAGGTCAGTAGGGGCCCAGTATGCTACTGGAGATCAGTGCAGAAATAACTCCAGAAAGAATGAAGGGATGGAGCCAAAGCAAAAACAATACCCAGTTGTGGATGTGACTGGTGATAGAAACAAGGTCCGATGCTGTAAAGAGCAATACTGCATAGGAACCTGGAATGGTAGGTCCATGAATCAAGGCAAATTGGAAGTGGTCAAACAAGAGATGGCCAGAGTGAATGTCGACATTCTAGGAATCAGTGAACTAAAATGGACTGGAATGGGTGAATTTAACTCAGATGACCATTATATCTACTACTGTGGGCAGGAATCCCTCAGAAGAAATGGAGTGGCCATCACTGGCAACAAAAGAGTCCGAAATGCAGTACTTGGATGCAATCTCAAAAATGACAGAATGATCTCTGTTCGTTTCCAAGGCAAACCATTCAATATCAGAGTAATCCAAGTCTATGCCCCAACCAGTAATGCTGAAGAATCTAAAGTCAAATGGTTCTATGAAGACCTACAAGACCTTTTAGAACTAACACTCAAAAAAGATGTCCTTTTCATTATAGGGGACTGGAATGCAAAAGTAGGAAGTCAAGAAACACCAGGAGTAACAGGCAAATTTGGCCTTGGAATACGGAATGAAGCAGGGCAAAGACTAATAGAGTTTTGCCAAGAAAATGCACTAGTCATAACAAACACCCTCTTCCAACAACACAAGAGAAGACTCTATACATGGACATTACCAGATGGTCAACACCGAAATCAGATCAATTACATTCTTTGCAGCCAAAGATGGAGAAGCTCTATACAGTCAGCAAAAACAGCTGACTGTGGCACAGACCATGAACTCCTTATTGCCAAATTCAGACTGAAATTGAAGAAAGTAGAGAAAACCACTAGACCATTCAGGTATGACCTAAATCAGATCCCTTATGATTATACAGTGGAAGTGAGAAATAGATTTACAGGCCTAGATCTGATAGATAGAGTGCCTGATGAACTATGGAATGAGGTTTGTGACATTGTACAGGAGACAGGGACCAAGACCATCCCCATGGAAAAGAAATGCAAAAAAGCAAAATGGCTGTCTGGGAAGGCCTTACATATACCTGTGAAAAGAAGAGAAGCAAAAAACAAAGAGAAATGAAAGATATAAACATCTGAATGCAGAGTTCCAAAGAATAGCAAGAAGAGATAAGAAAGCCTTCTTCAGCGATCAATGCAAAGAAATAGAGGAAAACAACAGAATGGGAAAGACTAGGGATCTCTTCAAGAAAACCAGAGATACCAAAGGAACATTTCATGCAAAGATGGGCTCGATAAAGGACAGAAATGGTATGGACCTAACAGAAGCAGAAGATATTAATAAGAGATGGCAAGAATACACAGAAGAACTGTACAAAAAAGATCTTCATGACCCAGATAACCACGATGGTGTGATCACTGACCTAGAGCCAGACATCCTGGAATGTGAAGTCAAGTGGGCCTTAGAAAGCATCACTATGAACAAAGCTAGTGGAGGTGATGGAATTCCAGTGGAGCTATTCCAAATCCTGAAAGATGATGCTGTGAAAGTGCTGCACTCAATATGCCAGCAAATTTGGAACACTCAGCAATGGCCACAAGATTGGAAAAGGTCAGTTTTCATTCCAATCCCAAAGAAAGGCAATGCCAAAGAATGCTCAAACTACCGAACAATTGCACTCATCTCACACCCTAGTAAAGTAATGCTCAAAATTCTCCAAGCCAGGCTTCAGCAATATGTGAACCGTGAACTTCCTGATGTTCAAGCTGGTTTTCGAAAAGGCAGAGGAACCAGAGATCAAATTGCCAACATCCGCTGGATCATGGAAAAAGCAAGAGAGTTCCAGAAAAACATCTATTTCTGCTTTATTGACTATGCCAAAGCCTTTGACTGTGTGGATCTCAATAAACTGTGGACAATTCTGAAAGAGATGGGAATACCAGACCACCTGATCTGCCTCTTGATAAATGTGTATGCAGGTCAGGAAGCAACAGTTAGAACTGGTCATGGAACAACAGACTGGCTCCAAATAGGGAAAAGAGTATGTCAAGGCTGTATATTATCACCCTGTTTATTTAACTTATATGCAGAGTACATCATGAGAAATACTGGGCTGGAAGAAACACAAGCTGGAATCAAGATTGCCGGGAGAAATATCAATAACCTCAGATATGCAGATGACACCACCCTTATGGCAGAAAGTGAAGAGGAACTAAAAAGCCTCTTGATGAAAGTGAAAGAGGAGAGTGAAAAAGTTGGCTTAAAGCTCAACATTCAGAAAACGAAGATCATGGCATCCGATCCCATCACTTCATGGGAAATAGATGGAGAAACAGTTGAAACAGTGTCAGACTTTCTTTTTCTGGGCTCCAAAATCACTACAGATGGTGACTGCAGCCATGAAATTAAAAGATGATTACTCCTTGGAAGGAAGGTTATGACCAACCTAGATAGCATATTCAAAAGCAGAGACATTACTTTGCCAACAAAGGTTCACCTAGTCAAGGCTATGGTCTTTCCTGTGGTCATGTATGGATGTGAGAGCTGGACTGTGAAGAAGGCTGAACGCCGAAGAATTGATGCTTTTGAACTGTGGTGTTGGAGAAGACTCTTGAGAGTGCCTTGGACTGCAAGGAGATCCAACCAGTTCATTCTGAAGGAGATCAGCCCTGGGATTTCTTTGGAAGGAATGATGCTAAAGCTGAAACTCCAGTATTTTGGCCATGCAAAGAGTTGACTCATTGGAAAAGACTCTGATGCTGGGATGGATTCAGGGCAAGAGGAGAAGGGGACGACAGAGGATGAGATGGCTGGATGGCATCAGTGACTCAATGGATGTGAGTCTCAGTGAGCTCTGGGAGTTGGTGATGGACAGGGAGGCCTGGCGTGCTGCGATTCATGGGGTCATGAAGAGTCAGACAAGACTGAGCAACTGATCTGATCTGATCTGATTCTGTCATAAATATCAAAACAAATGTGTAGCCCAGTTGAGAAATAGTAATCAAAAATTTTGCAGCATTTTCTTCTATAATAAGGAAGAACTGTGGATTGTAACTCCAGGACTCTCCCTCTTTGGTATTAAGCAGAATTTTAGGTTTGGTCCTAATACATAAATAAATAAACTCTTAAATATATTTTCAACTTTCCAGGTAAATACAAAGAATAAACTTTTATTTTGATGTTGTAAAACATTTTCAGTGACCACTGAGGAATACTTAATCATCATACATTTATAAAGCTATGAAATATTTACAACTCCATGCCGAAGTTAGATGTCCTATTGTATTGTTGTTCTATGTTCCACAGTTCAACAGTTTATGAATATAAGCACTCAAATTGATAATTTCAAGCATGTTAATGAAAAAAAACTTTTTCTTAAAATATTTTATTTGAAATTATTTTTCATTCTAAATCATACTGTTTTCTAGATACTTCCAAAATGACATAAACAAGCCTAGCTTATAAAGTTCTATTTCAGCTAACATTTGATCTTTTGGCTCTATTATTTCCGTATAAGTAAAATTTCATAGGGGCTTCCCAGGTGGCTCAGGAGTAAAGAATATGCCTGCCATTGCAGGTGACACAGAAGACATGGGTTCAGTCCTTGGGGCAGGAAGATCCCCTGGAGAAGGAAATGGCAACTCACTTCAGTATTATTGCCTGGAGAATCCCATGGACAGAGGAGCCTGGCAGGCTGCAGTCAATGGGGTAGCTTTTCTTTACCAGATATGGTATAGCTATGTCATGATACATAATTTAAATAGGCATCTTTAAATTATGTATATCTAATATGTATGGTTGGAGAAGGCAATGGCACCCCACTCCAGTACTTTTGCCTGGAAAATCCCATGGATGGAGGAGCCTGGTAGGCTGCAGTCCATGGGGTCGCTAAGAGTCGGGCATGACTGAGGGACTTCACTTTCACTTTTCACTTTCATGCATTGGAGAAGGAAATGGTAATCCACTCCAGTATTCTTGCCTGGAGAATTCCAGGGACAGAGGGGCCTGGTGGGCTGCTGTCTATGGGGTCTCACAGAGTCGAACATGACTGAAGCCACTTAACAGCAGCAATGTGTATGGTTGAGTATTTTTACTCTTCACCTGAAACATCACAGCATTGTTAATCAGCTGTATTCCAATACAAAATAATGGAGAAGGAAATGGCAACCCAGTCCAGTATTCTTGCCTAGAAAATCCCATGGACAGAGGAGCTTGGTGGGCTACAATCCATGGGGTCACAGAGTCGAACATGACTGAGTGACTAAGCATACAAACACACACATGTATCTATAGCTGTCTCTTTCCTATTGAGAGATATAGAGATACAGATATAATTATTTCTCTAAGTTGATTTTCCTAGAAGGCTGAACAACTCTCCACTACTGTTTTGGTGTCTCAAAAGCAGTTCTGGCTAAATAAATGACTTTGTAGTCCCTGGGAAACTAGAATTTTGTAATAATTTTTGTAAAAAAATGAGTCATACAAGAGAACTTTCCTTTGTGGAAGATTGAAACTGTTTTATTAACTCTTATATTAAATATATTTGCATTTTCCTATTCTGCAATGTTCTGTAAGGGACAGAACAATATTTGTGAAGCCTACAGTAAAGCAAAACTGTACCAGGTTCTGGGACATAATATTGAAAAAAATGGCATTGTCCCTGCCCTTAGGAAATTTATAGTCTGATAGGGAAGACAGGTATTAGTCAAATGATCACAGAAGTAGAGATTTACAATTTTAATGAGTTAAATAGCAACCCACTCCAGTACTCTTGCCTAGAAAATTCCATGGATGAGGAGCCTGGTGGGCTACAGTCCATGGGGTCACAAAGCGTCGGACATGACTGAGCAACTTCACGAAGAGGCAGATGTTAATATAAGGGTTTCCAATAACTAGTAAGGAAGATCAGGGAGAGTTTCCCTGAGAATATGTTCTTTAGCTGAGACCTGAAGGATAAATGAGGATGGTCAGGTGGTGAAGAGAAAAGCTAAGAGGTCCAAAGGTAGGGATGGCCACATGCTTAGGCCTATGTGGACAGCTGCCAGGGGCTGAGAGGAGGGCTGTGGGTCAGGGTCACTATGATGACAGTATATGCAGAGGATGGGCAACATCAGATTATAGAGACCCTGAGTCCGTATGACATGTGAATCCACTGAAGTACTTTAAGGAGTGAGACACATTCCAAATCAATGTGGAAGTTTTTGAAGACCATAATGTAGGAAGGAAGAAATGCAGAGGGACTTCATGGATATAAGAGAGAAAAATCAAGTAAAGGAGGATAATAATATTCATACTCATTTAATTCTCTCTTACTGTGTGCCAACCATTTCATTAAATCATCATATCTGATCCTAAGAATAAAAGTTCACTTTGAATCAATTCCAAGTTATCCTTGTCATCCTAACCTCTCACTGGCCTTCGGCCTTCAGAGGTATTATCTTTTCAGTGAAAATAACAAAGAAGAAAAATAATGGAGTAAAGGTCATCATTATGTGACCAGATACTTGAAAACATGATGCTTATGTCGGTGGCCATTAGTTATTTCATTCAGCATGAGCTGGATACTAGAGCGCAAAGGCCAGCTGGAGGACCAGTCCCATGGCCTCACGGGTTAACCAGTTTCTGTTAAGTTCCAGACTCCCTCCTATGATGACCATGATGTGAATGTGGGTCTTTGTTAAAAGAGGACCAGCTGGCAGGGTGCCACAACTCCTGCAGAGTCTCATATCGCATGATTCTTGAGCAGAGGTCGATGGTATTATTTTTATAAAGAATGAATAGTGCATTTGCTTACCATCTAGGTCATTACTGCCAGTGGCACCCAATATAAATCTGAGTTTCTAGTTCATGCTACAGAACTATCTATAACGTAGTTATGGACTATTTAGTACTTAGTAAAGCAAGTAAAAATCTTACCTACTCATGATTTTAATCACTTTTTCATGGCTTATGAGGTGGATGTTTGGATTATAATTAGTTGTAAGTACTCTATACCAAAGGCATTCTAATTAAATATTTGAGTCTATTACTCTTAATTTCTGTCTTCCTAATTAAACTGAACAGACTGTCTCCTGAGAATGGAGTCTCATTATTTGCCAGTCCTATCATATCCATGAATCCAAATGCAACTCATTATCTTTTCTTTGTCCTTTTTTTTCAGTTGAAATCCCACCCAGACTTCAAGGTCATGCTACAATACCAAATCCATTGAGTTTTTGTTGAATATGGATTTTAAGGTGGCTCTAAGGGCTATTTTCTCTGAATCCTCAAATCTTTGTCTGTCTCATTTGAATTATATCACATGTTACTTTCTGTATTACCTTCTAAAAACCATTAATACATTTCACTGTTAGTTAAAAACAGAGACTTCGCCCCTCCCCACCCCCACCAGAAGTATTTACTACAGCACATTGTAGGTATTCAATATATTGAGCTTCACAGATTTCAGGAAAGTCCCTGACATAACTTGAGGCAATGTCCTCCCACGTTGCCTTGACTGCGGGAAAAGATGTTTCTCATGTTAAAGCTGGGCCAGGTTTCATTGCTGCCAAGCTAATAATAAATATGAATCTAGGCTTCTCAACTGAAGGAAGCTTTTTAGCTGAAATGATTCCAATCTTAAGTGTTAAAATGTGTGAAATGAGCCAAAAATAACAAGGAATGTCAATTGCTCTGTATAAGGGATTTTTTTTTTCATTTCTACTTTTTAAGAGGTTAATTTTTATTCTTCTTATAGAAGACATGATAAGATAAGCAAGGCTTGCTTTCGTTGGTTGGTTGCTTGCTTGGTTGGCTTCATTACCTGCATAAGAAAATCTTTCTTTCTAGTAGTTGATATGAAGAGCTTTTCATATTATGTGATATGTGTTGGTTTTGATAAAACATTAATAGAAGTGTGACCTTGATCAGGAGATGTAAAATGCCAGAAGATTAAACATAAGAGTTTTAACACAAAGAATTATTAGTTGTTGTAAAAGAGTAACTGTAAGATGTAAGGAAAATCTGTCTGGTACTCTAGAGCTGAAGGAGAGTACTTATGCAAGTATAAACTTGGAAGGAGTTCAGATCTCATTGGAAAAGGTATGTTTCAGCCCAGTGGATAGCAGAGAAGGTTCCTGATTTGGCCAGGCTGAAGTGGTTTGGATTTGCAGTAAATAGACCAGAGATAGGAGAAAATCAAAGCATTTAGGCTGTATGGGAGCTTGAAGATCTCCAGGGTCACCTAAGTCATAGGTAGGCAGCTTGAAGACTGCTCCTTAGATAGGTGGCTTCTATTTCTAGAAAGCTGTTTAATAGATGTCACAAAGCTTAGGCTGCTGTGTTTCAGAGCGATTACACTGTGGCTCATGCTGGGCAGATTCTACTAGGTATCTTTGTGTGTATGTGTGCATGTTCACAGACACATGTGTATGTCTATTATATATGTATATACATATAAGCATTTATACAAACATATCTATTATATATAATGATATTTCAGATTCCAGTCCAAAATAATATGGTACATTGAAGTATTCTTTTTCCTGTTCCATGTTTACACATTCTTTTTCCAGCAATGAGAACCATGGCTCCCCATTACATTCTATATATTTACTTATTTGCACAATCTTAGAATACATGAAGGTGGTCTCGTAACAGGAAACATACCATGGATAAGAAATAAACCTAATAGAGTTCTCAACTTGTGATTCTTTTTCCCTCCTGTATGGTAAAACATTTGCAATTATACAATGAAATTCATACATATTAAGTGTAAAATTCAATGCGTGCATGCATGATTATTCGCTAAGTCGTGTCTGACTCTGCAATCCCATGGACTGTAGCTCGCCAGGCTCCTCTGGCCATGGGATTTCCCAGGCAAGAATAACGGAGTGGGTTGCCATTTCCTTCTCCAGGGGATCTTCCTAACCGAGAGACTAAACTTGCATCTCCTGAATTACGGGTGGGTTCTTTACCACTGAGCCACAAGGGAAGCCTATAAAATTCAATCTTTTTTAAATGCTTAAATTTTTGTCATGCCAAAAACTTGACTTGTGCCCCTTATCAGTCAGTTATGCCCCAACCCACACAAAATATTTCTTTATATATTTTTGTTCAGTTCAGTTCATTCAGTTACTCAGTTGTGTCCAACTCTTTGCGACCCCATGAATCACAGCACTCCAGGCCTCCCTGTCCATCACCAACCCCCGGAGTTCACCCAAAGTCACATCCATCGAGTTGGTGATGCCACCCAGCCATCTCATCCTCTGTTGTCCCCTTCTCTTCCTGTGCCCAATCCCTTCCAGCATCAGAGTCTTTTCCAATAAGTCAACTCTTCACTTGAGGTGGCCAAAGTACTGAGTTTCAGTTCTAGCATCATTCCTTCCAATGAACACCCAGGACTGATCTCCCTTAGGATGGACTGGTTGGACCTCCTTGCAGTCCAAGGGACTCTCAAGAGTCTTCTCCAACACCACAGCTCAAAAGCATCAATTCTTCAGAGCTCAGCTTTCTTCACAGTTCAACTCTCACATTCATACATGACCACTAGAAAAACCACAGCCTTGACTAGACGAACCTTTGTTGGCAAAATAATATTTCTGCTTTTTAATATGCTATCTAGGTTGGTGATATATATATATATATTTTAGGATGTTATATATATATGTTATATATATAGAAAACATATGCTATGCTATGCTAAATCACTTCAGTCGTGTCCGACTCTGTGTGACCCCATAGACGGCAGCCCACCAGGCCTCCCTGTCCCTGGGATTCTCCAGGCAAGAACACTGGAGTGGGTTACCATTTCCTTCTCCAATGGATGAAAGTGAAAAGAGAAAGTGAAGTCACTCAGTCATGTCCGACTCTTAGGTACCCCATGGACTGCAGCATACCAGGCTCCTCCTTCCATGGGATTTTCCAGGCAAGAGTACTGGAGTGGGGTGCCATTGCCTTCTTTGATATAAAACATATATATATATATGTTATATATATATGTTTTAGGATGCCATATAAATAAAATAATATTGAATATACTTTATTGTGTCTGGCTTCTTTTGCTTAATATAACATTTTAAAGTTTATCATGCTGTTGTGTAGAGCAATATCAATGCTTCTTTATTGCTCAGAATCATTCCATTTTGCTGAATATGCATTCCATTACAATATATATTCTTATACCACGTTTTTATGTATATTAATTTTCATTTATCTTGGAAAAGTAACTTGGTATGTATTCATGTTTACCTTAATAAAAATTTTTCAAATATGTTTGCATTTTCACTACTACCACCAATGAACAAGGATGCTAGTTGTACTGCCTCAAGGTCAACATCTAGTGTTTCAAGACATTTTTTTTGTCATCCCAGTCGTATGACATGCTGTATCTTTGAGCGTTTCATTTGCATTTACCTACAAATATGATGTTCAGTATTATTTCATGGACTTACTGTTCATGGGAATATTGTTATGGACTGAATGTGTCTCCCCAAAATTCATATGTTGAGTCTCTGCCCCTCACTTGGCTATATTTGGAGATGAGCCTGTAAGAAAGTAATTAAGGTTAAATGAAGTCATAAAAGTGAAATGCCGTTAGGGTAAGATTAGAATCCTTGTAAGAGCAGACACCAAGGCACTCTCTCTTGTCCTCCCCCTCTCTCTCCTTATTCCTCTCTGCACTGGCAGGCACCGAGGGAAGGTCATGTGAGCAAGCAGTGAGATGATAATTGACCACAACCCAAGGGGAAAGCCCTCACCAGACCTCAGTCCCGCTGGCACCTTTGGTCTCAAACTTCTGGTATGAGAACAATGTGAGAAAAAGTTTCTTCTCAGAACAAACTCCTGTTGTCTGTGGTGTATTTGTTATTGTTTTTCCATTTTTGTTTGTTTGTTTTCCTATGACAGCCTCAGCTGACGGACACCTGTTTTGTGAAATGTCTATTCAATTTGTTTTTCCATGTGTTTTATTTGGATTGTTTTCTCTTCTTATTGATTTATAGAAATGTCATCATATTTATATCTCAGGTAAAGTGGTATTAGTAATGGCTACTGTATTTCAGTATTTAACACATGCTGGATACTGAATTATATGCTGTCTGCATTTTACCTCATTTAAGCATCAAAAACAACCCTATGAGGGAAAGTAATGTTATAATGCCATAAGATCTTACACAAGGCTCTCTGGTACTCAACTGGATTAATCCCTTCCCTGAATTTTACTAACTAACCAAAATTATGCTGCTAGTAAAGAGACCACTTGGTCTTTATATATAGATATAGATATATGTATATCGTTTATATATATATATACATCTTTGGAACATTTCACAATTTGTCTCATTGCATATTAGCTGGTCAGTATGTAGAAACGTGTGTGTGTTTGCATGAATGTGTGTTCAGGGAATTTGATAACACATATATTTATCCTCATGCTTCTTTTGTGTCGTCACTTTTGGATGACTGTATAGCAAACCCCACTCCAGTACTCTTGCCTGGAAAATCCCATGGACGGAGGAGCCTGGTAGGCTGCAGTCCATGGGGTCGCTAAGAGTCAGACATGACTGAGCGACTTCACTTTCTCTTTTCACTTTCATGCACTGGAGAAGGAAATGGCAACCCACTCCAGTGTTCTTGCCTGGAGAATCCCAGGGACGGTGGAGCCTGGTGGGCTGCCGTCTATAGGGTCACACAGAGTCGGACACGACTGAAGTGACTTAGCACAGCATAGCATAGCATGGCATAGCAAACTACTCCATAACTTGGTTAATTACAATGATTTCTCATTTCCTATTCTGTGAATTTCTGGGCAGTTCTTCTGCTGATTTCACTTGCAGATCACTGGGCTTACTGGTGTGGTTGAAGTCAGATATGGCCTGAAAGACTGGTTGCTCTAAAATGACGTCATTCACTCATCTGTCACGTGTTGCCTGTTCGCTGGGATGCCTCAGTTCTTCTCTACAAGGTCCAAAGTGTCTCATTGTTCATGGATAGATCAGCTTCCACTTAGCTTGAGGATCTCAGGGCAGCCTACTAACAGGGAAGGGCCAATATGGCCCAGCCCAAATAAATACCTAAGAAGATTTGAGTGCACCTGTTAATGAAAGATGTGAGCATATCAAAGTGGACTCATCGGGTTTTGTTTTACAGATGACTGAATGATGATATGGAAAGGCCAGTGCTGTTGCTGCTGCTGCTGCTACTAAGTCACTTCAGTTGTGTCTAACTCTGTGCAACCCCACAGATGGCAGCCCACCAGGCTCCCCCGTCCCTGGGAGTCTCCAGGCAAGAACACTGGAGTGGGTTGCCATTTCCTTCTCCAATGCATGAAAGTGAAAAGAAAAAGTGAAGTCACTTAATCGTGTCCGACTCTTAGGGACCCCATGGACTGCAGCCTACCAGGCTCCTCCGTCCACGGGATTTTCCATGCAAGAGTACTGGAGTGGGGTGCCATTGCCTTCTCCAAAGGCCGGTGCTGTTGAAAGACGAATGTAATGTTACTCACAGTTCCTCTAGAAATGAGAGGGAAGGCACACCACACTGGTACAGAAGAGAAAAGCAGTCAGTCAAGGGCACAGAGGATTGAGAGAAAGATATGGGCACCACCTTTATTGGGGTTTCTGTGAGTAAGAAGGAAGGCAGGGTACACACTGTTCGACTGGCTAGTCTGAATAATCCGGGTGGGCTTTGGGGCATAGGCTTGGTTCCTAATTGTTTGGTATCTGTCCCGTGTTGATTTAGGGTAGAAAAAATGTTGGCTTTATGTATGAAAGTAAAATAAAAGACTTGGTTGGGAGTGGGGTATAGACTCAGGAGTGGTTGGTTTGTATATTAAAAATAGGCTGATATAAAAGCTGTTCACCATCTCTAAGAATTAGCTAGAGGGGCAGTCTCTCCCCAGTAAACAAGGGACTGCAAAATGTTAAAAAGTATAGTAATCATAAGATATTGAAATTTTAAAAATATAATTAATCCAGTGGATAAGATTTTGTGCCCACTATTAATCTGGGGACCCCAAGCATCAGTGCTTTCTGTTGGCCCATGTCAGACAAGGATTAGACAAATCTTTTTCTGTACAAATAATAATACTAATGGTTTATTGAGATCTGACTATGTACCAGGCGTGTCACTGTTAGTACATCATAAATTTAAAAATCAACACCATTAATTCTCACATAAATCTCATAACACCAACAGTAGTACAATCTCCACTTTCTAGACAAGTAAACCAGTTATAATATGAGGATTTTTATCTTTTTGGATCTCAAGATCAGAAAATTGACTTAACTACTCTCACATTATCAGAGTTGACCTGTGCAATAAAAATAAGTTCTTAAGGAAAGGGAATGGCCTAGTCTTGGAGCAGGACAGGGCTTCCTCTAATGTATTTATTTTATCATCATCTTAACAGTTATCATAACAAAATATAACCTTGAAGAAACTATTATAAAGGGACCATGCTTGGAGAATTTGTACTGAAACTAGAGCCTTTGTCTGTCTGATTCTAAAGCTTATATATTTAACCATTGAATTCCATTTTCCTAAATAATAAGCTGTGGAAAGCATTCTCCATCATTGCTCACTCTTGTGCACTTGTATTAGAGGAGTTGCATATTTCCATAGTTTAAGTAACTCCAATATAACTTCAAACTTAACTCACTGCTTTTTTTTTTTTTTTTTGCTCTAAATCAGACAAAGTCTCAGTCACAGACACACTTCCAACAAATTGAATGAAAAAAATGTATGTGGAAAGTGTGTAAAATGACTCTACTGACTATGTAGTTGTCTGTCTCCCTGTTACCATCTGGGTTTCTCTGGAACTCTTAGCTATTTTGTTTTGGAAAGTAGCATTTCCACACTTTACAAAATAATGTTCCTCATTCTTGTAAATGCTAGTAATCTGTGGGCATTTCTGAGTATTTAAGACATTCTTAAAGAAACTATGTGCCTCATTTGACACTCTTCCCTTTAAAATATTAATCCCATGAAACAGGTGGTCCCCAGTGTTGTAATTACAGTCTCTTGATTTCCTGGATGCATTTTTTGGAATTACTGCCAGCAGTTTCAGAGGTGGAGGGAAAGAGAAATGAACAGAATAGTGTCCTCATCATGGAGGCCCAGGTCCGCAAGAAAAATCTTGGGAAATGCTACATCTCTGCCAATTTCATGCCTTTCATAGGCAGTATCATCTTCTTTCCATGAGAACAGGCATGAGAATCTTGCTAGGAAGAAAAAGAAAGTTGAAAGGTAGGATTCCAGGCATATCCTCATATTTTTTAGATCATAGTATTGAGAGCACTAAACAAACAATAATCCTAACAATAGTATACTTTGTGAAGTGAAAGTTGCTCAGTCATGTCCAACTCTTTGCGACCCCAGGGACTATACAATCCGTGGATTTCTCCAGGCCAGAATACTAGAGTAGATGGCCTTCCCCTTCTTCAGGGGATCTTCCCAACCCAGGGATCGAACCCAGGTCTCCCACATTTGCAGACAGATTCTTTACCAGCTGAGCCACCAGGGAAGCCCAAGAATACTACAGTGGGTAGCCTATCCCTTCTCCAGGGGATCTTCCTGACCCAGGAATCGAACCGGGGTCTCCTGCATTGCAGGAGGATTCTTTACCAACTGAGCTATCAGGGAAGCCCCTTATACTACACAGATATGCCAAATCCACCCTGGAATTAATTACTTTTCTGTTGTTTTACCAGTGAAAAATCACCATCATTAACTCTCCCAAAATGTAAAACATCTTAAGATTAGATCAAACCTAAAACCTTCTGAGATGGTCTAAGTCATAAAAGTAAATGCATTCACTAGTATATTTTATTTCTGTAGCCTGAAACCACAAGGGAACAATTCAGATGATGAAAATTATTGACTCAAAGAATCTGAAGTCACATATACAAGGGAGAAAGAAAATCCAGTTGTGTCAAAATTCTGGAGAATATTCAGATTTCTAAACTTAGGGATGATTTAAATGGACTTCTTAGCAAAAGATAGGCTCAAATAAAAATGTGAATGAATTAGCCGGACTTCTGTGGGCTTATGAAATTATATATATATATATCATTGGAGATGTTAGGTGAGAAAATTTTGTATGTATGGTATCGTTATTAATTGGTTTGAGTACTTTTTAACATTTTGAATAGTGAATCATCTCATTTCATTCTTTGCAAGCATTTTCCTACTTTGGTTTCTGAAAAGAACAGTCAAGAAACCATTTAGCAAAATTAAAGTGAAGTCGCTCAGTCGTGTCCAACTCTGCGATCCCATGGACTGTATTCTACCAGGCTCTCCATCCCTGGGATTTTCCAGGCAAGAATACTGGAGTGGGGTGCCATTTCCTCCTCCAGGAGATCTTCCCAACCCAGGGGTTGAACCAGGGTCTCCCTCATTGTAGGCAGACGCTTTACTGTCTGAGCCACCAGGTTGACAAATATATTTCCATTTAAAACTCAGTTAAGTTCCAACAAGAATGCTGAAACATGACTTATTTTAATAGAAAATATTTAATGTAATATAATTATTAGAGAACTGAATGAAGTGAAGAGAGGAATCTGAGGTATGACAGACGCTGTGATAGAGGAAACAATTATTATTCCTAGTGTTGAGTGAACAAAGGGAAGAAGCTGGGATTGTTGCATGTACAGGCTTGGAAAAGTGGCAGAAGTCAGGTCTTTGAGGAAGACATAGTGTTTGATGACTCCTTGTCCCTCAAAACAGGTCCCTGTAGAGGTGGGACTGAGACCACTGGTGAATGGTTGTACTACAAAAAATGGTGTTAAGAAATTAAAAGATGCTTGCTCCTTGGAAGAAAAGCAATGACAAACCTAGACAGCATGTTAAAAAGCAGAGATATCATTTTGCCAACAAAGGTCTATATAGTCAAAGTTATGGTTTTTCTAGTAGTCGTGTATGGATGTGAGAGTTGGACAAGACTGAGCACCAAAGAATTGATGCTTTTCACCTGTGGTGCTGGAGAAGACTCTTGAGAGTCCCTTAAACAGCAAGGATACCAAACTTGTCAATCCTAAAGGAAATCAACCCTGAATATTCATTGGAAAGACTGATGCAAAAGTTGAAGCTCTAATACTTTGGCCACCTGATGTGAAGAACTGACTCATTGGAAAAGACACTGATGCTGGGAAAGATTGAAGACAAGAGGAGAAGGGGGTGACAGAGGATGAGATGACTGGATGGCATAATTGACTTAATGGACTTGAGTTTGAACAAACTCAGGGAGACAGTGAAGGAGAGGGAAGCCTGACGTGCTGAAATACATGGGGTCACAAAGAGCTATTGACTGAGGGGCTGAACAACAACAAAAAAACATGCATTTTTATTAAGGGACTTGGTCAGTTGACACAGTCCAAGCTTTAGTTGATTGAAATCACAAGGGTCAGAAAAGGTTACCATCATCCTTTAGGTTCCAGTTGATCTGGTGGTTGAGCATTTCAGACTAATCTTTATCACTGAAATAGAACTATGAGTCTTTACAACTTATGTATTATCTTTGCTATTGCTTCTCTTGCCCAATAGCATTTCTGCATTATTTTGTCCCCTTAAGATCATTATTTTGAGCATTATTTTACTAGTGTGTTCAGATCAGATCACATCAGTCGCTCAGTCGTGTCCGACTCTTTGCGACCCCATGAACTGCAGCACACCAGGCCTCCCTATCCATCACCAGCTCTCGGAGGTCACTCAGACTCACATTCATCGAGTCAGTGATGCCATCCAGCCATCTCATCCTCTGTCATCCCCTTCTCCTCCTGCCCTCAATCCCTCCCAGCATCAGAGTCTTCTCCAATGAGTCAACTCTTTGCATGAGGTGGCCAAAATACTGGAGTTTCAGCTTTAGCATCATTCCTTCCAAAGAAATCCCAGGTCTGATCTCCTTCAGAATGGACTGGTTGGATCTCCTTGCAGTCCAAGGGACTCTCAAGAGTCTTCTCCAACACCACAGTTCAAAAGCATCAATTCTTCGGCGCTCAGCCTTCTTCACAGTCCAGCTCTCACATCCATACATGACCACAGGAAAGACCATAGCCTTGACTAGGCAAACCTTTGTTGACAAAGTGATGTCTCTGCTTTTGAATATGCTGTCTAGGTTGGTCATAACTTTCCTTCCAAGGAGTAAGCGTCTTTTAATTTCATAGCTGCAGTCACCATCTGCAGTGATTTTGGAGCCCAGAAAAATAAAGTCTGACACTGTTTCCACTGTTTCTCCATCTATTTCCCATGTAGTGATGGGACCAGATGCCATGATCTTCGTTTTCTGAATGTTGAGCTTTAAGCCAACCTTTTCACTCTCCACTTTCACTTTCATCAAGAGGCTTTTAGATGAGTACAATTGTGCGGTAGTTTGAGCATTCTTTGGCATTGCCTTTCTTTGGGATTAGAATGAAAACTGACCTTTTCCAGTCCTGTGGCCACTGCTGAGTTTTCCAAATTTGCTGGCATATTGAGTGTAGCACTTTCACAGCATCATCTTTCAGGATTTGAAATAGCTCAACTGGAATTCCATCACCTCCACTAGCTTTGTTCATAGTGATGCTTTCTAAGGCCCACTTCACATTCCAGGATGTCTGGCTCTAGGTCAGTGATCACACCATCATGGTTATCTGGGTCGTGAAGCTCTTTTTTGTACAGTTCTTCTGTGTATTCTTGCCATCTCTTCTTAATATCTTCTGCTTCTGTTAGGTCCATACCATTTCTGTCCTTTATCGAGCCCATCTTGGCATGAAATGTTCCCTTGGTATCACTAATTTTCTTGAAGAGATCTCTAGTCTTTCCCATTCTGTTGTTTTCCTCTATTTCTTTGCATTGATTGCTGAAAAAGGCTTTCTTATCTCTTCTTGCTATTCTTTGGAACTCTGCATTCAGATGTTTATATCTTTCCTTTTCTCCTTTGCTTTTCGCTTCTCTTCTTTTCACAGCTATTTGTAAGGCCTCCCCAGACAGCCATTTTGCTTTTTTGCATTTCTTTTCCATGGGTATGGTCTTGATCCCTGTCTCCTGTACAACAGACTGGTTCCAAATAGGAAAAGGAGTACGTCAAGACTGTATATTGTCACCTTGCTTATTTAACTTATAGGCAGAGTACATCATGAGAAACGCTGGACTGGAAGAAGCACAAGTTGGAATCAAGATTGCCAGGAGAAATATCAATAACCTCAGATATGCAGATGACACCACCCTTATGGCAGAAAATGAAGAGGAACTAAAAAGCCTCTTGATGCAAGTGAAAGTAGAGAGTGAAAAAGTTGGCTTAAAGCTCAACATTCAGAAAACGAAGATCATGGCATCTGGTCCCATCACTTCATGGGAAATAGATGGGGAAACAGTGGAAACAGTGTCAGGCTTTATTTTTGTGGGCTCCAAAATCACTGCAGATGGTGACTGCAGCCATGAAATTAAAAGACGCCTACTCCTTGGAAGGAAAGTTATGACCAACCTAGATAGCATATTCAAAAGCAGAGACATTACTTTGCCAACAAACGTTCGCCTAGTCAAGGCTATGGTCTTTCCTGTGGTCATGTATGGATGTGAGACCTGGACTGTGAAGAAGGCTGAGCGCCGAAGAATTGCTGCTTTTGAATTGTGGTGTTGGAGAAGACTCTTGAGAGTCCCTTGGACTGCAAGGAGATCCAACCAGTCCATTCTGAAGGAGATCAGCCCTGGGATTTCTTTGGAAGGAATGATGCTAAAGCTGAAACTCCAGTATTTTGGCCACCTCATGCGAAGAGTTGACTCATTGGAGAAGACTCTGATGCTGGGAGGGATTGGGGGCAGGAGGAGAAGGGGACGACAGAGGATGAGATGGCTGGATGGCATCACTGACTCGATGGACATGAGTCTGGGTGACCTCCGGGAGTTGGTGATGGACAGGGAGGCCTGGCGTGCTGCAGTTCATGGGGTCGCAAAGAGTCGGACACAACTGAGCGACTGATCTGATCTGATCTGATCTGATGAAAGTGAAAATTGTTCAGTCGTGTCCAACTCTTTGTGACACCATGGACTATACAGTCCATGGAATTCTCCAGGCCAGAATACTGGAGTGGGTAGCCTTTCCCTTCTCCAGGGGATCTTCCCAACCCAGGTATCGAAGCCAGGTCTCCTGCATTGCAGGCGGATTCTTTATCAGCTGAACCACAAGGGGTTTTCCAGTATTCATGTATGGATGTGAGAATTGGACCATAAAGAAGGCTGAGCACTGAAAAATTGATGCTTTCGGATTGTAGTGCTGGAGAAGATTCTTGAGAGTTTCTTGGACAGCAAGGAGATCAAATTGGTCAATCCTAAATGAAATCAGTCCTGAATATTCACTGGAAAGACTAATGCTGAAGCTGAAGCTCCAATACTTTGGCCACCTGATGCAAAGAACTGACTCACTGGAAAAGACAGTGATGCTAGGAAAGATTGAGGGCAGGAAGAGGAGGGGACGACAGAGGATGAGATGGCTGGACCTCATCACTGAGTCAAAGTACATGAGTTTGAGCAAACTCAGGGAGATAGTGAAGGCCAGGGAAACCTGGTGTGTTCTAGTTCATGGGATCGTGAAGGGTCAGGCACAACTGAGTGACTGGACAAAGCAAGATGGTTCTTGTGTAACTGGTCTGCCATCTTCTCACTCTGCTTAGTTTCCAAATAAAGACACTATTCCTTGCTCCATCACTTCCTTTCTTAATTTATTGGCCTGTCCTGCAGTGAGGTGTATGAGCTTGGACTTGGTAGCAAGAGTTTCTCAGTGAAAGACTTAGAGTGACACATTCCAGTATATGTAAATTACCTGCAAGACACAATTGCTTTCACTGTTACTGCTATTTAATAATATTAAGTAAAGCATCTGTCTACAATGCGGGAGACCTGTGTTCAATCCCTGGGTTGGAAAGATCCCCTGGAGAAGGAAATGTCAATCCACTCCAGTACTCTTGCCTGGAAAATCCCATGGACAGAGGAGCTTGATAGGCTACAGTCCATGGGGTCGCAAAGAGTCGGACATGACTGAGCGACTTCACTTTCACTTTCATGATGAAGCACCATGTCTCTTATCTTGCATATCTTAACGTGCTTCAGACAATTGGAAATTAAGATATTCTACAAAGATAGTGTGTCTCTGAACATTCATGAAGTTAATCTTCCACCAGCTGGTCTACATGTGTCTTATTTTTAAAAATTTTTTTTTGTGTGTGCTGACTTTTTATTTATTTATTTATTTATTTATTTTTAGGTATTAAGAATCTCTTTTATTGATTATCAGAAACATTACAAACATCTAATATGAACAAATTGTAACATGACAGTGATTAGTTTGAACAATTAATACATTTCAGATATATTATTATACATATTTCAATGCTATTATCCCTAATCATCCCACCCTCTCCTGGTCCCAGAGTCCAAAAGTCTGTTCTATACATCAGTGTCTTTTTTGCTGTCTCGTAAATAGGGTTATTTTTACCATCTTTCTAAATTCCATATATATGCGTTAGTATACTGTATTTGTGTTTTTGTTTCTGGCTTACTTCACTCTGTATAATAGGCTCCAGTTCCATCCACCTCCTTAGAACTGATTCAAATGTATTCTTTTTAATGGCTGAGTAATACTCCATTGTGTATATGTACCACAGCTTGCTTATCCATTCATCTGTGGATGGACATCTAGGTTGCTTCCATGTTCTGGCTATTGCAAACAGTGCTGCTATGAACACTGGGGTACACGTGTCTCTTTCAATTCTGGATTTCTCAGTGTATATGCCCAGCAGTGGGATTGCGGGATCATAAGGCAGTTCTATTCCCAGTTTTTTGAGGAATCTCCATACTGTTCTCCATAGTGGCTGTACCAGTTTGCATTCCCACCAACAGTGCAAGAGGGTTCCCTTCTCTCCGCACCCTCTCCAGCATTTATTGCTTGTGGACTTTTGGATAGCAGCCATTCTGATTGGCGTGAAATGGTATCTCATAGTGGTTTTGATTTGCATTTCTCTGATAATGAGTGATGTTGAGCATCTTTTCATGTGTTTGTTAGCCATCTGTATGTCTTCTTTGGAGAAATGTCTATTGAGTTCTTTGGCCCATTTTTTGATTGGGTCATTTATTTTTCTGGAATTGAGCTGTAGAAGTTGCTTGTATATTTTTGAGATTAGTTGTTTGTCAGTTGCTTCATTTGCTATTATTTTCTCCCATTCTGAAGGCTGTCTTTTCACCTTGCTTATAATTTCCTTTGTTGTGCAGAAGCTTTTTAAGTTTGATTAGGTCCCATTTGTTCATTTTTTATTTTATTTCCGATATTCTGGGAGGTGGGTCATGGAGGATCCTGCTGTGATGTAAGTCAGAGAGTGTTTTGCCTATGTTTTCCTCTAGGAGTTTTATGGTTTCTGGTCTTACATTTAGCTCTTTAATCCATTTTGAGTTTATTTTTGTGTATGGTGTTAGAAAGTGTTCTAGTTTCCTTCTTTTACAAGTGTTTGACCAGTTTTCCCAGCACCACTTGTTAAAGAGATTGTCTTTAATCCATTGTATATTCTTGCCTCCTTTGTCAAAGATAAGGTGACCATATGTGTGTGGATTTATCTCTGGGCTTTCTATTTTGTTCCATTGATCTATATTTCTGTCCTTGTGCCAGTACCATACTGTCTTGATGACTGTGGCTTTGTAGTAGAGCCTGAAGTCAGGCAGGTTGATTCCTCCAGTTCCGTTCTTCTTTCTCAAGATAGCTTTGGCTATTCGAGGTTTTTTGTATTTCCATACAAATTGAGAAATTATTTGTTCTAGCTCTGTGAAGAATACCGTTGGTAGCTTGATGGGGATTGCATTGAATCTATAAATTGCTTTGGGTAGTATACTCATTTTCACTATATTGATTCTACCAATCCATGAACATGGTATATTTCTCCGTCTATTAGTGTCTTCTTTGATTTCTTCTAATTCGCTAATTCTATCTTCTGCCTCTGTTATTCTACTATTTGTTGCCTCCAGAGTGTTTTGGATCTCGTTTATTGCATTATTCATTATATATTGACTCTTTTTTATTTCTTCTAGGTCCTTGTTATATCTTTCTTGCATCTTCTCAATGCTTTTCTCCAGGCTATTTATCCATGATTCCATTTTGCTTTCCAGATTTTGGATTAATTTCACTATCATTATTCGGAATTCTTTATCAGGTAGGTTCGCTATTTCTTCCTCTTTTGTTTGGTTTGGTGGGCATTTATCCTGTTCCTTTACCTGCTGGGAATTCTTCTGTCTCTTCATCTTGTTTAAATTGCTGAGTTTGGGGTGTCTTTACTGTATTCTGGTAGTCTGTGGAGTTCTCTTTATTGTGGCGTTTCTGCACTATATGTGGGTTTGTACCGGTGGCTTGTTGAGGTTTCTTGTTTATGGAAGCTTGTGTCGGTGTTCTGGTGGGTGGAGCTGGATTTCTTTTCTCTGGGGTGCTGTGGAGTGTCTAGTAGTGAGTTATGAGATGTCTATGATTTTGGGGTCGCTTTGTGTAGCCTGTGTATTGGAGCTCAGGGCTGTGTTCTTGTTTTTCTGGAGAATTTGCTTGGTATGTCTTGTCGTGGAACTTGCTGGTCTTTGTGTGATGCTTGGTTTCAGTGTAGGTATGGAGGCTTTTGATGAGCTCCTCCTTTAGAAGGCAGTGAGTTGCTTTTCTGGGTGTCCGACATCCTCCGCCAGCACTCCGAAGCTGTTTGTGGAATTTACTCGGCGCCCAGATGTCCCTTTGATGAATTTGTGGAGGAGAAAGCATATTCCCCGTCCTAATCCTCCGCCATCTTAACCGGAAGTAAAAATTTATTTTTAATTGGAAGATAATCACTTTACAGTATTGGGTTAGCTTCTGCCATATAATGGCATAAATCAGCCATAAGTACTCATACTTCCCCTCCCTCCTGAACTTTCCCTTCCACTCTTCACCACATCCTACCCATCTAGGTTGTCACAGAGCACCAGGTTGAGCTTCCTGTGCCCATACAGCATCTTCACACTGGCTATCTATTTCGCTCATGGTAGTGTGTATATGTGAATGCTACTTTCTCAGTTTGTCCCACCCTCTCCTTCCCCCACTATGTCCAAAGTCTGTTCTCTATTTCTGTGTCTCCATTCCTGCCCTGAAGATAGGTCCATCAGTACCATTTTTCTAGATTCCCTATATATGCGGTAATATATGAAATTTGTTTTTCTTTTTCTGATTTACTTCACTCTGTTTAATAGGCTCTAGGTTCATCCACCTTACTAGAACTGACTCAAATATGTTCCCTATTATGGCTGAGTAATATCCCACTGTATATATGTACCAAAACTTCTTTATCCATTCACCTGTAGATGAACATCTAGATCGCTCCCATGTCCTCGCTATTATAAATAGTGCTGCTGTTAACATCAGGGTACACATGCCTTTTTAAATTACTGTTTCCTTTTTCATTGCTGCTTCCTGTTCCTCTCGTCTGATTGGCACAATGTCGTAAGTGTAGTGGACACTCTCAAGATATCTGAAAAATATATTATGAGCGACAATAAGATAATTCATATGGCAATGATCCAAGTTTAGGAAATAAATTGTGGGATAAATTAAGCTGGTTTTAATGAAGAAATTTTGAAAACTGGAATAGAGGGGGAAAAAGCATTTGCTAGGTATGTGACTGCATTCTAGGTACCAGAAAATGTGTTGATTAGCTCCTAAATTTACCTTTCCACATCTGAAATAGTAGTATCATTTGGAGTTGTCACCTAATTAAGTTTATGATAATCGCAGTAGGTATTGGAGATCCTTCTCCCTTTAGCATAGGCTAATTAGGAAAACTAAATGGGGTGTGGTAGATATCAGTACTCATGAATATTTTGAGTTCCGGTTGGTGCCGTTGAACTATGCAATTTTCCTAGGAATACAATACAGTTTTTTCTTTTATTATTCCAATTAAAGAAAGGAAGTTCCAGGGGCTTCCATTTAGTTCTTTCTTTCACAGTAGTCCTCAGTTAATGGGTTAGAGACAATATGTGGATTCTTATATTTGTTATATCTATTACAATTATTCATTCAAAAAATGAGAAAATATGCATATGATTTATTAATAAAACTATTGAGCTTACTTTGATTAAAACATGAGCCAAAATTCCATTTATTGCCTAAATTTTATTTGCCCCTAATTAACTGATAGACTGCTGTCACATTTGGGATTCCCCAAAATTATTGCCAGATCAAATATAATGTCTACTGATCTTGATAAGTGCTAACTTTGCCATTTCCCTTTGTTAAAGGGTCTCCTGTCCTCTGGAGAAAGTATGCAGTCATATCTATGTACATACTTGTGTCAGAATAGCAGGACCTACTGTTAAGGAGAAGAGATACCCCCATTGGTCAGTGAAGGTTTTTTAACTGGCATGATCTGAATTCGGAGTGAATAGCCATGATTCTCTATGATGGTGTTGAAAAGTCACCAGGACTGGAGTTTTCACTTTTAAAAAAATGTGGATGAATTAATCACAATTAGGACAACTGTTATATTCCTAGAGGCATCAAAATTTGTTAGCAACCTCACTATAGGTCCAAACAGTCTAATTTCTACTGCATCCTTGCTGTTTGTTATGGTACATATCCTGATGTTGTCCATGGTGATATTATGCTATCCATTATCCTTTGTCTACCTGGGACCCTATCATACCTTTTGAAATAAGGGAGTTATTTCCCATCCTTATATACAATCTAGATAGTGAAGCTACCATAGAGCCTACCAAGGATACGAATGCTCTCATCATTAATGTATTTCTCAGTGCCTTAGTGAAACTGTTACCTTCTAAGTACTCTTGGGAAATGTAGTGGGAAAATGATAAAATGCAGGCCTTGAATGTTGATTCTATTCCACATTTCTATCTCCCTGAACTTTGTGTTCCTTCCTGTACATGATTCCATAAAAGTTCTAGCCTATTGGTAACATTAAATGAGGGAGAACATTAAGTGCAAGTTTAATCAACCATCAGAACTGTTATCAACTTCTGCATATATATGTGTGTGTGTATATATATATATATATATATATATACATACATAAAATATGTCCTGCTTTGTCTCTATTTTCTTTTTTCTTGTCTGCACCATGCCAGTGGCTTGCAGGATTTTAGTTTCAAAACCAAGGATTGAACCCAGGCCACGGCAATGAAAGCAGGAGTCATAACCTGGACCACAAGGGAATTTCCTATCCTGCTTTATCTTTAAGGGGCTACCATAGAAGCTGTTAGAATCATCCAGTCTCATATTCCCCAGGTTTCTGCTGGTATAAAGTAGCAAAATCTTTTCTTTTTTTTTTTTTTTAAGTATTAGCTATTTTCTTCTGCATCTGATGTCGAGCTTGTTCTAGAGGATTCCAAGCTATGACCTTAGGATTCTAAGTCAATAGGATTCTAATTCATGACTCTAGTGACAGTAAACCACGTGAACCATGAAATTCCAGATGTTCAAGCTGGTTTTAGAAAAGGCAGAGGAACCAGAGACCACTTGCTAACATCCGTTGGGTCATCGAAAAAGCAAGAGAGTTCCACAAAAACATTTATTTCTGCTTTATTGACTATGCCAAAGCCTTTGACTGTGTGGATCACAACAAAGTGTGGACAATTCTGAAAGAGATGGGAATACCAAACCACCTGACCTGCCTCTTGAGAAATTTGTATGCAGGTCAGGAAGCAACAGTTAGAAGTGGACATGGAACAACGGACTGATTCCAAATAGGAAAAGGAGTACGTCAAGGCTGCATATTGTCACTGTGCTTATTTAACTTACATGCGGAGTACATCATGAGAAACACTGGGCTGGAGGAAGCACAAGCTGGAATCAAGATTGCCGGGAGAAATATCAATAACCTCAGATATGCAGATGACACCACCCTTATGGCAGAAAGTGAAGAAAAACTAAAAAGCCTCTTGATGAAAGTGAAAGAGGAAAGTGAAAAAGTTGGCTTAAAGCTCAACATTCAGAAAATGAAGATCATGGCATCCAGTCCCATCACTTCATGGCAAGTAGATGGGGAAACAGTGTCAGATTTTATTTTTCTGGGCTCCAAAATCACTGCAGATGGTGATTGCAGCCATGAAATTAAAAGACACTTACTCCTTGGAAGGAAAGTTATGACCAACCTAGATAGCATATTGAAAAGCAGAGACATTACTTTGCCAACAAAGGTTCGTCTAGTCAAGGCTATGGTTTTTCCAATAGTCATGTATGGATGTGAGAGTTGGACTATTAAGAAAGTTGAGCGCTGAAGAATTGATGCTTTTGAACTGTGGTGTTGGAGAAGACTCTTGAGAGTCCCTTGGACTGCAAGGAGATCCAACCAGTCCATCCTAAAGGAGGTCAGTCCTGGGTATTTTTTGGAAGGACTGATGTTGAAGCTGAAACTCCAATACTTTGGCCACCTGATGTGAAGAGCTGACTCATTTGAAAAGACCCTGATGCTGGGAAAGATTGAGGGCAGGAGGAGAAGGGGATGACAGAGGATGAGATGGTTGGATGGCGTCACTGACTCAATGGACGTGGGTTTGGGTGGACTCCGGGAGTTGGTGATGGACAAGGAGGCCTGATGTGCTGCAGTTCATGGGGTTGCAAAGAGTCAGACACTACTGAGGGACTGAACTGAACTGTCCAGTGGCAGTAATAGGTAAGTATTTGGTAGAACTTCAAGATAATAAGCGTTCCCCCATAGGTCAACTCTCCAGATAAACTAGGGCTTCACACAAGAGACAGTCAGACTACACAGACACAAGAGGGTAGGCTGCTTCCATTGGTAAAAGAGAACTTAGGGCTTGATAAACTCACTGCAACTTGAAAATATTTTAAGTCAAACTGCATTTAATATACCTTATATATATATATATATATATATATATATATATATATATATATATATATACATGCTGCTGCTGCTAAGTCACTTCAGTCGTGTCCAACTCTGTGCCACCCCATAGACGGCAGCCCACCAGGCTCCCCTGTCCCTGGGATTCTCCAGGCAAGAACACTGGAGTGGGTTGCCATTGCCTTCTCCAATGCATGAAAGTGAAAAGTGAAAGTGAAGTTGCTCAGTCATGTCCGACTCTTAGTGACCCCATGGACTGCAGCCTACCAGGCTCCTCTGTCCATGGGATTTTCCAGGCAAGAGTACTGGAGTGGGGTGCCATTGCTTTCTGCTGCTGCTGCTAAATCGCTTCAATTGTCTGACTCTGTGTGACCCCACAGACGGCAGCCCACCAGGCTCCTCTGTCCCTGGGATTTTCCAAGAAGAATACTGGAGTGTGTTGCCATTTCCTTCTCCACATATATATACATGTATATATATACATATATATACAATAGAATACTACACAGCCACTTTTTTCATCAAAAAAGATGAAATACGGTCATTTGTGACGAGTATTCTGCCAAGTGAAATAAGTCAGGTGGAGAATGACAGGTACTGCATACTTTCACTCTCATGTGGAATATAAAAAGCATAAAAATAAAAAAGTAAATAATCAAACCAAACAGAAACAAACATGTAGTTCCAGGGACCCAGAGCCATGATTCCTGGAGTAGAAGGATTAAGGGAAGGGCGAAATGGGTAAAGAGGGTTACCTGCATGGTGATAGATGGAAACTAAATTTTGGGGGGTGAACACGCTCCCCTGTGTACAGATGTAGAAATATAAGGTTGTATACATGACTTCCCTGGTGGCTCAGAGGTTAAAGCATCTGCCTGGAATGCGGGAGACCCAGGTTCGATCCCTGGATTGGGAAGATCCCCTGGAGAAGGAAATGGCAACCCACTCCAGTACTCTTGCCTGGAGAATCCCATGGAGGGATGAGCCTGGTAGGCTACAGTCCATGGGGTCGCAAAGAGTCGGACACGACTGAGTGACTTCACTCACTCATACATGAAACATATAATGTTATAAACCAGTGTATATCCCAATATATCCTAAGTCACTTCAGTTGTGTCTGACTCTGCCCACCAGCCTCCTCTGTCTGGTGGGTTCTTTACCCACTGGCTGATGGGTTCTTTACAACTAGTGTCTCTTGGGAAGCCCATTACCCCAGTAAGTCTTATTTAAAAGAATAAGGGCCCACCAGAATTATCCTTCCCTGATAGCTCAGTTGGTAAAGAATCTACTTGCAATGCGGGAGACCTGTTGAATACACAATACTGTATTCAAGCCCATCGACATAGATGAACAAATCCCAAATTCCCATCTTCTAGGATTTGTTTTCTGGGACCATTTTCACCAATTTCTGTATTGTTCAGGTTCTAGTCAAGATATAAAACAATTCAGGTAACTGAAATGGCAAAAAGAGATCTCTGAAGTATGACTGAAGTTTTAAGCAGCTAACACCCCTAGGAAAGCAGAGGAAGATGAGAGAAGGGGCCCCACACAGCTGGGACTCATTCTTCTGAGGAGGAGGTAGACCAGCCTGACCTAGTGTCTCAAAATCTCAGTGAAGCACTCCCTTCAAGATGGAACTCCAAGGACAACTCCAAGATATTTTCGGAGGGGCACTTGAGGCATAATTTTGTAGTGTGTGGGGGGGTGGGGAATAATCAAACTGGAATTAACCACTTATATCAAAACCAGCTATCACAGTGAGGATGAATTGTTTCTATGGTGACACAAATAGTTAAGCAGCAAGTTCATTCGTGATTCTCCTCTCACAGGCTCTATCTAGCTCCCCCTGTTGGTTGAGCCTACCAAACAGCAGTCAAAAGAGACGTAATTTGCACTCTTGAGAAATTTGTATGCAGGTCAGGAAGCAACAGTTAGAACTGGACATGGAACAACAGACTGGTTCCAAATAGGAAAAGGAGTATGTCAAGGCTGTATATTGTCACCCTGTTTATTTAACTTATATGCAGAGTACATCATGAGAAACGCTGTACTGGAAGAAACACAAGTTGGAATCAAGATTGCCAGGAGAAATATCAATAACATTAGATATGCAGATGACACCACCCTTATGGCAGAAAGTGAAGAGGAACTAAAAAGCCTCTTGATGAAAATGAAAGTGGAGAGTGAAAAGGTTGGCTTAAAGCTCAACATTCAGAAAACGAAGATCATGGCATCTGGTCCCATCACTTCATGGGAAATAGATGGGGAAACAGTGGAAACAGTGTCAGACTTTATTTTTCTGGGCTCCAAAATCACTGCAGATAGTGACTGCAGCCATGAAGTTAAAAGACGCTTACTCCTTGGAAGGAAAGTTATGATCAACCTAGATAGCATATTCAAAAACAGAGACATTACTTTACCAACAAAGGTCCATCTAGTCAAGGCTATGGTCTTTCCTGTGGTCATGTATGGATGTGAGAGCTGGACTGTGAAGAAGGCTGAGTGCCGAAGAATTGATGCTTTTGAACTGTAGTGTTGGAGAAGACTCTTGAGAGTCCCTTGGACTGCAAGGAGATGCAACCAGTCCATTCTGAAGGAGATCAGCCCTGGGATTTCTTTGGAAGGAATGATGCTAAAGCTGAAACTCCAGTATTTTGGCCACCTCATGCAAAGAGTTGACTCATTGGAGAAGACTCTGATGCTGGGAGGGATTGGGGGCAGGAGGAGAAGGGGATGACAGAGGATGAGATGGCTGGATGGCATCACTGACTCGATGGATGTGAGTCTGAGTGACCTCTGGGAGTTGGTGATAGGGAGGCCTGGCGTGCTGCGATTCATGGGGTCGCAAAGAGTCAGACACGACTGAGCGACTGATCTGATCTGGGCCTAGCTTTACAGAGTATAAAAGGGCAGGTTTTAAAGGGAGAGGTTGTTCAGTCACTCAGTCATGTCCCACTCTTTGCAACCCCATGGACTGCAGCCTGCCAGGCTCCTCTGTCCTCTACTATCTCCGGGAGTTTGCTCAAACTCATGTCCATTGAATAGGTGATATGTACTACCTTGATAATCACCATATGCTGAATAATTCAAATAATTCCAATATCAAAGCAAACCACAGGTGTTCCCTAAAAACAAGAATAAAAAAGTATACTTTGGCAGGAACTCAAAGTTTCGTTAATCTGAAGATAGCTCCCATATTAATGTGTAAGGAGGATTTTGTTTTTTCTTTATGATAGCATAACTGAGAATAAAATAATTACGTGCTTTTAAAAAACTCATCCTAATTAAAATGATATGAATTTTATGGTAATAAAATTGTGAGATTCTGAAATTGGTGACTAAGAGTATTTGCTGCATTTCTGTGCATGAGATATTTAAGAAAAGAATATGCCATCTGGATAAGGAGAATGAGATGTGGAGGAAGGAGCAGGTTCTCTGGATGACCTTTAGAATTCCCTCCCAACTCTTGCTAGCATTTTGGTATGTTTTTCTAAAGATCGATTTTGATTTCACATCATTTTTTAAATATCTGTCCTTATCACTAGCAGGACCTACGTTTGCATAGGGCTTGAAACTTTTTAAAAAAGGTTCATACATGTAATGGTTTTCTGTGGCTGACATAACAGATTATCACAGATTTAGTGGCATAAGCAGTACAACTTTATTAGGAAGTCAAAAGTCTGAGTGGTTCTCACTAGACTAAAATCAGGGCATTGGCCTGACTGTGTTCCTTGCCAGGGGCTTTGCAGGGAAAGAAATGTTCTTGTCATCTTTAGCTCTAGAGTCCACCACATTCCTTAGCTTGGGACTCTCTTTCTTCATCTTAGAAGCCAGCAACTTTGTATCTCATTGCCTGTTCTATGTAGTCCTTGCTCCCACTGACTACATCTGGTCAACTTTAAGGACTCCTGTGATTAGATTAGAGAGGCCTGGATAATCTATATTTCTAGGTCCTTGCGTTAATCACTTGTGCAGAGTCCCTTTTCCAATGTAAATTAGTATATTCACAGTTTCTAGGGGTTAGGACAAGGACATCTTTGGGTGTCATTATTCTGACCACCAAAACACTTACTGCCTTTTTGAGCTTCATAGTCATCTCATAGGAAGGCAAGGCAGGTATTTTATGGGTAAAGTTATCCTAACATAGACAAATTCAGAAATCTACTCAACATCACATTTCAAGCTAATTGCAAGAGCTGAACATGTATGTAAATTTCACACATTAAATTTGTTTTTTGTAATGATGTCATGGATCATAACTGTCAACATTTAGAATTACAAAGCCCAGTTCTCTAAAACACAGATGAGGAAACAGAAGCCTAAAGAATTAGTGCCTTACTCTATATCACGTAGTAAGGCGTGTTGGACCTAGTACTTCAAGAAAGTGCCAGAAAGAAAAGCAAAAAATCTGTATTTATTACACCAATTTGCCCATACAAAATTGCTTGGTATCTTTATAAACTACTTTAAACATAAAATTCACAGCCAACATTTCTTTGGGCATCTGGGCACATGTCCACATGTGGACTTGCTGTAGAATAGGCTTCACATGCACAAAACTGGCTCAGTCCCGAATGTTTCATTCTTTTTTTTTTTTTTTTTTTAGCATTTTTGGATTTGAACCAAATTGTTTAAGACTCAATCTGTGTGTAACCAATATGTTGAGCAAGCACGACTCCTGACATAATCAAAACACAACTTTATTTTTGTCTCTCACCATCCTTCTAAAATGTGTTCAGTTGTGATAATGTTTCTCTGCTTTTGGTTGAAAACTTCAAGTCCATGACATTTTTGCTTGCTTCTTTTGGTTAAAATATCCTGGAGCTATTTTAAGAAACAAACTGGCCCTAATTCAGAAATCAGAATGCCCAGTTCAAGCTGTTAATACAAACTTCGGATTTGACTTAGCATTACAATGTTCTTACCTTCCCAGCCTGCAGCAGCCTGAGTTTCCAGGAAGTCTACAGTAGGAAAGGAGAGCAAGGTCGACTTCTTTTGCATTTCCTTACCTTGTGCTTTCACTGCCCTCACTCCACCTCACTAGATAGTTTTGACTCCTACACAGTTGGAGCAGGGTGAGGGTGGAGTGAAAAAGAAAATGAAATTTTTGATTAAACGGTAGTTTCATGAGTTGGTTTTCTGCTCCCCAGGCTTGGCAACTGTTTAGAGTGGATCTTTTCTCTTTGAATTCTGTTAAAGTCTGGAGTTTCTTTAACTAGGGTCCCTCTGTCCTAGATCTATACCCTGGGCATCATATTGTGGGCGGGGACTTGCCCTAATTTCAGTAACCCTAAATAACCACGGTTACTTCTTGGTTCTTTTTGCTACAGGGCTTTGAAACTTTTTCCTGAACTGTCTTGGTGGCACTTCTAAACTGGATCTAAGATGACTCCAGGTTAGATGTTTTTCTCCTACATGACCCACCTTTGGGCCAAAAGACCTTTGTACTGATCTATTCTTGGGGTGCAGGTTACTTGTAAGAAAACCACAAAACAGTTCTTCCAGGATCATAGGATTTCATTGGTAAGAGAGACTGAAATCTTTGATCACAGACATCATATATTAGGTTTCCTATGGTCTCAAGAATACATACACACCTGGTGGTGGTGGCTTAGTTGCTAAGTTTTGTCTGACTCTTATGACCCTATGCACTGTAACCAGAGGCTCTTCTGTCTGTGGGATTTTCCAGGCAAGAATACTGGAGTGAGTTGCCATTTCCTTCTCCAGAGGATCTTCCCAACCCAGGGATCAAACCCGAGTCTCCTGCACTGCAGGCAGATTCTTTACCAACTTAGCTACTAGGGAAGCCCTTATGTATATATTATCTAGTTGAAAGATTCAAGAGTTGTAGAACTAAAGACTTTCCTTTGAACATTTGCATATATCAATTTGGAAAGGTACTTTGGAATTTTCCATCTGTTTACCTAGGTACTTAGTTGAAATACCACCTTTAATTAACTTTTCCACGTGATTCATTGCCAACTTATTAAAATCCATATCCTGGATCAGTGGCTCTGAGAGTTTTGTGTGCATTTGAATCCCCTGTAAATTTTGTAAACTTTCTACTTCTAATTCAGTGAATCAGGTGAGGACAAATAAGTTACACTTCTTCAAGTTCCCAGGGAGTTCTGGGGACCACACATTGAGTCCACTCTCTACTATAGCATAAGAGGATGCCTATGTATCTCTGCTCTGGTCCTGCTTGAGAGTTAACATTTGAGACATATAGAAAAGTCACAAGTATAAAATTTCTGTATATAAAAGATTTAACAAAAGTAACCCTTCCTACCATCTTTGATCGTAGTGTTATATTCAAAGTTAGGAACTTTGTTTCCAAATTATAAATGAATTTATACAGCAGCATAATTGATTTTGTTTATCAACTTGCTATTTATTTAACTATTCAATAAATTTGTCTATTGATACCTGTATGTACCACATTTTGTACCACTTTTTCAAAGTGTGACCTCTGGACTGCAGGCATGAAGCAGGGATTCTTTTGCATGAATCAGAATCACCTGGAGGGTTTCCTAAAACACAGATGGCTGAGCTCCACCCCCAGAGTTTCTAATCTGGTAGGTCCGGGGTGAGGCATGAGAATTTACATCTCCAACAGATTTCCAGTCATTACTAAGCAAATGTCAATAGACACTTCTAAATTGTCTTGAAATGTTAAGTAAGCATTTCTACTTGCTCTTTCCAGTTTTATTTTTTAAAGGAAAAATAGTATCTTTTTTAAAAAGTGAAAGTCTCCATGTAAATTATTTGAGATTATTTGCCAACTAAAGAAAAAGGCTTATTTTAGCAGCACAGAACATACCACCTTTGATGATGAAAAGCTACAAATATAGTTCACAGGTCATTGTATTTGCAGTGTTCTCTTTTTTCTCATTATTCTCTTTCTCCCAATTAGCTTTTTGAAAATCAAGTGAAGGGCTATAGCTGACAATGATGGGCAAGAATTTCTCTTATCTAGTTAATAAAAATGAATCCTCACCTAAAAATGTTATGTTCTTGTTGGAAATGATTAAAATCCAGTGGTGTATTTAAAAGGTTCCAGTGGATACACAGAACAAGAGAGTACTGTGATGTCTTAGAGTTCTGACTGTAGCCAAGGTGTAAGAATACCCCCCCATTGAAAACAAGTGTAAAACAGGCAATAACAAGAATTATTATTTTAGAAGTTCTTAGAAATAAACTGTGGATAGAGGACAAAAAGGCTATAACTCACCCAATGAGTTGAACTCCATATTTCCAGATTTTATTTCTGAATCCATTTGCCAATTCATGGTTGGGGAATTTTTCCTAAAATAAGTCACACTGGGTCAGGGAGACAAACACTTGGGTTCAGGGTGGTCCCCCCCCAAAAAAAAAAAAAAAAAAAAACTGGGACATTAAAGGAAGATACTACACAGAAAGAATACACATAAAGTAAGTAAAAAAAAAAAAAAAAATACGCATGTTACCTCCTCTTGAGCAATTCATGACTTGGACATTGCAGTATAAAACTTCAGGAAAATCAGCAGAAATATACAACAGCTTAAAGATTAAAAAGCTGAACCACACAGTGATCCATTGGATCATCAAAAAAGCAAGAGAGTTCCAGAAAAACATCTGCTTTATTGACTATGTCAAAGCCTTTGACTGTGTGGATCACAATAAACTGTGGAAAATTCTGAAAGAGATGGGAATACCAGACCACCTGACCTGCCTCTTGAGAAATCTGTATGCAGGTCAAGAAGCAACAGTTAGAACTGGACATGGAACTATAGACTGGTTCCAAATTGGGAAAGGAGCATGTCAAGGCTGTATATTGTCACCCTGTTTATTTAAATTATATGCAGAGTACATCATGCAAAATGCCAAGCTGGATGAAGCACAAGCTGGAATCAAGATTGCCAGGAGAAATATCAATAACCTAAGATAAACAGATGACACCACAGTTATGGCAGAAAGCAAAGAAGAACTAAAGAGCCTCTTGATGAAAGTGAAAGAAGAGAGTGAAAAAGTTGACTTAAAGCTCAACATTCAAAAAACAAAGATCATGGCATCCAGTCCCATCACTTCATGGCAAATAGATGGGGAAACAATGAAAATAGTGAGAAATTTATTTTGGGGGTTCCAAAATCACTGCAGATGGTGACTACAGCCATGAAATTAAAAGGCGCTTGCTTCTTGTAAGAAAAGCTTTGATCAACACAGATAGCTTATTAAAAAGCAGAGACATTACTTTGCCAGCAAAAGTCCATCTAATCAAAGCTAGAATTTTTCCAGGAGTCACATAATGTGAAAGTTGGACTATAAAGGAAGCTGAGTGCAGAAGAACTGATGCTTTTGAACTGTGGTGTTGGAGAAGACTGTTGAGAGTCCCTTGGACTGCAAGGAGATCCAACCAGTCCATCCTAAAGGAAATCAGTCCTGAATATTCATTGGAAGGAATGATGGTAAAGCTGAAGCTCCAATATTTTGGCCACCTGATGTGTAGAATTGATTCACTGAAAAAGACCCTGATACTGGGACAGATTGAACGTGAGAGGAGAAGGGGACAACAGAGGAAGAGACGGTTAGATGGCATCACTGATGAGATGGACATGAGTTTGAGCCAGCTCTAGGAGTTGGTGATGGACAGGAAAGCCTGGTGTGCTGCAGTCCGTGGGGTCACAAAGAGACAAACATGACTGAGTGACTGAACTGAACTGAACTGAAGAGTGATTTCAGCCACCATATACTTCTGGGGAAACAAAAGTTCAAGACCCATTAAAGTTGAGTGACCCTTTCCACAGGTTTTTTGTTGTTGTTTTTGTTTTTTGAGATCCCAGGACTGCTTCTTTTAGTAAGTAATACTAAGTACAATACAAAAATCAAATCAAATATCATGGGATATTTGAAAAATATGGTTAATAAACTTGGCCACATGATGTGAAGAATTGATTAGGTCAAGTTAATAAACTTAGATAGCATATTCAACCTAGATAGTATATCCAACCTAGATAGCATATTCAAAAGCAGAGACATTACTTTGCTAACAAAGGTCCGTCTAGTCAAGGCTATATGGCTTTTCCAGTGGTCGTGTATGGATGTGAGAGTTGGACTGTGAAGAAGGCTGAGCACCTAGGAATTGATGCCTTTGAACTGTGGTGTTAGAGAAGACTCTTGAGAGTCCCTTGGACTGCAAGGAGATCCAACCAGTCCATTCTAAAGGAAATCAGCCCTGGGATTTCTTTGGAAGAAATGATGCTGAAGCTGAAACTCCAATACTTTGACTACCTCATGCGAAGAGTTGACGAGTTGACTCATTGGAAAAGACCCTGATGCTGGGAGGGATTGGGGGCAGGAGGAGAAGGGGACAACAGAGGATGAGATGGCTGGATGGCATCACTGACTCGATGGGCATGAGTTTGGGTGAACTCCAGGAGTTGGTGATTGACAGGAATGCCTGGCAAGCTGCGATTCATGGGGTCGCAAGGAGTCGGACACAACTGAGCAACTGAACTGAACTGAACTAATGACCAGATAAGCCCTCTTGTGGCCCAGAGGGTAAAGAGTCTGCCTGCAATGCAGGAGACTGGGTTCGATCTCTGGTTGGGACCATCCCTTTGAGAAGGAAATGACAATGCAGTCCAGTAATCTTGCCTGGAAAATCCATGGAGGAGCCTGGCGGGTACAAATTGCAAAGAGTCAGACTGAGAGACTTCACTTTCTTTATTTTCACTTTCAATGACCAGATATAAAATGATAAGTGTAAATATTGTAGAACACATTCCTCAAGTGTGCTTGGAACATTTATTATTGTTGATCATAGGATAGGCCAGTAAGCAATTTGTGACAAATTTTAAATAATTGAAATTACATACATTTTTTTTCTGATCACAATGGAAGCAAACTAGAAATAAAAACAAATCAGTAATTGGAAAAACATGAATACTTCAAAATCAAAATTGTTAAAAGCTTATTAATCAAAAAATTAAGATGAAAATTAGAACATTTAAACTGTATGATAATGAATGGGTCATATCAAAATGTGGGATGCAGCAAAAGTATTAATTAGAGGGAGAATATTTTTTAAGAATGTGTGTGTGTGTATATGTATGCACACATATGAGTGTGAAAAAGGGTGGAAAAATAATATAAATTTCTACACCTTTTGAACTGTGGTGTTGGAGAAGACTCTTGAGAGTCCCTTGGACTACAAAGAGGTCCAACCAGTCCATCCTAAATGGAATCAGTCCTGGGTGTTCATTGGAAGGACTGATGTTGAAGCTGAGACTCCAATACTTTGGCCGCCTTATGCGAAGAGCTGACTCACTGGAAAAGACGCTGATGCTGGGAAAGATTGAGGGCAGGAGGAGAAGGGGACAACGGAGGATGAAATGATTGGATGGCATCACTGACTCAATAGATATGGGTTTGGACTCCGGGAGTTGGTGATGGACAAGGAGGCCTGGCGTGCTGTGGTTCATGGGGTCTCAAAGAGTCGGACATGACTGAGCAACTGAACTGAACTGAACTGAACTACACCAGAAGAAGAGAAATACAATAAGAAATTAAGCCTGAGGTAAGAAAGGAAGGAAATTATTAAAGTATAAATAAAGTAAAATATACAAAATTGGTATAGTAAAATGTTTTTAAAAATTCACAAAATTGATAAGCTTCTGGTAAGATGGATCAATACAAATAAAAGAAAACAAAAATTGCCAATTATAGAATCAAAAGAGTATATTAATATAAATCTAATAGATAAAACAATGAGTAGTATGATTGGATAATAAAAACAACTTTATGTTGATAGCCTTAAAATTCAGATTCAGTGTATAAATTATTTGAAAATCACAATGTATCAAAATTAATGCAAAAATAAATTTTATATATGGTATGTATTAGAAATGTATATGTAAATAAAATTTTCCCATGAAGTCAACTCCAGGCCCAGATTACTTCAGTGGTTTTTTTCCCTAAACAAATAAGGAAAAAATGAAACTAATCTCATTCATTCCTCTAGAATGTAGAGAAAGTGGGAATACATATCAACTTATTTTATGAAGCCAACGTAATCTTAATTCCAAAATTTGGTATGGGTAGTACACAAAAGAAAAATTAAGGAACAAGCTATCTTATGAATATAATTTTTTAAAATCCTAAACAAAATATAAACAGATCAGAATCACTAATAAAATAAAATGATAAATTATGTTAAAGTGGAGATTGTTCTAGGAATGCCAGATTAGTTAAACATTCTATAATCAATTTACAGCATCAAAACAAAGGAGGAAAATATATAACCATTTCAAAAGATGCATAAAAAGCATGTTAGAAATTTAAAGCCCATTCATAGTTTTTAAAAAGTCAGCCAACTGAGAATAAAATAAGTTTATTTAACATGATAATGTCACTTAGAGAACAATCCCCAGTAAACAACATTCTTCCTAGTGATTTCTGAGCCCACTGCCACCATTTCTATCCATCATTGTATAAATAAATTAATAAGCACATGATAGAAATATTTGAGGGAAAGAAGTAAATTTTGCTTTGAATATGATATCACTAGGCACGTAGAAATTTGAAAATAATCTAAAAATTATTAGAATCAATAAGTAAAATTAACAAGGTCATTAGATACAAAATTAATGTAAGAATTAATTCTGTTTCAATATAATAGAAATAATTAGTTGAAAATTCAGACATAATATTCACAATGCCACCAAACACCTCCAATACTGGGAATAAATTTATTAAAAGATGTACAGAATTTCTACACTAAAAACTAATAAATATTGCTGAGAGGACTGGAAGACTATCTAGATAAATAAAAAGAAAGAATATATTTATGGACTGCAAGACAGTATTTTTAAGATGTTAATTTCTTCTTAATTGATCTATAGACACATTGCAGTCCCACTAAAACTCTAGCATTTTTTTAAGTGACAATGTAATTCTAAAAAAATCTGGAAGGGCTAAGTAGAGGGGTTCACACCCAATATCAAGATTTATCATAAAAAGTTACAGTAATTAAGAAATTTATTTTATTAGCACAGAGTTTTATAAGTGGATCAATTAAGCAGATGAGAAAATTCAGAAACACAAATACACACATATAGTGGGTAGCCTATCCCTTCTCCAGGGGATCTTCCTGACCCAGGAACCGAACTGGTGTTTCCTGCATTGCAGGCAGATTCTTTACCAACTGAGCTATCACGGAAGTTTTAATTAAGAAATGTTTTTTATTAGCACAGTTTTACAAACTGATCAGTTAAGCAGAAGAGAAAGTTCAGAAACACAAATGCACACATATCAGAGATCAGATCAGATCAGTCGCTCAGTCGTGTCCGACTCTTTGCGACCCCATGAACCGCAGCACGCCAGGCCTCCCTGTCCATCACCAACTACCAGAGGTCACTCAGACTCACATCCATCGAATCAGTGATGCCATCCAGCCATCTCATCCTCTGTCGTCCCCTTCTCCTCCTGCCCTCAATCCCTCCCAGCATCAGAGTCTTCTCCAATGAGTCGACTCTTCGCATGAGGTGGCCAAAATACTGGAGTTTCAGCTTTAGCATCATTCCTTCCAAAAAAGTCCCAGGGATGATCTTCAGAATGGACTGGTTGGATCTCCTTGCAGTCCAAGGGACTCTCAAGAGTCTTCTCCAACACCACAGTTCAAAAGCAGCAATGCTTCGGTGCTCAGCCTTCTTCACAGTCCAGCTCTCACATCCATACATGACCACAGGAAAGACCATAACCTTGACTAGGTGAATCTTTGTTGGCAAAGTAATGTCTCTGCTTTTGAATATGCTGTCTAGGTTGGTCATAACTTTCCTTCCAAGGAGTAAGCGTCTTTTAATTTCATGGCTGCAGTCACCATCTGCAGTGATTTTGGAGCCCAGAAAAACGAAGTCTGACACTGTTTCCACTGTTTCCCCATCTATTTCCCATGTAGTGATGGGACCAGATGCCATGATCTTCGTTTTCTGAATGTTGAGCTTTAAGCCAACCTTTTCACTCTCCACTTTCACTTTCATCAAGAGACTTTTTAGCCCCTCTTCACTTTCTGCCATAAGGGTGGTGTCATCTGCATATCTGAGGTTATTGATATTTCTCCCGGCAATCTTGATTCCAACTTGTGTTTCTTCCAGTCCAGCATTTCTCATGATGTACTCTGCATATAAGTTAAATAAACATGGTGACAATATACAGCCTTGTCGTACTCCTTTTCCTATTTGGAACCAGTCTGTTGTTCCATGACCAGTTCTAACTGTTGCTTCCTGACCTACATACAGTCACCTGGATATACAATAAGTATGTCACAACAGAAAAGTGGGGAAAGGATGGTCTTTTTAACTAACGGTCATGTGTTAATTGGTATCCATATAAAACAACATGAACTTTCAGCTTTACTTCATACCATACATACAAAATTAATCACATATGGATTATAGAAATAAATATGATAAGTAAACAATACAACTTATAGAGAAAATAGAATACATTCATGAACATGGGGTAAGAAAATATTTCTTATGCAGAAAATAATAAGCACTAGCCATACAAAAAAGTTTTGAATTGATAAATATTTGAATTACATAAATATTAAGCACTTTTATTCATCAAAAATTGACATTAAAAATCCAAAATTTGGAACATTATATGTGAAATTATTGCTCTTATCTATTAAAATATGTGTGGAAAAGGATTTGTGTTTAGATTGTGTGCTAAGTCTCTTCAATCATGTCTGACTCTTTGCGACCCAATGGACAGTAGATCACTGGACTCCTCTGTCCATGAACTTCTCTAGGCAAGAATACTGGAGCGGGTAACCATTCTCTTCTCCAGGGGATCTTCCCAACCCAGGGATTGAACCCAGGTCTCCCACATTGCAACCAGATTCTTTACCATCTGGTGCTGCTGCTGCTGCTGCTAAGTCACTTCAGTCGTGTCCAACTCTGTGTGACCCCAAAGACGGCAGCCCACCAGGCTCCCCCATCTCTGGGATTCACCAGGCAAGAACACGGGAGTGGGTTGCCATTTCCTTCTCCAATGCATGAAAGTGAAAAGTGAAAGTGAAGTCGCCCAGTCATATCTGACTCTTAGCGACCCCGTGGACTAGCCCACCAGGCTCCTCCATCCACGGGATTTTCCAGGCAAGAATACTAGCCACCAGAAAAAATGCCTACAAATCAATAGGAAAAAGACTGACCATCCAATATTTTTAGAACTTACCAAAAGCCTAGAAAAAGTGCTTCAGAAAACAGAATATTCAAAGGCCAGTAAATACTTTAAAAAGTACTCAGCATCATTATTCTTCAGGAAAATGAAAATTAAATGACTATGTAATACTGCTACACTCACCCAAATGGCCAAAAAAAAAAAAAAAAGAAAGAAAGTGTTGGTGAAGATGTGAAATAACTGAAAGTTTCACACATTGCTGTTTGGAACAAACACTTTGAAAAACTGGCACCGTACAGTAAAAGTAAGCATACACCTTAGAACTCATTGATTTCCGGCTCCCAAATATATCCTAGAGCATATTTAGTTTATGTCTACCAAATGACATGCACAAGGATGCTTATGGTACCGTGTTCCTAATAGCCAAAAGTAGACACTACTTAAATGTCTATCAACAGTGTAAGGAATAAATAAAGAGTTACATATTCATGCTATGGAATACTGCACAGGAATAAAATGGACCAGTTTCTAGTACACACTACATGGGTAAAAAAAAAAAAAAAATCTCACAAATATAATATTGAATGATAACAGCCAAACACAAGATATATACTGATCGATTTTTTTAAATACGCTCAAAAAGAACACAATTAATCTATAGTTATAAAAGTCAGAATAGGCATTCTTTGTCAAGTGTATATGCTTTGGTGTTACTGACTGCCACGGAGTGTGTGTGTGCGCGTGCATGTGTGTATAAAAATAAAATGACTAATTTTCTTATGGATACAGGTTAAATTTCAAAGCAATTTAAAAATCGTTTAAATGCTAAAAGCATTGTCATTGTTATTGAGCAGAGTTCTTTACAAACTGCAGCTAAGAGCAATATGTTGGAAAAATAATGATTTTTTTTTCAGTCCATGTTCTGTTTTAATTTACTTTATTCACTAATTCAACTTTTGTCTTTGGTGTCAATATAGCATCATGTGATACCGCTAGTGGACATCTGTGATTCATTCCAGTGATGATTAACTGATGAGATTAAGAAATTCTACCAAAGAAATGAGAACCAGCTTTGTCATTTATTCATTCAGCAAACATTTACCGAATGTCTTCTGTTTCTGCATTGGTTTAGATACCAAGGCAAAGAGATAAATATATGAGACATACAGGACCCATAACCTAGAGGAGATTGCATTCTAATGGAGGAGATAAATGAGTAAGACAGATGATAAAAATAATAAAAATACAATGTCAGAACAGATACTAGGTGCCAAGAGCACATAGAAAAGAAATAGTGGTTACATGCTTAGCACTAAAACAATAGTACTGAAATATATAAGATAATTTCCATAATAAGAACCCTTAAAAAGCTATGGATAAATTTCAAACATTCCCTAATGAAATGACAAGATCTAGGGTGTGATGACATAGGATATGCAGACAGCAATCAAGAACTAGGCTACAAAGGATGGTTTGTAAGCACCATGAGGTTGTCAATTCAGGGAACCAAAATTTAGAAATATCAGGAAATTGGCCTAGAAGATGGGGAATGGAATAAACAATTTTGACGTAAAGCCTCTGTAGAAATTCAGCATTTGACTAGCAGACATAAAACAGCTTAACAATGAATCGAATGCCTTCTTATTAATAGGTAGGGACTCACTAGACCTCCAGGACCTAGTCAGCTGTGTTAGAACAGTAGCTGAGTAGAAAATGGACACACCTCAGCCCACAACATGACTCAAACAATCATACCTGGTGATACTGAGTGGTTAAACGTAGCTGAGCATTTCCTAATAGTTTTTTTTAATGGCAAACACTCCTGATTCTGCATCTGGGCATTTATCTTAGCTTGTTCATGTCTTCAGACTTTGTATTAGCTCTATGATAAGTGGCATGTATTTACCCCATGATATGTTAAATAAGGGATTCCTTTGACCTTTTCTAAAGTTAAATTTTCATGTTGCAAAGACTAACTCAAGTCCATGGTCAAAAGTTCAGTCTGCCCCCCAGTTTGCTGCTGACCTCCTAGAAGCTTGTAAAGCTCAGGTGCAGATTCCTTGTACCACGATTCACATGGATGATTGGTTTGGCATGAACCAAAAAGGCAGTAGTTTATTCCATCCATTCAATTTGCCTCCAAAGGAAAACTTCTGAGTTTCACTCTGCTATCTGCTTCTCTTGTCATATAGAGTACTGCTGCTGCTGCTGCTGCTGCGTCGCTTCAGTCGTGTCCAACTCTGTGCAACCCCACAGACGGAAGCTCACCAGGCTCCCCCGTCCCTGGGATTCTCCAGGCAAGAATACTGGAGTGGGTTGCCATTTCCTTCTCCAATGCATGAAAGTGAAAAAAGTGAAAGTGAAGTCGCTCAGTCCTGTCCGACTCTTAGCGACCCCATGGACTGGAGCCTACCAGGATCCTCCGTCCATGGGATTTTCCAGGCAAAAGTACTGGGGTGGGGGGCCATTGCCTTTCCAGATTATAGAGTACAGTGGTCTTTAATTTTTGTTTCATATACAGCAGGAAATAAATTCATTTTTATTTAATTGAGTGGATTTTAACTTCTTGTCTGCCACCTAGGGAACAGTTCCAAATGGAAATTGGTATTAACAATGTGAAATACCTTTAACAACAACTAACAGGTATTGAGCATAGAACAGCTTTACACAAGGGAAATGATATAGTTCCATTTTGCAGATTAGGCAACAGAGCTTCAGAAACCCAGATGATATTATATAGCTACAGAGTGGCTTCCGTGGGATTTAAAACTGGAAACCTGACTTCAAAGTATAGGATTTTAGTCCACACACTGTACTGTCTCCAAGCATCAGAGACAGATAGACACAATAACTTCCAGCGTTGGCCATTTCTCTTGCCTGCCTTGTCAGTGTACTTCTGCACTGCTGCCAGAGATTAACATACTGTCAGGATACCAGGACTCGTGAGGGCTGGAGTATGTCTGTGCTTTGTCCAGATGGAACAGAGAAATGGGAAGCAGCACACAGCAGTCAGTGCATGCCCAACTGTGTTATTCTTTGCTTCGTTTCCTCCTCCTCTTTGCATGCTCTTCTTGTGCTCTGAGAGAAGTTTCCCAAAGATCTGATTTTCAATGGCTCCTGTACATTTTATAGAGTTGTATTCTGCTGGAATATTTTGCCCTAGAAATCTATGATTTTGGCTTCAGCATTAACTCCATTCATCTTTGGGTCAGTTCCTTGGAAAAAAGACAAAAATAACGAGACTTCTTTTTGTGATACGGGAAGTTTGGGGTTATCATCTCAGTGGCCCTGAAAGAATCTGAAGGGAAGCTTTCCATTTTTCTTGTCTTCTCTTCTCTAGTTAGCACTCCCAAGAAACGGAAGTGAAGTGTAGCTCCCACTGAGTTCATTTCTTCCTATTTGTACCTTCAAGGAGACTGGAATAGAAAAAGTATCACAAAGCTGGTTCTGTGATTTACTCTGTCAAAGCCTTTTAATGTTGGAGAAACAGGTGAGAGGGCAGAAGAGAGACAGAATGGTAGAAGTTACAATTTCTAGATCATTTTAAGACTATAATGGATTTTTTAAAAAGACATTCTAAGAATTTGTAATAAAGGTATCTGGCATATAACACTCAGTCCTGTCTGACTCTTTGCAACCTCACTGCCTATAGTCCACCAGGTTTCTCTGTCCATGGGATTCTCCAGGCAAAAATACTGGAGTGGGTTGCCATTCCCTTCTCCAGAGGATCTGCCCAACCCAGGGATTGAACACAGGTCTCCCGCACTGCAGTTAGATTCTTTACTGTTTGAGCTACAGGGAATTCCTTGCTCAAGGTTCAGTTCAGTTTAGTAGCTCAGTCTTGTCCGACTCTTTGCCACCCCATGGCATGCAACACGCCAGGCTTCCCTGTCCATCATCAACTCTGAGAGCTTACTCAAGCTCATGTCCATCAAGTCAGTGATGCCATTCAATCATCTCATCTTCTTTTGTCTGCTTATCCTTCCACCATCAACCTTTCCCAGCATCAGCGTCTTTTCCAATGATTCAGTTCTTTGTATCAGGTGGCCAAAATATTGGAATTTCAGCTTCAGCATCAGTCCTTCCAATGAATATTCATGTCTTATTTCCTTTAGGATGGACTGGTTGGATCTCCTGGTAGCCCAAGGGACTCTCAAGAGTCTTTTCCAACACCACAGTTCAAAAGCGTCAATTCCTTGGCACTCAGCTTTCTTTATAGTCCAACTCTCACATCCATAATGATTAGTGGAAAAACCATAGCTTGGACTAGATGGACATTTGTTGGCAAAGAAATGTCCATGTTCTCTAAGTTGGTCATAACTTTTCTTCCAAGGAGCAAGCATCTTTTAATTTCATGGCTTCAGTCACCATCTGCAGTGATTTTGGAGCCCCCCAAAATAAAGTCTTTCATTGTTGCCATTGTTTCCCCATATTTGCCATGAGGTTATGGGACTGGATGCCATGATCTTAGTTTTCTGAATGTTGAGTTTTAAGTCAACTTTTTCACTCTCCTTTTTCACTTTCATCAAGAGGCTCTTTAGTTCTTCACTTTCTGCCATAGGGTGGTGTCATCTTTTTATCTTAGGTTACTGATATTTCTCCCAGCAATCTTAATTCCAGCTTGTGCTTCATCCAGCCCAGCATTTCATATGTATGAAATGTGTATTTCATTTCATATGTATGCAGTACTCTGCATACAAGTTAAATAAGCTGGGTGACAATATACAGCCTTGACATACTCCTTTCCCAATTTGGAACCAGTCTGTTGTTCCATGTCCAGTTCTTGACCTGCATACAGATGTCTCAGGAGGCAGGTCAAGTGGTCTGGTATTCCCATCTCTTTCAGAATTTTTCACAGTTTGTTGTGATCCACACAGTCAAAGGCTTTGGCATAGTCAGTAAAGAATAAGTAGATGTTTTTCTGGAATTCTCTTGCTGTTTCGATGATTCAACAGATGTTGGCAATTTGAACTCTGGTTCCTCTGCCTTTTCTAAATCCAGCTTGAACATCTTGAAATTCTTGGTTCATGTACTATTGAAGCCTGGCTTGGAGACTTTCAAGCATTACTTTGCTAGCATGTGAGATGAATGCAACTGTGTGGTAGTTGAACATTCTTTGGCGTTGCCTTTCTTTGGGATTGGAATGAAAACTGACCTTTTCCAGTCCTGTGGCCATGGCTGAGTTTTCCAAATTTGCTGGCATATTGAGGGCAGCACTTTCACAACATCATCTTTTAGGATATAAAATAGCTCAACTGGAATTCCATCCCCCTCTACTAGCTTTGTTCAGAGTGATGCTTCCTAAGTCATACTTAACTTCACATTCCAGGATGTCTGGCTCTAGGTGAGTGATCACCAATCGTGATTATCTGGGTCATTAAGATCTTTTTTGTACAGTTCTTCTGTGTATTGTTGCCACCTCTTCTTAGTATCTTCTGCTTATATTAGGTGCATACCATTTCTGTCCTTTATCAAGCCATTTTGCATGAAATGTTTCCTTGGTATCTCTAATTTTCTTGGAGAGATCTCTAGTCTTTCCCATTCTATTATTTTCCTCTATTTCTTTTCATTGATCACTGAGGAAGGCTTTCTTATCTCTCCTTGCTATTCTGGAACTCTGCATTCAAATGTATATCTTTCCTTTTCTCTGTATATCTCTCTAAATAAACTTACTTTGTCATAGTCCATAGTCCGCTTTCCACATTTTCTTTATTTCACATTTAGTATGACTATTTAAATGGGAAAAAATGTCTATGCATATGTGAGTTCCCACAATGACAGTGATATTATTTCATGCATTTCTCTTCTTCTTTAACTATACAAGCTGTTTTTTGAAACCTAAAATTATTGTGCAAGAAATGTGCATAATTGCTAAACACAACAATGTATAATTTTAATTCATATATATATATATACACACACACACAAATTGGGGGAGGTTTTGGACTAAATCAAGGGAAAAAGGATAACAATATTTAGTTCTAATTTTTTTTCCTCTAACTCTATGACCTTGGATAGATTTCTTTATATTCTGTAAGATGCAGGCAAAAACTGCCCCCTACCTATCTTTTGGAGCTGCTGCAAGATTTATTAAACTAGGAGGAAAAAAAAAAAAAAACTGTTTAGAAGTCTGATAAGTGTTATATAAATACAAGGCCGTATTGTTATCTCCAAGAGGTGTAAGAATTTGAATTAAATTTCACAGCACCTTTATGAGTCAAGTAGATAATCTTAGACCTATTTTTACAGATAAGAGGGCTTAGGCTCTTCTGTTACAGCCACTAGATTGGGTATATGAGAAGAAATACAATTACTGAATTTAGAGCTATGCTAGTACTTGTTGTTACCTGAATATATTTTAAAGGGCAGTTATAAAAAAATCCCATCATTCCCTTGGCAAGCAGTTAAGGAGAGTCTGCATATTATCCTCCCCAGTTTTCTTTCTGTGGTTCTTACATGAAATTGATCTGAAATGTAAGACACCTTGTCTCAATGGTATCCAAGGGGAGCCAAGTATTTTGAGAGCTATTAAAAGACATTGTTCTAATGATGAGACATATAATGTGATTTAGTGCAGCCAAAGCCAAGGTATCCATCAGACACAGAGAGACCTAGGAAAAGGGAAAAAGAGAAACCAATGTAACCTTTACTGAAGTCAGTGAAGTAGGTTCTGTTATAGTGAATATACCACTGTATTCATATAAGGTATATGTGTCTGTGACCATGTGATGCATAACATTACCCCTACCCCTTAACCAAATAAAAGGTGATATAAATTGGAGAATACACATTTTCCTTTCAGCCTAAATAAACTCACTCACTTGTTTCCGAAACTAATTGTTCAACATAACTAAAAAATTATTCAAAGTGCTAATTAGAGTGCGTGACAAATAGTAAATTGCTACCAGGGAAACCCCAGTAAATGTTACCTGTTATTATTTGGATTTGGAGTAAGAACAAAATGCATGAAATAATATCGCTGTCATTTTGTGAACTCATATATCCATATATATATTCCCATTTAAATAGTCATACTAAATGTGAAATAAAGAAAACATGGAATGTGGACTGTTGAGTGTGACTAAGTAAGTTTATTTAGAGAGATATACTGAGAAAAGGAAAGATATACCCATCTGAATGCAGAGTTCCAAAGAATAGCAAGGAGAGATAAGAAAGCCTTTCTCAGTGATCAATACAAAGAAATAGAGGAAAATAATAGAATGGGAAAGACTAAAGATCTCTTCAAGAAAATTAGTCAAGAACACATTAGAAATAAGATGCCTGGGTTGAAGCCTTGCCTTGCATGAAATTGTCATGTGACTGCATATAGTTATTTAACATAACCCTTAAAGTGGGAACAATGATAGTACTCACTCAGCTGAAACAAATTTTGTAGAAAACCAAATAGGAAGGTACATGTAAAATCCTTAACATGGTCTCCAGCACATGGATGCACCTGATCCACAGAATGTTAACTCTTAGTTGTTGTGAAACTAAGGCTGTTATATTAGTTGCTGCTTTTCTAGCCAGTTATTTACTGCACACTTCCATGAGCCAGGCACCAAAGGAGGCTTTGGAGAAAGAAAGAATAGGGGAGACATGGCCCATATCCACCTGTAGCTTTTGGCGGAAGTATTAACAAAGAAACACTCAAGTAAAATAACTGAAGCCTGCAACATGCTAAGAAGGAACTAAGAATGTATTGATGCAGAAAATGTGGAAGGGATTTCTTCTTAGTTTAGGGAGTCAGGGAAAGTCTAAGGAAGTACAAGTAAAATGAAGTTTTCAAAGGAGTCAGCCATGTGAATGAGGGTAATGGTGGACATTACTCTCAGGTAGGTGGAACAGCATTTATAAAGATCGTGAGTTAAAAACAAAACCAAACAAAACAAAACACTTTGGCACATGGGAGGAAGGGATTTCCAGAATGGCTTAATCATATGGAGGAAGAGTGCTGTCTAATATGAGTGAGGAATGGGCAGAACCCAGCTCATGCTAGCCAGGTGAACCATGACTAGAAGTATAGATAGTCTGTTTGAAAAAGTAAGTCACTGAAAGGTTTTACGTACTGGCAATGAATGATACATTTTTTTTTTATGCTTTTGAAAGACCACCTTTGCTGCTTCGTAGGGCAAGGCAACTAAATTTTTTGATCATGCACACCAATCAGCATGTGACTCCAAAATGTTTATGTTCATATTCTCTCCTTCAATAGATAGATAGATAGAGATAGGAATATATAAATAACATAAATATTTATGTGAATCAGTAATTACATTTAACTAGTCTACTTCCTGCACACAAATGAATCACCTTGTGGCGCCATTTTAGTACTTCTACCCCACTTCGGAGATGCCTGTTGTAGAGAAAAGATGGAGCAAAGAAATCTTCGAGTAGGGAAACTAACATGGAGACTGTTGGACTAGTCCAGGGTAGTCACCAATGATGGTAACTTATACTAGGTGATGGCATATTCTTCATATGCATAATGAAAAAGACTCCTAATTGGAATTATAGATCTACACTCTCTACTGGCCACTAATATCAACTATTTTCCTAATAAATGACCCATTCTCAGTGAATCATATTAATAAAACCTGTTGGGTTGCTGGGTTGCAAACACCTTGAAGTAGACTAGCCCACTCTCCTCCATGAGTAGCCTATATCTTGAGTCCTCTAGACAAGCACGAGAGTTTAGGGAGTTACTGGTACCTTCCCTTTCTGCTTGTTGACAAAAGTCCCCGATGATCAGAGCCATAAGAAAATGAATTTATAAAAAAGAATAGTTAAATTCAGTTTATTGTACATTTGTATAAACTTTTTCACAAATGGATGATTAAAATCAGGCATTAAAAATCTGCCTGTCTCTATAAATCCTCAGCAAATGAATTAAAATGCTCTCACATTAAAGGGATTATTGTAGTAGGTGTCTGAAAACATGAGCATTATAAACTCCTTGAGGACAAAATGTCAGCTCTACTTGACAGGAAGAACTTCCTTTTGAAACCAAAACAATCTAAATGTTGGTAGGGTAATAATAGACTAAAACCAGAAAATGTGAATCCACTAATTTATTTTGCTTTTTTCAGTCCTATATTTGGATGTGAGTCCATTTGGGTTCTGAGGCTTTAATCTGGTTTTTCTCTCTTGGAGGAATTCTCACAGATTGGAAAGGAGATTAGCAGGGCATAGAAAGAAGGTATTAAGCCAAGGATCCTGCAAAACTTTGAAAACCTTTCTGAGGAGAGGAAAACAACTGCTCTGGGTTTTGAAAAACAACACTTGCAATTTAAGAGGTAGGAGAACCTGTGACTCATTTCTCCTCCATCTAGAAGACTCAATCCGCCAATAGTCCTTTTTTAGGAGGATTCAGGTTTGGGTAGTAGTGGTCCTTTTGGAAGAACAGCCTGCGTCTCCTGTAATGGCAAATAGAACGCTCTTTTGTTCTCTTAAGTATGCGATTTTAATGGCTGAGCAAACTGTGCTTTTGCAGTCGCACATTTCTTGGATTGATCGTAAGAACAATCACTTGAACAGTTTTGTAGCACACCTCTGGCTTGGAAGAAGAGAAATTCTGCTTGGACAGAATTAAAGCGTATTATTAATTGAAGAATAATGATCATTCTGTTACTTTCAAATTTGGTTTCCTCATCACAAACCCAGAATTCAGATTTTTAAGTGAGGTTTCCTTTGCAAATATGAAAATGAACAAACATATAATGAGAAATTGGAAATTGTACTGTTTTGTTGTGGGATTCATTTATTCAATCAGCAAATATTCATGAATAATTTAATAGCTACCATGTGATAAGAAAGTATTATTGGGCTCATGAAGACTACAAAGACATGAGAAGGTATTTCAACCCTTAGAAGCAACTTTCTGTTTGAAAGTGGCCTGGATTTTTGAGAAATTCTTTGTAATTTTCAAAGCCCATTCACCTACTATAAATCTTCATATGAACTTTTGAATAGTAGCAGGGGAGCTAGGCAGGGCAGACCATATAATCATACAATTATGGAATTTTAGGAGTGAAAGGATTTTTAAAGGTCATCTCATGCAACAACTTTGTTTTAAACCTGGGAAACTGAGAGACTACTGCTTGTTTGAGATTCCACAGCAAACTAATGGCAGAGCATCCAGCATCCACATGAAGTTTGCTATTAGGAATCTAAAGGCCTGTGTTAATAGCTCTGGGTTAGGCACTCATGCCACAGGAAAAACGGAGCACCATGCTTCCTTTGCTGTATGCATTTGCACACAGAACTGTATATAATAGACTTAAAGTAAATGTGTTCAGTCATGTGCGACTCTTCGTGACCACATGGACTGTAGCCTGCCAGGCTCCTCTGTCTATGGGATTTTCCAGGCAGGAATCCTGGAGTCGGTTGCCACTCTCTTCTCCAGGGGATCTTCCCCACCTAAGAATCTAACCTGTGTCTGGTGGATTGGCAGGAAGATTCTTTACCACTGAGCCACCTGGGAAATCTATCTTACAATAAGTATTTATTGAATTAATGACTGACAGATTTCCTACCATATAGGACAGTGTCAAGTACTAAGGATAAAAGGCAACGACCAACTGGATACTTCTTCCAAGTTGCTCACAACATAGTCTTCCTGTCCTCAATGAGTGTGCAGTCTTTTAAGGAAACCAAGGTATAGTGCTCAAATTATAGTAAGATTGGGTTCAAATACATTGAGTGCTTTAGGAGGTCAAAGAAGGAATCTAAAAGTGATAATTGATGAAAAAATCCCTCAGACTACACACAGACACACACACACACACACCACATACCCGCGATAATTTAATTACATCATTCTCTGCTGATGCTGGGACACACACAGTTCCCAAGGTAAGGTCAAGGTGCCAACTCTCTGAGACCAAGAAGAGGAGAAGCCAACTCATCCCTGTTCTCCAAACTGAAAATGACCAGAGAGGGGGATTTAAAAAAGAAAGAAACAGCCACAGAGACTGATAGAAACAATAAAACAGGAATAGGAAATCCCCAACACAGTGACCACTCCGCTGGCCACCCCCACGGGAGGGGCACTCGGGCTCAGCGCAGAGCCAGGCGGCTGCTGGCGCGCAGAGCGCGCGGAGGCGAGGAGCGGGCGGCGGCGGCGCGGGAGAGCCCAAGGGGAGGGTCGGTGGCTCATCCAGTCCCCGCAGCCACCCGCGCGCAGCGCAGCTCGGGGAGCGGGACGCGGCGCTCAGAGCCCCGGCAGCGCCCACCCTTCCTCCCGCGTCGCGCGCCAGCGCCCGCTCCGCCCGCGACTTCAGTTCGGCTCCACCCCCGAGTGGCGGCGGCTCGCTCTGTCCGAACCCGTGCTCGGCACCAACCCAGCCCGGGCAAGCGGCCGCCACCTGCCTAGCGCCGCCACGGCCCGCCCCCACCGCGGCCCAACTTGGATGGAGTTGGGTTCCTGAGCGCCTGCCCCTCGCAGCCGGCCAGCTGAGAGCCCTGCACCGCCGCCTCTGGTTCGGGACCCCTTCTCCGCTCCTCTCCGCTCCCGCGATGGGAAAAGTTGGCGCCGGCGGCGTCTCCCCAGCCGGGCTGAGCGCGCTCCTCGCGGGCGCGGGGCTCTTGGTCCTCTGCGCTCCTGGTTCCTGCGGCGGCGGCTCCTGTTGTCCCCCGCGGCATCCCAGCGCTGCTCCACGCTGGGCTCCGACCCCAGGGGGGCTTCCTCACCAGGGACAGCGAGGCAGAGCTCCTGCTACGCCCCTGCCCCAACTCGGACGCCCCCTGTTCGCAGGGGCCCCCGGAGACCGAGCACTGTCCCTGGAGCGGGCCCCGGGCACTGGGGTGTCGGTGGCGGTTGCTCCACGCTCTGGCCGGAAGAGACGGAGTGGCGAGGATCAAGAGAAGGCTGAGCGAGGAGAGGGGACGAGTAGAAGCCCTCGGGGAGTGCTAAGGGACAGAGGGCAGCGCGAGCCTGGGACTTTGGAGCGGGACCCGGACAAAGCCACTCGCTTCCGGCTGGAGGAGCTGAAACTGACCAGCACCACATTCGCGCTGACGGGCGACTCAGCACACAACCAAGCCATGGTCCACTGGTCTGGCCACAACAGCAGTGTGAGTAAAATGGGACTGAGGGCGAAGGGGTGAAAGATGGAAAGGGTTGAAGTCAACTGCGTGATCTGATGGAGAATTTGGGGAAATGCGGTTTGGAGACTTGAAAGATGCTGCAAATTAGTCTTCCCTGCCCTTCTCCCCAAGGAGTTAAATGCCACGGACTAGGTGATAACCCCCACCCCTTTCCCAGCAACACCGGAGCCCTCTCCAAACCTCTAACAAAGCTTCTTACAGGGCAGGCAGATCCCTCTTTCCTGCTTCTTTGGTCTCATTGGTGTAGGATGGAGCCAAGACCAGGCAAACAAGAGGGGGTTAAAGTATTCTGAATGCAGAAATGAAAGGGTTAAATTTCGGGAAGCCTCCTGTTCCCTCAAGTGACTTTCCTTTTACTTGCCAGACTTAAGGTTGAGAGAAAGTAAGATTTTTTTTTTAAAGTCTTTATTTGTAGCCTTTTAATTTTATTTTTTGTGTAGAGCTCCTAACCCCTTCTTGCTAGCACAGAGGATAAATTCAGAGGATAAAGAGCTGCCCTTAATACATTCTGTTTTTGGGGACCAAGTGGATGCAAGTTTCAGGACGGGAACTCTCCAGCATCTTCTAACAGCATCAGCCAGCGTGTTTGGAGAGCTGGGGCTTTCCAGCCTGTGAATGAGTGGTTGTTCTCCGACTTGATCGGTCCCAGGAAGATCAGATATATCTCTGTGACAACAACTCCCTGTTCTCCTCCATTGCCTGACCTCCTGTAGTGAAGAGCTTGAATAAAGACTTCGCTCTTGCTTTATTAAAGGAGAGGGATTGCTGGATTTCCAGGAGGCTGATACTTGGGAGGGGAGGGTGGTTGTAAGTCCATGAGCTGCAGCCAAGTCAGGGAAGGTCTTAGATTTTTTGAAAAATCTGAAGGAGCTATTCCAACTTAAACTGCACCTAGAAACTTCAAGGAGCTGAAATAGTTAAGAAAGAGCTTTGGTGGTAATAACTGTAGGTGATTTAAAAGTATGGGAACTTCTCCATGTTGCTGTTAAGCAGACAAGAACATAGAAACCAAGGACGGTAAAATGAAAAAGAAAAATCAAAGTCTCAGCTTCTATTGGATTACCGAGATTGTCGTATTTGTACTATGCACAAGCTGTGTACCCTGGTACATTTCAAAATGTTTTCAGTTGTGATGTAATTGCCAGAAACCTTCCCAGGGAAGTGCCACTTTAGTAAACTGTGTTCATTGTCAGCTTTTTTAATGAGAGTTGTGAACATTTTAAAATAAGAGCCTATCATTATGGATTCCTTGGGTACATAGACATAAATTGTATTAAATCAAATTGTGATAAATAATATTTTGTATCGTATCTCTGAGAATATCAGCACGGCTTTCCCTACAGTTTAGCCTTTATGACCAAAGCTATGGTGCCCAGGACTGGTTTAATCAAATAATTGAAACTGAAATTCTTTTCATTCAAGTTCTGGAGACCCTTGCCCTCATTCCTTACCTAACTGTCATATCTTTCATATCATAATCACTAAAATTAATCCCCCAATTTGAACTTGAATCTTCTTAAACTGATTAAATAACTTTTGCTCTGTTTTAAGTGATTAACTCAAAGCCCTCAGCTTTAAGACGAGATTTTAAACACATCAGACATATTAGATCTTGTATCAAGAAGTAAAGGACCTTGGACTCAAAATATTTCTGGCTTTTGATGTAATTCAAGCTGTAAAATATCACTCACTCATTAGACCTCTACTTTAGTTCACCTCTTGAAAGATCTTGGAAAGAGCAAGAAAAGGAGAGTACATCTTTGGCAAATTTTAGACTCAATTTCAGAAATGCTGCCAAGCCCTGCTGGCCCTTTTTAAATGGTTCTTATAAACCCAGCCAGGCTTATGGGTCATGGCTTGGATGGGTGACATGTAAAGAAGTTGGAGATGATGTAGGAAATAATCAAAGTGCTAAAAGTTGGAGCATTGAAATCATGTGCACTAATGAGATCTCTATCCTAAGTCTTCATTTTACAAGGTCACACCTTCCATCCCTGCCCACTTACATGCTAATTGTAGGTTTTTTTTCTCCATGTATGCATATAGATAGTAGAGGAAGAGAAACAGTGTTTGATCAGGATCTGCCACAAAGCCATCCCAGATTCCTAGGAGAGAGAAAGTTTAAAATATTTTTGAAAGTAAGGAAGGTGGAAAGAAACTTGTCTGGGGAACTCTGTGATGTGAAAAGCAAAGTGGAGACCTGACTTCTAGTTCAGCCTTTTTGTGGTTTGATCCTGATAAGCTGATTGCCTGGGTGTGGATTCCCTCATGTCTAAAACAGGAGGGGAGGATACCTGTCAGATTCATTACTGAGAATTATGTGCCAGGATATACTTAAGAGGGCGTCGTGACTGTAGTGTATACATCTTTGTAATTCTCATCTCATGGCTCTGCACGTTCCCCCAGAGCAAGAAATCCATTAACCTAACTCTAAGGACAGCAGAGAGTTGGGGAGGGGGTCTCTTATTTTCTTCTCCTTTAACTGCCATCCCTTATGGATCCACCTGTGACCCATTCAGGGCCAGAGGCAATACACATCCTCTGAACCTGTCTCACCTTTAGCTAAAAGTCTTTGCTAAGTAGGGCTTCTGATGACAATAACACCTGCATTAAAGGTGTAAATGTATGGTAATTATAGGCTGCCTGTCAAACTTGTGAAGAATTCTGGATCCTTCTCGCAACTCTTTCCCTTCTCCTTCCTGCTCCCTCCTCTGTTGGACTTGTGCAGTTGGGTAAAGATATGACTGTTTTGCCTTGTCTGTGGGTGTGATGTGATTCCTCTGAGCTGCAGTCTAGCTTGATGAAAAGTGTTGATGAAGTTGGTAGAACACCTGGGGGGATCTTTTGGCATGAAAGGTGCTGGGTATGAATCATTTGTCATGAGCTTGGTGTCGTAAGCAAGAACATATTGTTCCTACCCTACTCATCCAAGGCATGCTGTGCCCTGATCTAAATTTACAGAGTAGTTCTTGGTTTGTTAAAATATATATTTATCTATACATATGTATGGTGGGGATGTGTTTATTCTTTGTACCAAAGAATTTCAAAGTTCTATACTCATTAATCCTTACAATATCCCTGAGGCAGGTGTCAAGTGTTAATATCTCTTTTTCATACTTTTATGCTGGAGTCAATTTGAATATTTCAGTTCACTCTCTTGTCCCTTTCTCGCTAAAAATAGTGTTACAAGATTTGTTAATAGAGGCTTTTACTTGACATATTTTGCTATTATGACATTTTTAATACTGCATTTATCATAGTGACTGATGATCTGGTTGGTTTTTATGTACTTTTTTGCCTTTTGTTGTTCTGAGACTTGACACTTATCATCCATCCTTAGTGAATAAACTGAGTCCCAACTTGAGTCAGGTTTTGGGGTAGATGCCTGACATTCATCATTTCATTTAATTTTCACAAAATTTTATGAGTAGGTGTTATTATCTCCATTGCATTAATGAGGAAACTGAGGCTTCAGAAAGTTAAATGATTTGCCAAGAAGATATAACAGTTCAAGGCCAAAAACAGATACTGACCCCCAAGGTGATGTGACTTCAAAACCCCACAGAATGACTTGTCTTAGAGATGTTAAGGTGGGGTAGAAAAACCCAGACCCTTGGAGATCTGTATTTTAAAGACTCCTATCTGGGACAGATTTCATGTGATGGTGGAGGAAGGCATAGTCTTAGCTGGAAACTCCATCTCTTTGTAGGAAAGCAAGAACTGTATAACATGTGCCTGTCACATTGCATTCTTTACCTTAAAGTAGTGATTTGGCTGTTCTCTTATCCGCCCACACCTTCATCTTTACTGAGACATGGGATCTGCACCTGGTGATTCATTGAGCACGAGGTAATGTGCCATTATTCAGCTTTCAGATCTGGTGTTCTTCAGGAATAGATTCCTTTTCTAAGTTAATTACAAATCTGGTTTTATAGAGAGGTTGCCTATGAATACTTCATTTGACTATATACTTTGATGTAATTTTTTAAACTTTTTCTGGAGTGAAATGATAAAGGATTTTAGATTTCTCTAGCAAGCCACATAATACCTTCTTCTCTCATCAGTGCTTTATTCTGTTAATGGGTGTTAATGTGGTGTGACACAGAAGGCAATGGGTTTGGAAGCAGAGTTGAGTTTGAATGTTAGCTATACAGTTACCCAGCATGCTGCTCTGAGCAAGACCCTTAAATTCTTTGAGCTTCTGTTTTCTGAACTATAATATGGGGAGGGCACATCTTTTTTTTTTTTTTTTTTTTCCCTGAAGATTTGATATCACTTATACAAAGAGGCTGGAGAAGGCAATGGCACCCCACTCCAGTACTCTTGCCTGGAAAATCCCATGGATGGAGGAGCCTGGTAGGCTGCAGTCCATGGGGTCGCTAAGAGTCAGACATGACTGAGCGACTTCACTTTCACTTTTCACTTCCATGCATTGGAGAAGGAAATGGCAACCCACTCCAGTGTTCTTGCCTGGAGAATCCCAGGGACGGGGAGCCTGGTGGGCTGCCGTCTGTGGGGTCACACAGAGTCGGACATGACTGAAGTGACTTAGCAGCAGCAGCAGCATACAAAGAGGTGGTACATAGCAAGTGCTCAATAAATGGTACTTCTTATTTTGTGTAGCAGAACTACATCTCTCCTGGTAATTAAGACCCCTGGGTTATCGTCTTGGCTATACACAAAAGTTGAATGTGTCCTGATAGTCTATCAAATTTTTGTGGCCTCAATATTATCCTCTGTAAAATGACATGAATATACCATAATATCACTGAAATTCCTTACAGACTGTAATCCAATTTAAAAAAATTTTTGTCAACCTGTAGGTATTTTGCACTTTCTATATCTAAATAAAGTGCACTGGGAGTATTCAAGATTCAGAAATGACGCACTGACCTATACTCTTGACCTATGAATGAGCAAGCATTTCATTTCACAAGATTCTTCCTTTCTATGGTTTATATGCATATCTTTAATAGGAAATTAAGGCATTTGAGACCCAAGCAGGCATTCATTTCAATGTAGATTTGCAGCAAAATATAGTTGATTAGGTTTATTAAATCATATCTTCAGGTTATGACCCTTTTGGTGAAAGTAAAGATGTTAGTCACACAGCTGTGTCCAGCTCTTCGCAATCCATGGACTGTAGCATGCCAGTTTCCTCTGTCCATGGAATCCTCCAGGAAGAATCCTGGGGTGGGTAGCCCTTCCCTTCTCTTTCCGACCCAGGGATCAAATCTGGGTCTCCTGCATTGCAGGTGGATTCTTTACCATCTGAGCCACCAGTATCTTTGAACAAAAAAATTGCAACCTATTGTGAAATTGGAAAGTAAAGATCCCTTAAGATGTTTTAATGGGTTTTTTTTTTTAGAGTAAATTGACATCAGTGTTGACTTTGAAAATTATGTCCACATCCTTTTAAAGAAGGATCCCAGAAACTCATAAGCTAGGGTAGAGAAGTTGATGCAATTTTCTTATTTATTTCAGAGAATAGTACTTGCTCATATTTAAGGTGGGCTTGTCATATGGCAGCATTAAGGTAAGAAGCTTACACAAATTATACCAAGCATCATATTTACTTTTAATTCTATGAATATGCATTGAATCCTACTATTTGTCAGGCACTGATAGTAGGAACATATGTGGATTGATGCATAAGGAAGAGAAAAAAATGATACCTGCCCTCAAAGAGCTTTCAGTCTGCTACTGAAAGAATGCCCTGAAGAAGCAGCAGAAGGTAAGTGTCCTCTGGGGTGTCAGATGCTGTAGGAGTTCATAGACAGGTTAGGCACGCATCTTTTGTCTTGGGTGATCTCCAAACTTTATTGCAAAGTAGGTGCATCAGCCGAACCTTAAAATGCAGAGAAATTTTTAATTAAAAAATGGATATTATTACAAGGATATTTGGAGCTGAATGGAGGGTGACATGAGTAAATTTGAGAGTGGAGATGTAAAAATTCCTATTTATATCAAGGAAATTAACCTACGTTAAATGTAAACTATGTTTATGATTTTAATCTTAGAAATAGTTTCAAAAATATGATTTAAGCATAGGCACACTCATCTCCTAGTGAGTTTGGCTGTATTCCAAGCCCAAATAGAAAATATTAATAAAAACCTGTATGGTCACTTGAGGGCATAACTGCCCTTATTTACACATTAAATATCAGCTAGATTCATCATTGTTCCATTTTTACCCTGACATTTTTCACACGTAGTTTTCACCAACAGACTTTTATTTGTTTGTTTTAAGTTCTTGATTAGAAATATCACTGGCTGGGCTGCCTAGAAGATAAATTAATTTGGCTTCCTGACAGCTTCTGTTAACTAAATGTATGTAAAATATTTGTCCTGTCTTTGTGTATGTCTCAATTACTGTGGTATATCTCTGGCTGGAAAGGTTGGTGAATGCACCTGTGTGTCCTAGAGGGGAAACTAGCCAAACGATATCCCTGAAGTGACCAAAGGGATGGCAGAGAATAGGTGTGGTCAGTGTGAGGTGGAACCAGGCTCCATGAAAGGGCAGTGGTTACTGCCAAGGAGGAGTGCGCATTCTGCTCCTACGGGATGGATGGAACAGTCACAGGGTTGACAAGAAACAAAGCCGGACTCTTACTGTGCACAGTTTACAAGGAAAAAGAGAGCCTATTCTAAAATGTAGTAGGGGGAAAAAAAGACGTCAATGCTCTGCAGGAACTCCTACGTGAAATTTTGCATGTGTATGAAGGATATTGTGCCTATTTCTATAGCACTCCTGAATGTTGTTATACCACTTTAGATTGGTGATAGTCCTTTTCCTTTGCAGAATGCCTCAGTTTTCAAAGATGGGAACATTACTTCAATGACTTCAGTTTTCATTCTTGCAACAGTCTTAGGAGATAGAAAAGACAAATATCATCTGCATTTCTCAAAGAGGGAAAGCAGGGTGTTGGTATTAAGCGGGTCTGTTAGTGGAAGGGGAGGGTCAAAAATGTTTTGTCACACAGCACGACTGATTCTCGGCTTGGAGCGCCACTGGCTTTCTACAGCCAGGAGTTAGGACGCAGCTGCATTCTAGCTTCACAGCTTGCCTCAAGCCCACACACCTGTGTCTGCAGAGGTTGCCATCCCGGGGTGAAGTATGAATTGGCCATGGAGCTCCTGAGTTCTAGGCTCAGTTATTTGAGTGATTTGGCCTGAGCTTCAGAGCAAGTGACCTGGTCAAAAGTCATGCTCTTGGCATTGTTTAAATCTTTTAAAAGGGACCCTAGAGGAAGATGATAGGACTTTTTTGCAAGTAAGGTCTACAGCAATAACCTCCAGCAATAATTGTCTACCATGTGTGTTCCAGTGCTAATGATCTTCAGAGATGAGATTACTTATCACTGGGCTTATTGCAGCAGGCACTTGCAGAGAAAAGGGGGAAAGCCATCTCTTCCCCCTCTTTAACTGCCTTATGTCTATGAAACTAGTTGAAAATAATACCAAATATGGTCTCGGTCAAAGGAATCTAGAGCTTCAAGTTTGGGGAGCAGCAGTAGTCAAACTGAAGGGATGCCTTGTTGACTCCATTGGATTTTATTTGCTCAAGGATTATAATAGAGTTACCAGCTATTGCCTTTTCTACTTCTAACTTTTGGGTGTGGGGATGAGGTTGAGGTGGGAGAAAAGAGCAGAGGAGAGTTTGCCACATGCTAGGGAGACTCTCTGCAGCCAGATAAGCTGTATTGATTATAATAGAAATTGCTCAACAATAATAGCATAAATAACCACCAATTTAGTGACCAGATTCCCTGGAAGTACATTCTGGAGCATCACCATGTTATTTCACTTCATCTTCACACTAGTTTTACACACTAGATATCATTATCCTTGTTCTAAAGCTGAGGAAGTCAAGGCTTAACGATTTGGCCCGAGTTCACCCAGCTCGAAGTTGGTGGCAGGGATAGAATTTGATTTTTGCCCTTTCTGGCTCCACAACCTTTTCTGTTTGATCATGCTGTCCCTTCATCAGGGTTCACCTCTGAGTTTCTTTTAGAGATAATTCCATAAGTCAGTGCAGACAACTGTGGGAGAACGCTTGGCAAGAGTGCCCCACTTTGGGGTGCTTCCTTTCATGTCACCCCAATCTGAGGTCTCTGACCTGATATACTTTACTTGGAAATAACCTGCTCCACGATGGAGCTTGATCAAAGCCCTCCCCTCCACTTATCCTGTCCCCAGGAGTGGCTTGTCTGGGGTTATTAATATGTGTTACCTTGTTATCTGGGAGGATGTGTGGATGTGCTGATTGGTTTCTCCCTGCTGGCTGATGACCCATGAGTGACAGTGTGGACAACTTGAACAGTCTTTAAGGGAGGTGCTCATAAGAATCAGGTTTTCAGACAACCAACTAATCATGTTGTGCCCTGAAGCCAGTGAATTGATGCCTGCAGTGGTCTTCCCCTAATCAGACTTGCAGAGGCTATTGAGGCACAAAACTGTGGGCCGTGGATCCTGCTCCAGAGCCTGTAGGGGGAGGTGAAAAGCAAAAGGTCTTTCCCTACCTCTGCCCATTCCAAAAGGCACTCTTGATTAAAATCATTAAAGGGGAGAAAAAGCTATTTTAGGCACGGTTGTCACTTTGCTTAGAAACCTATCTACAGCCCTGTTTACCATGCCATGCATTTTGCTGAATTGACAGAGGATTTCTTAACTGAGTGGCCATGGGCTCCCTCCGTCAGCTAGGGCAGCGTGTTTCAATTCATCTTTTTGGGACCTGCTTTTAAATCTGCTGGTGGGGGCTGGAAATCTATGTTTATCAACACAGATTTTTCAACGCCCTTAGGAACACTGAAGTTTGAAAATAATTTTCCTAAAGTTTGTGTGTGAGTTTTGGGGTCTATGAACCCCTTCCATTGTCTGCACAATCTTAGGTCAGTATGCTTTCCTTTTCTGCAAGGAGAGCTGAAGCCCAACACTTTAATCACCTGCTCAATGAAAATTATGTCCCCAGTGGTGCGAGCCTGGTGGAAAGCTCTGTAAGAGAAAGAGAGAGAGAAAATGGCACAGCACAGGTGCCCCAGGCAGAGAAAGATGGTGCCTTTATGCAGATGGTGATGTTTCTGTCGCTGAGTCTATCCTATGCAGTTATCTTTCCTGGATGTCCATATGTCCTTGGGCAAAACAAGTGGCTAAAAGAGTATATTGTTGTAAATACAACGTAACATTTAATGATTGGTTTGAACCCTGGTGGTTAGCTTTGTAACTTTGTGTCTTAGTTGCCTTATATGTTTAATAGGAGTAATAGTGGTGTGGAGAAGGCAATGGCACCCCACTCCAGTACTCTTGCCTGGAAAATCCCATGGATGGAGGAGCCTGGTAGGCTGAAGTCCATGGGGTCGCTAAGAGTCAGACACAACTGAGCAACTTCACTTTCACTTTTCACTTTCATGCAGTGGAGAAGGAAATGGCAACCCACTCCAGTGTTCTTGCCTGGAGAATCCCAGGGATGGGGGAGCCTGGTGGGCCACCGTCTATGGGGTCGCATAGAGTCGGACATGACTGAAGCGACTTAGCAGCAGCAGCATTATTATTGTTGTTATCATCATTATTTTGTTAGTATTAGTACCGTTACTAACAATGCTTGAGTATGACTTACTAAGAGATGTTTGTAATATGTTGCTCATTATTTCTGTTTCTCCATTTATGTTATTTATTTATTTATTTGCATTCTGGTTCCATTTTCTTATAATGATGCCAGGACTCTCGTCGACTCTTTCTGTCACGCCTTTCATCATCTCTGTTTGCACATGACAGTCATTATAGGGTTCTGGACCAAGTTTCCAGTGTGTGAGTGGGAGGTTGGTAGTTTATACACCAGTAAGCATTTCTCTGACACCAGTTGCATATCCAATGCTTTAATTCTGATACTGTCTACCCAGAGGTCACATCAGATTTCACAGGTTAAGGACTCAGTCCCACAAGACCATGCTCCATACTTCCCACTTCCAAGGTTAGCCCCAAGTCCCTGTGACAACCGGCGCTTCTGCTGACAAGTATAGATGGGAGGCTTCAACAACTTCCTCTTTGTGTTTGTTTAATTTGTTAAAGTGGCTCACAGAACTCAGAGAAGCTTTTCACTTACTAGATCACCAGTTTATCATAAATGAATATAACTCAGGGACAGTAGATGGAAGAGATACCCAGGACAAGGCATGGGGGAAGGGTGTGGGGCCTTCCTGTGCTGAGTGTACCACCCTCCTTGATCTCAACTATTCACCAACCCAGAAGCTCTTGGAACCCTGTCTTGAGTTTTTATGGAAGTTTCATTACACGGGAGCAATTAAATCATTGGCCACTGGGCATTGATTCAAACTTCTGCCCTCCTCCCCTCCCCAGAGGTCATGGGGGTTGGACTGAAAGTTTCAACCCTCTAATCACATGGTTAGTATTTTGGCAATCAGACTATACCCTTTGTTGTGGTCCAAAGTCACCTCATTGACATCTCATCACAGGAAAATCTAGGAGTTTTAGAAGTTCTGTGTCAGAAATGGGGACTGAGGCAAAATAATACAGTTTTATTATGAATCACGACTAGCTTACTAAATATTTACTGTTTTGTTTGATATTTCCATGGGAAAAACTGGCTTTCACCTAGAAGAGACAACTCATGACCTTCCATATGAGTGTTTTAGAATATTCAGCCATTAAAAGATTGCTTATGTGTCTCATATATATATATATACATATATGTGTATATCTATATATATTATATATATATATATATATATGGAGACCTTCCACAAAATATAAGAAAGGGGAAATAAACGAATATGTAAAAATAAAATTAAAAAAATAGTACAGATGTAAGTGCTTCCCAGGTGACTCGGTGGTAAGGAATCCTCCTGCTATTGCAGGAAATGCAGGTTCAATCCTTGGGTCGGGAAGATCCCCTGGAGGAGGAAATGGCAACCCACTCCAGTATTCTTGCCTGAGAAATCCCTTGGGCAGAAGAGACTGGTGGGCTACAGTCCATGGGGCTGCAAAAGAGTCAGACACAACTTAGTGAAAGGGTTTCTTTTTTTTTTTTAATGACTATGTTGTTCCCTTATATATCTGAAGACCCTAGAAATATACTTAGAAGTGGCTCAATACTTTCCAAAATATTATATAACATTTCACTTGTATAATAGAAATAGAGGGAAGGTATGGTTCAAAATGCTTGCCTATGATTATGAATGCTAGGATTGAAGCTGATTTTGTTTGCCCATAGTTTTGGTTTTGTTGTTTTCCCATAAATGTGCATTGCTTGGTTATTTCTAAAGGTTATTTGAGAAATGAAAAAAAAAAAAAAAAAGAGAAACAAAACAGGAGAGAACAAGCAAGTTTATGAACTTGGCGTCATCAGAACTGCATTCCAGGCAAACTGAACTAGACAAAGAGCCCACGTTCAAGTTGCCGGATTGGCTTCCAGTCACTATTGTTGGAAAGGAGCTGGTGCCCAAGGTTTTGTTGTTGTTGTTCGAAGCTGCAGGATCACTCCACACCTCTCTTCTAGTTGTGCAGCAACAGAGGCTTCAGGACCGTTTGCATATCATCCTTTTTGTAGATTCCAGACAGAGAGATCTGGAGGTAGTTTCACCTACCTGACTATACTCTGGGAAATTTGAGTAGCTTCTTCTCTCCAATAAAGAAGCATGCCTTTTAATTTGCATCTCAATCTCTTTCTTGATCTTGGACTCCATCTCTCTATCATATATGTGTATATTAGTGCATGCATCATAGTTGTGGGCGTCTCTGTGTATTCACAGCACTGGTGTCTTTAAGTTTCCACTCTTAAATGTGAACTACTAGCTGCTGCTGTACGGCCACAGTGAGAATGTTTGCTGATCGTGAGAGATGAATGGACAGGGATCTCCAGAATGCGGAAAGAGAATAAAGAAACCAAGAGGAAGAGATTGAGAGACAATAGAAACAATGAGATGGAAAAAGAGAAGGAATAAAGGAGAGGACGAGAGAGCATGAGAGTATGATAGAGGCAGAGAGAGACAGAGAGCAAGACGTAGACAGGAAAAGTGGACTAAGAAAGAGGATTATAAAGAGAAGATGAGGTGCAATGAGCCAGTGATGCTGTGGATTGAGAAAGGAAAACAGAGAGACCAAGACAGACTTGTAACCAAGGCGTAGAGACAGAGTAAGTCAGAGAGTTGGAGATCAAAACAAGAGAGGAAAATGTCAGTGAGTAGAGAGAAAAGTAGTGAAACTGAAAGTTTCTCAGCAGCATCTGACTCTTTATGACGCCATGGATGGTAGCCCATCAGGCTCCTCTGTTCAGGGAATTCTCCAGGCAAGAATACTGGAGTAGGTGGCCATGCCCTTCTCCAGGGGATCCTCCTGACCCAGAGATCAAATCCAGGTCTCCTGCATTGCAGGCAGTTTCTTCACCATCTGAGCCACCAGGGAAGCCCTGAGTATAGAGAACTTGTTATCAGTTCATAATGTAGAACTAACTTCTACCTAGTCTGGCTGTATATTTCCCACTATAATGACAGCACGTCTCTGGCCTTTGCTCTGGAGGTTTTCACACCCAGCCAGGTCATGTTGCTAGCAGCGGCCCGTCTTGCATGCTGGACAGCTTTTAAAGCCAAACACGCTAGTGAGTGGGGTGTGCAGTGGAAGAGGTACATGTAGTGTTTATGTATTTTGAAAAACCTCTTAGATCCCATTGGGGAATAGGACTGATGGTCTGGATGATAGGCAGCTTCTAAACTTTTCTTCTATACGAGTCCATGCTATTTTGAATTTTTAACATGGGCATGCATTTCTTTAATAATAAAAATCCTAAAACATGTTTTAAGTGGTTGACGTGTCAGCTCACTACTGAGTGCTGGGAATACAAGATAAATAAGACCTGATCTTTACCCTTGAGGGTGCATATTCTTGTGGAAATAGACATGTAAACAGATAAATAGCAATTTAGTGTGGTAAGTGCATAATATCTATAATAGAGTTCATTGCAAAGTGCTATGGGAACAAAGATGAGTTGGGGACAATTAATTTTTTTCTGAGAGTGGGAGGCAAGGCTTGAGGAAATGACATTTAAGCCAGGTCTTTATGCAAGGTTACGAGTTCTTCTACCCATTTTAAACTCTCCAGATATTGAATCAACAAGCTGTGGTTAGAATGGTACTTTCCTTCTTCATCATCTCAGTGCCCAAGATGTTTGGAATCAAAACTTACAGTGTATTTTAGTATCAGGTTAGACACCCCAGTTTGAAATGTCCTCTTAAGTACTTGGTCTCAAACTGGCCAAAGGAATCTGATTTCTCCAAAGGGTGAAGTTATTCACCTGAATCCTTTCACAGCCATGAGCACTTGCCTATGCACACACACAGATGCACAATTTTAAATGATTTCTGTCTTCTCTATTCACAATAGAATTTGACTAGATAAATACTCAAGGGATTTTTCCTTGGTCATTCTGTATGTTTTAGAGTTCAAAGTGAGTGTTTATGTCATTTTCTTGATCTTGCTTCCCTAGTCAACACATGGAACTCATTCAGAATGAGTTGGATGGTCACCACTTAGGATTGCAGTGTGATTATTCAAGGTAGTAGGAGAAAGCAGTAAACAATTTCATGTCAGGGTCATCCAGACTTAAGTGGTTATGCCTTGCAAAGAGGACATACACAAAGTAAATACATAGAAAATTTCCAAAGAATAGATTTGGCTTTTCGCTGATTGTTCCCTTTACCTCCTTCTCGTCCACAAAGAGGAAATAAAAAAAGAACATAAGTGGGTAGCTGGTGAGGAAGAGCATGGCTAGAGTTGAAGGAGTGTGTGTCCTTAGAACCAGATCACCAGTTCATAAGTGCTGGAAAGATACTTCCCTGGACTTTAAGTTCTGCCCTTTCCATGGATACAACTTTCAAACAGACTATGGCTTGAGATGATGTTGCTGCTGCTGCTGCTGCTAAGTCGCTGCAGTCGTGTCCGACTCTGTGCGACCCCATAGACGGAAGCTCACCAGGCTCCCCTGTCCCTGGGATTCTCCAGGCAAGAACACTGGAGTGGGTTGCCATTTCCTTCTCCAATGCATGAAAGTGAAAAGTGAAAGTGAAGCCGCTCAGTCGTGTCCGACTCTTAGTGACCCCATGGACTGGAGCCTACCAGGCTCCTCCGTCCATGGGATTCTCCAGGCAAAAGTACTGGGGTGGGGTGCCATTGCCTTCTCCTGAGATGATGTTACAATGTCCAAATCTGCCTCTGAGGTATCATGATTTAGGAATTTTTTACTAACATTTTCTGCTACTGTAGTAGATTAAATGACTCAGGAATATTATCATTTTGACAGAGAAGTGACTTGGGAATGATTTTTTCAGCTGATAGCAAATATGTCCTTAGATATATAAATGACTATCCCTAAGAGTAGGATAAACTCTGCTATGATCTGAATGTTTGTATGATGAAAACTAACTCCATATTGTTGGTGTTAGGAGACAAAGTTTTCAGGAGGTAATTATATTATAAAGATGAAGCCCTTATGAATGACATTCAGTATATGTAAATGTCCTTAATTGCTCAGTCATGTCCAAATCTTTGCAACCACATGGACTGTAGCCCTCCAGGTTCCTCTGTCCATGGGGATTCTCCAGGCAAGAATACTGGAGTGGGTTGCTATGTCCTCCTCCAGGGGATCTTCCCAACCCAGGGATCAAACCCAGGTCTCCCACATGGCAGATGGATTCTTTACCATCTGAGCCACCAGGGAAGCCATTAGTACCCTTATCAAAGTGACCTATGATGTTCCCTTGTCCTCTCTATCATGTGAAGACACAGCAAGAAGGCGCCAGTCTATAAATTAGGGAGGGGGCCCTCACCAGATACTGGATCTTATGACATTCTGATCTTAGGCTTGCTAGAGTACAGAGCCACAGAAAGAAATGTCTGTTGTTTATAAATCACTTAATCTGTGGTATTTTCTCACAAGTCTGAACAGATTAAGACAGGCTCTCTTCCAGTCACCTGTTTGTTTAATTTCATGTATGAGACTCTCCTTTATATTCATTTAACTTAAAGCCTTAGGGAAAAAGAAGGAAACATTATGTTTGCCTTAAAAGCTCACCACCTTTAGAAAGTACCTGAGTACCTCATATTCAGCCTAAATGTTGGTCTTGAAAATATCTGTAAAGAAGCAACAATGATTTCCCAATTAAAAATTAACCTATCTTTCTTTTGTAGGTGGGGTTTGCAGTAGTTTATTAAGGCTTGACAAACTACACCCCATGGGCCTAAAATGTCCTATCACTGTTTGCGTATGACCCATAAGCTAAGAATTTTTTTGTACTTTTAAATGACTAAGAAAAATAAAGAAGAAGAGTGATATATTGTGACACTTAAAAATTTTTGATACAAAGTTTTATTGGAACATGATAATTTATTGTCTCCAACTACTTTCACTCAAAACTGATAAAGTTGAGTAGTTGTGACAGACTTTATAGCTCATTAAGTCTCAAAGATTTGTCCTCTAGTCCTTACAGGAAAAGTTTGCTGATCCTGATTTGGGAAATTGGAGATAATGTAAGCAGTGAGGCACGAGAAAGATACTGCAGATGCCACCTGCGTGGTTTTTTTGTTTCATGGGCATAATACTCTTAGCCATTGGAAATTCCCAGTCCCAACATGGAGCTTTCATTCTCACTTCTTGTCCCTTTGCTCATACTACTTCGTGCCCAGTTAAATCTATTTCATGTTTTAAGTCCTTCCTTGGATATTGCCTCCTGAGAATTTATCCATTACTTCCAAAGAGAAGTGATACCTGATTCTTAGGAAAAGAGATCTTATGCCCTGTTCAATCACTAAACATCATCTGGTTTGTATTCCAGTTAATGGTGAACTCCTTGAGGGAAAGACTGCATTTCATTCATTTCTAGATACCAATATCTGGCACATAGAAGATGCTTGATAAATGTACTTTAAAATATCAAAACACTAAAGCAGTATGCTGCTGCTGCTAAGTCGCTTCAGTTGTGTCTGACTCTGTGCAACCCCACAGATGGCAGCCCACCAGGCTCCCTCGTCTCTGGGATTCTCCAGGCAAGAACACTGGAGTGAGTTTCCATTTCCTTCTCTAATGCATGAAAGTGAAACGTGAAAGTGAAGTCTCTCAGTCGTGTCCAACTCTTAGTGACCCCATGGACTGCAGTCCACCAGGCTCCTGTGTCCATGGGATTTTCCAGGCAAGAACACTGGAGTGGGTTGCCATTTCCTTCTCCAATGCATGGAAGTGAAAAGTGAAGGTGAAGTCGCTCAGTCGTGTCCAACTCTTAGTGACCCCATGGACTGCAGCCCACCAGGCTCCTGTGTCCATGGGATTTTCCAGGCAAGAACACTGGAGTGGGTTGCCATTTCCTTCTCCAATGCATGGAAGTGAAAAGTGAAAGTGAAGTTGCTCAGTCGTGTCCGACTCTTAGCGACCCCATGGACTGCAGCCCACCAGGCTCCTCTGTCCATGGGATTTTCCAGGCAAGAGTACTGGAGTGGGGTGCCATTGCCTTCTCCAAAAGCAGTATAGTATTGTTTTATTGACACTTTTTACAGTCGGGAAGATAAATGGTCAGAATTAAGACAGCAGGATGATGGGCTTTCTGGCTATTTTTCACTGTCTCAATTCCTGAAGTATAAACTATACAGATTACCTCATCCAAATAATTCTAGTATGACCCCAGTGTAGAGAGAGGTATTGAGATAGAGATTGAAAGTGAGAGGGAGAGACATGCAGAGTCACAGCTTTCTCATAGCAGGAAGGATAGGAATGCCTCTTAAAGAGTTCTGACAAGCCAGCTACCAGGATGCTCTGATGGCTGATGGAGGCTTGCACTGTCTTAGGCCTGAGGGAGAAAATGCCTTCATGCTCCTCATTTAAGTAGCTGGACTGAGAACCAGTCCCCATGATACAGAAGTCTCAGAAGAGCCAGAACATTTGAGAAAAAGATGAGCAGCTACTGCATTGTGAAAGATAAAATTGTGTTTGTGGTAATGTACTGAAATAAGAGCACCATGACAATGAAAAAAGAATTATGGGTTAAAAAACTGCATGGTCTTTCAGGCATATTTACCTGAGACAGTAAATTGAGCCTTGCTGGCTTTTCCAAGTGAGTTTAGACATAATAAGATTTCAATTAAAGGTGGGTGAGGACTGCTATTTATCTAGGGCTCAGGCTATAGCTAATATGATTTTAACCAATACTTGTTGGGTGTTTGCAGTGTGCCAGGCACTGTTCCTGGTAATACACAAATTAGTAACAATAGGGAGTAAATACTGTCATTATCCCCATTTTAGGAATAAAGTAACTGAAAGATGGGAAGTTCAGTAACTCACCTGACATCACAGGGATAGCAGAATACAGAACTGAAATTTCAATCCAGATAATTGTGATCTAAAAATTCTCAGCTCTTGGACATTATATTCTACTGCATTTAGGACAGTATGGTGTTTTATCTTCAAGTAGCTTCACATTTTTCATGTATTCAGCCATTCATTATTGAGTGCTGAATACCCGGCAAGCATATGCCAGACACTGGGGATTTATTCGTGATCAAACCCAGTGATAGTCCTGCAACTGAGGGCTTAGTGGTCCACCTGCTAACTCTACACGGTCTGAGAGGTTATGATCCAGGAGTATTTTTGAAAAGTAGACTTTTCAGAACTCTAAAAACTTCCTCATTGCTTAGGGGTTAATTGAAAAAGTATGAAGGAAAAAAAAAATTTAATTAGATGAATATTATTGAGCAACAGGTAGCATGTTGGTTAGCATGGTTAAGATAATGCAAAAAATGTATTCATAGAAATCTATATTTAAATAAATAGAAACATTTACAGTTCTCTTTATCATGCTGCTGCTGCTGCTAAGTCACTTCAGTCATGTCAGACTCTGTGCGCCCCTATAGACAGCAGCCCACCAGGCTCCCCTGTCCCTGGGATTCTCCAGGCAAGAACACTGGAGTGGGTTGCCATTTCCTTCTCCAATGCATGAAAATGAAAAGTGAAAGGGAAGTCGCTCAGTCGTGTCCAACTCTTAGCGACCCCATGGACTGCAGCCTACCAGACTCCTCCATCCATGGGATTTTCCAGGCAAGAGTACTGGAGTGGGGTGCCATTGCCTTCTCCCTCTTTATCATGGACATTGACAAATTAGTATTTGTGGGTATGTGAAGGACAGTTATATGCCCATACATATTTGCTTCTGCCTCTATATCACCAGGCATACTTATACCTATAGCTAGATAATCTCTTTCAGTGCCTTTGCATTATTTTCACATTTTGAGTCAAATTCTGTTCTTTAAGGATATAATAAAACTATGGGATTTATTTTCTATGAAAACCAAAATGCTTACCTCAGTTGTATGATGAAGCAAACATTTTATGTGTAGGTTAAAAAAATGATAAAACTATTTCAAACCTAGTAGTAGCCATAAGCACTGAATTAAAAATAGAGTTCAAATGAAGTTATCTAGCAAAGAATTTGGGTTCTTTGCTTTTTGCTATAGTTCCTTCTCTCACTTGGAATATACCCACTTTCTATTTAAGACTGAGAAAGGAGTTTTTTCTCCAGATCAAGGATTGTTTAAGCTGTATTGTGATGTGTGCAACCTGCTGCATTTCAACCTAACAGCTAAGTTGTTTTAATTCATTCAGAACAAATTTGAATGGTCTGACTTTGATTTATTATTAAATTATTAACATAGCCAAGTTGTTTGTGTTTTTAATAGACTTTCTTATTTTGGGGACTGCTAGCATTTTATTTTACTTTCACTTTTCATTTTCATGCATTGGAGAAGGAAATGGCAACCCACTCCCATGTTCTTGCCTGGAGAATCCCAGGGATGGCGGAGCCTGGTGGGCTGCCATCTATGGGGTCGCACAGAGTCGGACATGACTGACGCAACTTAGCAGCAGCAGCAGCAGCATTTTATTTATGCAAAACTGCTTGCAAAAGCATGGGCTTCTAATTAAGACCTATCACCTTTCTTTGTTAAAACATTTGGTGCATGCTGGTTCATTTTCCTGCACAGTAATCTAGTACTGGACAGAGTTTCTTAAAATGCAGTATCTGTACTGTGATAGAGACAGAAACCAGAATAGTAAATGGGTTTTACATCCTTTTGACAAGACCATTTCTGCAACCTGGGATGAGTGACAAAATATTTCCTTCCCAGAAGTTCTTGGTCTCTGGCCTTCCTCCAGTCTCCTCATTTTCTTCTTTAGGTGATTCAATTCAGCCACATACACTTCACTATTTCTGGTAATTCAAATAACTTGTACCATCAGGAATGCCTAGTGTGTTTGCCCAGGATTTTCCTACCAAACAATCTGCTTTATTCATTGCTTGCCCATGTTTTAACACCACCTACCGCCCACATCAGTATTTATCACATTATTTGCTGGTGGATATGAGCAGAGGATTTGGAATGCTTTTCACACCTCCCCCTTCATCCACAGAAAGACAGAGATTATCACCACTTTGCAGAAGAGGGAGGTAGATTAAATAGCACCAGGTACTCTGACGGCTTAATTCTTTTTTTTTTTTTTAAAAAAAAGGCAATGCAGAAAGGCTTGGCATACTGACATAGCTATTCCTTTCTTTTCGAGAGGTGATGTGGATATTTGTCACACTGTCCTTATTGTCCCATAAAAAATGCAGGCAAGGAAACAAATGCAAAATTCCTCTGTGTCTCACTGTGATACTATTATTTCTCAAAAATGTGGCCACTCCTACACAGAAGAAAACTGATGAAGGGGGAGAGGAATGTCCAGGAGTTCAGCAGGTGGAGCTGTTCTCTATGAGATGGCACTGAACCTGGCTTCTGCCTTGGGCTGCAGCCACCCTCTGCTGAGTACAGGCTAAGCTAAGGCCACAGGCTCTTATTTGTTTGGCAGAGACAAACTAGCTGCAGGATCTTGTTCTGTCTTTAAATTCAGGTCGTGTTCCACAAGGGCTTCCCAGGTGGCTCAGGAGTAAAGAATCCACCTGCCAGTGAAGGAGACAGAGGTTCGATCCCTGGGTTGGGAAGATCCCCTGGAGAAGGAATTGGCAACCCACTCCAGTATTCTTGCCTGAAGAATCCTATGGACAGGGGACCCTGGCAGGCTACAATCCATAGCGTCACAAAGAGTTGTACACAACTGTGTGATGTCCCACGAGTGTATGTCCTTGTATACAATAAGATGGGGACAGGGTTTGTCTGACTTACTCTGTGGCTGACCATTCTGGTACTCATGATCTACAGTCAGTAAAGTCTTAATTAAGAGGAAAGAGGGGATAGTAGTTAAAAATATAGGCTGTGGTGCCCTGTACTTGTTTTCCATTTACTAACTCTATGCTTTTTGTTGTCGCGTGTAAATCTTACCGTGCACTTAACTTTCTAGTGGGGCTGAGAATATAGAACTAGTCCTCCTCTCAAATGGCTTACAGTTTAAGGGGGAATAAATAGTTAAAATACAACTCATCAATCGCAATACATACAGAGGAGAAGAATTAGCCAGTTGATAGTGGAGTGAGGTAATGATATTAGCCAGGACTTCCAGGAAGAGGTAGCATATTATGTCCTTGGTAAACAAAAAGGGATAGATAAGAGTTTTCAGGTGAAAAAAAAAGTCGAAAATGTGCTATGTAGAAATGTAGAAATCCCTATGGAAAGATTGACACATGTGGCAGCTTATAAGCATGAGAAGGAATAGCCCATGAAAGATATGGAATGGAAGTCAGGGGAGGGAGATGAGGCCAGAGACTAAGCTGGCATCCTATCACGGAGGGCCTTGCAAACCAAACTGAAAGGGACCATGGAGTGGCCTGATGAGCATTTCAGTTTGAAAGAATTGGATGGGTGCAATATTGGAGAAAGAGAGACTGGGTGGAAAACTCCTTGGAGAACCCATTCCTCCACTGCTTCCGTTTGTGAGGTACTGAGTGGGCAGCTGGTGCCTGACTGTGGATGCTGGTGGTGCTTGGTGACTGTCACACACACTTTTCCAAGGTGACACTACAGAGGGTAAGGCCAGCACCCACAGTCTGTCTATCGCAAGATGTGCGTCATCAGTAGTGAGATATCTTGGCTGGTATATACTTTGCAAGGCCAGAAGCTAACTAGAGGGAAGCCTGTGCTGAGAGTCAGGATGCCTGGGTGTGGGCCCCTGTTCCATCACATGTGCCCTGTGTGCCCAACGAGAGTCATTTTAGTTCTCTGGGGCTGTGTCCTCCATTTGAGAATGAAAATGTCAGACTGCACAATAGCAAAGATCTCACCCATTTTATAAACTTATAAACAACACTCTACATATGATCTAGTGATGAGAAGGACTTGAGCTGGTATTTAAGAACTTGAAAAAGAGCCCCAGGGGAAACTGGAAATTAGACAGAACTACTAATGACTGAGGGGACTTTGTAGGGAAGAAGTATGATTTGAAACATGCAAAAATATTTTCCTATGGATCACTACACAGTTGAATTCAGTACAGTTCAGTCACTCAGTCATGTCTGACTCTTTGCAACCCCACGAGCAGCACGCCAAGCCATCCTGTCCATCACCAACTCCTGGAGTTTACTCAAACTCATGTCCATTGAGTCGCTGATGCCATCCAACCATCTCATCCTCTGTCATCCGCTTCTCCTCCCGTCTTCTATCTTTCCCAGCATCAGGATCTTTTCAAGAGTCAGTTCTTCACATCAGGTGGCCAAAGTATTGGAGTTTCAACATCAGTCCTTCCAAAGAATATTCAGCACTGATTTCTTTTAGGATGGGCTGGTTGGATCTCTTTGCTGTCCAAGGGACTCTCAAGAGTCTTCTCCAACAACACAGTTCAAAAGCATCAATTCTTCTATGTTCAGCTTTCTTTATAGTTCAACTTTCACATCCATACATGACTACTGGAAAAACAATAGCCTTGACTAGACTGACCTTTGTTGGCAAAGTAATGTCTCTGCTTTTTAATATGCTGTCTAGGTTGGTCATAACTTTTCTTCCAAGGAGTAAGTGTCTTTTAATGTCATGGCTACAGTCACCATCTGCAGTGATTTTGGAGCGCCCCAAAATAAAGTCTCTCACTGTTCCCTCATCTATTTGCCATGAAGTGATGGAACCAGATGCCATGATCTTAGTTTTCTGAAGGTTGAACTTTAATCCAACTTTTTCACTCTCCTCTTTCACTTTCATTAAGAGGCTCTTTAGTTCTTCTTCACCTTCTGCCATAAGGATGGTGTCATCTGCATATCTGAGATTATTGATATTTCTCCTGGCAATCTTGATTCCAGCTTGTGCTTCCAGCCAAGCGTTTCTCATGATGTACTCTGCATATAAGTTAAATAAACAGGGTGACAATATATAGCCTTGACATACTCCTTTCCCTATTTGGAACCAGTCTGTTGCTCCATGTACCGTTTTAACTGTTGCTTCCTGACCTGCATACAAATTTCTCAAGAGGCAGGTCAGGTGGTCTGGTATGCCCATCTCTTTAAGAACTTTCCACAGTTTATGATCATTCACACAGTCAAAGACTTTGGCATAGTCAATAAAGCAGAAGTAGATGTTTTTCTGGAACTCTTGCTTTTTCAATGATCCAATGGATGTTAGCAATTTGACCTCTGGTTCCTCTGCCTTTTCTAAAACCAGCTTGAACATCTGGAAATTCATGGTTCACATACTGTTGAAACCTAGCTTGGAGAATTTTGAGCATTACTTTACTAGCATGTGAGTTGAGTACAATTGTGCTGTAGTTTGAGCATTCTTTGGCCTTGCCTTTCTTTGGGATTGGAATAAAAACTGACCTTTTACAGTCCTGTGGCCACTGCTGAGTTTCCATATTTGCTGGCATATTGAGTGTAGCACTCTCACAGCATCATCTTTTAGGATTTGAAATAGCTGAACTGGAATTCTATTCCCTCCACTAACTTTGTTTGTAGTGATGCTTCCTAAGGCCCATTTGACTTCACATTCCAGGATGTCTGGTTCTAGGTGAGTGATCACACCATCATGGTTTTCTGGACCATGAAGATCTTTTTTTGTAAAGTTCCTCTGTGTGTTCTTGCCACCTCTTCTTAATATCTTCTGCTTCTGTTAGGTCCATGCCATTTCTGTCCTTTACGAGCCCCTCTTTGCATGAACTGTTCCCTTGGTATCTCTAATTTTCTTGAAGACATCTCTAGTCTTTCCCATTCTATTGTTTTGCATTCAAATGGGTTTTTCTTTCCTTTTCTCCTTTGCTTTTTGCTTCTCTTCATTTCACAGTTATTTGTAAGGCCTCCTCAGACAGCCATTTCCCTTTTTTTGCATTTGTTTTTCTTGGGGATGGTCTTACTCCCTGTGTCCCATACAATTTAATGAACCTCTGTGCATAGTTCCTCAGGCACTCTATCAAATATAATCCCTTAAATCTATTTCTTACTTCTACTGTATGATTGTAAGAGATTTCATTTAGGTCATACCTGAACGGTCTAATGGTTTTCCCTACTTTCTTCAATTTAATATGAACTTGACATAAGGAGTTCATGATCTGAATCATAGTCAGCTCTTGGTATTGTTTTTCTGACTGTATAGAGCTTCTACATCTTTGGCTGCAAAGCATATAATCAATCTGATTTCGGTATTGATCATCTGGTGATGTCCATGGTGTTGTTGGAAGAGTGTTTGCTATGACCAGTGCGTTCTCTTGGCAAAACTCTATTAGCCTCTGCCCTGCTTCATTCTGTACTCCAAGGCCACATTTGCCTGTTACTCCAGGTGTTCCTTGACTTCCTACTTTTGCATTCCAGTTCCCTATAATGAAAAGGAAATCTTTTTTGGATGTTAGTTCTAGAAGGTCTTGTAACTGTTCAACTTCAGCTTCTTCAACATTACTGGTTGGAGTATGGACTTGGATTACCATGATACTGAATGCTTTGCCTTGGAAATGAACAGAGATCATTCTGTCGTTTTTGAGATTGCATCCAAGTACTGCATTTCGGACTCTTTTGTTGACCATGATGGCCACTCCGTTTCTTCTAAGGGATTCCTGCCCACTGTAGTAGATATAATGGTCATCTGAGTTAAATTCACCCATTCCAGTCCACTTTAGTTCGCTGATTCCTAGAATGTCGATGTTCACTCTTGCCATCTCCTGTTTGACCACTTCCAATTTGCCTTGATTCATGGACCTACCATTCCAGGTTCCTATGCAATATTGCTCTTTACAGCATTGGACTTTGCTTCCATCATCAGTCACATCCACAACTGGGTGTTGTTTTTGCTTCGGTTCCATCTCTTCATTCTTTCTGGAGTTATTTCTCCACTGATGTCCAGTAGCATATTGGGCACCCACTGACCTGGAGAGTTCATCTTTTGGTGTCCTATTTTTTTGTTGTTGTTGTTGCCTTTTCATGTTGTTTATGGCCTTTGACTGTGTGGATCACAATAAACTGTGGAAAATTCTGAAAGAAATGGGAAAGCAGACCACCTGACCTGCCTCCTGAGAAATCTGTATGCAGGTCAGAAAGCAACAGTTAGAACTGGACATGAAACAACAGACTTGTTCCAAATAGGAAAAAGAATACATCAAGGCTGTATATTGTCACCCTGCTTATTTAACTTATTGGCAGAGTACATCATGAGAAATGCTGGACTGGAAGAAACACAAGCTGGGATCAAGATTGCCGGGAGAAATATCAATAATCTCAGATATGCAGATGATACCACCCTTATGGCAGAAAGTGAAGAGAAACTAAAAAGCCTATTGATGCAAGTGAAAGAGGAGAGTGAAAAAGTTGGCTTAAAGCTCAACCTTCAGAAAACGAAGATCATGGCATCTGGTCCCATCACTTCATGGGAAATAGATGGGGAAACAGTGGCAGACTGTATTTTTGGGGGCTTCAAAATCACTGCAGATAGTGACTGCAGCCATGAAACTAAAAGACGCTTACTCCTTGGAAGGAAAGTTATGACCAACCTAGGTAGCATATTGAAAAGCAGAGACATTACTTTGCCAACAAAGGTTCTGTCTAGCCAAGGCTATGGTTTTTCCTGTGGTCATGTATGGATGCGAGAGTTGGACTGTGAAGAAGGCTGAACGCTGAAGAATTGATGCTTTTGAACTGTGGTGTTGGAGAAGACTCTTGAGAGTCCCTTGGACTGCAAGGAGATCCAATCAGTCCATTCTGAAGATCAGCCCTGGGATTTCTTTGGAAGGAATGATGCTAAAGCTGAAACTCCAGTACTTTGGCCACCTCATGCGAAGAGTTGACTCATTGGAAAAGACTTTGATGCTGGGAGGGCTTGGGGTCAGGAGGAGACGGGGAAGCCAGAGGATGAGATGGCTGGATGGCATCACTGACTTGATGGACGTGAGTCTGAGTGAACTCTGGGAGTTGGTGATGAACAGGGAGGCCTGGCGTGCTACGATTCATGGGGTTGCAAAGAGTCAGACACTATTGAGTGACTGAACTGAAGGCATGAATACTGCAGTGGTTTGCCATTCCCTTCTCCAGTGGACTACATCTGTCAGAACTCTCCACCTTGACCCGTCCGTCTTGGGTGGCCCTACATGGCATGGCTCATAATTTCATTGAGTTAGACAAGGGTTTGGTCCATGTGATCAGATTGGTTAGTTTTCTGTGATTGTGGTTTTCAGTCGCTCTGCCTGATGGAGAAGACTAAAAGGCTTATGGAAGCTTCCTGATGGGAGAGACTGACTGAGGGGGATACTGGGTCTTGTTCTGATGGGTGGGGCCATCACTACACAAATAGTGTATAAATGTAGGCTGTGGGTAAATCTACTGAGCTTACAGGTGAAGCTTAATAAATATTCAAATTTTAAGCAGCTTTAAGGTACAGATAACATCTATTTTTCCCTATTCACCATGCCTAATGCCAGAGCCCTCTCACACTAATGCTCAAGAACATTTCAGTGAACAAAGATGCAAATGTCTTCTGAGCGTCAATGAACATTTATGCAAGACCAACATTTGTGGTTTCAGCTGCTCTTACAGTGCATCTCTCTGTGCTATAAAGTCCAGGTTCCTCCCCTCTATCTCCAGTAGAGTTCATAAAGTCAATCAGCAGTAGGAACTCTCTAGAAGTTTTATCTCCCCGGCTCACATTTTAATATCTTTCGTCTTTCCAAACCTCTGCTGCATTTGGACACAAGAAAACGGAGAATGGCTGTGGTAGGCAGCCAATGAGAGGGCTGACCCAGGATGCATGTTGTCAGAGGTGAGTGAGAAAGCCTTGGATGACTAAAGGATCTTCCCTGGTGGCTTAGATTGGAAAGAATCTGCATGCAGTGCAGGAGACTGGGGTTTTATCCCTAGGTCAGGAAGATCTCCTGGGGAAGGGAATGGCAACCCACTCCAGTACTCTTGCCTGGATAATTCCATGGACAGAGGAACCAGGTAGGCTAAGTTCATGGGATTGCAAAGAGTTGGACATGACTGAGTGACTAACACAAAGGAACCAACTGGTTGGGAGGATACTACATGGTATCCTTGTCCCATTCTTTGTCCACCATCTTTTCCCACTCCTCAGAATGAAGAAGCTCCAAATTTTCTGAGTCATCAAGAACACTTTCCCTTGTGGTATTCCAAATCAAGGGAAACAAATGGAGCTGTCTTATAGGAAGGTGAACACTGATATTCATGATTGTACTTTATTCAAGGAAGGCAGGGGATGGTGATGAAGACAGATAAAGACACTGCTGCCTCAGCAGAGTTCCCCAAATGCAGGGCACACCACTGGGACTGTGCTGGGGGAAGCGCCTGTGTTCAGCAGGAAGCCTGGCATCCAGGGAGTTGCGATCAAAGGCGACAAATCCTCTCTGCCACCATCAGCCTTTAAAATAGACCCAATTAGGCCCAGAACTAGGAACCCAAGGGACTCCTCTGTCCCATGCCTGTTTTCATTCCACTCTGCCTAAGACTTGTGCATGCACACAGGCAAGACATCATGATAATAACTGTTTTTGGTATTCCATGATAAAGGGCCAGGAACAATTTTGAGTCAATGATCTGAGGACTGCCCCAAAGCAAGTCTGCATTACATAACCACCAACTTCTTGAAAATAGTCTAATAATCCCTGTGGGGCACAGTGCATCCCTTCTCATCTTGTTCTGGTTGGAGAATGTAACAGTGCCAACAGTTGGCCTGGGAGGAAATGGTGATGTTTTTACCTGGAAGAGAGAGTCATAAGTTTAATTTGTTCTAGTGTTAAATAACATGTGTGCCCCTCCTTCCATGATATCCATTTCTGCGATAGTGACCAAGACAAAGCTTTGCCCGTGGGTTGCTCAGTGCAAATTCTTATGGACTCAATTTGAGTTCACATGTGGATTTTGCTAAACACTTTGATTCCTCCTTTTTCCACCAGTCTAATCTTGGTAATTGAGTGTTGTAAACTGATGGGTCCCTTATGAAGTAGAAAGATCTCTGGGGTCAGTCCCTCCGGTGCTGTCGTTTTACAGATGAGAAATCTGAGGACTGTGGAGACTGAACTGAATATGCTGTGAAAAACTTCTGAGTGTCGATGCCCTTGACTTTTCTAAAGAGTTTAAAACACTAGTGATGTATTATGACGGTGAAAGATTGAGTTCAGATTCTTGATTCTGCCATTTACTAGTTGGGCAACATTGGACAGGTCATTTAATTTTTCCAAGACTGTTTGTTCATCCATAAAATGAAATTAATGTCACATCTACCTAACAGGGTTAACCAGAGTATTACCAGAGATCATGTATGTCAAGCATTTTGCACAATGCCAAGTCCAAATTAAGTACTTTGCATGTTCAATATTGAGATAAGGAAATGCCTTTGAAGAGATCATATTTATAGATGTCTTGAAAAGAATTTATTACAGAAATACACATTTATTCCTTATCTGAAAGATTGATTAGATAGAAAGCCTTCATGATATAAGAATTTTCTACTAAAAGCAAGCCACAGAATGCATTCACTTAAAAAGCAACATTCATTGAGAACATTCAGAATTTTTGGTCAGTCTATGACAACACAGTCCAATAAGAACAATTGTGTGTTCATTTGTTTAGAAAACTAACACTTAAAAGTCAACCACAAAGAAACAGACCACAGAAATGATAGTGTGAAATTATTGCTGATAGTAAAACTGTCATGAAATTAAAAGCTTGAATTTTAACTGTTTTTAACAGAGAACTCTTTTTCAAGGCTCCTTTGAAACCCTGTGTTGCTGGAATCTATGTGCATGAAGGATTTGTGATGGTAGTGCTAGACTTAATTTCACAGATTTTTCAAGGAAATTTTGGTTGGAAAACCTTGAGATACTTAGTGTTTGTTCAGATAAACATAATTTTTCATGTACTTTCTTTTTTAGCGATAGGCAAATGAAACTCACAAATGACTGAGATCAAGACCAAGATGGTTTTATTATAGGATTTAATTTGATTGCTGCTTCATCATTGCCTTTTTACAAATAGAGGAGGGAGATGTAATGGTGACGAGCATCACTAGAGGCCTGCACACCTGGGTATGCATCTTGTCTCCACTTTTCACCAGCCAGGTGACCTTGAACAAATCATGTGAACACTCTAGATATGTCTTCATCTTCAATTTCTTAAAATATAATTAGTGTTGATAGTGGCAGGACCACAGGGGTGTTGTAAGAAACAAATGAGAGAACATACATGAAGCTCTTTGTGTTCAGGTAGGTGTGTGGAGGTTCTGAAAACCTGCTGCTTATTATTAGCTTTATGTCTAGGCTGTTATTAGGTCTTGGTGACTCCAGGTTTCTCAGAACTGTGCGGTCCCTGGAAATAGTTCAAGGAAGAACCTGCCAAGGGGGTGGTACCCTTTTGTTTTAGAGAGTATGGATTACATCAAAGCAGTCAGTTAGCAGTGGGGCTGCCTAGAGCGCACATGCTTCGTTGAGCCCTCCGTATTGGTGTCTGTGTGAGGACCTGACTGTCCCATTAAGGATCTACTTTCCCTTTCCCTCTGTCTTTCCTTTTCTCTTTCGTTCCCCCTCTCTTCCCTGTCCCTCTCATTTGTGTCCCTAGCATTTGTTAGGAGTTCACTACTATGTCACCGGTTGATTGCAGGGCCAGACCACAGGGTCCAGGGGGCAGTGTCTTTATTTCATTTGGAAAGATCTTAGAAGGATAAACAAATAATGGAAATTGTGTTTTGTTTTGGCTTCTTTTTTCCTCCCAGACTTTTCAAATTAGCTAGTCTTCCATCAATAAGGCTAAAACTAAGTGCACACCACTGTCTGTTACCAGCTTGGTTTGTAATTTTAAAAATTGTGTTTTTATATGTCTTTTCCAAGCCAGTAACTTCAATGTCCTCTTTTTTTTTTTTTAACCTGGAATTTCTATCTAAAGAAAAAAAGAATATCCAGATGATTTAAGCAAATGAGGATTTAATTCATCAGATTTAATCTTATTTCTGTGCTTAGATTCATAGCTTTAATCTGTAAACAAGCATATCATTAGGGAGATAGGTAATTACACAAATTAGATTGGGGAAACTTTGCCAGGGGAGATGGATTTTGTTTACCCTCATTTGTTTGGCACCAGAGGAATTTCTCACACAAAGAGAACATCTTGTGTGGCTCAAGAAGGGGAAAATAGTGAAAAGTCTAGGAAAGGAATTCTTTTGTCCCTGGGACTGAATCTTGTAGCAGTGGGCTTTTGTCCAGCCACTTCACGGGGGTCAGTCTGAGGTGAACGACAGCAGAGAGCATGGAGCAGATAGAAGCACTGAGGTATCCGCTTCTCAGGAGCCTGAGGTTAAAATGTTTGTTGATTAAAATATGTTCTTTGACTTGAATGAAAAGGCTTCTAAAATTTTAAGATGTGCTCTCCACATGTTGAAGTACATCCATGAAAAATCAGTCAAATTGCTTTGGGGATCTTTACTCTTTCAAAGGATTTCTTAAGATTTAGTGAGTACATGTTGTTCGCAAAGGGTGATTAGTCTACATGAGAAGAAAAATGTAAATATGAATTGATGTCTCTTTCTGCTCATTTTAAAAGGAGGGTCTGTAAGACATGATGAGGGGTGTAGACCATAACCTTTGGAAGGACTTTATAGGCAGATATGATTGCTGAGGGTTGTGGCAGGCAGAGAAGGAGAAAAGGGAGGAATCACATTCTCTTTAGACAGATGGATCCTCATAAAGAATAATAATAAATTTACAAACACAGTTTGGCTCGTGGAATCCACATGTTGTCTTTCGCTTATTGGGATTAGGGAGCCAGTAAATACTGACAGTAAAATGTGACCTAAAGATAACCACAGTAAAATAAGAATGGTCAGGCATGAAGTTCAGAAAGGATTGGAAGGGTGGAGAGATCATTTAAAAAATGAAGCATTTTCATTTATTCATTTTTTTAAAATTGTAAGTTGAGTACCTACTATATCAGTTCATTTCAGTTCAGTTGCTCAGTCGAGTCCGACTCTTTGCAACCCCATGAATTGCAGCACGCCAGGCCTCCCTGTCCACCACCAACTCCCAGAGTTCACTCAAACGTCCATCAAGTCAGTGATGCCATCCAGCCTCCCCCATCTCCTCCTGCCCCCAGTCCCTCCAAGCATCAGAGTCTTTTCCAATGAGTCAGCTCTTCCCATGAGGTGGCCAAAGTACTGGAGTTTCAACTTTAGCATCATTCCTTCCAAAGAACACCCAGGACTGATCTCCTTTAGAATGGACTGCTTGGATCTCCTTGCAGTCCAAGGGACTCTCAAGAGTCTTCTCCAACACCACAGTTCAAAAGCATCAATTCTTTGGCGCTCAGCTTTCTTCACAGTCCAACTCTCATATCCATACATGACCACTGGAAAAACCAGAGCCTTGACTAGACAAACCTTTGTTGGCAAAGTAATGTCTCTGTTTTTGAATATGCTATCTAGGTTCATCATAACTTTCCTTCCAAGGAGTAAGCATCTTTTAATTTCATGGCTGCAGTCACCATCTGCAGTGATTTTGGAGCCCAAAAAGATAAAGTCTGACACTGTTTCCACTGTTTCCCCATCTATTTGCCATGAAGTGATAGGACCAGATGCCATAATCTTCGTTTTCTGAATGTTGAACTTTAAGCCAACTTTTTCACTCTCCACTTTCACCTTCATCAAGAGGCTTTTTAGTTCCTCTTCACTTTCTGCCATAAGGGTGGTGTCATCGGCATATCTGAGGTTATTGATATTTCACCCAGCAATCTTGATTCCAGCTTGTGCTTCTTCCAGCCCAGCGTTTCTTATGATGTACTCTGCATAGAAGTTAAATAAGCAGGGTGACAATATACAGCCTTGACATACTCCTTTTCCTGTTTGTAACCAGTCTGTTGTTCCATGTCCAGTTCTAACTGTTGCTTCCTGACCTGCATATAGGTTCCTCAAGAGGCAAGTCAGGTGGTTTGGTATTCCCATCTGTTTCAGAATTTTCCACAGTATATATTGGGCACCATATCAGGAGTAGGAGATTCGTAGATGACACCACTCTTATGGCAGAAAGTGAAGAGGAACTAAAAAGCCTCTTGATGAAAGTGAAAGTGGAGAGTGAAAAGGTTGGCTTAAAGCTCAACATTCAGAAAACGAAGATCATGGCATCTGGTCCCATCACTATATGGGAAATAGATGGAGAAACAGTGGAAACAGTGTCAGACTTTATTTTGGGGGCTCCAAAATCACTGTAGATGGTGACTGCAGCCATGAAATTAAAAGACACTTACTCCTTGGAAGGAAAGTTATGACGAACCTAGATAGCATATTCAAAAGCAGAGACATTACTTTGCCAACAAAGGTTCACCTAGTCAAGGCTATGGTCTTTCCTGTGGTCATGTATGGATGTGAGGGCTGGACTGTGAAGAAGGCTGAGCACCGAAGAATTGATGCTTTTGAACTGTGGTGTTGGGGAAGACTCTTGAGAGTCCCTTGGACTGCAAGGAGATCCAACCAGTCCATTCTGAAGGAGATCAGCCCTGGGATTTCTTTGGAAGGAATGATGCTAAAGCTGAAACTCCAGTATTTTGGCCACCTCATGCGAAGAGTTGACTCATTGGAGAAGACTCTGATGCTGGGAGGGATTGGGGGCAGGAGGAGAAGGGGACGACAGAGGATGAGATGGCTGGATGGCATCACTGACTCGATGGACGTGAGTCTGAGTGACCTCCGGGAGTTGGTGATGGACAGGGAGGCCTGGCGTGCTGCAGTTCATGGGGTCGCAAAGAGTCGGACACGACTGAGCGACTAATCTGATCTGATCTGATCTAGTAACAAATCAAAGGTGAATTTTGCCCTGAAAAATTTTAGAAATCAGGACCTGAGAGAGATGATTATATCTTTAATTATTTTGGTGACAATGAGATTCAGTTCATTTCAGTCTCTCAGTCGTGTCCAGCTCTTTGCGACCCCATGAATCACAGCACGCCAGGCCTGTTGCCTATTTTTGAACTTTCTATAAATGGAACCATTACTATACATACTGTCTTGTAACTGGATTCTTTTGTGACATTCATATCAGATCAGATCAGATCAGTTGCTCAGTCATGTCCGACTCTTTGCGACATTCATATAGATCATTCCATATAGTGGCAATAGTTTGTTCATTCTTGTTGCTGTATTCCATCCTATGAGGATAGCACAGTTTATCCATTCTCCCAAAGATATGCCTGAGTACTTTCCAGGTTTTGACCAAATACTGCTGCTATGAACACTCTTATAAATAATATTTACATTCTCATAAATAACTATTTACATTCTTGTGAATAGCAGGAATTGTGATACATTCTGTGAAAGTAACATATCAAGAAGGTTTAACCTAATTGGATAGGGCAGGAGAAACTTTCTGAGGACGTGAATTTGAGTTAGGGGCAGTTTAATTCAGCCAGAAGGAATGATATTTACTCACATCCAGGGCAGGAAGAAGATTCAAGTAGAGAATTCCTTTAGAGCAAGAATGTCTAGAAATATGTGGGGCCAATGCAGTGGGCCTCATTCAGCGTGCACTCAGAACCTGTTGCCCATTGCACCCAAGGCCACCCCATCTTCTCTGCCCTTCCCACTGTTCAGCCCCCTCCTCCTGTTCCTGGCTTCCAGGCTGGAGGAATGATTTCTGAGGCTCCAAATTGGTAACTACAGAAGGCAGAGATTGTTTGTGAGAGACAGAAGATGAGAGTGGCCCTGGGAAGCTCTGTGATTGCAAAGCCCCAGATTCTTCTGCTGGTGAAATACTTATTTTCCAAAATGGAATCTGGACTTGGTATTTTATTAGGAGAGTTCAGTCTTCAATCTTAAACTATCTGATGGAGTGATTTGAAGGGAATTTGTTCTAAATAGAGTTGGATGAAACTGATTCTCCCAAAGGTGTTTTGCAAATGGAACAAAAATGGAAGTGGTGGGTGGGGAAGCAGTAAGTGTGCACTGGGCTAAGGGAGGTGTGCAAAGGCCAAGAGAATAACAGCAAACTTGACCTTGCATCTGTTTCTACTTGGTTGTGAGACATCTAAAAATGGCTTACTCAGCAGATTCCTGTTCCTGGGCAAGGCACTATCGCAGAGAGGCTAAGAAAGTGGACCTGAGATCACATGACCTGGACTTGAACCCTGATGCCTCTGTTTATTAGCTGGGTAATCTCGAGCATGCTTCAGCCTACCCATATCTCCATTTCTTCATATTTAACATGGATATAATATCAATAATAAAGGTGGTTCTGAGGGTTAGACGATTACATATGAGGCACTTAGAACAGTGCCTGCTACATCTCGGCACCTTTGTAATTGTTAGATATTACTGTTAGACCCCATCACTTTTCCACTGCAGTTTTAGATAAGACACAGTTTCTCTTTGAGTCTCTGTTTCTTCATCTTTACTCACAATCTGAGCTCCTGGAGACATTTATGTACCATTTATAATTCTCCAAAGCTAAGATGGTGTAATCACATGGCCTGGTGCTGTGGGATGTTTTGTATGCACCTGATGTTGACAACCGCATCCCCAAATTTGTCTAGCAGAACCCACTACTGTCAAGATGTGATGGAATGCAATCTGAACTCCATGCATTTTGTTTTCTTTGCAAGCTGTGTAGAACCGTAGTTTGGATCAGAAAATAAAGATTTATGGTTTGTGTTCTATTCTCTCACTCTTTTTGGTTGTTATGATTTCAGTAAGTCCCTCTCATGGAAAGAAGCAGGGATTCTCTATCTCTTTCTTGCATATGGGTTCACAAGCCACTCCTGTGGAAAGTCTTGGCTGAAAGGTCCCCATAAGTTTTTCATAAACATATTTCCAGCTTCCACCTTCTTGATTTCAAGTTATCTTTTCCTTTTGTAAAACAATTTTCCTCTAGGACTTAAGAGTCTTTACTATTAAACAGGGGCTGTGGTTTACTTTCATTGTGATGAAGAACTTAAAAGAAAAACCAGAGGTTATTTATCTGAAAACAGGATCATGCCAAGAGTGGGAAGAGATGAGAAGGAGCTCTGGAGATGCCTTCAGTTGCTATAACAACCATATGCAATATCTTATTTTTCCTTCCCTCTTTGCTTTTAGTAGCCTATCTAATCTGTCTTCTGGTTCTGAGTCTAAAAATCACCTGGGATCATTTTACAAAAGGACATGAGATTTTGTTCTGTAACAATGCTTGAAAAGAAGCACAAATGCAGCAACGGCTCTCAAGTACTGCGGGTATCCTGCCTGCCAGGCGCTTTACTGGGTGTTTAATGTATGTCATTTTGCTGTAATTTCCTCTTTCTTCTAGAACACTGTGGAGAATATATTGCTTCCTGGCCATACAGTGTTAATCTGATACATTTATAGCCAGAGCCATTAGGAAATTCCCAGTGTGTGTTCTGAGTCTGAGCTTTAGAAGGAGCAGCAGGTGGTTGTGGGGAAGATAGTTTGATCACTGTCCTTTCATGATTTGTCCAGTGACTTCTGTTCATCATGTCGTGCATTTGGTCACATAACTGTCTGGTTATCTCTCTCCTTTGTTTCCTGGTCGGTGTGCATGAGGCTCTAACCTCTTGCATGCTTTATCAGAAGAGAATACTGACCACTGTTATACTTGAGTGCATCCACTTTTGCACCTACTATATGCAGAACACTGTGCTCATTGCCAAGGAGGGTGAGTAGACACTGTACACAGCCTGCTGGAATTGCTATTCCAAATGGAGAGAGAGTGACATATACAAATAATGCAAACAATCTTGCAGTTGTGGTAAGTCCTAAAAGAAATATGCACTGATTCAAGGAAGCTGAAGGCCTTATTTTTCTCAGAATAAATTTACCATCACAAACATTTACCTGTCATTGTATAATAGTTCTTTCTGAACTTTATAGAATAGAACTTTCTGAGTGTCCTTTTTTGGCTCTTTGAATTCAAGGCGCAAACTTTCAGGAAGCACCTACTATGCATGAGGCTCTCTGTTCAGCACAGAGGTTGCATATTTACATATGGAGTAGCATGAGTATGTTTTCAAAGCAACTTCTTTCAAAATTTTCACTGTATCACATCTTCCTTATCTTAAGCAAAGCCACAGACGCAAGACTAATGGCCAAGACAATATAGCTCTAAGCCACAATTAGGTTTTTAAAGATAAATTGGCTTTTGTCATTCCCCTGAAAGTCTTACACACTTCGTTTTTGGCGTATCTGGGCACCAGAATCATCAGTCCTGCTCTGAGCTTTCCATGGGCCATTCCACCCCACCCCTCACATTGTGGTCCGGATACATTAATAACCTGCTGTACAATGATGGGACTTAAAGCCTAAATGAGCCTGTAGTCAGAGGCAGAGGGCGGGAAGGCTGGTTAGTAGGAGTTAATAGCATACAGTTTAAAAGTTATAAGCAATTTTTAGTTAAATGATAGTTATTTCTCTATGCAGTGAGTTGTACCGCCCATGATTTCTTCCTTTCCCACATCTGTTCCTGACCCCCAGCCCTCATTCCCTTAGAATGAAAGTATGCTAGTTATTTGCCCAGGGCCAGTGAGACCCTCTGACCCCTTTATTGTTTTTAGTAGTAGTAGTTGAAGCGTCAGTATGTAGGGAGAAGAAGCTAAATGACTCACACAGAAGTTCCAGCAATTGGTGGCTTGGTGGCAGAAGTATTGGAATTCATAGCTCTGAATACTTTCCTTCTCTCAGCGGCTCTTTTTCAGAGTGAAACAGAGCTGGAGGAAGCCAGTTATGTTTGCTAGAGAGAGAGAAAGACAGATGATTTTAACTGGAATTGAAATCTGGGCATTTATTTAGGAATTCTCTTCTTTTCGAGATGTGGCTAGACCGTATTCTGGCTTGTGGATTCCTGAGGTCTGATTATTAAAGATTTTCAAAAGTTGTGGTTGTATTCCAGAGTAGTGAAAGAGACACAAAGGGAAGGATGTCAGAAAAGCATCAGGGCTGAGTTGAAGGGCTCTTCCCACAAAGTCCTTCCTGCCGCCTAGATTTCTAACTCCTTCAAAGACGTCTTCTATTCCTGACAAGGGAAAATGAAAACAAAACTGCTCTAAGACTCTTCCACAAGTGTGGCTGTTTTTTCAAAGCAAAGAAAAGCCTGTGTGTTTGCTGAAATAAGCTGTCCATGGGCTCATTTTCCTGTGTTTTATTCTACAATATAGGGGACAGAGGAAATAACAGAAATATGGTTATACATGGAGTACCAACAGGGCTAGTGAAGATGGTAGTCTTTGTGAATCTTGTTAATGCTTTAACAAACAGACAATACTCACAATCAGCACATTGATTCTTTGAATGGAAGCAGGCACGGAAATGCTGCTTAAAATAAGTGTGTTGATTTTCACATTAAAGTAGGCCAAACTCTCTCTGTTTATAGTATTAATTTGCTTAGCAAGCCCTTTATTTCATTGACAGTAAGGATGTAAGCTTCAACCCAGCTGTGACTGAATTATCTATCAGGCAACAGGTGTTTGTTGTCTGCTGTTTGTATGCTAACCATTGCTGGGCATCATGGTGTGTGCATAAGATAAAAAGTGGAAGTGTTAGTCACTCAGTCATGTCCGACTCTACAACCCTGAAGACTGAAGCCTGCCAGGCTCCTCTGTTCATGGAATTCTCCAGGCAACTTACTGGAGTGGGTTGCCATTTCCTTCTCTAGGGGATCTTCCTGACCTAGGGTTAGAACCCAGGTCTCCTGCATTGCAGGAAGATTCTTTACCACCTGAACCACTGTTCCTAACTCTGTAAGATATATATATATCTTATTTATCTCCAGTTTTCTTTTTTTTTTAAAAAAGAGATTTAGTCTCAAACTAAGGATACTATGTTAGCTCATTTAAAATTAAATGTTTCCTAGTAGAAATGCACACATAGCCTACTAAACGTTAAGTGGAGATATTGATACAGTTCTTTGTAGACCAAGGTGGGGTTCTCCCTGTATGTTTAAAGCTGGGTAGGTTTGTGTAGGAAACATGGAATTTTCCATTAATGGGGAAAGGCCTGGAAATAGGAATAAAAAATGGGATTTCCTGGAGTTCACAGAAATTTGACTTTGTGGTGAGGAGATGTGGATGAAGGGTGGAGATGGGAGAGAGTGAGAAAGGGAGAGACATGGGGAGCAGGGGGCGGGATGTTGAGAGAGCCTGACAATTGTAGGAGTCTTTAAATGCTAGGCGAAAGAGGATCATCATCCATTCTTACTCATTTGACTCTGAGAGGATTAATTTTTTAGGTTTTGTTTTACTGTTTCTTACAGGAAAGGAAGAAAAACTGAGGGGAAACAAGTTTGCTTTGTTTTGGTCAACAGCTTCCTTCATGTTGGAAGGAGGCCCCCTAAGGGAGCAGGCAAGGGAGGTGAGAGATATTCCTTATCTTTGGCTGTGCCTTAGTTTTCCAGTCTATAAAATGGATGGGAAACAACTCAGTCAAAATAATTGTCCTGAGAGTATCCGTTGTTCAGTATGGACTCTGGCAAGAAATATTCTAAATGGTGAAAGGGTGAAGCGCCTTTTCCAAGGTGCCACATCACCCTAGAGAAGCGCTGAACCCAGCTGTGAGGATCAACAGTGTTTGAAGGAGTCTCTGCAGCTGGTAGTTTAGTTTTAGGAGAAGATAGTGAGACTTGGAGGAGCTGGAACTGGTAAGAGAATAAAGCAGAAATGTGATTTGAAAGATCTCAGTAAGAGACCTAGGAAAGGAGGGCATGCCAGTAATAATGGTTTTGTAAACTGGTATGTGTGTGCTAAGTTGCTTTAGTCATGTCCAACTCTTTGCAATCCCATGGGCTGTAGCCTGCCAGACTCAACTGTTCATGGGATTCTCCAGGCAAGAATACTGGAGTAGGTTGCATCTTCCTGACTCAGGTATGGAACCCCGTCTCTAGCATGTAGATTATCAGGCAGGTTCTTTACCACTAGTGCCACCTGGGAAGCAAATCGCTGGACAAGTACTGATAATGAGCCCAAATACTAGATAGCTCAGAATTAGGATAAGTAGTATAAGGGGCAGGAGAAGGCACAGAGGGCCTGGCAACCTATGTGTGGTGTCAGCAACAAGGAAGCCCTAAAAGTGAGTTCAGCTTCTAGCCCTTTCCACTTATATGGAGGTAAAAGTAAAACAACAGTTACTAGTGGTTGGGAGATGGAGGGATGGAGGGGTGATTGTTTTAGGGGTCCAGAGTTTCTGTTTGGGATGGCATTACCATTCTGGAAATAGATAGTGGTAATGGACAGACAACACTGTTATTGTACCTAATGCCACTGAATTGCACACTTACAAATGGTTAAAATGGTAAATTTTATGTTATGCTTCAGTTCAGTTCAGTTCAGTCACTCACTTGTGTCCGACTCTTTGGGATCCCATGAATTGCAGTACACCAAGCCTCCCTGTCCATCACAAACTCCCGGAGTTCACCCAAACTCATGTCCATCAAGTCGGTGATGCCATCCAGCCATCTCATCCTCTGTTGTCCCCTTCTTCTCATGCCCCCAATCCCTCCCAGCATCAGGGTCTTTTCCAATGAGTCAACTTTTCGCATGAGGTGGCCAAAGTATTTGAGTTTCAGCTTCAGCATCAGTCTTTCCAAAGAACACCCAGGACTGATCTCCTTTAGAATGGACTGATTGGATCTCCTTGCAGTCCAAGGGACTCTCAAGAGTCTTCTCCAACATCACAGTTCAAAAGCATCAATTCTTTGGTGCTCAGCCTTCTTCACAGTCCAACTCACATCCATACATGACCACTGGAAAAACCATAGCCTTGACTAGACGGACCTTTGTTGGCAAAGTAATGTCTCTGCTTTTGAATATGCTATCTAGGTTGGTCATAACTTTTCCTTCCAAGGAGTAAGCGTCTTTTAATTTCATGGCTGCAATCACCATCTGCAGTGATTTTGGAGCCCCCCAAAATTAAAGTCTGACACTGTTTCCACTGTTTCCCCATCTATTTCCCATGAAATGATGGGACCAGATGCCATGATCTTCATTTTCTGAATGTTGAACTTTAAGCCAACTTTTTCGCTCTCCTCTTTCATTTTCATCAAGAGGCTCTTTAGCGTCTCTTCACTTTCTGCCATAAGGGTGGTGTCATCTGCATAGTGGTAAAAATGTTATGCTTATTTCACCACATAAAAGATCTATTCCTTTCAGGATAAACAAAATAACTCCCAGAGTTGGAGGAACTCTGGTGTTCAAAATCCACAAGGAAATCTGTTCAACTTTAAGCTGTGTTAAGAACCAAAAGTAGGAGCATGAGTTGATATCAGAAAGATCCTAAGTCTTAAGATCTTTGTATTTTTATTTTCCTGTTGTTGACTGTGTGCTGCACAAAAGCTCGTCATAGCCATGAGAGGCTGCCATTATGATGCTGAATTTATTGCAATTATAGACACATTTTTTCCCAATCTGCTCCTCTGGATAGATTTTGGACATTTTTGGTTAATTATTTAAAGTACAATTTGACTCTTACAATTATTTTTCTTCTGTCTCTGCTTGGAGAATATTTTTCACTTTCCATTTTAAAGATATTAGAAGTATTGAGCTTAATTACAATAAATACTGATTATTTGTTGCTGGGCAGTCAACTCTATCGCAGAGTCAACTTGTTCCTTCTGCAAAAAAAGCAGCTAGAAGACAAAGAATCCTATTTTTTGGGGAAAATTTTGCTTTGCCCCTAAGGGCCCTTGTGTGGCTAGGTTTTCCAGATTTTCTCCCCACTGGTGGTTCTAATGAGAGTGTTTGAGTTCTCTTAACCCACAACGAAGTTTCCTCTGAAGGATTGGAAAACAGTGATTCCTTATTGCATGCACAGCTCATCCTTTCTTCTCTGATAGTTTGGTCTTTTTTCCTCTGGATTCTATAGAAAACTTGGATATGTCTGAAGACATCATGTCTGTTGGTTATAGGGGGTGGACTCTCCTCTGTAATACAGCACAATGTAATTCCATCTCCACTAAATAAACGAACTGACACTGACAGCCCCAGAAACTCCCACTTTAGCAGGGGAGCGCTCCTGTGAACATCAGAGTATCATCAGTGGTCTCTCATGTAGAACCCAACAACAGCAATAGTGCCAGTGAGAGTGAAACTAAAATCAATAAAGAAAAGAGGTTTCAGCCAAGGCATCACAGAAGTTATTAGGGGGGCAGTGAGAAGGGATTAGAGGAGCAGTTGGAAAAGGCCTTGAAAATCTTCCTTTGAAGGAGTTTGTTCAGAGAGCTTCTTGAATGTAAGATGACAAGTTCACATTCTCATCTTCAAACTAAGTGGCAAGTTGGGAAAAAGGGTAAAATATAAGTAAACTTAAATCATGCCCACATGAAACATTTTCCTAATTAATGAGTTAATCCATCCCCTACCTGGTTTCTCCCTAATGGACAGAGGCTGTTGCGTTGTTGTTCAGACTCCTGTGGAGCCGTCGAGAACAACAGGATTATTTGTAAACACGTTCCTTTTCCTCCCTCCGTTTTATGCCAGTGTGCAATTGAGCCCAATCATTGTATTTCTACAAACGTTGAAGGAACTGGCAGCTCTTGCTTGAGCCTGACTGATTTATTCCATGTTCTTTCGTCCCACAGCAACTAAATTCTAGTTAAATTTATTTTTGAACAAAGATAGTCAGCCTCCAAGAGAGGTTTTCTTTTAAATGAATGACAGCAGACAGTTCCAAGACCATTCATTTGCTTTTATCTATTTGCTGTATCTAGACAGCTATTATCATGCATGTGGTACTTCAGAACAATTTCCCCCAGCCTGCTGTCAGTAGCAACCAGCTGAAGAAGCCTGCTTCAGCCAGACTTGTGCTTGGCATCTTGAATCTGAACCACAGCTTTCCATATCGCCTTGGTATTTGGCCAAGCTCATCCTTGGAAACTCGTGCTGGGAAAGACCCTCCTTATTGCAAATAACTGATTGACTTAAGGGACTATAAATGTATATTTTATGTTTTTCTCCAACCATCTTATAAACAAGTTTGCAGAAATGGAATGTGTTCCTTCCCAGAGTCTGTTCACTAGACAGAGTGGCATCACGTAGAAGTAAAACCCAGGAAACCTTACCAAGTACTGGACAGTAATAGGTATCCAACAGCTTGGATCAGCATTATGAAGCAGAGAGAGGACTAGGGAAATATTGTACTCCATCTCCAAGTTAAAGGGATATTAGAATTCAAGAAGTTCCAGGTAGGAACAGGTGTCCTTAAAAAAAAATAGTGTTGTCACTGATTCAGTAACACCCTGTGTGATGGGAGTGGGCAATGCTGTGTGATGGTGAGGGTTTTTGAATGTTTGCTTGTTTGTCTTTGTAAGCACATCACATGTATCTCATCCTGAGATTTATTCCTCACAAGCTTTTCTTCTTACTTGCACTTTACAGAAGAGAAAACTGAAGTTCCATGAGGCTCAGAAACTGGTTTAGAGCCAAACAGCTGGTCCATGGCAGAGATGGAATCAAACACTTATAGGCCTGATGATTCCAAAATCTTAAGTATAAAGCCCATTTGGCCTTTCCTCCTTGTCCATGCCAGTGAAAGTTCACTCTTGCATTTTGCAGGCTTCTCTAATTGTAAAAGGAGAATGGAACATACTGTCAAGCCTGCATTCTTTTCTCCCAAAGGACACTTTGGTCTCTGGTTGCTTTTGCGTAAATTCTGTCTCATATACAGCATAATTTAGGTTAAATTTATATTTATGTGGAAGAAGGGATTAACACTCTGGAGCAGAAAAATTGTGCTCCATTAATATAATTATGTTGAGATCACAGCTCCTTGCCTAAAGAGATTTGTAGGAACTTAGGCAGTGGCACCTCACTCCAGTACTCTTGCCTGGAAAATCCCACGGACGGAGTAGCCTGGCAGGCTGCAGTCCATGGGGTCGCTAAGAGTCGGACATGACTGAGCGACTTCACTTTCTCTTTTCACTTTCATGCATTGGAGAAGGAAATGGCAACCCACTCCAGTGTTCTTGCCTGGAGAATCCAAGGGACGGGAAGGCCTGGTGGGCTGCCGTCTATGGGGTCACACAGAGTCAGACACGACTGAAGTGACTTAGCATAGCATAGCATGCTTATATTGGGGCTTCCCTGATGGCTCAGCGGTAAAGAACCTGCCTGCCAATGCAGGAGACGTAGGTTTGATCCCTGGGTTTGGAAGATCCTCTGGAGAAGAAAAAGGCAACCCAATCTAGTATTCTTGCCTGGGAAATCCCATGGACAGAGGAGCCTGGTGGGCTACAGTCCATCAGATCAGATCAGATCAGATCAGTCGCTCAGTCGTGTCCGACTCTTTGCGACCCCATGAACCGCAGCACGCCAGGCCTCCCTGTCCATCACCAGCTCATGGAATCGTGAAATAGTTGGACATGACTTAGCCACGAAAGCAACAATGCTTATCTTGGAGAACTTATAATCTAATAGAAATTTCAGAAAGAAAGGAAAGTAATGTGTGTTGAGAATCTTCTGAATTCCAGTCATTTTGACTGTTTTTATTCAGTCCTTGAAATAGTAAAGACACTATTAGCATCCCTATTTTACAGTGAGACAAGTCTTCAAGATGATGCATTATTGACCAAAGATTATAGCTAGTAAGTGAGAGGTAAGATTTAAACCCATGTATGCCTGACTCCCAAACTGGTCTTTGTTGTCATATTCACCCAACTGCCTATTGTATATGACAGAGTGCCACAGATTCAAAAATGGTAACTGGTCCTACCAGAATGTGAGCATGAGGGGAAGAGGGTGTGTGCTCCATGCAGGAAGAAAGTATATGTGAGGTGACAGAATCAGAAAGGGATAGAGTGTGTACAGAAGACATGATTAGAGCTTGCTCTGTTTTTTAAATTCCTCCACTATCTTCTGGAAAATGTTTCCATCTTCCTACTATCTTGAAATTTAATCAGACAGTAGCCAAGATTATGCCGTGTGGGAAAGATACACAAAAATGATGCAGGAACACTTAAGAAAATGAACTAAAAGAAATACCAGTTACATTGGAAGCCCTACAGACAACACGTCTCCTGAGAAAATCAAAATAATGGTGGAGTCAAACGAAGGTGGAGTCAAGCAGACATACCTGAAGAATTAGAATTCAAGGCATGGCATGGAAAGCAAAGAGAGCTGTAGATAAGTGAAAATGCATTTATTGGTCCAAGCAATGTAACAAAAAGAAATGTCCTAAATGGCAACATAAAATCCTGGACCAGTTAATTTCTCTTACCTGGAAAGATCGGGCTCATTATCAGCAAGCTTCCTTGAAGGGCCAATGTACCATGGGCATTTTTTGCAGTTACACATCTTCTCTGAATAATCAGCCTGTCATGAACAGGATTGAAGTTGGCATCTCATTTGCTGCTGAAGTCACCAAAGATCTGTAAATCATGTTAACCACTGCTGGGCTCAAAGAAGCGGGTGGAGGGTGTGGGGAAGGCTACTTGCCCATGGCGCTAAGCTGTATACTCTTCTCTTGCTGTTGCTATTTATGGTAAGTGGCCTGCTTACAAGTATTCTCCCGATTTGCTCATTAGTTCCTAACAAATCTTTTAGAGTCTTTTTTCTGTCATGGACAGTCTGTGTCCCTTCTGCTTGGAATTGATTCATTAATACAATTATGTTGAGGTCACAGACCCTCCCTCATAACTGAGATACAGGAAAATGCCCACAATTAAAGGAGATAAAATCCACATCCATCAAAAGAAGTGCTCTGGCAGGGAGCAGAACTGTTGTGTCCCTTCTCCTTGGCGTTTCATAATGAGCCCAGACACATGGAGACAGACTCTCTGCAGACAGGCAGGGAGAGGGTCCTAAGGAAAATTTCTGACTTCATTCCAGACACTGAGGATGGTTTAAGTCAAATTACTAGAATGCAAGGAAATAATGGGGGTTCTTCTCTTAATGGTCAATGGGAGGTTCGATTTTTTTGTTTGTTTTTCATTAAGTTTTTATTTCAGTCTGGATTCCAGGTATTTTAATGAATTAGGTACTTGTCTAAGATTTTTCTTGTAAACTACAGTATTCTAAGTGGTACAGGAAAGCTGTCAAAGATGCTGGTCATATGTCCTAAAAGTCCTTGGAATTTATCTCTATCTGGGCTGATAATCAAAATATTTTATTTAATTGCAGTTTTAAACTTTAGGAACAGGCATTAGAGAGAGATTTATTGTTTGTTTGATTATTTTAGAAAGGGTGAAGTAATCGTTTGCTTCCTTGGAGGAGGTCAGGCTTCAAGTGAGCTAAAAGTGAAAGGGAATATTGTGACAAAGACATATACCAGAAGGAAAGAAAAGGGACGAGTAGGTCAAAGAAGAGATAATAAAGTCAAGCAGAGATAAATGTGACCTTAAATAGCTATTTAATCACATTGAATCATGTTTAATCATGTATTATAGACAGTTACCGACATGTTAGTTTATTGGCAAATCACCTTAGGGACAGAGGAAGGAAGAGCATTCCAATTTAGAAGCATTGGTAGCATTTCTTCTGGGACTCGAAGCATTTCCCATAATGATGGTTTAATACAATCTTGGTCAATTACCTTTCTGTGAGCGCTGGGGATGTGTGCCACCTTGCTGGAAATGTTAAAATCCCATTAAACTTCAGTTATTAGTAGCAGAAAGGGGGAAAAAAAAAAAAGAAACCTGAGTGATTCAATTAAGACACAAGCAGCCAGATGTCTGTGGCACTGAATGAATTTTCCTGTTATGACCAAGAAATACTGATTTTCAAGTTGGCTATTTTCCCCCTTATTCACTGTTATCATTGGCTTCCCAGCCTTCTAATGCTGCCCCAGTTGCCAGATTTTCATATCCAAACACATTAAGCAACTTCTTCTGTATACAAAGACTATACAGCCAACACCAGGAAGACTGCTGAGCCGTGACTAAGTATTCACACACCCTCCCTTGCTTTGTTTCAGGAGTATAGATGAGGTGTTATTGCTGGAGTTTGAAATACTGCTTCTTGGGACCAAGAAGTTGGATCAGACTACATGACTTATGTGTAGGATGTATTTGTGTGTAGCTCTCTAGCAATTTCTAAAAACAAATATCCTCATGCAGAATAAGCCATACAATGCAGGTTTGTTAGGGAAAGGAGTAAATCACCTCCAAAGGAGGCTCTTAGGTCCAGCTTTGCTGATACTCGGTGGTGGGTAAAGTGCTTAATTCTTGAGAACACCTGTTGTTGTTCTATAAATTGAGGAGTCAGGTCTATGTGATTTCGAGGGATTCTTCTAGCAACCATGTTACATAATTTTGTGAAAACATTCTACAAACACCAGGAAAGGCCAATACAAACCAATCAACAAATAAAAAGTACCCCCAAATCCTTGGATCTGCATATTAGATATCAGTGGATTTTCCCATAAGGTTAATTTTTACATTGACTCTTGTGTCCTTCTGTGTGTGTGTGTGTGTGTTTGTGTGTGTGTGTCGGGGGGTGGGGTCCCTTAACTATTAATTCTGGAGGAAATCTAGCTGATTTTAATCATGTTGTGGTACTCAAGGGCATTGTGTGAATGGATTTATTTTGGTTTGTCATTAATTTATAATTGATTAGTATTGCATTGGTAATATAAAATCAGGCTGATATAGCAAGCTTGAATGAAGCTCAATATCTCTCGTCTCTGTTATTAATAAGTAAGATCCAGAGAGGCAGGCTCTTCTGGGCTGACTTGCTAAGGAAGCCCTTCTAGTAAGGATAGTCACAGATTGATGGGATGCTTCAAGTTCATCCCAACTTCCCAATGGCACAGCCAAAACAATTTTCATGTTGAACCTGCCAAATATCACTATCATTCTTTTAAATTTTGGGCTGAACAAATGAGCGAAGCTTCCAAGCTTTTCTGGAAAACAAAAAAAGAAAATGGGCATTTTCGTTTTGAGAAAGCTTGGAAGAGTAGGCATTGAGTATTCAGCTCTCAACAATTGTATCTTGCTGACCAAAAGGCTGACAGTTCCCTTGATCAAGTGGGAGAAATGCTGTATGCCTTGTGAGTTTTGATAAGGGAAAATTATACATTTCATACAGAGCCTGGCCAGTTATTTGCCAGGTTTGGATGTTTTTGTACTTTTTTTTTTTTTTTTTTTTCGGTACTACACCAGTGCTTAGATCAAACTGACTATCAATTCCCAGGAAAAAGTAGACAGGGAGGAGGTTACACTATTCATGATGTATTTACCTTCCTTTTCAGCTTTCTGTGATGAGTTATGAACACTTTGGAGCTAGCTTCAAGTCACCCATTTGAGAGACCTAAATTTCAAATCTGATCAGGGTTGATTCTTTTTTACATCAGCTCTCTGACAGGTTTCCCATGACATACCTGATCCTAACATTGCAATCAGGCTTGCTGAGAGAGTATGACTTAAATACATTTAATAGAGGCTTGTCTCCATTGCTGTGGTCAAAATTGGGAACTCGAGTATTGCACCATGCCATGCTATTGAGGCAACCTGCACACATCTCTCTTTTTTTGAGGCTCAACAAAAAAATATCTTCACGACCGAGATAATCATGGTGGTGTGATCACTCACCTAGAGCCAGACATCCTGGAATGTGAAGTCAAGTGGGCCTTAGGAAGCATCACTACGAACAAAGCTAGTGGAGGTGATGGAATTCCAGTTGAGCTATTTCAAATCCTAAAAGATGATGCTGTGGAAGGGCTACACTTAATATGTCAGCAAATTTGGAAAACTCAGCAGTGGCCACAGGACTGGAAAAGGTCAGTTTTCATTTCAATCCCAAAGAAAGGCAATGCCAAAGAGTGCTAAAACTACCGCACACTTGCACTCATCTCAGATCAGATCAGATCAGATCAGTCGCTCAGTCGTGTCCGACTCTTTGCGACCCCATGAACCGCAGCACGCCAGGCCTCCCTGTCCATCACCAGCTCCCAGAGGTCACTCAGACTCGCATCCATCGAGTCAGTGATGCCATCCAGCCATCTCATCCTCTGTCGTCCCCTTCTCCTCCTGCCCTCAATCCCTCCCAGCATCAGAGTCTTCTCCAATGAGTCAACTCTTCGCATGAGGTGGCCAAAATACTGGAGTTTCAGCTTTAGCATCATTCCTTCTAAAGAAATTCCAGGATTGATCCCCTTCAGAATGGACTGGTTGGATCTTCTCGCAGTCCAAGGGACTCTCAAGAGTCTTCTCCAACACCACAGTTCAAAAGCATCAATTCTTCGGCGCTCAGCCTTCTTCACAGTCCAGCTCTCACATCCATACATGACCACAGGAAAGACCATAGCCTTGACTAGGCGAACCTTTGTTGGCAAAGTGATGTCTCTGCTTTTGAATATGCTATCTAGGTTGGTCATAACTTTCCTTCCAAGGAGCAAGCGTCTTTTAATTTCATGGCTGCAGTCACCATCTGCAGTGATTTTGGAGCCCAGAAAAACAAAGTCTGACACTGTTTCCACTGTTTCCCCATCTATTTCCCATGCAGTGATGGGACCAGATGCCATGATCTTCGTTTTCTGAATGTTGAGCTTTAAGCCAACTTTTTCACTCTCCTCTTTCACTTTCATCAAGAGGCTTTTTAGCCCCTCTTCACTTTCTGCCATAAGAGTCGTGTCATCTGCATATCTGAGGTTATTGATATTTCTCCCGGCAATCTTGATTCCAACTTGTGTTTCTTCCAGTCCAGCATTTCTCATGATGTACTCTGCATATAAGTTAAATAAACATGGTGACAATATGCAGCCTTGATGTACTCCTTTTCCTATTTGGAACCAGTCTGTTGTTCCATGACCAGTTCTAACTGTTGCTTCCTGACCTGCATACAGATTTCTTAAGAGGCAGATCAGGTGGTCTGGTATTCCCATCTCTTTCAGAATTTTCCATAGTTTATTGTGATCCACACAGTCAAAGGCTTTGGCATAGTCAATAAAGCAGAAATAGATGTTTTTCTGGAATTCTCTTGCTTTTTCCATGATCCAGCGGATGTTGGCAATTTGATCTCTGGTTCCTCTGCCTTTTCTAAAACCAGCTTGAACATCAGGAAGTTCACGGTTCACATATTGCTGAAGCCTGGCTTGGAGAATTTTGAGCATTACTTTACTAGCGTGTGAGATGAGTGCAATTGTGCGGTAGTTTGAGCACTCCTTGGCATTGCCTTTCTTTGGGATCGGGATGAAAACTGACCTTTTCCAATCTTGTGGCCACTGCTGAGTTTTCCAAATTTGCTGGCATATTGAGTGCAGTACTTTCACAGCATCATCATTCAGGACTTGGAATAGCTCCACTGGAATTCCATCACCTCCACTAGCTTTGTTAGTAGTGATGCTTTCTAAGGCCCATTTGACTTCACATTCCAAGATGTCTGGCTCTAGGTCAGTGATCACATCATCATGATTATCTGGGTCTTGAAGCTCTTTTTTGTACAGTTCTTCTGTGTATTCTTGCCACCTCTTCTTAATATCTTCTGCTTCTGTTAGGTCCACACCATCTCTGTCCTTTATTGTGCCCATCTTTGCATGAAATGTTCCTTTGGTATCTCTGATTTTCTTGAAGAGATCCCTAGTCTTTCCCATTCTGTTGTTTTCCTCTATTTCTTTGCATTGATCACTGAAGAAGGCTTTCTTATCTCTTCTTGCTATTCTTTGGAACTCTGCATTCAGATGTTTATATCTTTCCTTTTCTCCTTTGCTTTTCGCTTCTCTTCTTTTCACAGCTATTTGTAAGGCCTTCCCAGACAGCCATTTTGCTTTTTTGCATTTCTTTTCCATGGGGATGATCTTGATCCCTGTCTCCTGTACAATGTCACGAACCTCATTCCATAGTTCATCAGGCACTCTGTCTATCAGATCTAGGCCCTTAAATCTATTTCTCACCTCCACTGTA